>OZ057399.1:66816867-68049630 GCA_964056695.1 Melieria picta
AGTTTGTCCCAATTGGAATATTCTCGCTTACTTTACTGACGATTTGTGTCTGCTTTTAAACGCCAGAAACGAAAATCGATACATGGTCTGCAATGGCTTGCGTTCTTAAATGTTCTGGCAATTCCAAGCGATTCAAAATTCTTTTCAATGTGAACGATTGGGATTAGTTTCCAAGATGTGAAAAGAATTTCTAAAACCAAATATGTGGTAGACATGAAAAGTGCCATGCAACCTTTTTATAGAAATCAACGCTCCTCAATATCATTGAGAATACGTCCAAAATCGTGCATTATATATCTACTACACAAAGCTTTCGTCAGCTGCAGTGGTGGGATTTTGGTATCCCGGTATTGACATCCCTTGCCGGTACTTAATGCCTATGCCTCAGCGAAGCAATCTTCGGATTCACGTGCACGTGCTGAATGCACCAGACCGACTTGCCTGAATTAAGGAATTTAATAATGTACATATATGCGTACATTTTTATATATCCCAAACAAGTGATTTCTTGCTTGCTGATTCCCATTGGGTCATTATCTAAAGAAGAAGAAGTCGTTATTTTGCACGTGAAGGCGATCTTGTCACATAATTTTTTTGCTTGCTTTTGTTTGTTATATTTCTATTCGTATTTGAGATCCATTGAAGTCGAATTAGCTGGAACAGTGAAGAAAAGGTTGATTTGGAAAACGGGACTGAATTGGAAAAAATTTACGTCAGCCTATTATCAATTTATTTGGCGCGTCAGCACAGCAAGAAGGCGATCGATCAGAAGCCATTGGGTGGTAAACAGCCAGTTGCTGATTAGCTGATAACCCCCCGCAAGCGACCAACTGCATGCGCGTTGACCTCGATGCATTCCTGTTTACAAGCAGCCGAACAAACAACCGCCATCCAGTGGGCAGTCACTTTGATTATTCAAGCAAGACTGCAATTGTGTTGCGGGCTTAGAACATCGCATTACAAGCGGTACGCCCCAGTTGCTAATTGACAACGCAGTGAAGAGTCCGTGCTGCCAAGCTGATTACTAGAAGCGGGTTTTCTTTCCGCTAAATATTTGCGCGTGCTACATTATGGCCATTTTGCGTCTCTACTCCGCGAACGCGTGCGACGAAGCGCATCGTCTGAGAGTGCTCAGACAGTTGCAAGCGGTGAGTGTCCTAGGTCCAAAGCTGTGATACATCCAAATCAAATTAAAAAAAAAAATTGTAGCTTTCCCCTGAGATTGTAACCGTTATCATTGAGAAATGCTACCACGTGGAGACAACTGTCCCCATCCCAGACGGTTGCAAGGAGGAATTGTTACTGCGCTGGTTACTTAAGCAGCCCCAGTCCGACCAGCACGTGTTGCGACGTGAGAGTACTTTTCTTGCGCGTTCAGACAAACTCAACGCTATTTTGGTAGAGATCGGTCCACGCTTCAACTTCTCAACTGCTTTCTCGACCAATTGCGTGAATATTTGTCAAAACGTTGGCCTTCGTCAGATTGTACGCCTAGAGACGTCTACGCGCTACCTCATCATCTTAGAACAAGATGTAAATCGGCCGTCACAGCTCTTGGAAACGCAAATTGTTAACTTGCTTGGTGATCGTATGACCGAGTGTCGTTACACCAAGGAGAACTTGCCGGTTGATAGTTTTAACGAGCAGCTGCCCAAGTCACAAGAGCGCTGGCATTATGTGCCGATCTTATCACGTGGCCGTGTTGCACTTGAAGAGGTCAACACCAGGCTCGGTTTGGCCTTTAACAACTGGGATCTAGACTACTACACTCATCTGTTCAAGAACATCCTGCAACGCGATCCAACCACGGTTGAACTTTTCGACTGTGCACAGAGCAACAGCGAGCACTCGCGGCATTGGTTCTTTCGCGGCCGAATGATTGTCGACGGCCAGGAGCAACCACAGTCGCTGTTACGCATGATCATGGGCACGCAGGCGCACAGCAACTCCAACAACACCATTAAGTTCAGCGACAACAGCAGTGCCATTCGCGGTTTTCAACAGCGGACCCTTCGGCCACAATGCTTCGATGGACCTGGTCAGGTGCTACTGGCTACAAGTGATTTAGATTTGATTTTCACAGCTGAAACGCACAATATGCCAACGGCCGTAGCGCCTTTTAGTGGTGCCACCACTGGCACTGGCGGACGGTTAAGGTAGGCCAATTTCGTTAGCTGTAATTGACGCTCCACAAGTTTATATTGCGGGTCACAGCATGATTGTGTCAGTTGAGATGCACTGATGTATTCGCCTTGTTTCGTTTTTTACAGAGATGTGCAGGGTGTTGGGCGCGGTGGCATTCCGATTGCCGGTACAGCTGGTTATTGTGTGGGCTGCTTGAATATTCCCGGATATGAACAACCATATGAGGATGCGACATTCGAATATCCAGTCTCTTTTGCCAGGCCGCTGCAGGTGCTCATCGAAGCTAGCAATGGCGCTTCTGACTATGGTAACAAATTTGGCGAGCCAGTGATTGCGGGCTTTGTAAGTTCGTACGGATTGCGGGACGCCAGCGGCGAGCGGCAGGAGTATGCGAAGCCAATCATGTTCAGCGGCGGCCTGGGTACTATGGAAGCTTCCATGCGCGCTAAGCTTGATCCGAAAAAAGGTGCTAAGTCATTGTTATAATGTATCTGACATTTAATAGCATCGTTACAGGTATGCTGTTGGCGAAGATTGGCGGGCCAGTATATCGCATAGGAGTAGGTGGCGGAGCTGCAAGTTCGGTCGAAGTACAGGGGTCAAATAGTTCAGATTTAGACTTCAATGCCGTGCAGCGCGGTGACGCCGAAATGGAGAACAAGTTGAATCGTGTGGTGCGTGCGTGCATTGAGATGGGTGAAAGAAATCCAATACTGGCCATTCACGACCAAGTAATAGTTACTATTGCTGTGTATGTTTCCTTATATTAAGCTATTGTGTGGTCCGCAGGGTGCCGGTGGCAATGGTAATGTGCTAAAGGAGCTCGTGGAGCCAGGCTTCGCGGGGGCCGTTATATTCACTAAAGAGTTTCAGCTGGGCGATCCGACCATAAATGCATTAGAGCTTTGGGGCGCAGAATACCAGGAAAACAACGCGATAATATGTAAGCCGGAGGATCGGGCAACGCTCGAACGTATTTGTGAGCGCGAACGTTGTCCAATAAGCTTCGTTGGTGTCGTAACCGGCAACGGCCGTGTGACATTGGTAGAAAGCAAGGCGGACTTTGAGCGAGCACTGAACGCAACAGAGGAAATGGGTCCCATACCGTTCGATTTGCAGTTGCAGCATGTGCTCGGTGAAATGCCGAAGCGAGAATATGTTTTAGAGCATTTGCCTAAAGCGCTGAAATCATTACAGTTTGATACCGGCTTTAGCTACGAAGAAAGCCTGAAGCGAGTTTTTAGTCTGGTGGCTGTGGGAAGCAAGCGTTTTCTCACAAACAAAGTGGATCGCTGCGTTAGCGGGCTTGTTGCCCAGCAGCAATGTGTAGGACCACTGCACACGCCACTGGCGGATTTTGGCTTAGCAGCCGTATCGTATTTTGGCCGTGAGGGTATTGCCACTTCTATTGGCACGCAACCCATTAAGGGGCTACTTAGCGCATCCGCAATGGCTCGCATGTGTGTCGCTGAGGCTCTGTCGAATTTGGTGTTTGTGAAGATCACGGAGTTAGCAGACGTCAAGTGCTCCGGTAACTGGATGTGGGCCGCTAAATTGCCAGGCGAAGGTGCTAGACTGGTTGATGCCTGCAAAGAAATGTGTGAAATCATGAAGGAGCTGCATATTGCGGTGGACGGTGGCAAAGACTCGCTGTCGATGGCTGCCAAAATTGGCAATGAAACCGTGAAGAGCCCTGGTACACTCGTCATTTCTGCCTACGCACCCTGTCCGGATATTGCGGTGAAGATCACACCAGACCTTAAGGGTCCAGCACTGGATAAGACGGCGACAACTGCATTGATTTGGGTTAACATCGAGAAATCATTCCGCTTAGGCGGATCAGCTTTGGCACAAGTGTATTCCCAACAAGGATCGGAAACACCCACATTGCTGCGCAGTGACGTACTGACGAAGGCCTTCAACGTAACGCAGGCATTACTTCAGCAGGGCAAACTGTTAGCAGGTCACGATATCAGTGACGGCGGCTTACTGGTCTGCCTACTGGAGATGGCATTTGGCGGTTTGGCTGGACTGCAGGTCGACTTAACCGGCGTCATGGCTACGTTAAAAGATGCTTATATCGATGAAGCTGCCAGGTGTGCTGGCCAGCCCGAACTTGCTATTTTGTACGCTGAGGAATGTGGCTGGGTAGTGGAAGTCGAATCTTCATTGCAGGGGGAAGTGCAAACCGCATACACACAGGCTGGTGTACCGAACCACTTCCTTGGCACTACCTCTGGATTTGGTCTCGATTCTAGCATTAAAATTACAGCCAACGGAAATGTGCTACTGCAGAGCAATGTTAGAAGACTGTACAAGCAATGGGAGCGTACCAGCTTTGAGATAGAAAAACTGCAGACAAATGTTGACTGTGCTGTTGAGGAGTACAGCACGCTGGACTATCGCACCGCACCAGAGTACAATTGTAGCGCGGATCTGAATGTCGAGTTAGTGCTTAAACGTTCCACCAAAACTGTGCGCGTGGCTGTGCTGCGTGAAGAGGGTGTCAACAGCGATCGTGAGATGATAGCCGCATTGGTGAAGGCGAACTTCGAAGTACACGATGTCACCATGTCGGATATGCTAAGCAGTATGTCACCGTTATATAGTTAATGTGAACCCCACTTTTGAAACGTTCAATATGTTTGCATTTGCAGAAAAAACAACCTTAGACCAATACCGCGGTGTCATCTTCCCTGGTGGCTTTAGTTATGCGGACACCTTAGGCTCTGCCAAGGGTTGGGCAGCCAATATTCTCTTTAGCGATTTGCTTGCTCCTCAATTCCAGGCTTACAAGAAGCGCAAAGATGTATTTTCACTTGGTGTTTGCAACGGCTGCCAGTTGATGGCCTTAATTGGCTGGGTTGGTGCGGCTGACAGCAGCGAAGTAATCGATGTGCCTGATGTTGCACTGCTGCGTAACAAGTCCGAACGGTTTGAGTGCCGCTGGACGACAGTGCGCATTGAGCCCAGCAACTCCATTATGCTGCACAAGTTGGAAGGCTCCGTGCTAGGTTGCTGGGTGTCACACGGCGAGGGTCGATTCTCTTTCCGTTCTGATGGCGTCTGGAATCACTTGAAAATGAGCCGATGTGTGTCGGTTCGCTACGTGGACGACAACGGAACACCAACCGAAACCTATCCAATGAATCCCAATGGCAGCGTTGAAGGTGTGGCCGGAATTTGCTCGGAAGATGGCCGCCACTTGGCATTGATGCCACATCCTGAACGTTGCTCTGCCATGTTCCAATGGCCCTACGTGTCAAACAGCCTTAAAATACAATCCGAGGCCAGCCCGTGGCAACTAATGTTTAACAGTGCAAATGATTGGTGCAACAACGAATAGACGATTGGTCCTAATTATTTCAATAATTTTGCCATTTTATATTCAATTTTTTATGCCATTCCATAAAACTTTTTTATATTTCACATATACACGTACACATATGTATCGGTACAATAAAGATAAATAAAAAAAGGTCATTGTGAAGCCACACCAAACAAGTGCGGGGATTGATCAATGACATTTCCTATTCATGGTACTTCTTTAATCCTATTTAACAACGACAATAAACAGCTTGCACACTTTCAATTTGTTATTTGAAGCAGACACTTGAGGTAGTTCGTTTTGGCGCCAGGTGCGTTCATATATTTTGAATTCCAATCATGCTCGTTAATGTGTAACACCTTGTAGCCCATCATTTCCAAGTGCTTCATCTTCAGGTACTCAGGCCCCCGTAAGGCAGTTGGATCATTTTCACAAAATGAATCGAGTCGGAGCAACAAAATTGCAACCCTACGTATAAATTAATGATACAAAATATAGGTTTGTTATTGTTTTATTAAGTTATTACTTGGTGATGCGATCCAACATTGTTGTTTCGACGGGCGCAGCAATTGGCTTACGGTTCTGATCAAAATGTATCACGAAATCGATCTAGAAATACATTTTATTAAGAACCAACACGGTGATGACATGGACAATCGTTATATTCAAATTCATAATTTATTCGAAGCCAAAGACACTTAAAAGTGTATGCGGAAATACTTCAGTTTTAAAAACATCAAAAGACACACCTCACACTTTGTAACATTTGACTTAAATGAAATGACATTAGCTACCTGCTTAGCTCACCTGATAACCATAAGGAGTTGTGTGATTGCACCGAAAATAAGTTTCATCTTTTACTACAGCCTCGAGAAATTTTTTTACATCTTCAGTAAATAGGCCTGGCAGCATGAGCTCTAAAACGGAAACTTTTTTAAGCAGTTTATAATATGAAAAAGTGTTAGTAAGTATTAGATAATCAATTTAACTCTTGTTGCGAAAGGCACATACTGGTACGTCAAACTGCTCTTTAAGAACAGTTGAGATTTTATGGATATTTCGTGATTCGGCAGTACTTAATTTAAAAACTAGCAAAACATATTTCAACCAAAGTGTTTCAGTACGCAACAATGTATATATGATTTTTAATACCGTATCACATATTATACTTTTGCTAAGCTGGGCTTCTAGGTAATTTTGGTGAAACCATGGTACATTTGCTTCCGGGAAGTCCAAGCACACCGTCCGGTTCAACTGCATCACCAAATTGAGAACACGCTCTGGATACGTTGCCTAAAAAAGTAATTTTATATTTTATCTGGCTATAGACGAGCACCATGTGAGGGCACCTTAGAGTAGCACAAGTGAATTTCCTCCTCAATGCGTTGGATAAATTTGACACAAAATACCATATCAATGAGGTCCTCTGGAATTGTTTTATAGTAGCACAATGTTAAACACGCTTGAACTATGGACAGGCCGCTCATGTGTTGAAAATCTCTGCATAAAAAAATCGTGGTTAATGTATGAGGCACTGCAGTGTTTACAAATTAGGAATGTAAACCGTTTTAAAATTAGTGCAGCGTATTCGAGCACGTTCGGAGACTGTGGCGTGTAACCCAGATTATAGGCACACGTCAGCACCTTCTCCACAGTGTCGCCAATGACGTGTTCGTGATTATGTTCAATATAATTAAACATAGCTTCTAGTGCTTTGGGGACCACAAAGCCCGACATGTTAAAGTTTAAGGCCATTTCACGTATAGTCCGGGAGTTGAGATCACTGTAGTCTGCTTCCTTATACCGATTAAGTGCCTCCTGATAAATGACTTTATTCTTCAAAGCTGAAACAAACAATTTAGGAACTCGATTGCAATGAATAAGAAGCAGTAAAAGGTAACAAATGGTTAATGTCAGATCGCCCATCGCCTCACATTTTCTATTGCCAAAAATGCGCAATGTCGTATTGAGCTCGTTGACTGTTAGTCCTTCCTTGGTATCCAAATGCCGTTCAACGCAATCGACCAGAATACTATCAATAGTGGCTAGTTGCATGCCCAAAAGCGACGGCACATTGTGACGAAATCTAAAAGCGCATAAGCACATTGTAATCACGAAAAATTTTTTGGAAAATGCCTTTTACCGCAGTTCCATTGCTATCTGCATGCCACGACTAATCTGGAAACAGTCTGAGATAGAAAACTGGCCAGACATTGAAATGATTTTCGAGAGTATCGTATTGGGGAATTTCTTCCAGCTGAAAGGTGTATGCCCGTATGCCAAAACAAAGGCCGCCAGTCGTGCAAACTTTGACGGTATGCGGCCAGCAATGTCGTCCTCAATGGCGTGCATGGCCATTCTGCTTAGTTTTTTTTCCAGCGGCACGAAACGGTATGTGCCACCCAAATTGTTGTTGAAATTCATGTATCTGTTACAATGGCGCATAAAGCGAAGTTGAGTTTCATCTTCAGGGCACGCGTCGAGCCTATGCAGAATGTGGGCCCAGTAGGCGTCACAGACCTTTGCTTCTGATATCTTGAGAGCGCGGATGATTGTGAAAAAGTTCCTGCTGGCATTCGCAGCCTGCCAGCTGTCATTAGAAAAGAGCAGGCGCTTCAACAAAGCCATCAATGGCTCACGTCGATGTGGCTCCGCGAATGGCATGAAGGCGGCCAGCACGTCGGGCGTCGCATCACGTTGAAGCAAGGTCTTTGTTGCTTCGGTGAGCGGCTTTACAACCGCAGCCGGCTCCAGGTGGTACTGAAAAATTCGACACACACTTTTGAGGTCGTTGTCCGATAACTGCGATGCATTTGGTCCCAACTCCAGGAGAAAGTTGCGTATCAGCAGAGAATTACGCTGCGACCAGTGGGACAAGTTCAGGAATTGCAATAATTTCACCATTACTCTGGGCGATGTGTGTTCATTGAGCACTCGCCGCTTTAGCAACCGTTGCAATAAACGCTTAAAACTGTCCAGAATATCAGCTGTGACCAGCACTTGCAGGTTCAGTAGGCAAATGGACAACAAGCGCGCATCTTCTTCATTGTTACAAGTTTCCATGTGCTTTACGACTTGTGGCAAGAACTTGTCGCAAACGCTTGGTATGTGAAAGTCACGGTCGGTATTGATGCCAACAGCCAGACGTGATAATGCAGGCAATGGAATTTGTGCATTTGTAGTAGCCACCTCCTGCAGCGACTGCGCTAGCAGTTCCTGCGTAACAGCTTCTGTATTGGGGACGCCCAATTTACGTAAATACAAATAGCAAACGCTTTGCTCTGTGATGCACATGTCACAAATGTACGGGCGCAAATTAGACAAAACATACTGCAGGAGCTCGTTTTTCGCACCGTCTTTTGGTGACACTTGTCCCTGACCTACATGGTAGCTCCACAAAAGAATAACGGACTGAACAAAGTGTCGATGATCTACTGCACCCCTGTAAAGCTGCATTGTCTCTAAGAGCTGCGTATATAAAAAGCAATTAACACAAGCTTATTCGGATTGTGACCAACAGAGGGGCTATAGTGCCAAATGTAGTCCAACACCAACCTGTTCAGCATTTAGGGAGCTATTGAGTTTCCTCATAATGTGGTCTTTTTTAACGTCGTAGAGCAGCGCCTTTAATGAGAAGTTTGACGCCTCTGCCTCCAAGTCTTCCATACTCTCGCAAGTACCGTTGGGTTGATCAGGAACAGCGATTTCAATGTTTTCGGTACCTGCCGCGGTCATTCTATTTGTCGCGGCGGTCATATAGTGTCGATTGCACTTGTAGTCTGGCTGCTCGACTCCCTTCCTCCGTGTTGTCAGCTCGTTCGCGCTAAACCGACAAATAGCCGGAAGCATTACAGTCACACTGCTACAGCTTAGCGCTTGGATTACAGGCAGCGGCGCCCAAAGTTGGTTCTGTTGATAAAAGCGTACTAGCCTTCTTAATTGTTGTGTTTTTATTAAATTCAAAAACATATCGCAACACATTCAATACTGTATACAATTACTATGTGAAACAAATTGAACTGCGACTAACGCTACTAAATATCAGTGGTTTCAAATCAGCTGCTCGCAAGCAGGGCTGCCAGGACTCCTAAAGTGAAAAAGGTTCAAGCAGGTTTACTAAATATTATGCATATGTAAAAAATAGCTTGTCAATAAATTTATGGAAGATATTGAAACATTTAAGTGGTTACTGGTGGGTATCCAATCACTGTTAACCCAATAGTTATATTGTGTGTTTTCGCATTTTCATACGGATATGTAATAATTCAGTATGAGGACACACAGAATTGTGATTGAACGAAAAAGGGTCACATTTGCCCTTTGTTTTATGTGCATATCTATACATAAAATGTGTATAGATTTTGATATAATCAACTTTAAAAAGTAAACACCCCTGTTTCTTACGAAAAAAGATTTTTTTTTCAAAAGAAAATTGCAATTAACCGTATCTGAAAGTACATTACCTGAAAAGAGCATACAAATACCTTTTTTACCTTAACAGTGGTGTCCTTCCTATTAAAATCGAACCCATATTTTACAAAATACAAGCTTTTGAATTTTTCGAATTTTTGATCTTTGACCCCTTATTACATATATTACATACATTTGCACCAACAATTGTTTCCAGGCTAAAAATAGATAGTAGCACGGTGCCGGCAATGCCCATATTTCAAATATTATTTCAGCCGAACGGTCTGCTTTACTTGTTTCTAATCATTTAATCATATTCTCATATTAAATAATCGCAAAGTTATTTGGTTTCGTTTCTTTAGCTTCATCGATTTTCGAATTAACCCATTTTCGGCCGCTACCAGAAATAGCCAATATTTTTTTAATTCCTTTTAAGGACTTACAGTTAGGACCTTAATCAAGAATATTTTTGGATTTTTTTTGTGTTTTTTTTTTTAATTATTTTTTTCATAAATTAATAAAAATTTAATTTCAAATAAAAACAAATATATATGTATATAATTTTGGTCAAATCATAATCAAGCATGAAAACAAACAATTGTTGGCATACATATGTACATACATGACGACTTCTGGCCAATGGTCGATTTTTTAGACCACTGAAAAGTACGCGGTGCTGAGAGGTAAAAATATTTTCATAATCTTATGGATATCAATTGATTGTGGTAATTTGGTCTTTAGGCTTCGCAAATAATCAATAATAAATCAATAATTTGAAAAGGTTATATATTTTTCAGAATATTCAAAATATGACTAAAAAAATGCTTTTTTTCGTGCCTTCGCCAACATCTCTAAATTTATCTTTTTTAAAAAAAATTATTATTTCGAGGTGTTACCAAAAGACCAAAGCTATTTTATGCATCAAAAGTTCACAGATATAATGTCTAAGTGCAGAGCTACTCTCCTTCAAAGTGGCTGGTCGAAAAATCGACCAGCGGCCGAAAATGGGTTAACAATAATTGCCCTGCTGGCCATCTCATCTCTATTCAACTAACATACTTTTTTGGCGACAGAGGTCGTCTTGAGTGAAACCTTGACGTTTGCAATTGTTGTTGGGGAAGAATTTGTCAAGTATAGTTTTATTGTTGCCAACCTACGCCACTAGCTAACAATATACAAAATATTTCTCTATATTATCACAAATGTTTTTACACTCCGATCACCAATAATCGCAGCATGCTTCATTTGTTTTTAATTATGCAGCATCATATATGTATAATTTTCTTTTTATTCAAGGAAAGCCCAGAATTTATAAACGAGTTTTATTAAAAGAGTAGGCAGCCCTACGCCCGTCAAAGCAAACCACAAAATTGAGGAAAATGGATTACTGAAAAGTGATAGAATTTCGTTGTAAGAAGTCTATATTACCATTTCGTAAAAATTGATATTTGGTATTGAAGCTGAAAAGAAGAAAAAACAGTGGAAATTTTCTGTTGTAAAATGAGTGATGCAACAAATTGCAAAATAATCTGAAAATAAGGAAAGTCAACGAAAAGGAAGAAAGTTGAACAAGAGAGGCGCTGGGCAGAACTAGTGTGTTGAGATCAACGATAAGCGCTGTGCAAGAGGAATTGGGGAAAACAAAGAAAACGACGTTCGTGGAGTTTTGAGATTGGTCAGGGACGTCAAGAAATACGAACAGCAGGAAAGTAAACGTCAGTAAATGCATTTAATGGGAAAATGTTGCAAACCGTTGCAACGGCGACGAAATCAATAGTGCGGGTGCTGAGCGAATTAGCAACGAAGGCCATAGCAGAGGAAGACTTCGCCAGAGAAACCAGGTGCTGGGTGGCCCCAATAAAGGCGACGGAAACGACAGAGCTAAAGTGGAGCAGCGTGTGTTAGCAGTGCCAGCGAGCGGTGGGCGATACAACGCGAAAGGTGTAAATGAAGAGAAAGGCGGAAAACTGATTGACTGCCTTCAGTAATTTTTTAAGTTAATTTCGTTTACTCTTTTGCTTTTGCTGTGCTTTTCCCATATTTCGTTTGTTATTTCTCCTTGTATGGTAGTAAATTTATTAACCGAAAACAGAAAAGTTGACGCGAAGTACCACGTTCAAAGTGAAGGTCAACGCCAGAGCGTGTAAACTGCTCAGCTATTGTAGCCAAAATCAAATCAACAAATTAATTTTCGCGACATAAAGAATTGTCATTTATTGCAAGCAGTAAAAACTAAAACTTTAAAATTGTGTAACGAGCGAAAAAAGCACTCCAAAACAATGACTAGGACAGTACCAGCAGTCAGGCAATATGGTTCAAAAATAGCCGCACCATACCGTCGACGCGACTCTGCTATTGGAACAGCTGCGTCTTATACCTACACCTGCCTCGGCAACTATAATGACAGCTTCGTCACGTGTCTGCAGCGTTTTATAGTAACAACGCTGCTCGCCATAATGCTGTTCACCGCCTTCGCGTTCAGTGACACCATCCCGACACAAAACATGTCGCAGAAGGAGCGTATGGCTCTACGGTAGGACTTGCTCTCTGACTGTGCACTGACACTAAACTCTATTATTTTTGATTTAAATTATAGTGATGAAGCACGGGAAATGTTTTACCACGCCTTCAATGCTTACATGGATAACGCATACCCAGCAGATGAACTGATGCCACTTTCCTGCAAGGGACGTTACCGCGGTGTGACGCCCTCACGCGGCGATATGGATGACATATTGGGAAAGTGAGTAGTGTAATCGGCTAGTGTTGATTGTGAGAGAATAGTAGTGAGAATTTTCAGAATACGAGCTGAACAATGTTTTGTTATGTATTCTTATACATATAATATTTCGGTACTTGCCACATTCCTTCCGATTTCTTGTCGGTAGTATTATTAGGAAAATAAAGTACTTTAGTTCTGTTTTTACGAAACGCATTTTAAATTGAAAGGCATCACTCGCCTTAATTTAGTTAGCTAATCGCCTTCCTTATCTGAAATTTAGAAACACGTAGCTATGACGAAATCTTCTTTGACCTTGTTGTTTTATTAAAAACTAGCAGGACCCCGCGGCTGTGCACGCAAGTTTTAAGGCAATGGACCCAATAAATCAAGTTTCTCTTAACCCTTTTTTGACCGCGTTAAATTTTTATGAAAAAATTCTTGTCTAATTATATGTCATTTGAAGTGCTTTCACCATATCTTAAGTCAGTTGACCTATTAAATCATATTTTCCCATACAAACTCTTAACCCATCTTTGATTAACCCATGTTTTAGATATAGATTTGCATCGCTGTTGTTACATTTGTTGTATGAATTGCGGTTTTCGCATTAAAGTAAAAAAAATGTAATTTCAGTTTCTCTATGACTCTGGTCGATTCACTCGATACGTTGGTGCTATTGGGAGATTTCACGGAGTTCGAAAATGCTGTTCAATTGGTTATACGCGACGTACAGTTCGATAGCGATATCATTGTGTCCGTATTCGAGACGAATATTCGCATGGTTGGTGGGCTGCTGTCGGCACATATCTTAGCCGAATACATACAGAAGAGCGTACAGGTGATGCCCTGGTACAAGGGCGAACTGCTGGAGATGGCGCGCGACTTGGGCTATCGACTTCTACCAGCATTCAACACATCGACGGGGATACCGCATGCCCGCGTCAACCTGCGTTTCGGCATGAAGGATGAGCAATTGAAAAAGTCCCGTGAGACGTGTACTGCTTGTGCTGGTACAATATTATTGGAGTTTGCTGCGCTCTCACGTCTGTCTGGTGAGTTGGCATCTGTCAAGGGATTTGTATATTTAGTAGGGAAATGAATAAATTTCCCTGCATTTAAAATGATGTTTGCACAATTTGATATACAGATTGATATCCGCCTACAGCAACCAAATATTAGGTTGCACCCTACGAAGCTACCCTTCATTCAAAAAGGCTTTAGTATTTGTACGAAAAACTTCAGTTTTGTAAATAAAATAGAAATATAAATTTGTTACCCCCTTAGCCACAACATTCCTAACTCCAGCAGATTATTCTTCGTTATCATAATTGGAATATGGAATTCGTTGCCTATACTCGTACATTCAGTCTACAGGGTTTTTCATTTCGAACCGAAAACTTTGACAGCCCTGCGTTCGACAACCGCAGCTGTCATCTGTCGTTGCATTGTGTTAATATTGTAGTTTAGTGTTTGCCATTTATGAAAATGGACCGATTTAGCATCGCTCAACGTGTAAACATAGTGAAAATTCACTACAAAAATGGTGAAAATTTCCACTTTTCGCGCACTAAGGAAGGATTTCAGACGTCACGGAAGGCCTGTTTTGTCAACAATTTCGGATTTATGGGCGAAATTCGAACGAACTGGTTCTGTACAAGATGTACAGAGGCCAATACGTAATCGCTCTGCTCGTTGGGCCGAAAATATTGCTGCTGTAGCTGCCAGTGGTGAAGATGACCCGAATTTATCGCTTCCCCGGCGTTCACAACAATTGGACATCTCCATCACCTCAATTTGGCCAGCGATCGAAGATATGGATGTGGAGGAGATGTGGTTTCAACAGGACGGCGCTACATGCCACACAACACGACCGAACATGCCAGAATTGCGAACCAGGTTTGATGAACGCATAATTTCACGTTTTGGTGATGCCAATTGGCCGTCAAGATCGTGCGATCTGAACCCTTTGGACTTTTTTCTTTGGGGCTACGCGAAAGACCAAGTCTATGCAGACAATCCGCAGACTCTGGAGCATTTGAGGGACAACATACGTGCAGTTCTTGGCGCCATACAGCCTGCTATATGTAAAAGAGTCATCGAAAATTACCTAAAAAGAATCGAGGTGTGCCAGGCTGCACGTGGCGGTCATTTGAATGATGTCATATTCCATTACTAATGGCACAAACCAAATATTATTTTGATAATAAAGTTCCATCAAAATTCAAATTTTTATTGGTTTTTTTTTCTTTATTTACTTTTTCGGCTCATGATGAAAAACCCTATACTACTAGTAATCTACTACTGCTACTTTAAGCATTTAATCTTTAAACATTTCTCCTAATTTTGCTTTTTTTATTTGCTGTACTTTTCCTTCCTTTGTTTGCTAATATTGTAAAGAATTTTCTGTGTTTGCCGAAAACACACCGGCACGCCCGTTCAGAAGTCTATCACTCGAATCACTAAACTCTATGACGACTACCGTGCCGGTGTGCTACGAATGTAGGTGAACAAGTGTTTTATTTTTAAGGTATGTCATGAGACGGGATTTTTCTCATGGATTGCTCACGAATATAATTTGACAAGTTTATATGCTACAGTATATTTTCCTTTAACACTAAGATATTTATTAAGATACATTTAATTAGGTTTATAACATAAGATTTATATTTATTAAAATCATATTGCATTGTTGCTATGATACTATTTTTGGTATGCCAGAGTATCCTAATAGTCGATTGACTGCAAATCGTTTTGGCAAAGCTTTGATGAACATTAACTTCTTTGTACTCTTTTCAGGTGATCCGGTGTTTGAGGCGCGCGCTCACGCCGCTATGGATGCACTGTGGAAGCTGCGTCATCGGGGGTCTGATCTAATGGGCACCGTATTAAACGTGCATTCTGGAGATTGGGTGCGCCGTGACTCAGGCGTCGGTGCTGGCATCGATTCCTACTATGAATACCTATTTAAGTCGTACGTGCTGCTCGGTGACGACAAATACTTAGCGCGATTCAACCGGCACTACAACGCTGTAATGAAGTACGTGAGCGAAGGACCCATGCTTCTGGACGTGCTTATGCATCGGCCGCATGCAAAGTCGAGAAATTTCATGGATGCGTTGTTGGCCTTTTGGCCTGGTTTGCAAGTGTTGTCCGGCGATTTGAAGCCAGCTGTGCAGACCCACGAGATGCTGTATCAAGTAATGCAGATGCACACATTCATTCCGGAGGCATTCACGGTCGACTTTCAAATACATTGGGGTCAGCATCACCTACGCCCCGAATTTATTGAGTCGACATACTTCCTGTATCGAGCCACTGGCGATCATCACTATCTACAGGTAGGCAAGAAGGCGCTGAAGACCCTTCAAAAACATGCCAAGGTGGCCTGTGGGTATGCTGCAGTAAATGATGTGCGCACTGGGAAGCACGAGGATCGAATGGACTCGTTTGTGCTGTCAGAGACGTTCAAGTACTTGTTCCTGCTCTTTTCGGAGCCACAAGACCTTGTGATCAATGTGGATGAATTCATTTTCACTACTGAAGCACACCTGCTGCCGTTGTCTATCGCACAGTTGGGCAACTCCACATTCAGTGAGTTTATTTTATACTTTTCCTCACCGCGATTAATTGATCGATTTAAGCGTATTTATCTGGTGCGACAGATTTCCGACAATCCGATGAGCACAACGTACTGGACTTTATGCGGACTTGTCCTAGCTCAAACAAGCTTTTTCCTGAGAAAGTACGCAAACCGCTGCGGAACTTTATTACGGGCTCGTGCCCGCGCACGCCCACAGGCAAGCGATTACGTGCACTGGATTTTCAGGCAAGCAATGCAGACCATCTGCGAGCTGTTTACGACATGGGCATCACCATGGTATCCCTAGGCGATGGCAAGGTGCGCCTCTTTCATAGTTTCTATAATGTAAGTTTCTCCTTGTTTTTTGTTTTGAGTTATTACATTTTGATTTTTTCGGGAGCATGGGCAAGGCAAACATATTTTATACTTGATGAAAATGTTTTGTTTTGTGCTCTTTACCAGGCCAAGAGTCCAGAGGATGGGGAAATGGGATTACTATTTATGCAGGAGATGCTAGAACTGACAAAAATGCAAAGCATGAATCAACTGGCGCAACTGCAGGTGGGTTGGACACTGACACTAGAACATTATAAAACACTGATGGAGTTCACTTTTTATAGCACTTGTGTTGTTATCATTGTCGTAATTTTAAAAAATTTAGCTACGGCAGGTACAATTTTTCAGCAATAACAATTTTGACAGCAAATAACTTGGTCAGTTTGTTTTTCTGAAAATAAACGATGTCAAGATATTAAAAGTAAAACAAAATCAAATTTAAAGCATTTAAAGGCGTGATATTCCATTATTTTTCATTTTTAATATAATGATAAAGATTTAGTGACCATTGTTACAATCTGTTCGATACTTATTAATAACACACCCAGTACTGATGAGTTTCGACTAACAATCTTTACCGATATCACCGAGTCAAAAGATAAACAATATGTTGGTTGAACAATTTTGAAATACATTTGTTTACTGTTTACAAATTGAAATGGTAAATGTCTTTTCAGTTCCTGTTTTTAAATGTGTTTCAAATGCGTATTTTTCTAAAACACGAAAAAATGGATTGCAAATCGCTGTTAAACCCGTAGTTGTATATGTCAATCTACTGGATCGCAAAATTGTTTACGGTTACTGTAGCAAAGTTGTACGTTACAATAACCTGCTATCAGAAATCATCCTGTTTTTTGTAAATATTACCAGCATGTTGACCTAATGTAAATAAGCATAGTGTGAGATTTGGTGGCAAACACTTGCTAATTTTTTGAGCAACCTCACTTTGAACTCACTTTCAGGCCGTGGCATATGCCGTTGATGACAGCTCCAACGACTGGATCGCACTCATGGCAGGTCCCTCGCACTTTAGCCCCGAACTGACGGGCGAGGAATTCGTGGAGGGTGAAATTGTGGTGGCATCTCCATTTCGCGCGTGCGACGTTCTTGCCAACGCCGGGGAAGTGCGCGGTAAAATCCTTATTGCTGAACGGGGGGACTGCACATTCGTGAGCAAGGCGCGACGAGCGCAAGCGGCCGATGCGTTGGCGCTTATTGTCTGTGATAATGTACCGGGATCTTCTGGTGAGACGCAGCCGATGTTCGCGATGTCCGGTGACGGAACCAATGACGTCAGCATACCGGTTGTCTTCATGTATTCGCAAGAGTTCAGTAAGCTATTGACGGCGATTCAGCGCAAGGCGCAGCTGCGCGTCCGTATTATGCAAATGATTGAACTGAAGCGTTGGCAGCTCGCAAAGGAGGCATTGGCCGGTACGGCTACGGCGTCCACTAGTGCAAGCACCATTGTTACTGGTTCGGCTAAAGTGGCAGCACAATCCGAAACGTCGACAACGGAAGCGGTTACTGGACCGCCGTCGGTTGCAGCGGACTCTTCTGCAAATCCCGTTAAAATGTCCACCAATGCACCATCAGAAGCAAAAACGAAAGCATCTGCAACGATAGTAGCGACACCTAAGAAAACAAGACCTGATAAGGAATTGTAATAATGAATTTGATTTTGACACAACATCTTTCCGATACACGATTCTTCCATTGAGAAGTAAACTGAGTGCCCAAATTAATAGCGGATGTTGGAAATATAGTTTCCAACGTTCTTTTTCTTTTTTCGTTTTCTTCATTTAATTACACATAGGAAATGTTTACTACAGAAATATGTATGTACCTTGTATATAGTCCTACCGTAGTTGCGTGTCTTTTATTTTGACTACAATTAGTTGTACAATGGCAATGTTGAACGTAGCAACGTATGACTAGGCGGATCGAGGAAACGCAATTCCACGCCAACATCCTACGCAAAACGAACACTGGCTCGCTGAACGTGATATGTATGTCGCTTACTAGATAAAACGAAAATATCTCGCAATTGATGTGAAACTATTTTTAAGCATGAAGTTAGGACGCGCTGCGTCCTAAGACTAAAGTCATGCGAATTAGATTGCGAGTGGTGTAAGTTAGTTGTTCGAGATTAAAGCTGTTTTGTTTGCAGTGAATTTGGATTTGTCTAAAGCAGAACTGAAATTAATGCGTGTATATTATAACATAATACATACATATAAATGAATTATGACAGTAATTAATGAATAACGTAATTATGTGTAGACTAGCTAACTTTTTATAAACATAATCACACACTGAATCCATGGAATGTGTACTTTAATGTTTTGGTCCATGGTAACTAGCGTAAGACTTCGTAGTTTAATTGAATTAAATATAAACCAAATCTGAAGATTTACAATGCTGAAAAATGTGAATTCCTGAGGTACATACATATGTATATATGTGCATATATACATACAACACGTACGTATTATCAAATGCATTTCGTAAGTATATATGCGAATATTAGTGTGTTCGAGTGTTTTGTTCAAATTCAATTCCCACACAATTGTGATACGTTCTTCTGTTCGCAGTGCATTCATGTGTAGCTAGGTGAGTGAACATCATGAGATGCTCACAATACCAATAATGGGAATCAGTAGCAAAGTCACAACTAGCTTCTGTAAGAATTGTGTAATCGAAAACCATTCCTAGAATACTTAAGGATTGTGTATGTTGAGAACAAGTGACAGTGCTCACGCCGACTTGGGGGAAAATACATTTAAAAAACGGTAAAACAGTTAACTGTGTGCGCGTGCGCAGCCCGCGCATGCGTCCGTGAGAATGCAGTAGCGGCTGAAATATGTAGTTGCACGCAGTATCATTGTGAGATACGCCTTTTAAGGAAATTCAATTATAATTCCATTAAAATTCTTCACACATTTAGCTATTATGGAGCTGCTTGATACATCTGAAGCTGTAGCTGGAGTTGGGCTTATCTTCGTCGGTTTTCTGGCGTGCATGGATACTGTACTGTTGTATACGTACATAGGTACATATTACACAAATGGAAGTATTACATTCGTCCACTGGTAATTAGGCTCTCGTACATCAGTTGCTGTTTGAATGGACATACAATTATTGATATTAACCCATATTCGGCCAGCAGCTCGCCAAAATCACCCAAGAAAGATGACATCGATCATCAAAATAAATTTTCTAGTGGCTCTGGTAACTCATGAAAATTTATTCTAGTATTATGTTAAATTAAAAATGGTTTTTATAAGCTTGTGCAACTACACATAACTCGAATGATTTTTCTTATAATACAAAATAAGTATAAACTTGTCTTATCATGGTGGTTAGAAAATGCCGTGTTAAGCGAAACCCAATTTTGTAGTTGTTTCATTACCGTGTAGAAAGAGGCTTTTTTACGTATTAATCGAAAATGTGAACCGTGTTAGAACGAGGCCGTGTTGTCAGAGGAACGTGTTAACCCATTCGAGACGACGATTTTTTTCGAACACGGTCCCCAGGAGCGAAAATTTGTTTCTTTGTATTGTTCATGTAAGAAAGGCTTCAGGTAATTTTTAGATTTTTTGGTATACAGTAAAACCAATGCCAAATTTTGTTTTCCTGTACTTCACAGATTTCATTAGTTCCAGAAAAATCGTATTTTGACGACTAGTTACTCAGAATAACTGATAATTGCACATTACTGTTATTGCACACACGGTGTGCAGGCTGTCTTATAGCCTCGGAAATCCATTGCATACACGGTGTGCAATCGGTCTCGAATGGGTTAAGCGACCTGTACATATATCGTATGGAGTGGAGCACACGCATACTACTTTTGAGCCCAATATAATTTTTTACCATATATATCACCCACAACTTCTGTGAAAAATAGGTACTTAGGGGGTTTGAACCCACCCTCAAATAGATGTGCATATATCATCGGATCAATTCCAATCATGTGATGTCATTATTGAGAGTATACTGTACGATCTCTGTAAGCAGTACTTTTTCGGCATCATGTGGCAAACGTGAGTGCCATAGTTACTATTGATTGTAAGGCGTAGATACATAATAGTTGGCTCATTTTACCTTAAAATAAAAACTTCTTAATTGACATGATGCAAAATATAATTTAAAAAAATACCAAATGAAAAAAAGGAGAGTGTGAAGTATTGATGTCTCGCATGATGCCACATGGCGGAGAATGACTACCACCTTTAGAGTAGTTAAGTGAGTGAATGGGGAACCACTGAGAAGCTGAATTGGACGTGCAAAAGCAACTTCATAAAAGAATTGAAATTGCGTTTTTTGCTGGTGCTGACTGTTTTTGCAGAGCGGCTCTTCGTTCCCATCTTGGGATGCGGTATTTACTTTCGATCGGTTAAACGGACAGCACGCAAAGTATCAGTTTCGCTTGTTGTCTCGCACATGTTCAATATAATCACGTAATTGTTTGTGTTATTCTATCCTTTAGAAATGCCAGAATATAGGCATTTCAATAAACAATTTATGTATAAATCAGGCGAAGAAATATAAAAAATGCATTCTTCATCTCGTCGTAAATTTTATTTGCAACCAGATGAAGCCACCAATATTTAGTGAACAAAGTGATTTTGAAATCATGTGAGTAGTGAAGTCGATGCGAGACGATCGTGTAATGGTGTCCGTTAAATCGTTGTGAATTAAGAAATTACTTAAAATGTTAACTACATGCATGCGGCATTGTTTAAATGAATGGGCGTTTTGGTTTCTGATTGCAGTCGAATTGTGATGGATTATTTTTGATTCAGTTTCTTTGTGATCGTTGCTACTAAATTTGTATTATTTTTGAGGTTGGTTTGACCATATTATTTAAGCTATAGTGAAATTAATATTATTGTAAAAACGAAAATTGAACGGCTGATCCAGCGTGATGTGTGTTTCTTTGCATAGTGAAAAATAATTTATATGCTCGTAACTGTACGGTTAGAACGGACTAAAGGAACACTATTGAATGGCACTTCCTGCCGCACTTCCTTACGCTGGGAAAATAATGAGTAAGCTGAGTTTTACGTTTGTAACGCAATCTGCTGATTCTTCATGTACACAGATCAAAGTGACTGACGCGGTTTGTACATTGGCTACATAGATTTTACTAATTTTTAAATTTAACTAATGTTTTCTAGGTATTAAGACTCACAGGGACTTCAAGGACTTTTTGTAACAAAAGTTACTAAAAATTTTTACATAACTTACACGTTTCGAAAATAAAAATGTCCAACGCACAAAGCTTGTTGACTTTGAAATAACCAAGCCTGTTTTGAATGTTCTCGTAGTTTACAAATAGCTTGTTTTTATTAAATTTGCTTAAAATTGTTTAAGCGGAAAATGGCAGATTAGGTTAATGCGATCTTTTTAATCTTGATGACACCATGAGGCAAATCGGACTTACATGTGTTTCATTACAATAGTTTTCTTATTTAAAATTAGTTAACATATTTTACAGCGTAATTTAAGCGCCAGCTGCCACGCTTACAAGCTAACTAGTAATTATGTTTGTATGAATTTGTGTTTATACAGGCACACATATACATACAAATAATAGATATGCATTGTTTTTCCATAGTACATCTATAGTTGCTTTGGCAAGATTATTAATAACAAAATGCTTTGTTCACCATGTTCAAACGGTTTCCGTCCGTTGGATCGCTTGTCCCCTGGTCACGCGCGATTTTTCAACAACAATTTGTTGAAATATTTATTCCAATTTATTGCGGGCTCAAGCGAGCAATAAGTCCTGAACTTCAGAATCATTTCCGAATGCGAATAAATTCTAGCACGCTATCCTCACTGCTTTGCTAAAAGAAAAATTACGCTTGCCATTTGTGCGCGCATGGGAGAACAAATAGTGAAGAGCAGCAGGAATGAGATAAACGGTGAGGTTTGGTTGAAGAGTCTGCCAACAGCAACGGCAATGGCATTAAATCACGCACGTTGTGGCCGTCCTGTGTCGCAACGGCTCAGCGTTGCTGGCTGCGCGAATAGCGGGTGTTACTGGCGACATTTGCCTTGTGTTCGTTTTGGTTGTGCGAAGACGGTCGATCAGGCGGTGCTTATTGGCCAGTTTCTGAGTTGTCGAAAAAGTCACAAAGTTCACGATAAAGGAAAAATTAAAAAAAATAAAAAATAAATCAAATAACATAAGGAAAATGAGATGCACACAAACGGAACAAATAAAATATGGAAAAGCAGCAAAAGACAAACATGAATAATTTATTGATTTTGCAGAGATGATTAGAGGCGTGCGGATCACATGGAATGACAGGGAAGGCAGGCGACCGTTCTTTGCGATCCCATCACATAACGTACGGACGGAAGAGTCAGCCGGATTGACGTGGCTGCAAAAATCATTCGAAAAAAATATATTAATTTACTCTTGCTTCAATTGGGAGCTGAAGTGGAGGTTGTTGCTGTAGCATCTTGCAGCACACTGTAGCAATGAGAATGAATTTGACGCGAAAACTGCATTGCGTTAAGTCGAAAAGAAGTAGTCATGATGGAATTAGTCAATAAACATAATTTGAGAGAAAAAGAATTTGGCGTAATAACACGCATAGTGAAATTAATAAAGTGTGCCAGATAGGAGGAACTCTCTCTTCATCGTACAATTATTTTCTGACAGTTAATGTCATTTTGCTGACAAATGTCAGAGTTCATAACCCGTCTGTGCTGTATGAAAAAATTTCAAAATAAATTGTTGTTTGAAAATACGTTCTGCACCAAAACCGACACTAAAAACGCTACTACATGCCAGGAAAACTGCTGTCTCTGCAAAAAAACGCACGACAATGCAGTTTCTATGTATTTCTAACATAATATACATTACGAAAATATATATTTCTGGAGTACTGAAAGTAAATTTTAAATTTAACGACAACAAAAATAAAGGTTAATCGAACTGACACAAATAAATTGACACATTGACAATTGCTACTCAGAGAAATAAGTGTACGTCATCTACCTGGTACACTTTATTGATTTCACTATGATAACAGTTTTCTACGAACATAAGTATAAAAAATGATAATGATATTGAAAGAAGAGCATTTTACTACTGAAGAGAAAAAATCGGGGCAAGATCACAAAGCTTCTTCTGGTACGGCATAGATTTCAGCATTCCGATGTGGTCCAGGTTTAATCGTATAACTTCTTAGTCTGCCATAGTCGACATTGGAAAGCCTTTGTGAAAAGCAGAAAAGTTTTATAGCCGTGAAATGTGAAAGTTATTATAATGTTAGGCAGCATTCATTTCACTTCGTCTCAACCAGTGGCTGCAATTAGAGTGCAGTCAGTTGATTGCATGTGGGGACTATGAAATTAAGGAGTAACGATAAAAAATGCTCATAAAGTAGAACTATAAACACAACGGGCACAGCACCATTAGTATTAGTACATGTGAATCGTTTTTGAATTAACTGAGTGGATATTTATTTCAATTGAGGTACTCTACGTTAGTGATGGAAATACCGGCACTTTTTCAACAAATTTATAAATAGGTAATAAGTGTGTGGATCAACGAAAATCGCCACATTCGGGTTAAACAAGAGATCCTTTACGTGTATTTCACATGTAATTTAGTTCAAATTCAGCTAGCCTCATAACACACACATTTGTCTCTTCGTTCTGCATTCGTGGGCACGTCACACACTGGGGTAATTCATGCCGATTTTGGCGATTAATTCACCCGGACTATTTAGACATGAAAAAAGTATTAGGTTTAGTTAATTATACATAAAGAAGTAAAAAATAAATGTATTTGACATACATACTTTAGTGGATTTTTTTTTATTTGTGACCAAAAATGCAAAATTGTTACAAAAGGGTATTATACAGAATTCCTCGCTTATTTATTAATTACTATCGGAATCATCATCGTATTCACCCACGCTTTCACCTTCGCATCCATCGTTATCATCATCATTGTTCATATCGTCGCGTTCTTCTTCCGCAATTATCAACAAATCCAATGCTTCCCTTGGCATGCGCGTAACTGCTTTATGCGGCAATTTCGTTTCTGTCGATATAATGGGATCAGAACTTATAAGCAGTCTATTTAGAACGTCTTCGTTGGTTTTTTCTCGGCTACTTTTTCGAGAAAAATATTCCCTGAAACCCTTAAAATCTTTATTTCTCGCTTCCTGCGCTTCTTCAGATAATTCACCGATTGGCAACAAGGCGTGAGTTATGACCTCTGGTCCATGAATTAAATATTTATGAACAGTCGTAGGCATGTTATACCAGGGATAGTACTTAACGAAAGATTTGGCACAATTTATGGCAAAGAGTTGGTCATTATGTCATAAAGACTTTGACGAGTATACCAAATAACATTTGGATTCGTTTCTACATGAAAAAAATCATTTTTTTTTTTTAAAGTAGTCATTTGCATTTACCCTTTACCGAATTAGTTTAATGCACATCACTGCGGTTATTTCAATCGATTACACATACATAAGTAATACAAACAATAACAATGCCCAATACTGCAACTTCTGACAAATAAGGTCGGTTGACCTAGTTTTGCACACACCCTACAACAAAGACAAATGAAAGAATTCAAGATATCAAAAATTTATTTGGTTCTGCATCATTTGAGACGATTTTGTATTGTGTTTCATAAATATCTTAAACACCAAAAATATTTAGCTTACGTGTCGCGATATCCCGCCTAATATGTAACCTAATATGCTGGCTAATATAAATCTAATATGCCGGCTCTCCGTAATGTAGGGTAAAATGCATAAAGCAATACTAAAAACCATACATTGAACAACAACAAAACTAACATAAAATTTTTCATTTGTTGCTTATCTTATATTTTTTGCATTTACATTTATTTCTTGACTATCCTTTCACGGACCGCGTGCATATTTTGCCAAGAGTTCACATACAAAAATCGAAATGCTGCAAAAGTGCGCAACAATAGCGCAACTTTTTTTTCATAGAAAGTTGCTAGAATATCCACAGATTATGATTATGACAATATTTTAGGTGAACATCACTGAACAAACAACTATATGTCTATGAATAGGGTCAAAATAAGGCAATTTGTAAGCTTTTTTTTAAAAAAATAACAACAATATTTACGAACTTTAAAAAAAAAAAAATTAGTATTTTAATACTTAAATACCTGAACAAGAAGCCTCCATCATCACTTTTATGCTACTTTAAAAACTTGTAAAACACATTTGATTTAAATAATTGAAAAATTCACGTTTCACGCTGTGTGCACGCCAAATGAAAAGAAATGTCAACTTTCATAGCGCTTTGCGGGAAAACGGTAAACTATTTTGCAACAATTCTTTCACGTGGTGATGCAGAATTTTATCCACTCTAACCCGGTACCAAAAACATATTTGTATCTTTATTTTTCGTTTTTGAATTAATCGCCACTTTACTTATATATTACCCCAGTGTGCGTCGGTCATGACAACATGCCAAGGCATCCCACTCGCAGTAAATTGTCAGATATACATCAACTGACAACGCTGCGCCTTGCGCACAATCACAGTCTTCAAATGAAAGCGAAGCAGAAAGAGAATCGAACAAAGCGAATATGCATGGTCGAACTGTGCGGAGGAGGAGTGCAACGCATTCAACGTGTATTGCCGGTGGATTTGTGTCGAAAATGTGTAATTTAACTTTTTGGCCTAAGGACACTAAGAACCAATGGATAATCATGTAATTTCTATAATGCTCCTAAAGCAAAAAGCAAAAAACTGCCACAACAGCATGCCCACCACCTACATTGCTCAAGAGGAGCATACTAAACGAATTACAACAACGACCAGTTGTATAATATTCATCGATCACGTTGAGATTGTATTGTGCGCGGAGCGGAGCGGGGCTGGGAACAAAGAAGTTGGGCGGATGAAGAACACGACTCACAACGCATGTTTTTGTAATTTTCTCACTGGTAGGGGAAGCTGGAGGAGATTCGGCTCAACACGTACACAAACCGAATAAAATTGCTACGCCTTCACAGCGTCATAGTGCACTTTCTATGCCAGCTGCTCTCGGGTAACGCCTACCAAAGGGTTCTGGGATCAATGCTTGCCGTAGTAATTTCCGACTTGGTCTTGTTCCGGCATGCAAGCCGGCCAGCGCCAGCCGGAGCTGGCTCACTCTGTCCTATCAGAGAGTCAACGAAGTTCGAAAGTAAACTCAATACTCAAAAGCAGATCTCAACTACGGGTCAATCATAATTTGCATTCTGCATTATATTCTCATCGTTTAACATACAAATGCTAATTAATCGTTGCCTAATAACTAACGACAGCAAACTTCCTCATTACTTCACAAAGCAGCACAAAATTCCGGCGCGAAAATTATGCCGAGAGAAATTCAATCTCAGCTATATAGGTATGTACATATGTAACTATGTTTGCATTTCTATCGTCGTGATGGTGAGATTGTTGCGCTGGTTGCTGCTGTGACTTTTGCCAAATGTTGCGCTTGAGGTGGCACGTTCTTGACTACAAAGTGTTACATCGCCTTCACACGCCCATCGTGTGGAAAGGAGAAGAGAAGGACGAGAGGTGGAAGCGATTCCAAATGAAAATGTTTACCCTTGCAAGTTCACAAGAAGTTCCACAGCCCCCGCATAACGCTTACCATCAATATAACAACAAGAACAATAAAGACACAACTTAGTCGCTCTACTAGGTACACAAACTGTATGTACTTATATATGTACAAATGTATGTATGGGATACAAGCACATGTACATACATGCATACATACTTACCATGCATGGGAAGCGTTCTTGCACTGCTTCTGGCCCACCATGACAACGGTGCGCCGTTATTACACCGTCACGCAAATCCGCGAATTCGAACAAGCAGCGTTTGTATCAGCACTTCTCGCAGACCCGAGCCGATCGTATGCAGTGTGCGTCTCATTAATTCCATTGTGATGGCATTAGTGGAAGTGTTAATTAATTGTATGTAATAGGGAGTGCGCACCGTACTTGCGGGGAGGTTAGGCAAATTTATTTAACTGTTTTCGAAGAGGTGGGCGCACGATGGCGCGGAAACGACGCAGACGTGGTGCACATGCAGACTCGATAACAGCACTTTACTACTTACAGTGAGTGTCATCCAAAATCGTACAGCCGTCATTACTGCACTTTTAACAATATCTTTATGTGTTTCCGTTTATGATTAAAAAACACAATGCTGTTTTTGATGTGCTATATATACAGGCGTGATTTGCAATAAAAATATTTTTCAGAATGTTTACCATTTTTGCAAAAATGTTGGTAACACTGTAATTCGTACGGTAAGTGGGCGTCACTGAAAATCGTACAGTAGTACAGTGCAGTACATTAGTATGAGAAATTCGAGTATTTCCCTAAAAAACAAACTGGTAGAGGAAACTGACAGCGCAATTCGTTGCTTTAAATTTAATTTTGAGTAGTTTATAAAGATTTCTTCTCCTATATTTCTGAATTAAACAAAAAATGAAGCAAACAACATTGACATTCGAGAACTTGCAATCGAGCACCACAAAAACGGTAAATCTTATGGTGAAATTGCTAAAATTGTTAATCGAAGTCGAAGCACAGTTCAATACATAATTTCGAGATATAAAAAAGAAAACCGAGTCGCAAATAAAACAATAATATCGTCAATGAAAAAGCTAACTGGAAGTGATGAACGTTGGATAATAAGGAAAGTTAAAGTTAATCCAGGCATTTCCGCTCCTAAAATTGCCGCGGACCTTAAAATTTACCTAAAAAAGGATGTGAGCGACTCCACAATACGAAGAGTTCTAAGAAAAAATGATTACCATGGACGCACTGCACGCAATAAACCACTCATCAACAAGCGAAATAGAAAACGACGTTTGGAATTTGCAAAAGAGTACCTTAAACAGCCCCCAGAGTTCTGGAACGACGTAATTTTTACAGACGAATCAAAATTTAATATGTTTACATCGGATGGAAAGGTGAATGTTTGGAGAAAACCAAATACAGAAATGGATCCCAAAAATTTGCGACCCACAGTAAAACATGGTGGAGACTCATTAATGGTGTGGGGCAGTATGTCATCTCTTGGCGTTGGAAATCTAGTTTTTATAAAGGGCCGCATGAATCAATGGAAGTATTTAGATATACTAAAAAATAACTTAAACAAAGTGCCGAGAAAATGGGTATTTTGAACTCATTTAAACTGTATGCTGACAATGACCCAAAGCATACCGCGCATGCTTCTCGTATGTGGACGCTGTTTAATTGCCCCAAAGTTCTTAAAGCGCCCGCTCAATCACCGGATTTCAATGTAATTGAGCATATCTGGAATCATTTGGACCAAAAAATACGGAGTCGTTCGATATCCAACATTGGGGACTTAGAAACAGCTCTGAAAGAGGAGTGGTTAAGCATTTCACCAGAATACTGCAAAAAACTGGTTGCATCGATGCCTAAACGACTGCAGGCTGCAGCAGGCAATAAAGGATTTCCAACTAAATATTAAGCAATAACTCGATATTTTAAAAAATGTTTTTTATATAAATTTTTTGAGAACACGGTACACTGTACGATTTTGACTGACTGTTAACTTTTCTTATAATAGTATTAAAACGCATTTAATTTTTGTTTTTACAATTGAAATAATTTTAGTTCTGTTAATAAATGAATTATACAAGTATTGTTACGTTCTTTGTAAAACAGAGTATTTCATTGCGAAAATCGTAAGTAATTCAGAGATTTAACAAAAAATAGTAATGCAACGTGCCTGTACGATTTTGGGTGACACTCACTGTACATGTTTTTATCTTCACTTGTAATAGAGTTTGGCGACAATAAAGTTAAAATCAATACTATGCTATAAATTCCGCAAAATGATTCGGATTGCAAATAGTTTCACAATTACTAAAATCGATGTGCACATGTGCAATGAAAGGCAATGCACGCTCCGAATGTTCGCAAATGAGCTAGCTAGCGCTTGCTTAGCTCACATAAATACATAATTGGTAAAATCAAATGCACCTAGCTAGCCTAGTCATATTTTGAATCACATTACCAATACAGCAACGAACTGCAACACCGTTTTGTAGTTATAACTACTTATATACGTTGCACGCTAGTTCTTTGATTTCTTATCACTTTCATTGGAACAATGTCAAGCTGTCAGGATTCGCCACGCATCACACAGCCGCCGCTGCGAGATGACTTATTCCAATAGCCACATGTCAGGTTTTTGCGGTCTGCAGAGTGCAGACGTGTTCTGTGCGCTAACTTACGCTCAGTTGTGGCAGTAAGTGGCACTAATGTGAGTGGTGTGTAATGAAAAAGCTACATCAATTACAATGGCAATAACATCAGTGGCGGATTGGCGTCGGCCAACGACTAAAGCAACTGGTTTTATTGGTCGTTCTGCAACTCGTGTTGTCACCTCAGCCACCGAGGACTTAAGAGACGACTTTGCTGTGACTGTTTAGCTGACGTTGACGTGGAGCCGGGCGCACCATTGCCGTTGCCATAGCCGTGGCCATACCCGTTGCGACAACGACGTGTCATTTACGCATCCCAATTGCGCACATTCAAAACTGGCAAATGTAAATATATTGAGGGCAGCGGCTGGACGGCAGGCATGTATGGCGAGTCTTGTAGATACACATCGGTTGCGAATTGCCAATTAGCATTAGAGAGCGCCGATGCGCTAATCTCCCACCACAATGTGACATATGAGACTCGGCAGCTTAATAGCAGCGAAAATGCACCGTTTCATTACGTTGGCTTTGTGGCTGAGTAAGACACCAGCGGGACCACACCATCGCGGCTGTGACGCCAGAGCTGCTGCAGTGATCATGGGCGGCAAAGTACTCGGGCGCCATAAATGCCTTCACATTGCGGCACCAACCGAATCCTTTGATGTAAATTCCGCGCAACTTTACTCAATCACTTTTTTCATTTCAGCTTAACCCAGTTGAGACTGCAACCAAGATGTGAGGACTATGTTGCTTCCGGATGAAACATACGACGACCACGAACATTTTTCTCTCCTAAGACCAAATGCGATTTTATGCGCTAAGCGAGAATTTCAGTCAAGTTGTATTGATAACAGTGAAGAGTTAGTCCAGACGCCTAAAGCTACCGGACACTACAACTGTCGCAACAACAAGCAGGGCACCAAGCAACGTGAAGGCAATGCTTTGTACACGAGCAGCGCAAGCGGCAGTGGAGCCGTTAGTGCCAGCGCCTGTAGCAGTAACGAACACACTGTTCACATTTTCAACAACATTTCCGATATCCTGGGTGAGACCTTTCCGCCATTTGCGGAACCTAGGTGTCAAAGCGCTTCGAAGGGCCAGCCAAGCGATGCAAATATCAGCAACAGCCAAAGCTCGAGCAATTCAATTACTAACTCTGATGTGCTGCGTGTCATTTGTGAGAATTTTCTGTGGAGACATCGCATTCGACCAGATTTTTTTTGCCAATACCACAAGACTATTAGGTGAGCATAATTCTATCTATCGACTTCGCGGAATAGTGGCCAGCTGAAAAATGTTGTTTTAATTTTCTCTTAGCTCTACGGTTTCATCGCCACAGCAGACAAAAAGCAAGGTGCGGAAAAAGGAAAAATTACCACGAGAAACTCATATTGCAGACCCGCCTTTAGCTGTCGCAAAACCAAAAGAAACTAATGCGCCTTCTATATCCGACTACGATAACACCTCTCGTCAGCGGCAGTCGGTGCGCTCTCATTATGGGACAGGTAAGTGTGGATAGGGCTTTACAGAATGAATGAAAGCTTGCAGAAGGAATGATGGCAAATCTTTGAATCCATGTTCATAACAGGGATGAGTATTACAGTACTGAGTTTGCGGCGGGGGCAGTTCCACTTAAGCCAGTTCGGCCAGTCTTTAGTATTTACTTATAAGAAATAATTCGGCATTAATTTGTGGTAATTTTCAACTCGTGATAGATAAACATAAAAATAACTAATTACAAAAAGTCTACTGTCTCATTGCGACTTTGTTCTCTAATGCCGTATTTATTACTATCTACAACAACGGCAACACTGAACAACGAGTTTGTATCACCTGCAAGAGAAGCCGTGTCTCCCTACTACGTTCGTTTGCAGATACGTCGGCGTTTCCACACGAAAAGTTGTCGGGCAATATTTCATAATATCCGTTGGCCTGTTTCCACAGCATTTTCCTTCTGTCTTTTTGTAGTTGGTTTTGTATTTGTAGATAAGTGGAAGGAAATAAGCAAATATGAAGACTTTAATATACCATATACGTTTTTGTGCCTGCCCCTTTAAGTCTGTTCCTAATGCCTGGGAGCTTGATTTCAAAGAGTAAAAACTTTTCGAGTGAAAATGTCGACCATGCCAATAATCCGAGAATCAGTGAGCGAGCTGCTGCGACGGCTCAGACTTCACTGTGTCTGTCACAAAAGAGCAGCTTAAATGCCAGCGCTGACTTCAGTCGGCCGAGAGTATTGCCAGCATTAAGACATGGCTAACGGATTGTAATATTGGCGAGTGGCTTTAGTGCTTGTGATTAGAAAACAAAAAACAAACATAAATGTGAAGTAAAGTGAAAAAGCGCTCAGGAGTACTAAGCAAAACAACTGGATTCGCGAGTTGTTATTTTTCCGGATGTGCTGGAAAACGTGAACGGATCAAAACATTCAGTTTTCAAATTGAATGTGTGCATGAATACATTACGGGCTCCAGTGCGTGTGTACGTGTGGTTGTGTGCTGTGTATCTACTCGGTGCCAGTGCGTGGTATGGCCAAGTCGGTGAGCTGGTGGAGTCGTTGATAACTCGTTCTGGAAACAGTTGGTGCTCACAAGCCTACAACAATAGCAATAACCACAATATCGAGAGCAACAAACATCGTGAAAAAGGAAAGGAAAAGGAAAGAATCACAGAAATCATAAAAAATTATTCCTATGCGCGGTGGTATTCACGTTCCTCCGTTGCCTGCTAGTGCTACGCTGCTTGGCCCTTTCCGTGGTCTTTTTTGCGGTGGCATTTTCACTTGTTCAACCGCTGCGCATGCGCACAATTTGTTTTGGCGTTGCAGTTGAAGCTGCAGCTCTATCGGCGCGCAGTGATACTTGTTTTCGACTAACAACACCGAACGCACATTAACAGTCGAATGGAAAAAAATGTAAATAAAGTCAACATCGAAAAGTTTAACTAACTCGAGTCGGCATCTCATACATACAGTTTTGCAAGCTTTGATCCGGCCCCTGGTCGGTACCATCACGGCCCGCTCCATCTGCCTGACTGCAGGGCAGCGCTTTGTGTGTACCCTGTGTCGGAAACCTGTTCCCATCGCCGCGATTGCCACTTTGGTGTGCACTTGGTGGCCGCCACATTTAAATTTGCTTCGGCGCGCGGCGGCGGAGCGCACACCTGAGTTCACGCTCGCAGCCGCGCTTGCGATCGTACTTTGGCGCGCGTATGTGTGTTTGTGTGCGCGCGCGCATCCATGCAACAAATTCGAATGAGAAATTCGTGGTCGCTGCCTTCCACTTAGTTGGTGAATTTCGGGCCCCTGTTGCACGATTCGGCCTCTGCTCGGTGATCGTGCCTTTCGCGTTGGAATTCGACTCGTTCGGCGAATATTCCGCAGTGGCACCACCACAATCCTCTGCTGCTGCTGCTGCTGGACACAAATGCTGATTAACTATGGCCACATTGGGCCTGTCAAAAGTTTTCATCCTGGATAAATACTTTACGGAATTGCAAAAGTTCTGGGAGACCGAGAAAAAGTTGCAAGGTGAGTTCAGCAACGAAACTGATATGTTTACTTTTCATTGCTTGGTCACCGTGGTTCTGGCCACTTCCGCACGCAAAAAAATTGTGGGTGGAAAATATGGTTTCAAATGGTATTGGGCGCCACTCGCTCTGGCACACATTTTTGCTGTTGGCACTAAAAAAAGTAATAATACTATTAAATCAGTTTCAATCATCACATTATCGGAACCTGTCGTCTGTTCTAACATATTTTTTTTCAGCAGAATCCCACTTCATCACTGCTACAAACTTCTCTATATAATTTCAGTATTTCAGTATTCGTGCGTCGTTCTGAACATTAAAGTATTGCAGAAACAATCCAAAGAGGATATCTTCTATCAAATTGTGAAATTACGCGAGTAAAGTTAAGCCAGCTCGCTAGTCATTAGGGTCTTAGCTTACTTAGGTACGCTAAGTATGTGCAATTCCACTACAAAAACTATTGCTTTACACACATTTAGTAACTTGCCAGTTTGTGATAAACTCTTCTGTGGGAAAACTGTACAAAAAATCCTATTCGAGTCGAAGCAAGATTTTCGTTTCTGCTCACGAGTGTACAAAAATTTGATTTTGTAGCAATTAATGTTAGTCGTTAATTGATGCGAAAACGAATCCAAGTAGTTTTTTACATGACTCAGACAAGCGATAAATCACTCGAGTTCCCTTAGAAGCCAATAGCAGCTAATACCCGGTGGAGTTGTTTCCTTAAAAGTCTTCAACACCGTTTGCCAGGTGTGAATTGCAGACCTGGGTAAGTGGCTTTGCGAAAACACAAGTCTTGTTGAGACGCGCCAATGTGCTCTGTGGGCAGTACAAGTAAGAGTCGGTAAGCCGTAGCCAGAAAGCAGCTCGCAGTTGGTTTTGTTATTTTCGGCTTTCTGAAAACGTACTCTTAGCATTCCTCGCCTCTTCCTCGTCTGTCTTTTACTTTTAGTTTTTCTTTTCAATTTTTCAAAACCTCAAAGTTGTGTTGTTGTTGTTATTGTTTGGTTGCTGCTGTTGCTGATGCTGGGCGCATTTGTGAAGTTGTTCTTTTGTGTGCTGAGGCCGAAAGCGCTGGCTGAAGCTGAAGTTTTTGGCTGCGACGGTCGACTGCTGGACGGACTGCCGTGGCATGTCCGCATACACCAAGTCACACGCCACATACACATACTCGCCGGTGAGCCGACGCACAAACACAGACTCACGCACATTAGTTTAGGTATAGAAAACTGGTTCTTCGCGTCCCAAGATTTTTCATTTGTGCATTTTATTGTTTTATTGCTGTTGACCTATCAGCGGCCGAAATATGTGCTTTTGATTTATATTGGCCGCGGGCTTGTCCGATGGAGCAGCGCTTCTCTTTGAACGTCTGGTCAGTTCTATCAAACCCGCCACGATTTAACATGTCAACTGGAAAACCCTTCATTTAGCTTAAATTTCCATCTGCTGCAGCACTTGACGTTAATTAAAAGTTGTATGAGCAACTTTTATATTTCTCACTGCAACAACAACACCAACGCATAACGTACAACGTGTACGGAGGAAAAAGAGACAAATGAAAATAAAAATAAACACGGCCGCTTTGAATTGAAAATAAACGCAGGCCAACAGCTAAGTTCGTGGTTGGGGCCCCTTTTCCTCTCCCTAGCGAGTATGTGGGCTATTCAACCAAGAAATTAACTACTTGTGTGTATAATTTGTGGCCCGTTCGCTGTGATGGATTTGCGTCTCTGTGACTTTTATCGTACACACACAAACAACAACATATGCACATACAGACATATGTATTTCTTCCATTTCAGATTTATCTCGGCGAATTCGAAAGTTTTTGCATAATTAAAATTGGGCGCTTTGTGAGCACACCTGCCGCCGCCGGTAAAATTCGCGTTGTTGTGATTCTGCGGTCTCAAATACATTCAAATTAGCATTTCATTTTGAAGTCTTATTTGCCATGTTAAATTCAATGTTTTAGCTACAAATTCGAATATACGACTAGCTGAGCTAAAAAGTGGCACAAGCCGACCATTTAGCATTCGCATTTTAAACGTTTCTCTCGCCGATGAAGCTTCTGTGCCAATGAAGCTGCCGCACAGCGCGGGAAAAGTTATCGAAGCAGTAATTTTATGCCAATAAGTATTAGCAGGCCTAGCAATAAAGTGCGCTAAATAAAGAGCGTAGCACCTCCATTATCTCCATTTAAGCAATCAACCTATGAAAATAAATATGAAGATACAATTGTGATACACAGGTTGGAATTTTTATTGTAAAATTACAAATAAATAAAAACCCAAAAATCCGCAATTTTAATTTACTTAATTTAGGTTAATGTCAAAATTAAAACTACATGATTTGACTAATTTCTTATGAACCGATAAGTATGTACGTGCAAATCATGTCCTATGTACAATCAGCTTGTAAGATTTATTGGGTGCTATTAGTTAATCTTCGTGGGTTAATGTTGACTAAAAAAGCATTTAAAATTTCCAAAAATTCGTAAAATTTTCAGACGCATCCTCATCCAATGAAGCTGTGCATCTGCAACAACGTCTCAAGAGCCTCAGCACCGAGTTAGTCACTCTGCGCAATCGCCTGCATGTGGGCCAGGGACATGGCGGGGTGCCGAATGCCGGCGCAGTGGCCACAACGCAGCAACATCAGCATCAGGGTCCGACAGCGGCGGGCCTGAATCTAAACGCGTCCAACCCTAATCTGCACGGCAATGCAAGCCACGGCAGTTGCCTGGTTGGTGGCTCATTGGCGACAAGCAACACCGGCATTATTCATGGCAGCGGCGCACAACAACAGCACCAACACCAACTGCAACGGCATTCAACTATCATCCCCACACTGGGCAATGGCACCGGCACCAGCAATACCAATAACAATAACAGTAGCATTAATAATATTCCCTTGACTCCATGCACCACTAATGCTCAGACGAACAATAAGGTGAGTCGACACAAGTCAGCACGGCAGACGCCACATAACTGAGTGATACCTTAACTTTTGCAGCACTCGCACATCTTCAGTCATACGCTGCCGCACAGTTCGTCGGCCATTGCTGCGGTGGGCGGAATAGTTTCGACGCGCAACACTTCAATTCCACATCCGCTGCCCGCATCCGTCCAACCGCACGCTGCCCACACGCTGCCGATGCGCTCCACCGCCGCAGCATCAGCAGCAACGGTCGCCAGCCACGCCCATCATCTTAGCCATAATCTACCTTGCATTCCGGTGCAGAAGCATGCGAGTCTGTGCCATGGAAACGGCTTCGGCGGTAGTTCGTCCTTTGGATACTTGAGTGCAAACAGCGGTCAGCGCACGTCATCGAGCCAGATCGGCAACAGCAAAAGCACCGCCAGCAGCCCCAATGCCAACAGCAGCAACAGCCTCAACAAGTGCAAACAGCCGTACGAAATTGACGATCTGATCCATCTGCCGGGCCCGCTGACAGAGGACGCCGTCATGCGCACACTGCAGGCTCGCTTCAGTGACAACTGCTACTTTGTGAGTTGCAGTGGCCACCAGCTCAGATATCGCACTTTCCTAACTTTTTGTTTTCGTTTTTTTAGACTAATGTCGGTCCGATCCTGTTGTCGATTAACCCATATCTGGACGTCGGCAATCCGCTTACGTTGTCCTCCACACGGTCATTGCCTTTGGCACCGCAGCTGCATAAAATCGTGCAGGAGGCAGTGCGCCAGCAAGCGGAAACGGGCTACCCACAGGCCATAATACTATCGGGCACATCGGGTGCTGGCAAGACGCACTGCTCCATGCTGCTGCTGCGTCAGCTGTTCGCCGTCGCTGGTGGCGGGCCGGAGACGGACGCATTCAAGCATCTGGCGGCAGCATTCACTGTGCTGCGCTCACTTGGCTCTGCAAAAACCACCACTAATTCGGAGTCGAGTCGCATTGGTCAGTTTATCGAGGTGCAGGTCACCGACGGCGCTCTGTACCGCACCAAGATTCACTGCTACTTCCTGGACCAAACACGCGTCATTCGACCGTTGCCGAAGGAGAAGAACTACCACATCTTTTACCAAATGCTTGCTGGCCTGAGCAGAGAGGAGAGAATCAAGCTGAATTTGGAGGGTTACTCGCCGGCCAACTTGCGATACCTGCAGAGCGGCGACATTGGGCAAAATGAGCAGGAGGACGCATCACGCTTCCAGGCTTGGAAGACCTGTTTGGGAATCCTGGGCATACCGTTTTTGGACGTTGTGCGAGTTTTGGCGGCGGTGCTGCTGCTGGGCAATGTTCATTTTATCGATGGACAGGTGAGTTGTGGGCTACCGAAATGCTTGTAGCAATTAGTGTTCATAATACACACACATTTAATATTTGGGATGACAACGTTAAGCCTAGGCGTATACGGAGACGCAGGCCGCGCAACACAGCACAAGGCAGCGCAGCGAAAATTAAACTTTGTGAGGCAGAAAATATGTGAACTGCGTATACGAATGTCGTAAAACCAGCACACGTGTTCCGTATTCATTCCATAAACCCAGCAATACGAGTTATTTGTCTGAATTAGACTTTAAAATAGAACCTATACAATATAATATGGGTGTAATATCGGCTGTTCACGCACTTTTTCAATTAGTTCTTCAATTTTTGCAAGCTAACGTGTCGGCTGCGCGTAGGAAACTGTATTTCAACTACAACGCGACGCAGTTGTGCGCAGGCACGTCTCTCCGCCGCACGCGGCTATGTCGCTGTATACGCCGTTATACGGTACTGCGTTATTTACAAAAAACTAAACTGCGTTGAGTTGTGCTGCGTGTGCGGCCTGCGTCTCCGTATACGCCTAGGCTGAGTGTTGACATGACATGACGCAGATATTTGATTAAATTATTTGATATTTAAGTATTTTTTAAATAAGTTCAGAAAAGTGAGAGAAATTAATTCAATATTTAGAAATTTAAGATTTGTAGTCACTCTGTGCGCTAAAGAAAAATGTCCAGAGAACTGTAGGAAGGTGTCTTGGCTAAAATCGTAAAACTATGGTTAGTTCTTAGTGGCAACACTACATACACATTTTTCCTCCATAGTGTACATGTATGTTATTTAAATGGTTTGAAACGAAACTAGCCATTGAATGAGCTCATAAAGCCACTTTGACAGAGAAATCTTATTATCATACTTGGTGTAGTGGGTAGAGTGCGGATGTTTGTTGCATGTCGACCCAGGTTCGACTCACGGCGTCTTGAATGCAAAGCATCCCGGTTTTTATTACTTGTGTGTGCGGTGGTAGGCAAACACTGAAAGTGCAATGCATATTCGAGCAGTGATGTTTCATACATGGGTAATTTACGCCTGAATGTAATTTTCGTGTGTTGAGAATTGGTATGCTGAGCAAGATTTATGCGCACTTACTTGTTTTACAATATAATATGTGTACTATATTTTTTTTTAATATTTTGAAATTGCTCCGAATAGTTCGTCTTATGATTTTGTAATAAGAAGTAATTTTTCGCTTTTGATTTGAGGGTCTGGAAGTTGATGTCAAGGGGGAGTCGGAGTTGAATGCCGTTGCCAGCTTGCTGGGTGTGCCGCCAGCGGCGTTGTTTCGCGGCCTAACCACACGCACGCACAATGCACGCGGCCAGCTAGTGAAGTCGGTCTGCGACGCCAACATGTCCAACATGACGCGTGATTGTCTGGCGAAAGCACTCTACTGCCGCACGGTGGCAACCATAGTGCGGCGTGCGAACAGCCTCAAGCGCCTCGGCTCGACTCTGGGCACGCTCAGCTCCGACTCCAACGAGTCGGTGCACAACCAGGCGGACGTGGCGTCGCAGCACGCTTCGACCATCGGCGGCAACTCCGGCTCAAAGTCGATGGCGGCCCTGAACAACGCCGTCCGCCATGCCACGGATGGCTTCATCGGCATCTTGGACATGTTCGGCTTTGAGGAGCCGTCGCACGCACAACTCGAGCACCTGTGCATTAACCTGTGCGCCGAGACCATGCAGCACTTCTACAACACACACATCTTCAAGTCTTCGGTGGAGTCGTGCCGCGACGAAGGCATCGTCTGCGACACAGAGGTGGACTATGTCGATAACGTGCCCTGCATCGACCTCATCTCCTCGCTGCGCACCGGACTGCTGAGCATGCTTGACGCGGAGTGCTCTGTCCGCGGCACCGCCGAGAACTACGTGGCCAAGATTAAGGTGCAGCACCGTAACTCGACGCGCTTGGAGACAAAGCACACCAGCGAGCCGCACGACCCGCGCATGTTCATGATACGTCACTTTGCGGGGCGCGTGGAGTACGACACCACCGACTTCCTGGACACGAACCGCGACGTGGTGCGCGATGACTTGGTGGCGGTCTTCTACAAGCACTCGTGCAATTTCGGCTTCGCCACGCACCTCTTCGGCTCCGAGCTGAAGGCGCTCTACGCGCTGCAGAACGTGCCGCGCGGCCTGAGCTTCCGCATCTCGCCCACTTCGCACACCGACCTGCTGAACGGCGACGAGCCGGTGTCGACGCTAACGCAGGACTTCCACACGCGGCTCGACAATCTGCTGCGTACCCTGGTGCACGCGCGGCCGCACTTCGTACGCTGCATCCGCAGCAACGCCAGCGAGACCGCCGGCTGCTTCGAGCGCAAGACGGTGGTACGGCAGATCCGCTCGCTGCAGGTGCTGGAGACGGTTAACCTGATGGCGTCCGGCTTCCCACACCGTATGCGCTTCAAGCAGTTCAACGCGCGCTACGTAGCCATGCTGGCGCCATTCCACCTGCACCGGCGCAGCGAGGACAGGGCGATGGAGGACTGCAACCTGATACTGCAGTACGCCATGGAGAACCCGCCCATACTGGACGGTTCGGTGACGCTAACGTGGGCACCTGGCAAGCGGCACGTCTTCCTCAGCGAGGGCATGCGCCAGCATTTGGAGCACCTACGCGCCGAGATTCGCACCAAGAGCGCTACCCTCATACAGGCCACCTGGCGTGGCTGGCAGCTGCGCAAAAAGATGGGCACCAGTAAGCGACTGCCGCGCAGCAGCGGCATACTGGTGGTGCCTGCGACGAAGATTACGCACACGACCACACATTCAGGTGAGTCACGCGAGAACAACCAGAGATGGGGGAAAGATATTATTGTTCGCAAGGAAACCACTTGAACTGAATTCAATCGGGTGTCGTGCATTAATTTTGAACGCTTCCTACATGTATTCAATATTGAAACATACAGGCTTTAAGTCGCTTACATCGCCACTTGCCGCAGGTATTTAGTTTTTGTGTGCGGCATCCGATTCGGTTTCATATCGCCCGCCCGGACGGGGGGATTCGCACGAAACATGCAGCAAAACTAATTTTTTTCATTATTCTCATTTGTTCGCTATCCGCAGTGCCGCGACTGTCGGCGAAAACCACAAATCTGGTCGGTACGGTGACCAGGCCGAGACCGCAGCCCATTGCCGGCACTCCGCCGCCCGACCCCAATGAGAAGTGCGACACGAAGATAATCCAGCAAACTTGCAGCCTCTTCGGATTAGATTTGGTATGTATTCTCGCATCCGCATGCGGTTTATACACAACTGCAACAACAATAACTATGACAATAGCAATAGCCACCACAAAGAACAAGCAACAATCCCGCAGTTGCGCGCATCCGGTGATTGCGTTGTTCGCAAACAGAGCCGCCAAACACGGAAGTGTGAAAGTTTCGAAAGTGTCTTTTGTGCTGGGCTCCAAAAAATGGAAGGGTACAGGATTAACTGTAATTTGCCACATGCATTTTTACGCTCTAAAAGTAAGGTCAAAGTGGAGTAAAAATTTGTGGAGCTCCTATTTTCATTCGGGTTTCTTTCTGAATTCGTGTTCTTCTCACATGTGAACATGTTAAAGGTTCCTATTTTCGAAAATCGGAAAATAATCACGTAATCGTCTGCCTGTCTGTCAAAACCATGCGGCAAAAATCATTTGATACTTTTACACACAGTTAAAATATAAAAACCTACGTTGGACGCATATGTCAGGCATGAAGTTAGAGGGAAAATATGGTTACAGGTTGTGCTAAGTTCTGATCCATGTTGTGGAAGGACTTTCGTTTGTTGATAGGAATTGAAAGATGTGAGAACGTTAAATATTAAAATTTACCTATTAAAAAAATTAACCAACCCGGACATTTCTTCCCTTTAAATAACAGCCAATTTGTATTACAGTCGTGTCTGGGTATAGTGAACCCCCTATATAGTGAACACCTCGATATAGTGAACACCCAAATTTTGACATCGAGCCTCTAAATATAGAAAAAAATTTTCAAGCAAAAAACAAAAAGTGTACTTTGAGCAAATAAAACGAGTTTTTGAACAAAAATGTTGACCTTAATATAGTGAACAACCTCAATACAGTGAACAGGCCTTGCAAAAATTAGTTCACTATATCCAGACACCACTGTATTAAGTTTGACTTGATGCAGTACTCGGGACATTTTTTATATCATAATTTCTTAAATAAATTTTAATAACAAGTAATATACAAATAAATAACTACATATGTAAATTGGCCATAATGCCGAAATACTTAAGTTGGATTCCATTTTCGTCTTCTACAAAATTGTTTCGACTTTCCTCTGGGTGGCAATGTTGCACGGTGTATAACTCGTTTGCGTTTGGGCCCATCTCTTGCTTCGTTACAATAAATTTTCTTCTTTTGTCGAATTCTCCCAACAAGACATGCCTTACTTTTTATTATTTGTTTGTTCTTTCTCTTCTTGCCCGTCTCATGTCACTTTATCACATCACTTCGAACTGACACCCTGCCACCAACACATCAACCGCCGGGCTGTGGTTGCACTCACACCATGCAAACAAGTAGGAGCGGCCGCCACCAGTGCCGCCCTCACGCTCCTACACGGTCAGCGGCAGCTCGAAGCTCGGCTATCCGCAGAGTCGCATCATGAAAATGAATTTCCCCGAGGACTCGGTCGCTAATCCGGCGACAACGGCGGCCGCCGCAGCTGCAGTTGAAATGCAGCAACTGAAGAAGGGCGAGACGGTAAGCGTGGTGGGCGCTTCGTCCTGTCGCGGCCATTTGATTGTGGAGCACAAAGGTCAGAGTTACCATGTGCCCTTTCAGTATATGGAGTTGCTTAGAGTGGGCAACGGCGTCGTCAGTAACAACAACAACACTAACAACAACAACAACAACAATTGCAATAATAACTTGGTCAACAGCAACGGCAGCAGCAACAATGCAAATAGCAACAATAGTAACAACAACAACGCCAATGCAACAAGTGCCGCTGTCAACATTTGAAAATTAGCTGCGCTCGGCTCCCATCGTGGCCCACATCATTATGACTTGATCGACGCGCTGGTCAGCGGCCGCCTTTTTCGACCGCAAACACAAATGACGGCGGCTTCCGCTGCGGCTGCTGTCACCGAACGCCGCCATCACCACCGCCGCCATGAATACATTTTAAGACTGTAAATAGTTTATGCCCACGTTGGTATAGGACTCGTTTTACGATTTAATTGATTTTTCTAATATGAACAATTGAAGCGTCACCTGAACAACGACATTTCGTACACCCCGAGACACCGCTCGCATTCGAATTGAATATTTGGGACATGACTACGAAACTTTGTCCACGGGAGGTGAGGACAGGGTTGAAAATATTAAACGCTGCACAGGTAACCGACATTCTAAAATATACGTACACGCCACAAGTCGAACATACGTACGATATATAGGTCCAAGGGTGCTATAAGTACGTATTCGTGTGGTGGAAAGCCGCAATTCCCAGTACTTAAGTATTAAAACTTTAGACTTAGACTCATACTCATACAGTGCCAATCTTCTCATCAAGTTCTTCCAGCAAAAAATGAAATAAAATATTCACATATTTACGAATAGTTTAATACTGCACAGTACATAGGTACAAGTTGACAAACGTAGGCTTAAGCTATATTTACTGTTATTGAAAGCAAACAGAACTGAAAGTAGCCTTAACTGATCACCAGCAATTACCATACAGTAATTATACTATATGTACACGCCACTCCACTAGAACCTGGTGCAATTGTTAAAAACGCATGTATGGTCTTGTGTCCTAATATATAAGTATGCAATCGTCCTGTTTATAAGTGTGTACACATTATTTTGAAGAAAATCAACGGTCGAATGTAACTTTAAATTCGATTAATTCCATTTACGACCTTGGAACGCGATTTGCTTAAGTTCGTTCTAAAGTTGGCGATGATATTTATGTGTATCGTACATACATACTTGCATGTCCCTCACAACAAAAATACACACATAGACTTCGCAGTTCCAATTTACCTGCTCTCGCTTCTTTCATGTCCAATTAGATTTAGATGAAAAAGTATTTTGGTATTCAAATGCAATGTTCTTGAAATAAATGCAATACGTTTGGTTTTTTTAACAAAGATCCTTTGATTTCGAACAAGTCTAATGAGTTAAGGTAAGAAACTATGCAGTAAAACGTAAGCAAGTGCCCCAAGCTTGAAATTGTTCTCATCGTGGAAAATTGATATACAAGTAAATAGTTGCTCTTGCATTCCGATTAGTTAAAAATTTCAGGGATACTGCGAAAACCCAGTATTTCTGCGGGAAGAAGACCGAAAGAATACCGAACTCGTACATGATTTTAATACTTAACTACTGTATGTATTGAAATTTCAACATCAACCACTGACTTCGATTCCAGTTCAGATTTAATGTTCAACTGTTGCGTCAGTTAAAGCCTTGAAAGACGCACTGCCAATTTTCAAAGCTCTTCAGACACGTTTGCAATTTCATATAGCTGGTTCCAAAATTTATTGTACTTCATCGCCCTTGCTCTTATTTGGTGTAGTTATTTGTGGGGTCAAGTACGTTGAGGTCTTTTGCAAAACAATAAATAACGTTTGGCATTTGCTCGGGCATCACTAATTGCACTGCTGAAACGTTAAGCATGCTGGACCGATTACAACAGGTATGCAATTTCAACCCACGCCACGTGTTTACTGTACATCGGGGAATAGAAAATACATTTAAATACGACTGGAATTGGAGCTGTGCCATTCACGCATAAAATTGCATTGTAGGAAACAATTCGGCCACGATGCCGAGGGGTGTGGTGTGTGTGTGATTAATTGCACCGTCAGGTGTCGCAATTCGGAGGCAATTCCGAATTTCGTATGTCAGCTATACGAAAATAAACTGAGCTGAACGTGAATAGTGGTTAATTGATGTGCAACAAAAATAAATATAAGTACAACATATATTGTATTGATTCTAAGGGCAATTGAATTCATAGGTTTTGAATTTATTGTGCCACAGGTTTCAGCCAACAAATGAAGTTGCTTCTACCGGTAAACGAGTAGGTAGGTCGAGAAATGTTGCAGATAGACGAAGTCTTAACGAATTGGCGCACCACTTCTGCTTTGCTCATTCCAAGGCGAATTAATAACGGTGCCCGCGTAAGGGCAACAACAAAATTCCCATGTAATTTGTTGTTGGGTTTGTGCAACTTGATTGTCAAAATCAGCCAATCAAAGTCAAGCCATCGGCAACCAACCAACCAAAAATAGCCATTTTGACAATCTAGATCTCTTCCAGCATTGAAAAAGGAAAATCAGCTGGTTCAACGAGGTCACCTGTATTAATTCGCCTTGGCTCATTCTCTCAGTTCTCAAGCTTTTACAAAAATCAAGAGATCTACTTTTACTTGATAAAAGTAGAACTCTTAGCGCAGCGCAATTGACGCAAAAGTGCCGGCGTGTTGAGCTTGGTTGATTGTTCAAACAAAAAATATATACATACAAATGTAATCATGTTCTAGTAAAGGCCGAATATAACGGAAAATATTTATTTGTCTAAACATTCGAATAACACTAATAATTCCATGAGCAGCTCTCTTATAATTACCTAAATTAAACATTGCCAGCGTTGCGTTGATCGCTTATCGCGTTAAACAATTAGCTTGTGTTTTCGTACAACAACAACGCATTGCATCGGCTCAGTTCAATGTTGTTTATGTAAATTAATGCTTAAATTAATTGCATTACTTACTTGCTTACTTACTTGCTTTGGTGAAAAGTTTGGGGCTATTTTTGTGGAAACTATAAGCACTATCTGAAATCTGATTACACATATATTGTTAGAGTTGTCAGATTATCATATTTTAACCGTTATACACAATGAATGCTATAGCATTCACGACGATATAGATCAAATTTTTCAACTAGAGTAACGTGAATGCTATAGCATTCATTCATAGAAAACATGAGAAGAAGAGGTTTATTATATTTTTATAACTTTATTTATTCAACAGTAGTTCTCTCTTCGTGTATATATAGTAACTGGACGCGGACACTATACTTCAAACCATTTTGATTACAAAATCTCTCATAAAGGGACAAAATTCAGAAATATGCCCAACTAGTTTTTAAAAATCTGTACTACCCTATAATACCTACAAATCTCTCTCTTATTTGAAAATGAACATTTGAAATTAAAACAATTAGTGTTTAGGCCAGTGGCGCACACATGATTTTATTTTGGGGTGGAGAGTTTGCGTACAACTTTTGAGCCGAATACCACTTGAAACCATATTTTGTACCAGCATTTATTGTGTTTGGGGGAGGGGTTTGAACCCCAAAAACCCCGCCTGCGATCGCCACTGATTTAGGCAATCAACCATTACAACATTTTTTCAACCAAAGTAGTACTAAAATTTAAACACTTGTACAATGTGTGTACTTTACCTATACATGTAATACATATTAATAAAATATTCAATATTCATTAATTCGTACAAAATATTAAGGTAGCATGGCACGTTAGAAAGGGGAATTTTTAATTATTTACAAAATTATTTATTTTTCAGCTCCTTTATTACCAATCTTTTTGAAAATTTGTTTACAATATATTGAAGGTTTGAGGAACACAAACAAAATTTTCTTTTTTGTTTTTTTTAGCCTATTGTCTCTTATATAGGTGGAGCTGAAGTCGCGTAGAAAAAAAAAAACATCCTCCATTACGGACACTTAATCTCCGGATTGGCTAATCTGAAACAAAAAACCAAAAAATATTCATAGTTATTAAGCTTTCGGACACAGGAATTCACCAGAAAAATAAAAAAACGCTAAAAATAAAAGGATAGAAGCTTTTTGAAAAAAAGTGTCAACAATTTATTGCGTTTTTCACCTTTTTTCCCCAGAAAAAGTACTTTAAATAAAAAATTTTCTTAAATATTGTGGTGGATTCTTGTATAAAATAAGTTAATAAAAAGAACTAAAAAAATTTTTTTTAAATCGGTCGAGCCGATTTTTTGTTTGTTTTCCTTAAACCTTCAATATATTGTAAAAAAATTTTCAAAAAGATTGATAATAAAGGAGCTGAAAAATAAATAATTTTGTAAATCATTAAAAATTCCCCTTTCTAACGTGCCATGCTACCTTAAATAAATAAACAAGAAACACTTGGATTCAATTTCAACTAATTTTTTGTGCCCCCCTCCCCCATAAGCGGACATCACCCTTAACCGGTCAAAACCACTGCGATGGTGAGTGTCCAGTTATGAGGAATTTCACTGTACACCGAAAAAAAAATAAAATAATATGAAACTACTTAATGAATCAGTTGCTAATTACTTTGAAATGTATATTCATTACAAAATTTTAAGTTTATAAAAATATAAATGAATAAAAATTGGCTTTAAAATTTGAATGCTATAGCATTCACGTCATTTTGCATCACTATGAAAATGACTGCTATAGCATTCACGTCCGCGAACGTGTTGAAGTTCTGCTGTATTTGCTCTTTATTCCCAACTTAACCTTGCAACATTTTCATTGCACACGTTGACCATTCGCTTCGTTTGCGTTGAGATTGTTATGTGCGTCGAAAATAAAAATTCACCCATTTCTTCATATAGGGAAAATACAAGGGGTGCATGCGAAATATTGGGCTTTGACAAGAACAAAACTGTGTTAATTTTAAATGATTTTTATTTATCGACATAAAATTACAAACACATACAGCGCATTAGCAAATTTCTGCTTAAAACCCATATTTGCTTGAATTTCGTCCTAGCAGTTGTGGTCACCTTAATTGTGTGGAATTGGTGGCCTCCTAACGACAGCAGACTAGTTCTTTAATGGTCGCTATTAACTTGGTGGGTGGAAGAGATTTGCGCAATGTGTGGTATGTTGGCTATTCCTTTCTGTTGTCCGGTGATTTGGGAAATTCTCTTCGTTGGCTGAATGAATTCAGTCTGCTTGTACGACGATTTTGGCGACTGCATACTGTGATAAGTGGCATTCATCATCTACGATACATTTCTGGCTAATCTCGTGTATTAGAAATCGTCAATGCGAACATTTGAATGCTTGCAGACAGATGTGTGTGTGCACATACATATTTACATAGGTATGTATATAGATACATATGTTTTTGCTTCATTATATGAAACCTTTTTTCGATATGAAATTGACTTCGTAATTAACTCCAGTCAAACTTTATGTGGAGAGCAATAATAAAGAAGCTTGAGACTCGTGGTACCCTATTTGCATTTGCATTAGATATGAGCCGGGACCTAGTTTCATTACATACCTGGATTTGTGTTTTCTTGGTTCTTCTGGACGGTAATTTGTTGCTGTTAATAGAAGGGAGCAGGGGCGTAGCCAGAACTTGGTCATGGGGGGGTTTTAAAAAAATTTTTTGCCAGTTTATTACATGTTTTTTAAAGTAAAGTGCACTTTCCAAATAGGGCATTTTATTGTGGCTTATGTGACTTAATGCATTAAAAACTAAATTTTTTCCCTGATTTTTAGTACAAATTTCATGAAATTTGGGGGACTGAAAGCGAAGTTATTGCATCTGAAGTGGAAGTATGTTTGTGTAATCGTACAAAAATGTGCATCGAACAAAGATCCAATATTAACTATTGTTTTAAAAATGTTTAAATTTTAACCGAAGCATTTAAATTGATGGACCAAGTTTATGGTGGTTTTTGTTTATACCGTGGTGGAGTTCATAAGTGGTAAAAGCGATTTAAAAACGATTGTCAGAACATAAATGATGACCAAAGTGTTAGCCAACTGAATCCGCGATCACCGTAGATCAAAACTGGTCGGTAATTCATAAAAGATAAGCCGAAATCTTCATTGAAATTCTTGAAATCGGATTTAACCTTCGCTTTACTTATACCCACCCGGGTGATCTTTTTAATATTCATGTTTAATATCTGCACAAATTTTAAGGTAATTTTCAATAACATGAAAAAATATTTTTTTGAAATTTTGTTCATGTTTAAACTTGAATTTTGTCATTTTTTATACAAATGTATCTGGGTGATCCCAGGCGCTTTCGCTACCATTTTGATTAAAACTCACGATAAATTTTTTTTTGCGTACCTCATTATGTGTTCAATAAACCCTCTGGAAAGAAATCTTCTAATATTTTCCATAGTCTCAAAATAAATCATTAAAGTTAGGCCTTTTTTCAAAATACGAACTATCGCCAGAGGAAGATACTAAATACTGAAGTATGAAAAAAATTTATAAATTACACTACTCGACACGAAAAATGCTCCTAAAAATAAAAGTATTTTTTAGACTAATTTTCGGCTGCTGAACACGAAACTGAAAATCAAAAAATTTTGTTAAGAAGCGTTTTCGAAAAATCTTCGAAAAACACGTTTTTTCCCTCTTATTTCAGTTATGAGCACATATCTCGTAAACCAACCATCCGACTAACACAAGTGGGCCGTCGTTCAGAAGGCAATTAACTAACCTTTCCAACGATATATCGATTGTCCAAATCAGATGAGATTTGGGGAAGTTACTGACGATGAAAGTTGTAAAAAAGTGAATTTTTCCCCCATTTTCAAAAATTATACATTTTCGAATCGTTTTTTTATAGATAAAATAAATTATCTCCTCTGGTTTTAAAATCTAAGATGAAAGATATATTATTTGAGCAAATATTAAGCCTAACATCAATAGAATTGAAAGAAAAATGACAAAGTTATGATGCACGGAGTGAAAACACCAACTTTTCATTTATTACACCGTGCGAAATTTTTTTTTTATTTTTCCGAGACCCATCCAAATGTTGATATAGACGTAAAACTAGAGGTCATTTATAATATCCTGGCATAGTCAGTTTTTCATTTTCTGACCCAAAAACCTTTTTAAAGGACTTTAAAATTTTAAGGATATACACATTTAAAAAATTTTTTTAATATTTGCGATTGTGCAATGATGAAGATATGGATATCAAATGACAGAGGATAATTGTCTCCTCTTAACTAAATTTTCTATTTTGAACTTTCAGAACTTTGAAATAGAAAAAAATTTAGATGTATGGATCTACAGACTGAGATCCAAAACATTTATGTTTTGCATACCTGACATATTTTGGTCCTGAAAGTTAAAAATAGAAAATTTATTTACAAGGAGATAATTTTTCTCTTTCATTTGATACCCATATCTTCATCATTGCACAACCGCAAATATTTTAAAAAATATTTGAAATGTGTATGTCCTTAAAATTGTAAAGTCCTTTAAAAAGGTTTTTGGGTCAGAAAATGAAAAACTGACTATGCCAGGATACTACAAATGACCTCTAGTTTTACGTCTATATCAACATTTGGATGGGTCTCGGAAAAATAAAAAAAAAATTTCGCACGGTGTAATAAATGAAAAGTTGGTGTTTTCACTCCGTGCATCATAACTTTGTCATTTTTCTTTCAATTCTATTGATGTTAGGCTTAATATTTGCTCAAATAATATATCTTTCATCTTAGATTTTAAAACCAGAGGAGATAATTTATTTTATCTATAAAAAAACGATTCGAAAATGTATAATTTTTGAAAATGGGGGAAAAATTCACTTTTTGACAACTTTCATCGTCAGTAACTTCCCCAAATCTCATCTGATTTGGACAATCGATATATCGTTGGAAAGGTTAGTTAATTGCCTTCTGAACGACGGCCCACTTGTGTTAGTCGGATGGTTGGTTTACGAGATATGTGCTCATAACTGAAATAAGAGGGAAAAACGTGTTTTTCGAAGATTTTTCGAAAACGCTTCTTAACAAAATTTTTTGATTTTCAGTTTCGTGTTCAGCAGCCGAAAATTAGTCTAAAAAATACTTTTGTTTTTAGGGGCACGCGATGAACTCATTTTTTGTCGAGTAGTGTTATTATATCAGGTGTACAACTTTGCTTCCGCCGTTTTCCGATAGGTGGCTGTACCGGCTGAGGCTGGTTGAAATACATAGATGGTAATGCCTTTAAAGTGAGTGTGGACAGTGCCTAACGAATTGTCATCGCCGTTTCAGTGACAGTTGTTCTTGTTTTCGTATTATTCACTCTCGAAAATGTCCGTTTATGTGCCCAATTCTCGCCATTTGCGGGAAGTTTTACTTTTCTGTTACAATTCGCAAAAAAATGCAGCTGAAGCGCATCGAATGCTCTCAGAAACTTACGGTGATGCTGCTCTGAGTGAAAGAACGTGTCGGGAGTGGTTTCAACGTTTTAAAAATGGTGATTTCGATGTCGAAGACAAACATGGTGGTGGAAGAGAAAAAACCTTCAAAGATGAACAACTAGAAGCATTGCTTGATGAAGATTCGTGCCAAACCCAAGAAGAGCTTGCCGAATCGTTGGGAGTGAGTCAGCAAGCCATTTCAAAACGTCTCAAGGCCCTGGGCATGATTCAGAAATAAGGAAACTGGGTGCCGTACGAGTTGAAACCGAGGGACATCGAGCAAAAGTGGTCAAAAAGTACCTGGAAACGCTGAAATGGGAAGTCTTGCCCCACCCGCCGTATTCCCCAGATGTCGCCCCTTCTGACTTCCACCTATTCCGTTCGATGGCACACGGCCTGGCAGATCAACATTTTCAATCCTTCGAAGAATTGGAAAAATGGATTGCTTCATGGATAGCGTCAAAAGAGGACTCCTTTTTTCGAGCCGGGATCCGAAAATTGCCGGAAAGATGGGAGAAAGTTGTCGCTAGCGACGGACAATACTTTGAATAATACATCTGTAAGCACTTTTTCGCAATAAAGCTTTTAATTTTGGAAAAAAAACGGCGGAAGCAAAGTTGTACACCTGATACATATATTGTGAGTTTTACTCAAAATAGCGGCGGAAGTGCCTGGGATCATCTTTAGTAAGGCGAAGGTTAAGCATCTCAATAGCATAAATTTATTGCATTTTAACTGAACATTTGGCTATCGAAGGTTGCCATCCCATCTATTGACACTTGTTTTGACAGTTTTTTTGTTTTCACCTGATGTGGCACCGTGCGAATTTCACCTTTTCAAAGAATGCATTTGCCGATGAAAAAAAGCGTTTTGAGAACGTAGAAACCATCCAAAAGGCTTGTACCGACATCCTGAAGGACATTCCGGTCGACGAACTAAACTACTCTTTAGACATGTTTTTAGAACATGCAAATCGCTGCATTAAGCCTAAACGTGACTATTAAAAAAACAAATTAGTTTCGGTAAAGAAAGGGTTTTGTTAATATTCTTTTAAATATTTAAAGATGAAAAGACCTTTTTGCTAATGTAGGAACGTAAATACGATGCATAGTGATTGAAAATGTTGACAAATTATAGGCTATGGGGGGGGTTCTGACACCCTAAACCCCCCCTTGGCTACGCCCCTGGAAGGGAGCATCGTATTTTCTGTAAGCCGCTGTTTAACTCCACGACCACCTGAAGCATAACCTGGGTTTTCCCATTGATCGCGTTCGAATAAAACACAGCTTGTCATTTAGATGTCTCTAGTGTGTAACTTTTATTTTGTATTTGTATTTATATATGTGTTTGGTATGTATGTAGACATTTATGCTTTGGTGGTAGTTTATTTACATTAAAATTGCCCTCAGCCAGCGAGAGTAAAAGATGGCGTGAGGAAGCCTCTCACTGGCGTCCACAGCGGCATACACACAAGCGCATACGCGGCAACGCACACACACACGCACACACACTTGTTTACAGCGCAGAAAATCCGCGCCAAGTAGCGGCTATGTGCGCCTACGCGGTGCCGCGATAGAGGCGTTGCGGCTGTGATCGTCGGTGCGGCCACGTATGCGGACATGCTGCTGCGGACGTGGGAGCAGAAGTCTCCCGCTTGTAATGGAAATTTGAGCTTTCGTTTCTCCTTCACATACATACACATGTGCTGTGTCTGTGTGTGTGCGTTTGGCTATGTGTATTACATATATGTACTTATATTGGAAGCGATTTCGTGCTAGAATTAGTTGCACAATGCATTGTCATGTCACAAGAAAAATTGTTGCTGAATTCCGCCAAAGTTGGACGCACACGGTTTGGCTATCGGAAGTTCGAATGAAGTGTACGCGCTTGCGTCCTTTCAACAACACATCCATCGATATTGTAATTCTCTTTGATTTATTCTTTGTCGGGCGCATTTAAATTTAGTGGAATAGTGGTCGTTTCTTCGGGGGCCTCAAACGAAATGTTTTCTGCTTCTTCTTGTGGTGGTAGTGGTGTGAGCGTGTTGTGTGTGTCCGTGTGTGTGCTTAGCCTACATACCTACTTAAAGATTTTTTGTTATGAAACTTTGATGCTGAAGAAATTGTTTACATCCTTGTTGTTGTTGTTTGTTGTTATTAATCGCTTGTCCCTTTACTAAGCACGTTTGATTCTCTAATTTCAATTCAAAACTTTTGGAACAACAGTTCGACAATGGTCACGTTTGAAGTTGTTGTTGTTGTTTTGTTTCGTTAATAGTTTAACATATTTTGTTATTCACTAAATAAATACATTTTGTTTGTAGGTGTATGTACAGAATTTGGCTAAACGCTAATATTTGGTAAAATAATGTTCAAGTATAAATAACATACCAATGAAAATACTCAAATAATTGTTGAAGTGAATTAGTTGCGGGGAAGGTCGACGTTTGATTCGTGTGATACCGGGTGCCGGGGCGCCGAGTATTCTGCCACTTAAGCTTCGGTCTCCGATCGTCGCCTCCTTCCTGGGCCGCCGGGGAAGTTGGCCGCAGCCAAGCCCATGCGATGCTTCGCCTCCTGCGTGCCCGAGTAGCCGCGTGCCAAGCCAAAATCCACTGTGCGCTTGGAGCTGCAACACAAACGAATGAGCAAACGACAAAGGGTTAATGGATTTGAGGAGTGGCTGCTTAGCGTAAAATTTCCGCAATTTCCGTTTGTTAATAGGCGGAAGTGGTAGCCAACACTCGCTCTATTCCCCCTCTGTCCGGGGTCAGGACTACTGTTGCCATTTAATTAACGTCATTAACTGTTTTATGACTCGGCTGTTCACTTCTCCCGTGCGGTTGTCTACCACGTCGACGAACATATGTACACACGTGCATAAGTACATCGGCGTAGTATACAAACGTACTAGACTCGTATTTGGGTAATTAAGATTTTGTTTCAATGCCGCAACACCCACACAAATTCGAATTTTTGTGTTGTTCCGATTTCCGACTGCTTCAATCTCAATGCGGTACAACTTACTTTTCCAAGTCATTGCGTGCTCGCATGATAGTTTGTCCGAAGCGTGCCATCAATTCCATTAAAATGTCGTCGGGCACCTCCTCCAGCTCATTGTAATAGGCATTGCTCTGGCTGTGCGGCAAAATGGAAAATAAGAGGAGTACATTGTAGAAAATTCCGATGACTTATAGATAATTTATTTGTAACACTTTATTTAATCTAATTGATAGTTTGCCCATTGTTCCGGAACCAATGCATTGTTTAGAATTTAGGTAATTAATAGGTTTAAGAAAAAAAGGTTAGTGGAAGCTACACATTGATGAAGCCGCAGAAAATACATAGCTCAATCGTTTGGAGTTTCAGAATCAGACTAAAGTTTTTGTAAAATATTTGTTTATTCAAAAGCAAAATGGCATGTTTACAAGAAATATCTAGATAAAGCTCCTGACATATGGATAGACGAATCGAAATTACTATTTTGTAATAGTAGTTAGCATAGTTAGCACAGAAACAGGAAGAGCGCCGAAATGACTATAGAAAAGACGAAAGTATCGAAAGTATCTCATGTATCTATTTTCCAACGTAAACATTTTATGTTCCAATAACTTAGGCATACGGAAAGCAGTTACGAGAAAAGACTTGATTATAAGTTCTCTATTAAATGGGTTCGATCAAAAAGAAGTGTTTTGAATATTTGATCTCTAATAGGTAACCGAATCCTTGCTCTCAAATTATGAATTTGAAATTGTATGATACTACAGTGCAAGCTCGGTATTCGCGACTACCCATTATCGCGACGGCTTGATTTTTAACATTGCAGGTTCTATAATCGCGACAGTTTACGAAAAACGAGGTTCTATTTTCGCGACTTTTATCTGTTTTTTTTTCATTTTATTACAATGTCTTTAACCAAAAAAGGGAAATCGCCGCCTTTTGGTATATTAACCTTTTTGGATTTTTAAGCCGACAACAGCTATATGAACTACGTGATTCAGCTGTTATTTTAAAAAATTATTTGCTAAAAAATCAACTCAAAATCTCCAACTTCTTTAAAAATGTTTAAAATGTAAATATATCAGTTAAAACAATTGTAATTTTAAAAATTACGTACCATTTTTCAACAAAATTTTGGGTTCTGTTATCGCGAAAATTCGGTTTTCGCGACATGTCTGGTTTTTAATTAGTCGCGAAAATCGAGCTTGCACTGTATAACTATAATTGTACAATAACTATGTTTAATGTATGCTCAACATTTTCTTTAATCTCTTCATGTCCCTGGCGTATTGCTGTTGTATGCCTGACATGTATAAATGCATGTGGAAGTTACACACACACCCCCATGAGCAAATAAATAGTTGCATTAAAGTTTCCGCTTTTCTCAAGACACTTCATTTATTGCGTCTCATTTCGACTCATTGTTGGGCCGACTGGCGTGTGTTCGCGGCGCGCAGCTTTAATTACATTTCGGTTGTTTCGCATACAATTGTGAATTTATGAAGACGCACAGCACTTGCACAGCGGCATAATAAGCTGTCGAACGACACGTCCTGAAGCTGTGAAAACAACAGATAAAGATGAGCGCTTTCAATAGGCCTGAGGGAGGCCTGCGGGAAGCGCTGCTTGCAACCAATTCATAACTTTTACCTAATTTGCTTAACTAAATGAATAAGTACAAGCTTACAAGTACAGAGAGTTGCGGCGAAAATACCACTACCTGGGCATTGGTGCGGCGTTCGCTGTTGTTGTGATCAGCACTAAGAAAGTCGCCACGAACGCCAGGGACACGCAAACGATTTTCTTCGACATCATTGTGGACGAGTCTGAAATGGCAAATAAAAAACAAACCACATTTATTTATTAATCAAATCAGCTATTTAGTGGATATTTATGTAAAAAATAATTCAAATTATGCGAATGTCTCACATGCTACAAGAAAATTTGAGTTTTTCCAAGTTAAAGTTGCAGCGAACAACGAATCGTTTAGGCATTAGCCGTGCGTAATTGCTGTAGTGCGTGTCTATAATGCCAGCCAAAGTTTTGATTCAGCACATTTTTATTACCTTGTGACGTGCTCAATGCGCCTTATGCAAACGTTTGCTCGTACAGCATCGCACACAGGCGCACGGCTCACATTCGCCGATTTGACGCAGTTGCTGACTTGTCAAATTTCGCACAAAATAATTCATTTATGAAATTAAATCTTCCAATTGCGCACATTAACCTGCAGACGTGTGAAAACGTCGGTGACGAGCCATCTGGCCCACAATCAGCGAAAGATCTGCTTCGCATTGCTTATGTAGTCAGGGGTACGAAATGTCCGCAAGGAATGGGCCACAATTGGGTATACTCGTAGGTGGTGATGCAATTCTCGAAAATCTATTTATAAAGCATATGTCACGTGCACATAGGTATATTTGTGAGTTTATAGGTATGCATGATGTTAGATAAAAAGACCTAGTGTTAGTTTTTGGTTATAAAAACTGCACAAACAATCTACATGTAGCTGTAGCTTTTAATTGTCTACGTTGTTCGCTGAAAGATTCAACTACAGGGTGGGCGGAAAGTTTCTGCATACATCGTTTCAATTGTAAAATAGTTAAAATTCTGATTGCTTGTTTTATTTGAAAACGAAATGGGGAAATCTCCAATAATGTGATGGTTTGAAAATCTTAAGCAGTTCCCTCGTACATCTAAGATGTGCAGGACGGTGCGCGATGTCATACGGCGAAACAGTCAATAAGTGTTGCTAAAGGTGTATTTAAGCTAGTATGGGAAGACTCAGTAGCGGCTTAAGGGGGGGCGGGGCGAGGGGCCCGGGGCGCCCCCGAGGGAAGCTTGTATATAAAAATGTCAAGTTTCAAAACTGAAACATGTAAAAAACTATTTGCGCTCCACAATGGTTGATGAAAGACTCAGTTTTTTGTCACTTTTATCAATTGAAAGAGACACAGTATCGACAATTGACTTTGAAATTGCAATAATGATGGATGTTTTCTTACAAATACAAAATTCTAAGTTAAAAATTAAATATCGCAATCTTAGAGTTAGCTTGTAACTTACACAATTACTTAACCTCATTAAACTTTGTAGAAGTCAAAAATAAAAGTGTTTTCTAGACTAGAACTTTGAAATAGAATAAAATTTAAATGTATGAATCTAGAGACTGAGTTTCAAAACATGTATGTTTTCCATACCTGATATATTTTTGTTCTGAAAGTTCAAAATAGAAAATTTAGTTAAAAGGAGACAATTTTCCTCTTTTATTTGATACCCATATCTTCATCATTGCGCTACAGCATATATTTAGAAAAATATTTTAAATGTGTATGTCCTTAAAATATTAAAGTCCTTTAAAAAGGACTTTGGGTCAGAAAATGTAATATTGACTGTACCAGGATACTATAAATGATCTCTAGTTTCACGTCTATATCAAAATTTGGATGGGTCTCGGCAAAAAAAAATTGTTTCGCACGGTGTAATAAATGTAAAGTTGGTGTTTTCACTCACTGCATCATAACTTTGTAATTTTTCTTTCAATTCTATTAATGTTAGGCTTAATATTTGCTAAAATAGTATATATTTAATTTTAGATTTTAAAACCAGAGGAGATAGTTTATTTTTTCTTTAAACAAATATTCGAAAATTTATGATTTTTTAAATTGTTCGAAAAATTCACTTTGTTACAACTTTTACCGTCAGTAACTTTCCCAAATCTCATCTGATTTGGACTGTCTATATATCACTAAAAAGGCTAAGGTATTATCTTCTGAACGACGGACAGCTCGTGTTAATCGGATAATTCTTTTAGGAGATATGTGCTCATAACTGAAACAACAGGAAAAAAAACTCTTTTTTGAAGATTTTTCGAAAACGCTTCTTAAAAAAATGTTTGGATTTTCAGTTTCTTGTTCAGCGGCCAAAGTTAGTCTAGAAAATATTTTTATTTTTAGGTGCACGCGATTGGCCCATTTTTCGTCGAGTAGTGTTATGATGCACTGATCGCAAAACAATCTAATCCTCCTGCTTGGGTAGCTTAAAAAAATGGCCAGATCGTGGTGACGAAGCAAGATTTTCTGATTTTTTCGAGATTTTTGAAATGACGAATTTGCTCTCCCAAAAGTTTTCCTAATTTCACGAAACTTTTATCAATTTGGGAAAGATTTAGTAAGATTATCCTTTTATCCATTTTTCATTTTTTCTGTGGGATTCTATTGCTTTCTATAAAATTTCAAGCACATATACGTTTCAAAATAATTTGCAAGTCCGTTTACTATTCAATGGAATACAAATTTTCAAAAAAAAAGTAAAAAGCGTAACCGAAAATTCCCGTTATTAGTTTTGTACGCAAACTTATTTTGCACCGTTTTGTGGGGGCCCCCTCAGCCGTCACCGCCCCGGGCCCCCGAGCACCTCAAGCCGCCACTGGGAAGACTGGTCGGGAAATTCGCCAGACCTTACTCCTATTGAACATATCTGGTCCAAGATTCAAGATTCAGTATTTCGGAGTCCAAAACCTGCCAATAGACTTCAACTCATTGAGAGAGTAAAACAAGAGTGGGATGCCATATCATTGGCCGAAACGTCGCACAGTGGGGTAATTGATGCAGAAAATGCCGATTAATTCACCCAGGCTATTTAAATATGAAATAACTATTAGGTTCAGTTAATCTAACATTATGAAGTAAAAACAAATGTTTTTGGGTATACTTTAGTGGAAATTTTTTAAAAAACGGTAAAAAACTAAAATAGTTACAAAAGATAAATCTTGCACTATTCTAATGAAAGTTAAGTTGAACAGTTTAATTGAAACATTTCATCGCCACCTCTTGCAGCCAATTCAATATCATCATTATGATGATGATTATCATTATTTTAATCTTCATCATCAACATTATAAGCCTCACCATCACCATTATCATCATTCCTCATTAGTATCAACTCCATAGTTAGCAACTTTCGGCATAATATACATATGATGCACTTTTTTGTGGCAATTTTTTCACATTTGATACAATGGGATCACAATGAAAAAAAATCTATTAAAAATGTTTTCAATGGTATTTTTTCAGTCCACTTTCGTAAAAAATTCTCCCTCCAACACTTCAAATCTTTATTCCGTGCTTCTTGAGCTTCTTCCGACAGTTGGCCGATTGGCAACAAAGCATGCGATATGATTTGCGGTCGATGCAAAAACTATTTGTGGAAAATTGTGGCATATTTTACCAGGAATAGCATTTAAAAAAATATTTTACAGTTTCTAATCCATAGCTGCGAAATTTTTCTATTTCGATTTGATGTTCACTAGAAAAAACCATAAAATGGTGTGAATGTTTTTATTCAAGTCTACATCGATTTCTATTATTGATGCAGATATTTCTGCATTTTGAAAAAACAATAAAACCTTTTGCTTACTTGTTTTCATCTAAAAAATAAACAATTTAAAAAAAATTTATTTTGCACATGTCTATTTGTTCTCATACATGGCCCATTTGGCCCATGAGTTCGCACACAAAAATCTAAATGCTGGAAAAGTGCGCAGCATTCGCGCAACTTTTTTTTCATAAATTTTACTGAAATATCTAAGCTATACGCTAAGGAAAACAGTTTTGCTCGATCTCACAAGACTCAAAACTATATGTGTATGAAAAGGTCCAAAATTGGACAATTATTAAGCTTTTAAACAAAAAATCAAATAAAGTACTTATAAACATTTTTTAACAAAACCAAATACACACTGCATTACTGAAATAACTGAACATGAAGGTTGCGTAACTAATTTTTAAATACTTTTTGAAATTCACAAAAAGAAATCGTTTTGAAGTAAAGGAAAAACGCGTTTATCGCTGTTCGCACAAAAACTGAAAAGAAATGTCAACTTTCATGGTGCTTTGCGGGAAAACGGTAAACTATTTTGCAACAAATAGAATTTTATCCACTTTAGCCCGGTACCAAAAACATATTTGTATCTTTATTTTTCGTTTTTGAATTAATCGGCACTTTACTTATATATTACCCCACTGTGCGTCGGTCTTGTGCGAAAGTTTTCGAAAGCGAGTCCTAGAGTGCTACGAAAAAAATCGCACACATACACAACATTAATGATCAATTGAATTTTGCTTGGATATGATTTAGTGGTTTAAATAAAAAAATTTTGAAAAGCAATACAAATGATCCTTAACGGAGTTTATTTTGTATGCAGAAACTTTCCGCCCACCCTGTATATCAGGGGATAAAGATAAAACTGCATTCCGAATATAAAGCTGAAACTAAATTTTCTGTAGTGAAGTCAGCAAGTGTTATTTTATGCTCGGTTGCTTTAAAAAGTTTTAGCGCTATGAAAGTTTTATTATTAAAAATAAACCGTTAGCCATTTCTTAGAGTAGAGTGGATTAAGGTTGTGGGTGCGAATAGCTCTGCATGAGAAAATTCTGCATTATCACCGAATTTTTGAAAAATTTAAGTTTATAAAGGAAACAACTGTTGCTCGCTGCTGGCTTCGAACATGTGGAATATACGTTGAAGAGAAGGCAAATTTGCAATTTAGTCACTGCAACTAACATGCGCTTCTTATCGGAATCGTATCTTCCACACATTGCTCACGCCACTATCAATTTGCGCATTGCCGCCCTGTCGTGCGCAGTCTCCATCGTTCATTCACGGCGTCGCAGCTGCATGAGGTGTACTGCTGTCGGTAGCTGGGCGGACGGGAAGTAGTGAGGTTGCGAGGTGAGTGCTAAATGGTGCAGGAAAACGTTTTGAAATCGTTTGCATGTAAACATACGACACAGTTGACATCTTTAAACGGTGGCTATCAGGTTGCACACAGCGACCCAAGCAATCCTACCATGTCTGACGTGGTAAATCGAGTTGTGTCCAAAGGTTGGCACCGCTCGCGCCCTCAGCGTTTTTCGCCCCGTTGCAGCATCAGCCGTACTTTCAACACCATCGCCGTTCCCAAAGTGCTAATATCAGCATGCCGAACGTTATCGTGCTGCCGCTGTCAACTCAACTGTCGGTACGTAGTGGTAAAAAACAGTCATAGACAGCCAGTGGGACGCACAGACAAACGTAACGTTTCAGCGAATGAGTGTCGCTGCCGAGAATCGAACGCCAGACGGTGGGAGGGCGCTGTAGTGCTGCGAATGGAAAGTCTATTGAGGCCATTTCCGAGTTGCAAGATTAATGTGCAGTATAATAACTTAATGTGAAAATATTATTAACTTTAATTAAAGAGTTCGAAGTGGCAGCAACAGAATTGGACGCTGATTCGTATTTTGACCTCAATTGGAGAGGTTAAATTGATGTGCAAGCTAAGCATAGCGTGTAACACTTTTCTCAACATGCGGAGACAATTTTGAACACTTTAATGGCAGAGTGTCATGATTAGGGTAGAGGACACAGTCTTGAGTGAAACAATGCACAGGAAATAGTTTAATTGAGAAGAGGAATTAATAAAGCTGCATATTGACTGATGTCGCATTCTTAGAGGTTAAGAAGCAACAAAATGAGTGAGTATGTAAGAGAGGACGAGAGGTTCTCAATTCTCCCACCGAACTGAAAAATTATTTGTGTAAAATATACAGTCGTGTCTGGGTATAGTGAACCCTCTATATAGTGAACACCTCTATATGGTGTTCACTATACCCAAATTTTGACATCGAGCCTCTAAATATAGAAACAAATTTTCAAGCAAAAAACAAAAAGTGTACTTTGAGGAAATAAAACGAGTGAACAAAAATGTTGACCTTGATATAGTGAACAACCTCAATACAGTGAACAGGCCTTGCAATAATTAGTTCACTATATCCAGACACCACTGTACTTACAAATTATACAAATTATAATAATGTAATAATTACAACAATTTAATATAATTACAAATAATGAACAAAGATATAATTTTGAATAATTATATTAAAACTAATAAAGGCGACTAGTTGCAAAAGCTATCGTTCTAAATAAATTTTTGAAATAATAGATTTTCTTTATATGGAGCAAAAACTTGCTTTTTGCATGGTCATGGTGGCTTTGAATAATACCATAACTACTCACAGGAATTCTACTATGACCTATCATTTATCATAACACAAAGTTTGTGAATACTACTTTTGAAACAGAATAAGTTTAAGTTTAGAAATTTACAACAATATCAAATTGAACATAAATATTTATTTTCAAATAACAACATAAAACCAAAATATGCGTGAGCAATTTGCGCCATTTGCGAAATAAAATCTTTTGTCTTTCTCAGCGAAGATAACTTCTTTATTTATCTACGCACCAAATACACAAATGCCGAAACATATGTATGTGTGTCATTCCACATTCGTTACTTGATTTCACATTCAATCGTAGTCCTGCGGTGCACGCTCAGACCACCGAAAGGAATGTAAATTCAATTCGCTTTTTAAATGTATTCAATGGTAATTTCTACCGCCTATTGTTGCTGTTCAGTGAGTAAGTAGGGATATTTTATGCGGCATTTGCATTAATAAATCCACGACGCACGCAGCGCGCAACAGAGCCTGCCGTGCCGTATCACAGCCCAGCATAATTACACCTTGGGCGACTGTGAATTTATGCGCAAAGGAAATATTTAGAGAAAATGCTGTGGGGACTCGCTGCCGCAGTGCCGGCCGACTCCAGTGCCAACTGCATCCGCAACCTTTACGCATCGAAAGCCCACGCGCACAGCTCGCTTTACCCAGCAGTCAGTCAGTGCGTTTTCCCTTCGGCTCCTCAAAGAATTGCCGAAAAACCTCATCGGCTGCGTGCATACAGCTTGCGGCGTTCAAGTTTGCACACACATACCTGTCGTTGTTGTTACTTGTTGCTGTGGTGTGTTGTGCTGTGTTGTTTCGACAATTTTCGCATGTCTCTGGAGATTTTTACAAACTTGCTACTGTGAAAGCGAGCGGAGCACGCGCACTTAAATCGATGCTGCTTTCCAAAGCGCACCGCCGCGGCGCTGGGACGCTCGGTAAAAAAAGCATACCAGCTGCTCCTGCTGCTGACAAACAAGTGCGAGGCGGGAGGCGAGGGTGACTCGACAGCGCCCATGCTTCTCGCACTTGATTTCTAGCTGAATCTGCTGATAATTTGGCAAACGGACGACAGAAATGCCAATCGGCTGCACAAGTTTAAGGTTGACGACTGAAAAGCACAAGTTGGGCAATGGGCAGCCAGGTGTTCATACTATATCTTATGAAGCCAGCGTAAAATGCGTGGAAAGACATTATTCTCACACATATGTAACATTTTTATCGTATTATTGTTATGACGGCGCTGTCCTATGCTGTCCTGCTATTTATATGGCAAAAGACATTAGATCGTAATTAGTTTGCAGTACTTGGAAACAATTTAACAAAGAGAACATAAGTGAAAGTATATAATGACAGTTATGCATATCTGATGTTAATGATAATGAAAGTTCGATTTTGCATTTTTTTTTACTCCCAAATGGTAAAGGACAACATTCAAAAGCTGTGATGGGACTTCGGCTCAATGCTCTACATTTGACGTTTATCAGCGCTTTTCCTACCGCACAGAGGGTAGGGGGTTCAAATCTTCACCAAATATCTGCTGGTTACAAAAATTTTGCGTGACAAACATGGTTTCCAATGGTATTTTACCGAAAAGTTTTGTGCCCAACCACTGCTATTGCCTCACCAAATGCGCTAATGCGATTTGCTAAGCGTGTGCCCCTGGCTACCCCCTTGTACGCTAACAATATTTAACAAAATCGCGGCTGCCTGTTTCCAGGCATATTCGAGCGCGTGCTGGCATATGTGATGTAAGTGCAGGGAATAGAAGCAGATTAGGTGCCAAAAGAGTAAAACACTGAAAATACATTCGTTAGTTGGCGGGAGAGCAAAACGAGGGTGGGGTATGAAACTGAATAGTTTCAATGCTCGTATTGTTGGTGGAGTTGTGGAGTTGGAACGAAAATAAGGAACTGCCCAGCGCGGACCACCTGTGGCGTTTGCAGCAGTACACTTTAAGTGGAGTGCCAGCCGCAATGCGAATAGCCCATCGTACGGCATTGAGATATGAAAGCCATGATTAATGAGTAGCGGCAATGGAAAATGTTTGTATGTGGAAATGGTTGTTGTGGTTATAAAATAAGTAAACATTTTTAGAAGAGAAGTTTTGAATGGTGCGTGGATAGCATTTTCAAAATGATTAAAGTGTTTATATGTAAGATATCATTTGCATAGGAAAATGTGATACATCCTTGTTGAACAGATTTAAAGTTTTATCTGGATCAACACCAGAGATAATTGAAATAGTGATATTTCAGTGAAATATTACACAAGTGCCAGCAATTACCATATGCACTCACACATACACATAACAAATGTATATTTTTAGAACACACTCTAAGTAGCTAACGAAAAATCTCCCAGTAACGTTGTTAAAAGTGGTGCAATAAGCCTGTTGGTATGTAAATGGAATTATTCATAGCGGTTTCTTGCCGTTCGATTAGTTAATGCGGTTGGCACCGAACTCTCAACAAGTAAATCAGAGTTGCGTGACAAAGTCAGGAAATAACGTTGACTGGTCAGCTTTGAAGCTCGTCGGCAGAAAAGGTGTCTCACATTCTTGACGACACAGATAGGCTCGCATGGAGGAAACTATGGCTCGCCTAATCCATTTGTTTAAATCTCTTCACAAGTTCCTGAACGGTGTGAAGTCAGCCTAAGCGGAGCTGCATTCTATCGTTAAATATTTATAATGTTGCTCTGAGCGTTTCCGGCGCCCACCGTCGCAATCAGAGGGAGGGCTGAGCGATGTGGCATGAGTCATGCTGCATGCAATAAGCGAACGAAACAATAACTAAATACAAAAAAAATAAATGAAATGCGAAAGAAAAGTCGCTAAATCGGGTAATAGCCAGAGCCCAAGTCAAAGCTGGGACAACGGAAAGGGAAAATCCAAATTGGCAGCGACGCTGACGTACATACATAATTTAATTGAATTAGATTGAAGCAACAGACGTTGGCAGGTGTAAGAAAGCCGTCGGTGTACTTTGAACCGAGCGATGGCAACTGGCGAGGCGGACAACAACGTAGTGGAAGCGATTTGGATGTAATTTGAGAGAGAATTACAAATCTTAAAAATACTTATTGTACAATATTACGGTTTGCTTTCAATACTCGTATGATGAATAGTTCTCATGGAAATGATTGCGCTAGAGCGAGTGAAACGAACATGGCAACGGTGGCATATGACGATAGATGGCAAGGTACTAATTCAAAATTGAATTAAGCGGCGTCTTCTGAGTTATTATGCAAATATGCTTAAGTAGTGGGATAATTAGAGCTTTTGACATCAGCGTATTTTTCGCTGTGCCCCGAGGATGTCGAGATTTGAATGAATAATTTGGCTGGAATGAATGTGAATCTCGTGTTTAAAGCCTTCTAGTCGACTTTATACCATATGGTGGTGAATACGATTTAATAGAAAATGCAAACGTCTGTGCGTGCGACCGCATTTGAAGTTGAAAGGGGTTAAAACAGTAGATAGAGATTAGGGAGCGTGCGTGACCGCTGCTACTAAATATTATCCAGCAAAATTCACACAGCTGCTTCCTATTTGTCCCGAAATGTACTTTCGACATCGACTTCCTACACCGCACACACTTCACCACACAAAAACAACTCAAGTTGCTCTTGTGGTGTGCCGCCACGTTGTTCTTCTCGGGCTGGTCTTTTTAATACTAAAAATCATTGGTCTTTTGCAGCCTGGGCTGCCAATGTTGAACTTGGCTTGTGACTTGTGTCATTTCCGTGCCCAACGAGGCGGACAAAACTAATCTGCAGTGGGCCACTGGCAAGCACAACTACGGCATCGGTCCTCAGTGCGCCGGAACGAGTAGGAGTATTTAATGCGCAATGAACGGCTTTCAATTGCGACCTTATCTCGGCACTGTTTATTAAATCAGTCAGAAGCTGTGCACAACAAACGGGCAATCGGGAATGGCTCGCCCTGCGGCATTTGCAGACACGTTGGGAGCTGAGTGAGCCGCCGCTTTATGTAATATTTACCAGACAAACACTCGACCTTATACAAACGTGGCGAGCAGCTTTCGCACTATTTACCTTATAATGGGGCAGGACGTGCTGCTTTGTTAGGTGCCAGAAATTCATATGTGTGTCCAGTAGACCAATGATTATCACGGACTTGGCAGATGATACTCGCTGGAAGGATATGCCCAAAACGTGCTCGTGTGCACTCTCAATTGTTCGGTTGGTGCTGTTTCAACAATATGAACAATATGAACGCTTCTATAGTTTTCAAAGCCCCGTAGAATCGTTTGATAAAAGACTAAAGAACTTCTTACTGCCGCCATAGAAGTATTTTAGGTGTATTCTCGAGTCACAGGCAAAGCCAGGGAGATTCTATAACAGCTGCTTCAGAACGATATGACTGATTCCCACGGTAAGGCTAGAAGATTCATATAAGAAGAGAGAGTTTTTACTCTGGGTTCCTCCGACTGAGTGGCTCAAAGATGTACAAGCTTCCCTACTTCATTTTTATTGACCAGCAACGTTGCGACTACAACAGGACTTGTGTGCAGTCTATGCATGGTCGCTGAGCCAAAGATTCAAACCCAACCTTATTGCCGAATCTTTCGCTTTAATAAACATACATATGTGCATATATTAAATTCAAGTGAAATAATACATTGGAAAATTCACAACTCTATTCATAACGAATATTTTGGGTTTGTTTCCTTTTTCATGATTGCTAACAAGTCTGAAAATTTTAAGTAGATCATATTTGAAGCTTCACAACCAGCACATACAAACACACTTAAACACACTCACACAAGGCAAATGCAAATAAAATTATATAGTCCAACTGCTGCCCAAAAGCTGGTTATTATAAAGTTATTTGAAAGGGCTGACCGTTTTTCTGCTGGCCGCACATATTCGAATAATAAATCAAATTCAGAAATGATTGATAAACGCATTCACGAATGCGAGTCGCCAACGGGTAGCAGAATAAGAGAAAGGGGTCTGTGTAAACCGCACCGTCCTTTACGACTCAATGCGTCCTGTTTATCCTTGCTAATAACTCGCATATCTAAATCGCAAGTAATTCTGCACAAATAAAAAAATAAACGCATGAATATCCTGATACTCGTTCACACAGTAATCGTTTGCTGCATGCCTCCGAATGCGGTGCACACGCCGGCGAGCAACACATTCGCGCGGATATCTGACCAGGCCAATTGCGACAATTGCGTGTGGCGTACGATGTGGTATGTTCGGTACGTGCTGGTTGGGCGGCGGGTAAGTGCTGTGGTGCGGAAAATTCGATGATTTCTTTATTTACACAACATGCCCTATTCCAATCCTTCATTTCTGTCTTTTATGTACCTATGGTTTTGTATATTTTGGTATGTTTTTTCCTTTGTACGACTGGGCAATTGCTGTCCTGCGAAAACGGCAGCAGCACATCCTATTACCACTGTAATAGAAAGGGGACCGCTTCGCATAAAATTGGCACACGCCAACGGCTGGATGCGAGGCACACGGTTCAGCTCATACTCCAGCAACCTGTGGATTTTCCAACTTTTTCCACTTGATAGCTTTTGCAGAACAAAAATGTCTTTCGTTTGCAGCAAATAAATTGTCTCCTTTTCATAGGTGAAAATATGTATGTTTGTTGGTGCTTTGGGCGACCAATGTACACATTTTTCTAATCTACTTCTATATATGTATTTATATACGTATATGTATAGTATATCTGTGCATATGTACATATCATACATACATGTATTAGTATAGTAACTGTTAACTTAGAATACAATGTTCATCAACCATAACTGTATAACTGAGGCCAAAACTCCATAAGACATCTGGACGCAGCTTCCCCGGTAGCGGAAGAGGAAAGTTGAAGTCGTGGCTAGTTAGTTGGCTCTGCGACTTGTGATCCAAATTGTTCTTGGCTCATGGTGTCTACCAAAACTGTGTTCATTCTTCGTTTTTTATATTTGGGTATTTGAACACTTAACTTTGATATTACAGCATTAGGGCAGACATATTTAAGTTTCAAAAGGCGAACTTACACGAGGAGAACTAAATGTGCCGCAGATGAGGCACAGATATATTTCATAGCTCTTTTCTCCAAGCTTACGAGTCTGAGAAATTGTTCAGCTGAAGTAGTGCATTTTTTTGGGCTCTTCTAATGTGAGTACATCAAAGTGGTCAATGGCAACTAGTCAACTGAAAGTTTGAAGGACGTGAATGTGGTCATTGTTGCGCTTTCTTCAATTGAGCACCTGACAATTGTGGCTGTGAGCGAGCGGGCAATCACATCATTATTTTTTTTAGTTAAGACTTTGACTTTAAAGAGAAATCGAATGAGTAACAATTTTATTGCTTTGTTGGTCATTTGTTCTTTTCCGCCTCAAGTCTAAGAAACAGTGGCAAGTTAAAATTGTGTAATTACACAGATTAATAGTCAGAGGCATTGGATCACAGAAAATTCATCATCCGTTGTACTCACATAATGTCGAATATTGTTGGCGTAAGGAATTCCTTCACTATTCTCTAAAGTACTCCACGTGTTTGCATAATACAATTTCATTTCGCCTCGGCTATGAACTGGGGTAATGTTTCCAACTAATTGGGCAGGAACTTAAACACCGCAAGATTAAACTACACTTTTAATTACAGGCTTCGTTGAGTTCGCACTAACATCAGTGGCCCCAAACTCATTTGGCTTTTGCACCGTTTTCAAAGGCTCTATTTACCTCCGACTCCCCTGATTCTCCGACAGCACCCTGCGTAACGGCATTCGTCGGCGAGACCTGCGCTTCCTTGAAGCCAACGCAACAGCGGTTGCAGGATATCTTGGCTTCCCGCCGCTCCAATTGCCGTCGCACAGAGGCTCAATATTTTTGGGCGAATTGCGCCAAGGTAAATGTTTTGAAGTGCGCCCACTTGGAAGGCGCAATTCCGTGCGACAGCTGCAGAAACAGCATAACTCAGCGTCGTCTGGAGCGAGCGGAAGCGGCGGGCAGCAGCCGAAACATGCCTTATCGACGAATCGGACATGCACAACGCGTTGCGGCAGTGGAGCGATTTCGCGTGGCGAAGAGTTCATAAACGGTTTCTCATTTCTGGTGTTATTTTTATTAACAAATTTGAATTACTTTGGAGCGCTTTCGCATTTATTGCCTGCGCGAAATAAACAATAAAAAAAGTATGTATAACATTTGTCAGATCGTCTTTTTTATGAACTACATGCTGCGCGTTTCTGCTGCTCCACTCCCGGTTCAAAGGACAGCGTTAGGACGTTAGGGCGAACGCTATACCAATACGCGTTCTGTCACTTGCATTTGTGTATTTTGTTATATTTTAATACGTTTTAAAATTTGCTATTCGCGGGGCACGAAAGTGCGTAACTTGTGCCCATGTCGGGTGCGCATTTATTTATTTGAGTAAATTCGAGTTATGACTTAAACTTTGAGATAAATGGACATATTATGAATTATTCGAATACTGTAATTCGTAGGACCGCAGACACATCCGATTTGAATAATATAAGAAATTTAAAAGCTGTAGAGTAAGGCACCCAAGTAGCAAATACGAAGGCTAGAAACAATCTCAAAATGTTTGGGTTAAAGCATAAAAATGCATTAGTAGTTAAAAAACAATATTTTAAGTTCCGGCGAAAAAAATTTTCATAAATTCCCGAGCAATAAATAATTATTAATTGATTTATTTGCACTTTTTGCTTTGGTTATAAAAGCAAAGAAATAATTTTCGAAAAATCGTTTTCCTTTTCCTTTTCTTCAATTCCCATGAGCAGAAGGACTTTAGTTGCACGGGGTAAACATTTTTACTATTAACGTAATATTGTCACTAGCAGCACAAAACCGGAAAATCGGCATTAAATGAAATGTAAAAGCCAGTTCCCAACGCTTGCAACTTCGACGTAACTGTCATTAAAGCTACTGACGTTTCCGGCTGGACGAGTTGCGCGCGCTCCGTTTATGAATGTGATTTGAGATGAAATGGCCGTAATTTAATCCGAATCAAAGGATTTAATTTACACTTTCACAATTGAAAAGTTCGAGAACGCATGCATACACATACATACATGCATAAACGTACATGTAGCGCGCAGCAGTGTGACACTGAGCAACGTCAACAGAACAACACCACAGCAACGAAAAGAATGGTGGAAGTAAGAACAAAACTGCGAGGAAAACTTTTGCATTTCAATTGGAAATCGTGAGGAGAGATGGAAAACGCTGCCAGCGGTACGGCGAGTTGTGATTGTAACAATAAACGCCTTCACCAGTCATTACCAAACAGCGCTGACGCCCATCAACGAACAACCAACAACAGCAATAGCAAAAACAACACCATCAACAACATCATCAGCCATCAAAGTAAGAGCAGTAACAGCAACAGTGGCAGCATTGTTGATGTAACACATATTCAGTGCGCGGGGCTCGGGTAAAGTGTACGTCGGGACATTTAACACCGCAGCTGGTGCAGGATACTGAAGTCGTTGGCAGCAATTGTTGCTTGAGAGTGTTGCGCTGTGTGCGGCTGCATTTGCCTATCATGCATTTTGCGGTAGACGTTCAATAGGTGAGCGTCCCTCCGCCGGTACGTTTGCAACATAAATGAGACGGCGACTTGGTCGAAGGTGTGGCTCCAACCACGTACGAGTGTGTGTGTGTGTCAGTAGTGAATGTGGCCTGCGCTGGCCGCGCAATGGGTGGCGATGTACGGCACTTGTTGCAGTGCTGCCAGGACTAGTCGTAGGGTGCGGCGCCGGGTTCGCTGCTACAAGTTCAATTCAATATTTGTCCAATATGACTTTCGTAATGTCCCAAAGCACAATAAATTGTCGCTTTCACTTTGTTGCTTGATGAGCGACTTTGTAGTACGTGTGTGTGTTGTTTGCCTTTTAAAACACGATTTTGCTTTTTTAAATCGATTGTAGGAGTAACATGAAACTGCTACTCATTTTATTGGCATGTGTTGTTTTTTTAAATTTGGTTTATTAAACTAATACATACTTACACTTCTAAATATCTAATTTATGCGATTCAATCTATGAGGCTACCTGATTTAACTTAATTTTTTCACGTAAAAGAAAATCTTCGTTTCTTAATTTAAAACCAATCAACATTCTTAGCGTTGAACCAAAATTGTTTAAATATGGACATACACAAGCACATGAAACCAGGTAAATGTGTATGAGTGCCGAAAAATGCCCCTAATGAAAAATTTGTCTGCAATACGTGGCGTATGAGCAACAGTTTAGCAACGGATACGGTCATATTTATTAAAAATTCGAATGTCCCACTTGAGGTCGCTTACTTTGTTTCGCTGCCTTTAATTTTTCCCGGTGCTGACTTTGATGATATTTTAATAACTGCCGAAACTTCTTAAGTACAATAACATTGGACTTGGTGAGTTGAGCGGCACGCTGCGGGTGGCGACTAAGTGCGCTCCGCTGCGCAACTCCGGGTTCATTCACAACACACAGAACCGAGTTGTGTTTAGCATTGCGACTTGGCGAAAATATGACCCAACATTATGGAAGACGTTGATCAACGTGGCGGTGGTGGGCCGCAGGCGAGTGTGTAACGCGGTGCGCCAGAATACCTTGAAAGACGCGCTGCGGTGGTAGGCACGAATGCTGCGCATATTAGTATTTTATTTTTATATTAAATTGCAAAATTCCTTTTGTTGTTCCTACTAGCTCGAATGTGCTAAGGATGGAATTGTGTCGGTGGTTTTTGCGGCGTGCGCCCGAAAATTAATGCAAATTAATTTGCCAACAGTTTAATGTTATATTTTAACGACATCAAACGGTTAATTAAATTGCTTATAGCTAAGCACCGTTGCAAATTCTCCTTACTCGGTCTAGCATATGGAAATAATGAAAGGCAGCAAGTCTTGTGGCGGCCTATAGATGCTGCTTTCCAGAAGGAATAAGCGACTGTAAAATTATGGTATTTAATTGAATATGTTAATCACTTTTTTACTATTTAATTTGAAACATTTTCGCATCGAGCCGGCTTCCTCGCATTGTTGTCTAACCTAGTTGTCTTATTTGTGTTTGGCGGTGCGGAGGAACATAATTTTCCATCATTTAAATTGTTTCCGGTTCACGACCGTCGCCACTGTAGCCGTCTAGATGGGCGAGTACCCACTTCGGAAAATTTAATAACAATAAACAGGCTCGACAATCAATGCACAGCACGCGGGAGAGATGCTGCACAGCATCTCGAATAAATGTAAACGTTGCGGTCGTTGGTTGTAAACATGAGAAAGTTCTTTAGAAAATGAGCATAACTTTAACTAAAGAAAAATGGGAAAGGCGAAGCAAAAAGGCGGCGCACAATTAAAAAAAATTATTTTAATAACTTTAAGAGACGTCGGCTAAAGCTCAGTTAAGTTAAGATCAAAATGGATTTGCTTGGCTCGAGGGCAATTTTAAGTAACTGCCTTCAATGCTTCGAACAAGGTGTGTGCTATGGCGGACTTGCTTAACAGCAGATAAAAGGCTTAGTAGGTGAAAAGCTGCGTTCGCCGTTTTACAAACGCAAACAAAGAAAAGGAACATTTCGGGAAATTGTGGGCAGTTAGCTACATTATGTTTTGTCTGTTGTAGACCGTTGCGTATTGATACAGTACTTTTCGTTTATAACGAACCCGATTAAAACGAATTTCCGCCTAAAACGAACCAATTTCAAAAGTACGCGCTTTATTTTTTCGCTTATTACGGACCCCTTTTAAAGCGAACTTTCGGTTAAAACGAACCATTTTGCCCAGTCCCTCGAAGTTCGCTTTAACCCATTGCTGCCTAATGGGTAAAAATTTACCCATGAAAATTGACTTTTCAAAAAAGTCACAGAAAAGTTCGTGGTAGAGATATCTCAAAATCATTGATATGGATGGTTGGGGTAAAGATGGAACTACCTTAGTCTAGTAGAGGTCACCCTAAAATTCCGCCATCTAGCTAGAGTTACCAGACAGAAAAATTGTGAATTTTCCGGAGGTGGAAAATGTGGCGAAACGTAGTGGCCTTAGAACTTCACAAAACTCTGCCTCCTAACTCACCTGTAAACAATACATCTTTTGTTCACGTGTTTAGCTGATCTCTTTAAAAAGTATGGAAAAAAGCTACCATTGCTGCGTAATGGGTACAAAATACCTAATGAATATCTCAGCAACGTGCAGAGATAGAAAGCTGAAATTTAGTTTCTGATCATTTTGGGTCAATTCCAGGTCGTGTATGAAATTTTAATGGGTTTAATGGGCTAATGGGTTAAGCGAAAAGTATATAAATTTAGTATACTCTCTCGTAGCGGACGGCCATAATGTTCTAATGTACCAAAAACCAGTGTGGTAAAATATTTTTGCGTCAAACTCGATGTAACGTGGTCAAAGAAATTTCGTTCTTTGATAATTGGGTGTGAGAGTTTCTTTTATCACTTGGTTGTATTAAATTAATGCACTTTGAAATTACAATTTTAAACAAACGCACACACATATATGTAGGTATGGTCGTATCCAAGACTATGAGTGTACGAAGCGCATCCAACGTCTTCTTGGCAATTAAAGCACTGGGCACGCTTCTTCCCACTTCCGCTTGCCACACATTCGACAACTGCTCTACTCACTGCTCTAATTAAATTAGCATATTTTAGTGCGGGGCTCGTTGTTTGAGCACATCGTTAGTGCAAATGAAAAGTTGGCTTGGCACTAAAACGCGCCCGCCACCGACGGCATTGGCGTTGTTTTTTCTTTTTGGCTAAATTAATTCCCCATGCGTATTAATATTTTTGGTCGGTTTTAAAATTTGGTATTGCATCTTTACGAACTTGTTAAATACTTGTTGTTCTTTCCTTCCAATATATTTTAAGTAATAATTTTTACTATAACTATTGTGGTTTAAAACAAGTCACTGCAACAAGTACGCCTTGGTAAGTAAATAAATATTGTTAAGTAAATTTAATTTCGACCTTTTTATCAACTAAAATCTAGAGCGATATTTCAGATATTTATGTAGGTGCCTGAGCTATATAAGTATTTCTCTATATCCATTTTTAGAGGGAACTTTAGGTGTTTTTGTTGAAAAAATAGGAACATTGGAGGCCGACCGAATATTCGGTTTCGGTTTCGGTTTCGGCCCAAATAAGTGGTTTCGGTTTCAGTTTCGGCCAAAAAATGGCCGAACGGCCGAAACCGAAACTTTCTAAAATATTTTTTTACATTTTATTGTGTAGCAGATATATAGTGAAAGGAGGAGTAATTTAGATGCCACCAATGTAAATAAACTTCTTTTTTTAGTATATAATATTAAATTATTTAATTTTGAATATTAGCGAGTAAGGTACGAAAGGGTGATTTTTTCATGTTTATGTTTTTAAAAAATGAATAAATTGTTTATATTAATAAGTATTTATTTTTGTTATGTTTGTTTGTTTGATCTTTATTTACTTAATGTAAAATTAGGTTGTTGAAAATGTGCTTGATATAGTGATTTTTATTTCAACTAGAATGTTTCGGTTTCGGCTGAATATTAAAAAAAAACCGAAATTCGGTTTCGGTTTCGGCCCAAAAAAGATGTTTCGGTCGGACGCTAGACAAGACTCTAAGAGATGGCGAGATTCGTGGATCTCAATTATTTCAAACCGAAATCTTTAAAATCAGAAGTTTTTTATTATCGTCTCTCGGAATTTAATTGATAAAACTTCATAAATTAAAATATTTACCTGTTAAACAAAGTGTCTATGACTTTTTTCAGGATATCAGTAAATTTATTCATATTTTTATCTTTTTCAATTTATTTTCTGTTAGGTTAAAATGAAGAGTTTGATTGAATATAAAATCTTTAAAGAACTTCAATTCTGTACTTGTGTCTATGCAAGTTTAAGCCACTTGTCACATTTTTGTTAGTTCCTAAGCGCAGTTCATCCAAACATATGCAAGGACATGCTCGAGATTTTATTTATTACATTTCTACGAAAACTTTTCTCGTTGCTTAAATTCAAATGCGACTGCAATAAGGCTCACTTGTTACTGAACAAAACTATTCTTGCGAGGACTAAAACTTACCTGCACAACGCTGGAAAAGAAGCACTTCTGGGTGGTTCGTGTTCGCAGTCCTTCGATTTTCAAATTCGATTCAACACGAAATAGTTCACACTGACACTCACTGCAAAGTTCGATGCTTTGCGAAATAATATTTCCGGAGCGACACTTGAATTTTGTGCACCGTGCAAGCAACGCAACTGAAATGCTGCTGCCTCCAGTTGGTTTCTGCTGCCAAAGAGCAACCCGCCAATCCAAGCGCTGTTAAAAACGTCTAACCGTGGCTAACTGCACCGCTATAAATCTGAATGAACAGTGAAAGCAACTCGCCTCGGCTTGAGGGATTTATATTGGGCCGAAAGCAGTCGCGCTGCCGCGACCACATGGCTGCGCAGCCTCGCCAGATGACGACCAGGCGAACGGGCGCATTCGGCAGGAGAAGCAACAACCGCCGCAGTTTCATCGCCGACATCGTCACTCACTCGACAGCAATTTTTGGCGGCAACGGTTACGATTCGAAATTCAAGGCGCAACGGAAGTGGAGAGTTGCCTCCAGTGGCGTTTGCGTGTGTGTGGGTGCGGGTCGGCGTGCATGCGAGTGCTTATTTTGGTAGAGAGGGAGAGGGGAGGGTAGAAGAAGGGCATCAGTCTTGCTGGCGGTGCTACAGGTGAGCAGCCACGAGCCGCTGCGAGGTACGATTGTGCGCAGTGATGCCTCTACGGCAGCCTCTACGTACGCGTACGCGGGGTCGTATGCGTAATGTTGCTGATAACGGCCTCCGATGTACATTTGGATGGGTACTGACAGTGCAACACGTGGTGCTTCGCTGCACTGTGGCTCTCTGTTTGTGTGCTGTTGTTATTGGTGTGCGTACTCGAACACGAGCACAGGCGCACTCGTGCTCGTGTGCGGTGCCGTATTGATTTTACCAACAACGCAATGAGCCCTAATCCAGCTAGGCATGCACACGTACGTCGAGGTGCGTGTGTGCGGCCAGCAGCTGTAAACAAATTCCACTACAATTGCTGGACGACTAATTGAGCTGCTGATATGGCGCCGCAACGCATGTGGCTTGCTGGTTAGCCGAATTCGTGCTTGTCAACGCTTTGCGCCACTCGCTTATCAGCGCTTCATCAATTACCGTTTATGATTTTCATGCTGATTGTGTACAAATTGCGCCGAACGCCACCCCGCCCTAAATTCAATTAACTCGCTCGCGCGTTCATAAAACGATAAAACTTGTTGCTGAAATTTCGGTTGTCGCCGCTGGCTTCGCGGCTCACTTCAACAGAGTTGACATTAATTATTTGTGGACTGTGCTCGCCGATAAGATAAGGCCAAACCGTCCTGCGGCGGACCAAACCGTCCTTCGGTCATTCATCATCGCTGGGTCACTCAGACGCCACTCAGGGGATGGTATTAGCGGCGAGTTTGCGCGCCTGCCGTCCCATTAACGACAACTGCGACCGTTGCGCGCTTCGACGACAACTCAAATCTGCTTATTCTTATACGTTTGCCAGCAAAATAATGTGGAACAATTTAACCATCATTACAGTGTTGGCTGAGCAGTGAATCATGACATTCTACAAAAAAATTTACATATTTTATTATAATAGCATAAAATTCTACTGAGATTTACTACTGAGGTTTACTGTTTGCTAGGAGCAACGTCGGGGTATATTGAATAGTTTGCTGACAATCGCTCAGAAATTTATATTGCTTTGACTTTGGGGCGTTGCTAGTGGACGCATCTTCACCCTTGAAGTATCTTTTTCGACTTAGCTATAATGAACTCTTTTGATCAAGAGTAATCATTTGAATGTTGTTAGTATTGATCAAATGCAAATTGTTCAGCATCTAAAAATGTCATAACTGCAATTCATAAGTCTAAGAAACAAACCCAATTTGGAAATATTAATCTGATAGTACTTTTGGATTATTTGTGGAATTGTCCCAAATGCTGATCCACCTCGATTCTGAAACCAACACATCGATTCGTTTCTATAAAAAAGTGATTAACACTAGAATGCCCAAAGTGGTAAAAATGACGCAATTGAGGGTTTTTATATAATATTGTTTTCATCGCTTTTTAGAAAAAATCTTATGTGACCTTTACTATTTTTTAAAGCTAAGTAAAAACTAAAGCTATATTAAATAAAAGAATTTAAAAAATTGTTATAAATATTTTCACCGCTATTTTTAACATAATTTCATAGTGGCATTCGTTTAGTTCGGATTAGCGGGACATTCTAGTGTTAAACTGTTCTGCTGAGCTTAGAGATCCAAGCTACAGCACAAGTCGAATTTTAGCCAAACTGAAGTCATTCCGTGTCTGAATCGGAGCATTAATATAACACTAGCGAGTTTTGCTGATAATATGAAAAGGTTAAGCCGAAGAGCTGCCAGCTCACTTCTTGAGAAATTCTTGGAACCATGTTCCGCCAGTTATGTTCCATGCTTCACTTTAAATTTTAACAAATGTCGCTTAAAGCGCATTTCAGCTGGAGTTATCGCCGGTAATTGAAAATGTTGGAAACTGGAAAAGGCTGCGTCGTCACTTGCTAGCCATTCATATTGGTAATTGCTTTCGCCATCGTCGAACTCGTCATGGTCTTCCACTTCTTCTTACTTCTTACTTCTGACTTTTGCTTTGTCATTGTCGTATCTTGGTGGAATCGTATTTGCATGATAATTCTCTCAGATCATAATTAGGCAACTTTCTGCATTTAATATTCATTTAATTGTGTTTGTGAAGGTGGCAGAAGCGCGTAATCTCGCGCACACACACACAGCGCCTGTCGCACCGCGGATGCACAGCTGTGCCGGTGCCACACACACACAGGCACATATCAGGCGTACGAATATACAAATGCCTCAGCGAGATAAAAGCATTACAGTGTTTTTGGTATGTTTGGCGCTGTCGTCAGAAATAATAAAGTGCGGGCATTACCGTGCGGATTGCGGCATGTTTTATGCACTTTATGAGCTTTCCCCCGCAACCAACGCCGCAATCGCGTGTCGCACGAATTTCACCGTTGGCTTTTCGGTGGCCAGGTCGTGTTGCTGGTGCGTGACACACTCGCCGATGCAGCAATGCATCGCGCACACCCCGGACGCACCAATCCTCAGTACAAACAACTAGCGAGATGCGTCAAAATCCTTCTGCGCCCGCACGCAAGTATAATAAGTACTCGAGCTCGGATTTGTGTTTGTGTGTGCGAAGTGAATCAAACCATTGCCATCGAATTTCGCTGGCTTTGTAGCGGGCACATTCCGCAATTCGGCGCACAACCCGAATAATTGCTGAATTTATTAGGATATGGCCATTACGAAATGAGATGGTGTACTCATAATTCGAAAACGGAATAAATGTCGCCGGACACAATAAATATTGCAGAACTGTGAGTGTCGTGGGGCCGTTTGTTAAGTAATTAGCAAACTCAAATGTTTAAATTGTTGATGTGATTGAATTATTTTTATAACGGGTGGGTAACAGCTTACGAGGATTGCATGTAGCCAGACTTGGAGCATAAATTCTTTAATATATCTGTGGTCAAAAGCAATAACCGCCTAAGTCGAAAATTACTGTTTCGAGCAATCTCGTTTTAAAGTTTTAGGCGCATATTTGATAAAAGTAGTAACGCGAATAGATTTTTATTAATAACTTTTTTATTTTAAAGTTACAAACTCTCTGATTTTACACAAACGTAGAGCACAGTCTAGGGAACATGGTGGCATCCATAACTCGACTGGAACTGGTGGCATCCAAGTCGACTTAAGCGGTTATTGCTTTTGACCACAGATATATGTACATATCTTATTTGTATATCAGATGCAAACATAAAGTCATATATATTTACAAAGAAATCATATTATTTCTTATAATTTTTAATTTTTCTTAAGTTTACTATGTTGATTTAACATTTTAACTTATAAACTATAAAAATTAAATTAATACTTTTTAATTGAAAAGAGAGCACTGCGAACGGAACTTTCAACTCGATAAACATATCATCATAAATTTAGTTGTTAGCAAAAGTTCAAGTCATGACTAAAGAAAATATGTATAATAACTTGGACTAGAACTAAGTATGCTGGTTTTATGTCATTTGATAGAAGGGCTGTGTAGTCATAATACAATTAATTAACAGAGCATTATACGTGGGCAAAGTACCCTGTATACTAATTTTTTTCCTATTTCCAAACCTCAAATTTCTACTTCTATCTCATCCTGTCCAGTTTACTTGAGAATCTGCGCTGACAGCGCTGGGTGCAGTCCGCTCGAACTAAACCTGACATAATCTCTTGGTAAATACATACAACAGTTACTTACTTACGCCTACAATTAGCGTTGGGGGAATTGAGGAGGGCAATTGCTTAAATGCTCCCGCACTTATTGATTTATTGCGGAGTCATTGGTGCTCGGCGCGATAAAAATAGGAAGCGGCCAAATTCCAGCCATTTTCGGCAGGTAGGTATTTTCGTTATTTATTACTTTGCATACATGTAGTACATATGGGTGATGATGTGCAAAGCTGTGCATATTTTTCAACCGAACAATAAAGTGTTCTGGCCCAACAAGAAATGAGTAATTGGCCAGTACGGCCCCGAAGTGGGCAACCAACTGGCAACGCAGGGAGAACCATGATTTTCACTAAACGTCCGTCAAGTCGCTGCCCCAAGAAGGTAAGACCAGAAAATTGTACAGCGTGATTAAAGCAAATTGTCAATTGAGCTTTATCCATCAGCGTGATAGCGCCCTGTCGACGTTGCAGTAATTTCGGATGACGGCCAGTAAAATGCTGCTGTTCGCTTGTACGCGCTCAAAGCGACATGCAGAAAGCATTTCCATGTAGTCTCCCGGGAGCAGACTATTAAGTAATCCATGAAGTAAGTCTGCCATTTGGCCCGCCAGCCAGTCGGGCAGCCGGCCAGTGTGCACGCATGTAAATTTACTTACGCGCTCAAAACTGGAGAATGTCGAAGTTAGTTTTATTGCCTACGCCGATGCATGAATGAAGCGCAATTTGGCGCTGCCACTGCACACGTGCTGTAGAATGCACTTAAACGAGCTGCAATCAACGTAATGCCTTCGAGTTGAGCCACAAAGCGAGTATGCCGGGTGCCGTGAGCGCATTCTGTGCTCCTGCTGCAACCGTCACAAGACGGACGGTACATCACAGAATGTTGTGGTAGCGAAGGAATTCAGCAAAAGCATGTCGACGGCAACACGATTTGATTCGCTTACATTTTTCGTCAGCTGGAGCAGAGAATACGTGTGTCATATGCACACACGTATTCACATACACACACATACGTATACCTATTGATGTACATATGTACATACATGCATACGCAAGTATGACTGAATGCTGTGTGCGAGTTAACGAATATGGGTTTGCTGGTGTTGGTGAATAGTTGTGCCGCCAGCATGTTGCACGAGGCCCACACACGTACGCCCACGCGCCCAAAAGCCCACTTCATGCGTGCGGAGAATTGTGCAGTGAGCATGAGAAGCGGTTCATTTTTGTTGATTGCAGAATAATTGCGGGTCACCAAAATTAATTTAAAAAATTCAGAATATTCTATTTACAAGCAGGGCTTCAAAACGCACCTTTGGTGATTTGCAACTAATCTACTAAACAACATTTTCCATTCTCATAGTATTTTCATCATTTTGACAAGGTTGGTTTTTATAGCTTTAAACATGGCATAATTCACGACAGAGAAGTTAAAGTTTTATAAATGTACTCGACTTAAAGTCATGCGATCAGTAATTTTGTTTTCATCTTTTAAAAAGTGCTCTTTGACACATTGTGACAACGCTTGTTCGTCGCCGTTTTGTTGCAGTCCAAATAATCCGGTCATGTAAGGGGCAATATGGCAAAACGCTTTACCAGCAATTCCTTTTGCCGCTTCAACGACAACAGTAATAAGCGTCCAACATTGCCGCTTCAGAGGCGATGCGATAAAACTCATTCGCATACAGATCGAAGTCGATGCCTGTGTGACGTCAATGTTGAGCCTGTTGGCTGTTGTCCATCAGCGTTGGCATTGTGCGAGCAAACAAAATGAATGGGGATTTTCTGAATCAATTGGTTTGAAATTTTTATTTTATTATTTCCAGTTACAGCTCAACTGCTGGATAAGTATGCAGTGTGTGCCATAAAAATGGCGACGGCGAGCACAATCGACAAATCAGCGATTTAAAAACAAAACTAGCTCGGAACTTCCACACATACTTACAGACACAAAGCCAGCACAACGCACACAAAGACTTTTCAATTTGTCTGCCACGGTTTGTGTGAGTAGATGTGTAAGTTGAATATGAACACATGTCGGACTTTTGAGGATGACACACAGTTTTTGAGCCAAAATCAAGAAAGTCTGGTGCCATGTTCTAAGATAGCTTCCAGTTGACATATATTCAATATTCTGCGTAGCGTTCCACTCATTATCCTATCAAACATGGCGAAATCCTCATAAAGTCTGCAATTTAATGTCCATTTCTTTGAAATTTTGTCCTGTCGTTGCACAGAATCGAATCGCTGTGTGACACGGTGGAAATGCATGCATTCGCCCTCACATGTCGCCTGGCGCTCACCTGCCAAATGACACGAATAATTGCATTTGATCCCATTGCCATTTGCATTTATATCGCACGACAATGAGTCTGATTGAAATTTTTTAAGCAGCTACAAAACGAAATCAAAATAATTTTACCGCGTACGGATGTGTGCGACACATTAGTAGTCGCCCCAATTGCAGCGCATCATGCCGCATTTATCAGCTGGATGCACACAGTTCTGTTGGCTACTGCTAAAATTATATATAATTTTGAGTGCTTTACTGAGTGTGGAATTTACTGAATTTGCTGGAAATTCGCTTTGGGCAAACAGTTAACAGTTGAAACGTTTATTTTATTCACAAAACAAAACAAAAAAAACAAAATACATTAATACGAGTAAAGCGAGTGTGAAACTGTGCTTAGTCCTTGCCAACAGTTATAGAAACGGTTAGAGAAATACACTTTATTAACTTATTGTGGAAACAGTTTCGTTATGGCCCTCCTACTATCTTTTTGCTGCCTGCTTTTGCGATTCTTCTTTCGGAATTCCCAAAATGGCCTCCACGCTCATATTTTTCTCAGCAGCGGCGTTTTTTTCGTGTGTGCGTGTTGTGGCTTTGCACAACACGCGCGAACGTTCTGCTGCAAGTCGCCTCCGCTGCGGGGACGAGGCTGATGATGACGATCTTACGTCTGATTCGCAACCCCATGCGGCTTTTATTTGTGCACTAATTTTCTCGCAAAAATCATGGAGTACTCACACACTCACACTCATACTCGTGCAGATTTTCCCAGCATGCGTTTGCGAGGGCGCCTGTGCGTGTGTGGTGAGCGGTAATTTTTCTGGCAGCTTAATTGTTGCGGCACGTGACTGCGTACGCCTTGGCAGACAAAGCTGCACAGTGCGCAAAAATTACCCGTCATACTTTGCGCTGAAGCAATAAAAATTATAGCATGCTTGACGTCATGATAGCACAAAGACTATGCCAGGCGCAGTGCAAATACAAAGTTACGTGCAATTCGGGCGCTGGAAAATCCTCTCACGTCAGCGCCGAATTTTGCCCTCCCTGTATGACACATTTCCGGATGTTGTAAAATTTTGAAGAATAATTTTTTATTATTAACAATACTCGAGAGTTCTACAATTTCAGTTTTTTCGCAGAAAACGACTCTGAGCTGGATTTCTTTTTGGCGACTTTCGATGCGACGCTGGTGGAATCTTGTAACTTGGAGAAGAAGGATTTGGACGATTTTAGCGCGCGTTTATCGTCGCTAGAGGCATTTATCTGAAATTAGTTGGAAAGTTAGTATGCATGCAGCGGAAGTATTTACATCGAAAACATTTCGAGACCCGCCTACTGACCTTTTCTACATTTCGGTGTTTGGTTAACGACTTCAGCAATTTGGCATTTTCTTCTTTCTTGGATGGCTGTACACCCAATTCCTGTTTGCTCTTAGTTTTAGCGTCCAGCGCAATGTGTATGGCGCGTTGTTTTTGCTTCTTCTTCCGTCGCTCACGATTTTTGTCCGTGCGCGTGCGCTCCGTCTTGCCGACTAGGTCATTTTTGGGTCCGCGGAACACTTCCTCGGGTGCGAGCAGCTTGGCATTGCTGGTGGCCACCGGCGCTACTTCCTCCATTGCCACCGCCGGTGTGTTGGTAATAATTTTCGGCTCGGGCGCGACAGGTTTCGGCGTAAAGTGGAAGTTCGAAAGTGCGTCCAGCTTCACGAATAGATCGCGCATGAGTCGTCGGATTTCTTTATGCTCTTTTGGCTCCTCTTCGATAGCGTTCTCACCACCATTCGGATTGAGTTTTTCTATTTCTTGCTGGTATTGCTTTTCGTAGATCTGGGCCAATGACTCTTTCGATTTCTCTTGGTCTAGCACGAGTTGCTTGCGGTAGTCGTGCGGTGTCTGGACGGGTCGTACTTTGGCCACAACGTCGTCCCAGGCTTGGTCCTTTATACGCTGCCGTATGATGTCCTCAAGGCAGCGAGTAGTCTCCTCAGTGATGACCGGCGCCGGACGCACGGTAGATTCAAATTCCAGTATCTCCTCGAGTAGCGAGTTTTGCGGCCGGTTTGTCGCTTGAATTTCACCCTTCAGTTGCCACGGTTTTTCGCCGAGCACTTCCTCTTCATAGTCGCGTATTCGTTGCTGCAACCGTTCTTGACGCATTTCAAAGGAGGACTTGGGCTTTTCATTTAAGTCGACTTTTTCGCCATCATCGGAATCGCTGTCTGAGGTGGATGGTTGATCTAGCTCTGGTTGAATTTTTCCCTCATTGTTTGCATCCTCGTCATCAATTTCGTCATCTTCCTCATCCATCCCATTCTCTAATTGGTCTTCGCCAGCATCATTATCCTCTATTTCGGTTTCTTCGTCTACTTTATCCGCAAAGTAGTTCTTTTTTCGTTTCTTTTCTCCTGCTTGGTCACCGATTTCGTCCATTTCATTATCATCGGCATCGAAAAAATCTGTATATTTGAGATTGGCGTCTTCGTCGCTGTCTTCATCACCTAAATCGTCAGCAAAGTAATCGATGCCGTCGGTATTTTCACCATCCCGCTTGCTTTTATCCTTGCGCATGGCTTTGGCATCTTCCGCATCCAAAAATTCCTCCATTTCGCCCAACTTGAAAAACTTATCGTCAACTACCGACGATCGGAGCCGCTTTTTGCCTTTCTTCGTCTGGTTGTTTTGGAAGATGTTTTTAGCTGCATCCTCATCCTCTTCATCGTCGTCTTCTCGTTCATCCTCCACATTCTCTTCATCATCATCCTCGGACAAGTGCGCGTCACTAGCCTTTTCCCAGTTTTCGTTCTCGTTTTCCTTCTCGCTCTCAAGAGCCTCATCGTTACTCTCACCTTTCTCGTCCAGACGCACTTCAAGCTTTTCTTCCCGTATGGACAGCAATTTCGATGCACCTTCTATTAATTGTGGCAACACGAAATTGTTACGCATCTCAATCTGCTGCCAGATTTGCTCCACGTCCATCTCCTCAACCACTAGTTCGGACAGCACTTGTGATGTGACCGCGCTTGAGCCCACGCATATTTGGTATGTGTCCTGCAGAAGCGTACTGATTTCTGCATATTTCTCCGGAGGCGCTCTGTAAATTAAAATTTTATAAAATCACCATCATCAATCATGGCTTTGCAGCACCACGTGCAACTTACGCCAACAGAAATTGTGACGGCTTCTCCGTGACAGATTTAAACCGTTCGGTTATTTTATTGAACAAATTTGTATTATCTGTGTTACTTGTAACAGCGGCTGCCATTTTGAAAAATGATTTATTTATTTGATAAATACAATAATTGTTGCGGAAAATCAAAATCTACACGAGGTAAACAAAAATACAATTCTTCTTCTTCCCATTTACAATACAGTCCGGTTAGTGCTGCATTTATTTGTACTGCTTGAGTAAGCTGAGTGGTTTTCAACGTATTTATCAGAAACTTATTTGTATGTTTTTAATGCATTGAAAAGTAAAAATCACAAGTTTGCAAATACTTGCGAGAAGAGCGTCAAGAAAACCATATGCTATGAAGAAAACTAGCCACGAAAGGCACGAGTGGAACAACTAAGCCTCTGGCAACTCTAGATTTGTCCTACCAGCTGTTTGATTGGCAGTCGTTTGCAATCGGGCAAAATAATTAAATACATGTTGAGTTGTTGGGAAGCTGCTTTTAGTTTGTAATAAAAAAGAAAATGCCAACGAATTTGTGGTTCACAGTACTGCTGGGTGGAGCCATTCGCTACTGTCTGCAAAGTGTTCATGCAATTGGCGACCGCGTCGAAGTCGCCACACCACTAAATTCTTTCAAAAGAGGTACGTGATTGCCGCCGATTGGTAACATGTTGCTAGGCATAATGCCTCCTACTTGCAGTTCAGGAAGGCATTTACCTCTACCGACATGGCATCGACCCCTACACCGGCGATATCGTACATGAGACGCCGCTGGTTCTGGTGCTGCTGGTCGGTGTGTTCGGGGCGTTGCCGTGGCTGGTTCCGCTCTTCTACATCGCGCTCGACCTTTTGACGGCACTGGTGCTGTATAAGCTGGCGCGCCTGTTCGTGCAGTTGAAATTGGAGCAGCAATTGCGCGAAGTCGATGCGTACGCAGTGGGTACTACGGAGCTACAGCTGCAACAGACAGATATGGAGTCGATACCGCGCTGCGTCCTTCTTGTCTATTTGTTCAATCCACTATCGGTGCTGAGCTGCGCTGGCCTCACATCGACAGTGTTCAGCAATTTGCTCCTAGCGCTTACGCTGTACTGTCTGGTGCGGCGACTGCTACTGCCGTGCTTGCTCTTTCTGGCCATAGAGTCCATGCGTAACTTATATCCAGTGGTGCTGATTGCGCCAGTGGTGCTTGTGTTCGCACGACGTTCTGGGGCGGTTGCGGGTGCGTGCATTGTGGCGCTGTTTGCTGTCCTTTGTGCCGCTGTAACGTGGCTCAACTACACAATAATGCACACCTGGAACTTCTTGGATGGCACCCTGGGTTTCATGTAATATGTGAATGAGTATTTTTAACGACAAACCTGTATAACGTGAATCGTTTGTTTTCAGTTTCTTCTATCGCGATCTACAGCCGAATATCGGCCTCTTTTGGTATTTCTTCACTGAGATGTTTGAGCACTTCCGTACCATGTTCCTCATCACATTCCAAATGAATGCCACCGTTCTGTACTTGATACCGTTGTCTTTGAAACTGCGCAAGGAGCCGTTGCTCTTGGCTACTGTGCTGGTGGCGCTTATGTCCATATTCCGCTCTTATCCCTGTCTGGGCGATGTCAGCTTCTATCTTGCACTGCTACCGCTGTGGAAACGCAGCTGGAAATGTAGGCTGCACTTGCTCTCAAATTGTAGCGGCAAAGTAATTAAAATTTTAATTTGTTTTATTTAGTTATGGCGCACAATTTTGTGGTGTTCGGCTTCTTTTTGGTGACGCTATGCATGATGCCAGCTCTGTGGCATTTGTGGATATATTCAGGCTCTGCAAATGCAAACTTTTACTTCGGCACTACGTTAGCTTTCTCTACGGGGCAGGTAAGTACAAAACCTTTTTTCAATGTCAATATTTTTCCATCCATCTGAAAATTAACTATTGATTATTTTTTCTTTCAGATATTCTTGGTCACCGATTTGCTTTTTGCCTACGTCAAACGAGAATTTTGTCTATATAATGGCCAGAAAATCTATATAGACGGCAAAGAGGCGAAAATAATATTAGAATAAATTGTAATTATCTGTATTTATTTTGTAAATGATACGCGCACTGAACTATAGTTAAACGCATTTAAATGAACTGCTAGTGGCTAGTATTACTTACTGAATGAAATATGCCACGAGAATTTCCAACAGCAGTTGAAATTTTTGTTTGTTTTTAATAAATCAGTCTATTTCGGTTTAACACAGCGATATTTCATTTCATTTTGGGAATTTGCGTAAAACTTTTGAGCCCAATACCATTCGAAACCAGAAATTTTTGTCTTTGGTGTTTTGAACCCCCAAAACCCCGCTGCGTGCGCCACTGGCTGGTAGCATAAAATCTAATAGGATTACGAACAGTCGTGCAAAATTGGTCTTCGCCAAATAACGGAAGCCGCAGCACAACTCTGCGGGCACTTGAGTAACGATTTGAATCCAGATTGAACAGCAGTTGGGCTGGATGGACGAGTCGTCAGCGGTTCACAAAATCCTTTGATAACTTTTAAATTAAAAAATTTTAATTTGTTCGTTTCATAATTTTATTACATAATACAGATTAACGCTTCAAGTATTCCTTGCTTTTGTTGTTTTATTTTGCTTCGCTTTATTGTAATAACTTTAAGTATTAGTAATATGCTTTTGAATTCTAAACATGTTTGCAAACAATTTCATATATTTACTTTTTCATATATTTGCAAAAAGACTCGAATTCAAAAATAAATCGTATAATACATATAGGAAGGTAGGTATGTATGCGTATTCAAAACTCCTTCGCCCCACTCAGTCGCCAAGTGTTTTCCAAGCTGAAGCAAAGTATAGTTTGCGTCGACCAAGCTGTAGTTGCCCATCGATCGCTCGCATTTTTCTGTAATGCTGCGAGCTGTGTTCATGGCATCATGTTTGACACGTTGGATTCTCGATTTCCCATTATAGAACGCTTGGATGTTTGGCTTGGTGTCGCACTCCCATTTTAGTTTACGTACGCAGTGAGAATTTAAACTTTCTGAAAGTGATTCGAGCAGGGCGCAACGCCTAGAACGTGTGTTTAGTTTAGCTGAATATATGGTTTATATATATATAAATATTTTATATGTAAGTACCGGTGCGTATAGTGCAGAGTACGGTACATAAATTACTTTAAACATGTATGTCGATGTAATTAGCTTGTTCTCAGTTAATTAATTGATTGAAAGTTTGCATGAATTGAACGCCTAAAGCTAATTTGCATAATATTGGGCTAAAATGAATCAACTAGGTATGTGTGTACTATGATTTATGTGTCTTAACTTTATGCATATGCAAATACTTTCACGCGTTTCAGATCGGCCAGCACCAATAGACTGGCACCCATGGGCTGTGTCCGTTGGTGGTGCCCGTACTAAAGGGTTGTGTAATGATCATGATGTTTACATTTAGGATGCTTGTTTAGATTTGTATGTGTTGTATGGGTGTGTGTGTGTGTATAGGACTGCAGCTGTTAACCCCTCTTCAATGCTCAAGATTAACAAATAATGTCGTGTATCAACGAGATTCGATATTTCTTCTGATATTCTTTTCAAATTCTTACAACAAGTCGATAGTACGTGTACAATGTTGCTGATCTTGCAATAGCATCTTACATATTACGGAACGGATCTAATCCGTCATTATCTTTGTTTATTAATATAAAATACAGTAAGAATTTATTCACGCATGCGTTTGTTCGATTATTATTCATTTTTCTTTACAAAACAAAAAAAAAACGTAATCGTAGTTCGCAAAATGGCAAGTTTATGAGTTCGTTTTTGATTTTCATAATTTAATTGAGCGCTCCGAAGCCACTGCCTGCGTGCTCGCAATCTGCACATCGCCGCCCAACCGGTGGATAATTGACACAAGTGACTGTTAAAGTGCTGCACCGACTGCTGCTTTGATATCTACTCGTACGTTGTGAAGCGCAGTATGTCCGCCCTGTTTGTGTTCTGCTTGCGTCCAACATCAGCTTTAAAGTGTCGCTGCGTTTTCTTGGATTAGCCCGGTCGCGCTTAATCCAAGAAAGGGTTTTGTCATACGGGCCGTTGCTGCGCGGCGGCCACAGTTGCTGCCGCTGTCGAAGCGCCCGCATCCTTGCTCAGTTTGGGTCGTGTTGAGGGTGGCGGTGGTGGCGGTGCGCGCCTCATGCGCTGCTGCAAAATGCGCGGCAGCTGTGGATGTGTCTTCTGTGGTGCCGGCGGCAACGGCCCACCATGCTTGCCCATCGAGGAGGTAGCCGATGAGGAGCCTGACGTTCCCGACGCAGAGCTGGTAGACGCGTGCGACGTGGTCGAGCCGCCCGGTAACGCCACTGGCACGGCCACAGGACGCACCAGCTTGGGCTGCGCCGAGAACGACTCGTCTTCCGGCTCAGAGGTTAGCGAATTTGTGTCGGATGGCGTTGGTGACGGCGACGGTGGCGAGAGTGCCTCTTGTTCTTGCAGAAAAACGCGGAAGCCCTGAATGGACTCGTTGAGTGCCCAAAGTTGCGATAGCAGCGACAAGTCTAGCTGGCGCAGGCCATACATTTCGCGGCGCAGAATCGCCAGCTGCGTGTCGAGTGTACTATTGCTGCAGCTGCCCGAAGCAGAGTCTGACGCGCCCGTGTCGGTGTTAATGTTTGTAGGTGTGTGGTGGCTACTGTGCGAAGATGAGGCGCGACTGTGCAGGCTCTCGCGGTCGCTGAGCGATTCTTGTGTAGACGAGAGACTGCCGTGCCGGTAGTGGTTGCGCGCAGCGGCCGACGTGGACGGGCCCAGGAAGAGGTCGTTGTCGGCGGCGTGCAGGGCATGGTGGTTGAGCGGCGACGCGCGATTGGAGCGCGCAGTGTGCGTGCCCGCGGAACTCGCTGTAGCGGCACTGAGGCTTTTTGGCAGTGGCGGCAAACCCGACAATGACAATTTATGCTCGTTATCCATTTTGCTTTCGACTCTTAGATCTTGGCGTGTTTTTCTTTCAACTTTTTTCTTTTTGATTTCTCACGATTTTTATATTTTCCTTTTTGCGTTTGTTTTTATTTATCTCCTCGCTCTCTATTTTAACAAATCTAGTACGCTTAACACGCTCCAGTACTCTAGTGAATATTGAACTTCCAGCTCTGGCGGCACATGGGGCATTGTTTGTTCATCGGCTGTAGGTTGAGCCACTTAACGATGCAGTGCATGTGGAAGCAGTGCGAACAGACACCCCACACTAAAGGACAATCGTCACCAGGCAAGGAACACTCTGGACATGTACCTGTGGGAGGACACGTAATGAGCTTTTGTTTCGACTTCGATTACTGCAATTCCCCGTCCACTACACCCGCCGAGGCTGGCGCTGCTTACTCTCGAATGACATCCGACAGATACCGCAGTTCTCGTCATTTGCAATCCAACGCCAAGCTGCGACCCCCGTCCATGATTTGATTGTCACTTTCATTTTGCGCACATTCGAGTCATCGAGCAAAACAAACTATTATTTTTAGCACAATTCGCAAATTTACACAAGTTCCTACGAAAATTTTCACGATCCGCTTTTGTGCTGCGCTACTGCTTCCAAACGTCAGCGCTGCCAGATGCAATCTACGAAAATCCGCGAATGTGTATTTGGGTTCTATTGTGAATGTACACTGTGTGGATTTTTGTTGACAAAACTGCGCGGAATCCTGACAAATAGCGTAAAATCGATACAAAAAATCGACAAAGAGAAACAAGCTGACAAACGCTCGCTTGTTATGTTCGAATATGTGCAGCCTTAGAAAAGCGGAATTTTGTTTCTAGAATGAAAGGTAGTTAAAACAAAAAAGCGTTTATCTGGCAGCACTGCGGGAAATGGGTCGAGTGAAAAATTAGCCCACGAAAAAGAAAGAAAACACAACTACAAAGCTGCCAGATGCTTTTGATAGCAAAGATATGAAAGGCATGAAAGGCCATAGATTTCTGCCGTTGAGGCTCTCGAAATATTGTACACAGTAGCCCAAATTTTGACACGGTTTCATTTCGCTTCATAAATAAAGAAACATGACAAATATATGCCTCTTATCATAGTATAATAATAAAGTAGTCTAATTAAAGAGAGTACCCCTAATGTACCTCTATTTTGATTGACAAATATTGTCAAAAAAGTCATCAGCAGAGTAAACAAAGTTGTATTAAAATATACCTAAGCATTTTTCTTTTGCTTTTAGTACGATTGTTTTTGAATAATGTTGCGACTGTGGTTGAACATTTTTTGAATTGACAAATTTCAGACATCAAAATTGACGTCATTTCAAAATATTTTGTTTATTTTGAGCGGGAGAATTTTGATTAGATTACTTTATTATTGTACTATGCCTCTTATAACCTCTCAAATTGTACCCCTATTCATTGCCCACACAATCGACACAACAAAAATTGAAGTTTTGAATATTAGATGTGTGCTACAAGCACAGCAACGGTGTTCTGGAATTTTCTTGTTTTGAAATTTATTTTATTGGGTATTGTTCACTTTCTTTTTGCCATATAACAAAACTAGCAATAATAGATAAATAACAATAATGAGACACCAGCGTCATGTTTCGATAATCGTACACAAAATTCACTATACTTAAAAAACTGATCGAGTGTTTAGTACAGCAAATTAAAATAGCACAAACAATTTTCAAAACAATTGCTACTGTCTTATATCATCATATTAACACAAGACTCAACCTAGTTAGATATGATCCTGATCATTTTGAACAGCGTTTTGAACCTGTTTCGTCACTTTTCAATTTCAAATTATATGCGTGTAGCTATTAAACGTTACTTTTTCACCTTGGGAAGCATTGATCTTTCGAAAGGTTAATAACTTATTGTTGTAAATGGGAAGTAAGAGAAGCAAATTTGTAATGCAGGCATAAGACGTGAAATTCTGGTTTGCTTATACTGGCAATCAATTTGGCACTAAATGAAAAATATTTAATTGTTTCCTTTGTGTTAAAGTAAGCCTGATTTTTATTTTTAATTTTAACACCGAAAGCTCCTCTGGTCCGCACGATCAGCAGCAGCTTGTGTCCTTATATCTGCTTGTAGCCTTCCATAAAGCATCGACGCTTCTTCTTACTTATTTGTGTGCCTCCCGGCTCAATTTAAGCAAAAATAAAACCTGTCTACCACCTAGAGCTCATCTCGTACCGTACTTAGAAGAGCGGAGCGACCCGAGAAGTTGTGAGACACGATTACAACTTCGATGCGTCACTCGTGGAGAGAAAGGCAACGATTTGATTTTCTTGATTCAGGTACGTCAGAATATTATGGGCTGCATATTAAGAGGACCAGGTGGAAATAAAATTGTGCAATAAAGAATATTTAAAGTTAAAAGTATCTCTACGCTACTGTAAGCACATGTTCTGTAAATATTTCTCTTCTTGTCTTGCTATAATATGGATTTTTAGGTACAGATCTAATTAAATATTCATTTAGCTTTATACATCCTTCAGATGATCTAAGTCCTCTGAGCCTTCTTACTATGATAGCAAGAAGTATCTTTCAATGAACAGTTGTGCTGCCGGCGTCTAGCAATGAGCTTACGCTGCAACCGGTTGGTCCTTTAAATATTTTGTGCATAAATGAGTAGGAAATTGAGATGTGGGCTTTACCTTGAAGCCCCAAAGCAAGTGTTGTTTATAGGTAACTCCAGATATTTTTCAGAAAAAATGCCACAGGAGATTCTTAACTCCACAGGCCTGGACTGGGAGTTTTGTATTGGGTTGATGGATGATGCAATGGTGCAATTGTAATCTGTGTTTGTCGGGCCCTGAAACCATTGCTATCCGTCTCGTGATCCAGCATGATTGTGAAATTGTGGTTGGTCACCTCAATGTTGACAACATCAGTTGTGCTTTTGGCCAACTTCCGAATCGCCGATCAAAAAACCCCAGCACCAGTGAGTAGACGACTGTTGAACTTGATGCACGTGTGATCGCGGAACGCCGACAGACCCGCAGAGAGTGTTCGCGACAGAGTAGCGGCGATTTGTGGTTCCATATTTCCTGTGTTGACATTTTCCATTGCCAATTTTTGCAGTAGAAATAAAGATAATAAGGTGATTGCTTAAGTGATATCCGTAGTGCGCACGGCGAGGAGCGAGGGTGAGAAAGGGCCCGAGGAAAATTAAATCTGTTAAAGTGTCACTGCAGTAATTGTGCAGTTGGGAAACTCGAATCGCCAAATAGCGCAAAGGCTTCGCTAAGGCTAACGCCAAGTGCCCGCCACCAAGGTGAACGCGCAGCCGCTTGGCTGGAACAGTTGTCGCGGTTGCTGTGGCGCTGTTGTTGCTGGTGTTGTGGTTTCGTTGGTGATTGTCGCGTTGTGTGCTAAAGTAAAAAATAAAGTAAAACGTTCCACACTCATGTCAATCACGTCGCGGCTAAACAATAAATAAGCTAGACAGCAATCAAGCTAACAAGAAAGCTGCGCAGGCCCAGTGCTCGGTTGTCTCGTGTCGATGCGGCCACGGCGCTGAAATTGTTTTGGAAATACTGATGACTGCGGCGCGGCAAATGTTGTTTTCCGAAAAGAGTCACAAAAAGTGTAAAAAATTGCAGCGACAAGCAATTAAAACAACGAAAGTGAATATGTAAATAAATAAAGCAAAAGAGCGGCGCAAAATGGCACTTGTGCCGAGACGCGCCGCAGCCATTTTCGAAGGTGCATTAGAAAAGTGCGTGCGTGCTCGCGCATTTTGTGTTTTTGCTGTTGTAGTTGCATGCGTTCGCAACATTTACGGCATGGCTGCTGACCCTGTAATCGCGCCGAGATATTGATTTAACTGACGGCGCGGTCGCACCTGACGTGTTGCTCTCGTTTGCGTCGCCGAGGAAGCAAACTGAATAACACCGCCGCTAACTGAAAAACTATTTATTTTGCCGCTTTGTTGTTGATTTTTAATTTTTTAATTTGTACAATTAACTTGATTGCGGACCATAGTTTCGTTGTGGCTGATAACTTCATTTATTTCAACTGCGGCTGAGAAGTGCTAATCTATCACAGGTTTTGGTGTTTGCCTTTTCTTTAGCTACTTTTGTTTTTTGTTGTTGTTATTATATTCTTTTTTGCCATAGTAAGCACTTCGAGGTGAGCGGGTTCTGCTCAGACGCCAAATGCTTATCAACTCTTTTTAATGCCAACACTTGTAGATCGATTGTAGCAGAAAAGTGCGCAAAAACGTACATTTAACTGTCAATTATGCAAACACACGCACATACACAAACGAAGACAAAAAGTACTTTAAACAATTTCACGACTGTTGAGTATCTCCATAACGAGTCGAGTGTTTGTTGTCAAGTGTTGACGAAAGTGCGGCCCAAAAACATTTGCTTCTATGCAACAGTTAAGACTGTTAACACAACTTTTTTACTCGGTATCTCTGCCAATATATGTATTTTCGTATATATAGTATGTACAGTATATATAGTATGGTATGTATGTATGTATGTAGTTAGGCGTCTGGGTAAAACATTCCACTGACAAATGTTGCAAGCTTAACATTTGCAGCACTAATCACGTCTCCTGTGCAGCTAAACACTCTTTCCCAGTCAGTTTGTGGCTATTGCCCAAAGACATTTGGATTTAATTTCTACCAAATGATTTCATTTCATCATCACAAGGCGCTAAATTTTTGAAATTTTGGCTGAAATTCACTTTTTTAAAAACTCGCTGAAAAAGTAGCTTCGCATTGTTCTGGCCAGTTATAATTTTCGTGGAATTTCGCATCGCTTTTGTTTTATTTATATATGTATAAATTTTAGCTTGGTGAAGCACCAGTGACTCAGTTGCAGTGATAGCCTGGCTTGCAGCAAAAATAAAATTATTTGCTCATTCACTTGAAGAAAGGCGCATGACTGGCCCATCTGGGCTCATGAGCTTGTGTATCAAACTATGCATAAATCACCTCAATTTCATTTTCATTTATATTGTACTTAAAGTGGATAACGTATATACAATATAAACTTTAGCTCTTGCGAGCCCTGCGATTGATTAACACTTTGAATAAAATGTTTGAACTTGTGAAATCCGGAATTCGACACCGACTTTTTATTTGTCTAATGATCCGAATCTTAAAAGTTGTTAAGCTACGCAGACTTTGGTGCAGGCATAAATGAACGGCACAGCACAGTGTGCAGCATCGTATTTAGAGTTAATGAAATTTGGCTGACTTGAAACATTTTTTTAATGCCGCAAAACTACTAATGAATTCAATGCTTATTTGCCGAAACGGGTTTCCGTTCGATTAGTTTTGCTGTTTTACAACTTTGATTTGTTACAAATAATGAACACCTCTAGACATTGATTGTGCTTGCAATCGTAAACGTTGCTTTTGTCATTTGTCAGTGACGGACAGCTCTGATAAAAAAGGAACTTTTCCACAATAACGTATCGTGTGTATAAATATATTTATACATTTACGTATGTATGTATATAAATATATCTACAGTGTAATCTGGGTGGAGTGAACCCCCGATGGTACGACTACCCCGATAGAGTGAACATCAAAATTTTTACATTGAGTACTCTATAGAGTGACTTCAGTAACTTCAAGTTACTGCCAACCAGAATTTCGGGCTGTTGAAGAGAAAAACTTAAAAAAAAGGCGAATATCCGCTTATGGAAAAGGCATTGTACAATTGGTTTGTGCGGCAGCGCCAGAAAAATTTTCCTTTCAGTGGAGATATGTTAAAAAAGCAAATAAATTACATGCTGATATTAATGAAAAGGAAGGCGGTTTTAACGCCAGTTGTGGATGGCTAGCCGGATTTAAATCACGCTATAGAATTCGTCTGTTAAAAGTGTGCGGCGAGAAAATGTCTTCAGATAGCCCGGCTGAACCGTTTAAATTAAAGCTCAATAGTACGATTTGTGAGGCACAACTTTATAAAAGCCAAATTTACAACGCGGACGAGAGTGGACTATTTTGGAAGATGCTACCCGAAAGAATTTGTAACCAGTAACCAGTGCAGAAAAAACGGCTCCAGGCAGGAAATTAGAAAAAGCCAGAGTTACAATTCTTCCATGCGCAAACGCAACGGGACAAACCACGCTCTTTCAAATCTTTCAACATTCCGGTGGACTACCGACATTCAAAAAATGCATGGATGACAGCAGAAATTTTTAAAGAATGGTTTCAGGGGAATTAAAAAAAAAGAAAGGCAAATTTTTAATAAATTTCTTTATTATCCCCTTCAAAATACTCTCCTCCTGCATCAATAAATGTATGCCAACGTTTGATCCAATTTTCCATAAATTTTGTATAGGCCGCCAAAGTTATGGCCTTCAGCTCACGCAGCGAATTCTCTTTTATGGCCTCTATGGTCTCAAAACGCGTTCCCCGCAATGGCAATTTGAGTTTGCGAAATAGAAAAAAGTCACACGGGCCATGTCTGGACTGTATGGTGCTTGGCTGATGACATTGGTCGAATTTTTGGCCGAAAATTCCGAAATAATCAAGGCTGTTTTTGAATGAAATTCAGTTTTTTTGGCACCAGCTGAGAAGTGACGCGTTTAATGCCCAAAATATCAGTTAAAATGTGTTCGGCTGATCCAAATGAGATGTTCAACAACACAGCAATCCCTCTAATCGATACACAACGATTTTCCAACACGATTTGCTTCGACGATTCGATTTTTTCTTCGGTAACAGACGTTGATGGCCGTCCAGGGATGTCATCGTGCTCTAGGCTCTCTCGGCCGCCTTTGAACCTTTTATACCATTCGTATGCTCGTGTTTTTGACATACACGCTTCACCATATGCCTTTTGTAACATTTTCAACGAATCGGCACACGAAAGTTCATTTTTAACACAAAATTTTAGGCACGCGCATTGTTCTAATGTTTCATCCATTATAAAGATCGCCACACAACAATTTTTCGACTTCTTCGTATAGACGCCAATCGAATACTAATCTTACGATATGCGTCAAAACTTGACAGAACACCAATAAAAGTATTCCCAACGTTGAGAAAATAAAAATGTAAGATTGGTTAAGCGCGGCAATTCAAAATTCAAAATTCCCTATATATTTTTTTTGAACATAAGGTATACTCGTAAGTACTTAATGGTGAACAGAAAAATTCAATCTGGATATAGTGAACAATCTGGATTCTATGAACTGGCCTTGCATTAATTAGTTCACTCCACCCAGATTACACTGTATATGCATATATATATACAGCAGCGACCAAGCCGGTTCACTAGGATTGAAAGAGTGATGAATTACTCGATAACTTCATTTAAAATGCAAATCGAAAATAAAATGGTTCGTCTTATCGCAAATAGCTCTTTTTACACGCATTTTCAAGCGCGGCAAATTCGTGTTGTCCGTGTGAGAATTTCCAACGCACACACCCAACCCAGTTACATACGACCAATAGCAGCAGAATAAGACGGTAATTACTGTTAATTTTATTGTTGTTAGTTGTTGTTGCTGGTGCTAGGTTTTTGCTGATGCTTTTTGTTTTCGTAATATGGTTAACTTGTCTACAATATTTACGTACGAGTTCACAGCTTGTAACGAACGAGAGGCCGAACATTTTATAATTTTCACTAACAGTTAAGCCCAAGAATACGGTCAATTGAAAACACCTGTTGAAATATTGAAATACTGGTAAACAAAATATTGATTAGTATCGAAATTCCCCAGCTGCGTAGTAAAAAAACGTAAATTGTTCAACAAGTTGTAGATGTTTTACTTGCGCTGCAGTCGATGGCGCTATTTATTGGGACCTTTTCACGCTAAGAAAAATATGAAGTCAAATCTAAATACTTATCTAACATGTTAAATATTTAAAACTGAAAATGTGGTGCTTTTCATTCGTTGAAATAAGTTACTACTACTAGTTAATACTACACGGTGGACGGAAAGTTTCTGCATAAAAAAAAACACCGTTAAGGATCATTTGTATTGCTTTTAAAATTTTTTTTTTATTTAAACCACTAAATCATATCCAAGCAAAACTCAATTGATCATTAATATTTTGTATGTGTGCCATTTTTTTCGCAGCACTCTTCCGAAATACTGAATCTTGAATCCTGGACCAGATATGTTCAATAGGATTAAAATCTGGCGAATTTCCCGGCCAGTCTTCCCATACTAGCTTAAATAGACTTTTAGCAACAATTATTGACTGTTTCGCCGTATGACATCGCGCATCATCCTGCATTAAAATCGCTGTAGATATACGAGAGAACTGCTTAGGATTTTCAAACCATCACATTATTGGGGATTTCCCCATTTCGTTTTCAAATAAAACAAGCAATCAGAACTTTAAGTATATTGCAATTGAAACGATGTATGTAGAAACTTTCCGTCCACCCTGTACATACATATATTTGAGCAGTGGCGCACACAGGATTTTATTTTTGGGGACTTTTGTGTACAACTGTTGAGCCTACTACCATTTGAAATCATATTTTGTACCAACAATTCTGTGGTCAAACCCAATAACCGCTTAAGTCGACTTAAGAAGAAATTGAGTTATCGATGCCACCATGTTCCCTTGACAGTGCTCTACGTTTGTGTAAAATCGGGGAGTTTGTAACTTTAAAATAAAAAAAGTTGTTAATAAAAACCTATTCGCTTTAGTTATAATGAACACATATTGCATTTGCCTAAGTTTAATTAAGAGTTCTACTTCTATAAATTAAAAGTATTTCCATAAATACTTAGTACATTCTAATCAATCATAACCTATTATCATTGGTAATGTTGATTTCAGTATGCGTTAGTACTTTTATCAAATATGCGCTCAAAACTATAAAACGAGATTGCTCGAAACAGCAATTTTCGACTTAGGCGGTTATTGCTTTTGACCATAGAATTTTTGTATAGGAGTCAACGTACTGAACCGATTTTGTCACTGCCCTTCTCCCGAAAATCAATGACTAAGATAGCAAAATGTCTAAGACCTCCGACTTATTGAAATAGCCCAATTACAGAGACAAAGTTAAAAAAAAAACAAATTTTAAACTGATGCTTTTTGGTGACCACGTTCTCTAACTTCTTCCATAAAGATCAATTGTACATCATAAGTTGTTTGACCAGCTGTATGGCTTGTTGCGCCGTCTAGCTTAGCTTAAGCCAAGCTTTTGCCGCTTTTGTGAGCTGTTGAAGGATATCATTTAAAAGAATTGCCGAACTTCGGAAGTGATCGTTTGTCACTGCAAGACACAATTTCTAAGCCGAGGTGCGTGATTCATGGGAGAGTCAGCCGTGTTGGTCCAAGAACAGTATTCTTTTGGTGAGAATTGGATTGCTAAAGCGTGCTGTTGTGTTGTACTAATAGAAATTGTACGCATCCGAATAATTTCGGTAAATATCAATGCACGAAATACTGATATTCGTGTTGTCATATCTGTTAGCGAATGCTTTGACATCGGAAAACATTCATTGTGGTTATTGCACACACCTAACCTATTGCACACACACACACACACAATCGTCACGCATCACGTTTATTGTATTTGTCATAATTGGCCGAATAAACACGTCAATTTCTCGGAGAGCCGTGTTATTAATTTTGCCCGATTTAAATAAAGGTTTGCGGCGTATTGTCGGCGTGAGCATGTGACACAGGTTGTCACGGAATATTAACTACAGTGCAGCACAATGCCGCATTACTATCATATATTTAGGTACACATGCTCCAAATCCGTCACCGAGGCGATATCGAAGCGGGGGCTTAACAAATTTGCAGAAACTCATGTCCGACGTATGCGCGTAAATTATTCGTTACTGAAAATTGCCTATGTGTTAGTGTATCCGCGCGTATGCAAGCAAATACGCAAATATAATTAATATCACAGCAATATTGAGTTGGTAAATATTAGCCCGATACGATTTACGGATCGACACTTACATTTGTATGTACATAAATATTACTGATCGATACATCAGTATGTGCGTTGGTATTTCAACTTGCGAAGTAGATAAGTTAAAAGTGGAGCAAGCGTTATGGACTTTTTGTAATCTTGTAATGTAGGACCACATTGAAAAAATTAAAAGAATTGAACTGGAATTGGATTTTAAAATTGTGCACAACGAATAAACAAACTTTTATAATTGTAGAAGTTGTTACATAAACCGTTGAAAGTTAAAACCATTATCCCAATTTTCGCCGCGTGAGCAATGACTCGCGTTTTTTATGTCGGGGTTTTTCCATTGCCCTCGAACATGCATATGTACATGAACAAATTTAAAAATCGTATTTTTTTCTACAGAATATTCAGCAGGTGTGTCTACCCTTTTACGACGAATGCCAGGTCGTGATTCGAACAGCAGCTTTGAATAAGCCTCCTAGTTTGAAAGTTCATTTTTCTTACTCATATTCCCACCATATGCAAGAGGATGGAGCTCATTTGAATTTGGCATTACGTAAGGGCTCCGCATATACATACGTACATATACAAACACATCCATATACATATTTATGGGAATTTTCTATTGTTGTCTCAGCTGTCTGGAATTTTATCAAATTTGTTGCTGTGAATTAAAAGTAAACTAGCAAAAATAAGGCAACAAAAGTAATAATCATCATTATGAATAACAATTTCGGGTAATTCATTCATTTGCCGCAAAGCTATTTGCCGTAGCTTGCAACGATAAACACGGGTTAGAGCTTCTCACCTACTGCGGTGGCACGAACGATCACGTGTTGGTGATATATGCGAAGCAAATCGCCCCAAGTTCACAACTGTTAGTGGCGTGAGTAATGTACGGAAGTAATTTCGTTGAAGTTGAATTCGCCTTTCAGTACCGCCCGTGTGCGGCTATAACGGCTTTAAGTTGCATGCAATTTGTAGAACTTCACTCTTCCGCCACCAGTTCGAGTTTGCTAGCTGTGTGCAGTTAATCACACGACAGATCGCTGTTGCGGCGGGACTGAGCAGCTGCTAATTAAAACTGAATATCTCGAAAGACTAGTCAGCATGACTTCTCTGGAATTTCAGATGCAATCAGAGTTCGAGCCAGCGTCATCGATAAATCTGCAATTTTAATGAGGCGAAATAAATAAATGGGATTTCGAAATTGATTCCGTGCCGCGAGGCGTTCACATGGACGGTACTTTGCGACCTCTCATTGTTCGCCACAACAGAGGCAATAACTTCAGCAGTTTATGCGCTGCTGACCGCCATTTCCGCACTCGCCGTAAATCATAATTTATTAGAGGATTTCTAAGTCGAACAGTTACGCCGCCAGCGAAACGAAACTGCATAATTGTCGTGCTTAATTTATTCAGAACTTAAGGGGGGAACTACCTTTAGAGGCCGAAAAAAGGTCATTTTTACAGTCGATTTACAGGGAAATGAAAACAGTTCTTTTCAAATCAATATAATATATATTTACAGTGATGTCTGAGGTAAAAAACAAAACATTTTTGTAAAAGTGAAAACAGAAATTTAACAAATTTTTCAATGATTCTGTAAGTCATATCGCCGCTGACATCGTAAATTGTGTAAGTGATGCTGGCCGCAGTTTTAGTCTGAAATAAAAAAACCAAACATTTTCTTACTCGAGAGGGTTTTCTATCGTCGATGAACTAAAATTTTTACGAAATTCGAAAATTAACCCTCTAAAACAGGCTTCACAAAAAAAATTTTTAAATCTTTAGTTTAGATAGAACAATTTTTTATGCTCTTTAAAATGAATGCTAGATAATGAAAATCTGTTCATTAGTAATTTTATTATCACTTACACAATTTTGAAAAACATGGTTTCGAGAAAATGCCGTTTAAAGTTTGCTCGGCGCGCTCGGCGAGCTCGGCGCCAGTCATTTCCGGGATGCATCTCTTCCACAATTTCGAGAATTACCTTTTGAAACTTTGACACGATATTCTAAGGCAATATACCTATCGATTAAAACAATAAAAAAAAAAATCGATTTTTTGAAGTGTCTAAAGGTAGTTCCCCCCTTAAACTCTCAGTGCAATCCTAGGGGCCGCAGCGAGCGGTAAAAGGTTAGGGGTATACTTCGTGTATTGTGTTGAATTTTTCTTGAGAGACAAACAACCATTCATTGATGCTTAGCAAGTTTGCTGCTTGAAGGAAGCAAAGTTTTGCTATTCGTAAGACTTCAAAGTGCAGGCGAACAACTGGCAATTGGTTAGCACTAACCGTAACAATAGTGACTCGCACGTCAATAATTTTATTGTTCGTAATTATTTTCTGAATAACATTAACTGTTTTTTTCTAAACCTAAATAGCAACTATAGGGCATACAAAAAACAGCAAGTTCGAATATTATCGACGCAACAGAATTAAATATCCAGCTTACGCACAAAGTTGCACGTACTACATTCGATTCGGTTCACAAGCGCTTCAAAAACTTGAGACTTTGGTTCACACTTTGTATCTGCCCACTGCAGGTTCCGTGTGCGCGAATCGCCAGATCGGAGTGTCGTGTCGGTATGTAGGTCACTTCTAATGGGCTTCGCGATTGCTTGCCGATACGAGAAAAAACATATGGTCTGGAATTTTTCAATAATGAAGACTGAAGTTATCGATTAACACGAACTGAAAATTACGCGCAAAGTCAACCTGTCGTGCGTTGAGTGTTCTTTAATGCAATTTGCAAAGCTTTTGTGGGCCTACGTGCCTTAACGTGCCACCAATTAACGTGTTTACTTTTGAACAGACCTGTAGAGTAATTATTACGTAGAAGGTTCTGAGTTGTGTGCGTTTCTAATTATTTTTTCTTCGTGTATGAAGCTGTTAACGGATACCACCCAGAATGCAGGCAGTTGGAGCATACAAAACTTTTGTTATTGGCATGTGGAGAATTTTAGTATTCAAGTCGTTTAGCTTTGTTTGAGCCCTACGCTCCCAGTGAGGAGTGAATAACTTTGAAGTTGAGTTAAATTCATGGATACTAGAGATTGCAATCCCGGGATTTTCGGGACTGAAAATCGCAAAATCGGGATCCCAAATAAATTTTATTTTTGTATACAATTCAGTGTTCTTACCTTAAAACTAAAAATAAAATATTCATGACAATTAACATAAAATAAATAACATAAAAATGCATTTCATTGCCAAACCACCTGACCTGTATGAGTAATATAAATATTTCAAGTTTCCATATAGCTTTAAACTTCAAATGAGCCTTTTATATCACCTACAGTCGTGTCTGGGTATAGTAAACACCCTATATAGTGAACACCTCGATATAGTAAACACCCAAATTTTGACATGGAGCCTCTAAATCATGAACAAAATTTTGAAACCAATTTCAAGCAAAACGCAAAAAGTGTATTTTGAGCAAATAAAACGAGTTTTTGAACAAAAATGTTAACCTTGATATAGTGAACAACCTCAATACTGTGAACAGGTCTTGCAATAATTAGTTCACTATATCCAGACACGACTGTATCTCTTTCCTCAACCCTCTTCTTGACACCCTTTTGCCGGTGTGTTGTGAATGTTAAAAGCTGTGTGTGTTGTGTAAGCTTGCTTACTCTTCTGATTTCAGTTACTGGTAAATTTTCACTGGAAAAGTACTCCAACAGAGCTATTGTTGCATAGAAACTTAATCAAAAGTCACAGGCAGCATACAATTTAGTTTTTGTAGTAAATAAGAAAGTTTGCCTTTTGCGAAATTAAGTTGACAAAAGCAAAAGCTAAGGAGTTTTTATGTTTCGATCCTGGCATCGGATTTGGTCAATCTCGGAATTTTTCCGGATCCCGGAATGCCGGGATTCAGGGATTGCAATCCGTAGTGCCGACGTATGCTAAAAATTTATAGGAAGCCTCTTCTAACTTCGTTCGCCTAAAAATATGTGTAACATTTGGGCGGAAACTCAATCAGCGACCGTGTTACCACGTTTTCCACCTGTAAACTGCTGAAAATATCACTTTCTATCTCATTGCCTCGTGCTCGCTGCGAGCGGGCTGAGTTTGCGCTCTGAGCGAAGCCTTATCAAAGCGCAATCCAAATAAATTTATCATCGCATATTATACCTTGCAACATATAACATTAATTGCCCGCACAAAACAAGAGAAATTTTAATAACAACAACAACAACAAAAGCTACAATAATGCAATACTTGTACACAATCGTATAACAAATACGCTTATCAGCGCCATATCGAAATACGGCAACAGCAGCGGTGGTGAACGGCACCACGCAGCAAAAAGTGAAACACGCTCCCGGCAAGCGGAGCCGGAGTGGAAGTGGGAGTGTGAGTGGCCCTGCGAACGGGCAACAAAACCGACAACCGATTAATTTAATCCCATGAATGAGAATAGTGAAGACTCGTTGAAAACACCATAAAACACCGCTCGTACGCGCGTACACGAGCGCGCGAGGCGAGCAGGTGAAGGAAAGAGTTAGGTGCCTCACGCAGCGGCGCTGAGAGGTGGCGGCCGCAGCTACGTGAGCATTTCTGTTTTCTACTTGCAGCGGAGCGTTCGCGATCTGCACGGCCAAAGTTAAAAGTTGACGGCGTAAGAGTGCTTGGCACTTATTGTTTTTTGGGCTACGCACGCGGCGCATTCGCACTCGCAATTGCACGCGTAACGTTGAGGCGCATCGAACAGCCAGTGGCGCGACTGCGAGCGTTCGGCTGATAAAGCCGCCGCATCGTACAACGGTAGTTCATACGTAATACGCGCAATAAACCAGCAGTACGCCAACGGCCGCTTGAATAGATTAGTTAGCAGAAAATGTGCCGCTGCTGCCAAAAGTAAGTACGATCGGCGCTTGCTTTGGTGGCCGCTGCTCGCGCTTCACTTTCCCGTGATTGCGTGCGTTCAGCGCTGACGCTTTGCATTCTCGCACTGAACCCTACTAAATGTCATGTTTTCTTAACGCCTTCGTGCGTCCACAGCTGCTGGGAGGACTTGAAGTGGAACTGTTTCGAGGAGCGATTCTGCTACGATGAGTCAATCGGTAAGTAGCGCGCTCTGCACAACAACAATAACAATGAAAGAACTTGCGAAAAAGCCCCTCAAAAGCCGCCACAAGCCGTCGCTGTAGTGATTTGAAGCGAATGAACCAGCAGCCGCGCAATCGGCGTTGCGTCTGAAGCGAACAGCTATTGCAGGCTTTAGACATCGGCTTTAGTCACGGCCACTTACACAACTTGAGCGTTGTTTATTTGACGAAGTTATTATTGATAGTCGAAATCTCCGCCGGACTGTTGACGGGCGGTGCGCATAAATAATACGCTTTGACACTCTAAATTGAAATTTCGTTATCAACACTAAAATTGTTGTATGAATTTGTCTTGTGTGGTAGATAAATGTTGCCAATTTACGATTCGATGGCATGAGCCGAAGCTTGCACAAGCAAACAAATATAACAACTCGTTCATTGTTATAATCACAAAAAACATTTTGTTTTCGAACGATTTTTGCGAGCGCGATCTAATTATAGAAAATATTTAAGTCTTCCATGATTAAGCTCTACAATTTGACTGCGCGCATTTGGCCCATTTTAACGTATAACAACGAAACATATAAAAAGTTAACAACTCAAGTAAAAATTTATTAAACTAAGAAAAAATTTAATGGACAGTTTGACAGTTTTTGAAAACTTTTAACGAACGAAATTATCCTCATTGACACATTTTTGATATCTAAGTCATAATTTCCCTTAAATTAGAACTGTTTCATGAGTATTTATTTCAGAAATATATTCAACAGTTAGGTTATTCCATAGTGAAATTAATAAAGTGTGCCAATAGCAGGAACTCTCTCTTCATCATACACTTATTTTCTGACAGTTAATGTCATTATGATGAAAACTGCCAGATTTCATAACCTGTCTGTGCTGTATGAAAAAATTTTAAAGTAAATTTTTTTTTAAAGGAAATACGTTCGGCTCCAAACCCGACACCAAAAACGCAGCTACATGCCAGGAAAAACGTGCTGTCTCTGCAAAAAAACGCACGGCAATGCAGTTTCCATGGTTTTCTGACATAAAATACATTATGTTTTAAATGCATTCAGGAACAAATGCAAAATAGGAACTTGTCTACTTTGTAGCGCTATAACGCACTATTTATCGTCACTTACAGTTATATGATACTCCAACTTCACATTCTTCCAGGCTCTTTCAAGCCTAAGGCTGAACATTCTGCGCGCAACTATGTTTTTTAGAGACATGCAATTTGTTTGCCCTTGGATTTACATTACATATCAGTGCTAAAAAGGTAAAAAGTCGGTATGGTGAAAAGGGTTTCTTTTAAGTTTTACAAATGTTTCTGCCATATACGCGCATAGTAAATATATATTTCTGGAGTACTGAAAGTAAATTTTAAATTTTGTGCTATTTTAGGGACAAAAAAAAATAAAGGTTAATCGGACTGACACAAATTAATTGACACATTGACAATTGCTACTCAGAGAAATAAGTGTACGTCATCTACCTGGTACACTTGATTGATTTCACTATGGGTTATTCCATTAAATTCATGAAACTTTCCAATTTTATATTAAAATATATCAAATGATTTTTTTAACTGCCAAAACAAGAAAAGACATACGGCAATGTGTTTTAACTTTTAACAATGACTAATCCTCGAGATCTATAATAATGTCAGTGTAATAAGGAAAGTGTGGAGTGAAGTTCGCTCAAGACGTGAGGTTAGCTTTCGGCCAAGGAAAGTAAAAACTTAAATAAAAAGCATTGATCTAACATAGAATTAAATTGTATAGAATTCTACCCAATCATAGAAAAAAGTCTTCTACATTTGCCAATAATATTGTTTCTTGGCAATTTTTTCTTATGTATTTGTAGTTTTGACGAAAATGGCATTTAAGATATTAGGAAAAAGGAAATATTTGAAAAATCGCGTTTCAATTTCCCTGTTGTTTCCTGGGATTTTTGATTCTGCTTGTTAATAACAAAAATGTCTTGAAAATGCCATTTTAGCAAATTACAACCCCGAGGATGATGAAGACTACATTGCCGCTCAAAAGAACGGCAGCGCTTTGGGACACATACAAACATCGGACAACAACAATCTTACTCTGCCTGGGCCCGTCTGTCACCAGCCCATGAAGCGCAACAACTCGGGATTAATGAGGTACAAACGAGTCCAGCTGACATGAGGCTTAGCCATTGAACAATTTCAATTTTGATTAATCAACTTTTTCGTCATTGTAGCAGCGCGAAAATCCACGAGGAAGACTACCGGCGCGAGACGCAAACGAATGTTCCAATGCTGGGCCCCGAGATTCTGGCAGTATTCGCCAATTCGCAAATCTTCCAGGATCACCAGCCCACGAAACTGAATCGCATCAGCACAAAGACCTTCCTGGCCGGCGTCCACTCACCCAACAAAGAGGTGCCGACGACGCCGCGCGAGAGCGAGCAGGACCGCTTGCTTCGGCGTTTAGAAGGTAATGACGACAGCGACGATCACAGTACTGTTCAGAGCCGCGACGGCAAGCGCAATGCGAACGCTTCCGGCGGTAGTGGTGGCCAGCAGGCACCACACCATAAAGTTAAGTTCTACCTAAACTAAGAGTCCTGAACGCATAGGGCCAGGTCGTATGCGCAGCTTAGTATTTAGTATTAGAGACTAACGCGTTGCCGTGCTTGGGTAATCGTGTGGAATGTTTTCATGTACTTAACGCTTCGTACTTGTAGTTATTACTTTGTATGGATGCACGTACCGCTGCGGCTTTATTATAGCGTCTAAGTGTTTGAACCAAAGATTGAAATGTGTACTAGCTACGCACTTGCTCGATACGAGTGCCTGATAGTTAGTAAAAATATTTACAATTCATAATTTTAAGTAGTGAGCTGTTGAAAAATAAAAAACGAATAAAACAATGAATCTGCAGGCATTTATGTGGCGCTGCTGCGCGCACGGTATGAAATGTGTATTTAAATGTTTGCGATAAGCGGGGAAACAATAAACAATCAACACCTCTGAATTGGCGAATACGAAAAATGGCTGAAATGAACAGTCGAATGGTGTGCTTTGCGGGGAAATGTGTGAATTTGTAGTATGAGTTGATCGGTGTTCACGCCACAAACCTCCAGAGAAGATCTAAAATACAGAATGACAAATTGAAGCGAGTTGTGAAGAGCAGCAACACGTCACGTCACTCGCACCGTGCACGTGCAGTGGAAATTTTTAAATGTTGTCGTCGATTTATGGATCAGCAATATCGCCTATATAATCGTGTTAGAGCTTAAAATAGCCGAGTGAGCACAAAAGTCAGGTGGGGTGAATCCAAGGCTTAATCTACAGTCGTAAATCAGTTTTAGCCTCTGTGCACCTGTGCGCGTGTGAGCAGTTGTGTGCGTGTGTGTGGGCGAATGAGTTGTCTGATAATGCGCTTCGGATTGTTTTGCCACTTTTCTAGTTATTACAAAACTCCGGAGGCGCTTTAATTAATTTGTTTTATCGCCAACAAATACTAATGCATTTGATGAACTACGCGCGGACGGTGTCACAATTATTTTGTACACATTTATGTGATTTTGATAAGCAAATAAATAAATAGGGCCAGCACGAGTGCCGAGTGTCGCGCATTCAGTGTCGTTGGAACCGTCTTCCCATTTATTATCTTTCAATATGTTGTGTTTTTCTCCACATTTACTGGCAACAGAGCTCATTATCTTAATGCGGCGGGTGTTACGGACTCAGAGAACCTTCGGGCGAAAACAGAAATTGATCGCACACAAAAGAGTGTACGGAATGCAGCAATGACTTTTCAATTTAATGTTTTATTTGATCGCCTACCTTATTTTTCTATTGTACGTACATATTTCTTGGGCAAAACATGAACGGCCTTTGACGAGCCCCGCCTCTTTGTCACAGAATTGCTTCACCAACTCGTGCTTCTGCCGAGTCCGTCTCAGTCCACATGTCTTCTTATGTACGAGTGGTGCAGTCAAAAGTGTGCGTAATAGCGTGGGCGATTTGTTGCTGTTGCTGATATTTTTAGTACTTTTGCCACTTTTAGTGTAGCTGGCATTTGCAGAGATAAATGGTCTTAATTACTTTTGTTTACGGGCAAAAACACACGCAGTTACAGTAAGAAGAAACCCGTCAGCCGACAGATTGGGTAATGAGCCAAACAAGACGAACTCGCGGAGGGTTAAATCGAAAACCTTAAATATGTATTATTAGTTGGTCCTCCAGTAAAAAAGGGAAACTCTGAAGTCCACTTTCATGATTGACTTCTGTGGCGTTAAGCATACTTATAAAAGCATTACTTAACCTTAGTCTTAGATATTTTAACAGACACAATATTTATTAAAAACGTAGGCCGAAACTTGCCTTAGCTCATTTAATATTTGTTCTATGTATGTTGCGAGGTCTCTTACCGATTGAATTTTAACTAGCTGGTTTTCCCCTCTATTTTTAGTGCCGAAATTCAATTGAAAAGCCCGACACAGTATCAAATATATATATTAAGATATGCCTACAGCTGTACGCACATAAATTAGGTAGTCACTTGAGATGTCAGTCTGTTCAAAACACACCTGAACATATACGTTCGTTGACAATATTTTCTAATAGAGTGAGTCCAACAAGAATTTGGTTACTGTGTGGGTTTCTGTGTCCAATTATTAACCTTACCCCCTGCGGCGCACCAGCCTACTAACTGCTACTCAAGTCCTAACCGCCGTCAAATCACCGAAACTCCCTGCAATGCATGTCTCACCGAAACCCCCTCTTGTATGCGTTTGTACAGTAATACTCGATGTTGGGCGATAACGGTAACACTTTTGTAAATAGAAAAGATATGTGTGGATTTGTCCATCTTATAAAGTGTAAATAATTTGACATAATCCTCTCGGCGGGCCGATCGCTAAAAATACTCTAACAGTTTGTGGTTTTCGTAAATGCTTTGTAAAGTTTTTAATTTATTTTGACGCAATTGCTATGTTAATACCACAAACGCTTTTCAACATTTCCATTGTTTCGTATTGTAGGTAGTTCCAATTCGAGTTTACTGTATTTCACTTTGTCTTATACTTATAGCAAACGCTGCAGACATAAAGGAACCGCTGGAGCCAGCGACGCCCACAACGAATGCGCACGACGCTCTCGATGGCACTCCCGAGAAACGCATCACGTTCACACTGACCACTGACTCCTCGCCGGAGGGCAGCCAGACATTGACTCCAAAGAAATTCGACGCCATTGCCGAGGAGGATCTGGAGGGCGGCGAGAACGCCACCAAGCTGGACAGCGACGAGGTCATACTGCGTCCGCGTCTGATCGACCGCCACCCGCACTTGCTGCCGGGTGCCATCAGCCTTGGTGGTGGCTCGCCGCGCAAACTCAAGCGCAGCGCGACCAGCGTTCCGCACTTCAATGTGCGCGCGGCCGCTAGCGAGACGGACATCTTTTCCATAACGGGCTCCGGTGCGCAGATCAGCATGACGCCGGAAGTGCCGTCGATTTCGTTTAGCAATTTGCCCAAGAATTACGAGGACACACCTACAATCGAGAAGTACCGCGTCTCGCAGAGCCTGTACTCGATACAGACGGCGAATGCGGCGCGCGCCAGCCAGGACGACTACTCGATGCCGCGCTACTTCCGGCGCTCAGCGGCGCTGACGATGACACAGAGCAACGAGATGCTGGCCACGTACTCGTCGGCATCGATGTCGTCCTCGAGGGAGGAGATGCGCCGGCCGGAGAAGAGCAAGCGGCTGCAGATGCTGCGCGGCAGCTTGCCGCCACTCCTCATTCACTCGGTGTCGTTCCGCAAGAACCGTGAGGAGGGCAAGCAGCTCGATTAAGCACACCCACACACACACACACATAAATACTTATACACATAACATGCCATGAATTATTTACAATATGAATAAAAAATTAGTGCTAAGTTTTAAGCGAGAATATGAAAAGCGAACATGTATCTACTAGGCAGCTGAAAACTGCTGAACATATGCGAATTAACATTTGTGATCTGTTTGCATTTCGAAAAATGCTAAGATAACGTCGATCTGATATTATAAAGTTTTTTATGGACTTACGAACACGAGGCAGTATACCCACTACCAATACTTATCGTTTGTACATACATATCCAAGAGCGTAACCGAATAAAAGTGATACGCGGAGTTTTGAACTACAAAAATAGGGGCATATATTATTTGAAATCGTATTTATTTGAATATTCGTGGGGCGATCACTTTACATAAACTTCCTTAACTAGAAGAGGTAGACGCTTAAAAGTCCTCGCTATCCCAACGGAAAAAATCAGTTAATTTTCTACATATATGCAAGTTAGGGGCGGCTGGTCTGTGGGAGCTTTTTCATGGGTAATAATCTTACTTTCCGAAGATTTCGTTTGCTTACTAAGATGCTAATTGCCGAACGAAAAATGTTTTCACCTGATGTTTATTCTCAGTTCGACTACGAAAATACGCAGATGCTATAAACTGGCTCTCTATTGCGATCATTTTATGTGTACAGTGAACATTGTTGACAAGAAAATGAATGACAAGTTGCAACAGTGACCGAGTATCACAAAAAACTTTTAAGAATGTAGACTTAAAATCGATGCACTAACCGGCAGTTTTTGTTGTTAGCTAAGCTGCTCTTTGCCATCCTTGCCATACTCTCAGATTGGCTCAATCGAGTCGAATTGTAAATTCAAACGCGTTCATCTTTAGGTGGTCCCCTACATCTGGCAGCGTTGAGATACTATAAACGTTTTCCCTCAATGCGTTCCGGGTTTTCTATTTTGTTTTATCTCTCTACCACGTTCGCAATATGTCCGCAGTCGTAAGAAAAGTAGAGGCGATTCCATTGGTCGTCCGTTTCGTGTCGTTTTACTCGTATTAGAATGAATAAAATGTGCTTTAAATCATCAAATCGACTTTAAAGCCTCTAAGGCGCTGCTAGGAAGTACAAGTTTTGTGTAAGAATTCTCCTTTAACATAAAAAGTGTGTGAAACCGACATGGCGAGGCGCCGTCAATTTTTCTCTTTGCTTGTGCTCGTTTTCGTCGATTCCTATTTGAAACTTCCTCTGTTCTGTTCGATATTCGTAAACAATAAAAGCGCTGCCACCCGTCGAGTTGCAATTAAGTGTCGCTCTGATGAAAACAAAAGTTTGACTTTGGAATTCCATTGTACTCGTAAAGAGCATAGCAATCATATGTTTACTACTTGTGTGATATCATCAAAAATTTCCGCGTGACAAAGATTTCCTTGTGTATTGATAACATCAACATTACGGTGATTCTAGTTGTGGAAGCAATCGGGAAGCAAAGGATGAAAGTGAAATGCAACGGGGCAACAGTCAGTGAATATTGCCACAATTTTGGTACGCGATTTCCAATAAGACATTTTGTGCCTCTGTGCAAGCGTTCGGTAGAGTGCGCTGGTAAGACGGCTTGAAAATCACACATAGGTGGCGCTTTTTATGTGGGAAGTGTTCGAAGGCATGCACAAGAAAGAAGCTCGTCGGGCATCATGTGGTTGCAGAGCCCTGGTGTTGCCACTGGCTGTCCGACTGCGTTGCACCAGTGCGATTTTGTTTCTGTTTTGTCGTCTGCTGGGGAGGAAGTGGCGCGCGCGTCGTGTGTGTCCAAATAGTTTAAATTTTGTTCGCTTAGCCCCAAACAAAACAAGTTGAGAAGCTAAAAATCGGGGGAAAAAATTACTAAAAATATAAATAAATATTAAATTAAAAACGATTGGAGCGCCACTTTTGAAATCGCGTGTCGAAGTAGTAGTAGTCCGTGGGGGCGCGGTGGAACCCTGTATCGGCTGCGTGCTAGTGTAATCCATGGATACAACTTGACAAGACAGATTCGGGTAAATTTGAGTGTTTGGTGCCAAGTGCAACACGATAAATCTGTGGGCGAAGTGCCTTTGGTGCAGCCAAAATGGCCATCACTGTCACGCATTTTCCTTGTCATATGAAATGCGTCTCCGCCCGTATCGGAAAAATTCCGCATCCGCATCGCACAGTGCTCCGAGCATTGGGAGTTTGGCCAGATTTCCCTGGGATGGACTCATTGTCAATTTTCTCAACAACTTTGCCCATTTGCTGACTGCGTAGATTCCAATCGGAAAAAGCACAATTCTAGCTAGAAGGAATCCAGTGCAACCTTTTAATATTGCTCTGAAGTTTTCTCACCCAGAAAGGCGCTGTGTTGTGCTGCGCGCTGGTGTGGACGATTTTCGGGTGCGAGTCCTGTCGTTTCGTTTCGTTGCGTTTTGTTTCGGCGTTCGGGTTCGGCTCTGATGGCAACGGACAACATTTACTGCGAAAACGACGAAACGGCATAAAAACAACAAGAGCACAATGTATACGAAAAGAAAGCAGAAGCGTTTGGGTCGGCCGGGTGGTCGCCTGGTCGGGCGCTGTGTCCTTCGCGCCGATCTGCTGTCGCTGCTCCGGCAGTTACTGTGGTCGTAGCATTCGTCCTGTGCATGTTTACATAAGCTCAACTGCGCACACTTATAAACATATGCACAACCATGCACACAAACAGACGCCACGCACACACATACATGCACACGTGCTATCGAGGAGCTGCAACAGCAGCTACTTTGGGAGGAACAACCGCTAATAGCAGCGGTCAGGGCTGCCAACTCTGCACTGTGTGTGTTATGCATTTTTGAAGAGAGAACGAACGAGAAAAGACACCGCAACGAATATTTATAAAACGGCTGGCGGCTTGTGAACTATTTGAATGTCGTACAGCAATCAGACAAATTGATTAAGACCGATCAAGCAGCGATCCTAGCGACGCCAACAATTCTTAATGCTGTCCAGCCTAAACTATCAGACGTGTGAAGTCGACTTTCCGCACTAATTATCTAGATACTTTCACAAAAGATCGTTTAAAATGTCCAATTATTAGTTTATGATTCGGGAAATTAGATTCGAGTTATTGGAAAAAGTTATATCCCCACTATGGATTGCGTAATTTTAATATTGCTTCGCTCTTCAGTGCTCCATCCTTACATTCGAGTGGTAATTTCCGAGTGCTGGCAGCCCTTGTCCCATACGTTTTTCGTTGCTGCAGTTCTTGTTGTTGTTATTTGCGTTTTCTCTCAATGAATGTCCTGCTCTCAGTTGCGAAACGGAACGCTCGTTTCGTAGCGATATCGCCCTGACGGGAGTGTGAGATGTGCTCTTGCGTTTTTTGTTTGATTTTCCTAAATTTTCCAAGCGGTTTGTTGTGCTGCCTCCGCTGCTGCTGTATCGCTTTATGCTGTTTGCTGCGGTGTTGTATTGGTGAGATATCTCGTTTCGCTGCATTTCGTTTCCAAATCATTTCGCTGGCACAAAGCGGTGGCATAGAAGCAGCAGCCAGCAGCGTGTGCGGTGTGTCCTTTCTTTTCGCGCATATCCTTTCTGTTTACTTCGTGTGTGAGTGGTTGCTGCTATTTTTATTTTTACACATTTTGTTTTTGTATACACACGCACTCACACTTAGAAAGGCATGCACTGTCACACACACGCAGCAGCAGCAGAGTTCCATTTCAGTTGTGTTTATATGTAAATTTTCGAAAAGAAAAAGTTGATTTTCTCCCATTTCGCTCGTCTTCACCCTCAGGCGCGCTCTCGCGAGTCCTTTTTCGCCCTGCTTCGTCCGCATTCGCGCTGTTTCAGTACTATCGCCACCATTCGCAGCGTCCGCGTCGCTGTGCTCGTCGCGTTTTTGTCGCTTTTATCGTGCTTCTTGTTCTCGTTGTCATAATAGCTATAAAAAGCGCAGAAAAAACGGCAAAGCGAAAATAACAAAGCCGAATGTGACAAAGTAAATTCGTATTTTCACGTTTGCCGCCTCCTAGCGCGACCGCCCCCGGTGCTGCAAGCCGTTATCCTTTTCTGCGGTGTGCTTTTTGTCTGGCTGTGTGTTTGCGTGCGTGTGTGAGTGAAAAGCGAACGAAGAAGAAAACAAAACTGCGGCGCAAAAATCGATAAAATCAGCAAATCCAGTTCGAAAAAGGAATTAAGAAAAAATCCGCACAAGTGAAAAATGTGAAAAATTCGTGAATCGGCTAGCAAATACGTGCTTTCCACTCCCCCCTATGCCCCCAGCAGAATTCGCGCTCACATTTTGTACGGTTGCACCGTTGCAGAATCTCAGTTACGCCGCAGACACCAGGCAGTAGCAGAGTCCTTGCTTCGATTTTGATTTGGCGACCGGAATTGTGAAGCAGTGCGTGAAATTGTAAACGCTTGTGTGCCACAGCAGAGGCCACAGCCGCAGCCGGAAAAGTGAACAAGTGCAGCGAAAGCGAAAAAGAAACTGCTGCACGCGCAAGGAATCGCCAGAGTCGGCGGCGCGCTGCAGCAGCACATCATCGGCTTAGAATCTAGCCGACCACACGGCCTGCAACGAAATTGACGCAGTGGAAAAGGGCCCGCGAGTCGTACACCGACATATAGAACTCGCATCAATAAAAGACCGCTGCACTCCGCTCGTTAGCGGCGCGGTTAGTGTACATTTTTCGCTCTTCCGACGCTTTAGTTCGTTCGTTCGCTGGTCCGCTGAACCGTTCATCCGCTCCGCAATCGGCGTGGTGGATCGGCTGCCAGCGTATATCCCGCTGTTTTGTATCCTGTCGCAACAACAACAACACACGCGGCACGCTCTTCGCCCTAACACACCGCGCGGCCCACGGTGGACACGACGGCCCCCTTTACGCGGTGCGGCGTGCATCCTGCATCGGCGTAGTTGTGCCATTTGTCTGGCTGTGTTGTTGTCGTTATTGTTCCTGCCACTGTCGGCGTTGCTGTTGGTGTGCCACGGTGACGTTGTTTCGGTTGGCGTCCTTTCGTGTCCTTTTTTGTGCCCCGCACATTCGCAGGCGCAGCTACATTCGCTCGCGCGCTACGGAAAAAGGATATACATTTTGGGCATATTCCAAAACACGCTTTTGAGTACTTGCAACACAACTGGCATCGTTGTGTCGCAGCGTGTCGAGGACTGGGCGCTGTGTGTGCGTGCCATGGAGCGAATCAGCAATTGAAATTCAACTCATTGTGACAACTTTTATTTTAGGATATTTCCCGCAACGACGACGACATTCGCGACTCTTGTGAAAAGGTGAGTTTTCCTACCTTACGCCAGTGGGGCCATATGACCTTTGGTTGGTGGCGGGGCACTTGGGCGCTGGCAAAAACTGCAGTCTCATTTAAGATAACTTTGCATTTTACCCGTTTAACTAACAAAATTAAAGCTGAGTTAGGTGAGGCAAAAGATCCTTATTTATATCTAAGATTGCTCACGAAGTCATAAATTGGATATAAATCCTTGGGTATCGGAACACTTAAAAAGCATAATGCCAATGTTTTGGGCGTAAACGACATTGAACAATGCAAAATAGTACGAAATGTGAAATGAAATATATTACGAAATATGAAATGTTGCGAAAGTTTCTTGAAACTGTATCATTGTCGAGTATTTTTCTGTATATATTAAATTAATTTCAATAATCTGTACGCATTTCATACATACAGATATAGGTCTACATACGTAGATATGTGCACAGTTATTTATTTAATTTAGTTCATTATTTGAAGAAAGTACTTAACCGCATAGTCAAATGAGACAAATTATCTAATGGAAAATGAAACTCAGTCGCTTAAGCAAACTATTAGATGCATAAATAAATGAAATTGATATGGATTTAGCAAATGAAGTTAAGCGCTCAGAAATGGTATACTAGTATATGGGTGGATGGATATGTATGTAATCGCTTCCTTTGATTCAAGTTAACGTCTTCCAAGCCTAGAGCTGTGAGCTAAGAAACGTTTTCGCTCTGGCGCACTTGGCTGTCTTCTATTTTGCTTTCGGCTTTGGTGTAGAATTTTAGATGTGCATAGCTGATCATATCATATCAGCATCAACATATTTTCACGGTCTCGATGTTCCTTACTTATTGCGTTTAATATAAGATTTATAAATCAAGTATTAAATATCGGATACATGGATACTTTCCATTTTCCACCGCGTCAAAAGCTGAAGAAGGCATCGAGAGATGCGTTTCGAGCATTGCTTTACAAGTTAAAACTGGGTATTCTTTACGCTGAAAAACCATTTAATTTATGTGTAAGGCGTAACTGTTTTAATGTTGGTTTTTGATTACTGCAGATTGAACGATTTCCAAAGCTACGTAAAGAATTACAGCGCCATTGAAAGCATAGAATACGGGAACCGCTGTAGTTCACACACACTCACACACACACACACACACACACACACACAAACGAGCATTAAATAATAGGGCGCGGCATAACTGAGGAAACAAGACGAGTTGAAAGTAAATGAATAAAGCAACACTCAATCGGAGTTGCTTTAATTGTTTGACTGCGGCCAGCTGAAAACCGCCACAAATGGTCAAGCTGTGCGGACTGTCGCCGAAATGTATTTGAGATGCTGGGCGGCAAAACGAGTGTTTGGCCTGTGTCCGGTTGCCTGGATACGTGCGCGGTTGCTGCCGCCGTCTTTCTCCGACAGCCTTTGTTGTTGCGTGCTCGGTGCGTTTTATTTATATTTGTCATTGTGATTTGAAGAAGTGCCTGTGTTGTCACTGGGACGGTTGCTGTTTTGTGCGGCTGCCAGCAATTTATGAGAATTGATAATGAAAAAATGTTGATTTGGGTAAATTTGTTATTCTTCAATTTACCTACTGATTGGGCAGTTTTGTTGCCACCGATATGCTGCGCTTTGACGACATGTTTAATGGTTTATTTGTTGTGTGACTGACAGCGAATTTGTGTGGCTTGGACATAAAAATAGTCTACCCACTTAAGTTTGTTTTTTATGGATTTTTGTTGAGCAGGCAAATTAAGCAATAAAGTTGAGGCAAAGCAACGTAAACACAATGTCGAAAACAAAGCCCAGACAAGACTATTAACGAGATCAGACTTGAGTAGCAGCAGAATAGTTGGCCAAACGGCCCATATACCAACAAATCAGGCTAGACAGACATATCGATTGTCATTCGACCGAGCACCGACACATGCATGAACACATTGAGGCAAAGGACAGTGTGCTCCAAGCGGAGTTAGCCAGCATTAGACGCTTGGCACTCGAGTCTGCAGAAAGAAAACTCACGAACGCGCAAAGCAGCTCACCTAAAGTCATTTAAAATTCCGATTGCAAGTGGAAGCCCCTATTGTAGCGAAGGTTTTGTTTTCCAGGATTATATTTCAAATGCTAAAGCTCCCTCGAAATACTCAAGAAAGCCAAGCGGGGAAAAAACGCGAAAAGGCACAAAACAAGGCAAAGAAAAACATTTAAGAAACAGTCGTAAGACGGCTTGGCACGTTGGTATGCTGTAGATGGCACACAAACAAACGCACTCACACACACACATACACTCACTGTTGGCTGCGGGAAAATCTCACCCTGCCCACACCGCAAATCAACGCGGCTCGATCGCAACCAACCCGACCGCGCGTCAGCCGCACTGGCCCAGCAGGAGGCACAATGAGGGAGAACTACGAGGCCCCTTTTGAAGTGCGATGCCGCGCTCTGGTTCCAGTCGTCGGCCCGTTGAATTGAAATTTTATGCGTTTTTTTCTTCGTCTCCGTTCCGTCTTAGCTGTGTGCTCGCTGCTGTTGTGCGCCACTCCATTTGGGTTCGATGCGATTTGAATATTTTTCTTACTTATTTATTTTCTACTTTGCTCGTAATTTCGATTCCTTTAGCTTTTCGTTGCTGTTGGGTCTGAATGAAGAAAAACGGCCCAACGGCCGAATGGTCACCGAGTCGATAGAATCAGATTGAAAAAGGGTTTGCCAACAGTTGCAGCGGCCGCCCGCCAGCGTGGCAGAGCTCTTCGCACGCCGTCCACTTCCCCATTGACACTTATTTTTATTTGTTTTGTACTTTGAGGCCCACATGTTGTGCGCCGCCTGCACTAATGCCCACCAATATTATCGGACCATGTGCCGCTGGTGTCGCTGGCGCTTTTATGCTAATAAATTTTAATAAATTCATGAATTATTGTGAAATTCACAAACAACAGCGAACGCTGCTGCCACCGGTGCGGTTGTGTATCCCAATAATGCAACACTGTGGCATGCTCACTTTCTGCGCTGCCCCGAAATGAATCCATTCGGCGAAGAAATAGAAAAAATATGTGCATATGCTTGTGTGTAGGTATTTAATATCATAGGAACAATGTAAAGAGCGAAAATCGTTGGGTGGCTGAGCTGTCACCTTCGTCTTGGCACCGTACCTCTTGCACTGCGTGTTTTTCTCGCTCTTCCCCAGCCCCTGTCTGCCTGCTGGCAGATTAAAATTTATTGCCGGGAGCATCGATTGCTTCAGTTTTAAACTTCCATTTAAGCTGTGTATAATTTATTCGTATTTGAATGTCGCACATAAAATATTTGGATTGCATTTTCGTCTGTTAATATAAAATATTATCGTGGAACGATTCGGATTGTCCAGATTTCAACGTTTAATTGGTCTGATTTGAGATTTTGAAGCAGAAACAGAATTGGATGTCACAAAACTGTTTAAATTTTATGTATTTTTTGTTTAATTACTATTCAAGTCTGTTTTATTATGTGTAATTATGGTGTTTTTGTAATGTTTTTATTGTTTATGTATCTTTCCCTCCATCAATCAAGGTTCATTCTTTTAGCTTTTTGTTTCTGACTTGGACAGCTAAGTAGCTACTCAAGTCAAGCCATGCCCATATTACGAAGTGTCATATACTCTCTCACTAAGCATTGCCATACAATGACAAGGCTTCTTCAACAGAGACCAATGATAAGGCTTGCCCAATTATTCTTGTGACGTTCTGTCTTAGTTTTAGTTTTGTTTCTGGGTTGTGGTACTGCAAAGTTCTTCACAGAAGTATGTTTTCTGTGCAGAGCAAAAGCAATGCATCCGGAAGATTCAGAGCTCCGCAACACTTTATGCAGTATTTGAGGCAAAAGCACATAAATAGGGACAAGCATGAAGTTATGGTAATATTTTTCGCGTTTGTCGGTCGTTCATCATTGCAGGCCAAAGCGTTCTCGCCAACAATTGCGCGCGCGAACAGGCAGCGCGTGACCGCTGCCAGCGCGGCCGGTGTGTCGGGCACGCCAATGCCGCATTAAGTGCTAAGCGTACACCCAATAATGATTGATGGAATGGCGCTTGCGTTGACGTTGTTCGGTGCCGCGCTGCCAATTCAGGAGCACTGCGGCAGCGCTGCGGTAGGTGAGACCTTGACAAGTCGAAATATGCGCGCCGTGGCACGCGATTTTTTATTTATGGGATGCGCGGAAAGTGATTAACTCTGATTTCAGCTGGAATTTGCATAAACTCTTGGAGAGCTCGCTGCAGACTGCGAATACTAAAAATTGTTGTTGATTGAATTTGCATCGGAAGTCAGCTTGGCGCAGTTTGGCGGTGTATTGCGGACTTGAAATAATGAGGCAAGTGCGTGATGCGTGACTGGAATACTAACCACGGGTACCTTTGTCTAATTGCGAATGCTTTTCAATTTTATTCTATGTCGAATGCAATTTTTTCTTCTGGTAAAGTAAAAGTCAAATTACCACTGCTTATTTGTAGCACTGACACCTGTGAACAATGCGAAGGCAGAGGTCAGGGCCAGTAAGTTTTTTGCATTACTCCCTCCGGCGAGGGTCCTGGTCCTGCGGCCAAAGTCACCTGCTAACTTCCGAAAACGTTGCGGTACTTAACCCCTAATGTGCCGCACGCCCTCGCGGCTATCGATCTATCGATTGCCGACATGGCTTCAGCGCGCATTTAAATGCTTCATTTGGCATGCAAATGAACCGTACTTATTCGCGTATTAATTTGGAGTGCGATAGTAATTGATCATTTCCACATTCTGCTGGCTAATGTCATGGCGCACAAAAGTGGAATATTTTCACAAATATTCCCTATTTACTTGTCGTATTCGATATAAATCAATAATAACAAAAGCATACCATGAATGAAAGAATACAAGATTACGACATCCGAGTGCTGACGTCACGCGTGCCCATTGCTAGAGTTACCACCCCACCTTCAAAAAATTTTAGTTCTAAACGTAGTCAATTATCGTAATATATGGTCAATTAAATCTGTTCTGATACCAAATTGTTTGATAAGTATCTTAATCTATGCAAATACTTTGAAGGAAAGTCCAATTTCACACAGAACAAGAACTTTTTGCACCTAGTTAGAAATTTCAAAATAAAAAAGAAACAACTTTCAATTTCAAAAAATGTCACTCGGCAGCTCTATTTAGAAACGCTTTGAACAGCAAATTTTGATTGGCCGACGGTTTCTTTTAAATTTTTCGCGAGTTTTACTGAATATTATCATTTTACCCTCAAAAAGTGATTTTTGCCCAAAAAACGTAAGTATTGAAGTGCATTTCCTGTACATATTTGGTGTGAAAACGTGTTTTTTTTTCCAAAATAGAAAGCACAAATTTCTGTCAGAATGCGTTGTGCAGTGGGCAAATGTGCGCAAAACAACAGGAACTTAATGGCTTTATGGAATGTGTCTAGTCCCAAACAGCAATCGCTGGATCTACTGGCGCACGAATGCAGCGTCGTGCACCAAGCCAACCGCAGAAATTAAAAATGCATTGAGGGATAACAGCATCTCAAAGTGGCAAACGCGATGGGACAACGCAGGTAACGGCAGATGCACCCACCGGCTAATCCCTATCCTTATGGTGTGGCTCAGCATGAAACGAGGCAAGGTTGACTTCATCCTTATAGAAGTGATCAGCGGACACGGCTGCTTCAAAGCCTTTCTCCATCGCTGAATACGAGTCGGATCTCCGAACTCTGCAGTCGTAACACCCTCGAGGACGCGGTAGATGTCTTTGCATGGCCCAGCTTTGAGGGTCAGCGAGGTTATGCACAGCGACAAAGCCGAGGTTATGCACAAACTCCGTGCAGATGCAACCTAAGGCGTAAGAGGTAAGCGGACGAACGAAGACTGAACCGGGACAACGGACTAGAACAGCAGTTAGTCAAACCAACTTGAACAAAATTCAAGCTTTAAGCTTAACTCCGCTTCCTGACGAAATTCCTGACGGTCGTACCAGAGAGGGTAAATCGAATCTGACAAAGATGGTTTAAGTGTTGTTAAAGTCCCACACTGACGGGGTTTCGGCTTTTGATGCTTTTCATCAAAGACTAACAAACACAAACAACAACAGTTAGAGGAGAGAAGGAGGAGGGAGAAGACGTGAAGGATGAAGCACTGGCCAGTGGTCACCATACCAGCGAAGAGTGCGCGCGCCATCATTGCAATAGTGGAAGAAATTTGTTGAACTTAATATTAAAATATAATAAATATAAACAAAACATAAATATAAAAAAAAACAATTTCACGAATTTTAATTTTTTTGTAGTTTAGTGTGCTGTTCGTCCCACTGTTCCAACAAAAAAATTGACATATTGGCATAATTTCAGTGACGTCATGAGTGCCGCTGTCAAATTATCTGTCTCGGATGTCGTAACCTTATATTCAATAAACCTTGAAGCATACGAACTCTTACAATTTGGGGATAGGTAAATTTGTATTCCTCTTGCCTGGCTATTTTGTGTTGAGTTTATGTGACTTGACGATGGTAAAGCATTGCCTAATAATTATACATACATTTTGATGTGCATAACTAAGTTGTATATTTTTGCCTTATTACAACACAAAGTGTTGTTGTTTTCCTCGAAGACTACGTACTTCTTCTGGTTTTTCAAACCATTTCTAAAGAGCACAACAACACTTTCAGTTCAACCACAACACAACACAAACCGCAGCAACAATTGTCCACACTTGCATGTTCCCTCATTATCACTTCATACCATTCGTGTTTCTTGTTTCTCTTTATTAGGTGTGGTTTTGTTGTTGCCATTGTTTTTGTTTTTATTTCAAAAATTATTTTTGTTATTATACTCATTAGCTGCAGTGTAAATTTCATAAGCTCGCCCTTCGTGTGGGTGGGATGTAGCAACAAAAAAAAACGAACTTCCCCGCGCCGTCCGAGTTGGAGTTCTTGCGCCGTCATTACCCTATTTATGGTTACTATTATCTTTAGTTGTTGTTGTTTTATTGTAGCTGGAACTTATTGTGCGCTTTGCACGGGCTGACTAAAGGTGTCAATAAACGAAATGGCATGAAATGTTCACATTTGTGATTTTTTGTTGCCGTCACATAAACTGCAAGTATTGCCGGCCACATGACAGCCAATTGAAATCAGCTGCAGAGCGACACGACATGTGGCAATGCCGCGCAGCAGGGGTTGAAATGGGAAAAAACTCAGTTAAAATGACCATAAACAGTTAAAGCCACATGAGTACGCTCTATTAATTTGGCTTAAATAGAATTTCAAATAAGCATAAAGGTGGGTGGCCAAGCGGTAGTGGCGCTGGGCGTGTGTGCTGGTCGCCGGCTGCGCGAAGGGTCACAAATCACGGGCACGGAGCGGGCTCGCAGGCCAATTGATGCCACCAACCTTCACTTCATCATCAGCGACCGCTGTGTCTGCGCGTGGGCGCTTTTGTCTCTCGGTCTATTTGCCCGGCTGGCCGTGTGCTGGCCACTTGGTCAGTTTGCTCGCCGCTAGTTCGTTTCGCGCTGTCTGTCCACATGCACGTTAGTGTGTGTTTAACAGTTTTTCGTACCATGCATCACGTGTGTGTGCGTGTGTATTTTTTAAATCTTTTTTCCCACCCGCAATTGTTTTAAGTGGTTAACCACATATGGAAATGCTGTAATTATGCGCGCATCTGTGGGCGCAAAAAGTTTCAGTGCGTGCATGCATACACATTCGATCTATTTCCATTTGATTGTTTTCAATAACATTTTTTGCTGTCGAGGTGATTTTTTTAAAAATTTAATTGTGTATACTCGAAACGGAATATCGTTTAATTGCATCACTATCCGATGAGGACACAAAGAGGGCGTGGTAAAACACGAAATGACACAAAACACAGTTATGTTGTTATCTCTATTGCCATTTAATAAATGACATTTACCGTTTGTTGTCGGCAACTCGTGCCCGCTAACAAAACCAAAAAAATTATTTGATGTCAAATTAAAATCAATTGAATTCTGCAAACCGAATTATGGTTTCGGACATTATTTGCCGACTTCGTTGACCGATCTCACTTTTTAATCACAAAAGAATTATGTTTTCAAACTTATTGCGTTGGAATGTTGATTGTTAGATGAAGTTGATTTATTAGTAGAAGAAATAAGAAAGAAGATTGTGTACAAAAACCATGGGACAATTGCCCTTTAACTAGTTGTAAATTTAAAACCAACCCAAGTATAACTTTATTTTATAAAATTGCTTCAAGTGTTGTCCGATTAATCGACAAAAATTATTTGAACATTGACGCAACGTTGGTTTTCCGCATTTTCAATATTTATCACATTTATTGTTGTTATTGTATATTTCATAAAATATGTTAATAAACATAGCGCGACACACACACACACACATTAATACAAACCTGCATACATATGGGTGTCTGAGTGGGGGCTCCAAATTATGCTGATTCTCGCCAGCCCAAGGCGTGCCCGTGCGTTTCCACTTTTACGCGTTTGTGGGCGTGTTGGCCGCCGTTGCCTGGCAGTGCATGCAATTATGTTGTGCTTGTGTGAAGGAGTGTGCGTGTACATTAATTAGCATTTTACATAAATATTATTTGTGTGTTTTATTTAAACATTTTACAAACACCAAATATTATATTAAGTGGTTTTAATTTGTGCGGAAATTGCGAAAAAATGGCGGGCTACACTAAAATGCGGATAAAGTGGCCCATGTTTTATTTCACCATATGCGATAGTTAAATTTTCAAATCACATGAATACGCTGGATGGTTTACGTTTGTGCTGGTTGGTAGTTTGTGTTGCTGGTCCTAGCAGAATTTCCTACTCCAGGCACTTTTGTCAATGTCAAATAAATTTAAACGGCGGTAAATATTCTAAAGCAAAGTGGTTTGAAATCGTTTCGAACGTAAATTGGGCGCTTGCTCGGCACCTGCGTAAGCGCTGTCCACGTGCGAGTAACTAGCGGTCGCACAGGTTGACTTTTGACTCTCGAGATCGCTTCTCTTCGTACTTGGCTGGCCATAACATAGCAGCACAGTTCTACATAGCAGCACTGCAAGACGACAAGACTTATCCTACTTGGTCCTGCCATGTTCGAGCAGCAGATATCAACTGCGGATGCTGCAACTATTTTGCCAAGTCAGCGGTGCGCGTCCGCAACCATTCGGCTGGCAGTGTGCAGTGGACGGTGGTGGCCAGGAAGTTGCTCTACTGCACACTGCGCCCAGTGGCAGGAAAACATCTTCATCAATCAAAATGTGCAGTAGGCGGCACAGTCGGCCGCAGTTATTGTGTCTGCAAACTGCCATCGCCACTACAGCTGCCGGCATTGATGCGGATGTGGGGCTAGAAAACATGTGTGCGTCGGTGTGTATGCGGATGACGAGCTTGCAGCTGTGCTGCTGTCAACCGACACCGCTGCAAAACAGCAACTAAAATAGGTGCGTCAGAAACCAGCCGTAGTCGCAGCAACAGCGGCAAATTATTGTGTAGTGGGTTGTTTAACTGAAAAAACAAAAGTGCAAGTGGAAATGAAAATTGAAATCGAGTGGCCTGTCGCGGTTTAGCTGGGAATATCGCGACGCGTCGCCCATATGGTATTTGCATAAATTACCATAGCGCCTTACCGCTTCTGTCAACAGTACTAAACACATACATACAAACACACACTTTAAGTTTTAAGTTGCTGCCGTTGTTGTTGGTGCTGTAGAAAACATCTGGCAACATTTAAGTGTTAATTTTATTGCTACTCGTAGGCTAGAATTGCGCTGCCCTCACGCACCCGGTGCCGCTCAGGCCCTGCCACGACTTCACCGCGCTTGCAGCACTTACAAATATGCAAACGGAACATTTTCCCATTTAATTTGGCCGCAAGTGATTGCACAAATTGCTTTAAATTCAGTTCGTATTGCGCATCTTTGCTCCGTTCGAGTGGCCCCACCACTCCCCGTGCGGGTGCAACGGCAGCGCGCAATCTCACACTCCGCATTCATTTATTTGTGCGCGGCATTTCGCGCGTTACGCATCGCCACAGGCGTTGACGCCTTCTGCTGCTCGCGTGTCAATTTCGCGGCGTTGGCGGCAGTCGCCGGGTTGTTCCTGTTGTTTCGGCAGCACGTTCTACGAGCGATCTGGCAGCGTGAGTGACATCTGTGCGTTACCCTTAATTTGATTATTTTAATGTTTGCTGATCTCTCGCTGCGATTGCTTGGGGGCTAAAGCCAGCCGGTAGCATTACCCTAGGCCCAAATGACCTCTAATTTGTCAATGGACATAGCTGTCAGGCAGCTGCGAATTGAATGTAATCAAGCGCAGTTGCTCGCGCTTGAAATGTCTTTGGAAGACAAATGGCATTCACGATGTGTGGCATTGGCTCTGGCAAAAAGTCGAATTTACCCAAAAATAACAGTAAAGGTTTTGCTATATCCAGGGTTAACCCTTGTAGAAATCACCGTGCGACAGCATTTTTCACACTGGAAAAAACCCATATGGGCGTGAAACTAGAGACCAAACATAGTAATACTGCGTACTCAGTTTCTCATTTCTACATCCTTTGTCATTTTAAAAGGACTTCAAAATTTTGAAGGGGATAAAACAATAAAAAAATATTAGTGTCCGACCGAAACATCTTTTTTGGGCCGAAACCGAAACTTTCTAGTTGCAATAAAAATCACCATATCAAACATTTTTTTTTCAACAGACGAATTTTACATTAAGTAAATAAACAACAAACAAACAAACATAACATAAATAAATAAATACTTATTATTAAAAACAATTTAGTCATTTTTTAAAAACATAAACATAAAAAAATCATCCTTCGTACCTTACTCGCTAATATTCAAAATGAAATAATGTAATATTATATGCTAAAAAATGAAGTTTATTTACATTGGTGGCATCTTAATTACTCCTCCTTTCACTATATATCTGCTATACAATAAAATATAAAAAATATTCTAGAATGTTTCGGTTTCGGCCGTTCGGCCATTTTTTGGCCGAAACTGAAACCGAAACCACTTATTTGGGCCGAAACCGAAACCGAATATTCGGTCGGACACTAAAAAATATACAAAATACTTAACCTCGTTAGAATATGGCGATATGTATATCAAATGAAAGAGGAAAGGCTCAAGAATTGAAATAAAATTTAATTTGTATCTATTTGTAAAAAAAAGATATGAAAAAGGTCCTTTGAAAATTTTAATCCTTTATATCCTCGAAAATTTATATAGAATTTTCTTGAAAAGTAACTATGTTAATACCCAAAATCTCCTTGATCACGTGTCAAAATTTCATTACTCTAACTTTATTCGTTCGAAAGTTATTGAAAAAAAGGCGGAAGCTGCAATTCTAATGAAGTACAAAAATTCTAATTTAATTTATTTGAGTATCAGTATTTTAAATAATAAAGAGATAATTTTAATTGTCTTAATTTACTCCAACATTGTGAATAGCATAGTCAAAGAAAATTTTTGATAAAAAAGTTTCCCAAAAATCCAAACTGCCTTTCAGCGTAAAAAAACACTTTTTTTTATGAATTTTTTTTTAAAGTATTGATTGATAAAATTTTTTTAAACCTTTTGTACATTATTAAGCATACTTTTAACAATATTCTGTAATTTTTTCATGCAGAAATATTACAAAACAAGCCGGTGACAGAGCTTGCCCCAGAACGTCTTTGAAAAAATACAATTTGCGGTGTTCACTGTATCTCGGTCGGAAATTATCTGAAATCAAAAACCATTAAAATTTAGTCAAAGTATTATCAAATCCTCCCCCCAACGTTCTCCGATTATTTTTTTTTTCATTTAAAAATGTTTGGTGGCCATCTAAAGTGTAAACTGCTATTTTCCACGAAAAAATCCGCCATTTTGTGGGTGGGAAACCCCCTTAATATAAAAAAAAATTTTTTACTAAACGTTGGGGGGAGGTATTTTATATGTAGAAAATGTGTACTAAGTTTCAAACGAATCGGTTTAGTAGTTTTTAAATGACAGTGAACACGGACTTTGAAAAAGTAGTTTTGAGACCAGAACACTAGAAGAGAATAAGCTGTATATATATAATATATTCTTGAAATGTTTAACAATAAGATGAGACACAAACAAATTTCGAAAGTGTAAACCCTTACCCCCCCTTAAACTATTTAAACGATTAGAAATCAGTTGCCAACAGATCGCGCATGTTTCGTTCTAAAAATTCATGGATTTTGTGTAAAACTGGTGGCCTTGGGCTGAAAGTCTCTCAAAATTTGTATTATTTTCCATTCGTCTTGAAAGTTCGCACAGGAAATGTTTTGGCTGACTTTTATTGCTACAGATGCGGAGAGCAAAGCAAAATTAATTTTAAATTTTGACGCAGCAAAATCCAAACAGCGAAAAGGAGAACTGCGAGAGAGACAATGTAAGATAGGGAGAGAGTGCTGCAGTGGTTCAGTGCTGACCAGCCCGCTGCACTCGTCTGGGTGTGGCTACAAGAAGTTGAAAAGTGCATGCATGCTTTCTGTTGTTTTTGTTGTTGTGGTCGCTGTTTTATTGTTTTGTCGATTTTAAAATATCTCCTTGTAAAATATCAACTTGCGTGTGTATTCGTCATTGTCGCGTTGTGATTGTCAGCGTCAGCGTCACGGTCGTGCATTAGGTGCCTTCCAGCTGCATATCGGGAAGTGGGGAAGTTTTGTGCCAGCGGACTGGTCAATTGGCAGTGCGGAACGCTTCTGCTGTCGCTGCCACGCGCCACTTTTGGCTGACTCAACGCGCTGCTTGGTTGGCTGGTTCCTGCGGGAGTGCGGCGGAGTAACGAAGCAATTTGGGGAAATGCCAGCGGTCAGCTGGCAACCGTTTGGGTGCGTCGCAAGCGATAAGCAGCCAGTCGTTGCTATATTTGGGCTTTGTTTTCATTGTCTGCATTTCCTTGGCAACCACATAATGCCAGCTGTCGATAAGGCATGGCCATGCACGCTGCGCACTGCTTATGAATATTGAATAAATATTTTAATTTTCCCTTTGGAATTGCCAAGTATGTTTGTTCGGTCCGGCGTTTGCTGTTCGGCGTCTTGTTTACATGCCACGCACTCACTCGCCCCATAAACAAACGAACCGCGTCGGTCGCAATGATTTATGTGCGATGCGTGCCCTGCTGTTTGTCTTCTGTCAGAATCGAATGTGTCGCTATCAACTTCCCACGTCGATGTGGTGTGATGTAATTCGAGAGCGCTGAGAATGACGAAAACTATTGAACTGCGGCTAAGACTATCTTCGGGAGATATGCGACAAATAGCTCTTGGAGCTATCGCCGTGTTGTGATCGATGATCCGCACATCGATGTTAAATGGTTACATATTTAGTATGTGGTGATACGGCTTGTAGTTGTTGGGTGTGAAGCTGGTTTTAACAACATTAGACCTCCACGATGAGGACCGTTTCTTGTAGTGTTGTTCAGTGTGTAACTGCGGGTTGAAGGCCTCGTAGTATAAACAGAATAAATTTGTTGGACAGAGCGATGACGTTCTTTGTAGAAATTTACCAAGTGAAACCGAGCAGAAACGAAGTGAGGTGATTTGGAACAAATTTTAAAATTTCCGCGTTGTTACTTTTTGTTGGTAGTGCGACGACTTGATTCTGTTCATACCATAAAGTACGCTGTGGTCAAGTGCTCGAGTCGTCATGCGTCATGGGCTTTAGGCCTCGGATTCATCTCGAACGAAGGCATCTCTAGAGAAGTCGGGTCTGTACCACTGATACACTCGTATCAGGGAAGATGAACTTGAAGCGCAATGTTTGCTATTTCCTCGAAAAGTGTTATGCAAAGCTCAGCATTGTGAAGGTCGCTTTCTCCACGAGCTGGTCATCGTTGCCCGACTGCTAAGTACTTTGAAGTTTTTAGCGGCCTCTAAATTGTTTGAAATTACAAATTACACATCAAGGACGGCGCACTTTTACGTAACTGCGTACCTACACCGCGTACACAGCGAGTGGGTGTCGTAAATGTCACGAGCAAATTTTGTCGCTTACTGGAATCGCAATCATAAAAGTAAAACTGAAAATAAAATGCGCTTTATGCTCGGGAGTGAGAAATGACATGAGCGCAGTGCAGCTCGAAGTGTGGCCACTTGGCGGGTGCGCGAACAGGGGGCGGGGTCGTTGTTTGGCGTAAATGTTTGCGCCGTGAGGGTTGAGGCAAGCGCAGTGTTTGCGTAAAGCGCTAAAGTGGCAGCTTAGGCCGTAAAAAGGCGAGGCGTATAAATCACTTAATCACATAATTAGAATGAATAAAATTGATTTACTTTTGTTTTGGTTTCGGTGTTGTTTTGCTTTCGGTGCCAGCGAGGAATGCGAATTGTTGTTGTTGTTGCTGATGCGCCCGGCATGGGAAAGCGTTGCAGCCAGGACATTAGCGCGTCCCGAAATGTGTCAGATACCGCGGAACTGATATTGAGCACGAGCAGCACATGACCGCCGCTTGTGTTGTCTGCTTGACTTTGCGCTGTCAAAAGCCGACACACGGCCAATGGGATTTGCAGCGGCACGCGCGTGCGCGCACACACGCTACTCCGGTTCTTCGTGCCATTTCATAGACTTGGTCTTTTCTTCGTTGACATAATTCTTGCTACTTTCCTAACAGCTTATCAAACGCGCCAATTGACGGCCGTAGGTCGCGCATTCTGCCACAGAGGTGCGGCGCCTTGAAATGCTGCCAGACGCGGCGCACGGAAACGCACTTTTTGCGCCCTTTGATCCCTTACAATGCCAATGCTGCTCCTGCCCACAGCCAGACGCATTGTCGCTGCAAGCCATGCGGCGTCAGCACGCGATACGCGCAATGGGAACGGAGCTGGGGTTGGGGTGTGCTGTCTGTTTCCATCAAAAATTAATGCGCTAATATTTCTCTTCTTTTCATTATCTTTTTCGGTGCTTACGGGCCCCTTACTTCTGTTCTCTTCGCTGTGCTTTGTTAATTTCTATTCTCCCCCTTACGGCAGTGACGGAAAATGTATGTCTCAGGGTATGTGTGCGGATATGACGGCAGTGCTTGCACAACGGTACATTTTATTGCCTCTCTCACGTGTCTGGCACGCAGCGGCCGCACCCCCGCCAACCACTGCTGGTGGGCGGAGCAGGGGCGGCGTGCTGGTGTTAAGTGTTTTTGAAATGTTGAGGGAGAAAGGATTTGTGACGCATGCGTGTAAGGTTGTATGACGGGTTTTTGCGATTTTTAGCGGATTTAACGCATTTACCGTCAAGCCGAGGTTTCACGGCTTATTAAAAGGAAAATCATTCCGTATGCAAATGTTGACGTAATTTTATGTTCGTTTTTACGTTTAAGGTGAACAGGCGCCCTGTTCCTGTTTTTCAGAGATTAACAAGCTTTTGCTAAGTTAGACTGATGATGGCAAAGGAAAGAGGGAGAGATAAAGCTGGCTAAACAAGATTTCGAACTCATACATATTTAGTTTTGAAATTGTGTAGCGTTTTCAATGTTTTTCTTCACGCTTCGCGTAATTTTCTGCTTACTAAAGTGCATGCAATTTCAGTTTTTTCCATTATTTTACCACTTTTATTTGCTACTCTACTAAATAAAACTGTACTATTTACCTTTTGTCGACAGTCATGTAGGATTTAACCAGTGACCACAGCCTACAATAATCGGTAATCCTGAAAACAAGTTCAGGGAAACACAAAGAGGCGAAACTCTGAGATCTGTTTTAGTCAAAATAAATGGTACAAAACGCACTTCTGCATACGAACAAGGCAAGTGATAATCATTAACACATTCAGAGATTTCACGCCAAACTGAAATAGTTTTACGCCTGAGACGGGTTCCTTTGTAGCCAAGCCATGCCTGTAAGCTTCTTAATGTGTGGCTTTGGCGGGTCATTACTTACTAAAACCCAATCTTTTCGCTGCTCTACTTTCGTCCACAAACATGCTTGTCAAGAGGCTCTTCTGGGCAACAATCAGGCCGCCTCGAAGGATATCGCCTTATCCGCATGGTCTAATTTTTTAAACCGTTGCAAATCATCCGTTTTGTCGTACACCATAACCCTGACCTCACACCGTAGGCTATGGGGAGCAAATATTTTCTAAATATGAAAACTTACAAGAATAGCAACAACTCGACAGGCCGCGCCAAGCCAAGCCGGACGAGCACAAAGCAAAGTGGGGTCTGCCAAATTTGCATTCATGGCGAATCGCAGCGAACATATTGCACGAAAGTAAACATGAAGAAACAGCGAAAGCACGAACTGCATTGAGAAAGACAGCAACGCAACATGACACTAGAGTAGAAATGCAAATGAAAAACGTCACAGAAGGAAAACAAAAAGCATTATAAATACCAGTGCGAAGTCCGGCCGGACTTTTTCTTGCTGCATTGCCTCTGTTAGGGACGGGGAAAGGCGGTGGGCGATGGCCAAAGCTTTCAGAGTCGAAATGAAAATCCTTGGAGTCAGCCAACGGCAGTCGGCACTGCCCGGAGTTGCAGGTGTACTGTGCCGAGTGCGGTCTAGGTGGCTGGTCTTACTGCATATAACGATTGTTGTTGGTGTTGTTGTTGTTGTTATAGTTGCATTGCTGCCACTGTCTATTAAGCACTGTCACAAGAACAATGCTAGCGAAGCGTGAAGTGTTGGAGTAGTGGGGGCAGTCGGGGGATTGGCCGACTAGCATTAGCGCACTGCGAAGAGTTACAATTTATTTTGTTGCCAGCTTGGCTGACAGAGTTCGTGATTTAAGTTTTGTTATCATTATGGCAATTTGTTTGTTTGTTTATTTTTTTCAGCCAAACGGTTGCGGAGCGTGAAATGTGTAACGTTGGGTAATGGTAACTGGCGTAAAGTGGTCGGATCTTAGATCGAATTAGGTACTCTTGTTGTAATTATTGAGAGAACTTGCAGAAATCTCACTAGAACTGAAGGCTTTCATTAATTTCTACACTAATTTATCGGGGTTTTGAAATAAGAATTTTGATTTTTTATACCATTTGAAGGATTTTCCTGTTTATTGAAATGCAATCAATAACTGAGAGTTTGGTTTTGAATACTTCGGCTTCATTCTGTGGTTGGGGCTTTTGTGCGGCCTCGAGGATCTGAGCAAACAAATGTTTGTAATTAAATTTGGAAAATATGCATACACAATTTTCCTGTGCTCAGCTAGTTTAAAATAAAAAAAAAAATACTCGCACGTACATGTGTCTGCGTGTGTGTTTGTTAAGAGTTGTGTGGCAGTGTCGTTCTCACCTTTCAGACGATGAACGTAAACAACTACACAGATTTGTATATATCGCAGTTACTATAACTTTATGTGCAATGTGTGTACATCAACAGCGCAAATATCTGCCGCGGCGGCAAGTGCGCGTAATGAGCTTTCAGTCCGCAATCACAGCCGCCCTCCTTGCCGTCTGTCCGCCTTGACAGCCGCAACCCACACCTCCGTGACCGCAATCGAGTTGTCACCTGTGCCGTACACACACACGTATGTACGTTCGAGTATGTTTGCAAGTGTCTAAGCGCACATGTGCCACCCGCACAAATTGTGCAAATGTGCGAATTAAGAGTAAAGGAAATTGCAACAATTTTCTGTTTGAGTTTTCGTCATAATTACGTTGCGTTGTCGGGAAATTTCACAAGTTTTGTGCTTTGCTTGTGCGTCTTTTACTTTGCTTTTTGGCGTTTCGGTACGTTTTACGTTGGCGTCAGAAACTCTGTGAGCCTGTTTGGCTCGATATAATGAACATATATGTATGCGTGCATGTGTGTGTGTGTGTGCGTTGTAGAACACTGGTGTGAAGTCAAAAGTGTCAGCTGCATAGATTTTAGCTTCTTTGCGTTTCTCGTTGCCGCTCGTTGCATGTAGTTGATGTGAAGGAAGTTGGCGTTTAAAGTTCTTTTCAAGCCAGCAGATTTTTGAATATAAAAGAACGATGCAAAAACACTATGTTTTATCGCTTTATAAGCTGAAGTTTAATTCGAGGCATTAAGCTGAGGCCCCAGTGACAAGTCACGATGAGGGTTTTGGTTTCACATAAATCCTTCATACGAACGATTTCACGATCTCAAAAAAAAATACAATCTCGAGAGTGGAATAACAAGTCTAATATTTACAACGATCGCAATTGGGTTATAGTTTAACAAGTAAATATGAGTTGAAATAATGAGACTTGTTCCGATAAATAATTTTGTTGAAAATGGCCTGAAAGTGTTGGAAATTTCACAGTCGCACAGCAATGAAACTAAGTACAAACCTACTATTTATTCATATCTTTCGACAGAGGGAATGGTGCGGGTATTGAACAAGGGGGCGTGGCATCGCCCATATAACTCAAATATATATACATATATACAGTGGCGCACGCAGGATTTTGTTTCGGGGGGGTTTTGTGTAACTTCGTTGAGAACTTTGAAATAGAATAAAATTAAGATGTATGAATGTACAGACTGAGATCCAAAACATGTATGTTTTCCCTACCTGACAGATTTTGGTCCTGAAAGTTCAAAATATAAAATTTAGTTAAAAGAAGACAATTTTTCGCTTTCATTTAATACCCATATCTTCATCATTGCATAACCGCAAATATTTAAAAAAATATTTGAAATGTGTATGTCCTTAAAATTTTAAAGTCCTTTAAAAAGGACTTTGGGTAAGAAAATGTGATATTGACTGTGCCAGGATACTATAAATGATCTCTAGTTTCACGTCTATATCAAAATTTGGATGGGTCTCGGCAAAAAAAAAATTGTTTCGCACGGTGTAATAAATGTAAAGTTGGTGTTTTCACTCAGTGCATCATAACTTTGTCATTTTTCTTTCGATTCTATTGATTTTTGGCTTAATATTTGCACAAATAATATATCTTCCATCTTAGATTTTAAAACCAAAGGAGATAATTTATTTTATCTATAAAAAAAAAACATACGAAAATTTATGATTTTTGAAAATGGTCGAAAAATTCACTTTTTTACATTTTTCACCGTCAGTATCTCAGCTGATTTGGACAATCTGTATATCTCTGGAAAGACTAATTTATTATCTTCTGACCGATGGACAGCTTGTGTTAGTCGGATGATTCGAACTGAACAGGGAAAAAGCTGTTTTTTTGAAGATTTTTCGAAAACACTTCGTACAACAATTTTTTGATCTTCAGTTTCGTGTTCAGCGACCCAAAGTTAGTCTAGAAAACACTTTTAATTTTAGGTGCATTTTTTGTGTCGAGTAGTGTTATTGATGATTGCATATACTTATATGCGACGGTTATAAGTTAAATTTCTGTACTAACTGAAAGATTTTTCGGCGGGTTTAAACCCCCAAAACCCTCCCCTGTGTGCGCCACTGCATATATACAAATGTTGTGCGAGACGAAGTTCGCCGGGTCAGCTAATATGTTTATAAAGTTTCAATCTTTCAATATCAAAATATACTTAAATCTTAACTCAATAAAATTTACCAATAAAAGTCTGTTCATTTAATTTCAGTGCATTACCTGCGAAAATGGAGAACTTCTAACAAACTTCGACAAACAAGCAAATCATATTTTTTGTGTAATTTGCATTTGTCTCCTTATTTGTCTGTTCCTCTTCTACTGCTCCTTCGGTTTTCAATGGTGTTTTTAAGAAACAGAGGAAAGGAGTGAAAGCGAGACTGGAACAGGCCGTAAAAGAGTCGCAAACGCAACCAAAGAACAAATAATATAAAGTTCGAGGATAGGCGAAAGAGCAGGGATTGCGAAAATTTCAATACGAAATGCAAGAAACGAATACGCAAAAAATGCGCACAAATGCGCCGCGATGTAGTTCGGCGAACTGCGCGACGCAAGTCTTCCTCGTGCTGACGCTGTTCGTGATCGGGAATCTAAGTGCCTGGCAGGAGAACGTGCGGCCGAAATTATACGTGGAGCTAGGTGAGTTGCCATTCCGATGTATTCCACAGTGTACAAACTAAACTTTTTAATAATTAAGTTAGTTTTGTTTTAATTTTAATTGTATAAAAAATATAGACAAAATTTCAATTACTTTCGAAATGCATTTACAAGTTAATCGCCTCTACGAACCATTGCAAATATTTTTTTGCAAAGTAAAGCCGCGGCCAACAATTCAGGGGATACCCCTATTAATGTCCTGTCTTGAACCCATCAAGATCATAGGTGCTGGGGAAAATATCTGCAGGGAGACAATTTCAAAATCGCGCAGTACGGACCAGACAAGAACTCTGTCTGTGATGAGCAGTGTGCTGGAACACCGCTGCAACGTGGAATGTATGGGCACCAGTGTTCGAACGGGTTGCCGGTTGGTTGCTTCTGATGTTGCGGCGCGCGTGTCAAGTGTGATGCGTCCTGTCGTGCTTGGCGTTTTATGAAATGCGCAAATTAAATCGTAAATAAAATACATAATGAGCCGCAACAAAAACGCAGTAAACAGTTATGATTATGTTTGGTTGTTATGTAGCAACAACAGGCAACAGCCGTAGGGAGGGCGCGACATGTGGCAGTGGAAGTGGGGAACCGATCGGCCCACTCGTGAATGTGGCGCAATACATTCTTGGCAACGCCCGAAGGCCATATGAAGCGCAAGTGCGGTGGGGCGCCGGAAAGCGACGCGCTGCCTTTAATTGCGTGCTTGTACGCATGCAGCCACGGCGGTCGACCGACACAGCTACCAGCGCTGCCATCAACGGCGGCAGTGTCAACGCCAGTGACACCGATAATGGCAGTGCCGCAATTGCAATTTCTGCCTGCCTGCTGTAGGCTGTCCGTGCCCCAATCTGTCTGCTTGTCCGTCCCGATGTCCAAAAGCGCATGTCTGCGCCGCAACTGGCTGTCTGTCTGCCGTTCTTCGAAAGTGGCAACCACAGGAAACACACTTGCGCCCTTTTATGGCGCATTGCCGTCATTGTTGCTGGCACCGGTGCTGTTGTTGCCGCTGTTGTAACCGATGGGCTTTAATTAAGTCCAAACGGAAATGTACATAATTTGAAGTCGATCGTCTATTTCTGGGCGGTTGGCAGCGCTCGCACATTACACATTGTTGCTGCAATGTTGTTCTTGTTTGTGGGCAATTGAAAATGCAGTTGCACGGAAAATTGCACAAACGCACGCGCACCTAAGCATTGGGACACGGCCAGGGCAACAACAAAAGCAATCGGCATTGCTTTTGCCACCCGCCTACCGCCGACCGGTGCGGCTTGTGCGGCCTGTTGGCAATATTGTCATAAATTTATTCGTAAATGCCACCTTTAATGATCGGGAGTCGAGCTGCAGTTGTGACGTCAACTTTAATGGCTCTTTCGCATGACGCACAGTGTCGCGAGTAGGGACAAAAATCAAAAAAATGAATGTCGTAAATGTCGAAAAATAAGTTTGTAGTACTGAAGTAAATACCTCAATTTACTAAAATGTGAAAACGAATTTTAAAAATATCAATTTATATACCAATTGCAGGCCACCAAACTTACACTTTGTGAAGGTTGGTGGCTTGGGTAGAAATTATTGCAATTTTTTGAATGTAAGTTCGAGGACTCTTATTGAAAAATTTCCCATGGAACCTTATGTTAAGTAAATATATTCTATAAATATACTATTTTTGCAACTCTGTGAAAGCTTTCTCTCTTTGGTTTTGCTTTCCATATTCCTTGTACCGCTATTTAAAGAAACGTCAATTCGTAGGAATGAAAGTGCAATGTCATCAAACTTTAGATAAACTTAAAAAAAAACTACTTCTTACTACTTCGAGATTTTACAGTGTGATATAGCTGAAAGTATGTATTAATAGAAACCATGGCTTTTAGCTGCACAAACTTGCACGTTTTTAAGAAATTTAGCATTTTCAGTGCCGTATGCAGTCAAAAATAGGGTCCTTTTTGCAGCATGGTTGGCAGGAAAACATAGCGACCACTGCTGCGCTTCGCTTGAGCTATAGATTTTTGTTTGTAATAATATGCAAACACCACTTGATTTAGAAAAATTACAAAAAAAAGGTAGATTTGATGGAAGGCTTCGGTAATACTGCGTGGCTTGCCATCGAATCAAGGCAACTTTCGAAAAGAAGCAAAACTTGTTAATTTCTTCAGAACCAATTACACTGCACAACAAAATCAATTTTTTTTTAAATAACAAGGTTCTGACAACGAATTCTGGTAGAGGGGGCCAAAAAAAATATACGTGTATCGGCGTTTTGAAAGTTTACGTCTGAATTTTTTTTTGGGGGGGTCAAAGTTTTCCCCTTTTTGCGCATTCTTATGGTTAATCGGCATACGAAAACCATGTAACCTCACATTTTAGGTATATGATGTGTTCAGCAGTTTGATGTAAAATACTACGAAGAAAATTTTTGTGGAGCATTTTAACCCTGTAGCTCCTATTTGTATGGGTCAATTTGACCCTTTTTTCTAAAATGCCAAAAATGTCCTGTAAAACAGGACTTTTTAAGGACAAAATGTACCACGAAAATATTCGCCATAACATTCTACTATAGGTCTCTGAATACATGAAAGCTCAGAAATTAACTTGAACGCCAGAATTAAGCCAAAACTGAAAATGTGTTTCAGTGTTTATTTCGTACTTATTCAAAATTGGTACTAAAATGTCCTACAAAACTTGATTTTTGAGGGTTAGTGTGTATGGAAAAAATGTTGAACGCAAAATTTCACTTTAAGTCACCGTACAAAAGAAAGCTCTAGATATAATATATATAAATAGAAAAATTAGAACAATTTTGGGTATTTAAGGTATTAATTATATTTTTCGTTTAGCTCTTGGCAATTCCACACCGTTATCAAATAATGCCCAGCATACATCAGCTATAAAAGAATGAATACTTGTTGCGCGCGGGTTTGCAAAAACAAATATATATAGCTCGTGGTGGATACGGGGTGGCATGCTGGGTTGGTCTTCGGCTAGTCATGTCGGCTGGGTCGAGGTTCTTGTAACCACACATGAAGCAACCAAAATATCTAAACCGTCTTGACTAGGACCAGGTGACAAATAAAATAAAAATAAGAAAGAGCAGGTGCAAAAAGAGTGGCAAGGAAATAACATGCATAGCTGGATTAGGGTTGATGTTGTACCCTAGAGTGCACTTCTCCCTCCCCTTTGTATACGCCTATGGCTACCTAAGCACTCGAAATCTTCGATAGCCCCTTAACCAAAACGTCTGCTTCGCTTATGGCATCCTATTCATGTTGCACGTCGACATTCCCCTTAGCATGTAAATTCAAATACACATTTTCGATATATACAAATAGAATTTCATTGGTAAATATTCAAATTATGCAACAACATTTTAAATGATTTTTTAACTAGATCTAAATAGAAAAGTATGTATCAAAATTACGCTAATTTAATTAAATTCAATTAAAACAATCATTTTAACTCACTTACTCAGTTTTCCATCGTTGTGTCGTATGGCCATGCGAGACGATGAATGGTGAGATGGGCTTAAAACTAAATTATGATATTAGACGAAATTTTGATGGGCTTACATTTCTAGTTAGTTTTTTTTTTTTTCTCACATTGATAATTAATTATAATTATTGTAGCATAATTAATCTAGAAAATACATTTTTAACAATTCAGAGCAATTTTTAGAATAATTGCATGATTAGAATTTAGGATTTAGAATTTTAAAGAAATAGAAATTTTGTAAGTTTTAACATTATGAGAGGGGCATTTTAGTAGTAATTTTATGTTGTCTTCTTTTTTTTTTAAAGTTAAATTCTACTAGTTTCAAGTTTTAAATATTTTAACCAAATTTTAAGCAATTTGTTTCACTTTTAGGTAATTTTTTTTCAAATTTTAAAACAACATATTTTTATCAAAATTCACACATTTCAGCTTTTTCTTTACTTTCCAATTCTCTTTTTGCCATTTTATGGCTTTTAAGCACTTTCACGATATCAAATTGTATCGAAATTACACTCTGCCGGTTTTTAGGTCATTATGACCGAATTTCCTGGCGCCGCAGCGCGAATATGGAGATGTTTTCCGAGCACTGAATCCCAAGAAATCCCTCGTAGACAACTTTTGCAATTGAATTGTTGGAATGAAAATGTTGGAATGTAATGTTGTTGTTGCAAGGAGGCCTTCGATGTCCTTTTACGCCAGGGTGTGGCAAGCTCGTGGAGTTTTGTTTTTTTCCCAAAATTTGCTCCTGCAGGATATTAGTGCCTGAAGGATACACCAAGTTAGCACTCCGGTTTGGGGGGGGGGGGGATTTGGTGGCCAGCAACTTACCAGTAATTACAATATTACACACACTGAACCACTTCCACTGCACTTAACTTAATCCGGCTTCGTCAGCTTGCACTTTCGTTTTAAACGCGTCGCGCGGTTTTGGGTGCTTAAATAGCATAATTCTGCCTAACGGCAAAATCGTTCGATCTGAACAAAAATTATGATTTATGGCCTTGTTTACGCCAAAAGTGCATCTGCAGTACTCCAACAATTTGCCTACAAGAATGCAAGAGGAATGCACTCAACAACAACTACTGTGCGTGCTGAGCGAGACTGCAGCAATGCACTGTGTGGGTGCTGGTATGTGTGTGTGTACCAGTGTTGTGCTGATCGGTAAGTGAGAACAGTTGTAAGCGTGATTGAGCACATCACTGGCGAATGTGGGGTTTGGCACTAGGCTGTATAGTTTATAGTGCACAAACAAAAAGGTGCATTGGTTGAATACAATTGAATAGGAGAAAAAGCTGACTTGAACGAAAATTGAAAGTAAACTTGAGCGAACCGTAACATACTCTTGCCTTTATACCGTTCCTCAATGGGTTTGGGGGTTGAACCCCGCCCCCCTAAATATTAGGATCGACTTTAAAATTACATACAAATTAGAAGGCATTTTATAAATATTAAAGAATTACTTTTTGAAACCCCCCGAGATATTTTTCTGAATCCGCCCCTGATGAGGGCACATGTCTGATGAAATCGTTCCCCATGTTCGTCGGATTCTGTTGCCAACTGATGTTCGAAGTAATCCATATGAGAATTCAGAAAATGAATTTTTGGTGACATACTAACACCTAGTTTTTCGAATGCACTCATCATGGTGTCGACGTGCATTCGAGCAGCAGGAAAACGATTTCTGCCTAGAACATGTCAATGACTCGTTTAATGCTTTTCCATGCGACAATCTCATTTGGTGAAAGCATTTGATCGAATTCGGCGCTACACATAAGCCTTTTTATCTCAGGACCAACAAAAACACAAATTTATTGGTATGAAGCCAATATGAAAAAGTAAAGTTTTAGCATTCATACCTTCTTTTATCTTTGCTTCGCTTAGATTTGGAAACAATGTCTTCAGAAAGTTTAATGCCGATCCATTTATATCCACACACTTAACAAAATTGTTTACCACACCAAGTTTTATATGTAATGGTTGTAAAAGAATTTTTTTTTGTTGGCACAAGCGGTGGATGGAGAATATTATGCTCGCCTAATGTCCCTTCAGCCCTCGGCTCCCATTGTTTTTTGGAATATTGGTTGCCCTTCCATCTGCTATTCCACGTGCAAGTTTTGTAGGACATTTTAGTACCAATTTTGATTAAGTACGAAATAAACACTGAAACACATTTTCAGTTTTGGCTTAATTCTGGCGTTCAAGTTAATTTCTGAGCTTTCATGAGACCTATAGTAGAATTTTATGGCGAATATTTTCGTGGTACATTTTGTCCTTAAAAAGTCCTGTTTTACAGGACATTTTTGGCATTTTAGAAAAAAGGGTCAAATTGACCCATACAAATAGGAGCTACAGGGTTAAAATGCTCCACAAAAATTTTCTTCGTAGTATTTTACATCAAACTGCTGAACACATCATATACCTAAAATGTGAGGTTACATGGTTTTCGTATGCCGATTCACCATAAGAATGTGCAAAAAGGGAAAAACTTTGACCCCCCCCAAAAAAAAATTCAGACGTAAACTTTCAAAATGCCGATACACGTATATTTTGTTTTGGCCTCCTCTACCAGAATCCGTTGTCAGAACCTTGTTATTTTTTTGTGCTGTGCAGTGTTATAGCAGTTAATAGGAAAATTAAAGTTAAACATGAAAACCGAAACTCTGATATACTGCAATATATAATATCTGAGAAAGTTGAAGAAAGGAGTTTTTAAATTTTGTCAAAAATTGATGTAGAGGGTTTAATTTCCTATAGTTCATGATCGGAATGCGATTATCCTAGCAGTACAGATTAACAAATTGTAATTTTGAATGAAAATATATGCTCTACTGAATTTAATAAGAGGTGTTATTATTTTCTATTTGGGTTTGAAATTACTTAGGTGCGCATAAGTATGCAGAGATATTTGTAGTTTTTTCAATATTTCCTTTTTTATGACAAGCGTATTTGTAGGTTGAGGTTAGTATATACCTTTATATTGATGATATGAGTTGCTGTACCAAATTTCATCAATATATCTTTTATAGTTTCCGAGATACTGTCAACTTAGTATTTGGTTTGTATGGGAGGTGGGCGCGTCCGTGGGGCGATTGAAGTAATTTTTGGCGTATTAACTTCTCTTTATAACAAAATCATATTATTCCTACTATTCTACGACTATTCCTTCAATTTTTGTCCCTCGCTACTATGGACTCGCGACTCGTTCTCCTTGGGTTTTGTGAATTTTCATAAATTTGTGTAATACATATACAAGTTGTATTTAAAATTGCATACAAAATGCACAGTCGGTAAAAACGAGGCAAAGCCTTGGGCGTCTATTAGTAAAAATATAGATCAGTAATAAGAAGATCGATATCGATCAGTGTGTGCATGTTTTTTCGAAATCAAATTTCATTATAAAACTGATGAAAGTACGGCAACTGCCATACAAAAGCTTCAACTTGTGGGCTTCGGTGAAATAATGATGTTCGCGAATATGTCGCCGCAGTCGGCTCACTCACACGAAGAACCCTAACCGCACTTTTCTGCCGCACAGTAGACAGCCGGGGTCGTGTGCAACAACTCTAGAGCTGCCGGTTTAGTTGTTTCGCTCTCTGCCTCCGTTTGTCTGTCTGCTAGTCCGTCGCGCTGCTGTCTGTTGCACTACAAAAATACGACGGCGACACATTCTGGAAAAAAATATAATTTACATAAGTGCAGGATATTCCGTTTTCGTTCCATTGCTTTCTTACACCATATGCAAATTTCAGATGATATTTTTTAGAGTCGCGTGGTGCGCGCTGACTGCGTGGCGGGGGAAAGCAAGTAAGAATAAAATGCCAAAAATAACTCGGCACGTTTTGTAGAAATTACATTATTAAGTGCGCATTTGGCAGCGGCAGCAGCCGTGAGCTCTGGGCCAGCGCTGCGGAGTCGTGGTCAAGTGGATGTCATGTGCGCCTGCGTGCGTGTGTGTTGCGGAGCGAAGAATCCAAGTCAGCAACGCTAAGCTGCAGTGCTGCAGCAAAGGAATGGCACACAATTGCTAGGAATGTGTCACCCGGCGAGAACGTACGAGCACACAACCAGTCTCTTTGTTTTCTAAGAGGGGAAAAGGGCGATAAAATCCAAATCGTTTGCACAAGCAGACAGGAGTAATCGGGCAGCCGGCGAGTATGCGAATGCGGTCCGGAAGGTAGATTTAGCTGTCAATAAAGAACTACCCAGTCGCGGATGCTGTTGTCAACTGCGATCATTAACATTGTCAACGTCGTTGGGGAAATGCTTTAAGATAGGATGAGTGCATGCCGTAAGTTCTAGACATGTCCACTTTTTTGCTGAAAGAACTTCTACTGCTTCTTTTAAAATAAATGATGTCTGAGAAGAGCAACAAAATGGTCGAAATGTTTCGGAATAATATTCAATCGGAAATTTGTATATCGGTAAATTTGGATATCGACAAATGTTTAAGTACTTCGGGCTATGGTTTGCAAGAGGGAAGTTTAATAATTACACTGTGCAAGTCCAAAATTTAGACATGGGGGGACCTACTGGGTGAGTTTCCTATAGGTATACTGAGTTGAGATCCACCAGCCGTTTGGTAAGATTGGCTCTAGTTTATGAGAAATCCGACTTTGAAGTTTGGTAATTTTCGTCAAGTTTGTCGCTTAAGTCTTCGAACGTTTAAATGCTAATAGTTCCTAAATCGTTCCGAATATCGCTTTACTGTCTTGGGCAAGTTTGTAGATATTGTTACGAATTGCTAGTTCCAGTGGGCTAGTACGTATCTCTGGATTGTGCAGTTTAGGTGCAGGTGCCAGGTGCCCTCCACTGGAGTCGTTATGGTATGCCTCGATGACCTCGTTGATTCTGCATTTCGGCACTACCATTAGGGAGTTGCTGGTCCGACCATCCGCGCTCTCCCATTCGCGGTACAGGCATCCTTCTTTCAGCCGCAGACTTTTCCACTGTGCCCAGTAAGCCTTAGCGATCGGGCTTTCACCGGCCATCTCCTGCCAGTCTGGACGTGCGCCTTGCTCCTTGCCTTCGACGATTTTTGCAAGATCCGCATCCTCACGCTGGTCCTTTTGTAGCCTCTCCGCAGACCACTCTTCCTCTGGCATAACGCTTACCAACCGGACGTCCACTATCTGTTCTTTGCTTTCGGCTCGCGAGCACTGCCTGCATTCGACTTTGCACGGACGGCGTGACAAGGCATCGGAATTTCCATGGCTACTGCCCTTGCGATGCTCTACCGTGTAGTCGTAGCTCTGCAGTCGCTCGATCCACCGCGCCAATTGCCCTTCAGGATCCTTAAAGTTCAGGAGCCATCTCAATGCCGCATGATCTGTGCGCAGGCGAAACCTTTGTCCATACAGATATTTGTGGAAGTGTTTTACGCAGTCCAATACCGCCAGCAGTTCTCTCCGTGTCACACAGTAGTTGCGTTCCGGTTTCGATAGAACCCTACTGTAGTACGCTATCACTTGTTCCTGGCCGTCTATTATCTGTGATAGCACACCGCCAATACTATTCCCGCTTGCATCTGTATCCACATCCACATGCACAAACATCTCCCCAGGCACGGGGAAGGCCAGAATTGGAGCACTGCACAGTTTTTCCTTCAGACGCGCAAAAGCCTGCTCCTGCTCTTCGTTCCACTCGAAAGCTTGGCTCTTTTTCGTCAGTTTGTGCAAGCTGCTCGCTATGTTCGCGAATCCCGGAACAAATCGGCGGTAGTATGTGCACAGGCCCAGGAAACTGCGGAGTTCGTGTAGATTGCGTGGCCGGGGCCACTCCTTCACCGCCGTGATTTTGCCTTCATCCGTATGTACTCCGCGGGCGGAAACCGTATGACCCAGATACTTGACCTCTTTTTGGAACAGCGAGCACTTCTTCGGGTTGAGTTTAAGCCCAGCTTTTTGTATCCGCTCGAATACCTCCTTCAGCTTTCCCAGGTGGTCGTCGATGCTTTTACCCATCACGATTTTGTCGTCGAGGTACACCAGGCACGTCCGCCAATGCAGCCCCTTTAGCACGCGTTCCATTAGCCGCTCGAATGTTGCTGGTGCGTTGCAGAGTCCAAACGGCATGACGGTGAACTGCCACAAACCATCGCCAACACTGAAAGCCGTTTTCTCCTTGTCCTTGTCTGCAAGCTCTACCTGCCAATAGCCGCTGCGTAAGTCGAGCGTGGAGAACCACTGTGTGCCTGACAGCGTGTCCAGGGTGTCATCGATCCGCGGTAGTGGATAACTGTCCTTCTTGGTCACATCATTGAGCTTCCGATAGTCCACACAAAACCGGGCACTGCCATCCTTTTTCTTGACTAGCACGACCGGCGAGCACCAGGGGCCCGAAGAAGGTTCTATGACCTTTTCTTTCCGCATGTTTTCGATCAAATTTGTGACCTCTTCCCTCTTGGCCAGAGGAACTCGTCTTGGCGGTTGGCGAATCGGTTTTGCACTTCCGGTGTCGATGTTGTGCTTCACTATGGCTGTTCTTCCGCCTGCTTCTGCCGCAAATATTGACCCATAGTGCTGCAGGAGTGACCTCGCCTTCTGTTTCTGCTTGGCCGTCAACTCGCTACTCCACTGGTTCTCCTGCGGTATGGCGTCCATGTTAAAACCGCTCTTCTTATTACCTCCAGGCGGGCTACTCTCGCAATTGACCACTGCTACAGCTTACTTACATTCGCCAATTACCTCATCTTTCCCGACATATCTGGGTGCATTCAGGGGGTTCAGTATTCTGACCGGTATTCTGCCATTCTTAGGTTCCACTAATGTACGTCCGATGATGATATTGTCGTGTCCTTGTTTCGGTGCTTCTACAACCCACAGCCGACTCGTCCCATCGTCCTCGTCCACCTTTGCCCACACAATCGCCTCAGAGTTCGCTGGTATCCTCCTGTGTTGACACGATACAACCTTCCTTACCGCCACGCTTCGCTCATAGCCGTTGTTCAGCGGGAATTCAACGTTGGCATATCTCAGCACATTTTCCTTCAGGTCCAGCGTAAAACCGTGCCTAATCATGAAATCCACGCCGATAATCACGTCGTCCATTATATCCGCGACGATGAACTCATGTTCCAGGCTGCTGGTGCCGATAGCAATCGTTTTTGTAACTTTTCCTCTTACCGGCGCACGCTCGCCAGTCGCAGTCCGCAGCTGTATGCCATGCAGTGGTTCCCAGTTCTTCAGCAGCTTCCTTTTTATGATCGAATATGACGCTCCAGTATCCAGTGTCAACACGAACAACTTTACATCTATCCTTCCTTCAATTGCTAAGCTGCTGGGCTGTCGTTTCAGCTGTGAGACAAGGACGGTGGGGCGGCAGATTGTGGGGATCAGCTCACGCCCCTTTGGGCTGACCCGTTTTAGTTTAACGACTCGCCGTCCTCAGCCCTGCGCTTGTTGGCTGGGCCTCGATTGTCAGTATTCCTCGTGTCAGGCGATTGCGATCGAGAACGGGAACGCCTCTTTCGTTGGCGGCAGTCTCGTGATATGTGGCCCTGCTTGCCACATACCCAGCAAACAACTTTAGAGGAGACCACCCGTGGCCTGTCCGGTGGCTCAGAGCTTATGGCCTGGATCGTAATGTCGTTGTCTGGCTGGATCTGGCGTATCCTTGCAGGTGCATACCCAGTGCTCCCAATCCATGTCGCCTCATATGTCATCGCGCTGGTCACCGTCTCCCTAAATGTCGGCTTGCCCATCATCAACGCACTGCGACGTGTCTCCGGATCATGAAGACCTTCAATAAATGCCTCAATCTTCATCCTCTCGAGATCATCAGCGCCGAAGGACGGGTAGGACAGCTGCACGAGCCGCTCAATGTCTGCTGCATATGTCTGCAGCGCCTCGTTGGATCTTTGCCTGCGGTTCTTCAGCTCACAGTAGTACAGCGTTCTGTTGTGCTCGTCGCTGTATTTGGTTGCCAGCGCCCTTATGACGGTCTCGTACTCACTTCGTAAACATTTTGGAACTGATTTTATTACCTCAGCCGCAGCACCTTTAAGAGCCAGCGCCAATCTCCGACCTTTCCTTACATCGGTCCACTGATTTTCCAGAGCAGCCAGGTCGAATTGTAGCTTGAATGTATCGAACGGCGTAGTCCCATCATAAGTAGGCACTTCTGCTCGGGTGGCAACACTTTCCGGTTGTACCTCCCTAAGCCGCTCGTCCATTTTTCTGTTCATCGAGTCTTCCAGACTATCAACTCGTTTGTTCAGGGAATCATCAAGATCGTCAACACGTTTGTTCAGGGAATCATCCAGGTTGTCGACTCGTTTATCCAAGTGCTCTACTCGCGTCTCCAAGTGCTCGACTTTCCCATTAATCCTGTCCGAGATTTCCTCCACTTTCTGCTCCAAGCGCGCAGAATTTTCCTGAAGCTTGCTGGACAACTCCCGATTCGCATTTTCCAGTTTTGCTGATACTTGCGCCGATATTTCATGGGTCGCCGTTTCCATTCGCGCCGAAATTTCCTGATTGGTAATTTCCAGTTTCGCAGAAGTTTCTTCAAACATGCCTCTCATTGCAACCATAAGCTGGCTCATGTCCATGGCTTGTGGTGGCGCAGCCGCTGCAGCCGTACTTTGCATCGACGCAGCACCCGCAGGGGATTCCTCCACTTTACCCGACGCCTCTAGCTCCTGCGTTCCGAACTCGTGCGCAGCCCAATTGATGCCTCGCGATTCACACGCCTCTCGCAAGCGCAGCTGCAACTCCACCTTTCCGCCAGCAGTCGGCAAATTCCAGGCAGCCAGCTCCTTTTTCAGCTGGTCCACCTTCAGTTGCTCGAGTTTTACCATGTCTGCGTTTTATAATTTTATTTAATTTTTTTCCTTTATTTATTCAGTAGCACAATCCCACTTCTGACACCAAATGTTACGAATTGCTAGTTCCAGTGGGCTAGTACGTATCTCTGGATTGTGCAGTTTAGAATAAAAACACACTTAATTTCTCAAACGCAGTCAATAACAACCAACAATCACTTTATTTCACCAATTTCACACTTTACTGTCTTTACACTTAATTATTTGCTTAACCACTACGTGTGGCACCTTCACTTGTCAAACCAAGACTGACTCGCTGCGCCGTACCCGGCTGCCTTTTATACCTGTCCGGTTATCGCGCAGATCGTTCTCGCACATTCCAGAGTGGACTAAAGGTTTCCATGATGAGCCATCATTGCCAGGTTGGACTAAAAGTTCCCATCATTGCCAGGTTGGACTAAATGTTTCCATCATTGCCAGGTTGGACTAAAAGTTTCCCTTATTATTGCGGCCGTCGCACACTGTGTGAAATGGTCAATCTAGCGGAACTAAATTAATAACTCTTGAATGCGTAACGATATCGTGGTGAAATTTTGTACAGATACTGCTGGTGTTTCACCTGAGAACTGGTATGAATATGGGCATGGTCCGCCTACTTTCAAGTAGGGTTGCCATCTATATATATACAAGAAAGTGGATGTATGTGTGTAAGCACATCACGCTCAAACCGACCGGCCGATTTCCATGGAGTTTTTTTTGTTGAATTAGTATTGAGTCAGTTCAGGTTCGTGCGAAAAGAAATTTCCGGAAAATCGATTGGAAAAGTCGGAAAATCCCTGCCATATTGCCGTGAATTCTGAACATTTTCAGACGATAACTTTGGAACCATTAGTCAAACATCAATGAAATTCACTAAGAAGTTACTATTAAGTCATGTCCTTCGACAGGGCGAATTTGGCGAGTATTGGACGAGGGGGCGTGGCACCATCCATACAAGCCGAACCTTAATAATGGAATATCTTCGACATTGTAAGGTGCACAGCATTGAACTTTAGTATGGCGTCGTCCCATAGATGAGTCATTCTACTGGTAAGATTTAATGGGCGTTGGACAAAGGGCGTGGCACATTTTTGTGACCCAAATATTTCGCTGAACTATAAGTCGCTCAGCAATGAAACTTAGTACGAACCCACCATTTATTCATATCTTTCGACAGAGGGAATGATGAGGGTATTGAACAAGGGGGCGTGGCACCGCCCATACAAGCCAAATTTTTAATAGAGAATATCTTTGAAATTGTAAGTCGTACAACACTGAAATTTAGTACCCCGTCGTCCCATAGATGAGTCATTATACTGGTAAAATTTGATGGGCGTTAGACAAGGGGCGTGGTCATTTTTGTGACCCAAATATTTTGCTGAACTATAAGTCACACAGCAATGAAACTTAGTACGAACCCACCATTTTTTCTTTCGACAGAGAACAGTGTGGGAGTATTGAATAAGGGGGCGTGGCACCGCCCATATAATTTAAATCTGGTTCAAGCGCAGTCCATGTGGTAAGGCAGCGTAAAAAAAATGTTCTATCATAAAAATTATGAAGCAACGTAAAAAAAATTTTCTTTCAAATAGCGTGGAGAGACCAAGGAAAAAAAAAATTTTGTATGAGTGGGGCAAATATGGGCAGCCAAATTTAACTGAATCTTCAAAAACATGAACCAAAGCAGTTATTAAGAGACATTTTAAATCGGATACACGCGGATACATTTTGTAATCTCAAAGCAAAATCACAACATTTGAAAAATTTTTATATGTCCGAATAAATTGCTCTGTAACCACTAATAATATACATAACGATATTCAAGTTTACCTGATAAGGTGGCGGAAATGGTGCTGATAGCTAATAACAGAGTTTGTATATGCGTGTTCGCCGTGATAATCTCGAATTACATCTAAATCACAAGTGACTCACAAATTTCAACAATTTTCTTTTATACAAATAGCTGCACATTCAAGATGATCGTTCGCGATGTGATTTTGCCAAACAGAAAATACTACGAGAATCGAATCCCTCAATGTGCTAGCTAATTTTGAATTATTAAATTTTTTTTTTTTTGACATTCGAATTTTTGAATAAAGTTCCGCTAGATATGCAAAATTACACAGTGTGCGTCGTTGCCAGATTGAATTATAGCACGGCGCGCAGCGCCAGGGTTGCTTCGCACAGCGACAGACTGTCTCATCGTTATGCACATATCGCCATTACACAGTTTGAATGTATTTTTGTTTGGATTGGTGTCTTAAGCAAATTTGTTGGTCGTTAAAATATCTACAAACTTGCCGAAGACAGTAAAGCGATATTCGAAACGATTTAGGACCTACTTAAGCGACAAACTTGACGAAAATTACCAAACTTCAAAGTCGGATTTCTCTTAAACTAGAGCCAATCTTACCAAACGGCTGGTGGATCTCAACTCAGTATACCTATAGAAAACTCACCCAGTAGGTCCCCCCATGTCTAAATTTTTGAGGGCAAATTTCACGCACAGTGTTATCGTTGCCTGAGCTTTGGATGAATCTGGCGGTATCGTCTAGTAGTGCAGAACCTATCATACTCTATTAAACGCATTGCTGCTGGGCGTATAGTTTTATTTTAATTTTGTCTTCACATTTAAGAAACAATATCAAAATCTCGTATTAAACTTTTACCCAAATGTCGGACTATAATATTGTGAAAATGATCCAACATTTATTAAAGCTGGCAGCACTTCTGAACTAAGCCTTGTAAAATAATGTAAGGTTCCATTGTTCGATTCGTATGATTCTGTTCGTAAAGTTGGAAAACGAGCAGTTTGTGCTACTCCTGCCTTGTACCCAGAAAGTTGTTCTGGTTCTCATATGAATTTTCCGCATATTTGTCGCGAAGTGGGAAATTTCACGGAAATGAAGTGCTTTGTACTTTTAAAGTTTTCCTGAGCGCTCGCCGCATTGATACATGCCGCCGTACGTGTGAGCTCTGGTGTGTGTGTGTTTGTGTGTACGTGTAGCGGTACAACGACAGTTGCGGGGAGCATATTGCACGTCGGCAGAATGTGAGCGTTACGTGCGCGCGGCCCGAGTGATTAAAACGGGCAGCAGTGGCCGCAGTGACTGCCACATCGGCACAGCGATGAAACTGAAACTGCGATGGCACTGCGACCGGCAACAGTGCGCGCAGAAATATCGGAAACAATTGCTCATAATGACGTTAATAAAAAAGTTGTTACTGCATTGTTGCTGCATGTTTGCCGTTCTCTGTTCGACGCTGCGCCCGCTGCATGCCGACTGCAGTTGCAGTGCCAATTGCAGATAATGGCCATTGTTGGAGTGCGCATTCAACTCCAACGCCACCTCCACCGCCAACGACTCTTCTCGTCACCAGAACGCAAGTGCAAGTCCGTTGTGCGCTTCTCGTTTATTTTTGCATTGCTTTTCTTTTTGGCTGCAGCGTCAGCTTCGACTGTGTTAATGACTGCCATCAAGCCGGCAGCGAGCGGTGGCAGCTGCCGGTAGTTGCTGGCTGCTGGTTGCCGGCTGCAGCGCCGGTGGCCCTGAATGCGCGCCAGCCACTGGGGAAATTAGTAATGCGAGGCGCAGCACCAGACAGTCCGGTCTCTCTTCGGCGCTGTCAGTTGGCATGTGTGTGCGTCCGTGCGCGACAAATAGGAGACAAATGTACGCTGACGTCGGACATGGTGCTGGCTTCCCGGCGACATCGTCCAGCTCGGCTGGTAATTGAAACGACGTGGAAGAGTGAGCGCATTCCATGGAAGAAATATTTAAGATGGCCACATCCAGTCAATGGACATCAGCCATCGGGCACTGGCTAACTCGCCGGTTAATTGTTGCAGTTGCCTTGCAATGGTACTTGTAGCTCGTTTCTCTGTGCTCTGCATTTGGAAGCAGCAGAGATCTTAGGATTCAGTTGAAATATGGCGGAAGCTAAAGTTGAACTTGGTGCGCCACAGATTTTTTGTTTTGTTTTCAAATTCTCCATAGTTTCTAGCCGCTGTTGGCCTTATTGCAGCTGTCTCTCCTTAGCGCACTCTCTATCTCGGTGGCGTCTTTCAATTCACAACATTTGCCATCAGCTAATATTGCGTCAGCTGACTTTGTGACGTTTGCAGCGTTCGTTTTCAATTCATCAGCGATATTTGCGATTTGTTGTCCCACGCTACACGTCTATGCGGCCCACTCGGTGGCGGTGGCCGCAGTGAAGCTGCCAGCAGACGCACCAGCAGCTATTGTAGGCGGCAGACACGTGGCGTGGCAATTGCCACGTTTTGACGTTGACAAATACATGCCGATAAGTTCACCCATTGGCGGCGGCGTATTCGTGCAGGATAGTGCCTTGACACGGCGCTGGCTGCGCGCTGTTTGTGAGCTGCTGTCGCATTGTTGGCGCTGCTGCGGCGTTGTGATTGCAGCGGCAGTTGTGCGTGCTTGTAGGCGCGACGTGCAGCCAGTGGTAGCACTGAAACCGCTTAGTGGCAACAAATGCGGGTGTCACGTGGGCTGCTTCTACTGCCGTCGCCGCTGCGTATCCATTACCTGCAGCGCGCTGCTGCTGCCCGAGTTTCAGTTGCGTACGTGCCACACGTGGGTCACCCCGCTCGCCGCCGCGGCCGTCTGCGTACTCGCAAAAATAATGGCAATGCATTGCGCTGTAGCCGAAGTGTGTGGGCGCAGCTGTGACGCCGGCACTTGGCTGTCGTCTGATTTCCGCGCTGATTGTGCGCCTTTGGCTGAGCGAATGTTGCGCGGGTAGTTTGCGTTTGATTTATGTGTTTTTAATGTGTGACTGCGTTCGATTGGCGAAAGTTCGTGTCGCTTGTTTGTTGCGGCTGTGCTGTGCCCCAATTTCGCCGAGGAGCTTACAAGGTTACTCGTTGCACGCAAAGTGAGCGCCCAACGTCTTCGTCCGTCAACGCGATGCGATCTAGTTTTGTGCGAAAAAATCGAACATTGCGGCTTGTCAAATGCAGCCAAGACGAATGACGGTACAGCTGAGCACGGCAGGCGGAACAATTCGATTAGAAAGATTGCACAGTTGGCATTCTGGTGCCCTGTGTCGTATGGCCGCTGAAAGCTGCTGCTGACAGCGCAAAAGCTTCAAAAGATCCGCTCTCTGAAATAGTGTTGTCGACATAAGATGCTTGAAAAAGATGTTCGAATCCTTCAACACATTCATCGACTAGTTCCAAACAAGCGAACAAACGCGATTGGAAACAAATTGCTTGTTTTTCAACAAATGAACAAAATGAACGCATTCTAAACCTACATGCGCAAGTATTTGCCAAATGTGTTTCAAACCTTCCCAATGTTTTTAACATAATCTTCTTACTTTATAAAAAAGTTTGCAATATTTTGACATAAAGTTTGCCTAATATGATTGCATTAAGTTTGTAGGAGTAAGTTTTTCCCCAAGGGACAATTTAATTTGTTTAACAATTGAATTTTGTAAGCATATTCCAAAGGAAATGCTTGCGTAAGCTTGTTGTAAATTTATTCCAAAAGGAAATTGTTCACTGGGAAGTTTAGTGCCGTCTATGAGACCTTGAATAGGATTGCAGTTGGTCGGGTGATCCATAGAAATCAAAGCGCGATGTTTAGATATATTCAACGTTTACACATACAATTGTAGAACCTGTGTCATTGTGTTGTTATAGTCCTCTCCATGGATTCTGGAATACTATATACATCGTGTCTGGGTATAGTGAACACCTCGATATAGTGAACATGCAAATTTTGACATGGAGCCTTTAAATCATGAACAAAATTTTGAAAGCAATTTCGAGCAAAAAGCAAAAAATGTATTTTGAGCAAATAAAACGAGTTTTTGAACAACAAGGTTAACATTTTTATTTATTTATTTGAATTTATTTATTTGAATTTATTTATTTATATTTATTAGTGAACAACCTCAATACTCTGAACAGGCCTTGCAATAATTAGTTCACTATATCCAGACGCGACTGTAATAATAACATGAGCAGCGAAAACTTACCACTGCTCATAATATTTTTTTCTCAGCTGTGAAATTCCCATTCGATTTCGAATGTGCAGCGTTCGCTTTCCTTCATTGCTCTTCGTATTTTAATCTGCAATTAAAGCATACTTGAGCCACAATTAAAGCATTCGCAATGCAGCAAGAAACGATTGCTTAGCGATGCTAAATCACCTTTCACTTAACTTGCACGATAAATAAAATAAATAAATGCGTCCTCCGCCATTATTGCGAGTCCACTGGAATCTTGTAGGACGCTTGGTTAATGGTCGAATTGGCAATAAGAGCGACGTAAACGTTTGTCGGACATTAAATGTCGCCAACACTTGCAGTGCAAAAACCCACACATACCTACATACATACACAGACACAGTGACGCACAGTGGTCCGGTGAATGCAATAAGTGCTTAATGAATTAAATAATTTCACACGCTCGCACACATAAAACGAACTTTTACCTTTGGCTGGTGACTGCGCAGCACCGACGAAACGAACGACAAGGAATTTATTTCCAATGCTGTGAATTTCAGCCGGCCCCCTCCTCCGCCCGCCAGCGACATACTGCCGCAACAATGCTTTGCTCTTCCGCAGTGTCTTTGCATTGCCGTACAGTCGGGGTAACAATTTAGTGATTATTTCATTAAATAACTGGAACTAGTTCGAAGGAATTTGTGTCATCAGCCAGCCAGCCAGCCGAACGAAACAGCCAACCAGCCAGCCACTTCCATTCACTCACTTCAACATTTTGGCCGCAATTACATGTACCCGAGCACACACACACACACATGCATACTCACATTAGCAAGCGAACGTGGTACAGTGCGGGCTGCTGCGGTGACGGGGCAGCGGCAATAGTGGCAGTAAACATTTGCCAATGCATTAAAAATGAAAGAGAAGAAATTTTCTAATTAAATTAATTACCAGGAAAATAAGTTCCTTCATTATGTTCCTAGGTATGCTACTCTTGCGGCCTGCACGGCGTCTCCGCCTGCGCTCGGTCTCCGCTGGTCCCAAGTCGGCCAGCCCCTTCGGCTGCTACGCCAACCTGAGCAGCGCCAGCGTGTATGTGCGGTGCAAATGCTTGCATTAGTGTGTGTGTGTGTTCAGCTCTGTGGCTGGCAAAGCATTCAAGTGTCTGTCTGTATGTAATTCCCACATGTCGGTGTGGATATGCGCGAGTTTTGCATGCTTGTGCAAAAAGGGCCCAAACTAGGAGAAGAAAATGGAGTAAATGACGAGAGAGAGAGAGTGGGAGCGGAAAAAAAAATGCAAAGTAAAATGCGAAAACACTAAAGTGCACACTATGCCAATTCATATGCAAATGAGCTAAAAGTGTCATGAAGTGTCGATTGCTTAGTGGAGGCAGAGTTGAGTGGGTGGCAGGTCGCCTCGACCCGACTCGACTCAACGCCTGACTATGTGCAAGCCGAGGACGACGAACTGGATAGATGGCGATGGATGCTGTACGGCGGCTGTCTGCCTGTACACTTGTTGTATATGTTTGTGTTAGGGGGAGAGTGTTTTGTGTAAGTTTGCAAGTGTCTGTGCTCTGTTGTTATATTTGAATTATAGTGCCTTCTCGCTTGGATTAGCTGCAAACTGCAATTCATTTATTTGTTTTCTGCTTTAATACTCTCCCACACACACATACACTCGTGCTTGTGTAGTCGCAGATTCGCTCGGATGCCCAGGTGAGGGCCTTATGCCGCTTGCAAGCACATCGTTCTTCACAGCTGGCGCCAGATTAATTATGAAGACCTTCCGCGCGCGCCACTCGAACTAAACGCCGAGCACATCTCCAGCGGCACTTTCGAGTACACGGAGACAAGCAGCAGCAGCCGCCCGGGCCTTGAGGCATTTTCCGTGCGGCATGTGGCACATTCAATTCGATTTGTTATCATATGCGCCGTGCAACTGCATGTACTCGTGTGCGCTGCCTATGCACGTCCTGCAAACACTTTGCAACCGCTCGTGTGTATTCATATGCACCTTTTGACCCAATTTCCAGCGTTTGCACTCCAAATCAATATTTATTTTGTCGACCATATTTTTTATTAATGGCACTTTTCGCAGTGGGTGTGTCTGGCATGTAAACGCTTATTTGGGGTTTGTCGAAAATTACTTTGCCATGGCCGGAACATTAGTTTGGCATGGTTTATGTGATTGGATTTAGTTGCCATAAATGGCCGGATTTGTTATTGTCCTGCAGCTAAAGCGCATTATAATGTTTAGTTTTCAGTGGAAATATGGGTAGAAAGCACGCTTGTGAAAAAGCTGTGAGCAGGGAAAGGCGGCATATGAACAAAAGCTCAGCGTCACATTCATAGTTTGTTGTATTATAGAAATGAAATTTTCGTCGTCAGATGTGTTGGGCGTTTTATGCATATAGCCGGAATCGCTGCTTTGATTTGCAGAATATGAGATTTAAGAACCTGTTAGGTGCCCTCGCAATTTTTGGATTATACTGTCTCAATTGGGTAAGGACGATTAAGCTTTCGGTGGAAGCTCCGAGCTAAGTGGTTGGTAAGAAAAGTCGTTTGATCAGTATTCTGATATGAATGGCATTGGCTATTGAGAAAACTGGACCTGGCTAGCGCGGCGAAAGTCAGGTTTAGGTTAGGTTAGGTTATGGTGGCTGCCTCTATAAGAGACACACTCGGAGGCCTATTATAAGGCCCATTCTGATACCACATATTTCACCCGTTTTTGAAATGTGTATGCAACACTGTCTTTCCCACATATGTTACAGCACACATTTCAAGCGGATGGGGAAAGGAAGGGGAGGGGACCTACAGTTTAACGCCGAATCCGAACTACGATTGGCAGTTTTTCTTTCACACTTGGAGGTTTTGCCATTGCCTGCCAAGCGCGCACTTGTGCGATTATTATAATTCTCATCTGCTTCATGTGGATAGCGATAGAGGTAGATGAGCGTTTTACCAGCCCGAGCCAGGAATCGAACCTGGGGCCTCGTTATGAGAAGCCAGCGCGCTACCCGCTGGACTATCGAGGCCGTCAGGTCAAGTCAGGTTTAAGTTTCGGTTGCACTCTCCTTCATCTGGTTTGCTTCGTATTGAGACTAATGGCTACCTCCAGAGTACAGCAAAAAGGGACTTTCAATGGGCCGCCATGGCGTCAGAGAGTGAAGCAGCACACACACACCTCTTCCTTTCCTAATCTAACCTAAACAGTATAAATGGTACAAGCAAATTCTCATCTGCTTGATGTCGCGCTAAAGACACATTTAGCCGTTCTCTCTTTTTGAAGGCCAAATTAAATAGAATTTATTTTCACTGAAAATATTTCGGAATCCCCGCAATGTCTCGCATAGAACCGCACTGTTTTTAAGTAAAAACTTTCTGTTCCTTGTCAAATGAAAAATGCTCATACACTCGCTCGTTCGCTCGCTTCAAAGTGCTGCATCAATGCCGGAGAGTAGCCCCGCAGGCATTTTCGATGACACGAGCTGGCTTTCAGCAAAAAGCAACTACAGCCCCATTATCAAACATATCAAGTGCGTTCGCCTGTGTGTGTGTGTGTGTGTGTGTTTGATATTTGCTAAAAAGCTGCAGGGCTGCTGTCCTTAAGCGGGCAGACTGTTCATTGTGCTGTCAGGCCGCCATAAATGGAGCTCGAGGCACAAGTTGCCACAGAGTCTTTGCGTTGCATGGCAAAGGCTTTGCGTTTTTTCCTTTTTAATACGACAACCAAAACAACAATAGCAATGCGTCGAACTTTGTTATGCGTCGAAAGAAAGTCGACGCGCTAAAGCGACTTGTGGAGGCGCGCCGTGGAGACGGCTGGCGCGGCAGCATGTTAGAATTTTAATGTGATTCCTTTTATGGCTTTATGCTTTCGCATTTGGCCGCACAATTAAAACAACAAAAACAAAACCGAATAAACACACACAAATACGTGAAGTTAGAGACAGTAGCAGCTCGGCGACTGCAGACGACAAGTGTCCCCGAGTCCGCACCACGCACTTCACGTCGGCCGCCCCACATCCACTTAGCTGGCTTTGTGCGCCACATGGGGCGCGGTCGGGCCAGTCGTGTGGCGTGTGCGGCGAGAGCCGGGTTGGTCGGACCCCTTCGTCGCGCCGCACGCGCATTCATGCCACTAATAATACGAATGACATTTGTCTTTATGCGATAATCTTATTAAATAAGCAAAGTGGTGCGGGCGGGGCGCATGGTGCATGGCGCATGGTTTGCAGCTTGGCGACCGAGAATTAATGTGTCCGTGGTCGGCTGCGCTCCTTGCGTCTGCGGCTGCTGCTGCTGCTGGGCCACAATGCGGCCCGTGCACACAAGGCTGTCGCTTTATCTTGACGCTGCAAGCGGGCCGCACCAATAGACCGACAGCAGCACGATTTCCAAGCTTTTAATGCAAGTCCGAAAGCGCATTAACGTGCCGACCACACACCGCAAGCAGCCACAGCCACAGACGCAGGCGCTTCTTTCATGGGATCACAACACGAACACAGGGACGGATGGCTCGATGCGTGTGTGTGTAAAAGCACGCATGTTGCAATATTGTGCGTTGCACGATTCGCAGGGTTGCTGCAGCTTCTTCCCGCCTCCTTCCCACCTCATTCTACGGCTGTGAGTGTCCGGCAGTGTGTTCGTGCCGCTGCCTATCTGGCCGTGTATCTTGTGCTGGACACGGCAGCGGCAGCCGTGTATCTTGTGCAAAAGCCGCACATTTGCCATGCAACACGGCGACAGTGGCGCTGGCGTCTCCGCTCGCTGCCCGTTCGATGCACTCGTAGTGGCCGCATTGCCGGAAATTGACGAAAGGAAGCGATTAATTAATGAATAGCCTGTGAGTTTTGCAAGTTTCATGCAGCCAGTTTGTCAATTCGGTGTGTTTTGCACCGGTGTGTTTTGCTTTGCCGCCTATGCAATATTCAAAACATCTGCCGTAGCGGCTGGCTGCTGCCGTTTGTTATTACCGTTATTATTTTATAATATCGGGCCGTGCTGTCAATGTGGGCCTAATTAAGGTCCGTTGTCTGACAGTAGCAGCTGGCAATTTGCTGCACTGCAACAATGAAATAAATACTCGAGTCTCTGACGCGTTCGTGTGCGAGGCGTTCCGCCTTGTGCGAGACTCCTTTGAAATTTCTTCATGCAGGAAATTAAGGATGTTAATAATTAAGACATGTATTATCCTTGCAGCGAGATGGAAAGTACACGAGAATTTCGAAATTCCAAGAATTCGTAATTATCATTCGTTCGCAACCAATGGCCTCAAGTTGCTATTTAATATACATACTTGTTAAGACTTCAAAATTTATTTCATATTGATACGAAAATGAGTTCTTTAATCTCTGGATTGTGCTTGAAAATAAAACCACTTCAATTATTCAGCGCAAACGCAGTCAAAAACCAGCAATCACTTTATTTACAAACTTACACTTTGCTTATCTTTTTACTTGCTACTACTTATTGGACTATTGCATGTTTCCCCTTTACTTGCTAAAATCAGACTCCTCCTCTGCGCTGTATGCGGCTGCCTTTTATATTTGTTTGATTATCGCGCCGATTGTTCTCGCATATTCCAGTTGGACTATCTCTCGACCGTTTTCGCACATCCCATTACCATCGCGAGCCATCCTTGCCATATCGAAATTATAGCAAGTCTACCGTACTCTAAAGTGCGTGCCTTCAAGTATGCCCGTAAAACATTCATGCATAGCACATAGCACATTCTTATTTCTTAGGATGTCGGCTTTTGATAAATGCTGGAGTTGGTGCTGGAGTTAATTCTTCATTTGCCCCTTGGGCAATTCTATCTTCTAAGCAGTAAGCGATATTTATGAAGGACTATATGGGGTTGAGAAATCTAGACAGCGCTTAAGATTTGCTACCAACCAACCAGCGGGCGTAAAGACACCCACAGATCTGCTAAGCGCAGACTTACCAAACGTTGCAAAGCTCAAATGTTCCAATTTTGATTACAGCGTTTAATGTGAGCTATGCACAGTTGGAACTGCCAAGATTAGTTGTTGCGCATTTATGTGCCACTTAATGTGTCTTTGCTCGCAACCGGTTAACCTGCACCGCCGCCCAAAAATTGACCTTTCGCAGCCGTTATTTTTACGCTTCATAAACCAATTTCCAATTAAATGTGTAATTTATTTTCTAAAGCAAAAAACCGAACTGCGCGGCAAGCACGGAAAGCGCGTGCTTTTCAAATGTGCTATTCAAAAATGAACAAATTGCCGGTACTGGCCGTGCTCGATCGTTGGCGGGGCATGCGATGCATTTTTATATTTACGAGTGAAATGTGAACAACACAATACAACACAAAACGCAGCGCAACCACAACGAAAACTACGAGTACAAACGACAAGTTGAACAGAAGTACGAACAATAGCAACAATAACAATAATGGCAGCGCCTTCGTTGGACTGCACGCTCGTTTTCAATTTATTGCGGAGCATAATTTACCAATCAGCGCGGAATGTGAAAAATGCTGCGTCGCGCTTAGGGCCGGGTGGGGCGTGAGAACGTGTGGCGGTGACGGGGACGGCAACTTGCTGCAAGTGGAGTTGCGTTCTAATTAAACGATGGCGTTTAATTGGGCTGCAGGGGGGTGGGAGCAGCGCGCTTGCGGATGTATGTATGTGTGAAATGTTTACGCACCTAATTATGATTTATTTGTATATTTGCATTGGCCGCCATCACATCACATTACAGCAATGTCGACAAAAACCAAACAAAAATACCAACAACAACAACAACCACCAAAAATCAACACCCAAATGGGTCGCACAATCGAGGCGAGTGTGTGTGTTCGTTTGTGTGCTGCAATCGTTTGTCTAGCGCTCTGTCTGACCGTCCGTCCGTCCGCTCGTGCGTCCATTTGTTTCTCTACCAATTTACATGAATTTTCTTTAATTACAAAAACAAAAAATTAGAGCAGCTGCGCACATATGGCGAGTGCGTAAGGCGATACAAATTTGAATGCGGCGCGCGGGTGAGCGCATGTTGCACGGAAATGGCTTGTGGTGGCGCAAACCAAAGTTTTTATTCTGCTGATTAATTGTGCTCAAGCACACACACCGCACACTCACCGCATTCACATCTCTATCGTCGTTTATTCATGCGTGCGCTTTGAGCTTTTGTTCGGTTTGTGCTGCGTCCGATGTTGTTGCGAAAACACATCAACTTGTAGCCCTGCTCTGCTTGGCCTGTCTTACCGTCTGCTGAAGCGCTAAATCCAAATATTTGCCAGCAACACCCAAACTGCCAGCAACACTTTCCCCATCAATGCGTGGCACCGCGTTCCTTCAGGCCTTCCATCGCCCACCAGGCAACCATATGCGGCGTCACTCACGCATTCACTCATTCATCCATTCCAATCCATCCGTTTGACTGGAGCTTCCTTTGTATTGTGTGGCGTGAACGATGGACGCTTTCTTGTCTGCTTCTTTGTCCCTTGGCCGCCTTGCTTAACTTTTTGCTCCGAGATATGGCAACGCCGATGCTTATTCTTGCTCTCTTGTTTTCCCGTATCCATTCGAGACTTATCACAATAACAAATGCCAACAGTGCCCGCAATTGTCTGCGCAGTGCCGGGTGTAGTTGGCTAGTTGGTCGTTGGTATCTGCGTGTGTCCAAAGTGGTTGATGCTCACAACTTGTGTTTCGGCTCGTGATTCAGACTGCGGCTCGTCTCTCCGTCCGTCCGTCTGGCCGTTTCGCATGACTTCCGCCAACGCGAGAGTGAAAGAAATGGCATAAAAATCGACTGACTGACGCTAAGAAGCAGTTTTGTCCGGCTCAGTCGCCAGCCACTTGGAGTCAGTCATGCGTGCGTTTCATTCTTCGGAAATAAAAACTAAACTAATAACAAAATCGGCCACACCGGTCAATGGTTTGGGGCGTGGGGGGCGCCAGACCGCTAGACAGTCAGACGACAATCGCCAGCCGACCGCGGCTTATGTGGCGGCGCATGAATGACGACGACGAAGGCCACAACTCGAGCATTCGCCGAGTGGACGCGTAACGGCCGATTTGAGGTCAGAGTGGGCATGTTGGCTGCTGATGGTGGCAGCGACACTTGTCAGCTGGCTGGCTGGCGGATGCAGACGGCTGGGCGTTGAATGAAATATTCCTGTGTATGTAATAAACAATTTAATGGCGTATTAAGCGTGATTGCGGCGCTCGATTGCGGCTGCGTTTCAATGGCGAGCGTCAACTTTTGCTGGATTGATTAATTTTTGCTTGGTTGGTAGTTCAGTGCTGCGCGGCGTCTTATCGGAGAATAAAAGGTCGGTATGTCTAGTCGAAAGCGAGAATAGACAACAGCAAACAAAGACAAATGTGAGCGGTGTAAACTTTGCAGCATAAAGTGTTGTAAACAGTTATGACAATAATTGAATTCGGAGTTGGATGTGTAAATGTGTAGTTATGTAGATATGTGTGTGCGTGTGTACCTCGAGGGAGGACAATTTCAGTGTTGTGAAGCATCGGCGGGTTCGTCAAATTTGATCTCGTTGTCTTTTGGCATCAACCCAGGGGGAAGCACCTAAGAACTGCGAGAAATGTTAGGAAAACATATTTTGCTTTTTACTTTGCAATGAAACAAATAAAAAATGTAAAAATATAACACAACTTTATTTTTCTGAGTCTACTTGGAATGTCTTTCTTTCGAGGAATTGCGAATTTTTTAAACTGTATTCTACGAAATGAATGCTTCGACTGATGGGCTTTTTACAGAGACCTTTGGACAGTTGTCTTTGAAAAGTATTTGGATGAATGTAGATAACATTCTAAAGAAATAAAAAATCCAAAACTGGACAATTTTTTTCTAGCGAAATTTTAGTGAAACAGTCGAGAATTGCGAAGTTCCAGTGCAAGTTGGCCGCTGACGGCGTAAATAAGCCAAAGCCATCAGTGTGAAAAAATTTTTCACACAAGTCAAGTGAAGTTGAGTTGAAGAAATTCAAGTGCACACCTACAACGGCATTACCACCACCTACCCCCATCTTTGTGATGGACACATTTGCACATACGTACGTTTAAGAAGAGTGTCGATAAAGCGCCATTCACGCCATTCAAGCCATTCACACTTCACTACACATACACACACACTCACACTCTCACACACAGCCAACGAGAATTGACAGTAAAAGTGGAGGAGCGAAAATGAAGTGTTGCCAGCGAGGCAGCGCGTCGGAATTAAGGGGGGAGAGGGTGCGGGCGGTGGCGGGGGTAGTATCATGTTGCGGTGATCTCAATTCAGGAATATGTGAGGCGGGGTGTGGCTGCATGTTTGTGTGCGTTGCAATGAATGTTGCCTGGGTGATTTTTCAGAATTTGTTGGCGCATTAAGTTCAGCTTTTGATTGCCGCCTTGCCGCGTCTGCTGGCGTGTGCGTCGCTGCATTCTCGCCTTGCCACCGCCACGACATTCTTCGTCCTCATGCCAGCCGCGCGTGCATGATGCATGCAGCATGCAGCACGCAGCACGCTGACATCTCGCATTACTGCCACGTCACTCCGCCAGCTGCATTTCAAGTGAATTCTGTTTTTTTGGCTCGGTTTTTTGTTTGCTCTGTTGTTTGGTGATGAGAAGGTTTGTTCAATCTTGGGGAATAATTTCGATTTCTCGGCGAGCTTTGGTGCGTTTGTGTGTGTGTGTGTGGTGTGGAATATGGAAGAAGGAATTTCCAGCAAAAAGTTCTACAAAAGGGAGAAAATTATCGGGAAGCCGAGGAGCAGAAGAAAAGAAATGGATTAGCTGCGCGGTGCGGCAGCCGGAGGCGGCGACTATAAAAAGCGACAGCAGATGATAAGGCATACAAAATCTAATTTCGTCATTATCACAATGTGTGCTAAGTGGCTTCGTCAGTGGCGCAGCGGCTGCATTAGCAGAAGCGGAAAAGTGACGCTTGGGCGGAGCGAGCTGTGACTGAGTGCTGCATTATAAAAATATTGTTCCATGTAATACAAAGAAAAAGTGAAAAAATATATAATAACAACAAAGGAACAGTGACAAAGCGACGAAGAACAGGAGACGTGCATGAATTTATTACATATTCGTGTAGCCTCAACATGGAGTGCGACACGCCAATACATGTTGAAATGCATTTAAATATGGGGGCATATGCACAGACCCGTCTTTGAAGTATGGCGGACCAAAATACTTTAGTCTTCTTACGATAGTTTGGGAAGAAAAACATTCGACGAGATGTTAAATTGAGGTGGCTGTGTCGATTTTTAGCCATGAAAACGTTTTTGTAGTAATATTCTTCACTGTATTGACCAGAATATTGGTTATTGGTAACCTGAAAGACAGTTAGTGATCTTATGAATAGAATTTACATGACAAGAAAATCGTCCAATAAAAAATGTGCACTATGCTTTGAAAGTTAAATTTTTCGTGTGGCCATGATTAGGTTTGAAAAAGTGGAGTCAGCGTTTCTTGATAAAATGGACATCTGAAACTTGTTTGCCTTGTCAAGGGATGCTCAGCTCAATTGCATCTTGGGGGCCTTGGAGTCGGGGCGCTGTTGGCCCGCTGAAGTAATGACGAGCACGCCACTGTGTCTCACACAGACACAGTGGAGCGGTTATTTGCGTTAAGTTTCAGTGGTATTGCACTTTACGATATATAAAGAATAGGAATGTGAATCACACACACACACAGACGCACACAACCAGAGACGGCTCTATACAAATACGCATATAATGTATCCACGCAATGACATTGCAATTATTGATGTTGTGTATATGTTTATGTTGTTCTTGTTCTTATTCTTGTTGATATTGTTGCTGCTGCTGTTGTTGATTGTTTTCGTTGTTGTCCTTCTCGACTGCTGTTGTTTCCTTGTTGTTCTTATTGCAACTGCTATTGCCGTCATTGGCGTTGTTGTACTTTGTTGTTGTCGTCCTTGTCAACGCTGTGCTTGTTGTAGCACTGCACCGAGTAAAGACTTAATTCAGCGGCGACAGAGTCGACGTTGTCGCCGAGCAGCTGCAACGTTGTTGCTGCATTGATTCGTCATGCCACAGTTATTCTCCGCGATGTGTCGGTGCGGGGCGGGGTGGGGGCGCCGACAGATGAATTGCCCTGTGTAAAAGCTAGAGCTGTAAATGCATGCAGACTGCTGGCAACCCTAATCGCGCGTGGGGCCAGGAGCGGGTGGCGTTGTCACTTGAGCTGTGTACATGGCGCGCCCCTGCTTTCAATACTTTTTGCATGTAGCAACAACAAAATCACAATGCGGGTGTGACACACCTACCGGAGGCTCGTATGCAGACAGTTGCTCCTGCATCCTGACATCAATCCATCCATCCATCACAGTAGCTGCAACAACAACATCAACAATAAGCAGAAGGCGTGATAGTGCGGAATGCACTCAGGAAGGAAAGTTATTTGTTGCAACATTCCTTTGACTCGACTGACTGAATGGCTGACTGGCTGAACGACTCAGTACAGGAGATGAGTCATGGCCTTCGGATTAAGCAGAGGAAGTCGGAGAAAAACTTGCACGCACCACTGGCGGCGGGACAGACTGGCAAGGAGGCGAACGGTGGAACGATGCAATGGATCGCTGGAGGTCCACATGTGTAAGGACACACGTGCGTGTGACGTTGAGATGTGACACAGTCGAATGTGAGTGCAGACGGCGATATGGCAGCGCAAGTAAACGGAAGGCGTCAAGGACAAGCGATTCAATGTGCCGCCCTCAAAGGACGCCCGAACGGCACCCCCTGCGTCAGCTGATGGCCGTGCCAGTGACGGCAGCTACAGAACTGCCAAAAACGCATAAGAAGTGCCAGCCTGCCAAACTAACAATTCGCACAGTGCAATCGCAAAATGTTGCTCCACTGACATTTTCGTTTGTAATGTCATTTCGATTAATTAGTTCGGCCAGTCAGTCACATTGTAAGAGGCATTGTATGTCGTGCGTCTGAGTCGCCGTAGTGGGACTATGTCACAGATTGGTGACAAGAAGAAAAAAGTGAAAAAAAAGTTATGAAATCAAAAGTTGTAGAAGATAAATGGCAGGAATCGAAAGACCATACCTAATAAATATTTTCTCCATTTGGCTTAAGTCTGCGTCTGGCTGAATTTCGAATTAAGAATAAGAGGTCCCTTAAAAAAAAGTAAACTTTTCAAGTTTCACGGATTACATACATTTGATTATAAATTTTTTTGTTATGTTGGCATGTCCTCTCCTCAACATATCGAGTCCTTCCCGCGATTTTATCGTATGAGCCATTTTTACCGAAATTCATTTTTTTACCGGTAACGATAGCACTATAAATTTGTCATCAGTCCCTAAAATCTCACATCTCTACGATGAACCGTTACGAAGTTTGCGAAAAAACAATTTTATCGTATGTCCACTTAAAATGTTTCCCTCATTTTGTGTGCCTGCGACTAGCTATGCGTAACGATAAAATTGCTTTAGTTGCAAAAAGTTAATTTTTAACTTTATTAAAAAAGTGTGTTAAATTGTAGAGAGAGTTAAAAAAACTGCTTGTTCTAAATAAATCGTACAATTGAGAACATTTGATTAGTGAAAACTGAATCTATATGCATATACAGTATATTCCGTTTAGCTGCCTATTCGCTTAGGTGCATTTTCTGCTTAGCTGCATTATTTGGCCAAAATACTACTTCGTAAACCGAATTTTCTTTGAAAATGTCACATTTAGCTGCATTTCACTTAGCTGCACTATTCCGTTTAACAGCCCTGTTTTTGAGCAAGTTTTCTTTGATTTGTATGAAAAATACTTCGTTTAGCAGCACTTGAAAATTTCGAAAAGTTTTTTTGGAAAATAGTATCGAAACAAATTTCCACATTTTCGAAATGGAGGCAATAGTTGTGAAATTGTCAAAAAAGAAATATTCGCAGGGTAAAATTACCGATTATTTTACATAAAAGCATATCAGTAAGAATATGTATATAAATATTTTCATTATATCCAGTGTATACATACATATTAGGTATGCATAAGCATCTATAAGATAGCGGTTAATTTGCTAATAAAAATTTGTTCAGTGTTACACTGGTGTAATCTTTTCAAGAATTCAATAGATTCGTTCATGCAAAATTTTGATATATATAATATATCAATATTGATATAATATATATATATATATAATGTATATTTTGATAGTTTTATATAGGTGCGCCAAGGATCTACTTTAAAAAAAATTTTGCTGTTTCCAAAAACTTTTCTAGATATTCCGCTTAGCTGCATTTTTCGCTTAAGTGCCCCAAATCATGTGCATCGAAGGTGAATTCAGCTAAACGGAATGTACTGTAATTGTTTATCCTGACTGACTGATTCATCATCGCCCAGCTCGAACCGCTAAAGCTACAAATATGAAATTTGAACTGTAGGTACATCTTGAAAAATCAACCTCCGCTAGGACGGGATTTTTTGAAATTCGGGGTCTAAAGGGGCAAATCATGGGTTAAGGTGTTGTATGAAGAAATGCGATTTAATAGGCGTACTAATTTAAAATTTGGTGAAAACACTTCAAAAATAATGCGACACGTATTTTTTTATTTTTTCGAATATCAAAATTTAACGGGGTGAACCAAGGGTTAAGGTTCGTATACGGAAAGACTACGAAAAAACATGACTCGATAGGCCTTTTGACTTCAAAGTTGGTGAAAAAACTTAAAATCAAAAATAATTTGACACGTGTTTCTCATCCTTTTCAAAATCAAAACATTAAGAGGTGAACCAAGAGTTAAAAGTTTGTATGAAGAAATATCTTTTTACGCTTTTTGACTTCAAACTTGGTTAAATGTTTGTTTATTTCAAATGTGAAATAATTCGATACGTGTTTTGCATTTTTTCGAAAATCGATATCTGACGAGGTCAACGATGGGTTAAGAGTTTGTATGGGGAAACATGATTTAATGCGCCAATTGACTTCACTGAAAGGTGAAATTATATCTCAAATGAGAAATAATGAGATAAGTATTTTTTCATAAAAATCTAACGGGATCAACAAAGGGTTAAGAAGAACTTGATTTATTGGTCTCATTGACTTTAAAAGTGCTAGTCATGAATATTTTTGCTTGCTAGTCATGAATATTTAGATTTAAAAATTGATGGAATGACAAAAGATGTACTAGTTCAAACAGAAGAAAAAGATAGTATTTAATTTTTTCTGAAAGAATGTTTCGTATTTCATAAATAAAACTACCCTACATCATCTATGAATTACACAATATCAATCTGAAAGTAACAATATTTTGTATTCAATAAATGAAAATACCAAGGAAAAAATTATTTTTTACTAAGAAACGATTTTATCGTATGTGCCACTGCAATATTTGAATCGCTCATAATAGTGCCCGCACAAGTTATCGTATGTCCAAAATAACGCCGTTGCGCTTTGCTGAAGTCACTAAAATTACCTATTCTATGTGTGTAACCCTAAATAAAGTGTGTATACCAAAAATCATGCAACTATGTTGCGCCAATGCAGATAAAACCAAAAAAGAGTCTCCTGTAAAATTTGGTTTTTGGCTCATACGATAAAAACGCGGGAAGGGCTCGATATGTTGACAATATCAGCCATTTTTTATATTTAGTTTCTTTTGACAGACATGAAAGTTACAAGTGTTTTGGTGTGGTTGGTGTTTTTGCTTTTAAAAAAATAGATCAATGGAAAAATAATCTGTAGGTTTTTAACAGATCTCGTATTCATGTTTCATTTGAAAGCGGTATACGTTGTCCATTTTTGACTGGAGAAGTCAAACTTCCGCTGAAAAATTCATATTTGAAAATACAGTCGTGTTAAAGATGACCGCTTAGTCTCGGACATACGAGTACTTGTAAGTAGTTAGACGGCCGGCCTTGATAGCCCAGCGGGTAGCGCGCTGGCTTCTCATACCGAGGCCCTAGGTTCGATTCCTAGCTCGGGCTGGTGAAACGCTCATCTACTTCTATCGCTATCCACATGAAGCAGATGAGAATTACAAGAATCGCACAAGTGCGCTCTTGGCAGGCAATGGCAAAACCTCCAAGTGTGAAAGAAAAACTGGCAATCGCCTTTCGGATTCGGCGTTAAACTGTAGGTCCCCTCCCCGCCCCTTTCCCCATCCGCTTGAAATGTGTGCTGTAACATATGTTGGAAAAACAGTGTTGCATACACATTTCAAAACGGGTGAAATATGAGATATCACTCTCCTCTCCTTCCCTATCCCCCATGGGTATAGTACAATGGTCCAAAATGGACTGAGTTCTATGGAGGGCTTGTAGCCTTCCTGCCCACCCTCGGGGAAAATAGTAGTTAGGTGCGCATAGTGGTAGGCTTAAGGAAAGTGTGCTCTTGGGCGGCAAATTTCAGCACGATTCGCTTCAAAACTCCTTTGGCCATCAGCTGTTTTGTTAGATAAATTGAAAAAGCAATATGCGTTTGCGAAATCCTCGCTTTTCTCTAAGCCTTAACTGCAGCATCTTTGCGCGGCGGCATTTGTACAAATTGCATGCTGCATGTTGCATGCCACATTTGTCGGCGCAACGTATTACAAATGTAAATACTCTCGTTTGTGTATGCACAGTCGTGTGTAGCTGGAACGGCTTCCACTGGATGCGCAATTGAAGCCTCCGGTGCCAACCCACTCAGCCCCTTCGGCGCACTTGGCGGACCCCTGTTGTTTGCTTACTTGTTTGTCTGTTTAGCAGTGCGTTCATGTGTTTTGTTGGCGCCCGACGCACGGACACCAGCTGCGCTGCAGTATTTACCTGTCGCGCCTATTTTCCATAGGCGCCTCTGCATCCTAACGTCAGCCAGTCTGTTTTCGTGCCATCTTCTTAAATATTCGGGTCTTTGGCAAGTGCCACAAAAAAGAAGAGGAAGCATTTTTGCAACAACTTAAAAGTCGGCCCGTCAGCAACAGGAATAGCAATCGGCACTGGAGCGTCACCGTAGTGGCAGCGGTCCAACGGCCCAAGTCTGGGTTGGCGTTGGGCGTTGTGGGCGTTGGAGGAGGCCAGCAATAATTTGCGAGCAATGGGCGCAAACGTGTGGCGATGTGACGTCAGGGCAGCCGCATGCACGATGCATCATGCAGTCGCATCAGTTGCCACAGTCAAAGCCGCAAAACAGACGCACACTGAAATGGGTGCACACATACACTCGCACACTTGAACACACATGCACACTCACCACAGACGATAGGTGCAATTTGTCTCTGCGGCTTTTAAATGCTTTTTGATTATGCATTTTGAGGTGCCGCCGTTCCCGTTGTCGTTCCCCTTTCTCCGCTCGTGCCTCTTTCGTCTGCCGGTACTTGTTTCAGGAAATGTTTTTGTTGCTGCTGTACCTTTTGTCGTCGGTGTATTTAAATTTTTTTGTTGTTACTGAACTTTTGCTCTTTGTGCGAAAAATCAGAGTTGTGTGCAGCGAAATATACAAAAATCGAGCGCTATATGTGACTCCGACTTTCGTGTTGAAATCGAGTGCTCTATGCGTGAAAATGGCTGTCGCTCATTGTAATTGGTGGCATTTAATTAGCTCAATCAGACCGAAACAAAAACCTTGTCCGAGCGAAAAGTTGCGTTTTATCTGCATCTGCGATTTTTCACAAAAAAATTCGTGTGGAATGCACGGAACAACTGCCGCAATTTCAGAGAATTTCTCGCTTAGTCGGGCGTTGGGATAGTTGCGTATCTGTGCCTTAAATATTGTCCTTTACTTTTACCTTGATTTATAACACCTTAGAGTTTACACTCTGTTATGTTGCTATACTCTGTAAGAACTTTGGTTCATAGAGCAAATTACTGGACTGGGTGTGAGGAGTTTACCAGCAGAAAGTTTAACATACAAACAATTTTTCATTTTGTTATAACGAAATGGCGTTTGGAAAGGAGTGTAATCTACAACGGGAGACTGTGGCCTGAAGCCCTGAACATTTTTCACTTGAAATTGTTCAAAATGTACTTATTAAAATAATAAGAAACTTTCTGCTCTTCGTAAAATGTGCGTGTCTCTTTTTTAAGGTCAATTCCTGTGATATAAAATCGCTTTTGAAATCAAAACATTTTCCCTTACATCAAGAGGTCCACTTAATACATTTGATTTCCCTCTTTTAAGTGTTGTTGCTATCTACAGTAAAAATTGTTAACTCCACCAACGCCTTAAATATGTACAAATATTGTCCAGGAACAAAAGCCATGAAATGGACGCAAGACAGCACTCGAGGGGATGCGGCGTGAGGACGGGCGAAGGATATTCATTTCGATGCACATTTCTGAGCGGAAAACTGTGAAGAGCGAAAGGAAGAGTTTCAATCAAATCGAAAGCGAGCAAAATATTGCCATGAAGCAGAAAGCGTTGCAACGGTGCGGAAAGAGCAAAAACCGGCTTCGTGCAAGATGGCGCGAATCCAACTGAAGATACCGAAAAACTGAAGCGCAGCATTCGGGGATAGTGCACGAAATTTATGATTATATAAGTGTCTTGGCTTGCTGATGACGCTGACGATGACGACGACAAAAGTGGAGGTGGCGAACGCTGGGAACGGTGTCTGCTTGTGGTGGTGGTGCTGGCTGTGGTTGTGGCCGTGGCAGTGTTGAGAATTTGTGGAAATGCATTCATGTTGCGCTGAAAGCAAACAACAACAACAACAAGAGCGAAGTGAAACACTAAAGTAGGGTTAAAACAGGCGCGAAATACGGGCACACACCGGAACGAAATAAAACGACGAAATCGGCAAAAAAGGAAATCATGAAGTAAGAATGATGACAAAGTGGAAATTTCAGCGCAGCGTAGTCGCCCATTCGCTGTGCGCTGCTGGTCTGATGGGCTGTAATGCGTGGATAAGACAGTGAGAGCGGCTGCGGGGGTGTGGCACGGCTGGCAGTGCTGCAGCAGCAGTTCGCATGCACATTATTTCTTCAATTTTTCTCCAGAGCTTAAAAGAAAGAAGACGCGAAGACGCTGCGCGGTGGGAGACGTGTAATGATGAAAAGTTGAGAATCTCAACTCATTGTGCGTCGCATAGACGAGATTCAGCAAGCAAGGTCCCAAGCGCGAACGCACACACACACACCGGAGCGATAAGAAAAAGTGCTTGCTGAATTAATGAAATGCGAGAATTTCATAAATTGAATTTAAAATTTTATAAATCCAAGACGCGCAATTCGTATCTCAGCTCTCGAGAAGAATCTATCTACGACTGGAGAAACATAAATAAACGAGGGAATGTTATTGGGGATTCGTACAAACAGCTGATACTCTCAATAAGTTGATGAGACAGATAGAATTTTGAGTTTTGCACAAAAAGTGTAAATCTTTTGCGGATGTGATCAAATTGAACCTAGGATGCTGTAGACCTGTAGAAAAAGTCAAAGCGGTTCTTTAAGTATTGTTCAAAGTGCCTTGTAAGCACTTTTCTCCAAAGATCTTTCTACATGAGAGTAAAAATGTCTTATTTAGCTATTTTTTTACATAAATAAATTGCGGCTTCCTTAACCTTTTACATAAATAAATAACGACTTCCTTAACCCTTTCGACCCCAAAGTTGCCTGAGAGAGACAAATTCACCTATTTGTCATCTTATAGCAAAAGCTACGATTAATTTGTGGGTTTAATTTACCAACAAATTAATATTTTTAGAAGTGAATTCAAAGCAAATAACAAAAATTTTACTGTTACCCCCAAAATAATTTCCAATAATTTGCAGCGATATCAGGGAAAGTTAGTGTTTTAATTGAAGTCTACGAATTAGGTGCATTTGATCAAAACCCTGTGTACGCTATTTATTCAGTTAACTTTAATTTATTTTATTCAAGTACAAAAGCATGTGCTCCCTGCGCACGTCAGACCAGAAGAGAGAAACCGGAACCTCACTCGTCCTCATCCGCACCCAACTTCATGCGGTGATGCCAGATGAGTAGCAGCACTGTCCCAGAGGTGCTGCCTAGGTGGGAGCCAGATGGTCAGAATCTCGTACATCCTCCCCGGCTGAACCCAAGGGGTTCAGGATCTCTTCCCCGGCGTCGATGATGCGACACACTCGCTGCACCGGTCTCTGACATTGTTGCTTGGTGAAGAGTCCATTTGCGGCCATTCGTTCGGAGCAGTATTCAATGGTGACGACTCGAACCAGCCCATCACTCCCCGGATGAATCTCAGTAACTCTACCAATCCGCCAACGTGAAGGCGGAAGATGTTCTTGTTGAATGGCCACGACATCACCTATCCGGAGATTTGGAACGGGACGCGCCCACTTGCTGCGGGCCTGAAGCTGCGACAAGTACTCCGATTGCCAACGTTGCCAAAAGTGCTGGTACATCCGCTGAAGACGTTGGTGATGGCGTAAACGGTTCTCGGGGACCTCTCCGACTGATGGTTCTGGTCGTGAATTTAAAGGTCGACCGATCAGGAAGTCGCCAGGCGATAAAGCTGTTCCACCCTCTGGGTCATCATGGATGGCTATGATGGGCCTTGAATTAAGGCACGCTTCGATACGCGTCAAGAGCGTGCTGAGTTGATAAAACGTCAGGGTCTGGTTGGAGATGATCCGTTTTAAATGCTTCTTAGCGGAGCGGACAGCCGCTTCCCACAACCCCCCATGATGTGGGGCGGCTGGGGTGATGAAATGCCAATGGACGCCCACGTCCGCCAGATGCTGCCTAGCATGAGTGTTATTCCAATCTGCCAAATCTGCCTTGAGGTGACGGTTGGCGCCCACAAACTGGGTCCCGTTATCACTGTATAGATTAGTGCAATAGCCTCTCCGGCTCACAAACCGGTCAAAAACATCGAGGAAGGCCCGTGTGCTCAAGTCCTCTGCCAATTCAATGTGCACCGCCTTAGTGCACATACAAACGAAAATGGCTGCGTAAGTCTTCGTAGTGGCAACCGATCGCTTGCTGCCATGACGCACGTAGAATGGGCCTGCATAGTCCAGGCCCGTATTTGTGAATGGAGCTGCAGCGGTGATCCGTGCCCGTGGCAAATCCGCCATCTGTTGTTGCTGCATAGCGCGCTGGTGTAACTTGCAGGTTTTGCACTCATGAATGCAACGTTTGACTAAGCCGCGCGCGTGGACAATCCAAACTTGACGCCGCAGATATTGGAGCATAACGCGAATGCCCCCATGTAGTGTCACCCGGTGAACGTTGTTGACTAGGAGGGTAGCTAGTGGGCACCCCTTAGGGATTATCATCGGGTGGCGTTGCTCGTACCTGAGATCGGCCTGCCGTAATCGACCACCAACTCGCAAGACTCCCAAATCGTCCAGGAATGGGTTCAGGGGCAGCAGCGGGCTGGATACGGCAACCCTACCGACGGATCGTAAATGATTAATTTCGGAAGAGTATGAGTTACCTTGCGCTTCCCGAACGTGTAGTAGGAATGCTTGCTGAACTTCCTCCGCAGTTAGGACTGCAGCATGCCAGTCCTGGCGACCAGCTGGTCGGAAGCGTAAGACATAAGCTGTTGTATGTAGAAGACGCTGCAGTGTGCTGAAGCGTTCGACTAGCGGAATGAACGTCGCGGTGGCCCCGGTGCCAAGGCGCACCTGCAGCTTGGGCACCACCAATATGCTGAGGTTAGTGTGAAATGGTCGCAGTTCGGCATCATAAGCTTCCTGATCCGCGGACTCCAAATGTGGTAGCAGTGGTGGCTGGGCGCCGACATCATGGATGCATCGTGGGCCGTCCCACCATAATGTGAACTGCCCGATTGTGGCTGGTGACAACCCACGGCTGGCACAATCAGCAGGGTTGTTCTCGGAACGGATATGTCGCCAACTGGTTACATCAGAGTGTTGTCGAATAAAGGCGACACGAGTGGAAACATACTGCTTCAAGGTGGTCGGGGGCCGGCGTATCCAGGCCAGCACGACGCTCGAATCGCTCCAGTAGGTGCATTTCACTCCGTCAAGCTGAAGAGCAGCACAGGTGCTGATCATGCTGTTGACCAGTAGATGAGCAGCGCAGAGCTCAAGCCTCGGAATCGTAAGGGTCTTAAGCGGTGCAACCTTGGTTCGTGCCGTAACGAGAGCTACCTTTGTTCGTCCATCAGGCTCGATGCTACGGGCGTATATGACAGCGGCGTAGGCCTTCATACTGGCATCACAAAATCCATGTAGTGAAACCGTGGAATCTTGCGTCAGCCCGAGCCAGCGTGGGATACGCAATCTAGAGATTACAGGAAAAGCACTCCGAAATTTCATCCATTCCTCACGTATAGTTGGAGGTAGCGGAGTATCCCAGTCAATCTTGGCGGCCCAGGTTCTCTGCATGAACATTTTGGCAGTCACTGTCACGGGAGCCAAAAAACCAAGGGGGTCGAATAACTTGGCCTGTCACTCAACACGATCCGCTTCGTCGGGATGAGACGACCGTCTGCCAACTTTACCTTGAACTGTAGTTCGTCACTGACTGGGTTCCAGTGTAGGCCCAGGGCCTTTGTGTCGGAATCACCAAGACTTAATTCGGTGGCAGCGGACCCAGATTTGGTGATAGCGATGAGAGCGTCCACATCATTGGAGTTCCATTTACGCAGACTGAACCTACCCTGCAGCAGGATGTTGATGATGTCTTGAGCTAATGTGACGGCCTGCGCTGACGTAGGGGCGCTGTCGAGGAAGTCGTCGACGTAGAAGTTCTGAAGAATACTGTCTCGGGCAGCAGCCGCTCGAATGGCATCAGCGACTACATGGTGATTGTCGTGAGCGCACTGCCTCAGGGCTCGAATGGCGTTGTAAGGGCTGCACGCCATACCATACGTGACGGTGGTTAATTGATAGGTTCGAAGTGGCACGTCCGGAGTTTCCCGCCAGAGGATCCGTTGCCAGCGTCGATGTCGTGGATCTATTTCAACCTGTCTGAACATCTTCTCGACGTCCGCCGTGATCGCCACACCGAAGCGACGGAACCGCAGAAGAATGTTCACCAGTGGGTCCTGGAGCTGCGGCCAACCAATTGCGTGTCGTTCAAGGAGAAGCCGTTGGTGGTCTTCGCCGAGGCGTTGAATACGACCCGGAACTTGGTCGTAACCGCATGATGTGGAATGTAATAGGCTTGAGAAACATTGTCGCATAGCATAGCGACTTCCTCCATGTGTCCAAGTGATTGGTATTCGCGCATAAACTGTACATATTTTTGATGCAGTACAGCGTCATTGCTAAGGCGGCGCTCCAGCTGAAAGAACTGGCGCATCGCCGAAGTGTACGAGTCTCCCAAGGCGGGGCAATCAGGTCGAAACAGGATCTGGACCACGTATCGACCATCCGAGTTGCGTGTAACTGTCTGATGAAAGATCTGCTCACAATCGTCAACCGGCGGTAGCTGCGGTACCACCTCTAGTTCCGAGAATCGCCGTAAGAGGTCGTCCAGACGCTCCTCGGCTACGTTGCTGTCATCTGTGGTGCACACGGCCGGTAGTGAGGTACACCGGAAAGTGGCTGGGCCACAAATTACCCAGCCTAGGTGGGTGTGAAGAGCATACGGTTGCTCAGGCCCGCCTGAAATGACTCCACCGAGTAGCAGCATACCCCAGACGTCAGCTCCAATGAGCACATCAACGCGACCGGGCGTATGGTATGTTGGATCTGCAAGCTGAAGATTTTGCAAATGTTCGCAGCGCCGCACGTCGATAGGTGCCGCTGGAATCGAAGTGGTAATAGCTGGCAAAATATGCGCATCGAAAGTAAACTCGAAGACCGGGTCGAAGAGCGAGCGCATCGTCAACGTCGTCTGACCGCGTGAAGCTGTGGCAGTCTGGGCCCCAATGCCCTCCACCGCCAAGGTGCTGTGTTTTCTGCGAAGATTCAACTGATTGAAAAATGATTCTGTAATGAAGCTCACCTGTGATCCCATGTCACACAGGAGCCTGCATTCTCTTTGTTCCCCGCATCTATCCAGAATAGATGCTTTTGCCGTGGCCAACAATACAACGGCCGCTGACTGGGCCACAAACGTCTGTGCATTGTCGAGACGGGGTAAGATGTGCGGTGCGCGACTTCGCGGTGTTGTCGTGGACGAGGTCCCAGGTAATGATGATGGACGAGGCGTGTCCGTTTGATTCGCTAATGGCGCTGGCGTCGGCCTCTCCAAGACCGATGTTGCTTTACATAGCAGGGTGTTATGCTTCTGTTTACACTGTTGACAGGATCCGGAGGCACACTGCCTGGCCGTGTGGCCGGAACCCAAGCAGTTATAGCACAACGAATTTTGGCGAACCAGATTCCAGCGTTGAGGTCCATCCAACGCACGGAATTGCTGGCACTTAAACAGGCGATGGGGCTCTGCGCACTGTGGGCAAACCAATCGTGGACTAGTAGTAGCGCCTGTAGGCGATGACGTCACTAAATGTGCCTTGGCTGAACGCGGCGATGACTGGCGTCGGGTTGGCGTGAATACATCGTCTTGCAGCGTGTCGGCATATACCTCAATCTCTTCCAACATCTGCGTCAGGCGTGGCAGTTGGTCGGAATGACTGCTAACCCTCCAATGAGCCACGGCACTTGACGGCAGCTTGCGAATTATGATGGGGTAGATAATGGCATCCCACTGATCTGTTGGCAGGGCCATTACCTCCAGCGCACGCAGCATACTGCGCACAACGTCGACCACGTTGCGTATGGCCTGTTGCGTTTCACCAGGCTGTTCCGGCAAATCCAGCAAACGGTTAACGTGCGCTTCGACGAGGCGTCTAGGATTGTCGTACCGGCGCTTTAAATCGTGCCACAACTGGTCGTAGCCACCAGTATAAACACCTCCGACCATCGGCACTGCATCCTCCCTCACACACTGTCGGAGCCGGCTCAGCTTATACGTTGCGTCAACGTCCGTCCGATTGTGGATGAGAGACTCAAAGAGATCCTTAAAGACTAGCCAGTTTTCCTGCCGCCCGTCAAAGATTGGCAGCTTAATGGGATCCAGCCGTGCTTCCCCGAATCCACGTGGTGCGAGATCAACGTCGACGGGCGGACCGGAGCGCATGCGTCGCAACTTGACCACCGCGTGACTGTATGCCGCCTCTACCTGTTCCAGCGGCGAGTCGTGCGCCTCCAACTCCTCGGGCGCAGCAGCACCTACTAATGTCTGGTGCTGCTCCGTAAACCGACCAAAATGACCATCCAGCGTAGCGAGGAGGTGGTCGATCTCGACTAGGTCCGGAGTGAAACCTTCCGCATCTACTGCGGCCTTTAGGCGCAGCAACGACGTTCTCGCGGCCGCCCTGATATTGAGCGCCGCCGAGCCTATTACCTTTTTTCCTTCCTTGCTCATCTTAAACTTTGTACTTGAAGTCAATCAATCCTCACAGGAGGCACCAACAATTTGTACGCTATTTATTCAGTTAACTTTAATTTATTTTATTCAAGTACAAAAGCATGTGCTCCCTGCGCACGTCAGACCAGAAGAGAGAGACCGGAACCTCACTCGTCCTCATCCGCACCCAACTTCATGCGGTGATGCCAGATGAGTAGCAGCACTGTCCCAGAGGTGCTGCCTAGGTGGGAGCCAGATGGTCAGAATCTCGTACACCCTGTTTCTTTAATAATGGATTATTTTCATAAAATCCAAATCGTGTCAACTTTCTGCTTGAAAAGTCCTTTCATTGAGCTGATGCATCATCTTGATGTAGTAAAACATTATGCAAAGTTGTCCGCGAATTCAATATGTGTCCTTTAAAGTAAAAAAGTCTTCTCGAATAAGTTGAATTCGGTTGAAGTTGGCGTAGTTTGTTTGGTATACGCGCTGCCGAAAATTGCTGGATTCCATGAAACGCGAATCGCATAAAGTGTGCGCTGGTGAGAACGTGCTGCATCGGCCGCACAAGCCTCAAAGAGGCCAGAACGTAATAAATTACATTTCGCCGACGATGGAGCCACGAAGCAGTGGCGGTGCTCGAGATGAAGAAATAAATTTCATAAAATTTTTCGGATTTTACCTTTGCTTTTAGCAGAGAGTCTTTGGCACAGCGATTGCCGTTTTTTGGGTGAGAAGGCGAGCCGAAGGGTGAAAAAGCAAATCGCTGTCTCATTGTTGTTGTTGGTGTTGTTGAAGTATTGCTGGTTTTTTAATCAAAGTCAAACGTTTTGCGGCAGAGTGCAGAATCCTGGGCCATAGGAATGAAAGGCGCAGCAGACAGCGAGCAGCGGAGAGCTGGTTGTGGTTGTGGTTGAGGAGCAGATTGTTGTATGCGGCGTTTGAGCTGCAACAGCACAACAGCACTTTTTAGTGCTATTTTCAGCGCAATCCGCTAATTACGTTGCTTGGCTATCAAACGTTTTGATTTATGCCAGCATTGAGTTATGTTTATTTGACGCCATTTCGGTGGCCAAAATAGCCGTAGAAGCGAAAAACGGCGCCCCGACAGGGGGTTTCGCGTGCAAGCTTGCAGGAATCTGTAATGGCTTGCGCCAACCACAAACGACGGGCGCACTGGCGTGCGGGACGGACGTATTACTGGCTGAGCGGAAGAGCCGCTTAGCCGCTGCTCGCGACAGACGACCGTGCGGTAGGCGAAAATGCAGACAACGTCTGGTTGTTTGCTGTCTCCTTTTCACTACTGTCGTCGTTGCCAGCGTAGTCGGCAACTGTGCTCGACTGCCGCGGCAGCTGGGCCGATACCAGGACAACAATAATGCAAACTGTGCATGGCCCAACAAAAACAATGGCAATAACCAAAATTACTTTGAATGTTTCGTCAGCGTGACTGTGCCTAACGTGCGCAGACTGCCCGAAAAAGCGGATAGCAGCAAAAATAACACAAAACAAAAAACGGAAAACACTATCTGTGCTGCCCGTTTCGTTGGTTCGTTTTGTTTATTTCTTTGTTGTCTTTGACTTTTTTCTGCATATGTCCGTACCCGGCACTTTCGGTCGCTTCCGGTCGCGCCGCAGAAAAGGAAATATCATCCATAAAGTATGCAATAATATTTTATGGCAACGAAGAACCCGTTCGGGTGGAACTGTCATAGCGCCGCTGCCGCTTTCGAACACGATCTGCCCGCCGTTCGCGCTGTTGCGGCGCTTGTTGTTGTCGTTTCTTTGTTGACTTATTGCAAACAAGTCGAGTTGGCAACATAACAGCCATAACCGTAACAGCTACACCAACAACAACAACAACACTATAAACAGCCACAAGTAGGAACGTAACCTTTGCACCATTTTGATGCAAACATACGGACGAGTGTACGGCGAGTGTGTGCGTGTGCTAATCAAATTTATTATTCATCTAACCTGCTGCCACCGACGACCCTCAGTCCATTGATTTAGGCTTCTCCTCAGTGTGAATATTAAATTTAATTAGAGCGCAGCGAGGCGTATCAATTTCCTTTGTTCACCGCTGCAGCTGACTCGTGTCGGCGCCCCTTGCAGTAGTAATTTTTCGCCATTATTGTGGGATTTGTGGGTTGGAAGGATTTTCGCAAGCAGTTTAAGGAAGAATTCTGCAGTTTTCAAGTCGCTCGCCCTGCTCTTAATTATTTCATCTGAAAATTGACTCCAAATTCGTTTGACTCCAAAATAAATACTTTTTTGAACCAGTTTACTGAAGTATGTAGGATAAATTAATATAACATGTCAATGTTAACGTTGTCCCTCGCAAGGAAACTTAGTCAAGGCGGTACTGAAGAAATGTTGGCACAAGTTTCCGCACAAGTTTCTAATCCAGCCTCTGAGTGATTTTTTATTTCTAGTTTCATAAAACGTGTCTGATTAACCCATTAAAGCCGGGTACCAGTTCCGCCCATACGATTTTGATAACATTTCATACACGACCTGGAATTGACCCAAAATGATCTCAGCTTTCTATCTCTGCACGTTGCTGAGATATTCATTGGGTATTTTTTACACATTAGGCAGCAATGGTAGCTTTTTTCCATACTTTTTGAAGTGATCCGCTAAACACGTGAACAAAAGTTGTATTGTTTACAGGTGAGTTAGGAGGCAGATTTTTGTGAAGTTCTAAGGCCACTACGTTTCGCCACATTTTCCACCTCCGGAAAATTAACAATTTTTTGAGTCTGGTAACTCTAGCTAGATGGCGGAATTTTAGGGTGACCTCCACTAGACTAAGGTAGTTCCATCTTTACCCCAACCATCCCTATTAATGATTTTGAGATATCTCTACCACAAACTTTTCTGTAATTTTTTTAAAAAGTCAATTTTCATGAGTAATTTTTTACCCATTAGGCAGCAATGGGTTAATAAGTCAATTTGTAGTCGCTGCATCCAATGTTGGTACTCAACTAAAATCCGAAATTTTTTAAAGAAAATCTTCATAGTGAGCAAGTTAGAGTCAGTAAAATAATGTATAGACATTTATTAATAAAAGTGTATCGACTTCACATTTGCTTATTTATTTAATTCAAAATAATAGGAAATAATTATTTTTTTTTATTAAAAATAATATTAAAAAAATTTTCATATCAAGTCATATTGCCGCAATGAAATCGAATCACTTGATTGCACACATAGCCAAATGACATTAGTGTTCCAAACAGTTTTGGTTCACACTTTTTTAATATCACAGACGTGCCGATTAGTGCATCAATGCGGATGTAAAAATCTCACAAGGTGCTTAAACTAGTTTGCCTACATGTCCTCCAGAGGATTCCTGTCTCCCATACGTAGTTAAGTCACTCCCTTTGTTTTATTAGTGTTTTCCCGCCCTAATTTTCATTAAATTTCACTTTTTCCTCTTAAATATTTACAAAATCAAAACGTTTGTTTTTATTTCACTACATTTTCTGTATGATCGATTTTTATTAAATTGAAAATGCGTAGAGCAAAAGCCAATTTCTTCGAATTGTGAAAGAAGCCGTCCGGGAAATTTCTGCTCATAAATTTGGAAAAAGAAAAATATTAAATAAAATTATTTCATTCAATTTTAAAGTTTTGCCGTAGGCAGCGCGAAGCCGACAACTACAACGAATGCCCCTGCTTGAAAAAGCAGGGAAAGCAGCAGCAATGCAGAGCTTGCAGCTAAATTGATGGCAGCTTCAGCTGTCATTGCCAAAAGTTTGTGTTTCACATATTCGAATGAATATGAAAATAAAAACTGAAACGAATGTCAGTGTCGTCCTGGGGTTATGTACGCTGGCGTCCGTCCGTCCGCGCAGTCATTGCTCATTTGGCGGCATAATTTATGAGATGCTTAAATAAGCTTCCTTTCAACGGTTTCAGCAATTAAGCGTTAATAAAAATTATTATTAATGAAAACGGCATAAATTAATGAAATGAGACCGATTGTTGCCACCGTGTGACGTGTAAATATGCACAAACACACACACACACTCACGCAGGCATAAATATAAACATGGCGCACAAGCAGGCCAACAACAACGCCACAGCGTCGCAGTATTTACTCACATGACCAGGCGCGCCTCCACATCAGTGGCCGGCAGGTTTCGGCGGCTTGAGCGCCCCCCGCTCAAGGGGATGGGGAACAGACAAATAGCGCTATTTGTATGAATGCCGAAAATATTTGAATAAATCATAATAAATTAATTCAACGCGCTTACGCACACAATCACAGTCGGTGGCGCGCGTGCAAACGTGCGTGTAAATGTTAACAATACACACACACACATAATACAAATGTATATGTTTATATATTATAGTTTGCGCTGAAACTGTGAAATTGTTACATTAACGGGGCAATAATGCGGCGCGTTGCATTCAATGCCAATTACAACGGGACAATGCGACGAACAGCGCGTCGGCTGCGGCTTCGTCTTGCGGCACTATATGAAACAGTCGTTTGGCACTGCAGTGATATTTTCTATTAATGGGTGCTGACATTCAAAGGAGCGGCAAGAGCGTGAAGCTGCGCCATTGGCACAAAGACTATCACAATTGTCGACACGGTTCCTGAGCTCAAGTAAAAATAATTGCTTTCACTTTGTATACCAATGCTGACTTACTCTTCGAACAAACCATAACAAGCGGTTATCAGTCTGTAGCTTCTGGTTACGCCGAGCGATGGCCGTATTGCTACTTACTCCCTCCGAAGGTGGGACGTTCTTTCTTTTTCCTGTCGTTGCCCGATTATCGTATCGAACAGCCATCGCGCGGCAGCTCTAACGTCCATCCTTTCATAAGGACGTCTCACAGTGTTGCGAGTAGTGACAAAAATGCCAAAATGCAATGTTATAACCACAAAAATTTGAGTATGAGGTTTTGTTAGAAATATTTCAATTAAGAGAAATCCGAAGTTTTATGAAAAAATATTGGATAACATAGAAGTTATGAGCTCTTAAAGTACGCTCTTCAAGCGTTGAAAAAAATTGTGTACAAACAGCAAATTTTTGCTTTGACTTTGAGGTTGAATATTTCAAAACAAATTATGAGCAGGTCCCTAAAAGTTACTATTGTCGTAAGTTTCATATCATTTAGGTCTAGCACGACCAAAATTTTGCTGATTACTCTCACCTCTGAGCAGTACCGTTATGATGAAAATGAAGTAAAGAAAACGAGTGAATAAAAAGTGAGTTCAAACTTTAAAAGTGATTTTAAAAAAACGCTAAATATCACTTTTGAAATTTTTTGATATTTTGTTTTGGCATATATGAACATTATGCTGTACAGTTTTCAGCTGCGCATATTTGCGCGAATGCAAGTTATTAGCATTTTTTCGGTGAAGACTTGAGTTCAAATTCGCGATATTTTCACCGTTTGGTTGAATGCCAGTGCAATCTGTCAAATAATGCTCTGCTGCTGATGGAAAAATTTCTTGAAGATAGCTTCGGAAAATCAATTACGATTACTATTATATTCGAAATAGAGGGGTTAATGGAGTTTCGACAGTACACTTTGATTTTTTTCGTACAGACCCAAAAGTTAACAACCTAACTACTTCACTTGTATGGGAGGCGCCCTGTGGTGGTGAATTTTTGAACTTTAATTAATTTTGTATTTTTTGCACTCTGGAATGTTGACGATTGTTGAAGAAATCATTCAAATCGGTACAGTAGTTTCCCAGATACGATGTTTCCTCGCTTACTTTACTACATTTACAAGTGTGGAGCCAGTTCCATTGAAAATTACTAGTTTTGTGTGGCAGCCACCTTAAGAGTTGGATATAGCGGTTAGGTGTGTATAGAAAAAATATTCGGAAGGGAAAATAAATAGGGGCCAGTCTTACATATGGTACGTCTGGGATCAACCTGAGAGCAGCGGGAGCCCACTTTCTAAAAACGATGATTTTGTATGGGAGCTTCATTAAAGGTTGGAGATAGGGGTAGGTATGCTCGAAAGAAATATTCAGGAGGAAAAATTAGTGGGATCAGTCCAAGATTTCAACCCTCTTAGAGCAACTTCTGAGCAGCTGTGGAGCAATTTATTGAGATTTTATTTTAAATCACTTTTGAAAAAAGCGCATTTTATCTATATACACATTTATAAATAAATTTATATTAAAATAAAAATATTTTGAATGTAATTTTTATGAACTAAGATAATTTTCATTGTTAATATATTGACTCATACAATAACTGTATACCAAATTTCTTTATGTACGACCACTCCTTCTATTTTTGTCACTCCGCTATATGAACTCGCAACACTGTGCGTCTTTTCTGCTGCGCCTACAATAAGCTCGAGTTGGATGCGCGTCTTGGAGAGCGCAAGTCGGTAGAGTTCGTCCATGGTAAACTTTAGTACTCAAATAGAAATTAGATATGGTTGTTTGTCAATACTTGGAATCTAAGATTTCTCTCAGTCGTACGTATGGATTACAGGTCTTCGAACTGCCACTCACCTACCTAAATACTTTGGGTAAACTGTACTTTGAGAAATGTGATTGCATTATAAAAACTTATACCTAAATTATTTATATATAAAATTGTATGTGCAGTGGCTGTTATGCAATATTGAAGTACTTCATTTCAACGGTTCTTGAGTGCACGGCACATGATAAAATATATGTTTGAATAGTGCATAACAATGGGAATAGCAACAACAACAACAAATAAATCAATTTATAATATGCAGAATAATAACGAAAGCAAGGCATTTATTAACAATTCACTCAATTCGAGTGTTTTAATTAAATCGGTTGCATATGGAATCGATTTTGATAATGAGGCGTATTATTGTATTAAATCGCATTTGGCGCTGCATACTTCACGGCGCGGCCTTTTCACATTCCACGGTATCTGTTGTGTGTGTTGGCTGAAGCTTCTGCCTGTCGCCCGGGCCGAATTATTGATTGATGGGACCGATGTCGTGTCGATGTGCGCGCGAGTGGGCGCAAATAAATCGCAGTAATGAAATTATGAAATCCACAGCACAATGGCAACAGAAAATGCCAACATCATCGCTGCCATCGTTGCGTTGCAGTCAACATTCGGTCGAGGGCCAACAACGATGACAATTGCCGCCAACAAACAACCCCCGAATAATCAGGCATTGTAGCCGCAATTACGCGAAATATCCCAAATGGTTGTACGTAAGTCAGCACCGCCCCACACTCAATCGACTGTCGCAACAGTAGCGAAGGCGACTGCGAACGCCAAAAGAGATTCGCACAAAGCGTGACCCCAGAATGAACGCGCTTCGCTGTTGTCGGCGTGGCTGGCGGCGCTGCGTAAATTTGCATAAGAAAACAACTTTAGCCCGGCAACGTACATACACACGCGTGTACACATAGCCATGTGTATGTGTATGTGAGCGAGCTGTGGCCCTACAAGAACAGTGACGGTCATTTGACCGGTCATATGACCGACATGCCTGACCGAAGTTTCGGTCAGCTCTCCGAACAAAGTTTCTATCATTTTTGTACAGGCGGTGTGAAAAAACTGATAGAAACTCTCGTGTACGTGTGATAAGAAGAAGCATCTGCTGACAAGAACTCGCATCGGAGTTAATATAATTATTAAGAGCCGGAGGCTGCCGTAGCTACGTAGCTCAGCTGGCTAATGCGTGCGGCCGCGAGTCAAATGCGACGCGCGAATCCAAGTTCAATACTGGATTGCGTTAACACCGAAAAAAAAAGAAAAACAACTTTTTTTTTCAATTTTTCTTTCGGCGGCTGTCCTCTCAGCAGGAAATGACAAACCTAACATTGCCTATGTCTCGTAATCGAGCTGAAATGCTGATGCAAATATCGGTCACAATGTGATGTATAAATCGGTCATTCATGACCAATACTCAATATTGAAAAAATGCAGGTTTTTATTGAAATTTTTTGGAAAAACCGTTTGCTTTTACTTCTGCCTGAATTTATTTTAAATTAATTTAAATGAAATAATATAAAAAAAAAATTGAATTTAAAAAAATTCATTTGCGGTCCTGCTTGGACGATCCCATATTGTCGCAATCGAAGGCGTTTGCTTAGCATCATTGGCTTCGGTACTTGCTACGGCCCAATATTGAAGCTACTGAAAAGTGCAGAATTATTTAAATATTCAAATAATATTATTTAAAGTAAATTTTAATTCGAATTCTTACCTTCATCTGTTTTTCCTTTTTTTTCGGTGTCAACGCAATCCAGTATTGAACTTCGATTCGCGCGTCGCATTTGACTCGCGGCCGCACGCATTAGCCAGCTGAGCTACGTAGCTACGGCAGCCTCCGGCTCTTAATAATTATATTAACTCCGATGCGAGTTCTTGTCAGCAGGTGCTTCTTCTTCTTACACATGCGTGTATAAGCGATCATCTCAGCAGGTCAATTTCAAAGCACTCTGATGACAAGTTCACAATGCTTGCTGACAAGTTCACAATGGGCCAAATTTCATGCGAATGTATTGGTAAATTTAAAAAATGTTATGAATGTAGTGGAGTTTCGGTCAGCCACGTCTTGTAGGGGGGTAATTGATTTGGCGTTCGAGTTCGTGTTGCCATTTAATGTTTCGGCATACGGTGTGACCTTCTTGGAGTTTGCGCTGCTGGCGCAATTTCGCAGTTTCACAGTTTCCTCGTACTGAGGAGTTGAAAAGTGAAAGTTCATAATTTTCTGCCTCGACTTGCAAATAAAGAATGGCCCGTTGTCGCCTTTTGCATTTTAATCAATAAAGGGATAAGGATAAGGGATCGATAAAGGGATGTCGTTCAATTTCACTAATTTATTTGCTTGTCGGCTAGCAACAAGACAATTCAGTTTGTACAGTCGGTTATGCGTTTGGAGATTTTTATGTTTCGGCTATGGTGTCAATTAACGCGGAATTTCAGCATTGATCTCGCGAATTGCTGTCTGCCAGAAGTAGTTCATAAGTCATCGAAGTTATTTATGATGATGCGGCTCTCAGAACGCTGAAGGTTTCGGGTTTACTTTGCACTGAACCAGCCGCCAATAACTACACATTCACTTATAACTATCGATCTAGTTGTTGTTCTCATCCTCTCACGATTACATAAAATACTAACAATTACCTTTTTTCCAATTACAGGTGAGTTGTCGCAACACTTGCAGCTTCCGGTGATATTGTGAAACATTTCGTTAATGCCGACAAAATAGCAGGTTTGCCATTTACGAAAAATCTACATGAAAATGTTGTCTACTTGTGATAATTTGGCTAATCTACAATTTGCTTTCGTTAGAGCGTTCGATAGAGTGCACACGCACACCCACACATAGTTACTAACATATATTTATACATGTCTGTGTCTGTACGTGCAGCGGCCGCTCATAGGCGCAGTGCCGCCGCCACTCATTCACAATTTATGTTAATTAAGTGTACACGGCCGCTGCGGCGGTGCTGGGGGTGGCACTGTTTTCTGTGCTCGCTGCTTTGTATTGGCCTGCGGCTATAGCTGTTAAATTGTGTCCCACCCTCCACTGCCCCCCGCAGCATTTTGTCGACGTTGTTGTGCTGCGCCGCGTTCCATTTGGGCGAGTCCGTGTGCGCGCGCGCGCGTGTGTGTGTCTGCGTCGCCACTTAACAAAAAAGCAGGCGCCCCTGTGGGTAAGCCAGCCACCCACGGAGCTGCCGCTTTGACACACAGCGCTCGGTCGGCGCTCGTTTATACAACATTTGCTTAGCTTCGCTGGGAGCTTGAAGTGAAAATCAATGCAGCAGCGCCTGCTCCTCTTATAATAATAATTTTCAATGTTATTGCAGTCGGCTTTGTGTGCGTGTTGGTGTGTCTGTGCGGCTGTTTATGCTGCGGGGATGTGTGTCTGTGTGTGTGGGTTTGTTTCGTAATGAACCACATGATAAATGGTTTTTCAAAATTTATCGAGTTGCAAAGGGCTCCAGCTACAGCTCCGGCGCTAGCTATGTCGCTGGCTCGGACTCTGGCTTCGGGTTCGAGTTTGGGCAGTGCCACAGGGCCAACTTTGTGGCCAGTGCCTGTAACTGTGCGTTGCCGTGTATCTGTGTGTGTGTGTGCATCATTCAAGTGTACACATTTGAGCGCATTTGGCGCTGCTGGGCGCTGGTGTAATGTTTCACATTTCAATTTCCAATTTCAATTCAAATTGAATTCAAATATTCCATAACAGTTTTTTGTTGCCGAGTAATTGCATCATTTTGCATGCTGCGGCCTCTGCTCGTCTCTCTGCTACTGCACGTTTCCTCGACACACACACATACCGCATCTGAATGTATACATTTGAGTATTTATTTAGCAAATGTTGCAGCTGTATAAATGTTTTGAGGAGAAATTATGCCATCTGGTGTCAAAAATTTCCGACGACGCAGCCGCTCGGGCTGCTGCTGATTTCTGACGGTCTGCCCGTCACTTCCACCCGCACTTTGATGGATTGGTATGTGTTATGTGTTATGGAGTGCATAATTTTGCTATTTAATTCAACTAACAATTGCAATAATTTGTGCGAAATCGAGCCAATGGGCATTTTCGAATATCGATTTCGGCCTCAAGTAAATTGTTAAAAAAAACATTTGCAGCGCCTTTGATTGCCATTCGGATGACTTCTAAAATTCTCATTAAGATTCATTTCCATTACTGTTAATAATTAATTTAAGGCTTATGCTTTTAGGTTATCGACAGCGAGCGAAGAATTCGAACATGGAACAGTGTATACATGTGGCTGGTGGCATTTGTATTCAAAGTTGTTGCAACAAGAAACAAACGAGTGGTCGTTAGGGAGGCCAAAACACATATTAAATCAAAAGCTTGCACAATTTTACCACTTGTTTGCTTAACGTGTTGGGAGAGTTTTGTTTGAGGTCAGTTACTGGGAAAACTTGACGAGAATGGCTGCCAGCTTCGGATAAAAGAGTGGGACCAATCGCAACGTTTTCAAGTTTAAAACTTTTTCCAACTTGAGCCACTAAACAAGAGCTCGTTCAAGTGATCGCCCAGCTCATCTCAGCTCAGCAAACATTTTGCATTGACACTGATCCATCTTTGGCCTGAACTTCCGGTTCTTTGCAGTCCGTTGAAAGACCGCTGCCTTCAACCGAGAGCGATACACACAATGGGCCTTTTCTCAACCCATTCATGCCAGCTGCGCATTTCATAAAGAATTTGACATGCTGGGAGATGTTCAAACTAATACTTACTCCGTTTCGCCAGCACTATTTCGTCGCCCTCCGGTGGCGCGTCCACAGGCAGCCATCTGTTATGTATTCGTGTGTCATTTTTAAGCTGCTCACTGCTCATGTTGCCAGCAGTTGGCATTTTTATTCCCTTTTGAAATGCAGTTAGCTTAATCAGAAAAGCAGAAAAATGAGTGCGAGCGGCGAAAAATGGAAAAATGAAACATGAAATAAAAGCGGAATTTTAAAAATCATTGGCGCTGCTGTGCTCGTGTAGTTTGCCGTTTTGAACTTTGCGCAAAAATGAATTCGCCTCATGCTCAGCCACATGTGATCCTGGCCACCAGTGCCACCGCCAACTTGAGTGCCACCTTTGCTCGTAGCACTCGTAGTCGCTGTGGCAGCAACAAATCCTGCCGTCTCGTACGCCAAACAGCACACATCGTCAGCCGTACTTCGTGCTCGAATCTAATTTTAAATAAATGAACTAAATATGCTTAACACGCGCTCAACTGACGTGCCCTTTGCCGCCCCGGCCCCACCCGCTGCCAGGCAGTCCGGCTCCTGATGCCACTTCGCTTTGCTGCTCTGCTATTCACTTGGGACACACACACGCACGCACACTATGTGCCTTCAGTTGTACATATATATGCATATGCGTGTGCGGTTGTATGTAACACTATGTATTGTGTATTTACACACGTCATGTTGGCGCGTTTGGTGCAACATGAGCACACTTTAAGCATTTTTAAGGGGATTTTATATTTTTGTATTTATGTTAGCTATTTTTCTTGTTCTTTTTTCAGTTCCTTTTGATTTTGTTATTTTATCTGTTGTTGTTTGTAGAGCTCGCTGCGTGTGCACTTGGCAGCGAAAAAGCGCTGAATCTTCACATCCTCATCAAATGCCATTCGGATGTCAGAACAATGATAAATCGAAAATAAAACAGTCCGCGCGCACAAGTTTTGCTTCAATTTACGCCACCTGCATACTTATGCTCGCCATATAAAAAGTTCCTTGGCTGGAGCACCAGCTGGGCGGAAATTTTCGTGCATTTTTCAGTTTCAGTTAAAAACCATTACATGTGCGAGCAACTCGTTTGAAGTGCTCTTCGGAGCATCTAACCTGATTACGAACTGCCGCAGTTGTCAGATGAGGACAGGTGGGTTCCTGTTCTTGGCGACTGCTTTCGTCAGGGACTTATCGATTCGTTAGGAGTGCGATGCAGTCAGAGCCGAGCTTCCGCTTGCTTTCTGGTCGTAAGATAAGGACTGCGTGGAATAAAATTGTCCGTTACATGTTTTCCACTACAGTCCTATTGAAAATTTAAATAAAAACAAATTTGTATCTTAGTACCTTTGAATTATATGTCAGAAAATATAATGCGTCCGTTAGATTCAATACAAATTTATTTAACGCGAAAATGGCAAGCGAAGTGGAAGTGCGAAAAAAACATCATTACAATTAAAAGCAACCTCAGTGGTCTTTTAGAAAAATTGGCAAAGAGGTAGGATCTAACCCTAAAACCATTTCTCGTGTTATTAAACGCTTTAAGGAGGACCTGCGTATTGATCGGAAGAAAGGTTCTGGTAAAAATAAGGGGCCACATGATCATGAAAAGGCGAAGAACGTTGTGACCATTCTGAAGAAGGATCCAAGCATTTCGGGAAGGAAATTGGCGAGGAAGGCTGACTGCTCAGAATCTCTCGTGCGCAGAACTAAGAAGGAAGCTGGGCTGAAGACGTACAAGGTGCAGAAAGTTCCAGACCGAAACGCCGTCAAGAATGAAACCGCAAAACTACGAGCTAAAAAGCTGGCGCGAGATTTTGTAAAGAAATCAATCAACAGCGAAATATATGTCAAGGAATGTTTGCAAAAGAGATTGCTCCCTTTTTTAAGCTAACATGAAGTGTCCACGTTTTTTTTGGTCTGACCTCGCTTCATGTCACTACAGCAAAACAGCTTTAGAGTGGTTCCAACGAAATAAAGTGATTTTGGTACCTAGAGAAGCCAATCCACCTAACTGTCCAGAACTAAGGCCGATCGAGAGATACTGCGCTTTAGTAAAAAGGGAGATGAAGGTAACCAAGAAAGTCGCCAAAGACCTTCAAGACTTTAAGAGAAAGTGGTCTTCATCAACTATGAGGGTGTCGGACACTACCATAAAAACGTTAATGGACGGGGTTCCTGAAAAATTACAACTTTTTATTAAAAAAACATAATATCTGGTTTCTTACTTTGGTTTTGAAATCTGTAAACAATGTTTGAACAAAAATACTTGAATTCATAAAAATCGGGCTACTGGTTCAAAAGATTTCATCATTTATGTAACGGACAATTTTATTCGACGCACTCCTTAAAAGCGCTGATTTACCGGGCCAGAGGATAGATTGTCCCGAATTGATAAGGTGATGCTCACAAATCTATTCCAAGGAGTTTTGGGTACATTTTTGCCAGTTCAATCTATGCTTCATAATATGATTGATAGCGGTTTCCAAAGCGCATTAGATTGATCTGCTTTTTTTAAGCTTCAGTAGTTCGGCTTTGCCATCCACCCCCCTGGCAGCTGTTGAATGGTCCAATCTGACCAATCGTCATTCTTTCGCTATTTCCGCTATTTATGATTTAATAATTTACTGATGCTTTTTGCTTCTTTGTCTGAATTTTTCGACGTATTTTTCCTACTAATGTTTCGTGGTGCTGCTAAACTGAACGACGTCGCACTTGACTCGAATTTCGTGTAGCCAAAACCTGGAAAATCTCTAGTCACATGCAAACCACTCACACATGGTCAGTACAGCCGCCACTCTCCTCTTGTGCGTTTGTGTGTTGTGAGGACATTGCGCCGCTTTCGCTCCTGTCGCCACTGTCCTGCACAGCCTCCCTCAGCCGCCACCCGGGGGCTGCTGCTCGCACACGTCGTGCCTGCTGCATTGGCCTTTTGCTATAATTATGTTTATGTTGTTGTCGCTGTTGTTAGATATTTTTATTGTTGTTGCTGTTGCTTGTTTTTATCGCATGTTGCGGCAGCATTGTTGTCGCTCTAAATGTCGGAAATATGCTGCTCTGCATATGGCGCCCCGTTCAGATGCGACCCTACGATGGGGGCGGGGGTTGTTGCTGCTGTTGTTTTTGCAAGTGATGCGTCATGTGATTTTGCTTGTTCGGCATTTTGTGATTTGGTGTTGCTGTCGATGCTGCTGGTGCTGACTGACGCTGACGCTGCTGTGTGCGCGGGGCAAACACACACGTGCAAACACTTGCGTGCATGCGGCTGCGTGCGCGTGTGTGTTTTGTGTGTGAAAGCGCACACAGCAGCAAAATGTTTTTTATTCGATTTCATTTTGTCGGTTTTGTTTAAATTTATTGACAGATCCAAATTGCCATTCTTTTTTTTTCAAATGTGTATATATCGAAAAGGCAAATGCGGTCTTGTAGGTGTTCGTTATTCCTTACTTTCCGCCTCCGTTGTACACCGCTTTGTTGTTTTTGCGTCCCTCATTGGCAAACAATTTATTTTACTTGTGTGCTGCGGAGTGTGGCTTCTTTTCAGTGTGCAATTTTGTTTTCATAACGAAATGCCAGTTGCAGGAATTGCGGAAAAATTTAGTTTATCGAATGTGGTAAATTGTAAGTGTGAGTCGAGCAAACTGCGTCGAAACTTAATGTACAGTAACTCGGAGCGAGAGTCGACAAAGCTACTTGAATTAAAGCTGCCAGGCGTGACGGCGTTCGCTGTGAACTTGAAAACCAGCTAAATCCTTTTAATTACACCACAAAACGCTGGCTTATCTTATAGATGATTTCTGCATATTTGACCTCCTCCGAAATTTAAACTTGGCTTTTGCCCATTGAGCGTTTAAGTGTCGCCGCAGACGAAAATTTGTGTCCGTTTGGCGCTTTAAAATGCAAATTCCTATTTCGCGGCGCCGGCGCGTGCGAGTGGCCAGCGCGCGCATTTAAGCGGCCCGATTACGAGCGACTCCCTGACCGGTGGAGTATTAGTGCGCTGACACGCTCGCCAGCCAGTGCTGCCACACCGTAGCGTAGTTCCTAACTTAATTTCAACTTTTGCGCACAATTTCGGTGCAAAGTGTAACTTTTTAATTTTGATTTTTGCTATTGTTGTTGTGTTTGTTAGAATCCCGTTTTTGGAATCTCGTTTTGGTTTTTACGTTTTGGATTTTTCACCATTCTGCAACTTTTGCGCTCGGTTGCTTATGCAAATCTCGACAGCATCGCAGTGCCAGCTAATGGAGCGGCTGCTGCAGGTGCGACGGCTTGGCAGGTGCCCGGAGCGCGGAGGGGCACTAGTTTTGCTGACTTCTCGTTTGCCCACCGAATGCAGCATTTTTGTGTTGCATTCCGGATTTCATTACATTTTCATTCATTCCGGCCGAGTGGGCGGAGTGAGGTGCCCTGTGAGTTGTGTTGTGGCGCCACGCCACGGCGGATATCCCCGTTGTAAGTGGCAGCGGCAGGCACCCAGCGGCCAAGGGGGGGAGCACGAACATGAGTCACGCCGAGCCGAATGTCAGCCTGTTACGCTGTGGGCGCCGGCGTGTGTGCGGCGCTTGTGTGCGGTGTGCGGGATGTGGCGGCAGCGCAATCCATCTGGGAAATCGAAACACAAAATCAGAAATGAGGGAGAAAGAATGAATGCAACTGCGGAAAATGGATGGGCGAACAGGGACAGCGGCCGGGCGGCGGCTGCTGGGTTCGCCCGTTGCCAGGACAAATAAATACTACAGCTCGCTCGTACGAGGGACGTCAATTCGTTATGTGCCGGCGCTAGCCGCATTTCGCTGTGCGCTTGTGCATTAGCTCGTAACTGACGGATGACGGGTCGCGCGAGTGCAGCCACTGCAACGGCGCAAAGTTGCTGAATTTTCTGCCCTACCAACCAAACAGAAACCGAAACAGGAACTGCGGCAACGGCAAATGGATGCGGGGCAACAGCATGCGACCGCACCGGCCAGATTCACCGGCACGCGGTGGGGCGCCCACTCACCGCGAGAAAGTGCAAGTTTCTGCGCTCGCCAGCGAGATGGGCCGCTCTCAGGCGTGAAACGCTGTGTATTAACTTGAAGTCGAAATTGAGCAACGCGGCAAACTTGCGTCGCCGTCTGCACTGTTCGCATAATTTCCCTACTTTGGTTTTGTTTGGCTGCCATTAATTTTCATTTGCTTTTGTCTACGAGTTGGTGCAATTTTTGAAAAGGAACAAAAAGTTGGCAACGAAGGTCGTTTCGAAAGATTGGAAAAAGGCAGTGGAAATGCTTGAAAGTCAAGATTTCCATATAAGATTGTAAAATTCGTGTTGCGCAGAAGTATGAAATTGCGTTGCTATGTTAGTTGGTTGGTTGGCGTAGTCATGGAAAATCTGAACTGTCCAATTGGCGCTCACCAGCCGAGACTGGGTATTCACCACAATTTCTCTTTAAGAAGTTGCAGAGAAAAAAACGAAAGTTGGTACACAAGAGACTTGTTGGAGATTATGCTGATAAGAGTCAAGTCCTTGTTGGAAGATTCAAGTTAACTGGTTTTCTCTGCCATGCGGGAAGCCCCATTGACGTCAGACCGAAAATGCGTCAGAAGTTCCTGCAAAAATTCGCTCGTCCCCTTCCTCCCCATCTCTCGATTTAATAAAACCCCCTTCGTTATCTTCGCGAGCAGTTCGAGTCGTAATTATGGCCAGTTGATTTCATATTATCGCCGTACTTTTGCCATATATCATCTGCTTTCCGCACGAATCGATGTGTGTCCTTTTTGTCCTACAGTCCGTCCTGTCGGCCGCAAAAACGTAAGTGAAAGCGGCTTGTTCTACGTAATGCATGCGCATTTTTTAACTGCGACTGCAACATGCCGCATTGTCACATCACCATCACCAGCGCACTGCGAGCCCTCCAGAAATGGGTTAATATGTTTGCTGTCGATTGTTGCTTGCTCGCTGCCCCGCTCGGCGTCTCGGCGCTCGTGTGTGCGCATATTGAATTTATGGCCAGCTGCATGTAACATTGTGAAATATGGAGGGACGCCAGCATCGGCCGCCGTTTTGACAGGCGATCGCTGATACCGACAACAGCAGCAGCGACTGTGGCTGCGACAGCCACATGAGCATCGACATCGCACCATTCAAACCGTTGTCACAGCCGGTGCGGATACAACGCGGTGCACAGTGTCGCGAGTAGGGACAACAATCAAAAAAATGAATGTCGCAAATGTAGAAAAATAAGTTTGTAGTACTGAAGTAAATACCTCAATTTACTAAAATGTGAAAACGAATTTTAAAAATATCAATTTATATACCGATGGCAGGCCACCAAACTTGCACTTTGTGAAGGTTGGTTGCTTGGGTAGAAATTATTGAAATTTGTTGAATGTAAGTTCGAGGACTTTTATTGAAAAATTTCCCATGGAACCTTATGATAAGTAAATATATTCTATAAATATACTATTTTTGCAACTCTGGGAAAGCTTTCCCTCTTTTATTTTGCTTTCCATATTCCTTGTACCGCTACTTGAAGAAACGTCAATTCGTAGGAATAAAAGTGCAGTGTCATCAAACTTTAGATAAGCTTTTAAAAAAAACTACTTCTTACTACTTTGAGATTTTACAGTGTGATATAGCTGAAAGTATGTATTAATAGAAACCATGGACTTTAGCTGCACAAACTTGCACGTTTTTAAGAAATTCAGCATTTTCAGTGACGTATGAAGTAAAAAATATGGACCTTTTTTGCAGCATGGTTGGCAGGCAAACATAGCGACCGCTGCTGCGCTTCGCTTAAGCTATTAATTTTTGTTTGTAATAATATGCAAACACTTCTCAATTTAGAAAAATTACAAAAAAGGTAGATTCGATGGAAGGCTTCGGTAATACTGGGTGGCTTGCCATCGAATTAAGGCAACTTTCGAAAAGAAGCAAAACTTGTTAATGCCTGCAGAACCAATTATATCAGTTAATAGGAAACTTAAAGGTAAACATGAAAACCGAAACTCTGATATAATGCAATATTAAAAAAAATTTAATTTACAATTTTGTCAAAAATAGATGTAGAGGGTTTAATTTGAATAATTCATCATCGAAAACCGATTGTCCTAGCAGTACACATTAACAAATTGTAATTTTTCATGAAAATATATGCTTTACTGAATTTAATAAAATGTATTATAATTTTCTATTTGAGTTTGAAATTACTTAAGTGCGCATAAGTATGCACAGATATTTGTAGTTTTTGTAATATTTCCTCTTTTTATTACAAGCGTATTTGTAGGTTGATCGAAACCATTTTTTGTATATATCTTTAGATTGATGATATAAGTACCGAATTTCATCAATATATCTTTTATAGTTTCCGAGATACTGTCACCTTAGTATTTGGTTTGTATGGGAGGTGGGCGTGTCCGTGGGGCGATTGAAGTAATTTTTGGCGTATTAACTTCTCTTTATAACAAAATCATATGTACAAAATTGTATTGTCGTACGACTATTCCTTCTATTTTTGTCCCTCGCTACTATGGACTCGCGACACTGTGCGGTGCGGTGATGTTCATGGCTGAATTTTTTGCGAAAAGTCCTTTGCGCACAGTTGACACACGCGCACAATATTCAGTTGAACGACCCGTAACCAGAGGTCATCATTAATTACAACAATCCAAGAAACACGAACAACATGACAGGTGGCAGTAAAAAAATGACACTGACACCAGCCGGGCCAGCAGCGCTGACAGCAGTTTCCCCAACCAACTCCCAACAAGCGCAAAGCCGAAAAAGCGAGCAACCGAAGCGTTTCCCTCGTCGTCCGGCCGCATCTACACACGAATGAATGATTATTGCTTTTTCGCTCATTGTGGCAGTGTCAAACTTGTCGAGGACGACAGCGACACGGACAGCGGCGCGGCCACCGGGCGTATAAGCATCTTGTTTTTGTAACAACAGAAATAAAATGCACTGTAAATTAATTAAAGACACATTTCGGTGCGATGGCTGCAGCGAGGACCGCAGCAGAGCGAAAGATGCCGAAGCGACGGCGAGTCCGGATTTTATGAGTGCGGGATGAAGGCGTGGTGTCCACTAAGGAGGATGACCAGCGGTGGAGAAGTAATTGGGAATTGCTGGAACCTGATGCGGACTCGGGCTCGAGTTAATGAACATTGCAGCACCAACACAAAAAGTGTTGGCAGGTCAGTATTTTTGGCACTCAACTCCAAAGAAATCATCGACTTTAGTTGGCGGTCGATGTGCCGTGTCGTGTCGTGCAGTGCGACGAACTGGGCCAAAGGTTGAGCTGTTGGATGCGATTTGAATGGGTTGTCGTTATTGCGTAAAAACTCGTGCTTGAGAGTGACAGTAAAGTATCAGGTTTAGCGAATTTTTAGTCTGAATAAAATAGAAAATTTCTCTTTCGTAAATAACCAAATTTTTTTCATCTTGAATTTTTTGGGAAATGTAAAGGTTAACCATGTAGGTAGGTAGGTAGGTGTGGCTGCTCCAGGAGGAGCACACTTAGGCCAGGCGGCCCATTGTGATACCACATGAGATCGAGCATCATATCGCTCACTCGTTAAACCAGTTGGAGCTATTAACGAAGCTCAGTAGACAGCGAATGGTCTTATCAGCTAGATCTTCTAGACTTCCGAAGAAGAAGTTGCCTAAGTAGGTCAACCTTCTTCTGGATAAAGCAGGACAGTTTCATAAGTAGTAAGTGAGGAATATTTTCTTCCTCCTCCTCGTCCAAACAGCTGCGACAGAAGTCGTTCGAAAACAGCCTCATCCTTTTTGCGTGGGTGCCGATTAGGCAGTGACCCGTAAGGACACCGATCATGGTTCTGGTCTGGGCTCTGTTTAATGAGAGGAATTCTTTAGAACGTCGAAGATTTAAGGTTGGCCAAAGTTGGTGCACAAGGAGGCTTGTGATGCCTTCAACCCATCTTAAATTCGTATCGTGTATAGAGCTCGCATGGGTACGAAGCTTACATGTTAAATGAGGGACACCGAGCGTGGTCAACTCTTGGCCTAACTGCTCAGTAGCACCCTGTCTCGCGAGCTCGTCCGCTCTACAGTTCCCTGGAATATCCCTATGACCTGGAACCCAGCATAGGCGAATATGAAGCTGCTTGGGAGTCTCGTTGAGAGATTTGCTGCAGCTGAGAACAGTCTTTGATGTTATTTGGACCGCATCCAGAGCTCTAAGAGCTGATCCGATAGTATCAGGATACCAGTAGCCGATATCCTGTATACCCTGAGCCAATCGGAGGCTGCGCAGATTGCTGTAACCTCAGCCTGGAAGACACTACATCCATAATCTGTCAGCCGGAGCTTTAAGTTAAGGTTTAATCCTTCTGAGTAGATACCACAGCCCACCTAACCAAGCAGTTTCGATCCATCCGTATAAATATGGACATCACCGCTGGCAGGGGGCACACCCAGCTCCCATTCGGCTCTAGATGGGATAACAACCTGATAGTCCTTATCAAAGGACAGGCTGGGCGTCATGTAGTCAACATTCTGAGATATGCCTTTGAAATAATTTAGAATAGAAGAGTGCCCTTAACGCCCAACTCTCCATTGCGCGGAAGCGCGCATCCTGATGGCAGCATTGGCGGCCAATTGCTTTTCCAGGATATCAAATGGGATTAGGTGAAGCTCAACGTCCAAAGCATTAGTGGGAGTAGTCCGCAGGGCCCCACTTATACATAACTCTGCGGGCCTTTTAATTTTGGTATTTGGGAGTGAGACCTTTTGGCCAATGAAGGCCACCAGACTACTATCCCATATAACAAAAGAGGCCGAACAACGGCGGTATACAGCCAGTGTACGATATGAGGTCTTTTACCCCATACATTGCCTATCATCCTTTTACATGTATAAGGCGCAATACTGGCTTTCTTGGCTCTCTCCAGGACGTTGGGTTTCCAGTTAAGTTCTCTGTCTAACACAAGTCCCAGATATTTAGCAGTATAACCATGTGTAATTTGTTAGATTTTATTTTTATTACTATTTTTAATGTGTAAATTTTTAAATATCTTACAACAGTGTTAAAAATTTCTAAATAATTAAAATCTCATTCGACTTGAGGAAAATAATTGCAGTCGAACTCGTCACCGAGTTAGCCAATTCACAGCTTGTTGCCATTATTCTGGATGCATTTTACGAAAACAAAAGTTGCGCGCGGCAGATGCGGTCATCGTTTAACCTTAACCGCCTCTCTTCTGTCGTTGTGATTTTAGAGAAATTTTCGCAGCTGATTTCCGAGTTGCTCCTTGATTTGTATCGCCTATCCATTTGTTTGCCTTGTTGATGTGTGATTTTTCAAATATTAATGGCGTGGCCGGAGCGCCGATGCGAGGTGGCTGTTTCGTCTTTATCAGCGCCAGTGGAGCCGCATCTACAGCCCCAGCCGAAAGCCGCGTTCGCTGGCGGGCTGACTGCTGATGCCGTTAACAAAAACAATATTTGCCCTAAGAGATCCGGGCGCTCGTGTGGTGGGTGGGTGCCGCCCGCTCTTCGCCAGGGCGACGGGGGCGGGCGGTGTTTTTATTGCTTATCTGTTTGGATGGTGGATGGCAACGATTTATATTGGGTATTTTATATTCTATGGAGAAAGTTGTTTTTCGCACGCTCGCCGACTCGAACCGAACGCACACAGACGCAAGTGTGTACGGCGCGATGCGCGAGTGTCTTCCTCGAATTGGCGGCGCAGTGAGGGTTCGCACAAACAGCGCCACATGCCGCATGCGGTTTTATGAAAATTATGTTTGCGTGGCAGTGGCAGCGGTGGCGACAGCGACGGCGTTGGCGTTGGCGGCGAAGCGGGTGGCAGCAAGTGTTGTTTCTCAATTGAAAGTTTCAAATTGCCCGCAATAACACTTACGGCAACAACTGCCAGTAACAAAATTCGCAGAAAAAAGTCAACAGCAAGAACCGACGGAAAACAGGAAACTAAAAATAATAAAACAGAAAAATTGCCAAGAAAAATGACTTTTGCTCCAGCGGCACCAGCAACGCCATCGCGACCGACGCGCCGTGCGCGCTCCCGCCTCCTCTTGCCTGCTGCAGGCTGTCGTCCCCGGCGCGGCGCGGCGTTGGCTTCGCTTCATCGATTTGCAGCAGGCTCGGCAAGAACCGATTCGCACAAATGAGATTTGTGCGCGCCGCGACTGTCTCCTTTGGGCTGCGGCTGTTATTGCCGTTCACGGTGGCTTTTGTTGTTGCTGCTAGTGACGCTGTTGTCTGTGCGGCAAGTGTTGCCCATTAGAAGTTTTGCACACACACACACACAGACGCGTATCCCATCATTTTGCCGTTTGTTCGGCGCGCATTGTTATTGCCCATGCGCTGGTTGTTGTTGTTGCTGCTGTCGCTGTTATTGCAGCAAATGTTGCCAGTTTGTTTTTTTTGTGTTTTCTTTGGTTTTTGATTCACTTGGTTCTATGTATGCGCCAGCTTCGTACATATTTTCCGTTCGGCGAGATTTTCCCAACTTATTGTTGTGTTTATGCCGCCTTATTATTTATTTCGCATTTCAGCATTTGACATGAGCAGCGCACTGTCACAAAAGCGTTGCGGATTTGCGGCAAAAGTTTTCTTTGCCGCTGGCCGCGATTATTTTTTGCGCTTAGCACTTGGCGATGTCGCCGCTTTGCAGCGAGGAGATTTCTGTACGTCTGACGGTACGAGTGGCCCGATTCAATTTAATTACATACTAAATTTAATAATGCTTTAGAGGCTTTTATTTTTAGTTTTAGCGCCTTAGTATGTAAGGACATTGTTATAGGTCTGTAAGAATTGTTATTCATAGACTGAATTTAATAAATATAAATTATAAATAAATATAAATAAATATATATAAAAATAAATAAATAAATAAATAAATAAATAATTGCTCTTCTTCTTGTCGGATAGTTTGCGGAGATTTTCACATTTTGCGCTAATGTCGACTAATTCAACAATAATCCGAACACAAATGAATGCTATGTTAATAATTATTAATATTGATTAATTACAGTGGACGTCTAGTATAACGAACTTCCCATTTAACGAATTTTCGATTTAACGTACGGTCAAATTTTTTCCATTGATGGTTCTATATTACGAACGAAAGTGAAATTTGCTATTCGATATAACCAATATTTTTGTTGTTTTTCATCCTTCGAATTGCTTTATTTGAGCATTCACATTCTTTACTATAACAATGAATGTTTGGTTTCGTCAAGTGAAAAGTACCTCAATTGTTTTTGTTTTTGTTACGTTAAAACTTTCAAATTTACGTCAAGCTACCAACATTTTCAAATTCTGTTTGTATGCATTGCTGATCATTTTCACAGGATTTGGTTTGCGTTCGGTCGGCTTTTTTCTTTTAAAAATTAAAATTTCAATAATAAAAACAAGAGAAATTTGCCATACAGAAAAGTTTACTTGCGGTAAAGTGGCAATCGCGCATCGAAGACTTTAAGACTTGTTTTTAAAACAAGATATGTATTTGTTTAAAAACTGAATATGTGAAACTTATTTCTTTAAGAAGGATGGTTTAAAACAAACAAAATTTCGATGGATTTAACAAATTTTTCGATTTAACAAATTGGGGGTACAACATAAGATTCGTTATATTGGACGTCCACTGTACTTAATTAAATGAATTATTGTAAAAATGTTTAGGGGAGATTTTGTAAACGACTCGTGCGCTGGAATTAAACGTGTCCTTTGCCTTAGCCAGGTCCCACAAAACCTCGGCTTCGGAAAATTTGGAAACGAGCACAGTTTGGCGAAAGTTATTAGTCTTTCAATATTTTATTTATTTTGATTGTTCACAAAGTTAAAAAAATTCTAAGCGAAAATAACAAAACAAATCCCGATTTTGAATTGGAAGTGAACACATTATTTTGAATGTGTTTGTGTTAAGTACAGAAATCGGCTGACTTGCCGTTTTTCTTGCATCAGCAACTGAACCATTATTTACAATCAGTATTTTGCCTGTTTGAGACAACTCATATCCTACAAAGACTAAAGCACTCTGCGGCCGCCAGTGCGTCTCCCAACATTTGTCTGCGTTGTTGTTCTGGCAAATACGACTTTTTCCTGTCATTGGCAATGAAGGAATGCAGCAGTATCGCAACAGCCGCGTAGATACACAATACAAACACACACACATACACGTACGACTCATGCGCCCCAATGCCGATAATGGCGGCTAAAGAGATCGATACAAATTGCTGAATAACACATTCGGCAGCCGCACACAGGCCGCCCCCGAACGCCCGCATCAGCGCGTGTGTGTGTGTGGTTGTGTGGCTGTGTGACTTTGCTGATTTGCCTGTCCGCCCGTCCGGGCGTCTCTCAGCTCCGGTGCCCGAATGCTCCGTGCAGCGAATCTGTGTCTTGTGTCCCGCTGCCAGCGTTGTCTCTGTGCTACTTCCATTCCCCCCTCTCCCTCCCTCACTCGCGCCAATTATAGCATTTCAATTGTTATTATGTGCTTTGCGCTGCCGCTTCGTGGTGCTTTTCCGTCGATTTGCAGCGCCTTCCGCGGTGCGTTCGCTGCAGTGTGTCTTCATTCGCAACACTCGTCTCGAATAACAAACTCTGATTGCTGTATTGTTGCACTGCTTTCGCTGTTGTTGTTATTGTTGTTAAATTTTTACATTACACGTGCTTATCCGGCAGACACTTAACAAGCGAATGCGCGCCGCCCGTGTGCCGCATCGATAAACTTCAATTCGTGGCTGTCCCATGCCAACGGGCGCATCTCCGCCGCGCGGCAAGTTTTCGCATAGCGCGCTGAGCATGCAATAAAAACAACAATTGCCAGCAGTATTATGAATTAATAATGTAATTGCATTCCGTTATGCCACTTGTGTGCGCTGTTTGCCGTTTTTCCGTAATGGATTAGCGCGAGGCGGGGTGCGACGGGGTGGGGTGAAAAGCGCAAATGCGTTATCTCAGCACGCGGCACGCTTCATCGATTGAGTGATGTGATATGCTGGACTTTCATCCCCCTTCGTTTTATTCCATTTTCAATTTCGATTCGGCAATGAATGCGATTTTTCATGGTTTCCATTTCGTTTGTAACACTGCCAGTTAAGGAGGTTAAGTGCTGCTTGTTCAACGCAAATGAATAAGAAACACACAGTGGTACGCCGCGGCCCCTTTAAACGGGCACAAACGGCGATATGTTTGAATTATGAATTTTTGTGGTGTTGATGGATTTTAATTAAATTTAAGTGTTTTTTAGATATATGTGTATGTATCTGTGTACATTTTATAAGCACGACAGCTCTTAGGGGGAATAAAACCGAGCTTAGAAAAAAGTGTAGGAAACGGGGCGACAATCTTCAGACTCGCATTAACGACGAAAAGAGCCCATTTAAGAATTCCCTATCCGAGGTCGACGGAATTAACCATTGAGTTACGACAACCACCGATCTTACGTGTCTTCAAGAAATCATTTGTCTTTGTTGTTGTTTTGGGAAATATATTCTGTGACTGTTTTATCATTCCGACATCTACGAAGAACATAAAACGTATTTTACCCACCACACTCTGCACACCCAAAGAAATCTTAGTGTGTTAATTGTGGCTTTACATAAGCTACAGCAACTAAACAGTATACAACAAGAGCTTTGGAGAACCGCATCACCCTGCATAACCTTCGACTGTCCTGCAGCAGCTTCCGTCAATCCATTTGGCCATTGGTCCCCAGCTCCTAGTAAATTCGTCATTATCATTCGGTGCACTTTATGCTCTGCTGGCCATTTTCGTTACGAATTGATACAGACAACGTTTTCATTAACCCATTCCGGCATTGCCACCAACACCCTCGTCATGCGGACACAATGACCCCAGCTCGAGCGCGCTGAGTCATTAGCGAGAGCGCCCGCTGTGCGGCCAAGGCAGCCGCAGCCCCAGCCGCCGTCGCCCTTGTGCTGCCGAGACTTGTTTGTACAGGGCGCTCGCTCCGTGTGCGGATTGCAAAGCGTCTTTGTGTGTGATTCACTCACTCGTTCGCTCTGAGTGAGACGAATTTTCGAACATCTCCTCCGGCTATCGGCTCCGGCCAGTTGCTGTCCCCGATTTTCGTTTCGCTTACCTTCTTGGCTCATTGACGGCCGCACGCCGCACGCTGCCGTCGTCGCTTCGCTCGTCTATGTGCTCGCTTGAAAAACTCGATTAATGTTTTTTGCGCCTTTCACTTGCAGCCGGGCGCCGTTGTCTGTAGTTTGCTGTGCAATAATGGCAGTAGTTGTAGCTGCCATTGTTGCTATTGTTATTTGTAGCTGGATATCCTTCGCCTGGCGCGCTCAGGATTAGCATCAGTGATGGCGTTAGACAGTGCGAGAGAGACAGAGCGAGAACGAGCGACGAGACCAAGGCCTGGTATCGCCTTTGCTGCTACGCACAATGATGTATACGCTTTGTTGTTGCTGTTGTTATTTTTTTTGATACTCTTTTTTTTTAATCATACACAATTAGTCGGATGATAAATGGCACGTCAGTTGCAGAATCAATGGAAAATACATTTTTCTTATCACAATTTCATTTTCATCTGCACTTTGTGTGTGGAGGGTGGGAGGCCGGGGGGGCTTACTAATATATTTATGTGTAATATCATATTTTGCTGCATATGTTTAGTCGACTTTTTGCCTCTGCCGAAAACTATTGGTAAGCCAGCCGCGCTGGTCGGCCAACGCCCACGACAGCAGTCAAGAAAATGATTTCAGCTGGACCGTTGCGAATAGTCGGAGCGCATTCCATGTCGGAACTAATGACAGTGTAAAGTATCGGCCACTAATTGATATGTATGCAGGCTTCGATGAAGTGAAATTGGAACGAGTTCCATAATTCGTGTCATGTCATGGCAGGCTGCGGCCTCATATTCGAATTCAATCAGAGTAGATAACTGTCAGCATGCAGCGAGATAATGAAATGAGATATTGTGTTCCCACCCTTTCAAAGCGTCTGCTAATAAATGAAACGTGAGAAGTGGAGAAGTCAGTCATTAGGTAGGAAAGCGTTTGTGCACGTAAGTAAAAATATCGATTAGAACGTGTCGGTGATATAAATAGGATTAGATTTACACAAGCGTCTAACGCTTAGGAGGTTACACACGTTGAACGTATTAATAACGCATCAAGCTCGACACTGCAGCGCAAAACAAAGGCCTCCGGCTGCTATTTTCGCTCCCACTGCCACTGAGTGAAGAACATTCAATGTGTGAACTGAGATTAAATACTTAAACGCATCAGATGACCTCTATCGCAGGCCCAAGGCCTCGTTTAAAATTAGTGACAGATTTAGCTCAATTAAACAGATTTTCCCAATTGCTTCTTTTAATCAAATGTTACAACTCGTTGGCCAAGCCAAATGGCACAGACAATTTCCATTAACCCGGAGACTTCGGGCATATAACCCTTTGCAGTCTATTTTGGGGTATTTACTGGATCAAGTTTAGAGGAAAATTGAGTCAAGGGGTACTCTACCGTTATTGGGATGGGATTGCGTTGGTTCTAAAAGTAAATATTTATTGCTACAAAGGACATGAGACATTGTTTCGAAATATTGGCTTGTAGCAGCCCAGGTCGTAAGTGCTAAAAAAAACGCTTGAAAAGAGGCCGATTCCCTATCAATTGGTGCTTATCATATTTGGTCGGAATATCTCAGAAACATCCAAAACACCTCTGTTGTATTATTCTTCTACCCCAGTTTTAGAAAAATAGCAAAGTAAAAGCTTTCATTGCGATTTTCCTGTGGTCCATTTATGAAAAGGGCATTCGTTGTTTAGCCAAAACCTACAGGAACTAGAAAATTGAGGTTCATTATGCTAAACATACAGGGTATTCATAAAAATATTATTTGAACTATGAATACTGCTATATACCTATGAGAAAACTACACAGGTACATGATGCAGCCATACATTTTTTCACAACCAAGCACAGACATTCATCGCCTGTCGCCTGCATAAAGCCCTAAAAAGAGAGAGGCACTTACCACACAAAACACGCCCTTGTGTGCCTGTGGTGCGGCGGTGCCGTGTGTGCTCCTGGTGACCGTTGCGTCATACCGTCGCCGCTGTGTGCACATTCGTTACTAATTGAACCACAAAGCCAGCACAACAATGGCGTCGAAATTTGTTTTGTAGGTGGAATTAAATGGAGTCTGCAGCACGTCGATAAGGTGTACGGTGACCGCTACGGCGTTCATGCGTACTGCACATGTGCTGCATGCGCCGGCGGTGCGGTTAGATTGGCATATGTACCACAAAATGCAGCAAGTAGATGATTGCGTTCTGATCGAATTTAACCGCAAAAATAAATACAAGTACAACACAATATTAAATTTGCAGCCGTACGCAAAGCTTGCGAACTATCGGTTGTAACATGAGTGGTGTGCGAAGCCGTACAAGGCAACCGTTATGCTGCAGTCAGTGGCACTCAGTATTTATTTGCCACTGCCTGAAAAGAAATCGGGTCATTTGAACAAATTTGAAAAATGTAATAATCTTGCGTCACATTGTTCAGGGGGAAAGACGCAGATTACGTTAGTCGGTCAGCTGTTTTGCCAACTGCTTGAGCCCAGAATTTCGTTTGCTAGCTAAAACACAAATTTGTATGTTTTGAGAAAACTCAATTTGCTTTTTATTTAGCGGACTTCAACCCCTTAAATGGAATAATCAAAGGTTCCGAAGTGTTCGTACTTTTTTTCGAAGTACTTCTCGAACTTGTCCTCGTGGTAGACCTTGACGTCCTTGAAGTACATGTTGGTCACGTAGAATTTGAACTCGTCGATTGGGCGATCGAGTGGATAGCCGAATGGCAGGTCATCTACAAAGCGCACCCCGGAGCCGATGCCGCACAAGTATTTGTAGTCGTAGCTGGCGAACTGTTCGTATTTGGCTGTGTATGGCGCGACGAAAAAGAACACCTGCATGGGGAAACCCTTGCTCCAGCCGTGCGGCAGAATGAGACGATCTGGGAAACCGCAGTGCGGCTCGCTGGCATCCAGTGGGAACTCATATTTGCCTTCATAGGCCAGCATCACGTATTTGTACAGCTCAGTGTAGGTGGTGCGATCCTCGATGGTCCAGTAGAAGTCCTTCGAGCTGCGCTTGAAAGTGTTGCTACCGGCCGCCAGAGTGTAGACAAACTCATCGATTTCGATAAAATTCTCGCGATTTTCGGTCAGCGAAATGGTGCGGCCGAATTCGTCGAATTTGGGTCCCAAGAAGGAGCGAATGACAACCTTCTGGGGCTTGTCCGATTCGATGTTGAAGTCGAAATAGAAAGGTTCATGGTTGAGGCGCTGTTGACGGGCCAGCAGGGTCTTGTCCCACACGAACTTGCCACTGTCGAAAGTCATTTTGTCGTTGAGCAAGTTGGTTACGTCAAAGTCGACCAGGTCAAAGTATGTAACCAGTTTATCGACATGTACGTCCTTGATGGTTACGCCGGGTAGGAACAGTTCATCGTGAGTGTATGGTTTGAGGTAGTTTTTGAAGGTGAAGAAGACGGTGGCGATTTTCTTATAGATGGTGTAGGCGTAGGGGTCGCGGAACATTGTCTCGAAGTTCAAAAATACGTTCGGCTTAACATCGTAGTCATAGAAGTCGACTTCGGCAACGTACATGTGGGTCAGCATGCACCAGTAGTTGTAGAAGTACTTGTCGAACATGTCGATGTTGCCCTGCATCGCGTTTCCGATGTACTCAATGGACTTGGGATTGCGCAAGTCAATCATTTTGTCGTCGGCGGTCTTGAAGAAACCCTTATCGAGGACTTGGTAGAGGCGTTCGGAGAAACTGTAGAATCGGTTGAGCATATTGAAGTTCGTGTAGGTCTTGTATTCGAAATAGTTTTTGCGGTAACTGAAACCAACGCCATTATAGGCGATCAGCTCAGGGTTGTAGCCGTACTTGACGTTGGCGAAGAGCGAGAACTCGGGAATTTCACCGAATCCGTGCGAGAGTCGCTCAAAGTAGTACCGGGCTATCAGCTGATGCACATTATAGATCCAGTATTCACCGCGGCGGTCCTTGTTCAAGCCAAAGGTCTTGCCGTCGAGGAAGAAGGAGTAATCCATGTTGAGGTAGTACCAGTAGGCGTTCCAGTCCAAATCTTCGGTGAAGTAGGAGAGCTTGGATTGTTCATTGAAGAAGTCAATGTCGCGAGAGTAGTCGACTGGCATCCAGAACATCTCGACGCCCTTGATGATGTCCAGGAATTTTGAGTCCTTGTTGAATTTGTCGATGTTGTCGCGCAGCATGAATTTGTCCTCGACGTACCAGTGCTCACCCAGACCCATCATCTTCCACCACTGCCAGGTCTTCCAGTCTTTGGTGTAGAAGTAGAAGTTCTTGCCATACAGTTCTGTGTAGTCCTTGTACATGAAGTCCTTATATTCCTTCTCGTACATGATCAGTTTGCTAAAGATATCGTAGTCGAACTTCTCAGCCTCATAGACGAATTTGCTGTTGAAGAAGTACTGTGGGAAGATTTCATAGATGGTGGGCAGCATCAGGCCCTGGAAGTCGTCGCGATGAATGACGGCCATGGTAAGCGCATAGACAAACATGCCCTCGTTGACATGGACACGTGCCCAGCAGGCGAGCTTCATGAAAGTATCCCAATCCTTGGCATAGTAGAAAGAGTTGAAAAGACCCCATGCTTGTGTGTGGTGAGATTTGACGAGTGCGCCGAAAAATTCACCCTTGGGCAAGACATAACCAGATTTATAGGCTTTGTGGAAATTTTCCATGTAGTAATCGAATTTCTGAAAAGAAGAAAGTACGTGTTATCGGACAAGATACACACTGATGAGTCGCGATTCTTGCTTACAGTGTAGGCCGACTTATCCAGCTCGAAGTTCTCTGCATACTTAAGGTACTCGTCGAACATCAGCGGATCCTCCACGCGGTAGACGATTTCGAAGAGGAATTTCTGCTTCTCCAGGAAGGCCCTGTCCGCGACCTGGACTTGCTTGGTTGGGACCTTGGCCGCAGCCACGAAGCCCACGAGAGCTACCAGCACAATAGACAACTTCATTTCGACGGCACTATCACAACTGCTCCGGATTAGAAGCCACAGTCAGCTCTAATACCTAAAGACTGTTGATTGGTGCTGGGCGTGTCGGGCCTTTTATACCAACGTGCTGACATATCGAAATAGCGAAGGAATTATTTGCATCTTTATGATGCCGATTGCGGCCCCCAATGACCCCCATAGAACATTTGGCAGCTTAAATATTTAGCACGGCAACATGAAATACACACTTGCGATAACGATTTGCACCTTCCCAGGCGGCGGTGTGTCGGGATGTTTTCGTGCATCCACGAACGAGTATGTGGTGCGATGTGTGCGCTGGTCGGCCAAAGAAGATCTCGACTTTTATCAGCGACGAAGGCCAAGGTTCGCTATAGACGTGAAGCGTATTGCCAGGCGATAAGGTGGCAAGTGACGCAGTGTTTTTGTGCAGAGAGATCTAAGCGAAAATTGAAGAAGTAATGGGCAGATAGCGTTGTAGGCCTCTTACTGGCTGGGTGTGTGTTCAATTTGTCAAGTATACTTTTTGTTGGAGAAGTTAGGTCAAGCAAAGAAAGCATATGCCCACATTACGGCAGGAACATATACATACTTGCTCAAAAAAAATGCTAAAGTTGTGGGAATGCTGTGCGCATGAGGGGGTAAAGTGAGCAGAATAAGCGAAAGTGTGTAGATAAGGGCCGTGTTTTTATAATGTCTCGTGAGTGTTTTCAATTAGCAAAGGAGAACTAAAAATACAAATAAAATTGTGTGTCTATTTTTACCGCTTCGAAAGGCGATAATAACACAAAAACATTGCACAGCTCTTGTGGATAATTCGACAGCAGTGACAGAAATAATGGTTTGTACTCATTTCTGATTTATACAATTATACGACTATTGTTTCCGAGAGAAAAATGTATCGAAAGAAAGAGATGAACGTGTTTGTCAGCTGGTCCACACAAAAACATGCAGCTGATTAGATGGAATATCGGATCGAATGTTACAGAAACATTCGACTTAGTTGTCAGTTTCTCACCAACTTGAAGTTTGTTTAAAACTGGCTAACGGTGGCTCTCGAATGGCCATTAGGTATTTATTTGATTTTCCGACAACTGAAACCACTAAAACTCGCTTTAATTAACCAAACGCTTGCCGCACGCAGAATTCTCCCTCGCAGTTGCTGCAATTGGAAACAATAACTTTTGCGCTTTGCTGAAATTGCACATTGCCCCCGTTGTTCGTCCCCTGAACCACTTGCGAAATGCTGCAGTTACTTTGATGGAATTTCTTAAGCGTAAACGTAAAATTCTGTTTGCAGTGCAGGGCGCAAGAAGGTGGCCGCGACGGTATGCGGAAAGCCAAATAATGAATGCCGAGTGCTGGTTGGTGCAATAATAAAAAATTGTAATGAAAAATATTTTGCGCAAAAGCAAAACTTGCGCAGAAAACGAAGCGCCAGAAGATGAAAAAAGTTTGCTGTGGTGCGGCAGCGGAGCGAGGCGGCGATGTGGCAGAAATCAAGAACGCCAAAGCAGATTTGCAGATGTTGCACTCGCGGCGGCTGTGGTTGATGCCACGGCGAAGGCGCCGCATTCTGTGGGTGCGAGCGATTTCGCTGTAGCAAGGAATGAAACGCGTCCTTTGGGACGGGAGAAAGTAGAAAGTTCTTTCCATTAAATGTAATTGCGTGTTGCGTTTGTTGTAATGAGTTATTTGGTTTGTTGTTTGTTGCTTCAGTGGGCGGGGTGGGTGCGACGAAGGGTTGACAGTGTGCACTGCCGTTGCGTCGGTTCGCTTGAAATTTTAGCGGGGCCAAATCTGGGCCAGTTGATGAATTGCTTGGTGTGGCACACGTGTTTCGAAGTGGACACCGATGTCAGGGACGATGTCAGGGACGATGTGCCCTATAGTAGATATGATTTTCTCTGGTGAAATGTCGAATAATGGGAAATCAAAAGTAACTGAACTCGTCTTTTTATAGAGATTTAAGAAAAGCCACAAAAACAACTTTTGTGTTCGTTCGCTCAACACAGGTACGTAGCTTTGGCTGCATAGCTTTGGTTTTTGTTTATACACTATGATCAATAAGTACCGGGACTGTGTATTTTAAATTTTCCGCCGTTGCCCGATGCAGGTAAAAGGTAGGTCGGTAGGATCTTAACTGACATCTGTGTCAAATTTTGAGCGGGATTGCATCATTAGTTTTTGTTTGGCAGCTGTTAGCGTCAGTCAAATTTTTGTACTTCGTCGCATTTTACAATGGATAATTTTGTTGATCAACGTATTTGTTTGAAATTTTGTCTTAAGAACGAAATTCCTTGTGCCAATGCGCTTAAAATGTTGCAGAAAGCATTTGGGGAGTCTGCTCTATCAAGAACCAGAGCGTTCGAGTGGTATAAAATGTTTAAAAGTGGTCGTGAAGTGGTCGAAGACTTTCCTCGTTCTGGACGTCCTTCAACATCGAATACCGACGAAAATATTGAAATTGTGAAGAAAATCGTGCTTGAAAATCGTCATGTGAGCCTCAGAGAGATTTTTAACGATCTTAACATCTCTTATGGAAGCGCACAACACATTGTTGTCGATATTTTGCGCATGAAACGCGTCGCCGCACGGCTTGTTCCTCAAGACTTGAATTTCGTCCAAAAAGATCATCGAAAGCACACATTATTCGCGATTATTTGAACAAACACAGTGTGAATATCATCGATCAGGCTCCCTATTCTCCAGATATGGCACCATGTGACTTTTTCCTGTTCTCCCGACTCAAGTTACCGCTTCGTGGAAAGAGATTTGAGTCCATAGAGGTCATAAAAGAAAATGCGACGCGAGAGCTGAAGGCCATACCTGCTTCGGCTTACCAGAAGTGCATGGACGATTGGATTAAGCGTTGGCATATGTGTATTGCTTCAGATGGGGCTTATTTTGAAGGGGATAAAATAAATTTACCAGAAGAATAAAACAATTTTGTTTTTTTGACATAGTCCCGGTACTTATTGATCATAGTGTATTGACATTATCTAAATTGATTTTTCTATTTGACCAAATAAATTTTGCTGGGTGTCCAACACTAAGATGGCACTGAGCTATAAACTAAAAGCACCTCGTTCTCGCCCTTGAATACCTCTTCTAAGGGATGAACGCCAGCAATGAGGCTTCGCGCCCTTACATGGAGCTCAGCAAGGCGAATCTGGTGTAATATTTACCCAGACAGGTCCAACAGTGGGTTATAGCATTGAATAAACCTCGTAGTGGACTAACCCTCAAAATTGGATACTGTTTTATCGATGCAGAAGCCAAGCGACTTTTGCACGAGTTAAAATGTGGAAATCGTAGAGAGTATCTCTTAAAAAAATATCCTATAAAACGATTTTTTCCTATTCGTAAAAAAATAGTTCCTCAACTTTGTCTTCACTTACTACTTTTCTACCATTTACTAGAGTCTAGCTGGTGCTCAGGCGAGGGATATCAGCAGGTAGAGTAAATTACTCCTCGTGCCAATAATCTGGGATGTAAGTCTATGTGCTGCCTTCAGAAAGCCACATCAACCCAACGTGAATAATTTCTTGAACTAGAAAATATTTTTTGTTTCTGATTTCTTTCATACAATTTACTTTTCAAGTGTCGTTTATATCTGTTTTTATTTATATAGGTTAGGTTAAAATGGCTGAATAGCAGAGATCCCCCCCATAGACCAAGATACTGGCCCATTGTCGGTTGTCCTAGGACGCATAGCCTACTTCTGCAAAGTGCTGGGCAGTGACAGAGGACATGCTGTACGCTTTCTTCCTCTTCAGCACAGTCGCAGCTTCTACAGAAGTCGCTTGCATTGACACCTAGTCTGATGGCGTGTGATCCAATCAACCAGTGTCCTGTGGGGGTTCTTGTTAAAATGGATATCTCCGTCCTTTTGAGGTCCAGGATACTCGCAGTCCGCTTCCTGTCGTATGCCGGCCATGTGAGCCTGGCTGTTGCGCATGAGGAGAGATTATGCCAACGCTCCTGAGCTGTTCGGATTGCATACGTTCTGGCGCGAAGTCTGAATGTGGCCAGTGGCCAGTGTGACCGTCTCCTTGTCGGAAAGGATATGGGTGGTCGTGCTTTTCCTGGCCAGCTCGTCCGCTTTGCAGTTACCTTTAATGTTACGGTGTCCAGGCACCCAGATTAGGTGAATACTGTAGTGCTTGCCCATCTCGTTTAGAGATCTGCGGCACTCAGTGAGAGACTTTGTGTTGTCCACGCACGAGTCCAAAGCTTTCAGCGCAGCTTGGCTGTCAGAGAAGATGAAGACTTGCTTCGTTCTGTTAGGCGTTGGGTTCAGGTGCAGAGTGGCCTCCTGGATGGCGATCATCTCCGCCTGATATACACTGCAGTGATCCGGGAGTTGGAAGGAGACTTCAATCTCCAGGTCTGGGGAGAAAACGCCTCCTCCAACCTTCCCATCCAGCCTAGATCCGTCAGTGAAAAAGTTGATCGCATCTCGTATCTTCGGAGGTCGATCGAGCCACTCCTGTCTGTTTGGTATGGAGACAGGTATACAGTAGTCTGTATTTTGGGGGATTGATATAGGAGCCTGCGTTCCCAGGATGAGGGAGTGTCCAAAACTTCCCATGTGCCAAGACCTAGACTCCCTAAGTCTTAGCGCGCAAGCCAGTGCGATCTCCTGAGCTATTTTATTTATATGCTTCGTATATTTTTTTAAGTACTCCTTTCACCCCAAAAGAAATGATTGCCATTTTTAATCTTTTTATTAAGTGTTGCAGATTTTCAGCAAAATCATATTTTCATATTTGAATTTGAATAAAAAAGCGTAATGTTGACTGCAGCGAAAAGGACTGCCTGAAGGATATTTACTCGTTTTCATAGCCTATCGCGTTTATTCCCTGTGTGCCTCAGTGTCATCACAAAACCCACAAATGAAATAAATTGGCGATCGTTACATCTACGCGTAGCTTTTTATATTTGTCTCGGCGACAGTTCCTGGAATTGTGTGGAATGGCTTTAAGCAGCAGCGCGGGAACTTGCTCGCTTATTGTGCAATGTTTTAGAAATAAATGAAAGCGCTGAAATTCCAACTCGCACAGACGAGCCTGAGTGATTTGCCCTGCACCTCCTTCTCCAACGTCGTGTTTGCTGGAGCAAATGTTCTTCGCACATATTGAATACTATATATATGTGTGTGTGTGAGTGTGGCATATGCCAACACTCACACAATTGCATATTCTGCTAATCCCTTGCTAAACAAAAAAGATTGCTCAGCTTACGTCGCTGCTAAAAGTGTGCTCGCACAATGGGCCCAAAACAGCGGCTAATATCGCCGCTTCTGTTGTGGCCCACATACGCCTACAGAAAAAAAGCGCCGGTATGAGAGAGTGTGGCTGTGTGCTTGTCCGTGTGAGTGATTCTTTTTCTATGTTTTTGGGGTACTTCCTCTGTTTTGTTTGAAATGGGTGACTGCCCTGCACCACCACACACACACGTATATGTACGAATTTGTGTGTGTGCGTGCATTGTACCGCTCAGAATTGAATGCTGTTGGTGGCACAGCGACTTTTCTCATAGCTCGGAACAGCGTGTAGCGGGTGTGGCGTGGGCGGCGGGAAAGGACGTTTTGATGGATGCGAAGCGGAGATGGCCGCTCGCTCGCTCGCTTGCTTGCCTGTTCGGTCGCTGGGTCGTTCGGTCGCTGGTTGGCTGGTTGGTTAGTGGCGTTTGCCATTGTTGCGCAAAATATTAGAAACAATACAACGAAACAAGGTAAAAGCGTAGTTGTTGCAGAAATGTACGAAATGTTTTGCTAAAGTTTTCAAGTCGCTATCTGGCATACGATTTATTGTATTTCGCTGCTCTTGTTCGGCGCAACAATGGGAGGCATCAAAGGCAGAATCGTGTGAGCGCCTCGTGCCCAGGTCGCATTCGGTCAGCGGAGGAAACTATAAAAAGCGGCGTTTCTGCAGCTGCAACGAACAATAAAAAAATACAAAAAACAAAAAACCAAGAGGGACAAATAACAAAACAATAAAAAGCAAATACTCGTCGCACAAGTGAGCAGTCGCACTCCATAGCACGCACACACACAGCCACACATAGAATCCGATAGTGGATGGGCGCTGGACGGCAACGCGCTCTCCAAATGTCCCAAAACTGTTTGCACCACTTTTGTTTAATTGTTTTATGCACAAATATTGAAGTTGTCTCCCTCTCGGTATTGAAAGCGCTTTAAAACTTATGTCAGCACTAACCCAGATTTTTTGTTTGCTACCGTACACCGCGAATTGAGTTCGTTAGTTTTCACCTCGTTTTCATGCACACCGCGTTTTCGCATTGTTTTTGCAGCGAATGAAAATGCGCACAGAGGTCGCTTTGGGGCAACTACCCGGCAGCCTTTGAAGTTTTCCGCCACTTCACTTTCAAATTTCAAAGGCGCCCGGCCCTCACTTCTGGCGTCTTAAGTTACCTCGAAGAATGCGTCACGCACACGAACACGCACTCGCCTCTGTGTGCAGTCGTGTGCTTGCGCGCGTTTGTATGTGTTGCGCGCTTTTATTGTTCAAATTTATTCATTGCTCGCGCAAACGGCGCATTGGCGGGTAATTTCGCATTAAGTGTGCGTGTGTGTGTGTGTGCGCGCGCGCAATTACTCTTCAGCGTTGTCTTTCAAGCGTGGCTAAGGAAGTGAATGCAGAGGTGACAACCTTTGTACACCCTACACCGGAAGCGGGCGGCCTATTTCGGCTAAGCAGCAGATTTAATGGCTTAACATATTGAACCGCTATTTTTTTATGTTGTTGACTGTATCAACTATTTATGTCCTTTAAATCGTTAAGCATTTGTGTTTGAATAATTGTGCCTTCTTAAACATTTTCTAATATTCCCCTTTTCTGTTGAGGGGCTACGCGTTCGTCTCGTATCTCGTCAATTATGTATGTCTGCATGTAATTTGTTTGATAAACAGCGCGCAGACACCGAGTGTAGTGGATTTCCTCGTTCCTGTTGGGCCGCACCGAATTTCTTCCGTGTTGAATATTAATCTGTAAATATTTCGCATATCTCACGCTTAACTGCTGTCATGCATCTTGGCGTAGCATGTGACATATTTAATTTAAATTTATAGAAGTTGGTTACTGTGCTGAACTAATGTTGCGCAATGTGTTCGCATTAAAGTTCAAGCAAGTTTTGTGTGATGTGTTGTGAATTTCCAATAATATTTACATAAAGACTATTGCTTAGATGCCACTTACAGTCCCTTTTTCAAATTTTCAAAGTATATTAGTTGAATAACAGGAATATCCCTCATATATTCTTTACTTTGTTTTGCATATCGAGCCCTTCCCGCGTTTTTATCTTATGAGCCAAAAACCAAATTTTACAGGAGACGTTTTTTTTTAGTTTTTTGTGCATTGGCGCAACATAGTTGCATGATTTTTGGTATACACACTTTATTTAGGGTTATACACTTGAAATAGGTAATTTTAGTGACTTCAGCAAAGCGCAACGGCGTTATTTTGGACATACGATAATTTGTGCTGGCACTATTATGAGCGATTCAAATATTGCAGTGACACATACGATAAATTCGTTTCTAAGTAAAAAATAATGTTTTCCTTGGTATAATATATTTTCATTTAGTGAATACAAAATATTGTTACTTTCAGATTGATATAGTGTAATTCATAGGTGATATAGTGTAGTTTTATTTATGAAATACGAAAAATTCTTTTAGAAAAAAATTTAATACTATCTTCTTCATCTGTTTGAACTAGTACATCTTTTGTCATTCAATCAATTTTTAAATCTAAATATTCATGACTAGCCGGGCACCGTGGCTTTACACGCACTTTTAAAGTCAATGCGGCCAATAAATCAGGTTCTTCTTAACCCTCTGTTGATCCCGTTAGATTTTTATGAAAAAATACTTATCGCATTATTTCTCATTTGAGAAATATTTTCACCTTTCACCATATTTGAAGGCAATTGGCGCATTAAATCATGTTTCCCCATACAAAGTCTTAACCCATCGTTGACCTCGTCAGATGTCGATTTTCAAAAAAATGAAAAACACGTATCGAATTATTTCAAATTTTAAATAAACAAACATTTAACCAACTCTGAAGTCAAAAAGCGTAAAAAACATATTTCTTCATACAAACTTTTAACCCTTGTTTCACCCCTTTATGTTTTGATTTTGAAAAAGATGAGAAACACGTGTCAAATTATTTTTGATTTCTAGTGTTTTCACCAACTTTGAAGTCAAAAGGCCTATCGAGTCATGTTTTTTCGTAGTCTTTCCGTATACGAACCTTAACTCTTGGTTCACCCCGTAAAATTTTGATTATCGAAAAATTGAAAAATACGTGTCGAATTATTTTTGATTTGAAGTGTTTTCACCAAATTTTAAATCAATAAGCCTATTAAATCGCATTTCTTCATACAACAACTTAACCCATGATTTGTCCCTTTAAAAACTCCCGTCTTAGCGGAGGTTGATTTTTCAAGATGTACCTACAGTTCAAATATCATATTTGTAGCTTTAGCGGTTTGAGCTGGGCGATGATGAATCAGGCAGTCAGGATAAACATTTATATGCATATACTTAGATTCACTTTTCACTATTCAAATGTTCTCAATCGTACGATTTATTTAGAACAAGCACTTTTTTGACTCTCTCTCTAAAATTTTACACAATTTTTTAATAAAGTTAAAAATTAACTTTTTGCAAGTAAAGCAATTTTATCGTATCGCATAGCTAGTCGCAGGCACAAAAATTAAGGAAAAATTTGAAGTGGACATACGATAAAATTGTTTTTTCTCAAACTTCGTAACGGTTCATCGTAGATATGTGAGCTTTTAGGGACTGATGACAAATTTATAGTGCTATCGTTACCGGTAAAAAAATGAATTTCGGTAAAAATGGCTCATACGATAAAATCGCGGGAAGGGCTCGATATGAATCGAGCTTTCGAAAGTTCTTTTGTGCGCTAATGATCGTTGTGGCCTTCATCAGTCGGTTGCAGCTGAAGCTTCGGTTCTGATTTAGAAGCATTTCATTAATAAAACCGAGAAATCAAATGGTGTCCTTATTGTGTTGAACTAAAAGTGAAAATACGCTCGTAATGAGGGAAGGGCAGGTTTTCAAGAAGCATTGGAGGCAAGTCGATATGTTAGTGGCGCACGCCACACATTTGGCGAATCGCGTCTGTCGCAATGTGGCCTCGGCACGTGGGCGGGGCTGCGTTTGTGTAAATGTGCTTAAAAACATCTGTGTCGGGAATTTGTGCGCTTGAATTTGCTGAATGGCATTTACATTTTCGAATGCTTCCACCATTTCCAGCTTTTTTCGGCTTGCTGTGGCATTATGCTTTATAATCTGCTTTGCCAGATGCGCTTTGTTCATACGGTCTCCGCTTGCCCACTCGTATTTGTTTTTGCCAGGTGCGCTGGCGCTCGGGGCCCGGGCCAGAGGAAATATTGCACGGGCAAATAGAGAGAAACAGGAGGAGCAAAAAGTCATGGTGCCTGAATGAAACTGCAAATTTGAAGTCATCAAAAGCGAACGCCAACGCGACAAAGGCCCAACTCGCCATCGTTTGCATTGCTCCTTTTGCGCTTCAAGTGAGCTTAGAGAATTTTCTATTTCGCCCGCTCGCTGTGTGTACATATTCGACATACTTATTTGAATTTCCGCATTGTTTGTCGCCGGCAGTGCGACGCAACGAAAAGCGAAAAAGGAAATTTTGCAAACGCAAGAAAAATGAAAGTTTTATGCGTTGGTTGGTGCATGAATTTGCGAAAAAAGTGAAGCATACTTTTGTGCGACTTGCCACCGCATCTACAATGAGGGACACCATAAAGAGCGACAAATTTTAGTTTAAAGCGGGCGTGCTGCATGATTTGGAAAGTGAATAAATTTGCCAAGAGTCGTTGTTGGAATGCGAAGATTGAGTACGTGAAGCACATGAAGAGAATTTTAAGGACCAGAAAATGATAGAGACGGCATTTCAAAAGCGCGAATAAATGTGTTTGTATCAGGTGTACAACTTTGCTTCCGCCGTTTTCCGATAGGTGGCTGTACCGGCTGAGGCTGGTTGAAATACATAGATGGTAATGCCTTTAAAGTGAGTGTGGACAGTGCCTAACGAATTGTCATCGCCGTTTCAGTGACAGTTGTTCTTGTTTTCGTATTATTCACGCTCGAAAATGTCCGTTTATGTGCCCAATTCTCGCCATTTGCGGGAAGTTTTACTTTTCTGTTACAATTCGCAAAAAAATGCAGCTGAAGCGCATCGAATGCTCTCAGAAACTTACGGTGATGCTGCTCTGAGTGAAAGAACGTGTCGGGAGTGGTTTCAACGTTTTAAAAATGGTGATTTCGATGTCGAAGACAAACATGGTGGTGGAAGAGAAAAAACCTTCAAAGATGAACAACTAGAAGCATTGCTTGATGAAGATTCGTGCCAAACCCAAGAAGAGCTTGCCGAATCGTTGGGAGTGAGTCAGCAAGCCATTTCAAAACGTCTCAAGGCCCTGGGCATGATTCAAAGTCATCCTCCAACACGACAATGCTCGGCCTCACGTCGCAAAAGTGGTCAAAAAGTACCTGGAAACGCTGAAATGGGAAGTCTTGCCCCACCCGCCGTATTCCCCAGATGTCGCCCCTTCTGACTTCCACCTATTGCGTTCGATGGCACACGGCCTGGCAGATCAACATTTTCAATCCTTTGAAGAATTGGAAAAATGGATTGCTTCATGGATAGCGTCAAAAGAGGACTCCTTTTTTCGAGCCGGGATCCGAAAATTGCCGGAAAGATGGGAGAAAGTTGTCGCTAGCGACGGACAATACTTTGAATAATACATCTGTAAGCACTTTTTCGCAATAAAGCTTTTAATTTTGGAAAAAAACGGCGGAAGCAAAGTTGTACACCTGATATGAAAAGTTATGATTTTAAAAGGGAAACTTGGTAAAGTGCAAAGTGGCTATTGACGAAAATAGAACCTGATCCTTGATGTGTGGGTCGCTGTGGCATTGAGCGCGCCGTGCCATAGTTCTTAGAAAATTGCTTGAGCGAGAACTGTGATCGATAGTTATTTTAGAAATTTTTTAAAATTGTCTAGCGGGAGGCTGCTAGTTATGTGTGTGCATATGTAACAATTTTAGGCCTTGCAATGTGAGCCAAAGCGAAAGTGTGAGCCCTTAAATTATCGACAAGTGAGTGCGTAGCTTCGAATTAATCCTTCCCGATAGTGTTTTTGTGCACGAATTCACCTCGACTAAGCCATGTTGAGCAACGATTTTTCGGCATGCAAATTTTTCACAGCCGATGCCCGCCGCATGCAAATTCGGCGCTTGCACTTCACACATCCTGCAATATCCTGCACTACGGCCACACTCACTGCTTCGGTCGTTGCGTGGGTCGAGTGTGCGGTGGAGCTGGGGCGTGTCTTTGTGCTGTCACTTTTATGAAATATGCCGATGATCGCCGGTCGCTGGATGTCCGTTGCCGGTGGTCGGTCGTGGCGCAGGCGACAACTGCCACCACTGCCCACTCACAGCGCATAAATCCCGCAATCCCGCAATGCAGCGCGTATCTGAAGCACATTAAGGCGTCGAAACAAGAAACATAATAGCCAACAGACCCAAGTACACACATATTGGCAGGCTCACAGGCTACAACTGCAGATACATGATTTAGATAAGGACCTCAGTCGCATATGCTCAGCGGCAGCAAGCGCTTCGCCACACAGAGGCACTCACACTCACACATTCAAGTACTGAGGAAGTGACGCGCGGCAACTAAAATGCACATAAATTCGCACACACTCGCACGCACATAACGGACACTTGTGCCAGTGCCAGTGGCTGTGGCTGTGCTTGCTCGGAAAGTGTCAGAGGGAGTAATTGATCAGCGCACACACACGCACTCGGACAGCGGCACACATACGCAATTTAAATGTTATATTCGTGTTGTGCTGCTCCACTTCCGTTGGCCTGTTTAGTCGCTCCGCTCGTTGCGCCAGCGTGTTGGCGCGTACGAGTGCTTTGCGCTGGCATTAGTTGCTTCGGCTATGTTGCGGTGTGTGGTGTGCGAGTGTGTTGGTTGTGTGTGTGTGTGTGCCGAGTCGATGATACTTTGTACTGCGTGCTTAATGATGCCGCCATGGGTTATGGGCGCTTCAGCGCTGACGCCGACAACCGCTGACTGTCTTTGTCGTTGTTACTCGTTGCTGTCCCTGACGTTGTTTGTTGTTGTCATTGGTGCTGGTTAGTGGCGTTACCGTTGATGCTGATCCAATGACCCATAAAAGAGCGACAACGGCGCCTCGCCTGCTGGCGATTGCGTTGCCAACTGGCCGGGTGGGCGGTCAATCTTGGCTGGGCGGCGTTGGTGGTGAGGCTGTTGAAGGCGTAGGAGACTGCGATGGTCTTGACGATAATGCTGCTGTTGATGCTGTTGTTGATGTTGATGTTGATGTGATGCTGATGTCGATGCTTTGGTTGTTACTGTTACTGCTGCTGCTGTTGTTGTTGCTGTTGCCAAAGTGAGTTGTCAAACAAACCGAAAAACGCGTCGTGTATGAGAGACGCCGTTTTGGTTGCTGCTATGGCTATAGCTGTTGTTGTTTTTGTTGCAGCTGCTTGGATGATGAGAAATTGACTTTTAGCCTGGAATAACAATCATCATAAAAAGTTGTCTTATGTTATTTGTCACTCAGGATGTGCTGATGCAAGGACATTTACTTCGGCCACGGCCACCCCGGCCTCAGCCGACACGACTGCCACTTCGTTCGTTTGACAGCGGACGAAAGTTTAAGTTTTTATTGCGTCGTGTTGCGGTTTCCAGTATCCTTGAAGCGCTCCGCTGCGGTTGCAATTATTTTTGGGCGTACATTGGCAGCCCGAAGCCGCAATTGAAATTAAATTAAACTTAGGCGAGATGAAAAATTCGAATTGTGCTGCATGCATTACAACTTGTTGAAGTGTGAAAAGGTCGAAATCGTTGGGCTCCTAATGCCACATCAGTGGTTGTTTCTGCATAATTGGGGGGCAGCGGCTGTGTAACACAACAGTGTTGTGTCTCATATAATATTAATTAAAAGTTTGTAGTCAATTCCGAGCATAATTGACAAGACAGCAATAAGCAATAAAACGATTCTTATGGCTTGGCAGCCTGGCGTTTGGTGGCTCGGGCGACAAGTCCCAAGATTGTGGGTTAAATTCTGGATTTTCTTAACAAGCAATGGACTATACTATGGGACCTCCTTTCTCTCTAGAAAAAAATGTCACCGTTGCGACCTGAGCATGAAAAATGAGTCTTAATAACTGCGCCACAGAACGAGTGAGAAATATCGAAAAATGTGAAAATATATTTTAGGCACTTACGCTGCGCTTTCCTTCTTTTGCATGCACCGACCGTCGGTCTCTTCTTCTGGCTGTTTATGTGGGCGTATGAGTTCGAGTGGAAATTGCCTCACTTTTGGCAGTTTTGGGATTTTTGTGGCTTTCGCGTTTTTATTTTTCTATTTGGTGACTTTTCTTTTCGTTTGTTGTTTTGTTTCTGTACCCTTTTTTGCCCAACAAATTTCAAACTTTTGCGTTTTTTGCGGTTTTAATTGCAAAAACGGACATTGCGTTCGCACGACTGTCATTTTTACGCCAAGCGCTGGTGCAGAATTAAATGAAAAATTTCCAAAAAGTTTCGGCGGCGTTTTCTCTACATTTATTTATGTATATGTACGAGTAGGAATTCGTATATGTTTGCGTGTGCGTTTTCTATGCAAATGCGGAATAATTTCGTTGAGGTGGAGCCGGGCTTTCGGGCGGGTCAGGCAGTTGGCCGCTTAGTGCGAACATTCGGAAACTGCAAATAAAACGTCAAACGTAAGCCGGCCATAAGGCTGAACTGGCGGTCGGTGCATGCAGCAGCAAGCAGCTGCAATAACAATAACAACAACCATCATCACAACAACAACAATAGCAATAATTCTGCGCAGGCAATTAACGTTGCGTAAAAACTTTACGAATTATAAACTTAACGCAATGGAATGGCTGCCACGGTACCGACATTGGCCTCTGCCTCTGGCCAGTAGTAACGCCGCCACCAATGCCACCAACAACATGCAGCGACTGAAACTGCAGCACAACCAGCAGTTCCATCTGTTTGAAGTGGTGGCGCTGCGCGCTGGTAATTTGAAGGCTGGTCGGGCGGACGCCGCGCATTGCCGTTGCTGCTGGTGATGCAAATTAAAAGCATCTCATTTGGCTGCTTGCTTGCTGCTTACGCAGTCTGGTCAGAACGAAATTAATAGCTGTCGTTAAGGGGGCCCGGGCAGCGGAGCGCCGCACGCAGAGAAACTTTAAAAGCTTTGCATACGTTCCAGCCGTTGATCATGCATTCATTCATTCGTTTATTCATTCGTGCATGGGTTGGTTCATTCATTAATTCACACATTCCAGCGCCGTGGGTTATTCAATTCGAAGTGATTGCTGCACCGTTAATAGTCTAGATGTGTATGCGTGTCGGGAATATCCAATTTTCTGCTGCATTCATGACGCGTTGCCTGCTGGCTGCGACGCCAGAAATGCAAACGTGAAATTACAACCAAATTAATTATTAATTATATTTGGGGTACATGCGTGAGTGCATTTGTGTGTGCGCGCGTATGCGCCGAGCGCAACTTGGCCGTGCGGCGAACGTGGTCCGTCTGTAGCTGCATTTGAATGCTGAGTGTGTGTGCGTGTGTGTGAAATGTGAATTGTATGCCGTGGATTGGCAGTGGCTCCTTCTATGCAGGCAGGAATCATGAAGGACAATGCCATGCACTGCTTTTCCGCAGGCAGTTTCAAGTTTAATATCGCAATTTTTGTTATTTTTACTATGCAAAATTTGTTGAGTTTTCATTGCAGCTGGCACTTATCGAATTAACAGCTAAATCAGAAAGCTTCTACAACGGCAAATCCATGCGTTACTTAGGACTTTTTACTATCCTTGGATGGAAAAAGTCAAACGAACCAAGGTGGTTTTTTTTTAGACGGGGTTGAACTCATTTTTGATATGTGATGTACTTAATATTCTTTAAATATGTTATGTACTCATATGTATGTCTATATATTTATTTGCCTAGTAAGTGTGGAAATACAAAATACAAATGCGAGGCGTCAAATTCTCTCGCCAGGCATTTTCATTATTCATCATTCTCATCACTGTTGCATGCGGTCGATCGAACAAGTAAAGCAGAGTTGTTCATTCCCATCGAACGTCCGCATTAATCTGTCATGGCGTTTTGCCGGTGTTGCAGCGGCGCATTCTGCGTGATTTCGTGCCGTTCGCCGGGATTACAGTGCTCGACTGGTGCCTGTGTCCGTTTGGGTGAGCGTTAGGCTCGGATTTGTGCTCTCGGGATACGTGGGAATGTGAACGCCGCTGCGTACTTATGGCATTGACACCCTCACGCATACACACACACACACGAACACGAACGAGCGCACAAATGTTTTGTGCTGCTGAATATTTAATAAGGAAATTTTTATTAACATTTTTCTGCCGAAAAACGACGCTACAACAAGCAATATTCGTAAGAAGCAGTCGCACTCGCACATCTCGTGACGGTCAGGAGTTGTTGCTGTCGCCGTGAGCTGTCAGTCGTGTGCCGTGCGCCAGCAAATTAAAAATTGAAAAGGTTGCACCGCTGACGCAACAGCGCAGCAGGACCGACCAAAACGCGCGCACAAGCACGTTAAACCTGCGAAATAAAGGTGAAGCGGAAAAGACAACAAAATGCCAACCAAATAAAAGAAAAATCAGCCAAAAAACAACAATAAAAACGGAAAAAATTACATGGCGGAAAATGAAAATCAACAGAGCGAAATATTGCGAACGGGAATTGAATGTGCCGATGTCCGTCCAATTGCAGCCAGTTGGCCGCCCGCCCGCTCTGCGGCCACTCCGCGCCAGTGTTATTTGCACTTATTGCCATGTTCAAGGGTCGCCTGGGGGGCCATTGGCGGCGGCTGTGCAAGCGCTAAAGCGGAGCGGCCGAAAGGCGAGTTTAGATTTTAGAACGCGTCGCGCTCAAAGTGCTTGCACGCGCGCTGAAGCGCTGACTGAGCGCAAAAGCATAAACAAAAAGCAGACGGCAAGAAAAAGGACAAAGAAGAGGGTGGGGGAGGGGAACGAAAGAGAAGCGGCCAAGAAGTACGCATTTGCATTTAATTGAAACAAGCGCAAGTCGGCGTCTGTCGAAAAAAGTGCGTTGAAATGCGTTGAAGCCAGAGTATGTCCCGGCAGGGGCACCGTCGCTCACAACTCCAGAAGGCAGCAAAATGTAAAAAATTAAAGACGGCTTTGTATGCGGCAGATATAACTGCACTTTTTGTGTGTGTTTTGGGGGGCCCACGCCCGGCCGCCGCTCCGCCCCCGCACCCCGGCAGCCGCTTATGAAAAGGTCAAAGCGTTGTTTGCTCGCCTCTCGGGCGCAAGTATTTGTCGGTCCATGTGCGCGCGTCGTGTGTTTGTGCAGCCATTTTGTGCTAGCAAGCTGGCCATTCACTTTTCGCTGTTGTTGTTGTTGCTGTTTTTCTGACCGCTTTTTGTTTTCGTTGGCCGGCTGTTGCCATTTTTTCGATTGCCGTTTCTCTGGTTGTTTTCTGTCCCGTCCTTTCATTTATTTCTTTTCGTTTTTGTTGGGGCAGCTTTTGATTTTTTTCTTGCTGCTTCTTTTCGGGTTTTTGTTGCTTTGTGCGCACTCAGCTTTCTGCGCGTCCTTTTCTTGTGCGCATTTCGTCATTTCGCATTCGGAGTCGCTGCTTTTTGTTACTTTGTCATTTATTTGGTCCGTTTCTGGGTGCGACCAGCGACGCCTCCTTGCCGCCGCAGTTTTTCCACACATTTTCGTTTGGCCCTTGGCACGCTTTGCCTTTTTTCTGCCCTGCTACTGTTTTTCAATATTTGGCGCTTTCCGACGCTGCCCACCTCTCCCACCCTCTTTTGGGTCATAAATTATAAGTTTGGTGCGTGGCCTGCGAAGTGTTTTCGAAGTCGTCGCCGGCTCAGGTGATTTCTCAAGTTGTTTTCGTCGCACGGGCCAGGCATGGGGTGACTGGCAGAACGGCAAGTTTGTTTCTTGTATTCGCTTTGAAGTTTAGTTTTGCAAAATTTAATGCTTTAATGAAGGAAATGCCAGTTTGGGTCTTTCTTGAGGCTGAAATCACACGTTCTGGCAAGCGGGCGGTCGGCGAGTGGCCACAAGTGCCACTGTTTGATTTTATGCTTCGTTTTCGGCGTTGCCTTTGTTTTTGTTTGATTAATGCTGCCGCATTCAACTTCATAATGCGCTGTGCGCCTCGGAGCTTTCCGTGTTGCGCTACATCAATAACCAACACTTGTACGCACGCGGCTGCTGCGACGTTAACGCTCGAGTGTCGCTAGTGCGCGTCAAGTGCCAAAAATTCTGCTTGGCCTCTTAGCCTCTTGGCCGCAGTTGGCGTGGTGGTGGCTATCGATAAGAACGAGCTGCCCTCAGCAGAACTTGTACAACTAACACACACTTGCCCACACGCGCAACACGCACACCAACAATGCGCTTGGAAACGCTGCCATTATGAGAAATGACAAAAGGGCTTCTAACGTGATTGGAAAGCTAAAATATTGAACGCAGAGCAAAGAAAGCAGCAAGGGAATAAAATCAGCAGAAATGTCAGCGAGTGCGTATAATGTGTGCCGAAATGTACAAAGTTTTCTGTGTGTGATTGCTGCTGCTGAAGAGCGCTCATAATGTCGGACTTTTTCACGCGAACATGCCGTGGACAAGGGAACTTTAGGCGTCATCTCGCACGACTAAATCTCGTTGAGGATAACCAAAACTTGTCGACTACGTTTCGAAGACAAAGTGTGCAGCTGTCCAGTCTTAGCGATATCTGAGCATCGATTGTGGGCCATTATGACCGACCGATGACTACGACAGACCTCTAATCGACTTCTCTCTGCATTTCTTTTACATTTACATTTATGTAACTTACTCAAAATTACGTAGCGGAAGAGCATTTTAGTCCTCATTCTGTACAGTAATAATGGATAAATTTTAAATTTTTTCGTAAAGTTTCCAACTTTCTCCTCACTGTCCGAGTGAGTGCTGGCTTCAACATTTCTCATTCATCCTGCTTGCCAGCTCTCTAACGGTATTACGAATATATGTGTCGTCTGGCGCTGCCATTAGCGATTCCAGTTAATTCTTCCTTTCAGCTGTTGACACCAATTAGTACAACGTACAATACCGCATTGTATGTAAGTGTGTGTGTGTGTGTGTGTGTGTGTGTGGGAGGGGGGGCGAAGGGGCTAGGCGACACATGAAAAGTGCATTCTTTCGCATCCACTTCACTTGTCGTCCTGCTGGTGCGGCGCGCCGCGCGCATTCGCCAACGGGCAGCCGTGCATTTTCTCTTTCATCTGCTTTACGGCTTTGTTCGGTCCGATGTTGTGAAGCGTTAAATTGCGTCATTGTCACGCAGTTTCCTCCGTTTCCGCATAAAACTAACCAACTCGCTTATCGTCGGCGTGCGTCCTTTCGGGCCAGGTCGCCGGCATGGCCGCAGTGTGCCGCAGCGCGCGCTGACATTTGCGCTCGGCGGCGCACGCGGGCTTTTGTTAAATTTAAATTGCCTAATTAGGCGTCGCGCTGAGCGTTGCTGCTGGCGATTTCACCTGCAATACTTACCTCATTCTATGCTATTCTAATTTTCATGACGTTTGTTGTTTTTCTTTTTTCGCAGGTCCTGAAGACGTGCTGAAATTTCTGGGCAACGAAAGTGTCGTGGATCATTTCAAGCTTGTCACGAGGGACAGCAACAGTCTGCTCGTGGGCGCCAGGTGAGTGTCGTCGGGGAGTGGCCGAGCAGTGGGGGCGCAAGCATAAATAATGAAAAATGGATTAACAAAGGCGAATATAAGAACAGAAAACAAAACAAATAAAATGAAAAACAAAAAGACGACGCAGGAAGCGCTCTTGAAAGCGACGTCACCAACATTTCGCCTGCCATTTGCCGTCCGCTCGCTGTCCACTGCTGCAGGTGGTTGCCAGCGTTAGCGTCAGCGCCGCAGCCGCAGCCGCAGTCCGCCCCAGCCGGCCTGTGCGGGATGACCAGCCGTTTTTTCCTTTAGCGTTTGCGGACGCTTTTGTGTTTGTGCACTGCGTGCTGTGGGCTGGCACTTCGCTTGCCTTTGTTTGTGTTTGTTAAGGACAGCGTGAATTTTAGTTTCAGTTAAAAGCGAATAAAGTTCCTTCTGGTGCCCGTCGCGTTCGTCCTGACGGTGGCAAAATGTCAACGGAGCGAGTTGCCATATATTTCGCTCTTTGTTCTCGCAGTTCGCTCGCCGCCACTTGGCCGCGTTGCGCTGTGCTTTCTTCGCGCGCATGTTATGAAAGTTTTGAAGTGAAAATTATGCACTTTCTCAAGTGTCGGTCGTGGTGAAATTTTTCCAAATGGAAGCGAAACTGCAAGCAAAAACGAGACGCGAACGAAATGAAAAGCGGCGGACAGTCGCTGGGAAGAGCGCGGCAGCTGTGCGAAAAGTTTCGTTTTTATTTTGTAAATTAAAATAATAGAAATTCGTTACAAAGATTTTAATTAAATTTTGAGCAAGAAGTTGCAAGTTGAAAATGTCGAAATATGTATCACCGAGATTTTTTAACAAAACAAGGCAATTTGTGAGTTGATTTAAGTTGGTAGCGAATGAAACTAATTCCACCAACTATATTTTACAATTAACTCGTTCATGACCAATTCAAAGTCAAAGTCACTGGGTGCGGCTTCATGACATTTGCACATTCTGATAGTTGACAAAGGCAATAAATAGCTCAGATGTTGTGTATGTGCTCACGAATCTCTCATAGGTCATGGAATGGTTTGTAGTAAAGAGTATTTTGGTCAGTCTAGAGCGACTTCGATATACTACTGTGTCCAAAAAATAAGGTGACATTGTATTTATTTTGAAAATTCTTTATTTATTCTTCCAAATCAATTTCATCCCCTTCAAAGTAATCCCCTCCCGATGCAATGCACTTATGCCAACGGATTTTCCAATCTACGAAACACTGATTGTAGTCACTTTCCGGGATGGCCTTCAGTTCCGTCTTCGCTGCGGCTTGAATCTCCTCTATCGTATCAAAACGGTGTCCCCGGAGCGGTCTTTTGAGCTTGCTGAACAGCCAGAAGTCGCACGGCGCCAGATCAGGTGAATACGGTGGTTGCGGAACGATATGGGTTGAGTTTTTGGCGAAATGATCACGAATTACGAGTGCAGTATGGGATGGTGCTGTAAAAACCAAGAAGTGTCTTTCCACAATTCCGGCCTTTTTAGGCGGATAGCGTTACGCAAACGACGTATAACGTTCAAATAATATTCCTTGTTGACTGTTTGGCCCGGCGGAAGGAATTCATAATGCATTCATAATTCATAAATTCAAATGTCACCTTATTTTTTGGATACAGTAGTATACGCTACTTTGTGTATTTTCATAATTTCCAATGCAAGTCCACAGAGAGAAAGAGTGAGGGTATTGTTTCGCATTATTTTCGGTGATTTAATTAATTTGCAAACTGCATTAGACATTTCCTCTAATTGTAAACCAGCGCGCAAAAAATAAAGTTCCCCACAATGAATTTATGATGGGAGTTTTTCGAATTAAATTGAATTACAAAAAAAAAACAAACTTTTTTTTTGCATAAACGACGCATACAAAAAGGCGAAGGTTAATCAAGCTTTGCTGCGTTGCCGCTAAACAAATTTCTCTTTTACATAGTTGAAAGGTGAACATTTTGTAAAATTGTTGCATTCAGTTCCGGGAATCCGAAAAATACTGCAAAACTGAAACTCAAAAATGTAAAAATATGAAAATTCCATTTCGCCGAATCACGACGCACAGCTGAGCTCGGGCGCGAGGAATGACGCCCACCGAGCCGAAAACCGCATTCTAAGGATTTCTTCATTGGCCGCACAATATCCTGCAGCAGAAACAAACCGAAAAATATTGGATTTCGATTATTTCGATTTACGTGCGGCTGTTGCTTTAACGAAAAATTCAAATGTCAATACACCGCAGCTGAATGCGAGCGCATGTGTGTGGGTTCGTGTGGGGGTGGGGGCGGTATTTGTGGATCGTTGTCGACAAGGTTGCCGCTGTTGTTGTTGTTGTTATTGCATGGAACGTTCTGGTTATTTGGATAAATGAAAATATTTGCACAGCACAAACAGTGGAGCAAAGCAAAGCAACGCAAAGACGACTGGCAAGAAGTGGCGCGCCGCGTGTCGGAAAGGGGAAACGGGGTTAAGGTACGGCAGACAGGCACCTTGAATCCTGCCGCTTCAATGATAGCAATAACAACAACACGCACAACAATTGCGCCAGCTTAATACAAATGTTTTGCGAGCATGAACGGCGGAATTCGAAGGAATGTCGCATGCGTGTTGTGGCCCCCCTGAGTGAGCGCGCGTGCATGTGTGTGTGTTTGGATGTTTTATTTGCAAAATGCTGCAGTGTGTGAAAACAATGGAAATGTGCGACAGTGTGGAGAACGTGCCAAATTGGTCGACCTAATGCGAATTTGAGCAAACCAGCGCAAATTTATGAAAAACTCGTCTGCTTACGGATAGATTTACCATATTTGTTTAGATTGGCTTTTCCAAGTTTTTCTTCTCTGCGATGCTGGAAAACTGATGTTTTGTTGCTACTAGCCCTTGGTTGAAGCGGTTGGAGCAAAAGTTGTCCCTGGCCTTGAGCCGAACTCGGCCACACTTGCCACACCCATTTTTAGCCGCACCAAATGCGACATGGAGACCAACTATGCGCTTAGGGTTTTATCAGCAGCAGTTGGCAGCTCTGAAAGGCAACCATGACGACTGCAGTTGGCCGCAGGCTTGAAACTGTGTGCGCACAGACAGTTGGCACAAACATACATACAGACCGACTGACTGACAGACAGGCACACAAACAGACGCTTTCGTGTTGCCGTAGTAGCCCAGCACAAGTGCACAAGTGGGTGGAGTGGGGGGTGGCGGGGCGGTGAATGAAATGCAATAATAATGTTGGCGGGTAAATAGAAACGAAATTGAAAAGAGGAAATGGCAAGGCAACCCATTGAGCAACGGCCGCAAGTGGATGCACTGCAGCTCGGTGCCGACTGCGGCAGCGACGTTTGTTAATGCTGCGGTCTGTGTGCAGCCATTGCAGCTATGCTGCTCGTGTAGTTGTGTACGTGCGGGGGTGTTTCGGCATGTGAGTGCGTTACGAGGCGAAAGCACACCGACATTTTTATAACCAAATCGAAAAGATTTTCCGCTGCCAAAGTGACAGTAATGAATGCTGACCTGATTCTCCTGTACAACAAGCAAAGGCACGAGAACACGATGAGTGCAGGATAGGAGAAACGAGGAGAGAAGAGGAGAGGCGGCCGTACGTAAAGGAGCGGAAAACAAGCTATTACGCGTGCTGTGTGATATTCGAGGGCATGCGGTCTGCGAGCGCTTCGGCGGAACGTCAAAGCGAATCGGTCTGCTGTTTGGGGTCGTCCCCATTTAATTTATGCTCATTACGTGCACAAAAGATAAAATAAATTCTAAAGACAGAGCTCGTGTTTTAGGTAAACTACATTTTTGGACAAATATCGCTTTCTCCGTATGAAAATTCAACTCGAAAAGTCAATACGTGAACATTACAAGGACACACTATATACGAATCATTCTTAACTGAACTGAAATAGTTTTACCTTTTTCCTCCTTGACCTTGCGATTAGGTACGCGGACCTTTTGAAGGCTGGACGAGCCACTTAAACAGAACGACTTAATGTGCGCTCTCATTAAAAGCGAATTTTACTACCTTCACGGCGCACAGTGGCTGATTCTGCCGACGTAGGTTGCAAAAGTAGATTTTGTCATGTTCGATTTGGGAGACACTGTTATACTTGTCCGATAGATAAATGCTTGGACCTAAGAAATCCAAAAACCTTAACTAAATTGGACAAATAGTTTTGCTTGTATAGCCCGTCAAAGTTGAGCAATTTTTAGAGTGTGAAATAATATCACCAATTTGCACTTTTTCGGTAAAGCTGAAGTTTTAAAATACGGAAAGGAGCAAATTAATTGAAACTTTTTGCACCAGTATCGTAAAAGAAGGCATTTGTAGTAAATAATTAAATATAGAAAAAAAATTTTGTTGTTATTGTCTTTTCATAGGCACTCATTTGAAGCACTGTTTTTATCACACTTTTTGAACTTTCGATAGACTTTAAAAAAAGGCCATACTTGCCAGAGCTCCGTCTTTGTGAAAATTGTTCACTAGTCTTCTGTGAGTGCTGCCCTAAAGAGATCGGGTGCCCGATTTTGCCCGTCTGGATTTTACAGCGATTTTTCTGTGGCCACCTCGAGCAATTTTGTGCTTTCGGGTGCGTGCGTTCGAACAAGTTCGTCAAGATTTTGGAAGTGAATCAATTACACGCGATTATAATCGGTGCCAGGGCATGCAAATTTGGATTTTGGCTTCATTTAAGATGTGATACAAGCTTGCAACTCCATATTAAGTCGATTTTTTTCGCGTATATCGGTGTAAGCTCGAAGTAAGGGGTACTTTTGCTGAATAGGAGTGGTTGGAAAAAATAATTTACTTCGATGCAGGAGATGCATGTAGCATAAGCGATGGCCAACCATCGACATAAAAGGCGGCGAAAGGAAGGCCGGAAAAGTCAATTCAGAACTGTGCGTCATTTACTAAAAAAGGAAGCTTATGGGGGCAACGGAAACAATAACTACCACCCACCTGCCAGAAGCTTTGATCATAAAATAGAATGAGGATCAGAAGAAAATTAAAGGCGTTATAGTGAAAGCAGTTTTACAAGCAAGCCCGGGTCGTGTTAAAAGAATAAAAAACAGTATTCCCACCCCACCCAATGTGCTACCGATCAAATATAGTCCTAATGAAGCTTTAGCATTGTTTTTAAACTTAGGATTGTCCAAAAAAATGTACTTTTTACGTAAATTTTTCGAATTCTGGTTCTCATTTTGAAAGCAAAATTTATGAATTTGTATCTTTAAATTTGACTCTTTCAGCTTATTTCTTAAATTTGTTATTACTTTTAATCTTTTTTAATGTATTTTCATTAATTGTGCAACTAAAACTCAACATTGTTGCTCTCATTATTCTTATTTACAGTAAGCCGAACTTTGACAAAGTATTACGTAGCACCCTGCATCTCGATTGAATTTATTTTTTGGAATACAATAGCCCGATGAATTTTTTATCAACAGCAAAAGAAATTTTTCAATTATCTCTATTCGTTCAGAAGTTATGATTTTCGCAACCTAAAATGCCAAATTGAGCCACTGTGCGGCGCCTGCTGAATGTCCTATAACCGAACCTAACAACAGCAGCAACAAATTCACGCTATCCCTACCCGCACTGCCGCTCCGCTCCCTTTGCATGTCTTCGTTGGCAGTGTGCGTACAAAGTTTTCGATAATTATCACAGCATTAACAATTTAACACTGTTATAAAAACAACAACAATAACGATAACAAGAAGAAAAACGACTGGCCGCTTAGTGGCTAATTGTTTTTGTTCTAGTGTTGGCTTTTTTGTTTCTGTTTTGTTGTGCAAAATGCGGCCAGAAAAGTGAAAGCCAAAAGTACAGAGCGACCGACCGACCGAAAACTGTCGATACACACACGAACTGCGCAAATTTCGAATACACGGCGGTATTACTGTTCAAAAGCATTGCACGCACACAGCCATTGATGGGGGAGGACGCAACGGGGGGCTGTGCCACAGTGCTGATGTTGCTCGCACTGCCAGCTGTATGTGTGTGTGGGTTGTGGGTGTGCAGGTGAAGTGCGAACTGTATGGGCAATTATTATGCACCTCACTAGACGCAGCCGCTGCCGGCTGCAGCGATTCCTTTAAGGCTAAATTAAAAAATATTAAACGCTGCGCAAATTGCTTCACGGTGGCACAATCCAGGAAATTGAGCACCCGCCAAGCTGATTTCTTGCACAAACCCCAACAACTCATCGCTTCTTTTGCGGCGGCCATGGCAGACGCGGGCGTGCTGTCGCATAGCTGTTTCGCATCTCGTGGCATGCTTTCGGGCGTTCAAGCCTTGAAGCCCGGCGCTGGCTGCTTGACTTTTGCGCAAAGGCAATTGGCAAAGAAGCAAATATCGTGTGTTCAGTTTAGTTTTAAGTTTGGTTTCGCAACTGCACCAATTCCTCCCTCTTTTTCGCTTTTCGGACTCTCACGGCGCCTCTTATGCTTCTGATGCGGCTCTTGCCGGCGACTTTCTTCAAACTTTTGCCTGGCAACTTGAAGGAGACATGGTTCTTGTTGTTGTTGCTGTTGCCGACAATAGTTGCGTGGCGTGCGTATTGTGGCGGCAAAGTGCTGCTCGAAATTGGCAGCCGAGGCAAGCGCAAACTAAATTCGAAGTGTGCTAAGGAAAATAAAATTTATTTATGCGCAGTCCGTCCCTCCCCTTTCTTCTCTCTTTTGATGCGCTTTCGCTGACTCTGCTTAACTTTGAAAATAATATTTTCAGTCCTTCTTTCTGCTTCTTCCTTTTTTGTCGGATATGAGCAAATTTACAATTTCATTTTGTTTCTTGCATGTTTGTTGTTGTTGTTCTGTTGTTAGGTGCAGTGATTGTGTAGCGCGTGAAATGGGTTAGTGGAGGTCACTTCTAAGACCCATGGCCCCACCTCTGCACCTCCCACCATTCGAAACGAGAAGAACAAAGTTGAACTAAACTAGAGTTTTGAGGTAGTACAAAGTGTTTCTTCGCTGTCAGCGCGCCAAGTTTTCGAGTGGAGCCGAGCGTGATTTTGACGGTCGTCATACAATAAAATGCTGCAGCTTTCAGTGCGCTCGAGCTGTGCGTTTTAATCGAGACAAATTCGCCACCAACAACAATGATTTGGAACGTCGGTATTAATCAAAAAACCAAAAATTTACTGAATATCCAATTATACTCCATGACCGATGTGCAATCAATTCAGTGGCCAGTTTCGAAAAACACTCGCGAGTAAGACAAGTGTAAAAAATTCAAATTTCGTTTCTTTCTTTATGTTAGAGCGAAAATGTTTGAAACAGCGCCACAAATACGTCCAAGCCGCAGTCGACCGACAAAGAAATAACACTTCCCTCGGATTTACGGCTTTAATTTTCATAAATTTTCGCGTTTTCTGCGACTAGCTTCGCGAACGTAGATGCGAACAAGGAACGTGTTATCCTCGAATTTATCGCATGACCGAATGCCACACAGCGAGCCGCGCCGTTTGAATACGTTTCGCAGGATATGCGCTAACCTAATTCTTCGTGTCGCATACGTAAGGCCGGAATGGCAAGAAAGTGCTCAAGAACGGCAACGGTGGCAGCGAAGCGACTACAACAATAACCGAAAGGATACTTGAGTCGGGCAGGGGGCGGGGCGAGGCGACCCAACCCACGCCAATGCCAACCGAATGCGCAGCGCTCAGGACCAGGGTACATGTGTGGGATTATAAAGGACCGCACAAAACGCCAGCGACGGCAGCCAAATGCGGCGAGCGCGAAATGCCAACGCAACAACACCGCATTTTATCACAAAACACTAAATTCGCGCCGCATTATCACCGCGCGCGTATCTGGATCAGCCACGCGTCCGGGGTGCTCGACCCCGGCCAGCGGCTGCAGTCGGCCGCCAGCTTGAGCGAAATGGTTCTAAAGCCGCGCATTTAAATTAACGAGCGCGTCCCGCTGCGGCAGCGGTGCATGCCAGTAGCTGGCGGCGTTTCGAGTGGTGGGGTGTGCGGGGGGCGTTTGTGTGCAGAGCTTCGAACGCTGGAAAGCCAGACGCGCGCGCTCATTCCAGTGGAGCGCGGCTGGCGCTGTTGCTGATTTGCATAAGTGACAGTTGGAAGCGGCAAATGGACAACAAGAAGGGGCCACAACGACGAGGGCAAGGGACAGGCGGGTGGCTGTGAATGTGTGCCGAGAGGCAACTGACAACAATAGCAACAACTGACTAGGACGAAAGCGGAAAGCCGCGTCGCGCACGGCGGTGGACGTTAAAGACAACAATTAAAACAAATTTGTTGGTGCACCAACGGCATCAGCAATGCCAACAAAAACTTTGACATCAGCATAAACAACAACACCAACAACAATAGTGGTGAGCTAAATTGCTCAACATTGCCTGCAACGTTGCAACAACGGCGGCAACGCTGTCGCCGCTTGTTGGATTTTGCGCAAACACGAAGCACTCGCCGCACTGCAGTCCTTTTTGTGTACTGCGCACAGCAACAATAACGACCACCATAAAAGCAACACAACGCCAAAATCGCTAAACATTTGCTGATTCCACAACAGTTCGTACGTTCACAACGACGCGTCCCCTGCACCGCCGCGCAGTGTTGTTGCCAAACAAAACAATCATTTCAACCGCAAATTCCTTTCTGGCAGCAAAAGCAATCGGCGGAGACGTGGTGGCGTGCGCTCGTTCGTCGGCGCTTTTTAACGCGTGGTTTCGCTCTCCACTCTTCCACGCATTCGCGTTAATTTTCACCCATGCGAACTCACATGTATGCATACATACTTACGTGTGTGTGTATGTGTTGTGTGATTTTTTGTGCGCTGCGACGTTGCCTATTTTTGAGCTGCAATTCGGTTGTTGTTAGCTCTGCTGGTCTTCGTTCACTTTGACTTTGAATTACAATGAAGAAGTTGTGGTGTGGTGCTTAGTGACTTAACGTTTGATAAGCTTTTAAGCAGTTGACTGTCACAGTGGAGGAAGCTGGAAAACTAACTAAACTCAATTAAGAGAACTTTAGCAAATGTGTAAAAATGAAAACAACCACAAACAATTTTTTAACAAAGATGTTTTTGCTCATAGCGGAAAATCGAATGCCATGAGTGCTTAATTCGTATTATGAAATGAGTATTTACTTTCCTGAAGTAACACTTAATCTCAGCCCTACTTGATCACATGATCCTCTGGTGTATAGAAAAAACTATAAAAAAAACCTTTTGTAGGGGTAAAGGTGTAGTCTATTGAGTGTAAGTGTAGATTGGTCTTTTGGCGGACCTCGCCTCAATTGGTATGGCTAATGTTAGAGCCTCAGTGAACCTCAAAAGAAACGCACAGAATGACAATTCTAATGAAGCTGGTTTATTTTCGGAAAATTGGGTGCTTAAATACTAATTTACAAACTGTTATACAGCGGAGCATTTCCAGCGCTCCGCCCATTATTCCAGTGACCAAAGGCTACGTCCAATCAGCGTCACTGGACCATTGGGTCAACTCAGCACTTTCCTCAAGTGCCCGTGCCCTGCGGGCATCCGATCAGTGAATTTTTCCGTAAGTGGGACATTGCACTGCGGTAGGTGGTGTCGGATGGCACGCCGCTCGGCTAATCGCTGGCTCAGCCACTTGAGTGCTGCACTGTCGTGCGCGTGGTGTCATTTGACACATGTGAAGTAATAAGTGTAGCGCGATCGACTGGTTTCGGCATAAGTGGTCATGTGGTACCACTACACTTTTAAAAACTCTACTTATTGAAGTTTGCTGAGATGGTCAGCTGCGCAGTAGTGGTCCCAGTTTAAAGAACGACGGGCGTGACAGTCTTTCAGTTTATGGTCATTGAACACAACCCTTAGCCACAACAGACCTTATACGTCGGAATCGCAACAACATGGGCCACTCATACCTGCACGGAATAGAAGTTTGACTATTTATTGCTTGCAGATGCAAAACAAGAAGCACATCGCACTTACCTCGTTGTTGGGTTAGACAGGAGGAGGATCTGCAAAATATTCTTTGGTGCTTATTTTTACAAGATGCTCGAAAACTCTCAAAAAGTGAAATCATTGACCTCGACAAATTTCAGTTGCTACTATTCGCGTTTAAGGGGTCGGGCGCCATAGGATCAATGCTGGTAGGCTTTGGCCTGATTGTGTTCCTTTTTTTATTGCAATAACTACATGCGAGGTGTGACAATTAAGTAATGAGACTGATTTTATTGCCACGCTTGTGGTAAACCTGCGACCCTTCCCCGGCATCCTTCCCCTCTCCATTGATATATTTACCATCGCTCTAGCTTGTTTAGTTCGCCTGCTGTGTCGTGTTGAGTAGACGTGTGTTGGTGGTGCTCGTCTCGAAAATGGAGAAACGAAATCAAGAGCAACGCGTCGCGATAGCGTTGCGTTTTGATAGCCGTGGAATCGTCCACAAAGAATTTGTTCCATCGCACAGTGATTCGTTCCATAGACAAAATTCAAAAAATTTATAGTCTCAGAATTTAACAATTTTGATGTCATTTGAAAGGTAAAACTCCAACTAAGAAAACCCCAAAAAATCTGTGCGAAAAAATAATTAGTGCAATTGCAAAGTTGCTCAAAGTCGGAACTTTTTTCACAAAAAATTGTAAACACATATTTTCTGTTTTTTAGTCTATTGAGTAAAAAAAAATTGTAAAAATACATGGTTATCAAGAAGTTGCTAAAGCTTTCAATATAGAATAAGAAATCATGTGTCCATTTTCGCTTTTAATGTTTTCTCAAAATTTACAAATTGAAGCTTTTACTTCACTTTTAATTCAAAATATTTTGCAAAATTAAAAATCTGAAAATTAGCAAAACTTAGAGGAAAATATCTAAAAAGTATATGAAAGTATGTTCCTGGATTTTTTTTAATTTTAAGAAGCATTCTTTCTTTGTCGGATAATGTAATTACATCCTCCGATATCTTCCGATCTCAGAAAATAATCCAATTTGAAAAGTGGTCTAAACACCTATTTTTCGACAAAATTTATTTAATTTATCCCTAAAAGTATGCAATCAGCATGAAAAATTTATAAAACTGCACATGCAAAACATACGTCTATTATTATCATTTTTATTGCAAAACTAAAGAGTCCTTAGACAATTTCTGTTACTCTTAGCAATTACCAATGTTGAAGTTACCGATTAAATGTAAAATCTGAAAAATCTAGCCAACACACTATGTGCTATAGCTCACCAAAAATGACGAAAATTGCAAATTTAAGTCTCAGGCATTGCCAAACTACAAAAGTTTAAGAAAAACAAAATGGAGATTTCACTTCAGCAGATCATGATTAACTAGTATACCAAATTTTATGAAGAACGGACCACTCCTTCTAATTTTGTCCCGCGGTTGTATGGAGTCGAATCACTGTGCATCGGGGCAAACCGTAAATCAAGTCTACTATCGCCAAGTACTCGAAGGATTGCGAAAACGAGTCAACAGGGTGCGCCCAGACATTGCTCGTAACTGGATCCTTCATCACGACAACGCGCCGTGCCACACCGCCCTCAGCGTGTCCCAGTATTTGGCCTCTAAAAGGATCGCCGTGTTGCAACAGCCGCCTTATTTGCCCGATATGTCACCCTGTGACTTTTTTGTTCCCTAGAACAAAATCGGTGGTAAAAGGAACCCATTTTGAGTCAATTACGGACATCCAGGCGGCCGTGACGAAGGTACTCGCAGACATCCCAGTCGAAGCGTTCCAGAAATGTTACGAAGCATGGAAAACGCGCTGGAATCGTTGTATAGCTGCCCAAGGGGACTACTTTGAAGAGGATGGCAGAGTTGTAGAATAATTTTTAAATATACGGTTTTTATGGAATCAGTCTCATTACTTAATTGTCACACCTCGTATGTACATAAATATGGAATCAGCTCCGTGCTTATCTCATGCACATAATACACATCCACACATTCATAATCTGCGGCATCTTGCAAATAGTACTTTCTATCGCAACATCCTCATGAAATTCTCTTGCAACTCCCATCGCTCGCTTCCTGGCTGACAACACTTAACTCTTAATTTACTTAGATTTAGTCAGTTGAGCTCAGATACCAATACCTATGACTTTATCGAAACATATCGGCAGCAATTGTTTTTTCCTGTGCACCAGTTTCTCAATCAATACTGGTTCTACTTTCGCATTCTTTCACTGCACTACACTGGAGTTGGCAGAGAGAGAGAGCGGCAACCTCGACTGAAAAAAATCCGCACTTGCTTGCCACCTTCCGCCGTCCGTCTGTGCATGTTGCAAACACGTTTAGGCAATTCGAGGTGCTGCTTCGCGTTTCGCCAGCTTCTCAAACGGAAGGATGTTGTCTCGGGCGCCACCCGAGCGACCGCAATGAATGGGCAATTTGCCAGCGCGCAAGTTGCCTGCTGTTCGCTGATTTCATCACCGGCAACATTTCAATGTCACACGTCAGCTGGCGCGTTTCTAGCTGCGGGGCTCACTCCGCACTTGCAGCCTTCTCTTACTCCCCCCTAAAAGTGTGCTTATGTGTGTGTTTGTAGCTGACGCACGCACGGAAAAACCATACAACTTGGAGTGTGTGCGGTACAGTAGCATGTAACGGTAAATGGCTTTTTTGAATAACAGTAAATCGCAGCAAAAAAATAACGTCAAGAATCTGCTCCGCTTCACAACGTGCGCTGCGTTTTCTGTTTTGGGTTTTCGACATCGACAGTGGAGTCGAGTCGGCGCGGCGCGGCTCTCACCCATCGCCCGTCGATTTCAAATCAGCAGCAATGTAGCTTTGTGCACTTTTCGCTTCATTTTTCCAAAGCGCTAGCAAGTGTGAGGCGGCGACTTTGGTGCGGTAGCCGCGAGCGCAAATTTTATTTTATCTTCATTTTGAATGCATTCTCCGTGCCGCACGTTCGTTGGCGCGCGTGTGTGTGTTTGCCAGCGAATGCATACTGTGCATGTGTGTGTGTGTGTGTGTGTGTGCATGAGTACGACATTTTCCCATTTTGTTTAGAACGCCGAGCGGTCGGCAGCTGCCTTTTCGAATCTATCGAAGCGTGTGTGCATTTTAGGTTTTTGACTTTTGCTAAGCCAATTTACGTCCAGTTCGATTGGCTCACACACACACACACTGCGACAGTCACTTGCAGCAGCAGCAGTGGCAGCAACAACACCACTTCATGCAACGCTGTCGTCCGTCCGCTCTGGGCCACATTGCACAGGCATTTTCAACTTTCGTGCTCGTGAAATCTGACATCTCTGATTGGCGTTTCCAAAGTGACATTTTCAACTGCCAACTGTGCCAAACAGTGTTTGCAAAATGTCAAAGCACAGTAGTGCCGCACGCGTAAAACAGTGGTCAAATTGTGAAATTCTAACTTCGTCTTTCTCCATGCATGGTTTTCCAGTAAAAGCGAAAACTCTCGGATGTTTGAAATTTGGTTGGGAAAAATAATTTGTTTTATTTTATTTATTTATTTTATTATTTATTTATTTATTTTATTTACTTATTTATTTTATTTATTATTTATTTATTTTATTTATTATTTTTTATTTATTTATTTTATACATTTATTTGATTCAGCTTATACTTTATTTAGTATATGGATTTATATTATTTTCTTCAACAACACAGTTCAAAATCTTATGAAAACATTTCGTTCAAAACTTTAAATCAAAAACTGATATTTCAATTAACACGAAAACTAATTAGCCAGAAGCGAATTTGGCGGAAAGTAATCCGTCACACTGCACAGTGATTCGTTCCATAGACAAAATTCAAAAAATTTATAGTCTCAGAATTTAACAATTTTGATGTCATTTGAAAGGTAAAACTCCAACTAAGAAAACCCCAAAAAATCTGTGCGAAAAAATAATTAGTGCAATTGCAAAAGCTGCTCAAAGTCGGAACTTTTTTCACAAAAAATTGTAAACACAAATTTTTAAATACATGGTTACCAAGAAGTTGCTAAACTTTCAATATAGATTAAGAAATGATGTGGCCATTTTCGCTTTTAATGTTTTCTCAAAATTTATAAAGTTGAAGCTTTTACTTCACTTTTAATTTAAAATATTTTGCAAAATTAAAAATCTGAAAATTAGCAAAACTTAGAGGAAAATATCTAAAAAGTATGTGAAAGTAAGTTTCTGGATTTTTTTTATTTTTAGAAGCATGCTTTCTTTGTCGGAGAATGTAATTACATCCTCCGATATCTTCCGATCTCAGAAAATAATCCAATTTGAAAAGTGGTCTAAACAGCTATTTTTCGACAAAATTTATTTAATTTATCCCTAAAAGTATGCAATCAGCATGAAAAATTTATAAAACTGCACATGCAAAACATACGTCTATTATTATCATTTTTATTGCAAAACTAAAGAGTCCTAAGACAATTTCTGTTACTCTTAGCAATTACCAATGTTGAAGTTACCGATTAAATGTAAAATCTGAAAAATCTAGCCAACACACTTTGTGCTATAGCTCACCAAAAATGACGAAAATTGCAAATTTAAGTCACAGGCATTGCCAAACTACAAAAGTTTAAGAAAAACAAAATGGAGATTTCACTTCAGCAGACCATGATTAACTAGTATACCAAATTTTATGAAGAAAGGACCACTCCTTCTAATTTTGTCCCGCGGTTGTATGGAGTCGAATCACTGTGCACTGTGCTGAACCCACATCCAGCTCGCCTCACGACCACTTCGTGTATGCAAAGCGTAAACTGTGCTGGCAACTTTGGCGCTGGCAGCACATCTGGGCTGGGCTGGGCTGGAGCATTGGGCGTTGGGCGCTCGAACGTCAACTATCGAAATGCAGGCTGCAAACTTGTCGGCCAGGTGCCATTTGACATTTGTCGCTTTTGACATATTGGTGCGTGCTGTTGTTGCTTTTGCAGCGGCAGCGTCAGAAAAGTTAGGCGGGGATATTCGGGCTTCAGTTGATGAGCGCTCGAATGCGGCCTGCAGCCTGGCTCCAGGCAAGGCGACGGAATGTGGCTGCAAATTAGGGGATGCAGAACGGAGCTGCAGTCGGCGGCAGAAAAAGTCGGAGATGAGGCTTCAGCCTCTATTAATGTCGCCGCCACACAACAATAAATACATTATCGGCTCTGCAGACACCTTTTGGGCCGCCCGATGTTAAGCGGCTTATTGTGCAGTCGTTGGCGGCCTGCACCAAGTTGTGTTCCAACGGACAACTTTTCGACTAAAATAACTCAATAATCATTTATTTACCTCACATTTTTTCTTATCATTATTTTTAGATCAAACTCCACGCAATTGCGTGCTCGTCTACGTTGTTGTGTGTTCCTCTACCCCAGCACGTACTTCTTTTCCTTCTCCGTTCTCCTAATTATGTTTCTGTTGTTTCGTTCTAATCGCCTTCTTTGTCCACCACTGCTTCCTTTCGGCAACCTTGGCATTATTTAATTTAGCAAGTTCATGCCGTCGCTGCCTCACCTCCCAACTCCCTCGTCTGCTGCGCCACTCAACGCTTTCGGTCGCTCCGAGTTGTGTGGCATTTCGTCATCATGCGCCACATGCAAAACGCGTGTCGCAGTTTCGCGGTGACCGAAACTCCAACCCTCTAGCCTCGCCTCCACCTTTCCTTTCTCTTTTCAACACCCCGCCCCGCTATTTGCATTTCCGCTTGTCAGAATAGTTTAGTTGTTGCCTGCGTCAGCGTTCGCCTCAGCGTCAGCTTCAGCTTCAACTTCAGCGTCATCGTCATTTCGGCTTTTCGGCTTTCACGTCGCCTCTCCGCGCCAGTCGGCTGGTCTTCCATGTCATTTGACGGCATGGCCGCGACCAAAATGCCCCGGACGCGCTTCTCTTTGTGAACGTGGAACTTGTTAAAAATCCATTAATCACGTAAGTGCTGGCGTTGTATGTGACGGGCCGTGGAGCGACGGGCGGGAGAAAAGCAGGTCATGTGTGGTGTGGGCGGAGGGAAGACATGTGCGTTTTGCGTTTGACTGCCAGCACGCATACAAATGCGCTTCGCAGCGAATTGAGCGATGGCTGTAGAAGTCGACGCTGTCGATGGGCTGCCCGGCAGGCGCAATCTCCTCTCTAGCTGAGCGCGGCAGCAATAACAAAAAACAATAAAAAAAAAACAACTTCATATGTCTGTGCGTGTTGCGACAGAGGACAAGAGGCGGCCCGCATGTTCAAGTTTTGCGGTACATGTATGTGTATGTGTGTGTGTGTGTAGGTGCAACATGAGCAGGGCCGCTACAATAAGTGGGCCCACGACCAGAAAGAAGCCATGTACTATATATATGTTATTTTGGATATCTGGTCGATTTTCCTCAAACGAGAGGCACTACTAAATTGTTCAACATTTTTCGGATAGAGGGTCTTGAGGAGGATTTGATTTTTTGACTTTTTTATTTTATGCTTTTTTTTCAGGTCAATGAAAACCTCCGCATCATCGCGCTCCGTGGCTTCGCCACCACACAAGGCGGTCGCTTCTAAATGTTTTGTAATTTATTCTGTGCTTTCTTTTTGCCCTCCTTGTGGTTTTTGTTGCTTCGGCTACAGTACACATTTGTATACAGTGTCAGTCATAGGGACATGTGTGTGTGTGTGTGCGTATGCGTATTTTTCGCTGTATGCCTAATAATAATTTACGTGATAATGGCACTAAATTGCTCACAACTACAAATCACCAGCCGCTCGCACGCCGCCGGTGACACCCACTTCCTGGCATGCATTCGTTTGCGACGCACCACGCCCTCCGCCACCCAACTGCCATAATCATATATTCCATTCGAATTTAAGTCGGCATCGAGTCAGCCCACCGAACGGGAGTGGAAGGTGAGCGTATTCTTCTCAAAGAAACGTTCCAATTGGCATTTACTACAAATTTGTGCGCTACCAACGTGCACTCACTCTTACATACACATACACAAGCAGTGGCGCACGCAGGATTTTCTTTCGGGGGGTTTAAAGAATACAATTTTTCTCTTTCATTTGATACCCATATCTTCATCATTGCATAACCGCAAATATTTAAAAAAATATTTGAAATGTGTATGTCCTTAAAATTTTAAAGTCCTTTATAAAGAACTTTGGGTCAGAAAATGAAATGCTGACTATGCCAGGTTACTATAAATGACCTCTAGTTTCACGTCTATATCAACATTAGGATGGGTCTCGGCAAAAAAATTTTTTTTTTCGCCAATGTAAAGTTGGTATTTTCACTCAGTGCATCATAACTTTGTCATTTTTCTTTCGATTCTATTGATGTTAGGCTTAACATTTGACCAAATAATATGTCTTTCATCTTGGATTTTAATACCAGAGGAGATAATTTCTTTTATCTATAAAAAAATCATTCGAAAATTCATAATTTTTTAAAATGGTCGAAAAATTCACTATTTTTAAACTTTCACCATCAGTAACTTTACCAAATCTCATCTGATTTGGACCTTCTATATATCGCTGGAACGGCTAAGGTATTATCTTTCGAACGTATTATCCTCATAACTGAATCAGCAGGGAAAAAACTGGTTTTTCAAAGATTTTTCGAAAACGTTTCTTAAAAAATTTTTGGATCTTCAGTTTCGTGTTCAGCGACCCAAAGTTAGTCTAGAAAACACTTTTATTTTTAGGTGCATTTTTTGTGTCGAGTAATGTTATTGATGATTTAATATATGTACATATATGCGACGGTTATAAATTAAATTTCTGTACTAACGTAAAGATATTTCGGGGGGGAGCGGTTTAAACCCCAAAAACCCTCCCCTGTGTGCGCCACTGTACACAAGTATGTAGAGAAGTGCGTGAGTGTTTAAGTGCGGTGCTCGGCCAATTGTCGGTTCCGTTTTGTCCGTCCATCCATCTGTCCGTCCGATGCTTCACTGCTCACAGCGGCGCTTAAGTAATTTAAATGAGTTTGAAAACTTTTTCCACCTTACCGCGCCGCCGCACAGCGCTTCATTGCCCATTGAGCACCCTGTGTGTGTTTAGTTTGCGCTTTTTTGTTGCCTTTTAGGTCAGTTAGCAGCATGTTGGCCGGGTTTATTGGTATATTGCGGTTTCTCTTGCATGTCGCGCGTCTATTAGTATAAACAGAATCAAGTCGTCGGCCGATTTTTACGCACCGAACGTACGCTGTCAAAATTACAACACACAGCAGTGCATGTGATTGCCCACAACGACGACGACTGCGATAGTCGGCCGACGACCAGTCGTCCGACGATAGAACAAATTCTAATTTGGTCGCAGTCGTCGTGCGAACCAAGCAGCTGTGCAGCTGTCAGAGGTGAAAATCGAAAATGTAAACAAACGAAAAATTCTGCAAAAATGTTGTGATTTGTGCTACTTTAAGGTTGCAAAGTTGTAAGTGCTTCAAATTTTAATAAAAAATTGTGCCAAATAATCAATTTTGTCTTTCCCTTTCGTATGTTTTAGAAAATGGGCAGGACGGAGCTGCTAATTGAGGAAGTTTCCCCTTGACCTATCGTGTGTTTGCAGGAATAATTTTTGTACACAGCTGATGCGAATTTCGCACCCATTATGTTTCACTGTGCGTTATTGACGACGACTGACGAGCTGCGTCATTTTTCGGTGCGAATAAACTCGGCCGACGATTTGGTTCTGTTTATACTATATGTGCGAGTGTGTGCTGCTGTGTGGCAGTGTGGTGTGTGCCCCATACCCATTCAACAGCCACACATTCTGATGCTCCGGCCCGAAAGGTCAATTGGGACCCCCAAATATTATGATTATTATTTTTTGTGCCAGGCAGTCTTTTTAGTGGCCATATGCAGGCACGTGGTTTGCTCTGCTTATTAATTTTAATAAAGTTTTCATAAGTTTGGACTTTTTGATTTGCTCCAGTTCAAAGAGTGCATTCAAAACGAAACAACGAATTTTGCCGCTTGCAGGAGGCAGGAGGTCTTCGGTCTTGTTTTCATTGTGGCGTGTTCGCTGTGCTTTACCGCTCGTCAATAAAGTTTTTGGAATGTATCCAATTAATATTGCATAACTCCTATTGCTGCAGTGATTTGGTTTGCTTGTGATCGATGAAACGCTTTTAGGAAAATCTAAAAAATTAATCCAATTTTATTCTCATAGAAAAAGTTAATGCTAAATAACGTTAACGCTTAATTGAGAATTATTTCTAAAGTGGTTAAAATTGCCACTTGAGATTTCGGCCAAAATATACACAGCTCCTAAATGCAGAGAGAGAGAGAGGAGACAACATTTTTGTGCGCTATTCGTCCAACAGTCGGCAATCGAACCCGCCACCCTCTGACTTTGCACCACTATGGTTTGTTGTTGTCTCCTAATCAGCGGTAAGTTGCTCGTTTGCGACAGATTTAATTAGTCGCATGATTCACACACACACACACACCCGCCCGCCGCACACTTGAACCTGGTTGGCGGCGTTGCCACGACTCGGAGTTGACTATGCGTAATATTCACGCAAAAAGGAAGAACGTTCGCCTCCGCCCGGTCGTCGTGCTTCATCCTCCTACGGCCTGCACCAGCCAGTCAGCCAGCTCTCAGCCCATCACCCGCCAGTGGGTGGGTTAATGAAATTTTGTGCAACTTGGCATACTTTCCACATTCACAGCAATTGCGGTGAGTGCCAGCGCAAGCGCAATTTTCACCTGCCCCGCAGCCCCTTCGTTCGCTTCGTTACAATTTTTTCTGCTTCTCAACTGTGGTGATTTTTTGTCGTGCCGCGCGCACACTTTTCGGCATCTTTTCGTTAGTTTTTTTGTGTTTGCTGTTGGCACACACAAATTTGAATTTCATTTGGTTGTCGGAGAGGGCGCGCGGCGGCACTGGGGTGTTGCGCTGCGATAACAAAAGAAGCCATAGAGACGTGGCTGCGCCTGAGTACGCGCATTACTGCATTGCAGTAAGGCAAACAAACACAAACAGGAGTGTGCAGAGCTTGGAGAGTGGGGAGAGGCAAAGCACGTTGCGGCAGAAGTGCCACACGGGGCTGCATGCCGCACGCATTCGGTGGCGCGAAGAAAAATGCACTGACACACACACACACACACACGTATGCAAATGGCAAATATTTATGAGCGCGGTTTGTGCGCCAAATGCGTATTAATAACGCTGCAATAACGCCAACCAACCAGCCAGCCAGCCAGCCAGTCAGTCAGTCAGCAAACCAGCGAGCGCGGTGCTGCGTGTGTGTCTGTGCGCACTGCGTGCATCAGCCTTGCATCGTGGCGACCAGTCGCAGCTTTCGCACTCGTGTGCATATTTTCTGCTTCGTCGCCCCTCCGCCAACCCACTTAGTGAACGCTCTGCCTTCTCTCACCTATATTTTCACCGTTTCTACCACAATTTCTCGCGCTCGCTGATGACGCTGTTTTTCTTGTGCTAACGCTAAGCCATGGCGCCAACAGCCGCTTTTAAGCTTTCGCCATCCCCTCGGGCGTTTCCTCTTCACTTTCCATTACGTGTACGCGTCGCCCTAAAATAGTTACAAGCGCCTTGCCCGTTGCCCCACGCTGTTTTACCGGCAGATGTGTTTGGCGGGCGGGGAAGGGGTAATTTTGGGAGGTGGTAATTTTGTATTGCGTATTTATGCTCCACTCAGGCGTGCATTGTGGCCGCACTTTGTTGCTACATGCGCGTAAATGTTGCATGTTGCAAGCGGGACGTTGCTGCTCGCCGAGTCGGTGGTGCTGATGACAATACAACAACAGCAATGCCGTTGCCATTGTTGCGGTTGCTGGCGTGCTAACGTCGTTTAGAGCGGCTTGTCGACGCCAGTGGTGAGATGGGGCGGTGGAGAGGTTAGTACGAGGGCGCCATGATGTGCGTTGATTGCGCTTGCTTTGTGAGCTGTTGCTAGTCGCGATGTTGTTGTTGCTATTATTATTGTTATAATTTAAACGCGGCATAATTGCAGACAACAAGGCGAACGCGAACAGCGACAGTAACAACAACACGGACTTTCACTTTACAGTCAATTGCGTCGGCTGAATGTGCGGCCGCCAGCACGCGCAGTGCAGCTTCCATCATTCGCATCCAACCGGCGCGCCCTGACGCTAGTCCCGAAATTGGAAATTGCAGCATAGGCCAAATAATCATTATAAAATGATCAAATTAGCGTTGAATGCAAACGCGCCGCCCGCCGCACAGGCTCGCTGTCTGCTGCGATATTTGAGGGTATTTTTCGTTTGTTCGATGCCGCAATTAATGTGAACCGGCAGCGGCCATCAGCCGGGACCCGTCTCCCCTGCGCGTGTTTAGCGGAATTTGTGTTACGCACACTGTGCGCCACGCACCGCTGGGCGTATACGCAACATTCGGCCGAAAAGTGCCCCTTCCACCAAACATCAACAACGAATGCTTGAAGCGATGTGAGTGCACATTGTGTGGGCTTTGGCCATTTCGCTATGCGCCGCAGTGATCGGACTGCCATTTCAAAGTGGCCAAGAGCAAAAAATTAAAGGCCGGAAAATCAAGGTTTGCGTTCAATTTTAGTGCACATTCCAATTTTCATTGACGAGTTCAGTGGTTGAAATCGAAGGCTTAGTCGATTTTATTATGTTCAATAATTTTTTTTACAAAATTCTTCTTGTTTTTCTTATGATTGTTGATCATTGATTGGTTGATTGGTGTCCTTTTTTATATTTTTACATTGTCAAGGCGCCAGCTACTTGTCTGCAACACTACAGATCGAAGACTGCGCAGAGCAGTGCTGCCGTTGCTCCTTAGTAATAATAGAAGAAGAAGTTATAAATGTTAGGAAAACGATTTGTGAACTCTTGAAAAGCTTGTAATTTAATGCAAAAACGCTTCAAACACTTAAATTCGATTGAGAGTGTTGTGAGTGTGTGTGTGTGTGTTGTTGTCTTCGTTCAGTCATTAATTTAACGCAAACCAATATTTGCTGCAGCCAACTGGCAATGAGAATTTCGCAAACTTTTAGCGCTTTCCGCTCTTTGTCTTGCGCGCTTTCAAATCAGCAGCAAAGCGTGTGAACAGCACTGAACGCACACTTCTTCCACGCTGCGACGCCGGCAAATTTGCCAAACAGGACGGTGCAAATCTGTTGTGTGGTCGTTGTTGTTGCTGCTGGCTGCTGTCGTCGATTGTCGGTTGTCAGCTGCCAGCTGTCTGCCATCAACTGCTGCATAAACATTTCCCAACATCCATCAGCCATTGAACCGCTCGGCGTGCTCTTCCTGCATGCGCGCCTTCCTTCCTCCCGGCCGCCTCCTCCGCCGCGCCGCGCCCCGCTCATCCAACAGAGCGCCTTCCTGCCGCACTGTTTATCCGGTGCATATTTTTCGCTTGCATGCACCGAAATTTACATTTATGTATTCGCTGCCGCTTACATGTGTGGCGTGGCTGTATGAGTGCGAATGTTGGTGTGTGTGTTTGTGTGTGCGTGCGAAATCCTTTTGCTATTGGAATTATTTTTGCGCGCAGCATTTTTGTGAGTGTTTGCGGGAAGCGGAAGTTTTGATAAGCGCAGTTCATTGGATTTTCGCGGAGGGTCGACGCGGATGTGCGGCGGGCAATGGAACCGCTGTGTAAACACCGTCGTTACGGTTGGTGGTTTTTGGCTGCATTTTCGTCGTATGCTAATCGAAGTTTGGCAAATTTTGCATAATTTCCAGTGATGTTTGCATTAAGATTTTCGTTCACGCTTCCACTGCACGCTGTCTTCCATAGTTGGCGCTGCCGCGACGCCAACATTATGCAACCGCCGTGCGTAGACGTTCGTATGTATGTGCAGAGTATGTGCAAATATGATTTACATTTCATATTAAGAGCGGCGAGAATCGCGAAAAGCTAAAAATGAAAGCTTTCTCATTAAAAGCGATTATCCGGCAACCCGCGACGCAGTGGGGACGTCAGCAGTAACCGACTGAAACGCTTTCCCACGAATAAAAGTTTAACATGCTTTGGTTTTTGGCCGAACTGATGAGTGTTTTTTGTTTTCAATTGCAGGAATATTGTTTTCAATTTGAGCATTCACGATCTCGCCGAACAGCAACGCCTCGTGTGGCAGTCAACGGAGGACGATGTCAAAATGTGCATCATCAAAGGAAAGGCTGAGGTAAGGTTCTCATGAAGGCAATTAATTTTGTATATTCTAAGAATATGGTAAACAAATTCAAATGCTATGTGTAAGAAACATTCATATAAGGAGGGAGATCTACCCGGCAGTTTTAGCTCCGCGATTTGGTGAACTCTAAAGAAATGTGTTGAAGTTTCAAATTTGATATTGCATGACTGTTCCACGCCCCACTAATGTTCTCGAGTCCTAATTAAACAAGGACAAATACATTTTTCCAATTTTAGATCTGTACCCAAGGCACAAAAACCATTAAATGGAACCTTATTGCAAACAATTTTATTGTCAAAGAATTATTTCAACAGGAACTGCAACTGCTGCCCACTTAGCTGATTGAGTTCTTCTTATAAAACCTTCAGTTGATGTACGGATTACGTCGGTTGAAATACTTTTCGAACTAAATATTCCAGCGACGAATGCCAAGATCCTCAAAGCCCTCACTTGTCAGACAGTTAACGCGCCAAGCGTGTTAACTGCGCTCGGCGGCCGAATTATCGCCGTCGTCGCCGCCCCGGAATTCGTGTTCTATTTTACGCCAATTTGTATGCCAACTTTGACGGCATTTTTGTCTCTTTGGTGTTAGCTCTATTTGTGCGATTTGCGATTTTCTTGCGCAAAGTTGGCCGCGCCACCTGCCCGCCAACTGGCACGCCTGCTTGTCGGCCGCCACACACAAGCACCCAACACACACGCACACACCTACCAACTGCTTGTGTATGTGTGTCGGTGTGTATGCGCGCGTGAATTGATGTCGGAATGCAATTAAAAGCGGAGAAATATTTTGCATAGTCACGCAATTAGAAGTGTAGAAGAGGCAAATACAGCAACTACAATGACAACAAGAACAACGAGAACAACAATGTTGTGCGAACAAACGAATGAATTAGTCGTGGCGGCAATTTGCGTTGCATATTTTTAGGTGTTAAAACTAAAAAGGAACACATTTCGAAATGCCAAATAGGCGTCTGCATTTTTCTCCCTTGGTATGTATGTATGTGTGGCAGGGAGTGGGTTGAATATGGCTGGGTTGCGTACACAACGAATAGGAGGAGTGCCAGTGAAAAATGTCGACCCATACAAAGGGGCACCGGTCTATGGTGCTATTCCCAGCTATTACCGTGGCTGGAATTTTTTATGCGGATCGCTGCAGGTCTGGATACTGCACGGACTAGGATTATTTTTGAGAGTGTCAAAACGCATGACCAATGAGTCATGGGTTCGTTTGCCAACTTCATCAACAGCGAATCAAATCATTAAAAATTCCATGATGCGGTCTCGGTTAGTCTGGTTTAAGCTCGGCGACGAAAAGCAAAAATTGCCATATTGACATTGCCAATGTTGCTAGTTAGCTTCGCGCTGACCTCGTCCCTCCGAAACGTGCCTTATTTTGCGGCTTCCGTTTTGATTGAACTCTTAAGAAATGAGTTATTAAAAATGCAAACACCAACGGGCCCCGTCTGCGTGTTTTCCGCATTGGCACTTTGCTGCCGTCCAAAAGTGTGGCATTTTTGCAGACAGCTTAACTTTATATATCCATATTCACTAGGGCGGGTCAAATTGTATGGAACGATTTTTTTTGATGAAGCGTATAGCAAAAACGTAATCTATAGGTGATTCTGAGAAATTTTGCTCAAGAGACCATAGCTCTAAGTCGGATTTGGAGCCCCCCAAAATTTCAAAATAGATATTTTTCAATATATACATAGGATAATTTAATTAAATTCGTCATAAAATCGGATAGAGTTATAGTAGATTTCTCAATCTGGGCTTGTTTGAAAGGTATTTTTATCACCTATCGTAATATCGTAGTAATATCGTAAGAAAACTCCTCGAATGGAAAGTAAAAAGGACCTTCAAAAATAATATTACCACGTTAAAACATTAAATTGTAGGTCGAGAATAATAAAAAAAAAAAATTAACCCGCCCTAATATTCATATATTTATATTTATGGGTATGCATTCGTGTGTGTGTTTGTGTGTGATAGAATGCATGTTGCTTTTGGTCATAATGTTTAATTAACAATATTGTTGTGGATATTGCAGTCGTTGAGAAATGTGTGCCTTAAACGCACCAATGGCGACTGCCGCAGCAGCGTGTTTTAAAATTGCACCAATCGATCGATTTATGTTTCAACAAAATATTTAATTAAAATAAACGAAATTCTTTCATGTGTGCCATGAAAAAAGAGCTGTGTGATGAAAATTCACTCACCGGTAAATTGATACTGGCTCCACCGACCGCCGACCGGCGACCACCCACAAGCCGCAGGCACTCTGCCCAGTTAGTGGAAAATTCTAATTTCGCTAAAACGAACACAGAATCGACTAGTTGCCGACAAGAGACGAAGTGAGAGAAGCTGCAAATTAAGGATTTCATTTTTCCGCCGACTAGGAGAAATTCGTCTAGGAGAGGAAAACGGGGAAAATAGTGCGCTGACTACGAAATCAGCGTCTCGCTGCTTCCGTATCCGTGCCGCGATTTCGTTGTAGCTCTTACGAAAAGCGAACTTTAATTGAGCTTGCAAACACGTTCTCCCTGTGATATGAAGGAAGCGTTAATTGCAATTGCAATTCATCAAGTTGGTTTTTCAGATTTGCGTGAATGTATCCAGGAAAATGGATTCAATTACGTCCGTCGGTCCGTTCACTGGTTCACAGTAGACAATTGGCACTGTCACTGTTGAGATTGTTACTTAAAATTTACGCTAAGCAGTATACAAGGAAAGCCGTGGTTAGGCAATTCCATGCATAACTATCACATATGGAAAAGTTTGCCTTGAAGCAGCCCCTTTCATTTCTATATATCTATCTATATATATATATGTAGTAACAGTTGACATCAGGCACTTTAAATGCCAATTAAATATTTTGAGCGATTTTCGTGTTGGTATGTATTCAATGTGAGTTGAGTGTTGGTGGCTTAAACCGACTCTTTCGCTAGTAGTTTTAATTTTTTGTTAATTTTGGGTTACGATCTGGAGCATTTACAGCCCTATTCTGGCAACCGTAACAATATTCACCTCGGTAACAATTGAATACTTGGTAACAATTGTCACTTTTTGGTATTCTGAAACAAATTCAAAAGCTCAAAAGGCGTCAATTGTTACGAAATTTGTTACCTCCGTAGGAGAAGGTGACAAGCACACAAAGCTTATAAAATTCAAATTTCGAAAAATTCAATCAATTCAAAATTTCAAACTGCAAAAAATGCTTCAGCTGCTCCTGCGTCGTGCGCTTAAAATTAGGAACTCTAGAAATGAAAAGAATATATACATACATTGTGAAGAAACTAAAAAAAAAATACTTACTTCGGCAGATTTTCTGCATTTGCCATTTTTTGTTTGTTTATTTTTTTCCAGTTTGACAGAAAAAATACAAAAAACAGCTGTTTTGACAGTAAAAGAGCTTTCACCTCGAGTGGGGAATTGTTTGAACTTTCTTCTTGTCACCATTTTTCCAGAATACGGAAACAATCAAATTCATTATTATTATTATTATTTATTAAGTTTATAATAAATTATAAAATTAACTATCGTACAAGCTTGGCTGCCAGGGCCATCAGCTCTATGTATTAATAATAAAATTTTTTAAAATTATTTATATAATTACAGATAAGATGTGTTCTCAGATTAGATATTTTAGGTCAGTTATTAGTTTGTATATTTTAGAAATATTTTCTGCAGTTGGAGTTTTTAGTATTTCAAATGCGTTTGTACTGTTCGGTGATATCAGTTGCAGGCGCCCAATGGATGTTGGACACGTAACAAGAATGTGCTCTATTGACGTAGGGTCGCCACAGAAGGGGCAGTTGGGGACGCTTTCCTTTCGCAGGATGTGTTGATGAGTCGTTATGGTGTGTCCAAGACGTAGGCGTGAGAATATTTTTATTTTGTGCTTCCCTATATCTACGGGATATATTGGTGCCTCCAGATCTGCGTTTATTTTTGTGTAGTGATGGTGGGTGTATTGCCTCCATGATGTTTTTCTTTTTATGCAGATGTGGTGTGAAATATATTGTTTCATGTCGTTCTTTTCAACAGTCATGTCGGTAGTGATTGGCGCATTGCATGCGAATTTAGCAGCTTTGTCGGCTTGCTCATTTCCGTAGATGTTAACGTGGCTCGGTATCCACAACAATTTTAGTGTTGTTTTGTTGGAGATTAGCATGGAGATGGGTTCAGAATTGCTTGAATTACGGATAGACTGTCAGAGCATATTGTTGTTTTTTTCTGTTTTGCAAGGGCAATATTCAATGCGTTAAAAATTGCTAATGCTTCAGCTGTAAATATTGTTGAAATTGTAGAAAGTGTTTTCATTAGTATTGTTTCACCGGATTCATCAACTATGGCGAAGCTGGTGCGCGCATTTTTTACTTTTGATCCGTCTGTATATAAGAAAGACCAGCCGTCGGCCTTAAGTGAGATTTTCTTGTTGATAAATTGTTGTTGAAAGACTTCGATTGGTGTATTGTCCTTTTTAAAGCGCGTTAGACTAATGTCGCATGAACTTTTTTCGATTTTCCAGGAGGGCGTGGGGTGTTGATGTTTGATGGGGGTAAGTGCAATGTCAAATGTAGGTGCAGTATTTAAGATCTGCTGGATCGCTGATGGCAGCTTGTATTTTCGCTTTGATGTAATTGTTTGTCGAATATCAGCTACAATTGGTGATGGTTCCGAATAAAGGAGTTTTGGTATAAGCTTAGATTTTATCTCGTTGCATCTTTGGTCTAGAGACGGTAGTCCAGCCTCCGCTAACATGTTATATACTGTTGTAGTACGATAAGCATATATGCTGGCCCTGACAGCTTGGTGATAGATAGGTTTAACAATATTTAGAGTGGTTTTTGGGCAGTTGCCGTATAAAAATAAGCCATAATCAATTTTGCTTAGGACTAGTGTTTTAACAAGGTAGGTAAGTGTGTTAGTGTGTACATATTTAGTTGAGAAATACAAAATTAGGTTAACTCTGGTCATTAAGGATTTCTTCAAAGTAAGACAATGTTCTTTCCATCGGTAATCAGAGGTAAATACAATGCCCAGAATTTTTAATTTATTTACATTTTGGATTACATTGTTGTTGAGAGTGATATTAAGGCTATTAGCATTGCATATGCGTTTACGGCAAATATGGAGTTTTTTCGTTTTGTTGAAAGATATTTTGGCACCGGATATGGTAGTCCATTCCAAAATATCCTTCAAAATAGCTTTGAGAGATTCAGTCGCTTCCGTAGTGTCGAATGTTTTGTTTAATATGTAAAGATCATCAGCGTAAAGGCAGTGATCTAGGGGAGGTTGTTTTAGTATAATTGTGCTGATGTCATTGAAAGCAATCGAGAAGAGGATTACGGACAGAGGAGATCCTTGTGGAATGCCGTTATACAAGGGATAAACGTGTGAATAAGTATCATTAACGCGGACTCTAAATTTTCGGTTTGTTAAGAAGGACTTTACGTAATTAAAGATTTTTGGCCCAATGCCCCATGAGTGCAAGCGCTTCAAAATAACATGTATACCTATTCGGTCGAATGCCTTCTCGAAATCGAGCGAGAGGATTGTGGCGTGTTTCCGTGATGAAAGGACTTGGGTAACATAGTGGTCTATGTGCAGCAAAGCGTCTGTACATCCTCTTTTGTTTTTAAAGGCTAGTTGGTTGGCTGAAATGAGGTCCTTCGACATCGTAAACCATGATATTCTTCTCGCTATTATTTTTTCGAGTGTTTTAGCTAGACAGGACAAGAGGGATATTGGTCGGTATCCTGCGACGTTGGTACTGTCGTTGTTCTGTTTAGGGATAGGAATAATGGTAGCGATTTTCCAGGTTTGTGGGATAACACCAGTTTGGAGAATATCATTATAAAGTTTTAGGAGCCTACTTTTCCCTGAAGGTGAAAGTGCTTTTATCATACTATATGATATTCGGTCGTGTCCGGGAGTTTTGCCTTTTATATTGGCAAGATTCATCGTTAGTTCTGTAAAGCTTATGTTATCTTCAATTATGTTTGCGGGGGTGTTGTTTCCGGAGCTAGGTTCTAACGCGTTACTTTGAGCTTTTTGAGTTTTAAACAAGTTTGAAAAGTTGGAATCGGACGAGTAGTTAGACCACTCTTTGCCAATATGGTTTGCAATTTGGTGAGGTTCGGTGATCATAAGGTTGTTACACCGTATTGCAACGATTGATTTATTTGAATTTCTACCGGATATGCGATTTATTTTATTCCATAGATCTTTGATGGCAGAATTTCTGTTTATACTACTTGTAAATTCCATAAAACTATCTCTTTTACGTTTCTTAACTTCTCTTCTGAACTTCGCGTTAATTTTTTTATATAAAATAAGGTTTGATTGTAAAGGGTTATTTCTGAAATTCTGCCATGCTACGATTTTTTCTCTTCTAATTCTACTCAACTCAGGGTTCCACCAAGGGACGTTTTTTGATATAGTGTTATTTGATTGAGGAATATGCAGGTGAGCGGCCTTTCGCATTGCTTTAGTTAGCGATGAAGCGTCTTGGTTACTAGCGTTTTTTATTGTTCTTATTTCAAGTTCTAAGTCAGTAGTTTTTGAATAGTTTGGCCAGTCTGCCAAGTCAAGTAAAAATTTTTTTCGAGGTTTCATAATTTGGGTATTGCAAGACGTTTTTATTTTGATTTTTATTGGATAGTGGTCACTATTGTGGAGATCATCGAAGATATTCCAATCACACATTGGGACTAAGAGTGGTGAACAACAAGAAATGTCAACATGTGTGAAAGATTTATGGGTGGAGAAATGAGTAGGTCGACCATCGTTGAGTATGCATAAGTTGCATTGCAAAAGTGCTCTCTCGACAATACTGCCACGGCTGTTGTTCACTGGTGATCCCCACAGGGTGTTCCAACTGTTAAAGTCTCCTAATACTATAAAAGGCGTATTTAAATTGAATGCACTAGTTAGCTCATTTGTTGAAAAGGTCTGACAGGGTGGAATATATAATGACAGAATAGTAAATTTTATGTTCAAGTCAACTTCAATAGCGATCATTTGGAATGGAGAGTTGATGTTGATTTTTTTGTGGGGAATATTGTCTCTTATTAGAATACCGACGCCTTGTTTTGACGTACTGTTGGGATTAAAAAAGTATGGAATGTAGTTTTTTGGGGCAATTGGCAAAAATGAGTTCTTACAGTGCGTCTCTTGGAGAGATATGAATGAAGGATTGTGCTCTTTGATTATTATTTGGAGCTCTGATATATTGTTAATGAAACCGTGTATGTTCCACTGCAATATAGAAAAGTCCATGTGTGAAGTGCAATTTCTCGAGTCTTATAAACTTAAATTTATAGAAGAGAGAAAAAAGAGCAAGAGAGAGAGTGATAAATAGTAGGAAGAGTTAATCGGAACTTTCTGAGCTGTCAGACAGAATCGTTTCGTGATCTTTTGTCAAATCTAGCATCTTATGTTTTTGATTGATGGGAGAGTTTTGAATGGTTTTTTTATTCGCTTTGTTGTGGGTTTCATTGGTTGATGTTTTTGTGTGGATGGAGTTGGTGATATTGTTTTTGTATGTAGTTGCTTTAATTTTACTTGTAGTTGGGTTATTGCTGGGAGTTTTGGATTCTGTTGTTGTTTTCACAGAGTGAGAGGAGGGTACAGATGAGCGTGGAGATGTTTGTAGAAGAGAGTGTTGTGTAGAAGAGTGTGATTGATCGTGTGACGTTTTGGCTATTTTTTTATCATTCTGGGTTTTTATGGGTGAGCTGAGGTTTCTTTTGTTGGTCGTATTTGAGACCGATGTTGGAAGAGAGTGAGTAGATGTAAAAATTAAGTTAGGTGTATTAGTTTTAAGTGCGTGGACGTATGAATTTGTGTGTGTTTGATTTGTGGATTTTTCTCGATATTTTCTGCGAGCTTCACTCATTGAGCATTTGTCAATTGTTTTTATTTTTAAGATGTCTCGGGCTTCCATATATTTGGGGCACGTCTTTTCTGATGCTGGGTGATTGCCACAGCAATTTGCGCAGAGTGTTCGGGTGCATTTTTCGGGGTTATGTGGTGGTAAGTTGCAATCATTGCAAGAAGTTTCGTTCGTGCACCTCTTTTGTGTGTGTCCCAGTTTTTGGCAGTTCCTACAACGCATAGGATTAGGAATATAGTGTTGTACTTTTACCTTGTACCAGGCAACATCTATGGAGCTGGGGAGGCGAAACCGATCAAATGTAAGTACTGATTTACCAGTGAAAGTGGGTTTACCGTCTAGTATGCGTGTAAATTTGTATATTCCTACTACACCTTGTGGTTTTAATTCACTGAGAATCTCCTCTTCAGGCACGTGGGACAGACAGGGAGCGTAGATTACTCCTTTGACAAAATTTAAGGTGTCATGTAGTTTTGTTGTTACATCACAAAGGTTTGGTAATTTTTTTATTTTTAGGAATTTTTCGGTGGCGCGTTGGTTTTTGGCTAAGATTAGCAAGGAACCGTCTTTAAGTTGCGAAATTGAGTTTATTTCAGTGGAGATGTTCTCAAGACTTTTTTTAATGGCAAATGGGCTTAGTTTGGATAGGGGTTTGTTAGAGTCACTTGAAGAAATCACAATATATTTTGGATTGTTTGTTTGTTCACTTTTTTGAGGCAAAATAGGGAAATTTTCGTTCTGGTTGGCGATGAAGTCCATATCTTCTGAAAGGCCCCAGAAGCGGTTGGACCGGTCGGGGGGCCCGGGAGCCATTTATACTTGGTTTACTTGGAATGCTGAATATTACGTAAGATCAACGTGGTGCAAATGAGTAAGTAATGATGCTTTAACCAACTACTGCTATCGAGAGAGCGAAGAGAAGACGCGTCAAGTCTCAACGGAGGTTAGTCGGCGACTGGAATCAAATTCAATTCAATTGTTACGGGGGGTAACAATTGTTACGGTAGTGCCAGAATAGGGCTGTTAATGGCCTTATGGCTTTATAATTTTCGCTTTTTTTGCTCTAACATTGCAACCAATGTCGCAGCGTGATTTATTCATTTGACAATTTTTCGGCGCTTTTTTGTTTGCTCAAAAATCAAATTATGCAGCGCGCTGTCCTAAATATTTGAAATGCAATTCATTAATTTTGCAAATATTAAACTCACTACACACACACACACAGACAGCGCCGCCAGTGTCCATCAGCGCTGTGACACTTGCGACCGCATTAACCTGGCCGAGTGCGTGCGTCGCATTGAGCTGAGCCGAGCCGAGCTGAACTGAGTTGGGGTCAGGTCAGCGACAGAGCACTGTCAATGCAGCCCACTGACTGTCTCGTTGGCGTGCACAGCTACACAGATGTCAATGTATGTGTGCAAGTGTGAGTGGTAAACTGTGTTTTGTTAATTTATTTAAATGTATGCTTAAAGCCAAAAAACAACGCAAACAGTTTGAACAACAACAAGAACATCAACAATGACAACATGACCCAAACACAATCAAAGCGAAACACAACACTAAAACTAAAACTACAAGTACAAGTACAACAAAATGCTAAATATTCCAAATGGCAAACAAATGCCAGAACACAATATGTTGACTTTAAATAATAATAACGGCTCTCGGTGCTGGCCAAAGGTGTCGCTTCCACAGCGCAAATATGCCGCCACTGCAATCCGGGCTCAACACAGCAGCCGCAACAATGACAACGAGCGCAACGAGCCCAAAACATTAGTTTATAAAATGTACAATTATTTCGCCGGTCAGCGTGTGTGTGTGTGTGTGCGTGAGTGTGCGACACACAACGATGACCGCAGTGCTCGGTCGAAGCGCGTAAATATTGCCACAAGTCCGGGCGATAATATCGGCGCAGTTAATTTCGAGAATTTAAGGGCGAATGTTAATAAAAAGGGATTTGTGTGCTTTGTGTGGTTTAACTTTTATTTCCAATCAAATTGTATTTGCCTACGGACCATTGTCGTTTACATATCTACATAAGATATTTAATAAGTATAAAGCTGAATCGAATGCCGACCTAACCAACAAAATTAAAATTAAAAAACCATCGCTTTAGGCTACTCACGCTCTATATATTTAATCGAAAATTTCTGGCTGTAAAACAACTGAACTATATGACAGCTCCGAATTGAAAAATTGTGACACATCGCTTTCGGGACTCGGACTGAACGGTCAAATCGTGTATAGCTGCCAGAAACCGGACTGAATATTAGAACTGATTGGTGTGATGTTGGGCGACAATCGGTGAACTGCTGATTGGTTGCCATAAAACTGCAACTTGGCTTGGTCCTTGAGAAAAAAGTCGAAGGGCGTTGAATCGTAACGTGTCGCCTGCTATATGACATATTCCAGTGTCTTGTTGAATTCACCTGTCGTTCAGGTCCAAGTCGTGAGCGAATAATTTTTTCTCAGATCGCATTTGGAAATTTGTATACAATCATGCTGACAGCAATTGTACCCGTTTTTAGTCCAATCTATACCATTCCATACATGTAAGTATTTACTTCAACTAGACAAACTGGTGCAATAAAAATTTCGACATTGCACGTGTCGTTGTGTCTACATCAGTATGAAAATTTGTGTCCAATTAAATAATGACGCCTGTCTTTTGGGCTCAACGCTTTAACGCTTTTCGATTACGCTTTACTCGTACGTGGCCTCAGTGTGCGCATTTAATTGAGCACATAAATATTTCAAATATTTGCATTTAGATTTTTCCGAAATTGCTGTTGAGCATCCTTCACACTTGAGGTCAACTTTGGCTGCAACATTGCTAAAATATTTCCGTTTCTTTGCACTGCGGCCATTGCCAACAGGACGCTAGATTGTCGTACACACACACGCACACACACACAAACTATTTGTTTACCAAACTGCATGGCAGCTTGCCAGCACATGTGACGACGTCAGCTTACATGACATTTCTTTATTTATTTTTTGTTAATTATACTTGCATATATATACATATGTATACATATATGCACGAGTATGGTTGTACAGATAACTGAAATCTCTTTTCACGGTTATCTGACTCCGGCCAACTTCCGTTTCCGGCTGCTTTAATAATCCGTCTTGCTCGTATTGGTTTTGTGCGTTCGTTTTTTTGTTGTTTGCTTCAAGTCCGGTGATGTTCACATCATCAAACGTTTTGGTTGTCCGACAAAATATTTGCTCACAATTACTTTTGGATTTTTTATTGCTACTTATTTAAATGTTTTTCACGTTGTAGCTGTGAATTTATTCATTCGACTTGTGACATTCAACTAATAACTTTGTGCAATAACATTCGTTTGATTTCAAGCACTGGGGTGGCAGAAAGAAATATAGGTAATTTTGCTCCTAGTTGTTTTTAGAATCCTTCAATTTGAATCGACTTGGAATTGTGTTGAAATAATGGAAAAATTAAAAAACAAAAATTGATTTTCAAATTTTAATGCCATTAACAGCCTGATTCTGTGTATTCTTGACAAATTTTTTATCAAGGTATTTTGTCAAGATTTTTATCAAGCAAAAGCTTTGTTGGCATTCTGATGCAACATTGATAAAGTAAAAAGCTCATTTAATTCAACATAATATGGCGTTCAAACTAGTTAAAAAAAGTTTAAACTAGTTTAAGTGAAAAGAGCTTTTTGTTGAACACAACCGTCCAGACTGCTCAATGAGGTTCAATTTGACAGCTGTTTGTTTACAAATAAACAAATAAATATTTTTGGGAACTGTGCGTGAAAATGTGCTGGGAACATGATTCGAGCGAAATATTGGTGCATCTTTCACAATCCACGGCAACATTCTCAACTTCGTCCAAATATTAGACGCTTTGTATTCAGATGCCATAAAAGGCGATGAATGGAATGAAAGCAGTGCGAGCACAACGATTTTTTTTCATTCATTTCAAATTTTTCAAATTTTCAATTTTTGTTTGGTTTTGTTTTGATGAAATGACAGCTGAATTTTAAGGGATGTGTTTCATACATGAATAGTTGTGTTTCGTTGGTAAAAAAGCTTTTTCATAGAAAGCTTTGGGATACAACCCTGCGCTAAACTCGTTTCAGAACTTGTTAAATGGTTTAACACGTTTAATTTCCAACGCATTTGTGCGCATTTAATTGAGCACATAAATATTTCAAATATTTGCATTTAGATTTTTCCGAAATTGCTGTTGAGCATCCTTCACACTTGAGGTCAACTTTGGCTGCAACATTGCTAAAATATTTCCGTTTCTTTGCACTGCGGCCATTGCCAACAGGACGCTAGATTGTCGTACACACACACGCACACACACACAAACTATTTGTTTACCAAACTGCATGGCAGCTTGCCAGCACATGTGACGACGTCAGCTTACATGACATTTCTTTATTTATTTTTTGTTAATTATACTTGCATATATATACATATGTATACATATATGCACGAGTATGGTTGTACAGATAACTGAAATCTCTTTTCACGGTTATCTGACTCCGGCCAACTTCCGTTTCCGGCTGCTTTAATAATCCGTCTTGCTCGTATTGGTTTTGTGCGTTCGTTTTTTTGTTGTTTGCTTCAAGTCCGGTGATGTTCACATCATCAAACGTTTTGGTTGTCCGACAAAATATTTGCTCACAATTACTTTTGGATTTTTTATTGCTACTTATTTAAATGTTTTTCACGTTGTAGCTGTGAATTTATTCATTCGACTTGTGACATTCAACTAATAACTTTGTGCAATAACATTCGTTTGATTTCAAGCACTGGGGTGGCAGAAAGAAATATAGGTAATTTTGCTCCTAGTTGTTTTTAGAATCCTTCAATTTGAATCGACTTGGAATTGTGTTGAAATAATGGAAAAATTAAAAAACAAAAATTGATTTTCAAATTTTAATGCCATTAACAGCCTGATTCTGTGTATTCTTGACAAATTTTTTATCAAGGTATTTTGTCAAGATTTTTATCAAGCAAAAGCTTTGTTGGCATTCTGATGCAACATTGATAAAGTAAAAAGCTCATTTAATTCAACATAATATGGCGTTCAAACTAGTTAAAAAAAGTTTAAACTAGTTTAAGTGAAAAGAGCTTTTTGTTGAACACAACCGTCCAGACTGCTCAATGAGGTTCAATTTGACAGCTGTTTGTTTACAAATAAACAAATAAATATTTTTGGGAACTGTGCGTGAAAATGTGCTGGGAACATGATTCGAGCGAAATATTGGTGCATCTTTCACAATCCACGGCAACATTCTCAACTTCGTCCAAATATTAGACGCTTTGTATTCAGATGCCATAAAAGGCGATGAATGGAATGAAAGCAGTGCGAGCACAACGATTTTTTTTCATTCATTTCAAATTTTTCAAATTTTCAATTTTTGTTTGGTTTTGTTTTGATGAAATGACAGCTGAATTTTAAGGGATGTGTTTCATACATGAATAGTTGTGTTTCGTTGGTAAAAAAGCTTTTTCATAGAAAGCTTTGGGATACAACCCTGCGCTAAACTCGTTTCAGAACTTGTTAAATGGTTTAACACGTTTAATTTCCAACAACAATTGCATGTGAATAAACAGGTTTTCGAACTGGTTTTGTTCATTTAACTTATTTAAGCACATTAAACACGTTTAAGTCGTCAGTTTGAACGCCATATAAGGTGAATATGTGATAGCTGTCAAGTTTTCAAGAAATGAGACAAATAAACAAATGGTAGAAAAGTATGTTTTGAAAATATTTTTAAATTTTAACTGAAAATTCTTATAATTTTGTTAATGTTTCTTCTAGAAAGGGAAAATACGATCGCGCAACTCATGAGCAACTGCAACATTACATTGATTTTTGCCGTAATCGGCCGGAGTTGCTTGCTTGCAAAACACCCAGTCAAATGCAAGAATTGTGGGCGGAATTGGCTGCAGGTCTCAATTCATTGCGCGGACCGACCAGAACCACTGTTGATTTCTTCTACTCTATCCTCCTCAACCGGTAAAAGTGTTAAGCACAATTCTTCCACTTTTAATAGGCACAATTTCAATTTGTATGCTATTGTCAATAGCATTCACAATTTTGACAATTTATCAAGGAAAGAGCTTTTATTTTTAGTATTAGAATGCCAATTCTTGACAAATAATAAAAACTTGACAAATAGTCAATAAGGTGAATTTATCAAATGTACAGAATTGGGCTGTAAAAATCTCCCTAAAATCAACTGTAATTTATTAAGGATCTTTTACTTTCAATAGAACTATTTCGAATTTGAAATCGTAGAGATAAAAGAAGTCTGCGTCCAGCCCAGCTTGTCATTTTGTAGACCACGAACTCAATCAACCAGGACTACTTGTCAACAATGTCGACAATGAGCCATGTCATATTTAGTAAATGTCAGCCAATATTACTTCACCCATTCATACAAACAAGTATCAAATCAATCAATCTATCCCTGGATACCTGCCAGTCTTATATGTATACATTTGCTGAAATCAGTTTGTCGGTACGCGGGGTCTGCGTACCGGCCCAGTGGGTAATCTAACCTAGCTTTCGGTTGCTGTCGACTGAACGCAGAACAACGCCATTAAATGGCGCGGAATGACACGAATGCAGCGTCGCTTCGTACAATAAGCTCGAACACTATCCACCTATCCGTCCATCTATCTATCTATCTATCTATGTGTGCAGATACATTGTGTGAATATTGGACAATGAGTGCGTCAAATATTCTATTTTGTATTCAGAGCCATTTCGAATGACTTAACAAATGTTTTTGCAGACATTTTATCATCCACACTGGCACACACCCAAACGCACACATACAGGCATACGTACACAACGATAACGCTGAACATGACGAATATTATGAAGATGATGTTAGCTATAATATGTTGAGATGGGTGACAATAGCTGCGGTGGTTGTGATGATAATTTCGTTGTGGAGAAATACAAGAAAACACCAGCGCAAATAGTCACTTAGCAGCAGCCACAGCTACACAAACAAACGCAAAAACAATATGGCCGACATTTGACCTTTTTCCATGTACGAAAGAGCAGGAAAAACACAATGCAATACAGCGAAACGAAAGGCGAAAAATGAATTGAAATGAAATGAAATATGCAAAAGTTTTAACCAAACCGCCGTCCATCATGAGGCCACCAATGCGACCCTGCTCAAATCTGTCGCTCCATCAGCCTCCCGTCCAGAGTTGCCTATGGCGGGTTTTGTATATGTGTCATAAATTTGAAAACCCGATCTTCTTATTGCAAATATTTGCTTATCTTTGGCGAGTGTGTCATCGAACCATTGTTGTTGCATGATAAATGCCCAAAGTGACATGTGAGCGACGCGGGTTGCGAGCCTGTGGACCACCCCATGCTGAGACCAGTTGCGAAAAGCGCCCTAACATGATCAGAATCAGCACATGATATAAATTGTTGGATTCATTCGAAAATGCTACTTGCGACCACTGATTGATGCTCTGTGAACGAATGACCTATGAAGAACTGAGTACTGTAGTTATTTAGCAAAAGCTGTAGACGTTTAATCAACTTGAATTCTTCTCAAACATTCGGTCCTCACACTTTACGTTGAGTGGTGTTGGTTTGGAATTCAAAATATTTTCAATGAAACAATTTTGATGGAATAACCATTTGTTTAAAATAAATTTAATTGAGTTGATCTCTTGCTGTGTCTCACGTATTGAAAACCGATTCTCACAACAGCTTTTAAAGATTTCTTTGGGGTCTTAAATTCAATGGTAATTCCATCGAATGCCTGGACTAAGGATTAACAGGAGCGCATTGACATTGCCTGCGTTGTGCGTTGTGCTGCACAAGCAGTGCCATTGCTGAAAAGTGATGGGATTAAGTGTTCATTAGGGCAATTAGTTTGTGCATAACGGAGTTTCCGACGGCAGAGAATCTTTCTTCTTCTCTGTATACGTGTGTAGCCATTTATTGATTTAAAATTTTCATTTGGTTCCGTTCGCAGGAGGCGTGCCAAAACTACATACGCATCATGGTGGTCACATCACCGGGCCGGCTTTTCGTGTGCGGCACCAACTCGTTCCGGCCCATGTGCAACACATACATTATCAGCGACAACAACTACACCCTGGAGGCGAACAAGAGTGGACAGGCCGTGTGTCCCTACGATCCGCAGCACAACTCAACGTCAGTTTTTGCTGGTAAGTACCTCCAACTTCAGGCGCGCAGCCCGCCGCTGTCTGCTGTCAGCTCCCCATTCCAACTAATTTTACTCCATTCGCGTACGCTTGTTTATTCTTTGTTCGCGGCTATTCGCTTTGGTTATTGTTTTTGTTATTCGCTTTTCTGCCCTTTGCCTGCCACCCCTTTTATTGCATTGTATTGCGCTGCATTTCGCATCGTGCGGCGCTGTGCTGTTTTGCAAATTGATGCGCCATTTTGTTGCAATAACGGTGCATTCTCTATTCCGCAGTTTACTGTTGTGCACGCCGGTTTTTTTGGAGCACACTTTTTGCCGGGTCCGTGTGCAGTCGGCTGCGCTTTTTCCACACAGTTTTGGCAGTTTTTCGTTGCGCGCTGGCATTTTTCAGTTTCATTGTTGTATTTTTTGCGTTGCCGTTAGTTTTTCGTTGTCGATTTTTGGTTTCATTCTTTCGGCGTTGCCACTCTTCGCGCTGTATTATTTTTGTGGAAATTTTTAGCACACAAATCAGATAAAACTTGTCATTCATCATGCAGCGAGCACAGTTTCGTTGCTGTCCCATTCCTCGTTGCGCCTTTTTTTGCCTTGCGAATAGTTGGAGACGTTGCGGCTTTTGGGCCGAATGTTTTTCCACCCGCGGGAGGAGTTGATTCGCATTGTTGTGGCTCTGTTCGTGGTTCGTGAATATATAATATTTGATAAATAATATGTGCAAGTTTGTTTTCCACGATTTTTATTTGCCATAAATATTCTTATCACATTCAAATGAGGCCAATAACGATGTTGCGGTCGTGCTTTTGTCGCTGGCGCCAGCACCTTCCGCGGCTGCTGCCCGAATATGTTAGCCTGACTAGGATTTGATGATAATTTATGGCCGCATAAGTGCGCAAAAACGCGCTCACATGTGTTGGCGTATACAAGTTGGCGGCGCGCCTTTCGGTCATAAAAAGCCACGCAATGGAGGACCTCTTCGGTTGGGGCTTGTCAAATTGCATATTTGATGCGAAATAAAATGCTTGAAGCATCCAAATAAATTTCGGATCATGTGCAATTTCTGACGTGGATGGCAATTAGATATGATTGCATTACAAACATTGTAAAAAATCAAGGGAAAACAAATTGAAGCAAGAAGTGAAGGGTATGCACACCAAAATCGGGACACTTTAAAACCCTTGTATCTTTTAAAATAAAACTCTTTGAAAAGTAAAATTTTAGATGTAAGTACTCCATGACTTGTTTTTCAATATTCAATAAAATTTGCAAAACCCGTTTTATTAGTAAGAAAATGGCAAACGAATACGAACGTAGAAAACTGATCTTGCACGAACACACTACGAATCCCAACCTCAGTATACGCCGAATTGCAAAACAGCTAAATTTTGCACCATCGACATGCAGTAAAGTGTTGAAAAATTGTAACGAAAGGCTGAGTGTTGATCGTAAGGCGGGTCGGCCTCGATAGTCCAACGGGTAGCGCGCTGGCTTCTCGCGACGTAGCACAGTGATCCGAAGTGGGACAAAAATAGAAAAATTGTATGTCACCGATTTCAAAGAAATTGGTGTCATTTGAAAGATAATACTTTCATTAAGCAAGATCTCAAATCGTTTCTTAATCGGGTAAATTTTTAGAGAGTTATAGCATTTACAAATTGATCAAAATCTAGAAAAATTGTTTTATGATAAAATGCAGTTTTGAGCGTCAACAATTGAAAACGTTACCAAAACACTATTCTCGCTTCAATCGGAGAAAATGTTGCTGCTATGCACTTATAAGAGTCGAAAAAATCATTTCATGAGCTATTTTGAAAAAAAAGGTTAAATAAAAACGGGGTTGTACGTTATTTAAACAAAACATTTTTTTTATTAAAAACTATAAACCTAAACTATAACTATAACTATTGTAGATCGCAAATGTCGAATCGCGCATTATTACACCTACTTTTTTACGCAATCCTATAGAATGGACTTTCTTCTTTTGGATCAATAAAAAAAATTCTACGATTTCCTGCGATCTTGGAAAATAATAGAGTTTTTGTAAACTACTCTAACTAAAAAAATTGGATTTTTATACTCTACGTTGAGGTGCCCACCGGTACATTCACTTTGGTACGGAGCTTGTAACGTCCAGAAAGTGATGTAACTGGAAAGAAAAAGTATAATAGCACTGTCGCTATTTAAAATGGGCATGGTCCGCCCACTAAAGGCAGAGTTGCCATACGGAAGTCTTTCATAAAATATGAAAACTTCTATATTAACAAAGCCAATGTCACAAATTATTAACGTGTTATAAACAAATGGGTTTTGCTACCCCGTTTAACCCGTTAAGAGCCATATTATCCTACTTTTGTTTTCATTATTATGAAATTTTTTGTTAAAATGTGATTTAATGCTAATATTTTCTGAGAATAAGAAGGAAAGTTAAGGAAGGCAATTTTGCAAAAATTAAAAATTACGTTGCATTATTTACACTTGTTTACAATAAAGAAGAAAACTATGGGAGAAAACTATTTGTAAAATAGTTGTATTTCAATTGAACTGTTTGTGTGGGATTAAAAACATCATTCTTGATGATAGTGAAACTGAATAAACTGAACTTTTTAAAAATGGCAATTATTTTTTTTCATCCTGGAAATTTTACTATAGCATTCATTCATTCATAGCTGAGTCATCTCTATGTTAAGTTCTACGGAAATAAAAACAAAAAAGCTTTCTTTCAAGCAACTTCATCGCCCTCTTTCCACCCTTTAAAGGTCGAATATAGAAAAACGCTGAAATACGTATTTCGTTATTTTTCTTTAAGTATATTTATACAAAATTTTAAAACAATCCGACCAAAAAACAATATCCGTCTATATAAGCTTCACCACCCCGTTTCCGGCCTGTCAAGGTCGAATTTTTTTTAAAATAAAAAATACAACTATTGACCAAATTTCATCATTATAGTTCCAGCGGTTTGGGCTCGGTGGTGATGGCATACTTGGTTATATATTTTCGATTTTTTTTAAAACTATATATTTTTTTGGAAAACAAACATCATTTTTGAAGTCAGTAGCCCCAAATAATTCAGATTGCAAATTTTCAGCGAATTTAGAGCACTCCTTCTATTTTTGTCCCAATTTTGTATGGAGTCGAAACACTGTGCGTAGGTTGCAAAAGTCGATTTTGTCATGTTCGATTTGGGGGAAACTGTTATACTTGTCCGATAGATAAATGCTTGGACCTAAAAAATCCGAAAACCTTAACTAAATTGGACAAATAGTTTTGCTTGTAGAGCCCGTCAAATTTGAGAAATTTTTAGAGTGTGAAATAATATCACCAATTTGCACTTTTTCGGTAAAGCTGAAGTTTTAAAATACGGAAAAGAGCAAATTGATTGAAACTTTTTGCACCAGCATCGTAAAAGAAGGCATTTGTAGTAAATAATTAAATATAGAAAAAAAAGTTGGTTGTTGTTGTCTTTTCATAGGCACTCACTTGAAGCACTGTTTTTATCACTCTTTTTGAACTTTCGATAGACTTTCAAAAAAAAGGCCATACTTGCCACGGTTCCGTCTTTGGGAAAATTGTTCACTAGTCTTCTGTGAGTACTGCCCTGAAGAGATCGGGTGCCCGATTTTGTCCGACTGGATTTTACAGCGATTTTTCTGTGGCCACCTCGCGCAATTTTGTGCTTTCGGGTGCGTGCGTTCGAACAAGTTCGTCAAGATTTTGATAGTGAATCACTTACACGCGATTATAATCGTTGCCAGGGCATGCACATTTGGATTTTGGCTTCATTTAAGATGTGATACAAGCTTGCAACTCCATATTGTCGACTTTTTTTTTGGCGTATATTGCTGTAAGCTCGAAGTAAAGAGTACTTTTGCTGTATGCGCAGTTCGCACGTACGAAAAACAAGTTAGCTTTCATTTCCGGCAATCAGCTATCATGTATCCTTTGATGTAATGTTTTTGTTTTTAATAAAATACTAACACTGTGTCTGGCATACAATTTTTTTTTTAATTTGAGCAAAACTCAGTCAGTCGCCATTAGTCTTTGAGTTGAACCGCGCCAATGAAACAATTAGTTATTGAAAAACAAAAAGCAGACTTATAAGTATCTATGTGCACTGTCTAAAACTCACTTATGTTTCTGGGCTGTTCAAAAATCCCACAACGCGGGAAAACCTAACAACTGTTTAGGTACCTGCTAGTACTAGAAGCTTAGTACCTGCTATTTGAATGCATATGCAAATCCTTCTTATAAATAAAGGAGTTTGGAGTAAGTGAAGTTAGTTTCGAATTTAATTTGAACTGAACATCACTTCAACTCCGCCACTGCAACTAAACCGAAGAAGAAGCACAAAGATGTTTTTGAAAAATTCGAAGCTGTTTGAAATATTTACTATTTCGAAGACAAAGGAGAATTTCGTTCTGGCTGTCACTAAAGAAATTGGTTACGTCGAAGGAAGTTTGCCTGCAGCCAACATATCTACGACTAAAGAGAAGATATCCAGGACTTATCGCACTACAAAGTTGAAATGGATTGCGGCAAACCGTACCAAATTCAATTTTGTCCAGAATAATGAGGAGTGGTTGGAAAAAACAATTTACTTCGATGCAGGAGATGCATGTAGCATAAGCGATGACCAACCATCGACATAAAAGGCGGCAAAAGGAAGGCCGAAAAAGTCAATTCAGGACTGTGCGTCATTTAAGGTAACATGGCACGTTAGAAAGGGGAATTTTTAATGATTTACAAAATTATTTATTTTTCAGCTCCTTATTGATCTTTTTGAAAATTTTTTTACAATATATTGAAGGTTTAAGGAACACAAACAAATTAACAGATTAAGTGTCCGTAATGGAGGATGTTTTTTTTTCTACGCGACTTCAGCTCCACCTATATAAGAGACAATATGCTAAAAAAAACAAGAAAGAAAATGTTGTTTGTGTTCCTTAAACCTTCAATATATTGTAAAAAAATTTTCAAAAAGATTGATAGTAAAGGAGCTGAAAAATAAATAATTTTGTAAATCATTAAAAATTCCCCTTTCTAACGTGCCATGCTACCTTAATAAAAAAGGAAGCTTATGGAGGCAACGGAAACAATAACTACCACCCACCTGTCAGAAGCTTTGATCATAAAATAAAATAAGGATCAGGAGAAAATTAAAGGCGTTATAGTGGAAGCAGTTTTACCAGCAAGCCCGGGTCGTGTTAAAAGAATAAAAAACAGTATTCCCACCCCACCCAATGTGCTACCCATCAAATATAGTCATAAACATAGCACTGTTTTTGTCCAAAGAAAAATTGACTTTTTATGTAAATTTTTCGAATTCTGGTGCTAATTTTGAAAACGAAATTTATTAATTTTTATCTTTAAATTTGACTCTTTCAGCTTATTTCTTAAATTTCTTATTACTTTTCATCTTTTTTAATGCATTTTCATTAATTTTGCAACCAAAACTTATCATTGTTGCTCGCATTATTCTTATTTACAGTAAGCCGAACTTTGACAAAGTATTACGTAGCACCCTGTACTTCGATTGAGTTTATTTTTGAGAATACAATAGCCTGATGAATTTCTAATCAACAGCAAATTTTCCAATTATCTCTATTCGTTCAGGAGTTATTAATTTTGCAACCTGAAATGACAAATTGAGCCACTGTGCACCGTTGCACCAGGTTCGATTCTTGGCTCGTGCTGGTAAAACGCTCATCTACTTCTATCGCTATCCACATGAAGCAGATGAGAATTACAAGAATCGCACAAGTGCGCTCTTGGCAGGCAATGGCAAAACCTCCAAGTGTGAAAGAAAAACTGCCAATCGCCGTTCGGATTCGGCGTTAAACTGTAGGTCCCCTCCCTCCCTTTTCCCATCCGTTTGAAATGTGTGTTGTATCACATGTTGGAAAAAACCAGTGCTGCATACACATTTCAAACGGGTGGAATTTGTGGTATCACAACGGGTCCATATAGGCCTAAGTGTGTCTCATACAGAGGCAGCCACTACAACCAACCAACCAACCAAAGCGGGTAGTAGTGGTGACCATGGCCAGAAGAATGTTAGATGCACGAAGAAAGTGATCGCCGCATTTAAAAAAAATCCGCGAATGTCAAGTCGTTCGGTGGCTTAAATCGTGGAGAAATCGTCATCGTTCGTCCAGAAAGCCAAGAGGCGATCAAGCTTGAAGAGTTACAAGGTTCAAGTAGTACCAGATCGGGACGCGAAACGAAATCCCACCGTGAAGCACCGTTGTCGTAACTTGTACAAAAATTTGCTAACGAAATTCAGTAGTGTGATCATAGATGATGAAACTTACTGGTTCAACAACTTTGCATTTTTAGCTGGGCAAGATTTCTACACAGCCACGAATCGCCAAGATGTTGCTGATGAATACAATGTAAAATCAAGGGCAAAATTCCCAAAAAAGACCATAGTTTGGCAAGTCACCTGTTCGTAACAGTCGGTTAGGTTAGGTTAGGTTAGGGTGGCAGCTTGAAGAGCTCACATAGGCCACGTTGCGGCCCGTTGTGGTACCACGTGAAGGACGTGGCCGCCCTTCAGTCTTGCACACCCCCCCGGGTGTTAGGCAGGAGCCATCCCGATTCTACAATGAATCGGGCGATGCGGCCGATGCTGGGTCCTGTTAGGTCGGCCAAGCTGCCGAAGAACGGCGCACCCAGCACCCGGAGACGTCTCCTCGCCAGTGCTGGGCAGTGGCACATCAGGTGCTCGACGCTCTCCTCCTCGCTCGCATCGTCACAGCTGCGGCAGAAGTCATTGAACGGAAGACCGAGTCTCCTGGCGTGTGCGCCGATCGTCCAGTGTCCCGTTAGCACAGAAACTGTGGAATAAATGGAATTCCGATTCAGTCGGAGCAATTCGCGTGTTCTGCCTTGGTTAAGCGACGGCCAGGTTAAACAGTTAACAGTCGGTGCAATGAATGGCAATATTTACCGGGAAGAATGCCTCGCAAAGAGACCGCTGCCTCTCATTCGTCGCCACACATCAAAGCCGTTGTTTTGGCCTGACTTGGCTACTTGCCACTACTCCAGGGAAACTCTGTAGTGGTATGAAGAGAATGGGATGGAATATGTACAGTGCGAGTGTAATCCGCCTAACAGCCCGGAACTCCGCTCTATCGAAAACTACCGGTCGATAGTTATAGGCATTTTAAAGAAAAGTGATGCGAGGGTATCGACAGAAGAAGAGTTCCGGAGGAAGTGGTTGTGTGGTCTAAAAAAGTGGACGAATTTTTCGTGCAAAAATTAATGGCAGGACTCCGACGAAAAGTGCGGTTGGTGGCATACGGAGGAAAAAATTAATCTGAACTTTATCATACCTTAAAGACCGAAGAGTAGAAATAAATTGTAAAAAAAATTCTAGATTACTTCGTTTTATTTTTATATCAGAAAAAAAGTGTCCCGATTTTGGTGTGCACACCCTTTATGTAACTATGAGTAATTTTTAGTGTCGGTTTTCATCGTCGTTTCATCTAATTCCAAATACTATTATGCAAGCATTGTTTCATCAGAAAAATTGTGCAAGAAAAAGCGTCGAGTCTGCATCAAAATAAACTTAAATTTAATTGCACAACGCAATGAAGTCGGCGCTCCAGGGGCAGACAGACAGCAAATGCACTCATTCCGCTTAATGTGGATTTACATAAAGTGCTTTTTGAGTTTTATCGTCAAAACAAGCGCCATCTTTAAATTCAATTCTGAATCGTTTGAAAACATTTCAAGGATGCTGCTGCATACATTCAAAAACAACCACAGACCAATACAAACACACACACACACAGGTGGGCGTCGAAGCTTGCTGGCGGTGCGTGGAACGGGCGTAACAGCAAAGCGTTTTCCGTACAATTCGAGTTTTGTGTTTTTATGCTGCATTTGCAGCTTCATTTCAACAAACACACACACACACCAGCAAACGTGTCGGCTGCCATTTTGGATTTTTTCCTCGTACTCTGCAGCCAGGCGAGCAACACGCATTGTTGCTGCTCTCGTTGTTGTTGTCGGTGGTTGGCACCGCGTGCAAGTGTTGTCAATCGTTATGCAACTTTCGATAATGGCCGTCCGCCGTCTTGGCAAAGTGTGTGCACGAATTGGCGCATTTGTGCCGGCAAAACGGGGCCACATGCAACGATAAGACGGCGCCGCCTGCTATGCTGCCAACTGCGTGTCGCTATCGCATTTGCGGTGTGCGCACTTGAGCGTTTCCGAAGCACTTATGACAGTGCGGCGCTAATGGCGCGGCTCGCGCTGCCAGGTGTGGAAATGTGTTTAGCATACAGTCGGTTTTTTTTGTTCGAAACATCTGATATATTCAGCTGTGCTCAGTGGGAATATGTGCGGTTCGTGGATGGAGCAGGGAAATTAGCACTCAGCGGCACAAAACTGTCTGCGCGCCTAAAAGCATTTGAATAGTCGTTGTTAATTGCAAACATTTTAAGCAAAATTCAGTGGGAGCAGAAGAGAAGAATTTATATAATGATTTGTTCAATTTATGCAAAATCTTCTTATTAAGTGTTAAGTTTCATTTTACGTTTAATTTAATTTTTTTATATTTTTTCAATTAATTTCTAAATCTCAGTTTAATTTTTTCTCATCATTTGCGTTTCAAAATACTTACGTGAAAATATCCGATTGGCGCTGTCGTCATCAACGCTATGTCGTTACCACACCTGAAGCAGTTTTGGAGCCGCTTAATCGTTTTCCGCTTACATGTCCGTATCTGGGTCAACTGCGCCTGACGTGCCCCGGCGCACTCGCCCCTCTCCTCGTTACACAGGCCAATGCCTGATGTTGTATTTGCTCGCTGCCGCACTCAACCTCGACTGCTGCGAGTTGATCGCATTCACTTCATAAGGTTAGCATTAAGTTCACGTTACGAGTGCCAACTGCCAGAAAATAAAAACATCGAGGCGGCTAAAAACACACGACGCCATTTTGTGCGGTGCACAGTCAGACACACGCAGCCACACGGCCACCATTTTGTTCTTTTATTTGCTGTGTTTACGGCGTTCCGCTTGTAGATGCGAGCAGTTTTTACTTTGTTATTGGAAAAAATTGTGTCCTCGCGGTGGCACCGCGCTGGCGCGACACCGCAGTCAACGCAAGATGTCGGCATGCGGGAAGAATGCCATTTAGATTACAAATTGGCCGTGGCAGGGCGCGTAGAAATTGCCATCAATACGGCTGTGGCGTTTGAGGTGTGACGTGCGAGGCAGCGGTTCGGTCTGTGTCATATTCGAGGTGCTCATCATTGCACGTTGAATTTTCAAAGGCACTGTGGTGCTAATTTGAGCGTTGAAGGGGTTTTTGGGCGTCCCGCGCATTTAAAGCCGCCGTATAAAAAATTAATAAATTTATAAGCATGCGAGAAGTCGGCTTCGATTTGCAGTAAGACCAGTTCAAATAAATCGCATCCACGCGATTATTTCCTGCACCGTTGGCAAACAACTTTTCCACTCGGCTTGGCATTCGAGAGCGTCATCGTTCCACCTAAATGTCAGCAGCGGCTGAAATATGCTGACATGCGAGCGTATGACGTGCACATCTGTAACTTTCGGTGCACTGTTAGCTACTCACAAATAGAAACGCTCGTAAATAAGCAAATGCGGCATTGAAAGGGCAAGCAAACCTCCTCGCCATGGCCGCTGCGTCAGCAATTCGCATTTTTTTCGCTATTTTAATAACCGAATTTGCATTTTCTATCGTCGTAATCGGAGTTGCGCTTAAAAATACAACAACTTGACCTTTCCCTTGATTTGCATAAGCGGCCGGGGTCCGCGGCCGCGTAGTCCTCATAATTGTGGCCTCAAAACCAGCGCGCGCCGCATGACGGCGTCGGGGTGGAAATGGATGAAATAAGTTATGCAAATCAATTTACATATGCAATTAAACGGCACTCACACACATGTTCGCCAGGGCGCACGGACTCGAGCGCATATGGCGCGGCGCAAATGAGCAGCACTGGCTGGACGTGCGTTGCCGTGCTGGGAGCAGCTTCGCCGGTCGCAATCGAACGCTACAATGTGTGTGTGTGGTTCGCAGTGCTTCCAGGCCAGTTTTGTGCAGTTTTGTGTAGTTTTGTGTAGAACCCGATTACTGAGGTTTTCTCGCTCTTTATTTATAACATTTCTATATAGAACTATGATAGAATAATGGCTGAAAGAACCGCGCAACTAAGAAATAGAGAGAAGTCATTTCATTCTAGCTCCACTAAATCCATAAATAGATATTTTATTTAAAAAATTCAACTTTTTTGTCACTACTTATATATTGCAGTTACTCGTAAGCTCCAGCTGCACATAAAAAATAAAGTTCAAATGTTTTACTCGTTTGTGTTCGTGGCGTGCTGCATGTGAATCGAGTGTTTGTACGCGAGTTATGATTTCACTTCTTCCTGATTAGGTTGTTTACGTTATTTATGCAAAATCATATTTTCAAGTACATAAATAAGTCCTCGGGCAACAAACAAAAAGCACAGCAGAAAAACTATTCGAAAACTACTCGGGCGAACGCTCGCAAACGATTCGTCATGGATGGGCGGCGGGCGTCTCTGAGCTGCGCATTGTTCCGAAAAATTTCGCAAGAAAATCGCATTCGTTTCCAATTAATTGCATTGCAATTTGTTGCTGATGAGCAACAAAGACAGCAACCGCCGCCGCCGCTGATGCCGCTATTGCCAGCGTATGGGAAATGGTGGCGTTGGCCTCGAGTCCCCACACTTAGATGTTGCCTGCAATCGCAGGAAATAAACAGAATTTGTGCGTGTTGTTGCGAGGCTCGGGTGGAAGCATTGACACGTCGTTTACTGTTTCTGTTGTTGTTGTTGTTGGTGTAAAATGGCGAATGGGGAGCACGCAACTTACAATTTCGATGAACTCTGGGGAAAAAAATATATCAAAAACACGCACATCCACAAACACATGTTACAACAATAACAACAACAGCAAGTAATGTGAAAAAGGGAAAAACAATGAACTGAAAACTGTGCCAGCACAAGAATAAACATTAATATTACAACAACAATGACAGCAGCCGTAACAAGCAAGGCTGCAAAACAACAATAAACAAACAAACAAACAAAAACACACCGACACCCCACCCACCCGCCGAGCATGTTCCGGCACATGCTTGCCATCGCACATGTGTGACTGCGTTCATTCTCGCATCTTTGTACTTCATTTCCTTCACATATCCTTCTGGCGCCTCGCTGCTCCCCGTCTGTTTCGCTGTGCTTGTACGAGTTCCACATTCCTTTGCTGCTGCTGGAAAGTAGAAACAAATGAGGAGGAATTAAAAATGAAAACGCTGCAGAGTCTCATAAGTGGAGCACAATCGCTTTTTTGCAATCCCTGCAATCCCCGTCCATCATAAACGGATAACTCAACTGGCTACGAGCTGTTTCCATACTACGAAGCCAACGCGCTGCCGCCGAGCGAGCGACGGAATGGGAGGGCGAAAAGCAGGAAACTGTTTATGGGTGTGTGAGTGTGTGTGTTGGCGCTGAAAAATCCAATAACACTTGTTTATTATTTTTTATTGCGTCTATAAGTTCAACAAACTTGCAGCGAGCTGAAGCTTAACGAAAACGGCCACAACAGGCTGTGAAGGGTGCAGAGGACGATTCTGGAATATCTGAAACGGAAAACTATTTGATATTTCAAATCATATTAAAAAAAACACTCCGTGTCTGCAGACTATGGTGAGGACTTCAGGATACATAATAAGTTGTGTAGTTGTTTGACCGATATTTGTGACTTGCATCTGACTGAGTTTGTGTTGAAACTTTCTAACCAGAGATGCTGATCTTTGAAGCCTGATTTCTAAGCTTTCGGCGTCAGCTTACGTTTCAGAAGAGCTTCGAGTAAGCATCAGTTTTTTGATTTCTATCTATTTATAGCATTATGGATCAAGAACTGTTTACTTATAGAACTGTGAACATCTTTCTAAATCTGCATATCCCAGTAAATCGCATATCCTTTCCATTTAACTCTCCGCGAATTGCGGCTACTATCTGAAATCCATTAAAATCTCAGCCACTTTGGCCACTGACGTAAATGAGGTTCAATTGATTTGAAATGTTTAATTGTTGTGCGCACAAACTTTAAATATAATCGCAAAACGTTGGCGTATTTTTAAATTATTGTGCTTTGTGCTTGCATATTGGCACAAAGCAAAACAACAAATAACTACACTTTGCGCAGAATGAGGATGGGGGAAGTGGGGAGCGAGCGAAAGAGGGAAGTGAAAAAACAGTAGCCTGACTTATCTGCTTGCTAAAAATGTACTTAACATGATATATGGGCGGGTTCATGCCACTCACACACACACACACACAGCGTCACTGACTCGCTTGCTCGTACAACAGCCTCTCGAGAGCGATCCCAAAAGGAAAGCCTGTCAGTGGCATTTAAGCGCGCTGCTTTTAAACAGCGGAAAAGTGTAATGCACAACAGAAAAGTTTAAATGAGCCAACAAAAGCGAGTGGCCACGAGCTGGGCAGCAGGCGGCAGGCGGTCAGGATGTGCCGCAAGAGGCGACTGCCAAGTGGCGAAGCGGCGACCAAATGCCACACACAGAGAGAGAGCGAGAAGGGAAAAGCGAGCAACTTGACCCTTTTTCGACTGCCACGTTGACTGACTGGACTCATTTGCTGCCACTTTGTTTTTATTTAGTTGAAGTCACAACAGCACAACCCAAACAGCTGCAACAACAACCTAAACATTAACAACAACAATTAGTTTAAAACCCATCAGTCGCAGTCGTTAGACTTTTTGCCGCTTGGCACTCTCCGCCCGCCGGCGCTCTCCGAAACCCCAACCCCAGTGCTCAAGAAGCCGGCCGCGCGAGCAAACGCTCGACATGCTCAACGCAAGCCGTTGCCCAGCGTCCGCCTTGTGCGCTGGCTTTTGTGCGCACTGTGGCCTCATATCAAGGATAATGAATGAAACTGCTTACATTCAGCGTATCCAACTCATTTATTTTCAAATTTTGTTTACGAACTGTGATTCGCTGCGATTTGGCCTGTTTATGTTTTTGTTGCTCGCCTTTGTGCTGCCTTATCTGTGCCGCTCTCGCCGCCACTTCCCGTCAGCAATCTGAATTAAATGTGTTGTACTTGAACCCATACAAGTTTTGCTCCTTTTAGTAGCACGCCACAGCGCAACTTCGACGCGGCAAAAAGTAGCAAAGTACCAACGCTCATTAAAAACACCCCACTCCGCCGCGCCGCGCCACACACCCACAAACCCGCACCTCATGCAAACACACACGAACAAGAAAAAAGATGGAATAAAGAAAGAGCAGCAGCAACATTTGCTCGGTCCACGAGCTTAACTACCCCGAACCGAACGGGACGCTTTGTAAAGCTGCCGTTGCCGCAGTTTCTGTTGTTGTTATCGTTATTGCTGCTGTTTTTGAGCTGGGGCTGTGCGTCAGCAACCAAAACTCCCCGAAAAATTGCAACAATAAAGTGTAACTTGTTTATGGAAAGACGTGAATGATGGCACAGTCTGGGTTGTTAAATGTACGGCTGCTGAGCAGACAAAGGGTGCGGGTATGTGAGCTGGAAGAGATTGGCGGACGAGTGGGTTTAAAGTGTTTCATAGATTGTGTGGGTTATGAACGACATTAGTCTTAATTCAGACTGCGCTCAACTGCACTATAGCCATTGAGATATCGTTAAAAAAAAGTTGGGTGATTCAAAAAGTGACAGCAGTGTTATTAAATTGAAAAAACAAGTGAATTTGACCTGAATCAATAGAAAACAGATTAGATATGCTGTGGGCTTTTTTGCTTTATACAAAAATACGTCTTCGACTTTAAATTTGTACTCTCAGCAGACAAAAGTGAGTAAACCACAGCTCTGTATTGATTTTTGTTATGAATTTATTTATGTTATTATATAAAATTTATTAGGATATATTTTAATGCAAGAAAAGTTGCTTTCTCATGTTGAGTATTGGTTGGTGATACGATCGCACGATCTACCAATGATCCACCAGCGCAGCACTCATGCGCAACAATTGGACTGATGTTTTTCACGGTGTACGACTTCGCGCTACTTCCGTGTGCCGCCAAACTCCCGCTCAGCTCGCTGTGAGTGAAGTTATGTGCTAAGTTTGTGTTCGCTTATTCGCATTTGAATAATGTTCTCTAACCGTTTGCTTGCTCTTGTTATTGTTTCTTTTATATTTTCTGTTAGTCTTTTGCTCGTACAACAACGGCGAGTAGTTGGTTGGTGGGAGGCGATCTTTACGTTTGGCCGCAGCTTTCAAAAATCACGCATACACAAACACACAAACAGAATCAAACAAACATTCAGCCCGATGAGCAAACATATAAATTACAAGGAAGCAAGCAACCATTCACCGACAAAGCGACCGGCTCAGCCAAAAAGGACATTTACTGTCAGCGGCACACGCCGCTCATGTGGCTGCGCGCATTTATGTTTTTCGCCCGGTCGTCCTTCTGTTTAACTTTGCTCTTGAATGCAGATTCTAATGACGCTCTCGATGACGACGATAATAACACTGCTGCCCGTGCCGACAATGGACACTCCGCACGGCTGGCTGCATGCAAGGGCCGCTTAGCCTCGCGCACTCTGCGTCAGCGGAATGTAAAAGGGACGTTCGCCACAAGGCATTTCCTTATCGCTTATGCTCCAATGAGCTTTCTGGGATTGGATCCTCTCTAATTTCATTTTCACTCCTTGCGCACTTCGGCCGGCATTGCGGTTCACTTTTTCCCGCCGTTGCCTCGCTCGTCGGCAACCCTCCGTCAGTTGTCTATGGCGGCGGTTGGCTGTTGCTGATTCTTGCCGCTCGCTGCCGTCGCTGTCGTTCATCTTCTGCGGACAGTGGGTGGGTCGCTGTGGTGTGGTGCGGTGTTGTTTTTTGGCAGCTGCCAGTCGAATTTATCGGGAATTCTTGTTGAAGTTTCAAGTGTGTGTGTGTGTGGTGTGTGAGGCTGACTGTGAGTCGGTGTATGTGTGCGCACGGTGAGCGGCGCTGGCGGGCGGATGTGTTTCTTGGTTTTGCCCTTAATTATGCTTAAATATGCTTTTCTATTAATTACGATAATTGCGTTTAAAGCGCATCCACATCTCTTCGACCGCAACAGTCGGCGGTCAGGATGAGCGGTTAACTGGCTGGCGGTTGGTCTGACACTTTTCAAAGGTCACTTCATGTTATGCGCATTAAGTTTGCTGCTTGCCAAAGTCGTGTTTAAATTTGCTGCGGTTAAAATTCAGCTGCTGCACAGCACGTCTTGCCCCAAACACCCGCCGGCCATTGCTCCTAAGAAATCGTTGGCATGGCTTTTTGGCGCACTGACTGCAGCCGAAGTTTTTATTTAGATCACTGGGTTCGCTCCCCAGCCACCAACCACCAAGGCCACCACCCGCCGGCCGGCTGCTCGCCATTTTGTTGCTGCTGTTTGCTTTCTTCTGCCAATTGTGTGGGATTTTGTACTTTTTTAGAAAGGTCGTTCTATTGTTTTATCGCAGCGCGGTTTAATTACTTTCGTGCTGGCAGACAATTTGGCTTTTCTGCCAAAAACGGAAAGAGCAAAGTACTCGCCGCCGCGCACTCAATAGCGGCGCTGCAAACGCAAACAGAGTCCCGCTAACATATGTTTTTGTTGGCTATAATTGCGCAATTAGTGTAATTTGAATTTCATTAGGCTAACCGGCGGTTCTGCATGATCCGTTTGGCGGAGATTGCGCCAATTTTTTGCGATAGCACAAGATTTCGCCACTGCTGCGATAGTGGGTGTCTTTCGCTCCGGACATGGTTACAGCTGGTTGCGCTAATGATTCGCCACATAACACCCAATTATCTCGATGCTATCTCTTAAGTGTGGCCTTGGTGACCGGCCTAAGGAGAATTCCTAAAAAGTGAGTTGAAAGTGAGTTGAAAATTTGGCCGAGTGAAGTTTGCGTGGGCAATTCTAACAGCGAGATCGGACCGATAACACTGCACAACAGCATGTCTGTTGCATGGAGTTTTTTACATGAATCTGAATCGTTTTTGCACGCTGTTTTCAAACCCATACTCCGTTTTTATGTAACAGCTCTAGTTTTCGCAAAAAATGGGCGTGTCACTTTTTCGAATTTTCCTCGGCTTTTTTTTCGTTTTCGACTGTAATTTCTGAACCAATAATCTTATCGACATGATTTTTATACAGTTGCACTAACAACATCTCACGCCATCTTTTCTGACATTAATCAATTTTATGCGTTCTAAATTGGCGTTGTAATAAGGTTTCAAAGTAGGAAAATATGGAATTTCAAGGCGTTTTTTCTGATGGCGAAAATCGAACAGATGTTTCATAAATCCAGTTACGAAGTATATGAATATCTTAAGAAGAAACATCAAGCAATACAACACAGCCAAATTATTTAGCGGAATACACATTCGCATCGAAATAATAGCAAAAATGTACCATAGTCATTTTCAGTCGTTTTCCTTAAAAAAATAGAGGCCTCAAAATATGCTCTTTTATATGTTCCATTTATAGTCTGAAATACAAGCAAAAAACAAAAATATTTTGAATTGCTCGAAACAAAAAAAAAATTAAAACTTTGCATATTTTGAGGCTCCTAATTTTTTAAGGAAACGGACTGAAAATGACTATGGTACATTTTTGCTATTATTTTGATGCGAATGTGTATTCCGCCAAATAATTTGGCTGTGTTGTAATGTTTGATGTGTCGGCTTTCATTATATACCTAACTCGTTAATTGATTTACGAAAATTGTGTATGTTTTTGACCATCAAAGAAAACGCCTTAAAATTCCATATTTTCCTACTTTGAGGTCCAATTACCGCTTACTTATTATAAAAATAAGTTGCATCGAAAAAGAAGCCGTGCGGTGTTGTTAATGCGATAAGGTGAAAATCATGTCAATCGGTTTTTTGGTTTAGAAATTACGATCAAAAATATGGAAAAAGTAGAGGAAAAACTGAAAAAATGACATGGTACCTATATCTCACAAACTAGAGCTGCTAGAAAAAATCTGACGATAGATTTGAAATCAGCGCACCCAAATTAGTAAGAAATAGTAGAAAAACTCCATGCAACAGAAAAAAAGTGTTTTTTGTTGTGCTGTGTAATTCTATTAAACCTCCATTACTATCGTCAGGGTGGAATCCACCCTGTGAGTTCAATTTCTTAGTAAAATATAGATTTTTTAACCAAAACCAACATAAAGTTATAATGTAATCCACATTTGCATATTTCGGAAGGTTTTAGAGTACATTGCAGTTGCATAAATAAAGCTGATGCTTTTATACAATTGTTTTCAAAAGTCACTGGGTGTGTTATACCCACGATAGCAGTAACGTTACATATAACATTGCTGGTTGCTTAACACCGATTGTTAGTAATGAAGTTGTTTTTTTTTATAAAATACATTTACATATTTGTATTCACTTTTTGGCGACAATTTTTTTAAATAACGTATAGACCATTTACTTTATAGAAAATCCTTACAAATTATGCTCTAGGATAAGTTACCAAATTTTTTTTATGACTTTTTTGATGATATTTTAATTTAATAATTACCGAATTATTTTAAGTTATATCAATTTTGCTAATCGTTTTTTCATGTTAGGACAATTTTGCAAAATTTTAAAATTATAAATGACAATTAAAAAGTCTAAAGAAAAATTTTGAAAATACGAAACTAATTAATTTATTTGAAAATATAAACTAGAATTGTCACAACTTTACTTAGAATTAACTCCAACAAAGATTTATTTCGTCAAAAGTGTCACAATTTGAATTAGGACTATTTTGCATTGAGCTGCAGCGATCAAATAGCACAACTAAAAGTAAGTCACTATATGTGGCTATGAAAAAAATAGAAAAACAAAAACAATATGCTGCAAATGTGAAATATATATTTCCAAAATCTACAGTAACCCACTCTGCACCTATTGCTATGAATCAATCAATTCAACATTGCCAGAAATGAACGCAAGCTATGACGACATGTTTGATAACCTTAAAAAGTAGCAGGTATATTGTTGATTTTTGTTTGAGTTTTTACGCAAAATTTTACCTCGATCCGAAAAAAATTATTAAATAATTATTTATTACTTATTTTTTTAGCTTTCTAAATCACTAAGCCAAAGAAACATTGCTTAAATATTGTGCAAGATGTGACTATTTTCCCAATACAACTTTTTATTTCATCTTTTTTTTTCTTGAAATGAGATGCACATAAACAAATGTTTGTATCAAATAAATGAATTAACAAAATTAAATAATTTATTTTTGTTTTTACATGTTATGATGTTCTGATTACGATAAAATTTGATTTTTGTTTATTTTACCTCAATGGATAATCAAATGTTGTGGGTGAATTACACCCATAGTTAGTAATGGCGTTAGTGTAATAGACGATAGTAATGCAGGGTTAACCGAATTGAACATATGTAATTGGAAAGTGTGCCAAACAAATTTCGCTCCAGCAAATGCAACAGAGAGATTGAATCCTTTTCTCGACTGAATCGAGCCGATAATTCTGTTGTCAGGAACCCAAACCTTTTGCATAGTAAGAATAAACTTAAAAAAATAAAATTTAAGTAACCCAATACAGATTGAAGATGAGAAAATTGTTGCGTTTCACTTGCGGGAAAACGTATTGACTGCAATAATTTGCCTTCGTTTTGTTTGCTATTCGTATCGCTGTAGACTTTGAATGTCACCGCGCAGCGAATATTTTCAAAGTCCATGCAGCCGTGTGTTGCGCAGCTTGAGCGAAACAACGGCACTTCTTGATATCAAAATCGATTAAGTCACTTGAAGAGTTTGTCGAACCCACTGTGCGAGCGTGCAACAAAGCACAAACTATTACCGAACCGCACACAAAACAACCGTAATTATTTGCAGCTATACTGGTGAAGGGGAGCCACTGTCTAAATAACGGTACCAGTCGAGAAGTTGCAAACCTTTTAAAAACGTTCTGCACGCTAGATTGTCATTTAAAATAACTTAAACGCTGACGGAAAACGTTTTGGCTTTCGCAGTGCGCACAGGGGAGCCGACACAACAGCAAATCAAGGCGGGCCGAGCGGGCGGTGCCGCGTACTCCAAATGACAAAAAGGATCCGCAGTGCGGCGCACCGACCCATCCAAAGTCGAACCCCGGGTGCTTCCGCCTGGCGCTCGACACGCGGCCCGTGCCCCATGCACCGTGTGCCGTATGTCATGTGCCGCCCCGTTACGTCTTCGTGACCGCACGCCACCGAAAAACTCCCCGGAATAAATTGCATTTCCATTGTTAATTACCTGCGATTCATAAATTTGTAAAAAGGCTGCCGCTGGCTCCGTGGCCGACTGGCGGGCAGGTTGGCGCGAAGAAGCAAAAACAAAGCAAAGGTACAACATTTGCAACGGTAGATTTGCCGTTGTGTGCGCGATAGGGGTAAACTAACTGTAAATTATAATATTTACCGTTATTGTACATAGTTGGGGCCGTCGGTGCAGAGCGAAATTCTTTAATGAATTTTCGCTTGTTGTCGATTGAGACGGCTTGGTGTGGGGCAGTTGCTGCGGCTCGTCGCTGCCGCCCGACGCATCGGCCGTGTCAATTTCGGTACCTCCGCAGAAAATTAGCGTTCGTTATTTATTGCCACCCGAGCGCACACACTTGACACAATCGGTCAAACGGCACGGCGCTGCGGCCATGCTGTGATTTGATGCCGCCCCGGTGATGCCCCTTGGAGCGGCGCAGATAGTCGGCGTCGACACTCGCATCGCAGGCGCTTAATTTATTCTTGTGCGCGGAGCATTTGCCGCCGCTTAATTATACCGCACGCTTCATCTCGCGGCCAGCCCCGACCGTCATGCACGCGTCTTGCGATTGAGAGCGCCATTATGAGCGCCTGGGGGGTCGGCTGTACGCGCCGCATGGCGGCGTTAAAATTAATTTGTGTGTTGCAGATGATGGTTTTAATGTGCCAATTGTTGTTGTTGCATTGTATTGCTTTCCCGGGGCGATGGGTGGGCGGATTGCGGTGCGGTGCGGTTGTCACGTAATTCAAATGATTTCGCATTTTAGATTTGAGATTTTATTGATTGGAGGCACGCAAAGATTTACGCAAGTTGATATTTTTTGATTATTCAATAAATTTGCATAAGTTGAGGCGCATTACCTTACCAAACGTTTAATGTGTGCTATTGATTGAACTGAAATAATGGCGGCCATAATTTACACAATGAATTACGTAAATTCATACAGGGTGCTTCAATGACGATGTAGACAATAACGAATAAAACGAGCATGTTGCGCTGTCTTGAATCTGAGTCTGTTTGGGAATCATGAAATGACAAAGTTGAAGCAAAAGTGGCCCATGTGTGACACATTTTTGGTAATATTTTTCTGATTGCAGTCATACTTGTATTTCGAATCATTTTCAGATCTTCATAAATCAGAATCAGGCCTTTTAAAACTTTAAACCCCGTGAAGAAAGCTGGCTGGATGTGTTGGGTGGATTCTCACCAGATACTAGGCAGCCGCTTCTCAATCACATCTCAGAGTGAGCGCCGCTAGGTGCAAAACGTTGACTGTGTGTCGCTCTGGCCGCCCTCTTGCTCGTACCCCGCAATGTGCCAGACAATGCTGACGACTAAATTTTGGCATTTGAACTCGGTTGAAAGTTCAGTGCAGTGTAAAACAGTTCGAAGGAGAAGTCACTCGCTGCTGCGTCGCTTTTGTGAAAGTTAAATTCAAGAAGTCCTAGAACTTTGAGCGCTGCTCTACTCCCTGCACTCTACGTCTTCGCTTCCCCACATACGAGCGAATGGCTTTGTGTGCCACATGCAAATCGGCGCGCCCCGCACTCCCGCCACTGCTTGAAAGTTCGTCTTTTGCTTAATTAAATTTTGTGAATTTTGCATGCCGAAAATAAAGTGCGTCGTAAAATGCGAATTTAGCTGAAAAGAGATACTGAAAGCAGTGGCGTCGCACTTTGCCGCTTGGCTTCTTCCTCTCAAGCCATATATCTCGACTGCTCCATTGAAGTCTGCTCAAGGACTGGCGCACATTATCCTTATTCGTATGCAGCGGCATGCGACCGTATGCATATGTATGAGTGGTTCCATGTGTGTCTGTGCGAGCGTGTGAGTGTGCATTTGATACTCGATAGATACAAATGAATTTATGTAGTTACAAATGTCAACTCAGGATATCAGATACAATTTTTTTCCAGCTTCTTAGTTTGTTAATAGAAAAGTTGAGAATGCGAGTATGTGTTGCTGCATGTGTGTGCGTGTCACTGCATGGGTGTGTGTGTGTGTGTGAGTGTGGTTGGCAACGAATGCGGTTCGAAATTGAATGGAATGAAATTGAATCGAATCGAATTGAAACCGTTTGGCGCGGCTGGCTCCAGTGAGTTGCGAGGAACGCGACGAGGTGAGGTGTGGTGCGGTGTGGCGCAAGTATTTGGTATCCTATGGCACAGAAAATGATGATGATTATCACAATGGCAGTGAAACAGTTACATATTATGTGCTGCTGGCGGAAGACGGCTTGAATAGAATTTGTTCTTTTCTGCTAAGACCCAGCAATTTATGTTCATATGTACGTTTGCCTACTCTCGGCAGACACTTGCATTGAGAATTGGTCTTGTGTGCTCGCCGGCGCTGGCAAAGACGAACTTGCACAATTACAAATTATGTCATTGTGTGTGGCGGTCTGGGAGTTTTCGGTCTCAAGCACTTAAATGGCAAACATACACCGTCATACACTCACACGTACACATACTTGCATAGTTACATTCAAGTGCGCCCATGAGCCATTAGCATACTCGGCTCGCATCGAGTCAATTGAAAAATGTTCAACTTCAGTTTCGCAAAAGTTTCGGTGCGGCATTTGCTCTGCCACACTACCAACAACATCAACGCCAATTGATTTAGTATGTGCCGGTAAATAGTATGCATTCTCATATGCAGTACATATGAATTGGAATTTATTATTGAGTTGCAATTTAGACATTGTGGGCATACTTTATGTGCGCATCTCTTGGGCGGCCGCCGTCTGCCGCTCGCAGTCATTTCAATGGGCGACAGGGGAATAATTTTAAAATTAACCTAACAGGGAAATAACTTAAAAATGACATAGTCTGTATTGAAAAGATGCTTGGCATTTTTATTGGCACCTGTCAATGGTTTCACTTCGTTTTCCGACATGTCCAGTTAACGTATAAAGATATTTGAAATCATGATACAAAAATATACAGGTAGATTCAATCGAGCAAAATTAAAAGTCATTTGCTTTTTTGACAAATAAAAATAAAATTTTAAGGGTGCAAAAAAAAGTAAGAAATACAGAAACTGAATGATATACTACATAAACTAATTGTGTGAAATTGCAGCTCTGTAGCAAAAATGAAAATAGTAGAACAAAATTTGTAAACAAATATTTTTTTCCAATTGTCAATTTTATTTTTATCTGTCGCATTGAAACTACCTGTATATTTTTGTATCATGTTTGAAATGCAAATTGTAGAAAATCTATGTTTATTCCTACACCGGAAACTGATTGAAAACGATTCTATTACTCTGCAATTATGCTGACAGTGACATTGAAAATTCGTTATGTTTATGTACAGGGTGTTCTAGAATGAATTTACAGGAATGGATATTAGTAGTCAGTAGTAGGATGGAGAAAGAGTTTGAGTCTCACATGGACCTGGAATTTAACCCAAGAGGATTAGAGTTCCTGCACATCCTATTGATTTTCTTCTTCTCCTTCATCGTTTATTTAGGGAATGATGCTGTTTAGAATAACAGTTATGGGCTATTTTATATTATATTATACATGTATATTTTGTAATTAGTTTTGCGCATCAGCAGATCCCGACGTCTACTGATTTTGTTCAACTGAAAAGGGAACTCTACTCTTAATTTTAAGCAGCAGCTTCCCCTACACATCCATGTTTCAGGAGGAGGAGAAGGAGGAATTGCTTCGCTCTGTCCGCGAAATTAATGGCCCTAAAATATTGCCACACATTTTCTGGCCTACTTCGAAATCCTTACACCACATCGGAATGAATCGTTGGAAATTGCTACACAGAAATTCCTAATAAATCGCACATTCAGAAGAAAGGCAAATAATGTGTTGGTCGCTTGACATGGATTAAAATTCTAATCTCCGCACTTGAGTTGATTGATTTATTTTCTATTAATACTCGTATTTATTTCAGTATTTATTTCCGACTACCGCGACTAGTCACACCCCACACTGATCCTTCGTCCTCCAGCTGCAAGTGTTTATTTTGGCATTCCGTAGTCTTTTTTGCTCCGCTTGCGTCTCGTCCGTGCGCAACTTTTTCGCTTCGTTTCTCGGCATTTCGCATATCCTTTTGGCAATCCGGTTGTTGTATGTGTAGGCTATAAATCCGGCTGCCGTTTATTTCAGATTTCGATGACTCGCTGTGCGGCGCGCCATGTTTAACGCTTTTCGTAATTTCAATAATTCCGCTTTCATCTTTCCCCAACCGCCGACTTATCCGCATTCTCTTCTTCTTCCCATTGCAGATAACGAATTGTACTCGGGCACTGTGGCCGATTTCAGTGGCAGTGATCCGATTATCTATCGTGAGCCGCTGCAGACGGAGCAGTACGATAGCTTAAGCCTGAATGGTAAGTCGATGTGCCGTTCGCGGCCAACTGGGCTGTGGTGGTTGTTAAATTTTATTTGTTGGTTTTGCACTTGTAACCAATTTGAATTTCATTATTGTAGTTCGGGCCATATTTCCGAGGGGTGGGCAGGGGCAGGGGTTAGGAGTGGCGGCCGTTATGTAGTTGTATTTTATGAACTTATTTATTTGTTGTTGGCGCATAAGCACGATATGTTTTTGCGTAACAACTGCAAGGATAATGTCGCATAGCTGGTAGCTTACGTGACTTTCCATTCAAAACAACTCGATGGATATGAAAAATCGCCAACTGTAGATTAAACTTGTGACTTGTTTGTCGCTGGGTATCGAAAAATTGCGACACCATACTGCCACCTCTGCCATTGCCTGCCTACCTTATCTGCTTACAAGCGACTGAACTATCTCAACTATCTCAACATTATGCCATTTAATAAAACCGGCTTGTAAATACTAAAAGATAATTTTTGTATTCTCTTTCTCTTTCGCAGCGCCAAATTTTGTCAGCTCCTTCACGCAAGGGGACTTTGTATATTTTTTCTTTCGCGAGACGGCGGTGGAGTACATTAATTGCGGCAAAGTGCGTAAATCAACAAATCATTGAAAATGCTCCTGTATGCATGTGTGTGTGTGTGATTTTTCCGGCAAATGGAAACATTTTCAGGGATTTTAATTGATTTTCAGCCAAGCGACAGAGAGCGTGTTTTTATTTCCTCGCACAGTCGCGTTTCGGAAAATTACATTTGCGCTTGCGGCAACACATTCTGCGATATATACATTTATTTATTTTCATTTGCAGCCACCCTCACTATTCACTTCTATCCACTTCCAACTAGCTGGTGTCCCCTTTGCCCGACCAATGCCCGCAAAAACCAATTCCTTTTAATCCGCAATGCCATATTCATATTTTCGCTGCTGCGGTTGTCCACGCTGGCGGCCAGACGGGGCCTCCCAAGTTTTTGGCCATTCCTATCCTTCTCCACATTGGGAGAGTACAGGCGCCAAAATGCTGGAATTTGCTCGTTGTTTGCACCGGCAAACAACAACCAATGTTGCGCTTAATTGTTGACATTCGTTTGACAGCGCTTGTTGACATTCGAAGAAAGTAGTTGGCGATGGCGGAATGCTTTATTGATTGCGGGTGCAAAGTTGTGATAGTAATTACGCGCGTTGTGCCAACAGAAGCTGATAATAATTGCAGACGAAAAGAGTTCGTTATCAAGTACAAGTTACCATTAAAAAATTGACTACTTAGATAACTTCAAATTCATAAATATTATTAATTGCACTTAACAAAAGTTAAGAAATAGTCTCATATTCTTATAGAAATGCTAATAAATCATACAAATCAGTCGTTAAAATAAAAAGCTAGATCAGTCACATAACCTTACATACTTAAATGGGAATAGTTACAATTTTTTGCTCTAAAAAATTAAATATTAATGTTTTAATAGAATTGTGTGGTCATCGAACTCACACTGAAAAATCACTGTCCACATTTACGGCGACTCCTTCATGTTGTCCACGTGATTTTTGCTCCACGTTGGTATTTGCAAAGTTCGCAATTCCGCGCAGCCGCGCCGCAAACCGCATCAGCGATAATGATGATAATATTTTTTAGTTTTGACCAGCGTTATGTATTTATTTGCGCTCGCCTCTGTGTGTTCTCGCCTGTATTTGCGTACATTTGCCGTTGTTTGCCATATTTGTGTATTGGGTGTGTTTGTGTTTGTCCTAGCAACTGTATTTGTGCGGCTCTCTATCACGCGGCGCTCTGCGCCCCCCGTTTGATTTGGTTTGGCTTGGTTTATTTTAGGCAATTTACTCCCGCGTGGCCAGAGTCTGCAAGTGGGACAAAGGCGGCCCTCATCGCTTTCGAAATCGCTGGACCTCGTTCCTGAAGTCACGCCTCAACTGCTCGATACCGGGCGAATACCCATTCTACTTCAATGAGATACGTAAGTTGCACACCGACGACCGAACGGCACGAACGCCGCAATTGTCCGCCCACCGCCCGCCTGTCCTCATCTTTGGACGTGTTTGCGGATATGTTTGCTCGCGGCTACGCGCCTTGGCCGAATTTCGATGTGGGCGACAGCGGCCGTGTTGGCCGCACAGGCTGCCGTGTTGGCCGCACAGGCTGCCGGCCACTGAAGCGCAACTCGGCGTTCCGCAAGTTCGGCTTTTTAAATTGATTCCGTTTTGAAATGCCAAAACAATTTGTTACAAATATTTACGCCAGACTTTGTTTTTTTCCTACTTTTTGTTGGTGTGTTCGCTACTCACTTCTGGCATACATTGGCCTCGTTTGACATTGTCGCCGAACGTACGCAGAATCGGCCAGCAATCTGGTGGAAGGACACTACGGCGCCACGAGCGCCAAATTGATTTATGGCGTTTTTAATACGCCAACAAATTCAATTCCCGGCTCGGCGGTTTGTGCGTTTTCGTTGCAGGTGAGTTAATTGACAGTTCATCCCGCATCTTGTATTGAATAATCTTTAGCAGATTTATTGTGCGCTTGCGGACGACGCTGTACGTGTATTGATTTTCAATTAAATTTTTATTACAGAAAATCGCAGACACATTCGAAGGCAACTTCAAAGAGCAGAGCAGCATCAACTCGAATTGGTTGCCTGTCAATAATGCCAAGGTTATTATATCATCAATTAAAGTACTCTGCCTTTTATGCATTCAATTAATATTTTTATATACAATACAATGTTGCGAGGTAGCTCGACTCTCGATATTTCACACGCCAAATTTTTAATATAAATTTTTTGTTAAATTAAGTTGTTAATATTTTCTGTTTATGTTTTTAAAAAATCTTGGATAAAATATTATAAATCTTGGAGTGAGTGATATCTTAAGCTACCGTATGCTATTATTATTATCTGATTATATATCAATTATATATCATATTGTTGGTAAACCTTGAGAAGTCCAAACTAATTGCTCATTAGAGATTTTTGTGGGACAATATAAGGGAGAGGGCTGGGTTGTGAACCTGGTTTTGTTTTTTGGCTCTAACTTTTCACAGAATAAAGATATCGAAAAATCGAAGATACCGTTGGAAAGGTGAACATAAATCGCAACTTTGTTATGAAAAAAGTGGCTGGGTTGTGAACCATCTGGCAAATCCCACTTCAAGACGGAAAATACGAAGAAAACACCCACAATTTTTAAATAAGTTGAGAATTTCTTTAATCAGGAGGCCTCAAGAGGTGAAAAAAAGTTATAATGACGCCACTTAGGCCAAAAAATCGCAATGAATGCAAGTGCTCAATTTTTTGAATTTTCATCCTAATCGGTATCGCAATGTTTGCATATGAAATACGAACGCGTTCTCACATTGGGCACTTTAAGTGAACTCACCGCAAATCGAGTAAAATTACATAAAATTACTTTAATTTAATAAATCCGGCGATATTTGACCGTGCTAGTACAAATGTATTACGAAAAACAGGTGGTTCATAACCCAGCCCCCACAGTGGTTCACAGCCCAACCACGATGCCATTTTGGAAACTTTAAAAATAACGACACTTCCAATCATATTTCAACATAAACAAATATTGGATCGTAAAATAGAATCAAAACCCTAAATAAATATGTATTACACTTACATTTTTGGAATAAATTCAGTCACTTGGATAGCACTTTAAAAAAAAGCAAACAAGTTTTCGCAATCGATTTTCAAACACGATGTCTGTAGCTGCCACAAGCAATACGTGAGTTCCCACCATCTCCGATTCTCGGTGGAAACTGCGAAAGATATAATTGTTTCAAATAAAACACGCACTCGTTGGGAAAAAGCCATTGGCTCAAAAAACCCAATTTATTTTCCGCACTTCAAGCACTCGCACATCTTGCATCTGTAATATAAACTTGCACCCAAAAGGGCGCCTTGCCCGCTTCACGCTCACTGCAGGACTGACTACTTCGGCCAGAGACGATCGTCCCTGTGCGAACGACTCAATCGCACAGGAGATCGTCCCTGTACGAAACAACGTGTTTACACTTCGATGTAACCACAAAAGCAGAGTCATATCAAACGACAAACTTGACAGTTGAAAGATTGGCGATATGTCAATTAGGGAAAGAAAAAACAGTAATGGTTCACAACCCAGCCCTTTCCCTTACATTTGCAAGGCGATTTCAGATTAGATCGATAAATGGAAATTTATGAATTGCTGTATAGCAGAGTCAATCCAGTGTGCATTTGAGTTAGAAGTGAGCAATGAGGCAACCTGTGCTGCTCCCGCCACGCTTTCATTTTGGAATCCACATCACTTGAAACCAGATCGTCGCCATTTTTGAAACTATTTATTTCAATTTAGCCAACAATTGATATTAATTAAGAGCCAATTAAGTTGCATTAGCATCTCAGTAGCCTGCAACGTGCAGTAGTTTCGTCGTTACTTGAGTTTTGCCGCTATTTCCCACATAATGAAATTATTTTCGAAATTATTATTCATCAAGCGCTTGAAGCACGTGGCTGCACGGCTGTGGTACTTGGTGAAAAATTATGGTACTCTGTCATCGTAATTTTTTTATATACCGCACTGCTGTGTCCTGAATTTTATTTTTACTCTTGGTCGCTGCTCAGTGTCCTTGTAGGTACAGAAATAAAAAATAACAGTGACGAGTCCATAAAGTGGAAAATATTTGGGCACAAAAATAGTGCAAGCCGGCTTCATGTGGCAGCTACACTCGATAAACGTGTAGGCAAAGGTTGCGGCGCACTTTTTGGCGAAACGTGCGATGCTTACGTGCACGTTTGTTTATTGTTATGCGGAGTACCTGAGCAAAATCTGCAAAATAAGATATCATATTCGTAATTGGTGTTTGAAAGCTGCCGTCGGAATCGTTCATTTCGAATGATATATACCAGGGGCGTAGCCAGAACTTGGTCATGGGTGGGTTTTAACAAATTTTTTTGCCAGTTTAGTATTACATGTTTTTTAAAGTAAAGTGCACTTTCCAAATAGGGCATTTTGTTGTGGCTTATGTGACTTAATGCATTAAAAACTAAATTTTTTCCCTGATTTTTAGTAAAAATTTCATGAAATTTGGTGGACTGAAAGCGAAGTTATTGCATCTGAAGTGGAAGTATGTTTGTGTCATCGTACAAAAATGTGTATCGAACAAAGATCCAATATTTACTATTGTTTTAAAAATGTTTAAACTTTAACCGAAGCATTTAAATTGATGGATCAAGTTTATGGTGATTTTTGTTTATACCGTGGTGGAGTTCATAAGTGGTAAAAGCGATTTAAAAACGATTGTCAGAACATAAATGATGACTAACGTGCTAGCCAACTGAATCCGCGATCACCGTAGATCAAAACTGGGCGGTAATTCATAAAATATTAGCCAACATCTTCATTGAAATTCTTGAAATTGGATTTAATCTTCGCTTTACTTATACCCACCCGGGTGATCTTTTCAATATTCATGTTTAATATCTGCACAAATTTGAAGGTAATTTTCAATAACATGAAAAAATATTTTTTTTTAGAAATATTGTTCATGTTTAAACTTGAATTTTGTAATTTTTTATACAAATGTACCTGGGTGATCCCAGGCGCTTTCACTACCATTTTGATTAAAACTCACGATAAATTTTTTTTTGCGTACCTCATTATGTGTTCAATAAACCCTCTGGAAAAAAATCTTCTAATATTTTCCATAGTCTCAAAATAAGTCATTAAAGTTAGGTTTTTTTCGAAATACGAACTATCGCCAGAGGAAGATACTAAATACTGAAGTATGACAAAAATTTTTAAATTATTATATATTTATTGTGAGTTTTACTCAAAATAGCGGCGGAAGTGCCTGGGATCATCTTTAGTAAGGCGAAGGTTAAGCATCTCAATAGCACAAATTTATTGCATGTTAACTGAACATTTGGCTATCGAAGGATGCCATCCCATCTATTGACACTTGTTTTGACTGTTTTTTTGTTTACTAAAAGTCGAATTTTAACCATCAACCACTCCTCGTTTTCACATGATGTGGCACCGTTCGAATTTCACCTTTTCAAAGAATGCATTTGCCGATGAAAAAAAGCGTTTTGAGAAAGTAGAAACCATCCAAAAGGCTTGAACCGACATCCTGAAGGACATTCCGGTCGACAAACTAAACTACTCTTTAGACATGTTTTTAGAACATGCAAATCGCTGTATTAAGCCTAAACGTGACTATTACAAAAACAAATTAGTTTCGGTAAAAAAAGGGTTTTGTTAATATTCTTTTAAATATTTAAAGATGAAAAGACCTTTTTGCTAATGTGGGAACGTACATACGATGCATAGTGATTGACTATTGGCTATAGGGGGTTCTGACACCCTAAACCCCCCCTTGGCTACGCCCCTGATATATACTAAATACAAATTTGCGGCATAGTTGTTGGTGTGCTAAAAATACAAATGTATTCTCCAGGTAGTCTTATTTATATATTTCATATGCAGTAGATACAAAAATATAACAGTAACTAATTCTTTATCCTTGTTCTATGTTCTTTTTCTTTCCATGTTTCGCTGTTTCTTGCATCAAACAAAAAAATCAACTCATTGGTGTCACCGCTGCCGTTGTTAACTCAGGTGCCCGAACCGCGTCCTGGCTCCTGTCACAATGATTCGCGTACGCTGCCGGAGCCGACGCTAAATTTCATCAAGACACATTCGCTAATGGACGAGAACGTTCCGGCGTTTTTCGGTCAGCCAATTTTGGTCCGAACGAGCACAATGTAAGTACCGTCACGAGCCGCGTCCGCATCCTTACTAACACCAACCCCAACGCTGTTGGCGCTTGGCGGGCGGTGAATGTTGTCGTCGTCTGTTGGCGAAATTGACTTGGTGTATGTATTTGCGCTTGTATGCTTGCTTACTTTTACTTGTTGTTTTTTCTTTTATGCATGGCATATGTGTATTCGTGCCTGTGTGTGTGTGTGTGTGGATTTTTAGCCGGAATATCGGTCACGTACCGCTCGTGAGGCCAAAGCAAGTGGCTATGAAAATCCTGTTGCCGGTTCTGCTGTCGTTTTTGTTGTCGCTGAACTTACTGTCGGTGCAATCTAAATATTATTACACAACACAGCAACAACGCCAATTACAACAACAGGACATTTACGATGACATTCCAGCGGGACGCAGTGACGTTGCGCGCTGCGCTCCGATCATTATGATTATGATTATGGTCTGTTGATGCAGCGCTGCGGGCGAGCCTCCTCTCTCGAATTGCAAACAACAACAAAACATACAAATATAAGAACCTAAGCATTGCTTCGGATGCGCGCGTGTCTGCCGACAAGTCCGCAAATGTCGCATGCAAGTAAAGGGATGTGTGGAGAGGGGTCGGGGTTGTCGCCAAGTGAGCGTGTCCGGCCACTTTGAAACGAGTGGTTCAGTGGCAAGTGCCGGTGCGGGACAATTGGCAAGCGGCGGAAGCTCGTCCGCAATTCAACGCAAAATTAGATATTATACGTTCTTGTGTATATTTTTGATGTCCGCTCCCCGCGCAGCCGGCAATAATTTTTGTTGCAATAAAGTGGCTGCTGCAGCTGCTGGCAGTTGTGTTGTTAATGTTGTTGGTGCTGTGGCTGTCACTGCCATTGTAGTTCTGCATGTTCCGCTGCTGCCGGTGAACCCCTGCAAGCGGACAAAATGCGGGCCGAGCTCGCCGCAATGACAACACCGGCGCTGGCGCTGGCATCGTGTCCGTGTCCTTTGTAAGCAAAAGTTTACTCTTCGTACTGGGGTAGCGGAAGCGCGCAGTGCTACTCGTCGGACAACGTGTCTCGGCGACAGCAACGTTGCAGCGGCGCTGGTGGCGTTGCGCACAGTCGTTGCACGCAAATGCCACCAATTTTGTGGGGAAATTTAATTTCACCGAAAATTGCTAATGGGCGGGTAAACGTGTGAGTCTGGCTGACTGTGTGGCGGTGTGAGTGAGTAGGGTGTAGGACTTTAACGGTAACTTTTTAACACGCTTACGCTCACCCTCCCGTTCGAGTGTGTGCGTGTGCGTAAGTGAGAGTGTGTGTGTTTTTGCGCAGCGCAAAGTGTTTTCTATGCCACTCCAATTATGGCGCTGTGCATACATATATCGTTTGCACAAAATTTTTAAGTAGCTCGTAATTTACTACTTTTATATGCGCGCCGCACCAACCACTCACACCGACTGACTTCACACTCAAAAACACACATCAAAGTGTGCGTACTCGCATGCAGCCGACACACCGACATTTATGTGGCGCACATAAATGGTTTTAATATTGCTGCAGCAGCAAAGTGCAACTACTGACACACACACACACAGACGTGCACGTACACATAGACAACTGCGCGCTTTGCACAAGATTTATGAATGTCAAAAGTTTGTGCCACGGAGCTGGCCAAATGCGAGCCCAGTGAACTGATGCAGCTCGGCACTCGTATTTCAATGTCTTGCGGATTTGCCTCTCGCTCCTCCATTTTTCGGTCTGCTGCCTCTACCACAACACCGTTTCAGCAGCACTGCTCGCTAAATTGTTCTCATAATTTCGGCTGCGTACGTTTTTAATATGAAGTCAAGGCAGGCAAGGAAGTCACCCCGCCACGTAACATCTAATGAAATTATGAATGTACCTTAAGTGCACAAGCTGCACGCCTTAGTCGCGGCAACTTGGTCGAAATGGCTGAAAAATTGTACGCTGCGTGGACTTTTGTCGCTTTCGTAGTAGCAGAACATCAAAATGTGTGTTCAAAGTGACGTTCGAACGCGAGTTCTTGGAATAGAAACCACCCACTGGCAATTCTCTTCTCTTAAGCAATAATATCCTTTTTTTTAGGATTGTAAAAACAATAGCAGAAACATTTTTTAAAAAGGTTTTTGTTTTTTTTTAACGCAATGTTAATAAATGCATTGGAAACATGTCCCAGTACCTACAAATATTCGTCGCATTACAACGTTGTCACTTAAGAGTTGACACTTGAGCCGGGTCGTAGAAAAATGTTATTTTTAGCAATACACAACCGTTATTTTCCATGAATTTATGTCTTACATAAACTGGTCCAACTAATTAAAATATGAACCTTTCGGCGCGAACTCCCCTTTAAATAGAATTAATTTAATTGGCTCGTCATATCTAACGAAATACTTTGTGATAATCAAAACCCCTCAATGCTTTTCACAATCTCAGAAGGCATTGAAGCTTGATGCCTTTAGACCGTCTAATGCCAATTAGGGTAATTTTCGGATATTTTCGATTTTAATTTGTAATTAACAACGACTGGACATTTCTCACAAACATCTCTGCAAAATGAACTCTGACCTTACGTTCTCATTCGGCGAAAAGTTATGCGTGCATACATTTTGCATGACTGCCAGCAAAGTAAGGCAATGTATGTATGTACGATTTTTCAAAGAAAATGCCACTACGTGACATTTTGTCTTTACCAGTTTACTGAACATTTTGCGCAGCTCAAAAAGGAAAATCCTAGTTAGAATGTGTACTTTGGAGGATTAAAGCAGCATTTCCCCGCAGCCAAGGCGAAAAAAGCGCTTTACCCGAAACTTTTGTCACACGTACATGAAATATTCATAAATCGATTGTCGCTTTAAGAGCCCCGAAGCACAAACAAGCGAACAAGCAGCGTTTTGCTAGGATTGTGACAGTTTGCCGATATCCTGCGCGGAGTTGGAAACTTGGCGCAGCGACTCATTGCTGCTGTTTCGTTGTCTCTTAGCCTGAAGGTCATTTAAAAAAAATTGTTTCCGGTGTATGCCGGCCGAGCGTCGGGTGCACACCAATCACTCGGCGAGTGGCGCTGGTAGCAGCATCGTTTTCACTTACGCCACGGCTGTTGTCATTGCCAGCGACATTGGCCCCTTCCGTCAGTCGCCCTTCCGAGCGGCCGGCACCCGCTGCGCTGGCATTCGCCGTGCAACCGCTCGCCCGAGCAGCATTCAATTTCACTTGTCTCTAAAATGTCTTATCAACAAAAGTCGGCGTGACCCAACAAGAAGCGACATTATTGGTTGGTAACTTTTTCGTTTTATTCCTCGACTTGCTTTGCTTTGTGCCGCTGCGTCTTCGGCCCGGACTGGCCGCTCCACTGCTGGCGTTTTGTGAAAAGTTAAATGGGCAGATGAGCAGGTGTGACTTTTGTGCCGACTGTCAGTCGCATTATTGTTGTTGTCGTCGTGCTGATTGTTGTTAAAGCTAGTTGGCTGGCTGACTGGGTGGCTGGCATCTTGATGTATTTAAGACCTTCGTTTTGTCACTTTGTGCGCTTCGTAAGATTTTAAGTTGGAAAAGTTTTTGAAGATTTTGTACTTTTCTAGTTCCAAATTTAACTTTCAGTGTGTGCGGGTGTTTGTTGGTTTGTGTGTTCGCTTGTGGTACACAGCACACTTTACTTGTTTTGTATTAATTTATTTGTGCGTACAATAGCAGAGGTTAGTTTCCTAATTTATTGTCAAAAGAGTTGCATTTCTTAAAAAGTCATTTCCATAGTAAAAGCGTAAAGTTTGCGCTCTGCAACTGCTCGTATGAATAGTTGAATAGCTGCAAATTCTCAATACAGGCGACAATAAATTCTGTGGACTGCTCCGTGCTCACAGATTTGCATACGAACGGCTTTTATTGCGATTGTCGACTATAACTGCAACAAAAGGCAACATTTCATCAAAAGTTGTGCATATCAAGCTGAGTCAAGTATGCAGCAGTACACGCACATATGCAATATTTATGTCGTTAAGATCCACAGTCGGCGCTGCAGCGGTTACGTAATTTCACAACTATTAAATTAATTTGGAAATAAAATGTTAATGCTGCACTGAAGCCCGAGCCAGTTTTCTCGCCATTTAGTTATTGTTTGATTTTTTAGTCGTCTCCGCAGACGCAATTATAAATGGTAGTTTACTGAATATACATAGTTAGTAAGTATATAGGTACATACGAGTGGCTTAGTAGTAGTATAGTAATTATGCAGGTTGTATATCCACCCATTTCGACGCCATAAATGTTTTTGTTTATACTTTGGCCCAATTTGTTGTGTTTTTTCTATTTAGAAAAATGCCATCGCTACAGAAACCTTAGGGTTGAAACATAAGTGTTGACCTACCAATATTGACCTCATAAACTCGAGCTGAACTTATTGAACTGATTAATCTTAAGGAAATTAGTTTTTATTTTTGCTAATTATGAACCGACTTCTAGTTTTATGTATCATATTTTGTATTGATGAAATCACTTAAAGTGAACTTTAAATTTGATTAAATGTAAAGCTCAAAATTTCATCAAGTTCGATTTCGCTGGCCCTTCATTACTTCGCGTAATACCGCCTTTGCGCTAATTCGCATCTCACCTCTCTTTGCAGTTATCGCTTTACACAAATTGCAGTGGATGCGCAAATAAAAACCCCTGGTGGGAAAACTTACGATGTGATTTTCATTGGAACAGGTGCGTAGAACCAGCAACAAAAGATTTTAAATCCTAAACTCAATCTTAGACTACAATTCCGTTTGAAGGGATAAAGATACTTGCTCTCAGTTAACTCTTCAACATTTCATCACTTAACTTACTTAACTTAATCACTTAACTTTCACCTCTCTCTCTTTTAACGCTACTAGATCACGGCAAAATTATAAAATCCGTGAACGCCGAATCCGCTGATTCGGATCAGAAGGTCTCCTCCGTCGTGATTGAGGAGATTGACGTGCTGCCAAAGAGCGAACCAATCAGGAATTTGGAAATTGTTCGCACCATGCAATACGGTAAGTAGCCGCCTTAAGTGCACTTTGCACAACAATGGCGGAGAGCGCGTTGGGGGAGGGGGCTAAATGAGGTGCAAATGCGCTGAGAAGCGCAATAATGCTGAAAGTAACGTGGCCAAGAAAAACCCAATTAAAATGGCAATTTTCGCAGATCAACCAAAGGACGGCAGCTACGACGATGGCAAATTAATCATTGTCACCGATAGTCAAGTGATTGCGATACAATTGCATCGATGTCACAACGATAAAATCACCAGTTGCAGGTGAGTGCTGCTGCGTGCCACACGAAGCTGCTTGTTGCAGCGACGTTGTTGACGGCAACAGTTAATTCATTTTAAATTTGCAAATAAAAATTGTTAAACGTTTACTTTTTGTGCGTTTCTACTCATTCTCCGTCGACCGCCACGTTTAACATCGTTGCCGACACCGTCACCAACATCATCGCGATTTCATTGCTGCGCGCAACGTGCAGTGAGTGTGTTGCACTGCAGGATCCGTACTGTGCCTGGGACAAAATTGCTGGCAAGTGTCGCTCCCATGGCGCGCCACGTTGGCTCGAAGAGAATTATTTCTACCAGAATGTTGCTACCGGGCAACACGCTGCCTGCCCCTCAGGTTAGTACAGCCCAACGTGCATTGTTCGCTAGCAGTGCATGTATGCGTGCGCGTGTGTGTGTGTGCCGTTTGTCATTGTGTGCCATGTGGCAGGCACCGAAACTGCAGCATGCGGCCGTTTTTATATGGCTGACTGCAGTGGAACAACACAAAAAGTAAAATCAACAATATTATTATTTGTTACTGCTGTTGTTGCTTGGCTGCTGTTTATTTTTTGTGATAATAAAAATTTCATGTGTAATATGTCGAGATTTGGACAATTGCCAAACAAAACAAATTGCAAATTTGGACGCCAAGTGGCGCAGAGCAGTTGCTGCTGCAAATTAAAGTTCACCTCATGTGGCGACTAAACGGTCGGGTGCCAAGGCAAGTCCTGTAGGTCTATGTAGGTACGACTAAAGTAGAAAGTAGGGGAAAAATTTACAGCATTATATAGAAAAACCAGTGGTTAACTAAATTTGTTGTAAAATTTGTGTGGAAAAACTCTTTGTAAGTCCCTACATTTCAACCAGATTCTATTCAATATTTTGATGGAATATTAATTTGCGAATGACCTACAAAAATCAGGAAACCACTTGAGTTAGGCGCTAGTCCTGCGACATTACGGCAACAACCTGTGCAGGCGGAAAAAGACGAAAATATTTCTATAAATGTCTATGATATCTTAATGCGCTTTATGTATGTAAATGGATATTCAGTAAACAGCAGTAAATTGTATAAACCATCAGTCCATGCTTTGTTTTTAAGTAAATTGCAATTAAAACTCATTTACACATTTTACTATACATTTTCAATTAGTATTTAATATTATACTGCCAAGATAAAAGAAAAGTAATGATTTTTATTTACTTATCGCACACATCTCATATACTGCCTGCGCTCTCGCACTCAATCAGCTCACACTCCATTCACATTTGCAGGCAAAATCAACTCCAAGGATGCCAATGTCGGCGAGCAGAAAGGCTATCGCGATGATATGGATTTGCTGGATCCGCGACGGCAGAGCAAAGATCAAGAAATCATCAATATCATGGGCGATAAAAACTTTGAAGGTAACGTACCGCCGCAGCCAGCCGGCATGCCTCATGAATATGAATGTGTGCACATCCGTATTTTTTACCGTTTGCTTTTTGACGCTTCCTGTGCACGTGTGAACTTCCCCCCGTCGTCCTTGCTTGCTTGCTTGTGTTGCCTATTGTTTGTGTTGTTGTTTTGCGCTGCAACATTTTATCTGAGCTCCACATAACACTCACAAATATTCGCGCTGCATTGCCGACTCAATGCGTCGCTTGCGAGGCGCAGTGGGACGGGGCGGGGCTCAATATTTGCACTTCGTAGTTGGCCTTTGTTGCTGTTGTGCGTTATTGATGCCATTTTATGCATTTGCCGCTGAATTGATTGGATCAATTTATGTTTTCAATCAAAATGTTATTTTGTTATTCGTTTTGCAGTCGTTGTACTAGCGGCTGCAACGGTTGTTGAGGAATTATTTGACTTTCTGCTTTTCTACTGCACCACTGCATTAGCATAAGACAATTGGGGAGGAAAGCGGCTGGAGCCGGTGTGATCGACAATAGCAAAAGCAAAAGCGGATTCAATGCCGAATGAGTTCTGGATTTGGGAGTTTTTTCACTTAAAAAGTTTACAGTAGATCAAATGATTTATAGTTCACTTTGCTGTGTGTATGTTTTTACGAAAATGTGAAACGTATTGAAAATCAATAATGCCGCTCAAATAATTAGAATTTACATGGTCCAAAAAGGATTGACTGAGAAAGAACTTACTGACTTAAGAAATCATCATTTTGTTGTTTTATTGACTTTTCGGCATGAGAAGCAATCGCGCTACCCGCTGGACTGGAGGCGGGCTTAAGCTAAAAAATTAAATTAACCATTTAACCGGAATTGTTGTTCACCTACTACACTACAAATTTTACTGTCGCGATTTGAACTTTATTTTTTATATTTTGCGTGAATATCAGTTAGCAGTCTCATTCATATTTTATACGTGCATACAGATTTAAGAGATCTATTACAAATGAGCAAAACCAACATCTTTGCCTGCTATCTCATAGCAGAGACAGCCTTGAAATTCGTTGCGTTTCCAGCACGGCACCCATCAGCTTCAGTCATAATTATTGACTTTATCCCATATCCGGGAAGTCCGTGGAACTAAGAGGTTATCTTTTGATACCGAAACGAGTCAGTGGGTCCGCGTTTATTTTTTTTGTTTCCAAAAAATTGTTAATATTAGAAACAGTTTTTACATCTAAGTATAAATTTAATGAAAAAAATTTCGTTGCATGTTCTGGTGTAGTTTTTAATTAAATATTTACACATGGATACACGCTACAATATTTATTGTATGTATATAAGTACATCGTTTTCCTTTACATCTTATCAATTATTACTCGTAGAATAGTAGCTTTTACACACTACTCGCCAAAACTATACAAACATATGTAAAATACATACCTACATACGTAGATAGTATATAAATTATTATAACATTAATTAAGTGCAGATCATCTACAGTCAGGCAGTTCTCAATATCAAAAAACAATTACAAACTATGCCCATTAGTCGAATCTGGCTGGGCGTTATGTCGCTGTGCTGCCTCGCTGTAGTTGTTGCATTATCCTAGTCCTAAATTCATCTCGATACATATTCCAATAATAATGTTTGTGATGATGTTAATATTGACGTTTATCTATTTTCTCTTCTTTTTTGTTGTTCTCTTTGTTTCTCGATTATGTTGGCGTTTTTTCGTATCATCTTCAATGTTTGTTATGATGTCGTGCGTAACGTTGCTGTTGCTGTTGCTATTGGTCGGTGTTAATGGTTGTGCCTAATTGGGAATACGATTGCTCGAACTAAAAACTGTTTTGAAATCGGTTGATTTTTACCACCACTACCTCTACCAACGCCACCACCACACCACCACCACACCACCACCACCACTACCTATGAAAATAATAAAAATTAACCCAAAAATTAAAACAAATCTTGCAAATATGTGAAATGTCAACTAAAAGGTCCACAAATTTCAGCAGATATTATCAATGCGCAGTATACCGTCGAAACGCTGGTTATGGCCGTCTTAGCTGGTTCCATTTTTTCCCTTTTAGTGGGCTTCTTTACAGGGTACTTCTGCGGCCGCCGCTGCCACAAAGACGAGGACGACAATCTGCCGTACCCCGACACGGAGTACGAGTACTTTGAGCAGCGTCAGAATGTCAATCGGTGAGTGATTGTTGTTGCCCGAACATGCAAAGTGCTCAAATGTTTCCGTCTCCGCAGCATACAAGCCGAGCCCAAGCTGTTGCCTCAAGTAGAAGAGGTGACGTACGCCGAGCCGGTGCTGCTGCCCCAGCCACCGCCTCAGAACAAAATGCAACACTCGCCGAAAAGCACATTGCGCAAGCCCATGCACCATCATGGCCCCAACTCCGAAACGCTCTTCCAGTTCCAGCCCGACGGCTACAACACACAACAAACATATCGCGGTCGCGACAATTTCGGCACCTTGCGATCGCACCAGGTGATGGTGAGTATACAACCGCCTCCAGAACTTGTTGAACTCAAATTACATTTTCGATTTGTGTATCTTCCGAATGCAGGGTGACAACTATCGCCGCGGCGATGGCTTTTCAACCACTCGCAGTGTCAAGAAGGTATGTTGCAAGCTCAAAATGTTCACTTGGTTGTTGTTGTGCTCGTCAATTTCAAATACTCATTTGTATTAGTAGGTACTCGTAGGCTTGCTGATCACTTTCAGTCGTCGATTGGTGTATTTGTTTAGAATCACTTTGAATTGCAACTCGTATCTAAATAATAAGCGAATGAAACTTTGGCCGTACAAAATCCTATAAAGTCAAATCTGTCTTGCTTTTGCTGTTGCTTTCGATGTTTATTAATTTAGTTGTATTTGAAATATATCTTTACTTTGCTTTACTCGTATATGTATGTAATTTTTATTTTAATTGCACGAAAATCGTTTTGCTTTGCTTCAAACAATGACATTATTGCGGTTTTTAAAGGCGAGGTTTTTAACATGGTTACGTTCAAGTTATTTATTGGTTATACAATATTTAATTGTATCCACTTTGTATTTTTTATTGTTATGGAATTAAATGAAAATTTAGTTTTTAAATTTATTACTAGTTTAATTTTTAATTATTTAAATTTATTAAATCAATTTTTAGTTTAATTTTTACAAAAATTAAAATGTGTCAGCTAATAATATCTTCCTAATTATTTTTCTGTATATCGAGTTATATTATTTTTAGCTTTAAAAATAAAATATTCAAACTTGGATGTTGTACAATACCATGTATTTGCTTCAATTTTACACGCTTACTTGCCTCAATTAAAAGTAATCAGATGAAAAGAAATTGAAACTTTTCACATGCATTGTAATACTTTATAAAATGTCCTTTTATTCCTCGGACTAAACAAGTGTACATACATATTCATAAACAGTCCTTTATGACCCATTTGAATCATATACCATAGTTAAATTAAAAAACCGAAACATATTTCGCTGTTAAAATTTCATTATTAAATGATTTTAAGTGCAATTTCGGTGTTGAAATAATGAAAAGTTGATTGGAGTTTAATCACTTCACAAAACTAATTCCCAGCTTCTCACAGTTTCTCTCTAAACAACTGTCTCAGTTCTAAGTGCTTGGACTTTATGCAAATCCTCTTCATGTCTTAATCGATTTTCGAGGGTTGCTTCCATTGGCAAATGGTTTTGATAGGTGTTCAACCATTTTGTGCTACTTTCGGGTTTCCAAGTATCTATTGACAAGAATTGCGAACCTGAATGAAATTGAAATGGAAAATCAAAGTTCGCTCTGCAGTTTTTAGAAATATTTGCTTATTACTGCGAATCGGTATAAAACTGTACGTAATTTCTTTCAACAAACTTAACGCGCCTCGCATTGGAGCTCACATATCTCGGCTTCAGTTGGCACTTATGCTTTTATGGCAGTTTCCTTTCTATTGCTTCAAGTCGTTCTCTGAAAGTGACTTGTGTTTTTTTTTAGCATTTTAAAATCATCAATAAATTTGAAATTTTACTTACTTACATATGTGTATGTTTGCGCCTACATAAATAACTATTGAATTCGTATTGTCACTATCCTTGACCTCGTTTGTTGTACACAAATTTCCATATATTATTTACAATTAAATTTAATATTTATTGTGCTTCTAATATGCAAAGAAATTCCAAACAATTATGTACATATACAGAATATTAGTTTCAACTTAATTTCTGCATTTCAGTTATTACAAATATTTAATTCTCGCAATCTATGTGCCTTTAAGCCGTAATATTATTAACAAACTTTTAATCTCCTTGTGGCACGCATTGCCGCTGCGTTGGCCTAGTTGTGTGCAAATTGTTCCTAATGTATAATATGTGCTATTTTTGTAGTTGTTGCTCTACGATTGTGCCAAAAAATATCCTCTTTATCTTATTGTAACTGTTAATAACCGAGCTAATTGGTTTGTTGCTGGGGTTCTATTTTAAGTGTGTCTCTTTCTTCCGAGGAAAATTAAGCATTTAAAAAATACACCAATCGTACGACTCAATTCGCAATCGTAGACTATGAGCGAAACTCGACAGAAAGTGGAATTACCTAATGAAAGATTGTAATTCAATTACTTCGAACAGCTCTAGACATTTTGTGTTATATCTGTAACTCTCTTTCTACTCTGTTTCACTTTTCAACACGGAACACACACCAAACAAACAAACTCTATCTATCTTTTTCTCTCTTCTTCCCTTTTTCCATTAGGTTTACCTTTGAGACGGGAGTGGGGCGGCTGAAACCAGTCAGGGACTAATTACCCAAAACATGGTAAATACTGTAAACTAAAAAGTTTTGCATTTAAGAAATGAAGAAGAACAAAGCTTGTGCAACAGCAATAGGGCATATCACACGTCGAATCTGTGGTTAGACATTTGCATAGATTGCTGTTCGGGCTTAGTGAGCGGGGAACAGCGCAGGGAAACGATCACTCATAAACGCATTTCTGTTTTTCCGTTTCCCATTCGCCATTAGTTAATCATTTAGGTCATGAAAATGTTTATTAAATCATTTGCATTCGCTTTCGTTTTTGGCTCCTCCCATGACGCATCAATGGTTCGAAACCAAAGCACTCATTGTAGTTTATTCCAAACACCAAACAAAAAGAACACATCACTTGTTTCTTATTTTTATACGAATACTGAATGCTTTTTTGCTGGTCTCGTTTGTTTTAATTAACAAAACATTAGTGGAAAGCAAGCCAATAGATTTAGCTTAGCCCAATACAAGTGAAGCGAACACAGAATCAGAATCAGCGCAGACACCTCAGCCATCCCATCGCCCAACTCTGCACCATTTGAATCCATTGTTGGTTGTTGTTGTACTTGAACATGTTTTGCAGTTGCATAGTAGAGCGAATGAATGAATGACATGGAACGAATTCAATTCAATTAGAATGTGTGCTCCCCACCCCACCATCCGGCCTCCCAGACCGCACACGTCAAAGCGCCAAGAATTCAAAATCAAATCCTTTTTGAATTGGAAAAATTTGAAAATTTTCTCTCTAATGTGTACGAGCTCGTAGTATTCTGTTTGATGTCGAATGCTTTGTTGACACTTTGAATAAAATATCGCAAAACTTGTAGTTGAAATCACATTTGAACAGCATTTACAATTCGCAATGCCGATACAGGATGTTGGCTTATTCTAAATTCTAAATTTTGAACAGACGATTGGAGTCGCTGGCGATTGGCCAGACGGGCATCACCGTCGCCACCACATATCCTGTATGCGTTGCTCATTCGGAAAAACACACACAGACATACCATCTACTATGCGAACGATTAGACTCCTCTGCATATACATAGCGTGTATTTAATGAATATTTCAACGTTTTAGATTTAAATATGAAAGTGCACAGCAATTTAGCAAAATCATGCATGCTTTTTTCTTCATACTTGTAGCAATAATAAGTGCGAAGCGTTTTAATAGTAAACAAAAACAAAAACTCTGCATGAGTTAGGCCATCAACTTGCAGGACCTAGTTGTGTGAAGAGAACAGGCATATTTTGGGGTCAAAGTTGTGGCGTTGTTAGAGTTAAAGCAGAAAGCCTTGGTTTCCTGTGTGAGATGAGTCGTAAAGATGAACTTTAAACTCAGACGGGGAGCTTGAAAAGAGAGAAGATAGAAGAATGAGGTCTGCAAATCTTTCGATGCCACTCGGGCCACGTGGGTAATAGTACTAAAATCGGATAGTGGCGACATAAAAGCCAATCAGGATGATACAAATGAGACTCGGCAGACCAGAAGTGCAACCCATTCATTAAACAGCAGTAACACACTTAATGGTTTTTTTTCCTATTTCATAACTTTTATATGAATGCATTTTCCACTCAATACCTTTCGTCATTTAACACGATTGAATAGTTCCTCAACAAAACGCCACTTAAAGCCCTAACTTTAACTAACTTGTCTTAAAGCCATACCGATACAAAACCACGTCTGAAGTTCCACCGCATGTGTCTTCATGCTTTGCATCTACTAACGATAGTGCAAATAACCACGCTCGAGATATTTGCATAATTTAATGCTCTCGCCTTCGCCCCGACTCCGTCCCCGTCCAATTCGCATAATTAAATATATTTAACTTGGTATGAATGAAAATATGAGTTCGTATGAATTTGTTTGTATTATTTAAGGCGAAACATTTGCATATTCTCATAGTTGAATTATAATTTACTACACGACAACGAAGTTCAATATCTTTTCCAATATTAAATTTCCACTTAGGCTGTTAACACAAACACACGTAACAGAAGTCTTGGTCGTTTAAGAAGGCAGCCGCCCCGTCATGGTATTGGTAAGTCCTAACAACATTCAAATTCAAAAATTGCAACGAGTTCACTTTCATTTATCGTTACCTCCTGATTTGCCTCTACTTGAATTAGTTCTACTGATTTTGAAATGAGTGTGCCCTTGTTTGATTTCACTGATTTCCCAGCGTTAGCTATTCCTACTCACCTTTCGAATACGACTGCTTACTCAAACAAAAGAAAATAAGTATAACATGTGCTATTTTATCTATCTGTCGATTTATCGAATGCTCTACGTGTCTATCTAATTTCTAAGTTCTGCTAGTTATTTGAGTAAATCATATTTCCATTTGCACAACACTTTACGTAGCACAGTCACCGCTTTTTTTTCGTAGTTCATTTGAGTTATTTTCCATTAATTTCATTAACTCCTCTCATGCGATAATTTCTGTCCAAATCGATTTTGTGTGGTATGCGACCCTACCCCGATTGCTCGTGCGGTTTACCAGACACCCCCCCCCCCCTCCCGCCTTAGCTCCCTAGCTCTAATATCTACTCCTTTGAATGTATCACAACTTGCATGTTGCAACAAGCATGATGCGGCTGCGAGATAATGTTGTGCTCAATTTATGATCGTACTGGACTATCGAATTAAATAATAATATTTGCCATGTTAGTGCTTGTTGCAACGTGTAGCAGCAGTTAATGTCATAGTGTGAACTATTTCGGTGGCAAGTGTGATATTCGCTGGTCTCTGCGGTTGGTACGCACGAATTACAAATCAACTTCCCGGCTTTCAGTACACTTTTTTGAGTTCATTGAAAAGTGTATGCCTCATGTATCATCCCAGCAAACCAAACGATATCGAAACGATATAGAAACGATATCGTTAAAGCGAGAATTTTTCTCATTTTCGAGTATTGCTAAAGTGTCTAAAATGATATCGAGAACGAGAAAAATTACACTATCGTAACGATGTCGCGAATTTCGAAAATCTCGATATCGTTGCGATATTAAAATTATCTTATCCGAGATATCGTAACGATGTCGAATTTCGATATCATTTCGACAGCGTAATTTTTCTTGTTCTCAATAGCATTTTGGATACCATTACGAAAACTTATTTTCTTTCTGAAAATTGAAATAAAACGCATATTTTACAGCACTGTCGCATGGTCAGTCCACTATTTAAATCAAATAACGATTATAAGTACACGTAAACTCGATTTTAAATGTTCATTCCTACGTGACAATTTTTCGTTTGACTAAAAAAGATTTCATTTGACTTGAAAATATTCAAAATCTGCAAGGCAAAAAATTCAAGCTTTATCGAGATTATTTCAAGAATTTGTCGCTAAAAATTTATATCGAGAAATTGTTTGTAGGGATACACAATTTTTTTTCTTTGTTGATATCAAATACAAATCGAAATAAAAAATTTATGGTAGTAAAAGTCCTCAATAATCTGGCACTACGTTTCAATATGGATAGGCTACATTATTCTGGCTAATGGAGATCAGCCAAGGAAATGTCGTCTTGTAACTACAGCTTTATGTTTCTCTACGAATACGTTGAATTAAGGCTCTGTCCAAGTCATCTTTGTGGCCCAGTCCATCCTTTCGTGACTCGTTCGGCTCTATTTAATCAAATGACGCATGCATGGAAATGAAAAGAGAATCTAAAGCTCACCCGCGAACAATTCAATACTCAGCTTCATAGTTTAGTTGAATGCTAACGATTATCACACTTTGCGCCATTAATTGGCCGTAACCCGGAATCTATTTGTGCCACTAGCTTATTAACGTCTCACTCACTCAACCATCTGGTATTCCCTCCCCCACCCCTTTCTCGCACATCTAACGTCCCGATTGTATATACATTTGTTGTCGTTTCTAATTCACAGTAACTCAGCACCGTTCAAACAGTCCAGCGCAACACTCCAGTTCCGGCTCATCGCCTGTTATGTCAAATAGTAGTTCTAGTCCAGCGCCACCCTCCAGCAGTCCTAGTCCGCAGGAGAGCCCCAAGAATTGTAGTTACATCTACCGTGATTGATTGATATGTAATACCAAATCGATGCCACTAATTAAATCGGCAACAGCAACAACAACAACAGTAGCCGCCGCAGCTGCCAACACGCCAACATCGCCCAATTCTACGCAAACCCAGGCACGCACGTTAACAACGAGAACAACAGCAACAACATCAGCAGCCGCAATGGCAGCGGTAGCGTCCAGAGCGACCACAACATTCGCTAAATCGGTGCCTGCCACGCCAGTACAAGCGAAACCCGCGACAAACTTTCTGCCATCCTCGCCCGAACAGGACTACTTGCCGCACTCGTACCCGAATTTCACGTTCGATCTGTCCGACGACTCCAGCGAAGAAGACGACCTGGATCTGGACGACTCTTCGCTGGCGATGATCACACCGCCGCCGCCCTACGACACGCCTCACTTGCCATCGATGCAGTCGGCAGCAGCGCCCGCGCCGCACGCCCGCAAATTCCTCTTTCAGAATCGGGAGATATTCAACATGAATGCGCCGATCACGCCCACCAGCAGCAGCTTCGCCAGCGCCATAACGCCGACCAAGCTGAGCGCAGCGGCGGCGGCCATGTTTGCGGCGCCGCAAATGGTGCAGCTGAATCGCAAGTGGACGAACCTGCATCGGAAGCGCCGCCGGCGCAACAGCAGCTCCGGCGACTCGAAGGAGCTGGACAAGCTGGTGTTGCAGTCGGTCGACTGGGACGAGAACGACATCTACTGAGGCGGCGCGCCAAAGCGGAGCGGAGCAGTCGTTGTGAATTTGCGTTTCGAGTAGTTGCATGGAAGAGGCGTTCGTGACGCTTTGCTTATCCTTTTTCGCATCTCAGCTTAACTATAGACTTTACTTTTAGTAATGAAATCGTAAGCAAAAAGCAACAACAATAATTATAATAATACTTCTAATAGCGACATCATCAACTTAGACTTTGTAAAAATTGTAGAGGAGTAATGCAATTGAGCGAGTGTATTATCAGTACTCGAATGTACACATACATACACAGACACACTTATATACGTACGTGTATGCCAATGTGCGGTATTCTAGGCTTAACGGCTTCATTTGATTGTTCATATTATGTTTTTTGTAAATTATCTATTGCTTTCATATGTATGTAGTACAGCGGCTGCAAGTGCATACAACAACACAAACGAATAAGATTTTCTTTTGAAAAGTGTTCCGTTATGGTGTATGACTTGTAGTTCGCATAGAGATTTCTAGTATAACGAATTTATATTTTGTTATTATTTGCAGCATGCAGTATACGCAAGTTGAACATTTTTATATGATAAAAAGTTAGTAGATTTTTGAATAATATTGAAATTAGCACTGAAAACCTTTCGAACAAAACTTTACCAGTCGAAGAACGAGAGAAATGTGAAAAGCATATAAAAAACAAAGCATTTAAATAAAACAGAACTGACGAAAAAATTCCAACACACATCCAAGTACTTTAATTCATACTTTGGAAAGCAGAGGAAAATTTGCTGCTCCTCAGAGTTAGCGGGAATTAAAGTTGGGAAAGTCAGACGTCCGACATTAGGCAGTGGGAAGTTTTTAATATTCATTACATTATTTGTTTAATGAGATTTCGAATATTGTGAGTACAAATTGTTTTTATGGTTAGTTAAACTTTAGTGTATACTTTCGGACATTTGATTGGTTATTTTTATGAGAGAAGTGAGATTGTCAGGGTCTTTTGTGTTGTAAAAAAATGGGTGGAAAGAATTTTATATTATTTTTAGCGATTTGAAATCGGAAAAACACCGACTGTTTCTAATGCGCAGCTTAGGAGAAAGCTAAATACTCGTGTGCATTCCCTGAGCCTTTTCTTCCTTCTAAATAGCAGAAAGTCAAAATTAATTTGTCTGCATTTCACATTTTCAATTTGATTAATATTACTCATACGCGTGATTAATGTTACGTATACGTATGCGTCGTGCATAAAAATATACTTGAAATTGTTCATTAAATTTGTTATTATGAATTCGCATGAAAACAACCGATGCTATATTTGTCCTTGATGGATGCAATAAACCGGTTGTTTGTTTTGTTCATAATTAGTTTAGTTTTTTTTCTATTGATCAGATCAGGTTGACATCCATTTTCAACACGAATACCGCACATGCAAAACAAATACAAATATGTCGACCGAATAGAATGAGGCTCCCCAAAAGATTGGCGGCAAAGTGTAAATCGCACCTTGCCGTGATAAAAGCCGAGTACCCGACAGGACATTAGAGCAACGCAGGCATTGCGAGAGGGAAATTGCGTAGGATAACAAGTAAATTAGTTGTGACTATAGAAGCAGATATATCTTAACAACTTATACACACATACAAGTAAATTATGACTTTTTAGATGCAACTTTAAACTTTATAAAGCAAACGAAACACAAATCGTAACGATCGACGACTTACGAGCCGGGCCATTTCTTCACACTTGGGGTTTTGTTGAGCTTTTTGTAATATACATACTTACATACATACAACACAGCAATACTTGCGCAGTAGAAGCATAGCATATACTGAGTTAGTATGCCGAGCCGAAGCGATCGAACCGCGAACCGCAAATGTGTTATTTATTGTTCAAGGAGCGAGGACGGCAGCCGCAGATGAATCAATTGGGTCGATGCTGCGAGCGTGGCAGCACATTTATACATACACAGGCATATACGCAACTTAGATTACTATATATGGACAGCCCACAAGCGACGGGTGGTACTTTAGCATTAGAGGGAAGTAGGAAGAGCTGGCCGACCGCTGAAGTTGCTCAACGTATAGGCGGAGTTGGCTTTTGTTGCGTTCGTTATTTTTGTGATAGTGTGCAGCATGACGTTAAGAAACAAACAGCATGAAGTTAAGAATACTAACTAGAAGCGGACAACCAAAAACAAAACAAAAAAAAAACCCAATGCATGCGTACATATAGCGAAATTAAGGTAGCATTTACTATAGCAGCGAGCGGTGAGCGGCGCGGACGAGCAATTATAAGAAACAAATTAACGGAGCCAATGGGCGAACGATGCGGACACGCGAGGGCGTATTGGAAAAATTAGGGATACAACTTGTACATACTTTTTCTTATACATATATACACAAAGACAAAGACAACCACAGAATCTAAACAAAAGCAACAGAATTATACAACTCAGCAAGTAGGCGAGGGAACGGCAGAAGATTTATTATAGTAGCAGCGAAATTCAGGACGGGACAGTTAAAGCATTACTTGAGTAGTGTCGGTGCGGGCAAAATTTATACAATATTACCAAGAAAAAAACTCGAACGCAAAGCAGAAAATTCATTTACACCAAAACAATTTGAATGCACGCGGCCAGAGAAAGCAACAATGTGAGCCAGCAACAACAACAGTGATCACAGAAAAATACTTTACTACTCGGTAAAAATGTAATGACAAAAAATACAAAAACAAAAGTGCAACACTTTGTGCTAATATTTTTATGATTTACAAACATAGGAAACCGTTTGGGCAAATTGTAAATTTTTTATGATACGGTAAGCAACCAAGTTATACTGTAAGAGACAAAGGGACGAATTTCAAGCACAACACACCACACCACACCACACACAGCCACAAACTAAACACAAACACCAACACCAACACATGTACGTAAAAGCGCGCGTGCGCACACGCTCGTGCTCGTAGTGTTAATTGCAAATTTATTAACTAGTGAGCAAGTTTTGTAAAATTCCTGACAAACCGGAAAACAAAAGCAAACGAAAAGTGCGAAACGTAGAGGAAAATAGATGAACTATTTACTTTTGTAAAAAGCTAAACATGAGAAAACTGAACAAAAAAGTTAATTGAACGCATTTCGAAGCAGTTAGTAGTAGCACGTTCTTTTTTACAACATCACATTTACAAAAACAAAAATGAAATATGAAATCTGAAAAGTAAGAACAAAACAAAAATAGGAATTCAACACACTTGTAGCAACCTTCAGCAAAACTTCGCAGAGTAAGAACATTAACAACAACAAAATAGAAAAAACATTGTTATACATGCGTCGCTCATTTGCGGCCGAGGCGAAAATATAGAACAAAAAAATCAACATTTTAAATGCCACAACTAAAACCAATAACTTATTTCACCTTCGCCTAATGAACCCATTGACACACACACACACACACACACTTGGCCAATGTTCTTTTGCCACTGTCCGTTTACACACACCGACACACAAATATGCAAACAAGCCCACTGCAACGAGCATTTTGCACTTTGCATTTCGAATTGCGTACTTTGCAAGTGTTGCGCCTATACAACAACAACAACAAATAAACAATAATCCACTAACTAAATAGTCGTAAAGGGCAAAACATGTGAAAAAGGAAAACCAGGACAAAAACGCAAAACTAATTAATAATTTTGCTAAATATTAATGAAAATTAGAGGCCTCTACGCGTCTGTATTTCAAAAACTAGAATTTTCAATTAAGCGCAATTAAGTAGTAAGGCGCGAAATAACTATAGATGCTAAATTATTATGTGCCATACAAGTAACTGACTAAATAATTCAATTCATTTTCAATTGATCATTGAAGCTATGATTAAACTTCACTAGCTGATCGAAAATGTTTTATTTGTAGAAGGGAAACATATTCTTAGCAATTTCGAAATATTGTTTGCTATATTATATGGATTTTTTATTTATTTTAGCTTGAAAGCAAATTTACGCATTTGAGTTGCTATGAATTTCCTTGAGGAACATGTTATGAAATTTTCTGCTTTCATGCAAAAATCAAACATTGTGATTTGGTACAAATTTTTACATAATTATGTAAGCTGCAATTTACAATATTGTAATAATAGCAACAACAAACAAATTACAATTAAAATTAACGTAGAAATGAAAACGCTATTCTATCGCACCCTCATTCTATACTTCTAGGATTAGCTTTGAGATTTTATTCGAAACACACAGCCCCACACGCACTCACGAGAAACACACACACACACACAGCCATACACGCGCCAGACGCGAATTGCATATTGTAGAATTTGTGAATTTTGTAAATATTGCATTGTATCATAGAAGGAACGAAGACGAAGCTAAGTATTATGCAATTATTTTGATTCTCTCAAAGCAAGAAATGAACAAGAAAAGCTACAGCATCGTTATTGGCATTTAAGTAATCAAAATTCAATTCTGCTGACTATTTTTCACCAAATATGAAACAAAACTAACGAATCCAAACAACCAACCAAACAGCCACAGGCTTCAAACGATCCAAATGATTCAGAAATTGCAATAAAATGCAGATCCAACAACTTGCACACATTGCTCCCGAACTGGAGCGACACTTTTGTATAGACACAAACCCCCTCCCCCAAAAACACACAACAACAACAATCACAACTCCAGCAGAACACAGCGAAGCATTTTAGAACTCGTAGAATTGCTGCGAAGCAAGCAATGAGAAAGCGTAGAAATATCTAAAAGGAAGTCGAATAAAAACGTTTTCCTCCAACATATAAAAAATATACATAAATAAGAATATGAAAACAAAGGTGGCAGTGGAGACTAAGATGTAGCTGAAGATGGTGAATGAATAATGCCAATGAAAGTGTATAGCCCGCAAGCATTACATTACTTACACATTAACATAAATTACCAACAAAACTATGATTAGCATTTATGATTACGAGCTGCAGTCCTTGCAACCGCCACATGTGGCAAAATTTTCATGATTTTCAAAACGAGCACAACGCTGTGGGTGGGACGAAGCGGGTCGAGCGCCAAAGAAAGTGAGTGGAGTGCAAAGAATGGTGCTTGCGAGTTCTGAGACTTTCACACTGAGACAGAAGTGAGCGATTTCAGTTTTCAACAACTGTATTCGGCAAATTGCAAAGTTTACTATTGCTGCCAAAGTGTGAAGGATGCAATTTCTACGCAATGTTTGTTGTATGTTTCCAATGTTTTATTTCCTCTATTTTGCTTTCATTCCGATACTGAAGGATACTTTAATTTTTTCACAACTGACGCAAAACTGTTTACTTAAGTTCTAAGACTTTATTTTAAATTTAATTTCACTCTCTATAACAAAAAATGTTTGATTGATTTTGTATAGAAAAGAGCAACTTTTGTTATTCTATTTTTTTTACAGCGATTGTAATAAAAAACAATGCGTTTCTTTTTGGACTCGAATTTTTATTTCAAACCAATTGGCACTTCATATGCATGTACTGAATTCTTTTCTTTTTAACGAATGGAACAAATAGAGTTTGAAAATCATTTCAAACTCTCCTCCTCTCCTTTATACATTTTTTATATAAATTTTTGAATTTTTGCAAAATCCCGCAACGCCCCACTACACCAAAAGCGTTGCTTTTCATTTGGTTGCTTCTACAACGAAACCGCATAAACAACTCTCTGCAACAACAACAACCGATTTTTCTTAAACCGATATTCAATTTGTGAACATAACAGACTCTATGCAAGAAATCTTCATGCTTTCATACTAAACTTACGCCCACATGCCACACACACACATACTCACATTTAGTTCGTAGCGCTTTGAACTTTAGTCAACTGAAAGTGTGCACCTTTCGTTGGTGAGGTAGCAGCAGGTGATGATTGAGGATTGATGAAAATCATATAAATATATATATATATATATACACATGCATATATATACTGAAGCAATACCTAAATAAGCGCATTGACGACGCGGCACGGCGGGCGCCGGTCGGAGCGATCGTTGCGCGTAAATAGTAATTCACATTGTTAAGCCTAGATTTTGTTCCAATTGCGATAGCTATGCGACTGCAGAAGTGCGACGCGCGAGAAGTATAACGAATAAACTTAATTGCAGTAGTGTGAAAGTGAGAATACATATTTAGTACATACATACATATATATAGAGCGGCAGTCATTAACTTTTGTACACTTTATTAGAAGCGTAAGCCCAAACTAAGGCAGATTTTATTATCGCTACCATATATAGTGCATACACACACAAATGAATACATGCCACATGTATTTGTAGTAAATATATACATACATACATACATACACTTGCATACTCGCATACTTATGTACATGTGTATGTGCAGCTGCTGCTGCTGTGTAGCGACTTGAAGTTGGAGATGTTTCTGAGTTATGTGCGACGTTCGCGATTTCTGTAGCCTTATGACATTTGCTTACTGTTCGGCCAATGCTGTGATCCTGCCAAAATCTGCATTTGATTTGTTAATGGCACAAGTTATCATTTATGCATTTATGTTTTTTGTAATATTATTTGAACAACTAACCACTGCTTATTTGATAAAATTGTGAACATTCAATTGACACGAGAAGAAAAACGCAAACGAATGGTCACTGTTTGCCTCCGAAACGGTCCATAAACTTTGAAATTGCATTTAAATGTTGAGTTCGGCACCTACAGTTTTCACTGTAAATTTTTCTCTAATTTTGTGTATGCGCCAAAGTTGAGCTGAAAGTGGAAATGGAAATGGAATTCAAGTGTCCAGTGTACAAGAGCGAAAATTAAAAAAATCATTGCCCCCAGTGTCGATGTCAAAAATGAAAGGCATATCCCTTCAGGATTTCATATTTTATGAGTTTAGTGACTCTAAGACTGACGGCGCTCATTTAAAATATAAAATTCGACACACGGCCAAGTTCCCTGAACATTTCACCCACTTTACCCTTTGAGCATCGAGAAATTCTAGTCAACCGCCAAGAACTAAGTCAGCTTTACATCCAAATATATCGAAACTTCCAATCTTTTACTTGTCTTTTAATCGAACACTCCATTCTGTGTCGACCTCCATTTGTGGTCGACTTCGAACTGTCAAACTGTGCAAAATGTGAGCCAATCATTTTCATGAAGCGTTGGTTAAGACTTTGCTTACTTACGTATTTTGTGATTAATTTTGTTTGTTTGTTTGTTTATTCGATTGCATTCGTATGATTGCTTTATTCTTTTATTTTCATTTTGTATAAATTATTTCTTTACTAAAATTTTTATAGAATTTCCACAGCACATCTTCAAGCAGCAAACTCCATTGAAAACACAAAACAAAACCAACCAAACATACTTTCTAAGAAAATTATATACAACGTTTTAACTTTCAAGCAGAAAACTAAAAAGAGAAACGATTATAACAAAGCAAACAAGTTGAAGATAATATTAACACCTAATAATATTAACGGTACCGACGTAAGAGAGAATTAACACTTAGCGTTTACATATAAAGTAATATTTGATGAATTAACAACATAAACTTCTTTTTCATTACACGATATATATTCAAGTGCTTCTTACATAAAAAAGTAAACAAAAAAATTAAAACCAAATTATATATACATTACATTATGACATAATATAATGATACTATTTAACATTAAGCATAACATTAAAACCTAACAATGAATTACAACAAAAAGAATTAACCGCTTTAGAGTTTTATAAAAATTAAAAATAAACAAAAAAAAAAAAAACAAACAAACAAAAAAACACAAAAATCACTTGTTTCCATGAATACGTTTGACCGACAATGGCGAAGCGACGGTTTGTTAGTAGAGCGAGACGCTGATCATTTGATGCATTTTACATACATACATACAAATATTACAAATATTATTACTGCAAATAGGACAAAAGCAGAAACACTTAATGCATAACAACAACAACAAATAAATACAGTTATATGAAAAGGAAGATGAACAGCAACAACACTTGTAAATAGCTATTGAGAGGAATGCGGTCGAGGACCTGTTGCGATTCGTTTGCTTTTTTGATTGAAAACGAAAGAGAAATTTGTTGACTGTAAGTGCAAAATGTCCTTACTGCCCTGCAGTCTGCCGGCACGTATAAGTGCGGTTTTCTTTGACATTTCCCCCCTGAATACCATTTAAGATTACAAAGAATACGTAAACCACAGAGACGAAGAAATCGTCGAGTGCGAAAGTCAAAGCGAAAACTTCCAAATCGAAATCAGTTGAGATAATTTTATACTTGTATAAGCAAAGTGAGAACTCTTGTGAACACACGAACAGCATATGTTGTAAACATACACACACACACACACACATACAAGACACACACACACACACACACATACAAGAGACACACACACACACACACACACACACACACATACAAGACACATGCACATATGCAAAGGACGCGCGAATGTGAGGCAATCAATAATTGCCACCCAATTCACCTTCTAGAGCGTTATGCGAAAATGTAGTGATAATTTTAGCTGTTAAACAACATTTAAACAAGAAACAAATATGAAAACATTGCAAGAGCTAAGAAAGCGTGCAGTCGCTGCCATTTCAAAGTAGTAAATCAAGCAGAGAGAGCAGCAAATTACTGAACAAACAAAAATAAAGTTATTTACCAAAAATGCTTAGCAACAAACCATCAAAGCATCAAAGCAACACTAAAGTCTCCCTTTCCCCCCATGAGTGAGGGGCAGTGTCGAAGCATGGCAAAGTCAATTTCGCAGTCTTTTCGTTTGGCAGCTAAAGGCAGCTCAAGCACTTCAATGGGCCTATTTATCGAGCTACGACTATTAGCTTTTACACATAACCACACACACACACAATAAAGCCATGGCCCAGTCAAATTGACGGTTTCAAGCTGAGTTCAGTTTGCATCCACCGAATGCTGCGCATTGCATCGCAACTCGTGCGGCTTGCGTCCGCGGCCACAGTTCTGCTTCGCCGTTCCATTGTATAGATCCCACTAATCGACCAGACTCACACACCCACTACAACCACACACACATAAACACACAAACATACATACAATTGGCAGCTGTGGCCACTCCTTTGGTTTAGTTGTGTAGTTGGGCCATTTTTGCCGCTTTTTACGTTTTCGCACACTTCCCTCCCCCCCACCAGTTCCTACGTTTCTTTTCGCTCAAACCGTGCAAAGCGATTCTGTGCAGAGCATTTTTTCCATTAGAGCAAAAACCTTAGGACATTACATATGTAGATTTAAACAAAACAAAAAATCGTTAGTAAAAGACTGAGCTACCAAAAAGAGAATAATTAAAGCAAAAACAACAACAAAAAAAGAAAAATAAAATTAAAAAATACAAAAATCATTAAGAAAACATTTCGTATACACAAACAACAACAACAACTACAAAAACAGAAAAACACACAAACATGTTTACGATGAAATGAATATAAATTTTTTATACAACTGTGAAGAAGTAAAACAACAACAACAACCAAGACGATAATGCAAATTATTATGCATACATACATACATTAATTATCAGCAGCTAAATATCAACAACAACAGCAATTAAATACATAAAAGTTGTTTTTCATTTAGGTATTTTGCTTTAAATTCAATTCTACTACAAACCACACAATATCACACAAGATTTTCGGTCTGCCAGATCGGCAGTGCGGCGTTTTGTTTCGTATGCCATGAATAAAGTTCTCGATAAACGGTTAGGTGGTTCGAGTGCCAAGCGTTGACTGTGATTCGCGTTGCTAAGTTCGGGCGAATAGGCCGACAGTAGGGAAGCTGTATTTGTATGCATTGCTTGTCTGCGAAGTTCATACTATCATCATCTATGCTTCAACAAACCAATAGTCTGGCTTTCCATAATCGTGCAGATATACTAAGCCAAAGCGCTGAGAATACAATAATTATCGCAAAGAGTTGTCTCGTCGGTCAACACGAACCATGATTTTGACGATTAGTAGTTCAATGTTGATAGAAAATGATGAAATTTGGTTACCCAAGCGGTTTCATACGTATTTCTTGAGTGACAGTTATCAGAAATGATTAACGAAATACGTAAATTTGTCTGCTATTGGCTATTGGATCAGAATTAAAGGCTATGATCTGTGCATTTTGGTGAGCCATCCATCACGCTGCTATTGCCGTGACTGTTAAATTTCTGTTCTCTACTAAAAAAAATCTCATCATTTTCAATAAATAGTGAAAACTTTGAAACCTCCCCTGCGGATATAATCAATAAGGGATTAACTCGCCTATCAACAGCCTCCCTCTAGGCAGTACAGCCTAAGCCGAGACGTGCAGAACAATTGGTATAATTATAAAAAGCTGGGCTTTTAGGTTAGGATACTAATAGGTTAGGAAAGTCTAGCTTCTATAGAGTAGACAGCTTGTCTTCAGAACTGCACTCTAAAAGTTAGTGCAGTGAATAATCAGAGTAGGCCAGCGAAATAGACTAAACATTACCACAAAGCAAGGAACCACAAACCTACTTCGCAAGTTGGAGTCCGCTTGGCTGTGGCACTAATAAACTGCAAGCCCCTCGTCGTCTATCGATCACTTTAATCATGTGCCACTTCCCAACCTGCAGTCTGCTCGTAGACCAAATCCTTAATCCTTACACGAACAAAACAACAAAAGCAAAAACAACAAGAATACTACACATAGAAAGTAATGCAAACTGGCATTTCTGCACACAACACACCACACACCAATAGACGACAGCTCACCACTACACACAGATTAACTACTACTATAGAATACTTGAAATGATTTCCACCACTATTCGCCATAGACAACAACAATACATCTCGGAACACCGTACATTCGTTTGGGTTCGCTTTCTGACTCTCTGACAAGCCAACTAAAGCGCACTGCAAACAGCAAACCAACCTAAATATGAGTAAAATTATTTAAAGAAGTTCCTAAACGCATTTAAAGCGCAGCGATATCAAAGCCAAAATGGCGAAAATGTTCAATTTATGCAAATGTGTGTGTGCAGAGAAAGACATTAATAGCGAACGCCAGCATTCAACCAGGAACTTCGATCTATTGTATGATATTTGTTTTGGTTCAGTAATCAAACAACCACAACAACAACAAAAGCAACAGCAACAAACAGCAAACCGTAAACAACAACCACAACAAATTAATTAAATATATCTACGCACAATTCATGCATTAAATAAGAATACAATAAACTACAACAACAACAACAACAAGTAAAACGCAGAATTTAGTATACCCGAAACAAAATGCTATGAATAATTGATTATGTACCGTTAAATACGTAAAAAGCGAAGAATTGTTTTCAATTACAACATAAACATTAAATTAAATTAAGCCAAGAATCAAGTATACACTTTGAACGAAGAGCAAAAAGCAGAAGAAGAAGACGACGAAGAAGACGAAAATCATCAAAAGCGAATGAATAGCGAGAAAACAAACAAATTCAAAATTAAACAAAAACAACTACAAAACATTAACATTGAAATGCATTTCGCTTTGCAGCTTGGACGCATTCGTTTCGGATTGTTTCACTTCTCACACTTTTCGTTTCACTAGAACGCATATATACCAAATATACCTACGAACATACATACATACATATACATACATGCATATATATTATTTATGAAATTAGAAGCAATTATTATCTGATTATTGAAGGGAGATTGCCGCGTTTTCTTGAATATAAGCAAAACACAACAAAAGCAAAAGCAAAGAACTAAAAAGAAAAACAAAAATACATAAACAAGAAACGAAAATTAAAATAACAAATAGGACTTAACACAGAACCGCAGCGTCGCATAAAATCAAATTTGCAAAAGAAAAAAACAAAATGTTTAAATAAAGCAAAGATACAAGCAAACAAATATATGAAGGGGAAATTCATTAAAATTTGCATAAAACCGATACATACACAAAGTAGCATTGCATTGTGAGGAAAACGTTAAGCGCCAGCTATAAGAGGCAAAACAAATACTAAAACAACAAACAACAAATCACAAAAACAATGCATTATTAAGGCATTAATTGCATAAACGAAAATTATAAAGCAGCCATAGCAGAAGCAGAAGCAAAGCAAAGCAAAGAAAAAGTACGATTCCCATGAAGGTAACAGAAATTATTATTAAATAATTGATTAATGAATTAATTATTATTATTATGATTATTATATTGTATTATTAACTGAAATATTTAGATGAAATGATAAATTCTTAATTATATAATATTATTATAGAAACTTACAAGTAAAGAAAGAATAATAAAAATTACAAAACAAAAATATAGAGAATATTATATTAAAGAAACAAATAATTTGAAGTGCGTTTCATTTGTGCGGCGGGTGGAGAAAACACTTCAATACTGATTGAAGAAGCCGGCGATGCTAGTCCAAAAATAATTCTGGTATCTCGTTCGAACGAGATGAAAGCATCAGATCACATATCACTAGCGAACTTCTTACCGCTGCTCATTTCCCTTCAACAAGATGCACCCTACCAACGAATGCCCAGATACGTTGTACTTACGAAACAAATGTTGCTAAATAAACTAAAATCGGATGTGTTTTCTTTTAAAATGCAATATTTTTATTATCTTCTTTTTTGTTTTCGCTATTTTACATATATTTTTTTTATCAATATTTCTACGAATAAAGCAAATACAAATTGATGTTCTCATTGCGGTTATGTGGTGCATACATACGAACATGTGACCATCACATACTTTAACGTGGCGTGTGAGACCGTCGGGCGCACGTTCAACGCCCAACATTTAATATATACAAATCAGAGATGTAAGCAGTTTAGAATATTTACGAAAATCGAGCACTTGAGGCGTTTGATGCACCTACCTCTTCAAATGAACTAAAAATAATAAACTACAAAATAAATGAATAGTATTGCAAGTGACGTCATTCAATGGTACAAATCTATATCTATATTTAAATGTGCTGAAATTGTAGATAAACGGAAATTTGAAGTTAATTTGAAGAAATTTAAATTGGGCAATAACTCAGTCAAGGTGATGTTACTAATGTTTCGATTCATTTTCATTTTTAGTTTCATATATGTAGGTTTTTCGCATTGAAGTACAATGGTACATTTTTACGTTGCGGCTATTTATTACGCTTCCATTCGTTTTGTCTTTTCGAGTTTGCTTTTTTGCCGTTTGTTTTGGGCGCAGGAACACTTGGCGGTTAATTTCTTTGTTATCATTCCTATCAACTTGGCATATTTATCTTATTAAATTAGAACAAAATAACAACTAAGGGATGCATTTTTGGTTTACGACAAATAAACCAAGTGCTCCAGTTGAGCATGAGCAAATTTTCGCTATTTGCATTTGCGTTTTTCTTTTCTCAATGATAAAAGCAAGCAACGAAAGCAATCGTCTAAGAGAAAGCCTCTGGCCTCAGCAAGAACTTTTGATCGCACCCTACTTTGGATAGATTTACACAATTGCCACAGTTCCAAATATCTTCAACACTTTCGAATAGAACTTCGAAAGTGGGAGAAATATTTTCACACCTGCTGTCAAACAGGCGTTTTAGTTTAATTTAAAGCTGTGCTTTGCATATATGACGAAATTCGAATAAATTCGTTGTCAAGAGTTCAAAGGCATTTCAAAAATTTAGTAACCGTACAACCAAGGACTAACTAACAAAGCAGCGATTTTGATTATGATTTATAAGAAGTGGTATATGAAGTAGGTAATGGAGAACAATTTCGCAGATATGTAGTACACGTTACAAAATTTCTTAATGGTTTCTTTTCGCACAACATCCTATATAGATATTTTAATTTGTGGTCGATTAATTTATATATTTACGCACAATTATTATTACTTCAACTAACAAAAATACAAAATATTACAATTACAGTTTAAGTATAATAAATAAATTATATCACAACAATAAAGACAAATGCGATTTGTGCGCGAGCATGGGCAGAGTTCAATGACATACAAAGAGACATTTTGGCGATTTTTGCATAAGGACATACCAATGCCCCACAAATAACTGACAAAGCTTGCTTTACGAAAAAAAAAATCGGAAAATAGAACACGGAGCAAGGGACAAACAATTCAATACAAATATGTTCTCGCGTCACAACAGCCTTCTCTTTCTGTAGCCTAGTCTATTGCGTCCTGAGCACAAATCCCGTCTGCTGGAATGGCGCAACATTAATTTAAACAATTATAAACAAAAACATTGATACGGAATTGAAGTGAAATTAATCAAGGAGGCTTGTAGATTTAAAATAATGGTGATAAGTAGGAAGTTGAAAAACAACACAACGTCAGTAATGTGTGCATGCCATCCAGCAGCGTCAGATTACAAACAGCATCGAATCTTGCAGCTAACCAGCCAGTCTCTCGCTTTGTCTCTCTCATTCCATCGTAAACACGTTCCGCTGCTGCTGAATGTGATTTTGGGTTTGCTGTCTTACTATGGCGCTTCAACGGACGTAGCATGTACGCGCATTGCTCCCCCTCCTGTGAGGTTCACTGAGATCCAGTTGCATTGCTGCTGCATAATACTAACTTTTGCTGAGCGCCTTCTTCTTTCTTTGTACTAGAATGTCATAGAATGGATTATGACTGATGGACTGCGTTAAGCGTTTAATCCACTCCTGTTGATCTTCCTCTGTAGCGGCAGACATGCGGTATACGGTATGCTTGCCCTCAACAACCTGAAAGAAAGACGTTGCAACTCAGCATGACGCAGCTATGAATGCGAACTCACCTTGCCCTCTGAATCAGTCTTACATGCTTTAATAATATCAGCGCCACCGGTGGCAAACAATTCGAAACAATGCGGTTTACTGCGATCGTGAATTTCTCGAACCTTTGTACGAAAAAAATAACAATTAGTAATATTGGAAAACGAACTCAAGCAGATTTTGATGACTTACCGAAATATTTTCTAACGGTATAATGCCTCTAGGCTCTTTATCTGTGGTATACTCGAAATAATAAAGACAATTGTCGTTCAATATGAACCAACGCCGCTTCCACGACTTATACCTGCAGAGAAACAAATCAGAAAGATATTTTATTTAGTAAAACGATTTATGGGAAACTTAAATTGCAATAAATACACACCGTCCTCCCTGTTTCCAGAGCCAGCCTTCTTTGTCCGGATTGAAGAACGTATGCATTAGATCGTTGCCATCATCTTGGGGTATTTTGAATGGTTCGGTGCGTATGGATTCGTAGAGTGATTCCAGCAAACCTCTTGGCAAATCGCCGCCGTTATTTATGCCTCGATTCATTGAAATGAATTGTTCAACGGTGGGCTTGTCCTTGACCTGTAAATACAAATTCATAAAATCAAGCAAGCTAGAGAGCAAAGGACGAGATTAGCCGGTTGAAGTTAACATTTTATGAAGCTGTCTTAATGTATAAACAAATATCGCGAGTCCGAACCCATACGCTGCGGTACTATAGAAATTCCAATGTTTAAAAATAAAGTACAACACCAAATAATAGAAAATGTTTATATTTTCTCAAGCTGTCAGCTCTTGGAATGCATTTAGAAATCTATAGCCTTAATGTACAAAACATCCTATTGTGCCATTGTTTATTTATAGTAAACAATTTAAAATTTTCTTAAGCAACACATTTCTGAAATGAACGTTCTTCCTTTTGCCAAAAAATGAAAACAGTGTTCTGCGTTTTGCGCACCATAAATTACTGAATTACGAATACCAGCGCCAGTGGCAACAACAAATGAAAATTTATCATTTAAAAAGCGTACAACATGAAAGCAACAGGCGCCAAGAATTTAAATTTTTTTAAACTGTAGAAGCAGCCAAATTGGGATACAAAGCGCAACTTGTAAATCAAGTTTCAATTTTCACATTTTAGATGGGTTCAATAAAATATAGCCAGTGAAAATGAGATTATTTGCTAATGCAAATGATATTACGAACAAATGTTCGAAGACCCAATTCCACCAACAACAGTTGCAATTATGCAATCGTGATGGCAGTCAGCACGTGTGCAAACAATTCATTGATTTTTCACTCCCAAATACAGCATAGCCAGTGTACGTTAATGCAAGTGAACAGCAGCAACAGCATCAGTTCTAGCAAACAACAACGAATGTTATGTAAACTGTACTTGACCTATTTTTAGAATTAAATAATTACTATAAACAAATGAGATCATCAGGCGTCAGAGTTCAGACGAGCAGCTCGCCGACAACTGGTGGCTGTGGCAATGTTGGGGTGGACGCACATTGTGCATTTAATTCATTCATTTATGTTGCGTTTGTGTGTTAAACACAAGTAAACGCTCCATCGAGTGAGTGCAACGGAAATTCTGCGGCTTCTACGCTTTTAAGAGTAACTGAGCAGACAGACGGTTGCGAACTTTAGGGGCATTTGTGGCCACCTGCACAGCACCGGCCGAGAGGGACACTACCGATTCTACAGACAACATAGAAACATAGACGCTGGCACCCAACGGAATTTGTATACGATTGGCCCCTGCTCAGCTAAAAATAGACATTTTGGCACACGCAGCACTGTTCTGGTCGCATGGTGTTGCTCGAATATTTTTGAGCACTTGTGCAGCGCTTCCTTCAGCGTTTCGCTATGCTGTTGTTTCTTGCATTTTGTTGTATTTTACTGCATTTTAATTGATTTCCGCTTCTCGAGGGCATACTAACAAACAGACACACGCACAGCTCTGCTATGTATATTTGGCGGACGGTTGACAGCGGTCACAGCACTCACCGATGGGTTGTGCAGCGATGTATTGAGCATTATGATGGCAAAACTGAGCACGTAACATGTGTCCGTATTGGTGAAGATATCCGGATTGAGCTGGCAATAGCGCTGCGCAAAACATTCCATCATACGATCGATCTTCTGCGCTTCACCCGGCAGTCGAAATGACCATAAAAATTGTCTGCAATTGAACGTTCAAGAATTTTCATTTTACTCCGAGGGAATATTATGTGCAAGAATGTAAAACGTCTACCTTAAAGCCTGCACCAATATGAGGTTTGTGAAGTCATGCAACGCTACGAACGACTTCAACACATCCTCATTGAAGTCGTTTTTCTCACCCAGATAATCACCTGCAAGGCAAAAGGGAAACAAAATCAGAACATTTTCACGTGTGTGTCTGTGGTTATTTTGATCTTACCTATTGCAGTCTTATTAAGACCTTCACCTTTGTATAAGAAATGCGCAACATCTTGTGGATCGTGCCGCAGTAGACGATTCTCTACCAAATATTCAATGCCTGAAAATATTCAGATTGGGAAAGGTAATGAATTCCAATTGTTAAATGAGCATCGACAATCACTATGAACACAATGGAGAAAACATTTAAATTTTATGATTTCTGCAAGTCATAGCAATTTTATTCAAGTTATAGTCATTTTCGAGCTGGGCAGTCCCCAACCCACAAAGAAACTTCCAATAAGGGAAGCACTACCCATTTTGGCGACCAAAAAGCAACAGCGAGAGCACACAAAATAAGGGCGCAGCAATGTCAATCAATGCGAACAATTTGCGCTAAACCGGAAATTGATCGGCGCATAGTCATAGCCCTGTAATCAACGAAGAAACGTACCGAATTCACCGGCAACAGCGCCAACATTACCCGCAACAAACAGACACTGAAAAACAAAGCAATAATGGAAAATAAAGCGTGGAATGCGTGCGTGCGCAGTGGAGCATTTTCCATGCATGCGCAGCGATTAGCGGCCTCGCAGGCGTGTTGGCAGCAGGCACACACCAAGCCAGACGAACACTTATCGTCTGTTGTGCAAATGCCAAAATGAAGAGTGCAGCAACGCTACAAATCGCGACCAAACAGTGGGTGCAAAAACAAAATTTGGAATCAAAGCGAAAATGAAGCAAGCAAACAAAACTGTCTCGCGCCACAAGCCAATAAGGCAGGCAAGATAAACAAACGCGCTGAAATAAACCACGACTAATGCACAAATACTTCTGAAATTGTCTGTGCGTGCCGTTGAACGGACCACAGCGTGTTATGGCAATTAAATTCGTTACGAAAGTGGCATTGACTGGTATGTCGATGGGTGTATCGATGCATAATAACTGCGTCGATCACGATATCGCAAAAACCGTTACAATAATTGTTGACATAATTTTTTGTTGTTGCTATTAAATCCACAGCAATTTGACTGGACGATGACACCGCAAAGGTGTGACATTGCTTCTTGGCGACAGTCGACAGGGTCCGTACGGACAGTGATGTGAGGTTTGCCGATGATCAAATGGAAATGCCAGAGTTGAAAGGTGATAAACCACCTGCACTGAACTACTTTAAATAGTTTGGGCTTTAACCATTGCTACTGCTGTCATTGCAGTCAAGAATTCCATGCGAATACAAAAACGATTCGTACACATTTATGAATTGATGTTGAAAAGACGAGTCAAACATTTTGCTGACATAGGTATTATTGCCGCAATAATTTTTGAAAAGAATTCTAATCATCTGCAGCTATTTCTGACGAATTCCAAGCTTCCATTAGGATAATTGAAGTAATGAGCTACCAAATCAAGTGAAAAGGCAAACTGCCACGAATAAAATTCTGTGCAGAGTGATGAATGGAAAAATTTCTAAATAAAGCAGAATAAATTCTTCCCCCAATTATCGAGGAGAACGAATGACAAAGTGCGCAGCATAAGTTCAGCACAGCAGGGACGAAGCAGATCGCAGTTGCAGCCTGACGTAAGGCTGACAAGGAGAGGGTGGACGGACAGACGTGCAGCATGTGCGACAATGTAATCAATGCCATACGAGTGAGAAAGCGGCGGCAGATGAAAAAGCAATTACACAACAATCGTTTAAAAGTTAATTTAATAACGTAAATGAGCTACATTTAGCGACGTCGCGTTGTCCGTGCGAGCGAGCGAGTCGGCTAAATGTACGCACAGGAGCGCAGTGCGAACACGCGCCGGCATTAATCCCTGTCTGGGTGCGTGCGGGCGTGTAACGACTGACAAATTTGACAGTTCGTTGACACTTGAAGGCACTGCAAATGAAGCATGTGTTCGGAATTAATTTCGTCAAATTGTCAGCGTAAAGTGTGGCGCGAGTGACACTCCTGTGGATTCTTCACCTTGATAAATTTTCTTTTGCATTTCTCATTGTGAACTGCAGTGAGCAGACACGGGGATCACTTCGTGAGCAATTCAGATTTTTATGGGCGTTCTTGAAATTTACACACGTTTTCTTTTGACGTAGAGGACGACGATTGAATTTTTGTGTTTGTGTATTAAGGTAAGAGATGGAATTTTCATCTCGTACACACCTTTTTTTGGATCCATGTTGAATTTCTTTCGTCCTATCGACATCTGTTTGTCTTTGTTGGAATGTTTGCAGTCTTCGGGCACTTCCAGTGCCTCCATTTCCGAAACCACCTCACACAGTTCATCTTTAATTTGCTGCAAGTAAATAAAAGGGAAAACATACATTAACTCATTTCGAAAGAACAATGTAACTCTAAATAAAAGTATACAAGTTTATATAGTTTATATGCGCCAGTGTCACTTCCTCCTTCTTTTCATCAAATCAGTATTTTATACGAACGCAGCATGTCGGATATTTGCATTGCATGCCCGCGAAATTTATAGCCGGAAGCGGCAGGAGACATTTTCGCAAGTGGCAGCGATGAATTTTAAAAATACTCGCGACACTGCGAATAATTAAGCAAACAAGCAGCGTGTCGAAAGCACTTTTTCTTCAGATACTCGGACAACAATAAAATAACTGCTCAATGCGACAACAATGCCATGTCAAATCAGTTCCGTTCAGTCCGATGTGAGCTTCTGTCACCGCAAAAAATTGCACTAGTGAAATTTCAGTTAAATCTGAAATCAAAATCGGCGTTGAATGCGGTAACGATATAGCAATTGTTGTGCAAGAGTGAACGGCTGGAATGGCTGGCGTAGCAGAGATTTAGGCGGCAAACGTCAGTGACACTTAAAGGCCGTCCATATGGCATCAACGTTCGGCCGCTACAGTGTCAGTGACTGGAAAATTTCAATTCAAAATTAAGTAAAACGTTTTCGTTGAAACATGTGCGAAAGTACAATTGAAACTAGACTTTTAAGTTGCTGTAAGATGAATTACATACTTTGCTATTGAATGAATGCGATTTAAAATTTGTTTAAATCTCCGGCACTTTGATTTGTTTAATGTTGGTTTCGTCAAAACAAATTATGCTTTAAATGCTCCTCTTTTGCAAGCTCTAATAGAATTTAATAAGATCTCAAAGAACTCTTTGGTGGACTTCACTACTTCTAACTAAAGCAATATTTTTAAACTTGTTGAATTCTGTTTTTAATTAAGTTATCGATTGTTACGTAATATTATTTTGTTACTTATCCATTATGCTGTCCTTTATTAGTCAGTAAGCAAACAATTGTTCTTTGACTAATTACACTGATCAACAGCAAAATTGCTTTTCAGGGGTTTGACATCAGTTCTAGGGTAATTAGGGAGCGCTGATTTCGAATCCGCAAACCGTTTTTAAAACTTAGTTTCCGGTTTATTGGTTTAGAAATTACAATCCCAAACGTAAAAAAAGTCAGGGAAAATCCGAAAAAGTGACACGCCCATTTTTTGCGAAAACGGAAACTAAGTTTTAAAAACGGTTTGCGGATTCGAAATCAGCGCTCCCTAATTACCCTAGAACTGATGTCAAACCCAGAAAAGCCGACCAAAAGTCGAAATTTGTTGCCCTGTGTTATTAATAAATGAAAAATGAAATGAATAAAGCCAAATTTTTCGGTCTAACAAAGTGACTTTTTCATTAAAAAAAATACACGCTCGAAGTATTATAAAAATAGCTCAAAAGCCCAAGCTTACAGTCACAATGGGGATAAAAATACCACCACAAACCAGGCACGACAATTTGTCAATTTAGATTCAAGTGACTTTTACATTGACACAGCTTTTAGCATCTCTGCTCATTGGCATTCGCGCCGCTCAAGTGGCTGACGTCTCTTTGGCTGGCACATCGCAAAAACGCAGTTTTCATGAAACGTGATTAAAGAAATTAAACCGGAAAATATCAATTGCCATTGGTTCGAGTTAAATGAGTGATGACCTCTGTGTCAGGCGCGAGCGGACACTCGCGAACTGAAAGCGGAATTGGGTGGCAGAGTATGTGGTTTCACTTTTGCCTACTACCGATTTGGCGTTTTAATTAAAGTAATGAATACGCTCGTGGCCACGAGTTACACGCGGCAGTGTATTTGACAAGTTATGCAAAGCTGATAATTTGTGCAGGCCGGGGGTTATGTGGTCGTATTTTATTTATTGTTGACATTGCCAATTTATTTCTTGAGGCGTGATTTGTTACTGAGGGGCCGATGATCTCACAATTCAAAGGGGATTTTGCGGGTATTTGTGAATGGAAAGTACAAATATACACAAAACATATAAACACTGCTTGCCAACCACCCACAAAGCAACAAATGACGTTGCATTGGCAGAAGAAAATTAATTTAGATGTATCATCTAAATTTTTGGAACTCATTACGTCGTGTTTATTATTTAAATGTTCATGTGAGTTGTGGTTGCATACTTCGGGCGGGAAAGTGTATATATACAAAATACGGGACTACCAAGACCATTAATAGCTACAGTTGAATTTGATCATTTTTTAACTTTTAAAAATCTTATTAGAACATTACGAAACGAGAGTGATAAACATTTACAGATTGAATTTAAAAACACTTCTTGCAATTTTCGGGGTCGCATACATTAATTAGTTGAACAATCATCAACTTCTTTAAATTCTTATACAAATTGAGTTACGGCAATAAAATGATCAAATCGAACGCATTTGTACTATTAAGATACAGCGGCGTATATGTCAAAACCTGTATTCCTTACTTATTACACCAAAACTACGTTTCGGTGCTCTCTTCGCCTCAGCTTCGATACATTGATCTCACAGTATTTCCATCTTTTGTTTGACTAATTACACATTCCCACAGCTGAAATGTGGTAAGCGTCAATTAAATACGCAATACATATTCATCACTTCTCGTCCCTTTCCGTTCAATGGGTTAACCCATTAATGATGCTGCTTGCTTTCTGGTTCGAAAACAAAAATTTAAATTTCAAACGAGAAACGTGTTTCAAGCCTTGCCTTCCACCTTAGCTGCGCAACGGCCGAAGAAGCTAATTAAAAGCCAGAGAGACCACGGATCTCGTTGAGAATGCCAAACATTTCAAATTCAGTGGCAAATGACAGCTTAGCCGAACACTTAATAAGCCGCCCAGCTATGGCGCACTGGAGAGTAACATCCGCAGCGCACAGCGATTGTTTTCAGCGGCGTACACGCCGCAGGAAACCTGTTCCCGTCGTACGCTCGACGTGGAATTAGTGAAATCAAATTAAGGTAATTGATCAAAATGCCGCTTACGTACTTCGCAGCGCGGCTATTATATGTTCCGACCGGTTTTCTGACAAAAGCAAAAGATTAAATCACTTAAAATAGTACCACAATTGAGAAGTGTTTTTGTCGCTGTCGCTGTCGCCGTACCTTGTGGTTGCGCAGTATCACAGCATTTTGTGCAGCATTATTGCGATTCCGAAGTATGACATTCCTGCAATCATCGCACAGATAGTTGTTGTTGTCATAGCCTCGGACGCCACCGCCGCTGAACGTGTTAGATCTTCTGTGCACAGCATTCGCGTCGCCGATTCGGTTCTCCTTGTTGTTCTGCGAGTTGCGTTCGTTTTCGCTCTGCGACGTCGAACTGTCATCGATGAAGCGCAACTCGCCACCCTCGCTATCGATCGGGTCAAGCGTCGCCTCCGAGGAGGGACTGTAGGGTCGCCAGCTGTCGCTTGCGCTGTCGCCATCCTCGGAACCGTCGTCCAGCACATCGCCGACGCTATTGGAGCGTAGCGCGCTGCGTTCGCGATACGGACGTCGCGACACCACCTCGCCCTGCTCGTTCAGTATCAGCTCAACTGGCCGTGAGATGATCAGCGTGTGTTGCGTGGTCGTGGTAATGGACCGCTTGAATTCGGAGCGTTTGTTGACGATGAAAGTGTTGGGCTCGCCGCTCGGTTGGCGCACAAAGCTCACGTCGCGGGTCACCTCCTTGTCGACTGTGGTCTGGGCGCTGAGCGTAGTCGGTGTCGTTGGCGTAGTGAGCGGTGGACGATTTGGCACGTTGGCTGGTATATTGTAGGTGGCAACGCTGGAGAAGGGCGCCAAAGGTGGCGAGCTCGGCTGTGGCGATGTGCATTTCGGAGTCGTGGCACTGGACTGTCCCTTGCGCTTTGACTCTGGCGGCGTGTTCGGCTGAGATTGGTCGGCAAGGCTGTTGCAACAACAACGCGAGCATAGCTGCGATACTCTGGTGCCCGTCACAAGGCCGCGTCGGTCGTCGGCATCGGCAGCATTCACATCGTCATCTTGCAGATTATCCGTGGGAGCACCTGTTGCCGTGACGACGCGATTCTGCGCAATGCTGGGCAAAAAGTTTAGCGACTTTTTGCCGCCGCCGCCGCCGAGCACGCGCACGTCGGGCGCCACGTAGAAAGTACTGTTGGAGCTGAGGTCAATGCAACTCCGCTGGAAGTGCTTGCTGCCCACAGCACCCAGCGCCGCCGACTTCTTGTTCTTTGGCTGTCGCCGCAGCGAGGAGAACCAGTTTGAGATGCTTGGTCGCTTTTGCTGCTGGTGTTGCAGGGAAGCCATGTTCGTGCCGGCGACCGAATTTGCTTAGGCTCGGCACGATGCTGCCAACTGGCCGTGTTGTTGTGCGGTGTTTCTTCTTAATTCGTTTTGTTACACTTGTTTTTTTCTGCTTAATGTTGGTTTTTCGCTTTTCTTCTGCTCACTTTCTTGTTATTTGTATTTGGCTTTTTACTTCAGCTGCAGGAGTCTACTTCCTTTCGAGTTATTTTTATTACTTTTTATTCGTGTTCTGACGACTTGAGCGTAATCACTCTTTGGTTGTTTTGTACGAGCGCACAAGAAATTATAACCGGTTTGCAGTTTTTTATTGTCGAGCGTAATTACTTTGGCTTCTTCATGCTTCAACTATGAAAATATTTGATATTTAAGTTATTGTGTACGACGACCATCGGTTGCAACAAGACACACAATAGCCAAGTTGCGGCAAGGGACAAAGCAGCGCGGCAAGTTCCAGGAAACCGACGGTACCGATCTTCTAAAGCTTCGGCTTTGGAATAGACGAAACGGAGGACGCGACGGTTGTTACTGCGAGACGGCCACGAAGGAATTACAACACCGACGTCGCAGCCAATATGTTGGACAGTTCGATGCCGACGAGCAATGAAAACAAAAAATTCAATTCTAAAACCTCCTGTCGTTGTATCCAATTGTTGGCAAGAAGACGAAATTTCTTGCGCAACACAAAAGCAAAACTAACGCAAGGCCATTGATTTGCCATTCGGCACGCGGTTGTGCGCTTTTGAATTAGCCGAGCGCTGAAAAAGAGCGCAGCACAACTTGCTTCCAATGCATACGAACACACGTTCGCAGACCAATTAACAAGGACGAAGGCTGTTTTGCAACATAACAGAACGTCGGCGTCTGCCACAGAGGCAATAAAAGTTACAAGTTATGTGCCCATTTACGTAAATAGAAAAGGGTCGTCAGACAGGAAGACTCAACTGCGAACATCCGAAGAAGTGCGCATAAATTAGAAACCATTCAAAGGAACTCACATAGGAATTCGAAATGGTGGTCGAAGGAACAGCAAGTGCTGTCTTTATTTATCTGCAACACAACAATGGCAGCAGAAAGTGGTTAAGTGGCTGAAATTCGTTTTCCGTTTGTTGCCAGAATGGTTTTGGGACAAATATCAATGGCTTTAAGGTGAACCTTTTTAATGAGAGTGCGGCCTGATAGATTGCGAGCGCAATTTTAGGCAGCGTTGCAGAAAAGAAAATTGTGTAGTGGACATAGTGAAAGAAGTCTATTCACTGCACATTTCGATTTATCTGTTATTTATGTCTCAATAAGACCTCAAGGTCTCATAAGTCAACAATCGCATAAGTCCCCGTGCTAAGGCATCACAATGCGCGGAGAATAATGCGATTTTTACACTATTCCAGTAAATGCTACGATTTTTCTATATATGTATTAACCTTTTGCAACTTACACTGCGCACGACTGGAATACGCAATTAGCCAACTCCTCACTCTCATTAGTATTTTAAATTTAAAAAAGGCCATCGAGTCGTAAAACATGCGCGCTGATGGCGGCGGCGGGGCATTCACGCCAATTTGTTTATTTTTTTTCGATTTCAGACGCAGAAAGTCAAATCAAATAAATCAAAACGCCCTGATGCGCACGTTCCGATAAGAAAGACCGGTGCAAACATCGGCGAAAGAATCGGGTAGCAGGTCAACACACTATTAAGCGATGGTATTTCAATCAGTTCAGTGCTGGCAAAGCGATGGACAGAGAATGGGTTCAGGTACGCAGCCACGATGCAACGGTTTTGTGATTGTGGTTTGTCTTTGACTCTTGGAAATTGATATGGACGAGCGTAGCGCACATGCTGGTCGGTCACGCACACACGCACACATCAGCATTAGTGGTTGCACCCAGCTGGGGCTTCTGAAGCCCTCGGATTACAGAAAATGGCGACAAGGTAAATCACTTAAACGACAACTGCTGCCAAAGTGGTGTGCTGCTCTCGCGGCAACAGTTGGCAATCTCATTACGGCCACATTAAAATAAAATTACGCACACAAAGCAGAACATGTGAGAATCCGCTTAGGGACCTGCGCCGGTGGGGTGGAGTAGCGGGTGCGAGCTTACGGAATGTCGCTGCTGACGGACCGAAGCTCACGTGGAAAAGAAATTCACCACAAGCGAAACCAATTGTAACCCAAATCCAATTAAAAAAAAAAACAAAGGTAGTTAAAACGGGGAACACTGTGGGAAACGAGTGCGCCGCAGTTGATGACAAATACACACACATTTACGAACTAAGTGGAATAAGTGTGAAAATGTGCAATAAGTCTAAGCGGCTTTTAAAAAGAGCTGGGCTTTCACTTTCGATTCGTAAAAAATGCAATGTATGTCAGCCACGAGCGGGGAAAACACGAGTATCAGTAGCCATGCAATTAAAACCAAATGAGAAAAATGGTCCGCAAAATAATTGAGTTCTTAATGCAACTAACTATTGAGCGGGGCAGTCGTGACTAAGTGCAGAAAAAAATACAATTACTTGGCGCACATGCAGAAATGTAGCGTTTAATTAAACAAATAAATATGTAAAAATGCATGAGTGAGCCTAATCAACAACAAAAACTACTACCTCAAATTACTGAAGCAATGAGCTAATAATGCTTTATCGACATACCGCCGCATATGAGTCAAGATATCGCCGCTTAAGGTTAAGGTGGATCGAATGCACCGCACCGCCGCCCCGTGGCGTATCTTATCAGATATGCACGGCAGAACACGGGATTTAGTATGCAAAGTCAGCGCGCACATTTCAGTACTTCGGACAACTCCTCAAGAACCCAAATAGTAACGCACTCATTGGTGCTTGTCAGACGACAAAGGCGTCATTACCAGCAACGAAATAAGCGCGTACGCTGTATACGCGGTTTCTAAAAATACTTGAGAAAAATAACTTCAAGTCTATTCTGTTATATTCAGTTCTGCTATGTATGGGCACCTTGTTGGGAATTTCAATGAGTTGCTGTGAAATTCCCAAATGCACGCTCAGCGGCCCGGCCTGGCACGGCTGGCTGGCCAGCGATTATTGTAACGTTGAATACGCGCGCATCGCTTCGGCTGTGCACTGCGAATTGTGAAAGTTTCAACTTGCAGAAATCACAATTTAATTAAGAACCCATTCGGGGTAGTATTTTTGTGTGAATTTGGGACAATGAACTTGACGGGCGACGGAGGCACTGTTTAGATAGCGGCTGGCTGGCATTTTCACTATTTTCTGCTGCAATGGTGTTTGAAATATTCGTGTGAAGTGCGACTTCACGAGAGCAGCGAAATTTTATACTGTACAACAATTAAAATCAAGTCAACAGTCCGCCGTGCAGCTCTTTCTTCGCCCGCAAAGGCAAACAAGTTTGATGATTGATGACGCTTTCGTTTCGCGCGCCCGTACAAGTATTTCGAAAGGCTCGCACATATTCGCGTAAAATGTTAGAACTTGTACATAGCATTCTGTGGAGCGCGACGCGCACGCTGGCATATCGCGCTCAGCTCGTTGCGTCATGCTTCTAAATAAAGCTGCGCGCTTTAATACGCTGGGGTTTGCATTTACATTTTTAGTGGATATTTATCATACATTACATAACATACATAACATAGCTGGCATACTTTCGGAGACATTCGAATTTCATAGACACTCCGAAGACAGGTTGTTATTCGAAAGTTATGAAAATACGTAGCCAAAAGATTTGCCAATTTTAATGAAACAATTGTCATTGCTAGGAGTACAAGAACTCTTGCAAGGAAATGCAAAGCACTACAGAGTGCAAGAGAAGAAACAGAACAAACTTGAACTCCTTCCCGTATGTATTGACTTTATGTTTGTTGGCAAAATTGTTAATGAACTGAATCAGAGGCGGATTCAGACAAATATTTGGGGGAGGGGTTTCAAAAAATAATTCTTTAATATTCATAAAATGCCTTTTAATTTTTATGTAGTTTTAAAGCCGATCCTAATATTTCGGGGGGAGGGTTCAACCCCCAAAACCCCCCTGAATCCGCCACTGAACTGAATAAACATATATAACCAAATTTAAAACTTACATTTTGGAAAAAAGAAATTTTGGCTTTCCTATAATGAAATGTTTCTACTTTTTTTTTTACAAATTTATGCAGTTTTGCATGACAGTGAAAACATGCCATTAGCTATTTTCCATTAACGCAGTCATGCATATTTAGCTGGCTTGAGTTTAGATAAAAACAAGTGTTGAGTTCTGTGTAGTTTTCAATCGAATCCACTATTAAGTGGCCCCATGATTCGAGGAATCCCGCCAAACAGTGCGAGCATTTATAAACTCTGCAATATTTGGAAATACGTAGATTTCAAAAATGTCAATACACATGAATGGCGCCATGAATTAAGCCATTTTCGGGCTACATCACCATTCGCGAACTAATTCTAAAAAATTCAAAGGCAACAAATTTATACAATGTAACCTTTGCTTTCCTCGGAACAACAAAATTTATTACTATACAAATGCACGTCACTTATGAAAAATATGTACATACATAAATATTTCTCTGTGTGCAATTTCGCAGGAAATGTTTTATCGCAAGTGGTGTCCCCGCTTGTTTACTCGTATATGGTCACACAAACGCGCCCGCCGATATTTGATAAAGCAGAAATGGCTTTGTAGGCATGAGGAGTATCAGAGAAAAAAAAAATAATTTTAACTTTCAACCGCCTTTTATCTACATTCATGGTTGCTTGTGGTAGCTGCCGTGTGACGAAAACGTGATTCCAATGAATAAAGGCAAACTTATTCTCCCATACGCGCAAACACTTGGATGGACCTTATAAATGTTCGTACGTCAAGTGCTTGTTGTCACTTTTTGCTCCACATTTTATAGGCATTTCTCATTCAACCCGCCAATGGCCTATTCAGTGCAACACAACAAATTATGAAAGAAGAAGAAAAAGTTGAATATATACAAATTACAATTTCCTTGTCTTTTCTCAACATGCTGAGCCATTTGAAAAACAAAACGATCTTTTTTATGCGCATCGATTGTACTTGAAACCGAATATTTCCAACACATGGACGCTTGGAGCCGCTTCAGATTTGACGTTTACGTTGTTCTTACATGCAGTGCGACTTTTGTGTGCCTGACACGTACGACCACGTTCTCGAGTGTTAACAGCTAATTTCGCGCCTAAACTATTCTCCCTTGGCGGACATTTAGGTTCCTTTTCCACTGCACCAAGTCTTTGTCTTCGTCTAATGTTTATCTTCGGCTCCGTCACGCCCAGCATTGTTGGCACCCTGTTGTTTTGTTTTTGACAACCATTGTGAGATTCTGATTACATTCAGCGAAAACTGTACAAAAACCGATAATGGAACAACATCGAAAGTTTTTCCAAAGAAAACAATGCAACTTTTGAATTGGCATTCAAATTTGGTGATTTTAAAACAAATCTCGCTGCATTACTTAAGGGCAGTGCAAAAAACGACGAAACACAAGTTGACGCATAAAATGTATTAAAACGAGATAAAAATGGGGAGAAACTCTATAGTGGTTGTGAACACTTTGCTTTGTTTCATTCGTATAATTCTCAAATTTACTGTATGAGTTATATTTTCAAATGCAATTTAAATGCATTAAAAGAACTTTGCAAAAAAGAAAGGCTCATACATATATGAAATAAGTAAGATATAGTTATATGAAAGTGGTTATAGTCAAGAAACCAATATTTCGTGAAGAACCTCAAATCTAACGTAACGATCCCCGAAGGCGGTTTTTAGATAAGAACGTTAAAACAAACTTACACTTAATGACACTAACTTGAAAATACTTTCGTAATATCTAACATTTCAAAAAGAAGTCAGTGAAATTCCATTATCAACGAAAAAACCTTCCATTATGCTCACAAATTAATTTCAATAAGATTCAGCTTCTATGAATTTTCATCTTAAAAATTTCCTACACTGCCGAAATTTAGCGCAAGAATAGTGGAATGTCAGCAATTAGTGTCGCAACAACATTGTCCAATACGGACGGCGCCAGCTCATGGCACAAATATTCAAACAGACAACAATCAGCAAAACACATCCTCTCGCTGCAAATAATACACAGACATATTTCAGACAAATTTATCATAAATTTATGGACCACAAATTCTCGCACCATCAAAGTCCAAAATCAAGGTTAAGACGAAAAACATGCGAAAGACATTTGATTTCTCTTGTCAAATCGTATATTTTGTGTCTGACAAAAGTAATTCACAGCCAAACAAAATTTTAGTCTCCGAAAACATTTCTAAGCAAACAAAAAGTATTCGTGCATAGACACATTTGGCACTTGGTTATCGTTCGCATAATGGAATCTCTTTGGGGCGCCGCCGACGTTTATTTAGACGAGTTTAAACGATTTCAAGAGATGAAAGCACACCCATCCACTCAGCCACCGCATGGAACGCAAGCACGTCAAAGTATGGCAGGAAAATGGAATAGAAACTATCCACAAACGAATTAAAATATGAAAGACAACAAAAGTTTTGCCATTCTAAAATTATGACGAACACATTCACGAGAGGGCAAAAGGAGGGGGTGAAAACAACGGCCAAGAGACACATTCGGAAAGGCCGTTGCGCCTGAATTGCAATCAATAAATCTCATGGAGAGACTGCGCCTACGATGAGCCACTGCTGGCTGCGTTGCGCTGCAGTGGCGATGTCCACGATTTTTTCGCAGCCAACAAAACGCACAATTAACCCAAATCAGTGAAATGTCGCATGGCGAATAGATGGCAGTGATGCGGCAATCTGTGCGTTGTCGTATTTTATGAATACAAGGAAAAACATAAATTCAATAGATATCATCGCGAGAGAGACGTTGGGCGGGAAAATTTAAATGGAAAAACAACGAATTGGGTGTGGGGAAAATGCAGGCGGCCGTGTTGAATGAAGTCATTTGTCATCGTTGGCTTTGAATGGCAGCAAGATGTGAGATTACAGAGAAAGACCGGCGATACGGAATCGATGTATGTAGCTATTTGAAAGTGAGTTCAAAGTTTTGCATCGGACGTGTCAGTACTCAAAACTGAAACAAACATGAAATAAGAAAGGGGGTATGTATTGGGATTGGCCGATTACTACAGCTAGCACCAGTTTTAGTAGCTTAAGTCAAACATTGTGCGGATTTATAGATAGAATTAGTACACACGACCATATTTGAAAGATGTGTGTATATAAAGTATTCGAATACCCGCACCGGCACAGATCTGAATACTCACAAGCAAAATGCGAACCATGGCGACTGCAACACAAGCATTTCTATTATGCACTGAGAATTCTGATAAGAACATAAATTCCGCCAATAAAACTAAGAGCTCTCACCCCAAGGCTGCGGAGCCACCTCAGAAGTACCGATTCGACCTCATGCGTGTGCTCCCCTCCGGCGCAAGTCTGTCCGACATTGTGTCGACGAAATAGCAACGCACCGCTCCACATTTGAAGATAATGATCATAATTTACCGAAATTAATCCATAACGTGCAGCACAAATTGCAATTCCACTATAAATCGGGGAATATAGTCCAGCTGCCTGCATGCGCACAATGCAGTTTATTTGCCTGCCAAAAGAAAACAAAGCAACGCAGCACAACACAGCAAATCGTCAGACGCTGAAGCGGACGCGCAGAGATCGTCCATTAAAGAACTAAACGTAAATATCAACTACTCAAGTGCGATGCTTAGAAAAGCGGCGGCAGAAGCGGACAATTTATGACTGCGGCGCGGATGCAGACGGCGTTCGGGGAGCAGCGAGTGCTAGCAGCTAGCAGCGTCACATGACGAATGCGTAAACAATGAAACGCAGTTTTAGTTGTTGGCATTGTGTGCGGATATTTTTAGAACTGCAGTAGAGAAACGCATCTTCTGGTTGCGGCGGCCGCTGCCACGGTTCTGTAGAAACGACTGAATTTGGAGCTGTTTGTGAGGCGGCACCATTGTGTCGAGTGTGTTGAGTGGGGAACGCCGCCGAGTGTTAAATTTGTATTAACGCCTTTTTTTGTTAGCGAGCTGCAAAGCACGTTTCCGAACGATTGTAAAATACGTAAAAACCAAGCATGAGCACATAGGTGCATAAGTTTAAGAGTGGCGCATTAATAAAGGCGTAGTTAATCATTTGCGCCGATAACAAGCCGCTAGTCGTTTAATCAGCTAGACCGCACAGTAACCTTGCGGGGAAATAACCTGATTTAATTATAAACAAAGCACATTACAAAGAGCTTATAAAAACCGCGGGCAACTCACGTTGCAGGTAAATGTTTGGAACGTGAGGCCATTGCCTTCTTCCACCAACCAAATATGTGTACATATGTATATCTAAATATAAGCATACTAAAAGCTAATGAAACAAACTTCCATGGCATCGAAATGAAAATGCGATTTATTAAGTTTTATAAACTTGAAAGACGTTGAAAGACGCAAACCAAAACCGATCGTTAATGAGAGAGTCAGCACGGCGAGAACTGCCAGAGAAGAAAACGACGAGTTTACTTATATTCAATGAGTTTGTGATAAACGAAAACGTATGTATGCGACTCTGTGTTTCGTATAAGAAAAATATTTGCATGCGAAAAAATGTAAAAAGAATATTTTTACAGGGATTTGCAGCGACAGTAAACAAAAACAAGCCTCAGGGGTATCTCAGGAGGTCAATGTAATAATTGCTGGAAAAACAGAAAAGTTAGTAAATAACTGTAGGTTTTACCGAAGACGGCCAAAATGAATATAAGAAAACTTATAAGAGAGCATTCAGATCTCTTTATTCTATGGATTTGTAGCCGTCACATTGAGTGCTGCCCGTAGCAAATTATAAAAGATATTAATATACCGAAATTAAGGTACCGAAATTATTCCCACTCACAGACATCAATTAGAACTACCCTTGCAAATTAGTGCGCCAAAGCAACAAACACTTGTTGCGCTTTAACTGTGAGCCTTGTCGGCCTGCTGATCGTGGCAAATACGCAACATTCAGAGTGAGAGGGCATGGCTGAGTAAACAACGACAATGTCTCACAAAGTCAATTACGCACAATAAAAATAAAGTGCAATGCAATAGCAAGAAGCCGAAAACAGCACGAAGCAGCGGAAAGAAAGCGAGTAAGCGAGACCAGCGGCATTAGTCATGAGCGCCGCTGAATTTTCGCCGTTGCCCACATCCACGAACATTTACCACCAGTGACTGAAAGCGACGAGCGCACTGGCGCAGTCAAACGTCACAGACTGGGTGCGCAGCGCGATGGAATTGCAGCGATATCACTGCGCTGTCGTTGCCCTCTTTGGAAATATTTGCACACGCGCGGCTGCGACGCGGCGCTGCAATGCGGCAGCGAAAGACCGTTGGTAGCAAATGCAATAAATTCTACTTGTTGCCGCTCAAATGATCTCTGAACTTATTTATGAGGACACCGAGATGCGAAATTGATGTGTAGTGCGAGCACAGGTCGTTAACTGAAAACAAAGCCAATGGCATGGAATCTGACTTGAAGACAGAGGAGTGGTGGAAAAATTTTTCTGCTCATAGATTAGAACAAAAATATATTATGGGCAAACTTATGTAAAACGAACACACTTGGCTGCATTTTCTTTTCTAATTTTTAATAATTTATACTGATTTCTATGACATAAATTTACATTTCAAGCAGAAAGCCCCGATAAGCTCTCACATTCTCTTACATTTGGAAGTACAGTGGACGTCCACTATAACGAATCTTATGTTGTACCCCCAATTTGTTAAATCGAAAAATTCGTTAAATCGATCGAAATTTTTGTTGTCTTAAACCATCCTTCTTAAAGAAATAAGTCTCACATATTCAGTTTTTAACCTTCTGCCTACCCCTAGGGGTCTATTTGACCCCAGGTGGAATTAAAAAAATGGTTGAGCGGTTGTGTGCACTCGTCTACTTGTGTTATTTAGTGTTAATCGCGCTTACAACCCAATAACAAATCGAGAAAAACACTTTTCGGGGCTTTCCCCTTTTCTTTTGTGATTTATGTGTAACATTTCTTCATATTTTGTCAGTAAATTATATAACCGTTTGATTGGAGTCATCCTGACCCCAAAGGACAGCGAACGCAATTTTGAGCAAAGGACCGACAGAAGGTTAAACAAATATCTTGTTTTATGAAAAAGAAAGCGAAAAAGTCTTCGATGCGCGATTGCCTCTTTACCGGAAGTAAACTTTTCTGTATGGCAATTTCTCTTGATTGCAATACAATTTCTCTTGGTTGCCCTGTGTAGGTAAGCAACAAAATCGACATTTTTTTTGTCAAAAATCAAACCATACTTTTCTAAAGGACTTTTGGACGCTGATCACAACTGCGTACTCAGTTTTTTGATTGCACACTAACTCCTAGTTGAAAATTGCAACCTCGAAATTAAATAAATTTTTGTAGAAAATTCGAGAAAATTGAACTTTCAAGGGCCATAGCCATGTTAACTCTTGACCAATCGAAATCGACTATGATCCAAATTTAAGCTTGAGGATTGGTTATTGTGTCATAAAAAAATTATCCTGTTTTTCAACATACTATAAATCCAATAAAAATTCAAAGATGAAAAAAACGTGGAAAACACCTCCTAGCAAAAACCACCAATAACTTACAAACCGCTCTTACAATCTAAAATCTGAGTACGCAGTTGTGATCAGCGTCCAAAAATCCTGTAGAAAAGGTTTACTAGAACTCGGAAATATTTTGGCTGTTGCCCAGTGTTATTGAAATTTTAATTTTTAAAAGAAAAAAGCCGACCGAACGCAAAACAAATCCTGTGAAAATGATCAGCAATGCATACAAACAAAATTTGAAAATGTTGGTAACTTGACGTAAATTTGAAAGTTTTAACGTAACAAAAACAAAAACAATTGAGGTACCGGCACTTGACGAAACCAAACATTCGTTGATGTTGTAAAGAATGTGAATGCTCAAATAAAAACAATTCGAAGGGTGAAAAACAACATAAATATTCGTTATATCGAATAGCAAATTTCACTTTTGTTCGTAATATAGAACCATCAATGGAAAAAATTTGGCCATACGTTAAATCGAAAATTCGTTAAATGGAAAGTTCGTTATACTGGACGTCCATTATACATATTTTATTGTTATCTTTCACATAATAAATGCTGATATAATTATAATTATTTCGCAGGTTTTAAGTGGGCCTGATTTCAATTCTGCCATCATACCAACATCAACAAATATTCCGCTCCTCAGATACCAGCGCTCTTGACAACTGAATGTACTATTCACATTTCCGGTTAAAATTCAGACTTTAACCTTAAAACGATTACATTCAACGTACCCTTATGATTGTTAGTTACTCTGTATTTGCTTCAAGTTGTACGACCCTCTCAGAGACTCTGGTCTAAAAGTTACTCCAGCACGCGGCCAAACCCATTAACGAACACGTTTTACAGTTATTAAGTAAAACAATTATTTTAACTATCACCAGACACCATAACATGCCCCATAATCACCACACATACGACTGGGTGGCGTCGGCTTTAAGCAATATCCGCAATTGCCCATTACACCCCTAAAAATTATTGTAAATTCTGGGCTATAAATAGCTTTCAACGCACGTGTAGACAGTCAGCCCCCGATAAAGAGTCATAGAGAATACTAGTACATTCTACGTTTACAATGGCAATAATTCTACTACACGCTGCGCTTCAACGTCTGAGAAGTTATAGCGCCGGGATATTTTAATGACCACACACAACAGAAAGAAAAGCGTCCCCTAAGGGCCATTAATGCGCCGCTTGTACTTTACTCAATTCGAAGCGACACATATCGAATAACCCGTTGCGCTCCGCCAGCAAAAAGACAGCTGTCCGCTTATGCACGCAGCTAATTACCCTGCACTGCATAGACCGCTCAGCTGCGCTGCCGCTGCCGCCGCCACCCCAAAGCAGCGACTGTCCTTTCGCACAAACACACGCAAGTAGAGTCCGACCGATTAATCGGCAACGGCTAGTATCGGCCAATAAAATTGGTATCGGCATCGGCTAGTATCGGCATCGGCCAAAAAAAAAAGAATCGGCATCGGCATCGGCCTTTTTTGGCCGATGCCACATCGGCCTTTTTTTACCGATGCCACATCGGTTTTTTTTTGGTCGATGGCATATTGGCCCATTTTCCTGCTTTAAATTCTTGTTTGATTTTATTTGCAGCTGAATCGCACTGTGTTTCTTTTTTATATCTCGCTTTGTATATTTATTACATTTTTATTATACGTTACAACCTAGTGTTGCCAGAGTAGGGGTTTTCTCCCTAGATTTGTTTGATTTTGTGACAAATATATATTAAAGGGACAATATTTTACAGATATTTGTATTCTTTTTTTGTTACATCAACACCTTGTTCAGCTATATTGGCTAGTGGGTCTTTTGTTAATTGCATGTGCCAAATAGAATGAGCAATTTTTATGAAATATTAATTTTATGTGTACATTGTAAATTTTTTTTTCATCTGGCAACACTATTACACGCGTCTGCCGGTAACCTTTGAAAATAAAGATAAATTGGCGCTTACGGATGGTTTGATTGGGTTATTGGTAAGTAATTGCTTTAATTATTGTACAAATCTTAAAAAAAAGTCTCTTACAGGAATTATGTCGCTAATAACGCCGATTTGGAATTACTTTGAGCGGCTAATATCCACGGCCAAGTGTAAAGTTTGCTCAAAGGAAATTTCACTGGGCAGTGCGGTTAAAAAACAACAAACTACCTCTAACATTAAGAAACATTTGGAGACAGCGCACAACGATGATTGGAAGGCATATGAGAAGATGCAGAAGGAGTTTTGTGGAAGCAGTGGCAGTAGAAAACGAAAGACAGAAGAAACAAGCAGCAGCATTATATAGTTCGAATTTAATTATTTTTAATAATCAAAATTAAATAGTTTTATATTGTAAATCAGAAATAGAAGTTTGTTCGCATTTTCACCGAGTAAATTGGTGTGTCTATCGCTATACAACTGACCTGCAGCACTGAATAGCTGTTCGCCTGCAACGCTTGAAGCAGGCCCAGTTACTTTTTAGCTGCTTTTTTAAGGAAATAGCATCTTTGATGCCAATATTCGAAAATATTACAATCTCGAGGAATGCGTTGTTGCGCCAGATATGCTTCAAACTGTTTTTATAAAGGCGAACTGCCTTCTTCCAGTTCCACCCCTTGTGATAAAAGTTCACAAGGGGTGGAGTTTTTGGGAGTGGGTTTTTCCATGAGGGGAACTAGAAGAAGCAGTTTGAACTGTTTCATTACAATCATTTTGATTCAATTGTTCATTTATTAAAATTTCGCATCTGTAAATTTCTTCACTAGAGAAATATTTATTTTTGAAACAATGAATTTATGAATTTATGAATGCAAACCAATTGCAAAGCAATTAAAGGTATTGTAATAGATGATAGATACATTGTTAATGTATTCAAATTTTGAATTTTTTTATAATTTTATTTAGTTTTTAATTGTTTATTTTCTTATTTTTGTTTGTTAATTTGTTATGAAATGAAATGTACTGTTATATTTAATATAATTTTCTTATTTTTGTTTGTTAATTTGTTATGAAATGAAATGTACTGTTATATGTAATAATTCCTTTTGTTATTTAAAAATATAAACTGTGTTTTGATTGAATTCATTCGTGTTGTTTTTTCTATGGAATCGGCATCGGCATCGGCGATTCTCGGCCTTTTGACCGATTAATCGGCATCGGCCTGAGAATTGGCCGATGCCGATTAATCGGCATCGGCATCGGCCAAAAAATTTGGTATCGGTCGGACTCTACACGCAAGCGGCCCATAACGACTTGAATTTTTTCATAATTGAGCGCAATAACAATTGCATCGGTTTAAATTTAGCGGCACGCAGCGCAGCTGCGGAGCACCGCTCCAGCACCTTGACACCTAAAGGCAACTCGAGCAAGTGGGGCGAGAAATTGCTCGCTGATGCGGTAAAAAAGTTAGCAAACCTGCCGCTTATCCCTTTCGCTGCCGCCTAATTGGCATTAAGCAGTTCGTCGCTCATGTTTCGCACATCCTTTCACGGCGAGTGACAGCGCCAACGACCTCGCCGCCGACTCGTTTTTCGTTTGGCAGTCATTTTCATTTTTCAAACAAAGATCAATTACACACACACACACACACACACCCGTAGGCACGAATGGTGATGGCGATGGCGTTAGGCGTTGGGCTGGACGCCGGTCGCCAGTGGTGCACATCAATTAACGCGGCGTTAATAGCACCAACACCGAATGCTTTTTGGCCCCTTGCGAATGCAATCGAATTCAATTAAATTTGGGGGGCTGCCGGCACATGTTGACAATTGTGCTTTTGGCATTTTAGATTTCGTCACATGAGACGTGCGACTGGTTAAGTGGCTCGATTGGCCTTTCAATTTGTCAAACAATTAACGAGGTTTTCGTGTTAGCATGTTGACCCAGGTCAGGGCAGCCAACTTATAATTAATTGAACCATTAAATGGAAGTGAAATCAAGAGATCAATCATGTTCAAAACCAATTCGATTGACAAATCAAACATTCTTCATACCGAAAAGTGTTAACTAGGCGGGAGTTTGGGGGGTGGGCGGAGTGAGAGACTCATAAACTAAGGTCAAAAAGGTGCGCTTAATCCAGAAACTGGAACACAGCTGAGATATTTAAATTTTGTATGAAGGCAAACAATTGCAGCTCTAATCAAATCGGAAAGTAGCAACAAAAAGCACATCAACAAATTGGTGCCAATTGTGATAATTCGAGTGAAGAGCAAACAAATTAACACTAAACTAACTGCAAACTTGCCAAACGTACAAGGAGAGCGAAAATGGATACAAATCTGTGAAATTTGAATTTGAGACAATTCCGTGCAGTGCAAAGGCGAGGTGCTAAAATTAAAAATCGCGTAACGATGAAAAACTCCGCCTACATTACGGCAAACTGTGCATTTAACGGCGAAGATTACACTACTGAAATTGTTCAACTCGCGCACGGGCAGCTTCAAACAGTTTCAAAGTGCAAAACTTGTGCCAACACCAGACAACAATCAGCCCCAACAACATTTGTATTCACTTATTTATTTAATAGCGATGCAGCGATTAGGCGGACTTGATGGCGATCAAAAAATTGTTGAAATAAAGCGGCGTCATGGTTACACACTAATCACATTTGAAATTAGTGTAGAGAATGTGGCAATGCGGTAGACTAAATAGAGACAGGCAGATTTTATACAAATAACTTCCTTGAATTCAAATAGAGGAAATTATGGAATAGCATTCTTCATTAAGATTTGATACGATAACATTGTTGTTGAATATAAAAACAAAATAAATGCACACAAAGAATATGCGACTTGAAAAGATTACGCAAAGACAATAGATCAGGTGGCACAAACACGAACGAATACCGTTATATCAGTTAGCGCTAACATATTTCCCACTCGTCGTTGCACGTGAATACCATTATTTGGTTATTGGTGGATTTGCGCTGAAGCATGAATGCCCCCCGCCTCAGCATCGTCTGAAGGGCATTTCAGCGTTCAATATTTGTCACCACAGACCGGATGTTGGCAATTGACATTATGTATGAGAACATCGCAAGACGATGACGATTCACTGAATGCAATCGTTTGTTGTTGCTCCGTTGATTGGCCACTGACAAGTGCAAGTCAGCAACGTTGCGACTACTAAGCAGTGGTCACACGACGGTCGGGGATCACACAGTCGCTGTGGGAAATGTGACGCCATTTTATTCGGATTCTTTTAATCGTCAACAAACATGCACAAATAACGCTGACTGCAGCGCTACATGGCAACAAACAGCAATGAGGGTAGGTTGGGCCGTGCCAAGACACTGAGTCTGGGTTGTCGACCTAGCTGGCGAAAACTGTTGGTCAGCTTGTCTCGACATTCAATGGGCACTGGCGTTTATAATTTGAATTGCACGAAAACTACGTGCGGCGGAAAATTGCAAGCAAGGGTAGGGCAGGTGTGCCTGCGGACGGGCCTTTCGCACTGACTGTGACTGTGATAGTGTATGCGACACGCGTAAGTTGTGCCGCGCGCACCGAACGGAACGGCTCAGTCACGGGAGTCGGGGTTTTGCTGGCGACACCCCGGCCGGCACCGGCCAATTGACGGCGAACAAACAGCGCGCAATTCGCAGTTTGCAATTGGGTGCAGAACAAGCCTCGCTGGCTCAATTAATCATACACTATGCAGCAATTGCACTCTCTGCCCGTACGCCACATCCGATCCGATCCGTGTGCGGTCATTAAGTGCAATTTTGCAGATTTTTCTATTTTCTAATTCAACACTCCACACACCCAGTTTGCGACTATTACGCATGCAAAAAATGTAGACTCGCGAAAGTCGGCGCGGCAGATAAACTTGCAACGTGCGGCCGAGTGGCAATGCAGCATGTGCGCTGCACTGCATTGAAATTTATCGCTGGTGCTGGTGGCGGCGGCGCATAATGCGCCACTTGTACCAAACGAAGCCAACGGCCGTTTACAACAACGAGCACAATTGTACAATTGTGAAATTGCCAAACGGCTTCCTCTATTGTTTGTCATAGACAAGCCTGGCCGCCTGACGCCTGCCCAGCCGAACAAATGGCCAGCCGCCCGACCCAGCGACGATAAAAAATCGCAGCACATTTACATGTGAATCAATTCTATTTGCGCGGAGAATTGCGCCAAACAGCTCTAGTGGCGGCGGTTGGGGTCGGTGCGGAGGGTCACTTGAGTATTTGGCAGCGCCTAGTACCGACTCAAATCCAAAGTCGACAACGAGTGCGCACAAAACACAAACAAATCTGACCCGGCCGCAGCGCGACACGTCAAATTCGCTTTCCTGCGAAATTGATTGCGTGAATACGAGTGGGAGGAAGTGGACGTCCTCAAAGTACAGTTCAATGGGGCTAAAAATAACTTTTTACAGTTTAACGAGATTTATGGGGGCAAAATGAAATTTTGTGCGACTTTCTTACTGCAAATTCAATAGTAAACTGAGGCACGGACAGTCAAGCTGTGACGTTTAAAAGTCAACGCAATTTTCATATTAAAAATTAGATCAATTGGAAAACAGGAAAATGTATTTTATTAACTATTTATTTATAGTCTTAGCTATTTATTATAAACATACAAAAATCCAAAATGTAATGATCAATATTTATAGTCCAACTATGAGTTCCAATAAGCAGCTTCGAAAAACTGCCAAATATCAAAATATATCTGAGAAACCCCACTCTTCAAGATCATCTAATTCCCTCGAGAGAAATGTACGTTTTTGGTTGGAGTTAGACCTCCCCTACCTCTTCACGCATTGAAGTAATCTCGATAATGGGGGTGGTTTACACCACTAAAAATTAAAAGTGGTAAGAATTTGTTACATGGTGTTTTCTCGACACAAGTAAATGAGCTCATATTTGAATCGTCTTATCAAGGCACAGCATTAAGGCAACAACATCAACAGTATGAGTAATTCTTGTGCTGAGCACACAAATACATCCAAATTGTGTGAATTTCCTAATAAAATTAAAAATGTATGCTAGACTCTCGGATATGAAATTTCGAAGGCGAAAAACTATAAACTGCAACTGCGCCATCCAATGCGGAGGACATTTACACCAATTTGACTGTCAGTTTGTCCATTCTATCGGCGCACACTTCAACCGTAGCCAACAGACAACACATGTGGCTTCCGTTCGTGCGTTCGACCAGTCGAACGTCCACGGGCATGCAGCGGCGACACAGCAGAAATCGTCATTGCATAAAACTGCAAACGAACTGCACGACATCAGCAAAAATTCGTCAGAGGCCAATGTGGCTGGTTCGCCGTCTGGTGCAGTTGACGACGTTACGTAAAAATAGAAGTGAGGCGAATCTTTGATTATGCTTTGCTGTTCTGTTGACAGCAGAACGATTCGTTTGTACGTAGTTTTAGCGAAAATCGCAGACCGAAGATAAGTGCCGAAGTGGGGTGGCCGGCGCGCGGTAAGTGTGAGGCACTCAGCACACTTGTTCGCCGAGAGATTAGATTGGCCAACACAGTGTTGTTGCCCTCTGGCAGACATGTGCTGTCAATATTTATGGACGCGTCTTCTGTACTTTTTATTTCGTATCGCATTTTATTGTTATTTTCGCTGGTGTCATAAAATCATGGATCGCAATTCGCCCCGAAAACGAAAAAGTCGTAAGTCGCAAAACCGCAGCAAAATACGCAAAACCCGCACAAATTCAACGCATTAACTGCCGCCAAGTTCAAAATCCACGTTTTGATAAGATGCGCACAACGCGGCCAACCCCGACCGTCACCCGCACTCGCTGCGCCGAAGCGTTAAAACAAAACAATGAAACGCAACGCGACTGCTTTGTGTCCACTTGGGCAACAGGATGTTTGGCTCGTCCTCTCGACCCGACAACACGCGACAACAAAGACCGACAGCCTCCCTGCCTGCACTTTATTTCACTTAATTTCATTACTTGGGCTCACTTCAAGTTCACACTGCTTTCGCCGATAACCGTTTATGGTTTCACTTGGCGTCTGCTCCACTTGCCAAATAAATAGTTCAAACGAAACGTGGTGCGCACAAAAGAAATTTTACATTTTTTGTGTTTGTTTTTAAAAAACCACAAATCACTTTGGCTGGAACTAGTGCGATTTTTCTGAGTTTATTCCCATGTCAACAACAATGTGCGACGACCATCGTCCGTTACGTCAACATTTTGTTTAGATTCTCGAACTCAGACTGAAACCGAACATAACAACTGAAAAGCGTTGACAGGTCTCGGGCCTGCAGTCTCGCTGGTCTGCCAGCCAACCAACCAACCAGCCAGTCAGCCAGCACAAAAGAGACCCTGCGAATGTGCTCTGGCTGCCAGTTGCATAGTTATTGTTGTTGTCTGGCTTGCGCCGGCTCTCGTGGTTGGCGCTCGCTCCCTTGCTCACGTACATCAACACCTCACACATTCGCTCGCCGAATTGCCTCCCTCCATTTGTTTTGGCCATTCGCCATCAGCTGAAGTGGCTGAGAGATTCTTTGTCCGCACTCGTTTCGGTTGCGTCTCGCTTGTGCCGCTGTTTTCACTGTGAGAACTTCATTCTGCATCCACTGCTGCTCTTCTCTTAATCGATGTTGATTACAGCAGCGTGGTGTCTGAAGGAGTAGTACTGAAATTTCTACGTTTCGAAAGTTGGAATTCCATTAAATGAAGAACCAACGAAAGTGAACGAATAGGACATTGCAATAGTGATCAGCTGATCATATATTGAGTTGTCTGTCTGACCAACGAGAACTTTATATGCTTTCTCTTTTGACCCACGCAAAATATTTAATCGAATAAAGAGATGATTTCTGAATTTTTAAGTATGCAACTTTTCCCAACTTTCATAGCATGGAAACATTTCTACCAAGAGTACTTATTTTGGTCTCAAACTCCGTCCCGAGAGGGTTAAAACTATTATTTTGAATACTGTTGAAACACATATTTACACGATGTTCAATTCTTTCTTCGACAATACCATTATTGGTAACGATAATTTCAAATAACGCATCATTATAGCTTTTGTTTTTCAATTAATTTCCTTTAGTTTTTAGCTTTTAATAAAATTTCCAGAGTGCCAGCCAGCATGGGAATACTTCACTTTGCTTACACACCGACTGGCGCTAAGCAGACACCATAAATCAATCGAATGTCCGCCAGCAAGTGAAAACTCATAAATTTTCTTGTCGCCTTTGGTACTTTAACGTTCCATAGCAAGCAAATTTCATGTTGTGAAAGTAACGCGGAACATGACAAATGGCCTTAATTGTCAAAAGGCTGAACTTTTCAAAGGATTTACATGAAAATACATTAAAACTCGTGGATGCAAATGTTGTGGAAAAAATATATAAGAAGAATATAGGTTGTTCGGATTTGTTCATCTTTTTCATAATTTCTATAATTTCATATCATAATATGATATAACTTCTGTACAATACGATTCTTTGACCAACTTCAAGCGCTGCTTAAAGAAGAATTAACACAAAATAAATGCAAAATCTGGTTGATACTGAACAAAGAGCAAAAGCAAGAGAGCGTTAAAGAGAGCACGAGCCGAGTCAATATCAACAAGCTCTCACAAACACCCAATGAGTATAAATTCGTTCTGATCAGATGACATGTGAAAAAACACTTGTAAGAAAACAACAAAATGCGAATGTAAATTTGCCAACAGTCGAAGAACAATGCATATTCGCAACACCCACTTAGAGGGGTGTCAATTGCATTAATATTTACGGAAAAACATCAACATCTTCCAAAAGCAATTCCGCATCATCACTTCGACAGAACCACAGAAAATCGTCTACTAGAGAAATGGCACAAAATTCATTGACACTCTCAATGAATGAGTCACTCAGCTAATAACTTAATTGTTTACACATTCAAATAACAACAAAAACACATTGCATTCATTTAGCAAACAACATTGACAAAATTAACTAATTGAGGCTTTGTTTCGAATGCATTTCAAATTTCCCAAGAACGAAAACAAATGATGATTCCAAGTAAAATCGCTGTGTGTTTCAAGACAAACGACCGAGATGACCGATAAATGCGGCTCATGCACTTATTCCGAACAAGCGTTATCTGCATCAACGTGAACAAATATTGGCATACTTTTAGGCGGTGTTATAATTTGGCCGCGCAGGCTTTGTAGAAATGTACTATTTTAAAAGTTCAATCGTTTTCTGCAAATACATATATCGCACACTAAATACAGAAGTCACAACTCAAAAATATCACATTTTCAGGAGAGACAAAAATTTTTGCTCCTGCAAAAGCAACGCAATTAACATAAAAACAAACATACAGTATTTTACCAGTTAAAGAAAGTAGTGATAAAGACATTTTTGAAGTAGAGATGTGTGCTGTGCATAGATTTATGGAAAATTTTGAGTTGTAATATTTTTGTATTTAGCGTGCGATATGTTTAAAATCGAAAATGCTGCGTGAAAAGAAATAAACATTATCGGGCACCCACGTTAAATAAATAAATAAATTTGTTCATCCACTCAATGACTATCAACCGAATTCTTATCAAATAATTTGCATATTAAATCTCCCATGACATGATTACAATGCAAAAATGCAAGTTTGCGATTATTCAATCACAGCCACAATTTGTTGGCGCCTAATATCACTGACAATTATTGCGCTATTTAATGAGATCGACAATTAAAAATCACAACAAACACCAGCATTATCAGCAAACAAATTGAGCGCGTGCTAATTCCAGATTTAAGCTCGCACTTGTGCTTCATTACTCCACGTTTGCCTTCTCTTCGTTTTGTTTCAGTCTTTTCAGCAGATTTTAATGCTTCCACTATTCTTGTCAGTTGTTGTTGTCGTTGTACCGATGGCATTGAACTAGTTTTGTTTGCTGCCGGTTCTGCAGCACGCCGCAGGGCGATATCAAATTCAGCGCTGCTGCTCCTATTAAAAAGTTCCCACATCCACTCAGTGCAGCCAGTTGCGGGGGCGCGGCGTGCCATGTGTGGCGCTAATTTTAGCCGACACACTTAAGTGTCCAACAAATCTGGAAACTGTTTTCGCACGATAACTGTAGCTCGCCGAGGCTGCGTACTAACCTTGAGTGTGTATTTAACTGTTCTGGAGAAGAACAATTTTCGCATCGCTTTGTCTGGATATGCTTTACAGTAACTACTTCTGGTTGCCCAAGCTCGCTGCTTAACAGCTTTTCAATTTGTAAAAGCGAAAAACTAAACACACCGAACGAACAATACAAGTTTATTACTACCGTCAGCGAATAACTCGTTTCAGCATTTGACTCGTGCCAACAAACGCTGACAACTGCTGGCGCACGTCGACGTTGACTTTCGGACTGGTGCTGCTCGCACAGGGGCGCACCACTGCATCGGAGCGTTAGCAAAAACTTGGACAAGTAAAAGTAAAATTTTGGTGGCGTTGGTTTCGGCAAAACTTGATTAATAAAATTAGATAAAACACACACAACCTGCTTACAAAGCCAAAGGGCGAATTTAAAAACACATTTGACTAAATGCCTCTCAATAGTGACTTTGTAACCTGTTAAGAGCACTTCAAAGTATTTGAGACTTCGGCCCAATAACCCTTTGCGCCTGCACCGCACCTGCACTTGTTAGCACAACCAGCAGCGATCGCATTTGTTTACTGATTTTCGAATTTAAATCATCAAGCGCCAGACTGTCTTCTCACGCGACACCGCTAATTCCCACCGGCTCCGACGACGCTCACGCTCCAGCGAAGTAACGGTTTATTGCTACCATTTAAGTAACGCCAGCGCAAGTGAGAAGCTATTCGCACTCGCACAACATAAATTAGAAATGAAATCAAATCGAACCCAAGTCGCATAAGTCGGAGAAGTGGGCAAATAGCGAAACATAGCAAATGAGCGTGCAGAAAGCGCTTAAACGAATAGCAAACAACAATGGAAACGACAAAGTAAACACTAGCAAATGCGACTAGCAAGCAACAAACGCAGACTAGGCAGAAATCGCAGAAGCAGGAATTAACACAAAGCACAACATTTGCATAAGCTGCGGATTAGTGCCGTAGAGGCGACGACATAAATAGTGCCGGTGGAGTGCGTGCGTCGGCTAAAGTAGTCAAAGACAAAAACGCGCTGCGGCCAAAAGTTGCAAAAGCAAACCAACTTTCTTGTCTCGCTGAGTGCACGAATACTCGAGGGGATGCTGGCTCGCGAGGACTGCCAAAGTCTTGGTACAAGCTGTTTTGTGCTTTGGCCAGCACAGCGCAAGACAAATCATACCGTTCAAGTAAGTGAATCATAAACATTTACGGCGAAGTGCGGCATTTAACGTCAGCGCTTGTACAGCGGGGAGTGCCGGTGGCGCTGGCGTTGCCGCTGACACTGATGTGGAATTAAGTAAAGTTTTAGAAAATTGTGCTGTGCGTGGACGGCTTCAGCCGCTTACCTGAATTTCCAGCAAAAGTTCCTGCTTCTTACGGCGCAACTCAATTAACAATTTCTGCTGCTCCGGCGTTAATTCTACAAAGAAAAGTATAAATGGAGAGAGTATATAATAATTAAAATAACAAAGGAAAAAAGCCAGTATAGAACATTAACGAGCGAAAAGTCAAATAAGCCAAACGCAGATAAGTGGCTGCAGTTTCGGAGCGTTTAACCGATAGTGACGGGTTAAAAGAAAGCAAAATTTTAACGATTTCATTTCATTTTATTTATAGGCGAAGGTACGTTCACTGTGTATTTTATAATGTAAATTAGCGGCAAAATGGTGCCGAGTTAGTTTAGGAGACAAACGAAAGCCGGACAAACCCGAGGCCGAGAAATATTGCTTCTAATCGAGTCAATACCGCAACTGGGAACCACTTGAACATCAAATTTGTATGCAGATTCTGAATTTGAAAACCTTCAACTACAGAAATTGTAATTCACATTTCAACACAATACCAGACTTTGAGACCTGCTAGAAGAATATCTCATTGAATGTGAAATTTGGAAAAACGGGCCATTGTTGTGGCTAATTTTTGCTATTTGCTTAACAGTTGGCAAATTAAGAACAAAAATAGCTAAAACGGGTTCTACGCTCAACAACTCGCTGAGAAACATAAATATAAGCGGCTGTTCTGCGTGGAATAAAAAAAACAGCAACATAGCAGCTAAGCTTTAAATATAAATTGAACCAGTATTTTTTAACAAAATATGAACTTAAGCGCGAAAAATATTAAAAGTGATTGACACTACAATTTAGAAAGAATTATTAAATACTTTTCATCGGGCATGCTTAACGCTTGGCTGTCATTACTTCCTGCTGACGTTGTAATTGGCGTCTTGGTGTGCCTTAATTTTTGCGACATATGAGTGACGCATTGTCGTAGGACAATGAAAACTCGTAGATACTATTCGGTTGAAGCGCAATTGGCCAATTGGGCCGCAGTTTTATTGGCAACAACGAGAAGCAATTGAGTTCGTTAATATCACGCTGACTGCCACTTACGACTATTTATGCACATTGCAAATATGTAATGTAAAATTTAATAGGTAGTCAACTGTTTTGTTTTCTTAAAAAATTGTTATATCTTTTTTTCTACAATTTAGTAAAATGAGCACTGAGTAAACGCCAAAGTGGCACTGCGCAGCTTTGCTTTTCCTATTCCACTTTCTGTATAGAACTTTGGCAAGCTACCACCCCCACAATTTTCTTCCAATTAGGCCAAATACCAAATTGGGGCCACCAAATTCATTTTCATTCGTTCGACATGCCAGCGTCACCGTAAGCACTGTCGCTTGTTGCTTCATTGCAGGGAGTGTTAGCGTTGTGTGCAAACAACAGCACTATCGGCAACAACAACAATAACAGCAACGACACCGCCACCGCACAGCTGCACTACCAGTCGCTGGTGGCTGGAGCGCCCGACCAGGCAACAAAGGCTGCCAGGCACTGGAACAGGCACATTCCCGACTTTCACGGCACACAACTTCATCTCTAGCCATTGCTGCCAATCAGCCAGGTCCGCCAATTAACTTTCGGCCACTTTCCTCAAAAAATGCAGGGCTGGCGTACGCTTAGCATTTTTGCAACAAAACTTTTGGAATTCGCGCATCTTTACGCAATGCTCCGGCCATAATTGCACCACAAATGCCATCGACCGATCAAAGGTTATCCCCCAGCACACTGCACCAATTCGTCAACATAATTTTCCTGGTTGCTTGCGCTTCTTTCTTTCTTCGTCTGCCTTTTTATTACCTGCCGTCGTGAATTCGCTGCGGCCCACCGAGGATCCCTTCGATATCGCCCCATACGACCGATTGTCCATTGTGCTAATCATTTTGGCCGCTGCTCTGCTGTTTCTCGCGCACAATTCACCGATTTGCGTTTGTTCAATTGAACATTTTCATTGTTAATTTTCACTTTTTCACCCAACAAGCTATTTTATTTGTTCAACTTTTTTTTCGACAAATCGCGTTTGCCTCTGCGTTCCGTTCACACAAAAGTCAAAGTTGCTCGCTCTCCGTTTTTGTATACAAACTTCAAGCACAGTACTGCATTTTTGCGGCCTCAGAATTTGGCCAATGGGAATAGAGGGCCTCATCAAGTCATTTTTGTGGCAATGCGTTTAAAAATATTAATAATATTACAAAGTGATTAATGGTTCATTTAATTTGTTATTGGAGTATTAATTTCAAGAGGGGATTTTAACCAACAGGATTTTATTTATCACAAAAGATGACCATTTAGTACATGAACAAAGTACATTGAGTTACAGCTCTGCACCGCTGCCTACCGCCATTTTAGACATTTTTGATTTTGTTGTCAGAAGTCGCGTTGCCAACTATTGTGTGTGGCGTGCATGGCATGGCGAGTGCAATTCATAAATGCAAATTCTATATTGATGGCAAATTTTCGCATCTTTAGCTGAACTATTTGAATTAAATTTTCGAAAGTATAAAATTTCAGCGTTTCGTAGTTCACTTAGACACATACATAATTTTTCACAAAAAATGCCCATTAATAGGTATTTCTAAAAATGAAATCTCTGGATATTGGATTGTGTTAGGTAGTCATTTGGTAAACATTTTTGATTTCTTTCACAAATTCGAATAAACTTTTAGTGCAAACATGACTTTGTAAGGAAAGTAGACGTCGGCTTCACAAAATTTCTTTGTGGTAAAATAAAATATTTTGAAAGAATTTTATCATTCGCACATTTACGTTATTGCTGTTGGTTACGTGTTATGTGCACAGATGGCGCGCATAGTTGTAGCGTTTAGTAGAGTCTTGAACCGAAACTACTGAAACTGTTCCGTTTCGCCGCTGTAGGTTGAGTGGCGCTGTTCTAATTGAAAGGTAAATATGCCAAGCATGCATGAAAATCATCGAAAATGAAGAATGGCTCATAGAAAACCTACAGCAAATCAACATAATTTACAGATAATTTTTGTTTTAAATATTTATTAAAAATGACCAAGTTTTATAACAAAACTGAAAACATTGCATGCTTCGATATGAGTCTACGCCGTTGTTTGCGGCACATTTGCATGCGCCGCCGCCAGATGCGTCTGGTACGTTTGATGCGAGTTTGTTCTGAAGATCTCCGCGTCCGCCGCTGTGTGCTGCGCGCACTGCTCGCACTCGTAGATGAATTTGCCCGGGTGCTTGTTGGTCTTCAGCACGTGTTTGCGCAAATTGTCGAATGTGCTGCAGCGAAAGTCGCAATGCCGACACTGGTAGGGCTTCTCGCCGGTGTGGCAGCGCATGTGGCGGCGGATGTGTCCCTTGATCCTGGCCTTGAAGTCGCATTTGTCACACGCGTAAAGCTTCGAGGGGGCCAGGTGCGAGCGGGCATGCCTGGAAAGCGAAAGCATAAACAATAAAGATTTGTTGTGTGATTGATGCTCGATGGTCGCAAATCAGTTCTTCATTAAATTTTCGCAGGCTACTAAACCGTTTGTGCTGGCTTCGAAGCACTTCAGTGGCTTATCGCGTATTCAGAGAAGTAAAAATGTGCCCGGCCCCGCAGTCGCTGTAAATTCTCAATCAATTAGCCCAAACTTCTCATTAAAGTTGAGTAAAAGTGGTCGCACGAACGGCAGCGAGAAGGTTTAAGCATTTCGTAAATCACGCTGCGTGATAAGCGACTTTATTGTGCCGCATGGAGAGTGACCAGTTGGGCCAACGATTTCGAGTCAGACGCCGGCATCAGTATTGACGGCGGCACTCGCACATGGCTGCTCAAAAGTTGTCCGCAGGTGTGGATAAGCTGGCAACCTCGGCCGCTTACACCGCATTCGCGTCCGACGCATGCGGAGCGCACTGTGCAAACAGGGAGAAATTCCGGTGGCCTGCCAGTGGCCAATAAAGTCCGCGGCCCGGGCAAGCGGCCAAGTTAATTGTTAATTTAGAATTTGCAAGGCAGATCGAAGCGAGCGCGAGGGCGAACGCCGACGATGGGAAACGGCGGTGAAGCAACGAAACGTACGCGGGCGAATGCGACATGCGGCGGACTTTCGCGAAATGAGTTGGCGGCGGCGGCGCGCAACTGACGATTGGAATTTGCGCAGCGGGGAAATGCAGGCAGCCAGCAACCGGCCGACTAACGAAATCAGATGAAAATGTCCAAATTGAACGAAATGAAATGCGAGTTAAAATCACCAAAACACGACTCGCGCGGCATTTATCAGTTTGCGGCCGAAGTGGAATTAATTGCCGCATGGGTCGTCGACAACGAACGGACGGACAGACGTTCGACACTGCGTCTGCATGTCTGCTGCGGCGCTGCCGCCTGGAACGGGGATCGGGAATCTGCGCGCGAGGCGCGCTTAATTAGCGGCAAATAATGGCCTGCGTGCTTTGCCACCTCATTTCGGCCGCAGCGGCGCAGTGCACGTCGCAGGCGGACGTGAGCGCGCGGCTTCTCGCCGATCGAGCGCCGATCGAATTGGGAAAAATTACAAGTTCTGCTTTTGTAGGTTTACAGTGGTTTTGCGATCGCTAATTGAAGATATTCGCGCAGGCTTTCTGGTGACTAGTATGGCTGCATTGGACTGCAGTTGTTTTTGTGCTTGCGGCACTGAAATCACAGTCTTCTAACCCCGTCACACTGCAACTTGAGGCAACTCTGTGCGTCTCAATGCTTGTCGTACACCCACTTTTATTTCAGCTTCTATAAAATTCATATAGTGGAAACGGGGCGGCCTCGGCACCAAACGATACTCTGGCCGACTGCAGCAACATAGCGGGGACGGGACGCGCTGCACACTCAGCTAATATGGTCTCTAAGCAGGCCCGACGAGAGGGGGGTGGTAAAGGTGGGATTCCCACCGGGCCCGGAGTTTCTAGCGGGGCCCGGATTTCCATCGAAATCTCAAAATTTGGGAAAAGTTTAATATGCACTTTTGCAATCTGATTAGAACCGTAAAAAAATGTAACTGGTGTATTATTTACCTATCGTAATCAGACATTATGCAGACGGGCCCGGGCCCAACATTAAAAAATGTTTTCTTCGTAAAACAAAAAACAATTTTCAAAATATTTTAGACTGGGGGGGGGGGGGGAGGTAACTACCACCGGGCCCTGATATCCTCTCGACGGCCCTGTCTCTAAGGAATTGCAGAACAACCATTCTAACCTCCGGTGGTTGACTTTGACTTTCGGTATGACATATATAGTAGATATATCTATGTACTGTATAGTGAATCTGGGATCTTGCCTTTAAGGATTTGTCTTCCATGTTGACTGTTGATTGCAACATTTCTGCAATGAAAGTCTTCCGAGGCAGTTCAACAAATACGTCATGGAAAACTTTCCGATATAGCAAATGCCACCTACTAACACCTTTCCTCGGGCGTGGCCAGTGCAAAATTGCTAAGAAATATTGCACAAAAAATTGTTGAAGAAATAACGCGCAAACAGCAGGCAGCGGCTGCAAGTCCTCACATAATGCGATACGCCGGCCTGATGCGTTGCCAATGCAAGACTTACGGCTGCCGACTTGCAGACGACGCGCGGCGACGCGACGCGACTTTTGGACACGCATGTAAAATTGTAATAAACCAAACAATGCATACACGATCCAAATCAGAGCGCTACCAGCGCGCGCATATTTCAAGGTTAAATTGACTTCAATAACCGCCACCGCATTTAGCTGCCAGTGCCACTGCCACTGCCACCGAAACTGTCGCGCCTCCACCTCCACCCGCGTCAGCATCTGCAGCAACCACTGCCGCCGTCGCCGCCAATGTTGTGCTGCTGATCGCGCCTTGGCGATCATCGGCCGCAGCGCGCGCGATCATTGTGTGCAGATGTCGTGGTGCTCGTCGCCGGACTCCGTCATCATCAGCGGGCAACGTGAATGCGATCATGGGGCGGACAGCGACAGCAGCCGCGACAACCACAACAACAACAACAGCAGCATTAGTCGATTTCGACCGCCAGTACCAGTGGCAAAGCCGGCCTCTGCCGCATGCCGTCTTGGCCGCGTAGGGCCGGCCGAGCGGCGCGTGTGGAGAGCGCAGCCAGCAGCGTCCAACGAGCGGCGGACAGTGCGCAGTGTTGCGAAATATTACAGGAATTCAATGCGCATATCAAAGCGATCGATAAGTCACGATTCCCGAGGGTATGGCTTGGAATTCTGTTGGCTGGTTGGTTAGTTGTTAAAGTAGTTGTTGCGCTGCTGGCTGCGCACTTCTAAGGCAGCGGCACAATGGCTCGACTCGGCGCTGATGATGCGATGCCGCGATGGCAGCAGCTGCGATTTTTTGTTTATTTTTCAAATTTTTCTTTGCTCCTTTTTATTGGTTGTAAATGTTCGCCCATCAATTTATGTGTGGCTGCAACGGTTGCAAACATTGCAATTATGCTGCGCTGGCTTATGTGCTGCCCTGCGCACTTCGCTCTTCTGCTGCTGCGGCGGCTACGACTGTGGCTGCCGCAATCGCAACGGTTGCTGGCGGCGACCGCGCACGAGGGAGTTCTGCCGACGTCAAAATGGTGTCCGCACTGGGAAAATCAAGTTCGCTTGCAATTATTGGGGAAATGGTGAAAATCGCGATTACGTTTGATGGAGAAGCGGCGAAAATCGATGTTTTGCGATGAGCAACTGAACTGAGTGATGCTAGAAATTACTCAAAGATACAACAGATTTTTTAGTTTTTTAATCAATAATAAGTTTGTGTGTTTTAGTCTCCTTTAACTATAAATTCGCACGCACAACTTGAATGGTTGCGGGATACTCAGACTGAGAACTGTTGTTAAGAGTTCTTCTGCCGTTTACTGAGCAGATCTCGACAATTGCAAAATGGGGCTGTAATGTTCTCGTTCCCAAGCTTAAGCTTACCTCTTTAAGTGAAGCAAACTTTTGCCCACGTACGCGCAGTCCGGTCGTTCGCACTTGAAGCGCTCCTGCGAGTGTGAGGCCTCGTGCGCCGTCAGCATAGCCTTGCTGGGCGCCGCATACCTACAACCGACCGCCGCACAGCTGTACTGGCGTCGCAGCGAGCCTTCGTGTGCGGCGCTGTGCTTCTGCAGCGCGTATCTGCAAAGGGAATTCTCGCTTTAGTCCGAAACTTATTGTAAAGCAATTTTAAGCAAATTTAATTTCAAGCGCATCCGGCGCACGGCTGGCGGTGTCGGTCAAGCAGCTGATGCAGCGCAGCTACGTGTGCCGGCGCTCAGTCTGTCGCGCTGTCATTCTGCCTACTCCTCCTAATTCGCTCAGTCCTTGTAGAGTAGAGTGTGAGTTCGTGTCGTTGTATTTTTAAAATTTGCCGGAAAATTTTTTAATTACATTAAATCAAAGCAGAAGTAATTCGCACCAAAGTCACGTCCGAACGCACATACGACTGATTGTGAGGCACGTTCAATGGCCCGAAAACGGACGACGGCCGCCGGGCGCACACCACCATCCAGCGGTGTCCACTTGCAAAGGGCACTGAAACGTCCGTAATGGAGAATCGCAGGCAAAACTTTTGCAAACATCAATTACGTATGCTAATTAATCGGAGCAGCAGGAGGTTAGGGGCGTCAAGTGGAGAGGCGGCGCGCAGTACAACAGACAGCGACACTGCAGCCAGTCAGCACTGGGCCGCGTGAATAGAAGAATTGTGGCGCACAGTGTTCGGCATTCAGAGTCGAAGAAAAAGTTTCTCTAATTACAGGCGACATTATTTTGCCGGCATGTGTTGCATATCTAATGTGATTGATTCGGTTTGATCGAGCGAATGGAAAGCGCTGCTGCCTCGTTCGAGAATTTTAAAGTAGTTCAAAGGATTTTTTCACTAATGTTCAATTCGAGTGATGAAACTCGATTGTTGGGCATTAGACGAAGAGAACCGGGACTCCAAAACACTCAAGTCCCAACTAGCGGTCCAACTACCATATATACGACTGCATTGCCGTTGTGTATAAATATTCTAAACACTCATTTCCGTGTGCTCATTCGCAATTTACACAGCACAGCGGATGGAGCAAACAGACTTCTTGGTAATGCGCGACATTAACAAAGTTTCAATCTTTAATCTAAATTCGTGTTTACGGCAAACGGCAACGGCGGCGGCGACGACGTTGACGATTGCCACCATCACCACCACTGGTGGCGCCGTCAAAAGGACGACTGCTGCTGCGGCGGCATTGTCATGCATTTCTAATGACAACGCGGCGCTCGAGCGCGTCGAGACGTTGCCGTGGCGCGGCTGTTGCATGCACCGGAGATTCCCCGCCACTGCCTGCTGTTGATATGTGAAATGTCACTTCGCCTCGCTTTGCGCAGGGCGCCCAACAAAAGGTGCGGTGAATTGCGGTGTTGTTGCAAGGATAATGACAACATTACTGAGAAGAAAGCAAGCCAGCGAATTACGAGTTGATGCATAACGACCAGCAGCCAACCAACATCAACATCAACCGTTGAAGCTACGACAGCGGCAACACCCACTACACCGTCATCGCCTGCACCGCCACCGCCACCCCCATCCCCATCCCCGCCACCGCCTCCAACTCAAGCAAATGCAGGCACTTTAGTAAAAATAATCTTTATATGCTTTGTTGTGACATTAACTTTTATTTTCGCAATGCATTTTGTTGCTGCTGTTGTTGTAGTCATTGTAGTTGGTTGATATTCTACGTGTGCATGTAGTGCCGTGTTGCTGATGCCGAGTGGCAGGACATTTTTTTCGCCGGGATTAGTTGCGCTTCTATAGCTCCTATATTCATTATGGGACCTGCATGGGTGTCTGTGTGTGTGTGTGTGGAGGTATGTATTAAATGGCGAAAGAGAAAGAGGGAATGAAAATGATCGCCGCATAAAAGTGCTCATTCAGCAATTTTTAAGTTTTCCGGCACAGAATATATCGAAGCATTATGCTTTTTAATGTTTTATGTTTGTTTTTTATTTAAAATTGTAAAAAGTTCTACTTGTGCTTAGGTTTGGCGGCAGCTTGCCGATCGTCCGGCACACATTATGAGACCATTAAGGCGCATTGTGCAGCCAGAAAACTGTGACAACCTCCCTAAAGAAAGCTTTGAACGAGGGTTACTGAAAAGTGCAGGCAACCAAATAAAACTGTAACATTTTAAAGAAAGAAAGCAATTTTTTCTTGTAACTCTCTGAGTATCCCTGCCACTCATAACCCAATTTAGTTCCAGTCGCTTACCTCTTTTGACCATTGCATTAATTTTGTTATAAGTCATCTAAAAATGATCTACCACCCGCTAAGTCTCATAAATAGCTCCAACTGATTCGCGTAGAGAACGAAATGGAGCCCATACAACTTTTACCGGATCTTATAGTCTTAGCTAATTTTCGTCTTATTTTATTTAATTCTTGTTTAATTTTACGTTTACTTTTTTTTGAATCCAAGTGCACGGAATCAATTCAAAGCTGCGATATATAAACGGATTATGCCAGCGATCAGTGACCGGCGCATTAATCACTTCAACACGACAATGTCAAGCATGAGAGTAGCAACAACAAAAACCACATCTTCCACATATCTACTCCGCTAAGCGAAGGATTTCATAGCGCACTTCCGTCAGCTCAACGACGCCGGGGCGCAGCAGTGGCAACAACAAAGTGCAGCGATTCAACACAAAGAAAGCTGCCGTCTGCCGCACAAATACGCCACAACTTCAACCAACTTAAGACGAGCAAAATGGAGTAGCAGCTGCTGAAGTTTCCGCTGATAGGTGGCATGCCAGCTGCCGCACGCCCAGCCGGGACGAGTCTAACTAAGCGGCGAATGTGTGCAGGCGGTTCGACGGCGATGCGGCCCGCGGCAGGACGGCGGTTAATGGCTGACGAAATGTTTCACACTTGAAGGCGCAAAGTTTCGCTTTTGTTCTACGAGCGCTTGTTGTGTTTATTGTTGTTGCTGCTGTTGTAATTTTCAGCTGCAACCGACAGGGACAACAGCGACAGCAGAGCAGACAGCTGCAATATTAGCACCTCAGATGCGTTGCATGTGTGCATTGTGTGCTGCTGCTGCTGCTGTTGGTGTTGTTGCTGTTGCTGTCAACCTTAGCATGTCATCCATTTAACGCAGCGCCGGAAGTACACCCACCTGCATAACAAAACTTGATGCCGAGCCGGCGTTTGTGCAGCAGCTGCATGTGTCTGTCGGCGGAAGGTGGAACTTTCTTGCCTCAAATTCCGCTCCGCTACAATGCTCATTGTCGAGCTTTTTGCCGATATGCGCGACAATGTCTTACGAAGGGATGCGAAATGCTAATGGCAGCGCGGGTGGTGCAGTGGGTGGGGGAGCGGGTGTTGATACATCGGTTCCCGACTGCCGGTTGGGTGTGACTGCCATGTCAAGTAAACTTTCGTCGAGCGTCTTGTTCAGCGGTGCTCAACTCGTTGTTGTTATTGTTGTAGATATTGTTTGTTTTCGCCGCAGTTTTCTCGTGTTGGTATGTGGCGTTGGCTGTGGCTGTTCCCAAAACTCGCATAAATATTTATGACACTCCGTTAGTTGTTTCGGTTCCGGTCGTTGTTGTGCTTTTGCTGTTGTTTGTTTATTTCTTATTCCTATAAGAAGCTTGTGGCTTCAGCTATCAGGCACTGAGTTGCAGGCAGCAGCTGCCCAGCCAGCGGCTTGACGTCGTCGAGAAGATTCGAGGTGCGAGTAATTACACGGCACACGACTGTCTGCTCCAAGACGTCTTCTCGACCCGCCAAACTTTGCGAGCAGATCCTGATGCACGGCGCGGATTATTGAAGCATGTGTAATTAGGGAAGTTGCTTGCCACCGCAGCGTGCTGCATGCATACAAACAGCCACTTCGATGCGACGCGCACACTTGCAAGGGCAACGCGAACTGATGCAGCGAATTAACATTAAACGCGGCGACTTGACAGCTCGGATTTTTTTAGGTATTTATGCCATGCATGGGGAATCGGCAATGATGTGACACTTGCAACGAGACAAAAGACGCCATAAAAGGAAGCTGTTTGTGTTTTATATTGCAGATGAGACAGCAGGAGAGACGTTTAAAAAATTCAGATTGTGCGCTTTTTCTTGCCACTGTTTAAAGCATAAACCTAGGAAATGAATTTTTAAGATTCTTCTGAAGTATTCGAGAATAAAAAAGGGTTTCTATTATTTTCAGTAAATCTGAGTTTTGTGTCGTTTTAGTGTTTCGAAACTTTTCAGAGAGAAAATATTAAATTTTCGCTGATTTTATTCTGAGATCTTGCTAGAATCTCAGTTAAGCAAGAACATCAAAATTAAAATTCCTTTGCTTTCGAGCTCAACGCCGAAGCCATCTGAACATGAGGAAGCTTTACACTACTGTAGATTATTCGACTATTCTTTTATCATTATCGTTTTATCATACCAATCGTCCTGCTTATACCGCTTGTACGATGTCCTTCATTCATAGGTGAATTTATAAGGCATAGATACACTTATGTGAGTGCTGAGATTCTTCAACTAATATTTTCTGTCAACAACTCTACAAAATTATAAATAATTCACCGCAGTTCTGAAATGGTTATCCTGAAAATTGCTCTCGAAGCGTCCTGATTTCGGTCTATTTAAAATGCAGCCCAATGCAATTTGTAAATAAATATACAAGAAAGCTTTTCATAGTTCTGCTCACAGACCAGCGACAGCAGCGGCAATCGTGGCAATTGAAAATGCCAATTTCCGACTTTTCGCTCATTTTTCCACAAATTTTGCAATGGCAATCGAGGATTGTAAGTCGCTGCGCTTTGTTATGCCTCCCCACACACACATTCACAAACACACATACGCACACACAAACAGACTGAAGCCGACACAGACGGACCAGCTACTCGACTGCATAAGGCGCAATGTGAGCGGCAGCAACAACAGTTTATAGCAGCAACAGCGGCAGCAGTCAGCAGTCAGTGGAAGCGCTAACAAACAAGCGTTTGGCAAAGAGGAAGCCATCAACTGCAGCCGAACGAAAGCAGAGTGAAAGAAGATTTCTCGTTTGGACTTCTCGAGTGATTATTTGAGGAAATTTATTTTAATGCTCATTTGAAATTATTGTCGTTGTAGTTTGATGTAGATACTTTGCTTTTACGACTAACGAGCTGTGGCGCGCTGCCCCATGCGCCCGCAGCTGCAGCCAGTGTCGCCGCCTCGCTGCCATTTTATGTATTCCATGTCGCGGCAATTGCAGCGCCACATCGCCACGCTTTCGCCTGTCAGTCATCCGCTCACCCAATGGCGGCCCCAGCGCCCAGCCCACAGCGGCAGCGCTCCTCGGCCCGCAGCACCGGACTGCAGCAAGCAGCGGCACCGCCGCACACTGGGGTAATATATAAGTAAAGTGGCGATTAATTCAAAAATGAAAATTGAAGATACTGATCTTTTTTTGGTACCGGGTTAAAGTAGATAAAATTCCGCATCACTAGGTGAAAGAACTGTTGTAAAATAATTTACCGTATTCCTGCAATCCACTCTGAAAGTTGACATTTCTTTTCATTTGTCGTACGCGCAGCGTGAAACGTGAATTTTCCAATTATTCAAATCAAACTTCTTTAGCAAGTTTTTAAAGTAGCATAAAAGTGATGATGGAGGCTTCTTATTCAGGTATTTAAGTATTAAAATACTAATTTTTTTTTTGTTTTAAGTGTTCGTAAATATTTTTGTTATTTTTTTAAAAAAAAGCTTAAAAATTGCCTTATTTTGACCCTATTCATAGACATATAGTTGTTTGTTCAGTGATGTTCACCTAAAATATTGTCATAATCGTAATCTGTGGATATTCTAGCAACTTTCTATGAAAAAATGTTGCGCACTTTTGCAGCATTTCGATTTTTGTATGTGAACTCTTGGCAAAATATGCACGCGGTCCGTGAAAAGATAGTCAAGAAATAAATGTAAATGCAAAAAATATAAGATAAGCAACAAATGAAACATTTTATGTTAGTTTTGTTGTTGTTCAATGTATGGTTTTTAGTAATGCTTTATGCATTTTACCCTACTTTACGGGGAGCCGGCATATTAGATTTATATTAGCCAGCATATTAGGCGGGATATCGCGTAAGCTAAATATTTTTGGTGTTTAAGATATTTATGAAACACAATACAAAATCATCTCAAATGATGCAGAACCAAATACAATTTTGATATCTTGGATTCTTTCATTTGTCTTTGTTGTAGGGTGTGTGCAAAACTAGGTCAACCGACCTTATTTGTCAGAAGTTGCAGTATTGGGCATTGTTATTGTTTGCATTACTTATGTGTAATCGATTGAAATAACCGCAGTGATGTGCATTAAACTAATTCGGTAAACGGTAACTGTAAATGACTAATTTTTCAAAAAAGGTGATTTTTTTCATGTAGGAACTAATCCAAATATTATTTGGTATACCCGTCAAAGTCTTTATGACATAATGACCAACTCTTTGCCTTAAATTGTGCCAAATCTTTCGTTGAGTACTATCCCTGATATAACATGCCTACGACTGTTCATAAATATTTAATTCATGGACCAGAGGTCATAACTCACGCCTTGTTGCCAATCGGTGAATTATCTGAAGAAGCGCAGGAAGCGAGAAATAAAGATTTTAAGGATTTCAGGGAATATTTTTCTCGAAAAAGTAGCCGAGAAAAAACCAACGAAGACGTTCTAAATAGACTGCTTGTAAGTTCTGATCCCATTATATCGACAGAAACGAAATTGCTGCTGAAGGGAAGCATTGGATTTGTTGATAATTGCGGAAGAAGAACGCGATGATATGAACAATGATGATGATGATGATAACGATGGATGCGAAGGTGAGAGCGTAGGTGAATACGATGATGATTCCGACAGTAATTAATAAATAAGCGAAGAATTCTGTATAATACCCTTTTGCAACAATTTTGCATTTTTGGTCATAAATAAAAAAAAATCCACTAAAGTATGTTCAAATACATTTATTTTGTATTTCTTTATGTATAATTAACTAAACCTAATACTTTTTTCATGTCTAAATAGTCCGGGTGAATTAATCGCCAAAATCGGCATGAATTACACCAGTGTGCGCCGGGGGGCGCTCGTAGGCAACCAATGTGCTGAAGGCTTCTTCGTTTCGGACTGCACTCTAGCGCGTGCAATGCGGCCGCTGCTGTGCCATTGTGCTGTGCAATTTCGGTACGTAGCAATTCACTTTTATTGAAATGGCGCGAATGACTGTTGTGAAGTGGGCTGCCGTTGCTGCGTCTTCTTGCTTTCTTTTCGCCTGCCGTCTCTCATTTATTTTCTCGCTTTCCATGCTTTTGTTGGTGCGCTTCCAGTCCTTGGTTTATTTTGTATTTTTAGTCATTTCTATGCTGCATCACTCGCCGTCCGGGAGTATATTCTGCTCGGCGCTGTCGAGGTCTGTTGATGGCACAAAGTGCAGCGCAATTCATTTTAATGGCCACCAGCAGCACCAACAGCGCCAGCGTCGAGTCCTTCGGTGCCCAACCTCCGCCAAAGCCTTTGAATTGTTGCATGACCCGTTCCTTTCGCTCTTCCATTTCGTTCGTGTTGTGTTTTGCTTTGCTTGCTGGCTCGTCACTTGAGACTCAATTTAACAAAACTTGATTTCACATTTCTCCAGTGATGTTGATGACGACGCGACGTCAGTTCGCATTCCTGCTGGCGCTTGCAATGCGGAAATGCTCGCTTTCTAGACGAGATTTCTTTCATTTCGTTTGCGGATTTGTTGAATTCGAGTTGGACCATGTGGGAGGGATCGATGGGAATGTGGTGGAAGTGCTGAAGCCACAGAGACATGGTTCCTGCTTAGTCTAAGTGGAAATCAGTGAGCATTGGTCACTGCGAACGTTTTATGATATTGGATTTGAAATTTTAAATGTTCAAGTTAAAAGAACTTGTTATAAAAAATTATATAACAAATATCTGTTGACTTTCCGACTTTTGGCCATTTCGCCATTGTCGATTGTAACACATTTTATATTTTTCAGTATGCATCAAAAAACGTAAGTTCTCTTGGCACAGTTTTTCAATCAATTTGTTGGAACTGACAACACATTTAAAGACCAATTTACGACCGTCGTTTACTGTCAAAATCGGTTAATATAAAATAAAAGTTTCTGTGTGCTGTGCTGTTCTAATTTGTTGTTTGCTCATTTTTCCCACCCACGGATGCGCCCGACAGGCTGGCAAAGTAAATGCAAAAATTGCTCGACTGCATACGGCGCCGAATTGTTTAGCTGGATTGCATTTCGGTGACCGCAAGCGTGATTTGTGAATGCATTGCATACTTTGCGGCAGCTATTCCCCGCTCGCATGAGCACAGCACATTTTCGCCTTTCGCCGCGCACTCGCAGGCGGAAAAATCATTGTCTGCGCGCGTATGTGTGCTATGTGTGCGTGTGTGTAATTGCAAGAATGTGCACTCACTCGTGCATTTAATGAGTTATTTCGGTTTCTTATTTTATTTTACATATTGTGCAATTTCTTTCGCCACGCTCGGCCATTTTTTCGCCGTTGCGTTTGTCCTTTTGCAAAGGAATTTTTAATTTGCGGTTTGCTTGTTGTTTCTTAATTTTGTGGCCAGTTGCATTGCGGCCGTTTGCAATTGTTTATATTTTGTCGGGGTCTGTTTGCCTTTGTGGCTATTTGCATTTTATGTGCAAAACAATAAATTGAATGACGTTTTAATAAAAGCCACCGCCACCACCGCCGACAACATTGCGCCCAATGCATTCTGGCAAACACTTTTCGTTATGTTGCAACTTTGCCCGCGGCAGTACCCCGAAATTGTTGTTGCTGTATTTGCGTAATGAAAATGTTCACTGTGCAGCACAATTTGTGCATTATGTGACTCATTAACCGAAAGGAAGCAAATAATTACCCACAGCAATTCAGTTGAAATAGTTTGAGTTAGAATCTTTGCATTATATGGGAAAATTGAAGTTCCAGATAATTGAAAAACTAACTATGGAATTTCGTCAAGTCTGCTATATACTCATTTTAAAATATGTATCTATAATGATGGAATCGAACTTACTTCCGCGTGAACTGCTTGCCACATGTGCCGCACCGATAGTTGCCCGCCGGTGACTTCCTCGTTGCCAACTCCTTTCCCCGCACAATTTCCACCGTGGTCTCCGTCGTGCGCTGCGCCTTTTCCCTACGATTGTGCGTTTTCTGTACGTGTTCCTTCAGATTGTGACGCCGCGAGAATTTCATGCTGCACACTTGGCATTCGAAGATTTTCTCGTTGGTGTGCTGACGCAGGTGGCACCGCAGCGAATCTTTGCGGAACTGCTTATCACAAAGCGGGCACGCGATGCTCTGGTTTTTGCCTATCGGCCCATACGTGTGATGAAGTCGGTGGAAAATCAGCTCCGACTCGAATGACGCGCTGTGAGTGAAATCGGTTAGTGACCAGTTTCCCATAGCTAATTAAATGCCGCACCTGAAGTGACACTCTTCGCAATTCCAGCTCTTCGCCGCTTGACTTTCGCTCGCTAAATTGGCGTTTGGCTCCAGAGCTGCCGCCGATGTGCTCGGTTGGCACATTCTGGAGTGTCGGCCTAGGGCCTGCGCCAAGGCGAAACTTTGGCCGCAGCTCATGCAGACGTGGCGCAGCAAGGGATGTTGCTCGTCTCGATGCAATCGAAGCGCTGCCAGACTGTCGAAAATCTCCGTGCAATCTTTGCACTTGATCGAACTGTTCTTTTGTGCACTGGGCGGCGTTTGCAGTTTGCGGCTGTGCTCCATGCATTTCTTGCTCGTTGAGGCTTTGGAGGCGTTTGAATTCCGGGTCAGTTCAGGTTTCGGGTGCGAGAGCTCGTGCAGCATGGCCTCAACCTCCGAAGTGGCGCTGCGGTTAAAAAGCTATTTCAAGCTGGACTTACCCATATTTCTCCCATTTCGAATACTCACACGAAACCGCACTTGTCGCATTCCTTCGTACTCTTTCCCAACTTGCCGCTTTGTTTCTTGATGGAGTACCTGTTTTCCGCCGACGCCGCACAAACTCTGTGCTCCATGGTTTTTCGATGCTGTCGCGCCTTGCACGGCGTGTTGAACTCCAGTTTGCAGATCGAGCAGAAGTATTTCGAAATGCTGTGCTTGTACTTCTCGTGGCGCTGCAGAGCGACCTTCGAGCGAAAGCTCTCCGTGCACAGCCCGCACGTGTGCCGACTCTGGTAGGCGTCCGAAGCGGTACCCGCACACTCGAGGCCCGGATGGTAGAGCTGCGTGTGCTTGCGCAACTCGGCGTTGTAGCGAAACGACTGGCGGCAGCGGGCACAGTCGATGCTCAGCTTCTTGCTTATGCAAATCGGCACTGAACGATTAATGGCCAGTATGACCTCTTTGTGATCGGAGCTGAGCAGGTGGCGGCGCATCTGATTGTTGTCTTCGCACTCGAAGTGGCAGTAACTGCACCAGAACTTGCCGGGGCCCTCCGAGGCGTCCAGGTGCTGTGGCGAGCTCCAGTGCAGCAAGAACATCTCCTCGGTGTTGGAGTAGAAACGACAGGGGCGGCACTGGAACGGCGACTGCAGTACCACCGAGTGAATGTGTTCCAGTATCATTCGCAGCGATTTGTGCGGATTCAGTTGCATGCGCCGGTAGTGGTAGTGCGAAATCAGGTGCTTGCCGACCAGGTGCCGCAGCATGCCATGCTTGCAGAGGTCGCACTTGATGAATGTGGCGCGACGCTTGCGTTTCTTGCTGGTCGACGCATTTTGCTTCGGTTCGACCTCCAGAGCGAAGCTTTTACTCAGGTCGCCGTGCTGCAGCTCGTCCAATGCCGCCTTCTCCAGCTGTTGCTCCGGTTCGGCGCGTTTCATGTGATAGCCCGTTTTTAGATGATTCTCATAGTTGATCTTGCTTTTCAGCCGGCGGCAGCAGATGTTGCACCAATAGTCCTGGTTGGCTGATTTGGCGAGCTCCACCACTTCCTCTTTGTACTCCAGACGTTGCACCTTGGTGCCCGGTATCCACTTGCCTTTGGTATGCTCGGCTGGCGGATGCTGTCCTGCGTTTACGTCAACGACCTCCAGCTCGTCGGCCGGTTCATCCCAGGTGGGCGACAGACGTGTCAGTTGGGTGTGCGAGACGCGCAGATTTGGTCGATTCTCCGGCCGCCACTTGCCACCTGTGTGCGTTTCTGGCACTACCGGCGGCGAGTGTCGCATCACTGGCATCTTCCACTTGCCGCCGGTGGCATGAGCCGCCGCGATGGGGTCGTACTCTTCATCGTCGTCGTCCATTTCGCCGACTTCTTCCTCCTCATCATCGCTGGCTTCCGGCGATTCGTGCACGAATGGCAACGGCTTGAACAGCGGCTCGTAGGGTTTCTTCACTTCGCTGATATCGCGCACAGCCTTCATTAGAGTTTCCGTGTTCTGCTGGCCACTGTTGCCGGGCGGCGTGTCCATCCAGGCAACCTCGGTGTGCACTGTGTGCTCGGACTTGTGGCGGGCCATCGGTAGTGGCTGACTGGACGAACTGATGGTTTTGCCGCTTGTAGACGGTCCGCTGGATTGCACGCTCTGCAGCTGCAGCGAAGAGAAGAAGACGTCGGCACCCAACTCGTAGGGCAGATCGTACGAGTCGCTAAGTGATTTGGAAGTTTTGCCGCCATGCTCCGGTTTGTTGGCATACGTCGAGGGCGGCTCCGGCTCTGGAAAGGTGAACGTGTCGTAGGTGTGGTCCAAGTTGACGCGCGTGGTGGAAATAATGGCGGTCGACACGTTGTGGTGCGAGTCGCGATCGGCGTCGGAGCTGTTTGAGTTTTTGCGTTGCGGATTCGGGGCATTGATGTTGCCACATTGTACCTTGCGATGTTCAATGTACGCCTCAAGGCCGACAATGGTCGAGCTGCACTTGATGCACAAATGAGTGTCGTCTAAGTCGGGCTCAATCATACTTCATTGGTATCTGTAATGAAGAAAGCATAAGCGATGAGAACAGAATGGAAGAGAGATTGGAGAGATTTTAACGAAGACACAGCTAAGCTTGGCATTGTGTAATTTCAGTTTGTGTTACATAAAATGAGATAATACGATTAATGTAATTAGCAGCTGGTTCCAGTTGAGGTTTGGAGGGTTTATGTTTAACTCATCTTAGTTTGGGGAAATGATTTGACGCGGAAGTTATAACAGCAATATTTTAAACTCGGCTATATCCGTATATAAGTTTGTATGTAGTATTCTGAAACGTTCAGTTATTTGTTCGTAAGTGTAATCAGCTCACTCGACGGCTCAAATCACTGCAAGCCGAGTACTCTGAGCGCAAAAATAGCATCGAAAGCTTTTAACACTTCTCACATGTTTGAATTTTTCAGATTTGCATCGTCGCATTCGCCGTTATCGTAAATTCACTGAAAATTGCTATTTAAAAGCAATTACAAAAGTCGTGCTCAAACACTCACGCGCCCGCACACTCACCCACACGCGTGCTGGCGCACATAATAAGCCATTATCATTTATCACAGCGCCGTAACCCCGCGTCCGCGTTCGCGACCTCATTCCCGTCCCCGTCACCGGCCTCGTTCACAGTCAGCGTCAATGAAAAGCGCAGAAGCGTCGACTAATTACCCGAACAAAAATTTTAACACAACTTGTGCCTGCTTGTTGGCGCATCGTGCGTCACCCGAGCGGCCCGAGGAGGAGGAGAGGCGAAGGCGGAGAGCGGCCGCAGCCGCTGCTGTGGCCCCGTTGCCTCGTATAAATAACTGCAACGTGTTACGTACACGTTAATTGTTAAACAAACGTACGTTTATCACTCATAAAGCAGCGCAACAACAACTGCATACAACCAACGGCAACAACGACGCAGCGCCACGCAAGCGAACAAGGACGACTGTCGCGCCCTGTGCTGGCGCATATGTGGCCGCTGGCAGCACGTGAGGCGGGAGGCATGGCCCCATTTAGACGAATGAAAATCCAACGTCAACGCGCACAATTCCAGGGGCGCCACAAACGCTTGACATGCCATCCAGCGCTGCGCTCCTGCCAGGCCGTGCATCATGACGACTTGTGTGCGAGTGTGAGTGTGAATGTGTGTGCGTGTGGCCGCAGCAGTTGGCGAAGCATTTAACCTCAGAACACAGAACAATGTTGCTTCCAGTGGCGGAGATGGCGGCGGGTTCATATGAATTCCTCACATTTTATGTGGCAGCGCAATTGCTGCCGCCCCCTGTTGTTACCGGCGACCGCGCCACCAGCCGCAGCCGCGCTTGTAGTATGTAAAATTATTAACAAGAACAATAACAGACGCAGAAACATCGTTCATTGCTGCACAGTGTGCCGCCACATATGGCCGGAATGACACTTCTAATTCCGCCACATGCGAATGCGAACCCCGCGACCACCGCCCCGCACCCCAGCGCAGCGCTGTCGGTGTCGCTGTCGCGTTGGCATATTGCGGCATACAGACGTAATAAACTTCATTTTGGACAGCTCGAAACACGCCGAAGAATGTCAGCGAGCGAAGTGAGTGGCGCGAAGGTGTCAGCGCTGCGCCGAGCTAAGCCACTGCAGGAAGCAGTGAATACACCGAACACCAGGCAGTCTATTCACATGTTACCAGCGCGACGTTTCGGGTTAATGAAACAAGTTGCCAAAGAGATAAATGAACCAAACAAAGCCAAAGACAGAAGTGTCCAGGGAGTATGAGTAATTTTCGACGTGTCAGCGGGCGAACAACTTTCAAGAGAATTTCGTTTGGGAAATGCATCTATATTAGCTGGAATTGAGCTGCCCGTGCGGTGATGAATGAAGAGAGATCCTTGGCTAAGGAGCCCAGATTAAGCCCAAATTAATTCCTTGAAATTAAATGGCAATGAGGAAACAAAGGATGATGAGCGGCCCGACTTGAATAACAAATAGGAGAGTCTTCACATGTCCTGCAACCTTCTGCTAATATTTATTTTGTTTTATATATTTCGAATACATTTTCGCATGACTCTTCAAAAATTTCCAGTGCTGAATCTAAACGATTGTGTGGCATAGAAGTCCTCTTAGCTCTGGCCTTTTGACGCCGCGCCTTGCCGCCAGAGCATTCCGGCAAGTATGTTGTCAAACATGGCATTCAGGCGCACTTGACAATTTACGCTCACGCTAGGAAATTGTCAGACAATGAACATAATTCGCGACTATCGCCATGGCAATTTCTATTTTGCAAACAAAAATTAAATAATAAAAGGGCGGCTGATGCCGGGGCGGCAGTGCGGAAACACAATTGTGCCATTATTTGCATTTGTGACACCCGCTGACGGCGTCATCATCAACAACAATGACAACAACACGAGCAGCAAAGGCAACAGCCGAGCTGACAAAACAGCAACTACATTGGCGAGTGTGTGATGCGGCAGGAGCATCAGCAGCAGTTGAAACAACAACGGGAACAATAACACAACCATCACTGCCAATTGCCGCTGCCGGCGGCGCTGTTGCCGGAGTCAGCGTCAAGTCGGGCGCATTTAGTTTGGCTTTGAATGAATGGGAATGAAAACAGCAACAGGAACAACGAGAGCGCGCAGCCATTAAAAAGGAGTTATCACCCAATTTAGCACCACAAGCCGCACACACACACACAATTACACAAACCGAACACACACACACAGCGAATGGCACTGCCACTAACACCGACGCCAGCGCACCAACAAACATGCTCGCGCTCGTAAACACTAAACGCGTTGCATCCGCGCTCACTGTGGCGTGGGGTGGGACAGTGGGCAGTGCTGAAAAAATTGCGCCCAACAGAAGAAAAACAAACAACGCACAATTCTATGCGGTAAAAGTGTACAACAGCCGCCGTTGACGTTGTGCAAATTTAGAAGTTTGGCCGTTGTCGTTTTGTGGGAGAATGTCCTGCGCTGCAGCACATGTGGCGGCATCAATTCAACATTTTTTAATTGTTATACATGGCATGGAGTGAGGGAGGGTAGGGGGCATCAAACGCAATCAAAAACTAAACGACTTTGATTGCATTCGATTTCAATCACTCGTGAGAGGTTGTGAGTGTGAACCTAAGCGAAAGTTAGACCTTTCGTTGTAGGTTAGGTTTAGAGTGCTCAGGATGCTGTATTTCGGACATTTATGGATGGTGGATTTCCACGCAAAATCGTGATTTAGCTTTTACTTTGGGGTGTGTTGTGGGTAAAATTAACCAGCTGAGACGCGCTCTTCCACCCGGAGATGCAAGCCTGAAATTGAGACTAGGTGAAGTGACTATCTGAGACGCAGAATGCGATGCAGGACACGTTTAGGGCATGGAAAGCTCTGTTGTGGTATACTTAAGACTTGGTAGATAAGTTAATAAATATATAGTGAAAAAGAGAGGGCCACAGACTGTGGCGGCTTAAGGTGCTCGAGGGCCCGGGGCGGCGACGGCTGAAGGGCCCCCACAAACGGTGCAGAATAAGTTTGCGTACAAAACTAATAACTGGAATTTCCGGTTGTGCTTTTTAATTTTTTTTTTTGAAAATTTGTATTCCATTGAACAGTAAATGGACACTAAAGGGACAAATTATTTTGAAACGTATATGTGCTTGAAATTTTATAGAAAGCAATAGAATCCCAGAGAAAAAATGAATAATCTTACTAAATCTTTCCAAATTTGATAAAAACTTTCGTGAAATTAGGAAAACTTTTGAGAGAGCAAACTCGTCATTTCCAAAAGCTATCTTAAGTCTAAAAAAAAAACAGAAAATCTTGCTTCGTTACTAAGATCTGGCCATTTTTTTAAGCTACCCGAGCAGGAGGATTTAGATTGTTTTGCGATCAGTGCATCATCGCGTGCATAGATAAAGTGTTTTCTAGACTAACTTTGGCCGGTGAACACGAAACTGAAAATAAAAAATTTTTTTAAGAAGCGTTTTCAAAAAATCTTCGAAAAACGAGTTTTTTTCCTGTTGTTTCAGTTATGAGCACATATCTCCTGAAAGAATTATCCGATTAACACGAGCTGTCCGTCGTTCAAGAAGAAGATAATACCTTAGCCCTTTTTAGTGATATATAGATTGTTCAAATCAGATGAGATTTGGGGAAGTTACTGACAAGTAACTTCCCCAAAGGAAAGTTGTAACAAAGTGAATTTTTCGACCAAAAAATCATAAATTTTCGAATATTTTTTTTTATGGATAAAAAAAATTATCTCCCCTAGTTTTAAAATCTAAGATGAAAGATATATTATTATTATATATTTTTTGAGCAAATATACTTGAGCAAATATTAAGCCTAACATCAATAGAATTGAAAGAAAAATGACAAAGTTATGATGCAGTGAGTAAAAACACCAACTTTACATTTATTACACTGTGCGAAAAAATTTTTGTTTGCCGAGACCCATCCAAATTTGGATATAGATGTGAAACTATTGATCATCTATACTAATCTGGTATAGTCAGTTTTTCATTTTCTGGCCAAGTCCTTTTAAAAAAAGTCCTCAAGTCCTTTTTAAAAAACTTTAAAATTTTAAGGACATACACATTTCAAATATTTTTTTAAATATATGCGGTTGTGCAATGATGGAAATATGGGTATCAAATTAATTTGATTTCAGTCTGTAGATTCATACATCTAAATTTTATTCTATTTCAAAGTTCCAGTCTAGAAAACACTTTTATTTTTAGGTGCGTTTTTCGTGTCGAGTAGTTCAGAAATGTACAGAAATATTTTATAAAACCCAGTAGCAGTAGCTTACTTACAAGGAGCATAGAATTGCTTTCGTAAAAGAGTCTATCAAAGAAGAAAACCGGATTTCCGGGACGATGTGTTGTTATCCAACCAATAATTATAAAAATAATGATAATATTTGTAAATTTGTTTGACGTCTACAAAGTTTAATGAGGTTAAGTAATTGCGTAATTCGCACTAGTTTACAAGCAAACTCTAAGATTGCGATATTTAATTTTTAACTTAGAATTTTGTATTTGCATACTTTGCACAAAATTTTAAGTTAAAAATTAAATATTGCAATCTTCGAGGGGAAAATTTTTTGAAAATTTGCAAACAATTGTTATTTAGAAAGGATGTTTTCTTGCTTTTATTGAACTGAATTTGTTATTGCAATTTCAAAGTCAATTGTCGATACTGTGTCTCTTTCAATTGATAAAAGTGACAAACAACCTTTCAACAACCATTGTGGAGCGCAAATAGTTTTTTACAAACTTTACATTTTTATATACAAGCTTCTCTCGGGGGCCCCCCGTAGCCCGGGGCCCGGGGCGGTCCGCCCCTCCGCCCCCCCCGTTAAGCCGCTACTGGCCACAGTACTGAAACTACTAAAAAGTTGTTACACTCTTACACGGATTTTCAGAAAGAATGAAATGAATCGCAATGTAAGTTGACCCAATGGACTGTGTCCTCCAGTTCGACTCTCACACTAAGAACCATACTCCTCTGAAATCCTCTGAGGCTTCTACATTGATTCGTTTTGCTTGGATTCGAAACTAAACACTGAATCTAGCACAGATTTTGTGAATTTTTTTTCAATAGCACAACGGATACGTTTAAGTCTCATCTTTTCTTCTGTTTCTATGAGAGATCTTCTTCGCATTGATTATTTATTTATTTGTTTAAAGTAATACAGAAGTTTAATACTGTTCGTACAGATTACTACGAGATGTACATAAGTGAAATATATAAATATCCTAGCTAATTAATTCATTTAACAGCAATTTAAAATGAGTTTCTGAATAGGAAAAATCCAAAACAAAAGAATTTGAGAGCAAGTTGATTTCTTTTAAGGTATCATGGCACGTTAGAAAGGGGAATTTTTAATGATTTACAAAATTATTTATTTTTCAGCTCCTTTATTATCAATCCTTTTGAAAATTGTTTTACAATATATTGAAGGTTTAAGGAACACAAACAAAAGCATATTGTGGAGCTGAAGTCGCGTAGAAAAAAAACACATCCTCCATTACGGACACTTAATCTCCGGATTGGCTCGACCGATTAAAAAAACATTTTTTAGTTCTTTTTATTAACTTATTTTTTACAAGAATCCACCACAATATTGAAGAAAAATGTTTAATTTAAAGTACTTTTTCTGGGAAAAAAGGTGAAAAACGCAGTAAATTTTTTACACTTTTTTTCAAAAAGCTCCTTTTATTTATATCGTTTTTTTATTTTTCTGGTGAATTCCTGTGTCCGAAAGCTTAATAATTACGAGTCTTTTTTGTTTTTTTGTTTCAGATTAGCCAATCCGGAGATTAAGTGTCCGTAATGGAGGATGTGTTTTTTTTTCTACGCGACTTCAGCGCCACCTATATAAGAGACAATATGCTAAAAAAAACAAAAAAATTTTGGTTTGTGTTCCTTAAACCTTCAATATATTGTAAAAGCTGATAAATAAATAGTTTTGTAAATCATTAAAAATTCCCCTTTCTAACGTGCCATGATACCTTAAAGCTCTAAAAATTGGGGGCAAAAGAAGCGTAATTTGTTCTTACCCTCTCCAAAACGAAAGTGGAAGGTTTCTTAACGACCTTTGCGGAATAAAACAATTGATACGACCGAGTAGGTTAGGTTAGGTTGAGGTGGCTGCCTCTGTATGAAACACACTTAGGCCTCTTAATGGGCCCGTTGTGATACCACAGATTCCACCCGTTTGAAATGCGTATGCAGCACTGTTTTTTTTCAACATGTGATACACCACACATTTCAAACGGATGGGGAAAGGGAGGGGAGGGGAGCGGACCTACAGTTTAACGCCGAATCCGAACGGCGATGGGCAGTTTTTCTTTCACACTTGGAGGTTTTGCCATTGCCTGCCAAGAGCGCACTTGTGCGATTCTTGTAATTCTCATTCCCTTCATGTGGATAGCGACAGAAGTAGATGAGTGTTTTTTCCAGCCCAAGCCATGAATCGAACCCGGGGCGCTCGGTATGAGAAGCCAGCGCGCTACCCGCTGAGCTATCGAGGCCGACTACGACCGAGTAGGTAAGGACAGTCTATCGCACCCCGTATTAGGTTAAAGACAAAGGTAAGTGAGAGAACACTCCTCCTACCCTCCAATGACTTTAGATTAATAAGTAGACATCTAGACTGGTATGAGGGAATGAGGTAAACAAAATGCAAAGAACGTAGGGCATAACGAAGAAACCTTTTTTGGATTCGTTCAAGTCGATTGATGTGACACACATAGTAGGGTCTCCAAATGAAGGCCGCTAGCTTTGACCGGACCAGGGAAAGGAATGATGAAATGATGAAAGGACAATCGAAAAGGCTTCGTTATCGCTACAACAAAATCGTTAAAAATTATACAACAACAACGACAAATTACGGCCCATATTAACTGCGCAAATCGTTAACCATAATTTAGATGAGGCACTTGCAATCGATTGCGATTGCGTTCGTAGCGCAGATACGTTATAAGATTTCACGCCAGCCACGCCGCGGCTGATAGCTGGCCGACTAGTTGCCTCGCCTGCCTACTCGCATTTTTCGCCCAATGAGCGCACAAATCCATAAAGTATCGCACATTTTTTATTTAATGATTTCTGAGTTACAAGCCGCGGTGCATCCCGAGTGCAGCAGAAAGCAGAAAACCTCAGCAGCAGTTGAGTGCAACATTTTCGCTACAACTTACGACAACGCGGCGGTAACAAATAAGGCTGCCATTGGCCGCGGCCAGTGCCATTTCGATTGCCATTTCGGCTTTCATTGATGCCGCTCACGATGCGTTTGCAACTTTGATGCGTTTGCAGCGCGCAACTTGTCTCGGCGCCGATGACGACGCCGACGACGACGACTGTGAAGCACGAAATGGAGCTGAGAATTTATGCGGCTTTTAGCTGTGTGCGCGCCTATACGCGTCCGCGCATGCGCTTTAAATTATTAATATTACCAAATGAGTCAATTTGAAATAAATAAGCGCAGCGCTGCAAATAGAGTTGTCGCGCGCTGCAATGAGACCGCGGCCAGCGCAGTCGAGCGTCCGCTCACGCAGCGCCGCACAGCAGATAAGGAGGTGCAAATTTGTTTGTATGCGACTCCGTGCGCTGCACTCGGCGGCTATCGCGCGCGCATATCTCACTATAGTCTTATCCCGATCGCAATGAAGGAGTGTGTGCCGCGCGACTATCGATTGCACGCGCGTCGCTCACCTCAATCGTGTGATTGGCGCTGTCACACGTTTTTAGGGTCAGTGTCGAAAATGGTTTTGGCTTTGAATTCGTAAAGCAATTTCTTATCGATTGGGGTATTCACAACTCAATTAAGCAAGAAATTTGAACGCACGCAATTTTCGGTAGTCTCTGTCAAAAGTCGGTCGCCTTAGTTTTTATTGACGATAAGATTTCGAAATGAATTTGCAAAAGATTTAATATTTTAATGAACTGCAGCGAAAACTGAACCGAATTGAGCTGAAGAAGAAGGAATGCAAATTGCGCGCGCTGCATCGGCGGCGAATTGGAGCTGGCTAATTGGTTTCACATTTCATATTTTGCAACGTTTTGCAAATGACAAATTTTTTTATTGTCAGCGTTTTACATTTTACGAGCCGCCGAGTGAGAAGCATCAAGCGCGGACATTGGCAATGCGCTGCTCTTCGGTCGCTGACAAGCGACGGCAGCCAGGGCGACGAGTGTTTGGTGTTGGGCGCATTCGCGGTTTAACGGCCGCGGCGGGTTTGAAATATGCACACAACAACAAGCCGACAGCAACAACATTACGTATTGGCGATGGTTAACCAATTTCACCTGAATGTCGCCGTCGCCGCTGCCGCAGCCGCAGCCACACCGAATGCGTAAAAGTTTATGGCCGTTTAATACGTTTTCGCATTGCTGATGTGTTGGTGTTGCTGTCGCTGTCGCTGTCAATGCGTTTGTGGCGTTGGCATTGCAGCGCGTCGATGATGGAATTTCATTTGGTTTTTATTTTATGACTTTTGCAAATTAAGGAAATTTATATTAAAAGTAGCGTAAATTCTGCGCCGCCAACCAGCCAATCGCCGCGGTGCCTTTAGCGGCTGTCTGTCCGGCCTGCCCGTCCATCGCCAACGATGTTGTCGTCGCTGACAGTTGATGCGTTCCCACTGGCCGCCGCTGCACGCGGCGCACGTACGTTTATGCGTTTTGCAAATTTGTTGCTGTTGCTGTGGCCGTTGTCGCTGTGCCATCGCGACTTTGCCGTGATCCCAAATTATTGGCGCTGTTATTAAATTAATGCAATCGATTTGCATTTTTATTCGTTCGGTAATTTACGCTGAATAATTTATTGCGCATGCGCCGCCGACGCCGCCATCGCCGTCGTTCTCATTGTTGACTTTATTTCGTCCATCCATCCGCGACGCTGCTGAGCCCGCTGGCAAAATTACGACCGACGCAGGCTCGCCCCATAACCGACTGCAGGCGACATGATGAAGATGACTTGTCGACCGGCCACTGCCCGCCGTCCGCTGTCCGCTGTCGCTCTTCGCGCGATTGTCATTTGTCGATTTACCACAGTCCGCAGTCCGCTTTCGGCGGTTAATGTCATTCTCGTTATTGTTGTTGTTGTTTTGTTATTGTCCCATTGGATCAGTCATCAGCTTTATGAATATTATATTTTTATATAAAAATGTCGTAAAACTTGTGACGTTCATCAGGATGCATTTGTGCGCGATGCATCCGCGCTGCTCCGCCTTCGACCCGCTGCCGTAATGCACCGCGTAAAGTGCCGCTTTTTACGACTTTTGATTAATAATTTATTTCAATGGCCGATTGTACTTTATTTTCGGGTTTCCTCCGTTTCGCTTCAGCCGTAATGTCACTTTGCCTCGTCATCGATTTTTATTGCCGTGCGATATTTTTGCGCACGATGTGCATAATTTTTAAGCGCGTAAAAACAGACAATCACGGTGCATTCTTAGTGCGCAGTCAGGACTTGGCTGAGTCTGCGGTGCCTGTAACTCTTCATGAGTCTTTAACACACATTTGTCTTTTGATTCTAAAAGCGAAATGTTGTCTCTGTCAAAAACGGGCAGAACTACACATAAAAATGTCTTTGTTCTTTTTCCAATGTAAAAAGTAATTTCATTAGGAAAAAACTAATAAAAAACTAATAGAAAAAATTATACAAACTAAATAATTTCAAAAAATCCATCATAAATTTGAATATTTTAGTTGAATAATTATTGGTATGAGCAAATAAAAGTAACAACTCCTTAACCCTTTCGACCCCAAAGTTGCCTGAGAGCAACTTCACGTATTTGTCATCTTATAGCAAAAGCTACGATTGATTTATGGGTTTAATTTAAGTAGGCACCAACAAATTAATATTTTTAGAAGTGAGTTCAAAGCACATTACAAAAATTTTGCTGTTATCCCCAAAATAATTTCCAATAATTTGCAGCGATATCAGGGAAAGTTTGTGTTCTAATTGAAGTCTACGAATTTGGCGCGTTTGATCAAAACCCTGTTTCTTTAATAATGGTAAAATAAAATCAAAAAGTGATATTTTTGTATTTTTCCATAAATATTAAATAATTTTTCTGTAATTAAAAAATATTGATACAAAATTTATTTAACCTGTTTTATGCTAAAATTGTTCAAAAGTAAAGTAACAAAGAGCAGTGGCGACTTCAAATGTCGTGTGCACACTTCTTAGACAAATGTTTCATGATTTAAATACCAAAAAGTAATATCGAGACACAGAGTACAATTCGGGGTCGAAAGGGTTAAGATATTCAGTGGTGAATAGATATTCTACAAAAATACAAAATACAAATCATCAATGATCTTGATGAGTTTAAGGCAAGAGTCCATAAATTCTTCACCCAACATCCTTTCTCCCAACCTATATATCCTTCCCGAACCAGCGCAATGCCTCGCATTTATAGGGGTATCCCCTGCGCGTTGGCTCGTATTAAAAAAAAAAAAAATCAGCTGAGTGATGATTGGTTCCTCAGTTGAACACAATTTCGCCTAACATGAGCAATTTCTATGCGGATATTAAATATTTATTGTTTTCCATTGAGTTATCAGACGGCGACCTAAAGGAGAGGGAAGTCATCTTTAATTGAGAGTCCACTTCATGATAAATTTTCAGTCATAGCTCTATTTCGTTTCCAAGTCTTTATAGCTTATCCGCATTTTGTGTGTTAAAATTCTCTTGAAATTCCGAGGTGTCACTTATCATCAGCGCATTAGGGTTTATCAATTTCCATATCTATCCATGCCATTTCCATCGGCATCAGTTAGGAAAAATGTTTTGCCAGCAATTTACTTTTACGCCGCACACTTAAGCCAGCGAAACCACTCCCGCTGGGATGGAGAATATAAAGAGGTTAATGTTTCTATATGAATATGAAAATTGAGAAATGATAAAATTAATGAAATGTTGTTAATTTTGTTATTTTCCAATAGCTGAGTGGCAATAAAGCGAAGCATCACGCTGACACGGCCCAATCAGCGCATCATACGCGGCAGCGGGTCGCGCATGCGCTTTGAGCGGAATTTCTTTCTTGATCGTTTTCGACTTGTTAGTATTTAAATAATTCGCTTCAAATAATGCTGAGCCGTTAAAAGGTCGTAAAGGCCTAATTGCTTTTAACGGCTTGCGCCCATTTGGCGACTGAGTTTGAGGTTAGGTGGTGTGACGGCGCAAGTTCCGCTTGCGCTGCGTTGTTAACGCTGCTGACGGCGTTGCGGCGTTGCGGCGTCATCAATCAGCGACCAATTTGCCACCCACACGGAGAGCCAAATCGCCGCACAATTTTCGACTTGAAAATGTCTTTAATAAAAATTTATGGTTTACATTTAAAAAGAGTTACAAATAATATAGTAAATTTTATTTTTGACATGCAATACGCATCAGCAACATCGGAGAGATGCGGCGACAACAATGCGCCCCAAGTGCACATAAACCAACAGCATCGCCAGCAGCCATAAAGCAGCAATCAAACAAATTGTTAAATTTATGTGACAGCAATGTGTTATGGCACATTTGGTGCAGCAGCAACAGAAACAAAACCCGCAGCGGTGCAGCCCACGCGACACGCGTGCGCAGCGCGCTGCTCATAGAGTACACTGAACCGAATTCTTGATGTTAACTCAGTAAAAAATTTAAACCAATTCAAAACGAATTTTCATTCATATACATATCTAAGTTTATAGTAATTTAATAATTTAAAAATTCTTTTTAAAATCTCAATGTGCAGGTTTGATTAGTTTTATTAAATATCAAACGTTTATCAAACTTTTTGAACTTCCAACACGTGGAAAAAATAACCCATAACCGATAGTTGAAGTAACCCAAAACGTCCTCAGCCAGATTGAGGTTAAGTTGAATCACTTTTTTTATTTCTAGCCTTTTTCTTACAGTGAAAATGCAATTGCAGGCAGCATGTGTAAAAAAGCGCGGGTTACGTACTGTAAACTTTCGTTCCGCTGGACGGACAGTTGCAGTGAACTGCACTCATACAAGCAGCCGCGCGAGCTCACACGAATTTGTACGCATGTGGCAAGGCTGCACGGCTGCAAGGGAACATAAAAAGTTTAGGAGCCATTAACGCGGCACTTAACACGGATTTATCACCTCCTCCCACATTACGGCGGCGACCGCACAAATTACGGATACGACCGCACAAATATCACAACGACAACAGCAACAACAACCACATAGCACAGACAGCAACCAAAAGAGCGGATCTTCGTATGCGGCGTCGGCAATCAGCGCCGCGATCGCACAATCTCAACATCGCTGATGGCTCAGGCCGGCACACACATTTCATATGCTTTGTTGTTGGCTTAATGAAGACGTCAAAGTGCAGCGCGAAAACTCCTTCGGCCAAGAGGACTTTCCAAAATGTCTCCACTCTTCGTGCAGGTTACTTGACAAAATGTCGTTGTGGTTGTGAGGTGTACCTGCAATTGTTGCAGGCGGCGACTAGAGCGCGCAGCCGAAGAGAAGAAAGCGAAGAAAGCTGGCTGAAGTGATGCCAATAAATTTCTTTGCCATAACAAGGCCTTCACGGTGACGTTTTTGGTTGTTGTTTGTGCTGCTGCGGCCAGCGTGAACGTCAGCGTCTGTGTCATTTGCACCTCTCACCTTGTGTCACTTGATTTTATGACGCTTGTTGCTGTTTAGGGTCTCGTAAAATGTTCGATTTACGGCCGCTTCATTATTTGACGTTTCTGGTAATGACAACAACAACAGCGGCCATCAAAGGCATTCAAAGTCCGGCGAACGTTGTGTGGCGAAAGGCTCGTCGTCGCTGCCGAGGCGTTTGGTTGTTGTTGCCGCAAAGTTCTCAAAACCGATGCGAGGCGCGAAGGCAGACAAAGGCGCTCGTAAAACTGCACAAGGAGATGCAACAGCAGCAGCATAAGAAGAAGAAGAAGCAGCAGCGGTAACAGCCGACCATAAAGTTGATTGAACAATTGTGCGTCGTTGCGCCATGAAATACCTGACAATTGGCGCATTTGACAGACGTGCCTTTTTGACGTTTTGTCCGCTGTCTGACATTTTGTCACAGTTCATTGCTAGACTGGATTTTGTTTATGTTTGCTGCTACCTGCCCATCAACATTCAGGCCATCCAGCCCGTCCATCGGCCCATCATGGCGACTTTTGTTGAACTGTCACAATTGTTGCTGCTGCTGTTGTTGTTGTTGTGTCAGATGTCATTTTCTCCTTGATGGCCATAAAATTAACGCGCGCAAGTCATGAAAATCACTTTTATTGCCGTTTAATTGTTAAATTGTGTTTCTCGTTGCAGTTACTGTTTTGTTATTGTCGTTCTAGTGCAGTTGTTGTTGTTGTTGTCATTGAGGAAATGCTCGTAAACATTAACGTAAAATTTAATTTTATGACACGTTGTGTTCGACGTTTTTAAAGTGACGTTTTATGTGGAAATATGAAAAACATTGCTACCCGCTGCTTTTATTCACGCCACCAGCAGCAGCACCCTACAGTTGGCATTTGCACGGCCGTGTGTGCGAGAACATGGGAACTGAAAATCCTATATACCGACGAGGGGACCATACGGATGGAAGTCGACTGTGAAGAATATTGCCGTAAGGAAAGAAGAAAAGGATCGGTGTAAGGATTCGGCACATTTCATACAAAAATCAAAAACTTGCAACACACATTCAAGTATTCGGTAAATGCATTAGTTTGTGTCAATAACAAAAATCAAAAATATTCAGTCGGTATAATGGGTTTTCAATTGCGCAATAACTATTGCGTTTTGTTGGCTACGACCACGTTCAACGGCAAGATTCAAGTTTAATTATTGAATTTTCATTGGGTCTCAGTTACAATATTTTCATTTACATTCGTATGTCGGCCGTAAATTGTACATCTAATGAAATGAATATCGACAGGTATGAAATTTTACACTTAATTAAAATAACCCATTCAATAAAAAAGTGACTACTTATATATTTATGCATAATGTTCCTGAAAAAAATTAGCAATAAAAATTTTACGTGTAAGCTCATTTTCGCACAAGATTGGCACGTGCATATATACATTTGGATCTGAAAGCAGACTTCGCCCAGACAACGGCGACCTCATCGCTTTACTCGTCTGCCTTGGGTTCGCCTTTTGTTTGCATTGCCATTTGTTGTGTGGTGCCGTCTGCTGGCGACTGTCAATCAGCCATAACTCTCGATGGCGAAGTGTCAATTGACAATGCGATAAATAAAATGTCGTAAATCATAACTGTCAGTGACAAGCGCTGCGTTTGCCTTTTGACAATTCCCATACACACACATGGCCACACATCCGAGGACGTGTGTGCGAGTGTGTGGATGAGTTGTGGCACACATTAAATTTTTAAGTAGGACTCAAAAAATGACGCAATAAATAAAGTGAAACGGCAAAAATGAAATTAAAACAAACTGTCACATTAGCAAACGTGAACCCACACGCTGAGCTTGCCATATCATCTTTTTCACCCCGCGCCGACATGCTGGCTGGCACTTTGGGTGGTGGTGGGGCGGGCGGCTCCGTAATTATGATGGCATTTGTGCTAATGTGAATTCGTGTCCTCGGGCAGCGTTCTCATTATCCGCCATCGCACCGAAATCTGTATACACAGCGCGCCGGGCGGGGGAGGCGGGAGCGGTTGGCGCGGCCGAGGCGACAGCGACAGCGGCCGTTTGCACAGTGGCAATGAACGCCGAGCACTGAGCACTGAGCACGCATAAATCACTCATTATGAGGCGTAATTAATGCGACTGTATGGCGACCTAAATTTTATATAAATCATTAGATTAGGCAAACACACAGCCGCACTCTCGCACACACATACACACACACAGAGGCAGCGGTTGCGGCAGCGGCACCGTCAGACACGTCCGTATCTGGCCGGGCACATAGCATAGAGCGACGAGCGTCGAGCGCACACACATCACGCCGCGCAAATACATAAACAGCCCTCAGGATCCGTTTACATAACTCGCTCGCTCATGCCAGCCACCCTCGTCAGCAGCATCACAACCGGAGCCGGAGCCGGAGTTGGCGTTGGCATCAGCGTCGTCAACGCGGTGGATGAAAATGTCGCAGCGGAATCTCATCAACAGCCGCAGCAGCAGCAGCAGCGACAGCGGCAGCGTCCGATTTCTCTTCGCATTCATTTTCGGCTTTCATCCTTGCCCGTCATTAATGTTGTGCTGAAGGGAACAGGGCGCGGCACGGAGCGCCAACCGAACTGCGAGTGGGCTGTGCCGGGTCGGATTTCGGCGACTGACCTAACTGCGCCCGTGTAGGGATCCGTCACTGCGGCAGGTGCTCGACAATGTACATAGACACCCGCCGGCCGCACTTGGCTCCTCGCACCTTATGTCCTTTTGGAGGTCACGTGTTGTTGTGCCACGTGTAGGCGCTGTGCTTTCCGAGCAGAAATAAACGCACACAAAATTAAATATGGATTTGAATTTGCCAAAGATGCTAATCGCCAAATTAACTTCGAGCGCGTGTGGTGCATTTTTTTTTAGTAGCCTGCGGCAATATATATCATTTTATTTACGTTCCTAATTATATATATCAGTCCATAGAATAGTAGAAAAATTGTGGGAGGAGAATTTGACTACCTAGTAAAATGTTAAAACTCCGTCAAGAAATCGTCTCCCATTTTAATTCGCTTGGAGGCTTAGACATTTTTGAAGATTATATAACAAAACATTTCTAATTTAAATCATCTTCAGCAGAACTGAACTGAACTAAGAACTGAACTAGAACTGAATGGGGAAATTCTACAATAACTTCATATACTTGTATACAGTCGCGCACACAGGATTTCAATTTGGAGGGGTTTGCGTACAATTTTTGAACTGAATCCCATTTGAAGCCATATTTTGCACCAGGAATTTTGGGGGTTTGAACCCCTAACCCCGTGTGCGCCACTGCCTGTATATCACTGTTACAAATTGTATTGTAAACCCTCTGGTAACAATTGGAGATAATGGAATTTGTCCTAACATTTATAAACTTCTCTAAAATAAATACCCTACAAACAATTTCTCGATAAAAATTTTTAGCGACAAATTCTCGAAATAATCTCGATAATGCTTGAATTTTTTGCCTTGAAGATTTTGAATATTTTCAAGTCAAATTAAATATTTGTTTGTCAAACGAAAAATTTTCATTACGTGAACGTGCGCGCATTTAAAACCGAGTTTTCGTGTACTTATCGTTATTTACTAATCGTTATTTGATTTGAATAATGGACTGACCATGCGACAGTACTGTAAAATATGCGTTTTATTTCAATTTTCAGAAAGAAAATACGTTTTCCTAATGGTATCCAAAATGCTATTGAGAACAAGAAAAATTGCGCTGTCGAAATGATATCGAAATTTTCAAAATTTTCGACATCGTTACGATATCTCGGATAAGATAATTTCAACATCGCAACGATATCGAGATTTTCGAAATTCTCGACATCGTTACGATAGTGTAATTTTTCTCGTTCTCGATATCATTTTAGACACTTTAGCAATACTCGAAAACGAGAAAAATTCTCGCTTTAACAATATCGTTTCGATATCGTTTGGTTTGCTGGGTAATTACAAACATTTGAAAATGCTTTGCGAAAGTTTTGAGTATTGTGATATTCGGTTGCAGCCTTTAAAAATTATCTTCACAGGTATTCAAGTCCAAACGAATCCAATAAAAGTGAGGCAAAAATTACTCAGATGTGCAAAACATGCAAAGCTTAAAGCAACAACGCCAACCTTCGCCAATCGACCGAATTACAGAACAGAAAGAGGCGCAAGATGAATGCGTACTGCACTGTCGCCCTCGCCCCCACTCCCGCCCTGCTGACCGGGTGTAATTGTGCGTCCAGTGCCCTTTTGGCTCATTAAACGCCAACCGTTTTTCGCCGCCGCCTGCTTGACACCCAACGCGCGACGTCAACTCTATCCACCACTCGTCGTTAAGTGTTCACTTGGCGCACATTTTTGACCAGCCAACGCTGACTGACTGACGAACGCGCCATCAACGCTGGCGCTGGCTGGTTGGTTGTTGAGCAATGGCGAGATGGACCAGTGCAGAGTTGGTGCTGGGCGGAGCGGGTGGCAGAAATTTAAAATGCGAGCTGTGTGCAGTAGGGAAGTGAAATAATGAACCGCCACCCCTCGATTGTTTCGACGCCTTCGAAGCAGCTGGCATTCCTTAAGTCTGGCGCGCTACACCCACTTGCACCGTCATATTTCATCGCCTTCGCTGCTTTTACGGGCGGAGGCGAGCGCACGGACGAGTGGGCGCTTTTTGCGCGAAATGAAATGAAAATGGCGAGCGAAAGCGTACACGAAAATGAAAAGGAATATTCATGAGGAGGATTAGAATTATTTCTCGTGCTGTCATTTTCATTTCCATTGCGCTGCCACTGTTGTTTTGCTCGACGGCGCGCTTTACGCGTTTCGTTGCTGATTTCTGGCTGTTTTGCGCATTTTACCGCACCGCACCTCCACCTCCTCCGCCATGTCTGCTTCGGCAGCGCTCCATCCGCTTGTCGCGCTGTCGTTGCGCAGAAATGATGATTTCTTCTGCCAAAAGGGATTAAATTCACGCTCGCTGCTCGCTGCTCGCCGCTGTGTTTATGATGAGCGCGTCCTGCGCGAGTCCTCGCCGGCGCTTCAATACATACGCATATAAATTTGAATCATTGCCGCTGCTGCCACATTGTTGTTGCTGGCTCGACGCTCTTGCGTTCCTTCGTTCATTGTTCATTGTGGCAGCGCGTTTGCATTTAAATATTTTTGAAATTATTATGAAAATGCGTAAAGGGATTTAATAAATAACTGTAACTGCTTCGTAACTTGTTTCGCTTTCGTTTCGCTTTTTCGGTGTCGCGCCGCCTCGCCACCCCGTGCGCCCAGTCCGGTCGTCTTTCTCGCTCGTAATTTTCGTCTCGTCGTATTTTTCACTTTTTCTCCGGCTCTCTCTCACTCTCCCCGGCTTTGTTTTCAACTTTCCTTCTGCGTTTTTCATTTTTGTGTTTTTCTCATTTCGGCTGCAACACGCTGGTGTTGTTGTTTCGGTTTGGTCTTGTATTGTTTTTGCTTCGTACTCGTTTTTGTGGAATTATGTTTTATCCTGAATTATGGATTTTGTTTCGTTGTTTTCTGTCAAATTCATAATTCGTCCTTACCCCCATGCCTGCGTCGCTCGCACTTCATGCCACTCATTTACATGTTTTTGTTGGTGTTGGTGTTAGTGTGTGCGGCTTCGGGGACTGCGCCAGTGCCAACATTTCGCACTACGTTCCGTGCCCCCCATTAATGAGAATTTGTATCGGCAGCGGGGGCGTCGCTTTTAGTTGTAAATTTTCAAAACTTTTTCAAATAATTTTTACTTAATGCTTAGAATTATTTCAGCACAAATTAGAAATTATGAATAATGAATTCGAAGTTGGGCTTTCTCATTATTCCGATTGCCTGGGCCAGTTAGTGTGCAAAGTCGAATGCGCCAATCTACCAACGATTTGTGTGTGTGTATGTGTGTGTGTTTTTTTTTTTTTTTTTAACGAGGAGGGAAGCATCGAAAGCCTAGGGTAGTGTGGGACTTTAAACCGCTAAACCCTCCTCTCGTCCGAACGGTTAACCCCCCTGGGTCACCGATAGGTATTGCGTCAGGAGGCCGTAAGGAGCATTTCTGCTCAAACGTTCGTATGTCCTGTCATGTCATGTCCGGACTTACCCATAGCATAAGCCATACTGCCCTGGCTTCCCTGTTGCTGCAACTGTCACCACTGCTGGCGCTGTCATAGCTGCTCCACACCATCGTCCGTGCCGTGTGATCGTCGAAGCGCATTGCGTGCGCGCTCTGCCGCCCGCAGTTTTTTTATTATCTCGGCGGCTGCCGAGCTAACCGCCTCCCACTTCGCCGGTGTGTCGCACATATGAGCGACGAGGTTGGCCTCCGTTGCCTTCTCTCCGAGGACTTTCTGTAGTTTGGCGTGTATGTCGGCGAAACGCGTGCAATGTGTATGTGTTTTTTTTTTTTTTTTTTTTTTTTTTTTTTTTCAGAAGGGAAAAGCATTAAAAGCCGGAGTGTGAGACTTTCACCCACTAAAAACCCTTCTATCTCCTACAGACTGCTACCAGGGGACGTCCTGTAAGGAATTACTTCCTGGTAGCAGTAGGGTGCGGCACCGTGCCCACCACCTCGGACTATCTATTTTCCCTACGTTGGCGTTCTAGGACGCGGAGCGTTTTCATAATGCTGGCACTGGCCGAGCATACTGATTTCCACTTATACAAAGTGTCGCACATGTGTGCAGTCAAATTTGACACAGACGGACGCTCCCCAAGAGCTACGGTTAGTTCCCCTCGGACTGACTCAAAGCGCGGGCACTCTAACAGCACATGCTCCGCGGTCTCGTGCTCCGTCGGGCACTGCGGGCAGAACGGATCCTCCTCGTATTTAAACCGGTGGAGGTACTGCTTGAAGCAGCCGTGCCCACTTAAGATCTGCGTGGTGTGGTAATCCAGCTCACCATGTGCGCGTTCTGTCCATCGCGCAATGTCGGGTATCAGCGCAAACGTCCATCGCCCTTTACTCGATTGGCTCCATCTTCGCTGCCAGTCTTTGATAGTGACACTCCTTTCTGCGGATTTGGTGGCGTTCGTGGGTTTTGTGGTTGCAGCATATATCCGTCGCATTTCGACAGCCAGCAGGTCCATGGGTGGCATGTTTGCGATGACCCCGATCGCATCGTCCGATACGGTTCGGAAAGCGCTGGCTACACGTAGCGCACTCAGTCTATATACCGATCTGATGCCTTTCGTGTATTCTTTAGTGTGTACTGCATCCGCCCAAACTGGCGCTGCGTACAGTATTACTGACGCCGTGACTCTCGAAAGGAGTTTTCGTCTGCTGGCGCACGGGCCCCCTACGTTGGGCATCATACGTGACAGTGCTCCGTTTACTCGGGTTGCTTTTTCACACACTGTTTTTAGGTGCTCTTTAAAAGTCATTTTGGAGTCAATTATGACCCCCAAGTAACGAAGGTAAGGTTGGGACGTTATTTCGTGATCACCAACCGTTATGGTGAGCACCTCGGTCACCTTTCTGGTGCTGAGCAGCACTGCCTCTGTTTTATGGGCCGCCAACTCCAGTTTCGCGCCAGTAAGCCATTTCTTCACTCGAGCTATCGCATCATTGCAGTTTCTCTGCAACGTGTCCGTGTGTTTTGCAACTGCCACAATTGCTATGTCGTCTGCGTAGCCGACGATCTTCGCCTCTGTTGGCAGCTCGAGGCTGAGCACGCCGTCGTACATGACGTTCCATAGTGTTGGGCCAAGCACCGAGCCTTGTGGAACGCCACCGGAGACTACATACTGTTGCACACCCACATCCGTGTCGTACAGCAGCAGCCTGTTGTGAAAATAGCTGGCGATGATTCGCTGGAGGTACACCGGAACCTTGAAAGTTCGCAGCGCTTCCATGATGCGGCCCCAGTTTGCCGAATTGAAGGCGTTCTTAATGTCCAGTGTGATGACGGCGCAGTACTTTTTAGTTCCCCCCCGCCACCTTTTTCCGCGCGTGGCCTCGCGAGCTATGCCCATTACTTTTTGTATAGCGTCGACCGTGGAGCGCATTTTGCGAAAACCGTATTGGTGCGTCGATAGCCCGCCTGGTTGCTCCAATATGCTTTGCAGTCTGTCGCATATTATCCGCTCTAGCACCTTGCCTATTGTATCAAGCATGCAGAGCGGCCGGTACGACGAGGGCTGATCTGGTTGTTTGCCAGGCTTGAGCAGTAGCACCAGTCTTTGCTGCTTCCATTTGTCTGGAAAGACACCCTCCTTCAAACAGGCGCCATACAGGTTGGCGAACACATCCGGTCTGGCTCGCATTGCGGTCTTAAGCGCCACATTCGGAATGCCATCCAGCCCCGGGGATTTGTTGTCCGCTATTTTTCCCAGTGTCTGCAACACTTCACTGGTTGTCACCTCCGGTACGTCGCCGATATCCAGACCTGGACCACCGTGTTCTATGGTGTCGTGTTGGGGTGGGAAAAGCGTAAAAACCACCTCTTTCAGCAAGGTTGGGTCGCTCGGCTGTGGAGATCTTGGGCCTTTGATGCGGCTCATCACCACCTTGTAGGCTTTGCCCCATGGGTCCAGGTCCGCGTCGTCGCATAGCGCTTTGAAGCATGCCTGCTTGCTGCTGCGGATCGCTGCTTTTAGTGCCTTTTTGCACGCCCTGTACTCCTTCTGCAGCGCTTCTCTTGTTGGCAGATTTCTTCCCCTCTGCAGCCTTCTGCGCGCCTGGTGGCATTTTTTCCTGGCGCTAGCGATATCGTCATTCCACCAGTACACGGGCTTTCTGATCGGTTTGCTCCCTCGCCTGGGCATTGCCGCGTCGCAAGCTTTTGACAGCTTGTCCGTGATGCTCGTTGCCATTTTGGTTGCGGTGTCCAACTGGACCTGCCCCTCGTTCCACACCAAGTCAAACATCTCCACATCAAAAGCTTGCCTTCGCCATCCTTTGGTCTGCGCCTTGCCTACCTGGTGCGGAGTTCGCATACGCAAATCTAGCTCTACCACAATTGCAAAGTGATCGCTGTGCGTGTACAAACTGCTGACCGACCACCTTGCGTTTCGTGCCAGTGAGGGGTGCGCAAACGTTAAGTCGATCGCTGACCTACCTCTGCCGGAGTCGAAGGTGTGCTGCCCGCCGTGGTTGAGGAGTTCAAGCTCCAGCGGCGCTAGGCATTCCAGTAGCGTTTTGCCGCGCTGGTTAGTGCGAGTGCTGCCCCACGTCGTCGACCAGGCGTTAAAATCGCCTGCAACCATCAACGGCGACTTGCCCTGCGCTTCCATTACCAGCGCAGTTAGCATGCGTTCGAATTCAATGTTGTTCCAGCTGGGTGGTGCGTAACAGGCGAAAAAATATACGCCGCTGAACTTAACCCATGTGAAACCGCGTTCCGACGTCAGCATTTTTCACTGGAAGCTGTTGTTGTTGTTTGGCGCCCAAATTGCGGCCTTATTGTCAGCATCTGCTGTCCATTCGTGGCCATCAATGTTTTTGTATTGCTCGCAGAGCAAAGCCAGATCGAAGTCCTGCTCGACCGCAGTTTGCTTCAGCAGATCTTGTGCTGCAGCGCAGTGGTTAAGGTTCAGTTGCACTACTTTCATTGACAACCACCTTTCAACGCCTCCTTGTAGAACCGACATTTAGAGCTGCCAGCGGCATGTTCGCCTTGGCATAGCGCGCACTTTTCGCGATTTGCGCACATGGCGGCTACGTGACCCGGCTCACCGCACTTTCTGCAGAGCGCTGAGCGGTCGACCGTGTTTTTGCAGTTTTGCGCCAAGTGGCCATAGCCCCAGCATTTATAGCAGCTTCTAATATTCGCCGTTTCACGCACGCGGCATGCCACCCATCCAATGCGTACGCGTGACACTTTTAGCACCTTTTTTGCGTCTTCTGCCGGCAGGCTAATGTAGGCTGTTTGCGTGCCGTTTGGACACTTGCGCAAGTTCCGCACTGATGATTCGTCCGGCCGCTTGATGTGGCATTGCGCCTGCAGCGCCTCGCAAATCTCCGCCGCTGTGGTGATTTCATCTAAATCCCTGCATTGAACCGTGATCATGTGCGTCTTGGCTGCTACTTGCACCTCGTCTTGGAGCAACCCTTCTAGCGCGGTTTGATAATCAGCAGTTTTGCTTTCTTCAACACGCTTTAATTCCAGCAGCAGTTCGCCTTTGGCAGTTCTGCGAATGGATTTTACATTTCCGCTGAGATCCAGCAGCGACTCGCTCGTTTTTACTCTGCGCAAGATGTCCGCGTAGGACAGGCTTCCTTTTGCAGAAATAATTAGCGCGTCTGGCCTTGGCCGGATTTCTCTACTCTTCTCACTAGCTGTTTTGCCGTTCTTTTTGCCAACCACTGTCCAGTCTTGTCTCAGTTGTTGTTGTTGCACTTCCTTTGTTGTCGCACCAGTCGCTCGCTTGCTTGCTGTGTTCGCCGTAGCAGCGCCTTGTTGCTGCTTTGGCGATGTCACCCTCGTACGCTTGGTGCTTGGCAGCGGCGGATACTCGGGATTCCGATCGGCCTCTTCATTGTTTGTGGCCCTCGACCTTTTTCCCTGTCTGTCGCCGATTTTCTCTGCCACCTGTTCCGTTGTTTGCGTGCTACGTTCGGTTGTTGTTGTCTTGCTGATTCCAGTTTTGTCGGCAACGCGCTTTTGCAGCTTTGCTATGCCGATAGCAAGACTCTTCATCGGCTGGTTTACGTGCCTCTGTGCATCCATCATCTTTTGGAGCTCTTCGATTTTCCTGCCCATTGCTGCCAGTATCTCTGTAACATCGCCCATTTCAGGCCCAAGTCGTTCGCGCTCTCGCTGGCTCAATGGCGTTTGCGCTGCTTTCCCGCTGATTGAGGTTGGAGTACCGCTCTGTTCTGGCAGTAGACTGGGTGGCGATGAGTTTGCCCTTTCATCCCTGCGAGTGGGTGATCGTGCCAGTTTCGCACTGCTCTTGAAAGGGTTTGCTGCCGAAAGATCATTTGCCCCCATTTTGCTACCCCGTTCTGTAAAGCGCACATCAATTTGCCTTACCGTACCATTTCCTGCCTTAGGACCAATGAGCGGCGTTGTGTTTCCGCCATTTTCGGTGCTTCGCCCCGATTGGGGCGATCGGTTGACACTCATTTGAGTACTGCTACGCTACTCGGCTTCTGATGTGTGTGTGTGTGTGTGTGTGTGTGTGTGTGTGTATGTGTTAGTGCGTGTGCATTCATTTCGATGGACGGTTACGGTTTTATTCCAAACTTCTAACTTCTTGCAATGAATCAGGTTCTAAGACCAACAACCTGCAGTCCGGCCACTAATCTCCAGCTGGTATTTCAGCGAGACTTATGACAGATAGCTAGAAGATTTCAGACTTCACCTTTCATGTTAAGATTTCAGTCGAAGACAACAAAAATTATGTCGATTCAAATCTAAGATTGCGCGGTTCAAGTCAGCATCCACGACAGAGGTTTTGCTACGGAATTGCAGATAAATGTGGGTTAACCCTGTAGATCCCACAAAGGAACCTTCATATATCCTGAAGTTTGAGCCAATTTGGCCGCATAAAAATCGATTAAAAAATATTTAAATTGCAAACAAACGGCATCTTCACTCTTAGTTTAGAGTTTGAAGTTTTTTTTAAGGTTTCAAGTATAACACCGTGCGACAAAAATTAAAAAAATTTTTCACACCGGAAAAAACCATATGGGCGTGAAACTAGAGACCAAACATAGTAATACTGCGTACTCAGTTTTTCATTTCTACATCCTTTGTCCTTTTAAAAGGACTTCAAAATTTTGAAGGGGATAAAAAATAAAAAAAATTCTCAACCTCGTTAGAATATGGCGATATGTATATCAAATGAAAGAGGAAAGGCTCAAGAATTTAAATAAAATTTATATTTGTAAAAAAAGGGCATGAAAAAGTCATTTGAAAATGTTAATCCTTTATATCCTTGAAAATTTACATCGCATTTTCTTGAAAAGTAAATATGTTAAAACCCTGAATCTCCTTCATCACGTGTCAAAATTTCATTATTCTCGCTTCATTGATTTTGTATCTATTTATTATTTAAAATTCTGATACTCAAATAAATTAGAATTTTTGTACCTACTTCATTAGACTTGCAGCTTCCGCCTTTTTTTAATAACTTTCGAAGCAATAAAGTTAGAGTAATGAAATATTGGCACGTAATCAAGAAGATTTTGGGTTTAAACAGGGTTAAATTTTTTCATGGATATAAAGGATTAAAATTTTCAAAGGACCTTTTTTATATCCTTTTTTTACAAATAGATAAAATATCAATTTTATTTAAATTCTTGAGCCTTTCCTCTTTCATTTGATATACATATCGCCATATTCTAACGAGGTTGAGAATTTTTTATATTTTTTTATTTTTTATCCCCTTCAAAATTTTGAAGTCCTTTTAACCCTCGGATAACCGATAATTTTTTTATACGTCAAAGCCCAACAAGGTCCCCAGGGACCTTTTATGTAAAATTGCATATAAGATGTGTAATTTTATAATGTAGGGTTACAAAATGTGTGTAGATGTATTTGGAGAGCCAAAAACTTAAGCTTCGTGTATATTTTTTAGTAAACACATGTGTATTTGTTACTACAAACAGATAGGCAAAAACGTATACAATACAAAATAATTGCATTTAGTTGCCTAACTTTGCTTTAGCAGCTCATGCATCTATGCCGCTGCAAGTATGGCATTTTTTTTAGAGTAATGGGTTTTTATATATATTTATTTTTATTTTTATTCTGTTTTCCATCATTTTTATATATACTTAGGCAATACCCTCAGCCATTATCAAATTGATAATGGAGTTTGATCATCGTCGTCGGAGTCAGCTTCATCCGCCAGAGTGACATTCAGTTCAACTTCAGCATCATATGTTTCATCGTATGGCAAGAAATCTTCGTAATTTGTCTCCTCAGTGAATGAATAAGGTTCTTCATTGTTTTCCAAATATCTGACCAAAGTCTGCATTACTGCTTGTTGTTCACTCATGCTCAGTTGTTGAAAGCGCGTACGGCGGCATATCAATTTGATCCCAATCACCGTACGTATTTTAATTTCAACGATTTATTTGAAATTGTGGTGCTATCAATATTTGGCACTAACTATTTATAGTTACTAACAAAAAATAAGAGCAAATTACATGGAACTACCTACAAGGTCCCTGCGGACCTTGTCGGACATCGACGCCCGAAATAACTTCAATGCGATAATTATGATGGTAAAATACATGCAATCGTGCCGAAATCTATTTTAACAGCTTCTAAATAATCCATTTATAGAAGTCATAAAGTCTCCAGCACATCACTCCCCCCGTATTGAAATGCCGCATATTTTAAAACGCCATAGCTCCCTACGGACCTTGTTGGGCGTCGGAGGGTTAAAAGGACAAAGGATGTAGAAATGAAAAACTGAGTACGCAGTATTACTATATTTGGTCTCTAGTTTCACGCATATATGGATTTTTTTCCGGTGTGAAAAATACTGTCGCACGGTGTAACCAAATTTTTATTACTTCACTTGACCTATAATTCCGTTCCAAGGCATGCGACATTTTTAATAATGTTGCGTGTCTAATAAGTAGCAATTTTTGAAATTTCCTTTTAATACTTAGCGTCAACAACTTAATGCATTACGTTCAGAATATGTGGTGTACTCCCCTCACTCCATCGCTTATCATCTGTTGTCAGTTACATAACAATTTTACTCGCAAAACGCACTCGATTCGTATCCTTCACAGCATATCCTTCATACCAGTCAAAGAAAAACAGCAAGAGCCGAAAACGGAAAATGAAAGGCCAAATCCCACCTTACCTTATTATCGTTTGCCAACGTACTAAATAAGGATTATGCTTTTGATTGAAGGTGCTGCGCCCGGCAAAATATTTACAATTTCCCCAGTGATGCCCGTTTCTTCCTTCGCTTCGTACTTTGCCGCTTTTCATTTCGCATTGTGCGCACTACCACCCATATACGTATGTATGTATGCAGGCAGCACCAGCAACAACATCAACCGTATACATAAAACAATCTCGTTATGTCGGCATTATACTGAGGAATTCTGGTTCGTTCTCGTCACTCGCAACGCCATAAATCACTCACTCGCCTGGCATTTCCACTTCCTACGTTGCCAAGGCTTTGTATTTGTATTTGTTGTAGCTGTTGCTGGTGTTGGTGTTGCTGTTACTGTTACTGTTGGCATGTTGCAGGCTGACTGGCGGGCTGCCATTGTGCTCGTGTGCGGGCAATTTTCCTGCCGCCCTTCGTCGTTCGTCTTTTTCCGGCGTTGCTGTCTAGTTTTTTGTTTTTGTTTTTGTTTCTATTTACTTTTATTTTTTCGTTCGATGCTGTTTAGGGATTTTTTCTTCTTTGGCATTCCGGCAGCCCTGCAGTGACACTTTGGAGTGACAGACAAGACGTGTCCTTCGTCCTTTTTTAAAGCAGCGGGCGCAGGCGCAGCCACAGTCGCAGCAAAGTTTATCGTTTTAATGATGTTGGTGCGTTTGTTGGGCACTTGACAGACGTGCGACGAGAAGGGGGCCCGGCTCGCCCACAACCCAGTGGACAGTACAACAGGCATCGCAGGATGTGTGGAGCGTTCGAATCGATGGCAAACGCACAGCGCCGTTGGGAAAATGTTAGTATTAGCATTCGAATATTTCCCATTGGCGCACACATTTAATTGTGCAATGAGCCGCAGCACATGGGCGGCTGATGCTCTGCCCCTCCTCCTCGCCCTCACCTGCTGCGCATTGGGAAATGGAAAATTATGACCTGCGCTTAATGAGCGGTGCAGTCGTCGTCTAATCCAATTTCGCTCCAAAGCCATTTTTATTGAGCGCATAAATCATTTGCATATGAAATGAGCGAACACAAAGCGCCAGAAGGACACCCAGAACAGCAGCTCGCAACGACGACAAAATCCTTTCAATTTCGTACCCAATTTATTAATTAAAACCGGTTCGCTCGCATTTTTTGGCTCTTTCGCTCGTTTGTTTGTTTGCTCTGCGCTTTGCATTTGTTCTTGTCGCCAGTGTTTGTGTTGCTGTTTTGGTTTTTGCATTTGCGAATATTTCGGCAATTAATTTCACAAAGGACCTGCTTTTTCTTTGTTAAGTTTTTCGTTTTCAGGCGCAATTTTTGGCTCGGTTTGTTTGGTTCGGTTTGCTTTATCGCTGGTGGGTCGATTCGGCGCTGGGGGGCGACATTCGGTAGGGACTCGGGTGACGGGTCAGGCCATGCCAGCCAGGCCATCTCCTTCCTAGCGCGAAATAAAATATCACAAACAGCAACTGCAATAAATAATGAGAATTTATGCGGGCCCAGTTTCAGTTCGAGAGTGTGTTCCTATGTGTGTGTGTGTGCGTGTGCAAGGCCTGCAGTGTTGCTGGTTCCTGCACCCAACACTCCTTCTTCGCGGGCTGTTTTCTTTATTCGCTCCAGCTGAAATTACCATTCAATCATTTGTAATTGCCCGCACTCGGCTGGCCCACTCACTCAGGCGGTAATTTCAGCATTCCATTTTCATATCCTTCACTTGGCCATTGTTTGCGCCATTTTCTCCTTTTCTGCTCTGCTGGTGGTGAGTTGTAATTTTTCTCGGCTGCTGTTGTTTGTGTTCATTAGGCTCTGCGCTAACTTATATACTTTGGTTTTTGGGGGCAGCAGTGGGGTCCTGAGACTGGGTGTAAAAAATTCTACCGTGTACCGAATTATGTTGGAAAAGTGCATTGAAAATTTAGGCAAATTTAAATTTAGGATAATTTATTATTTATCATTTATAACTTATTATTTTTTACCATAAGTAAATAATAATCCAAACTATCATTAATTAGTTTTTACATCGGTAGAAGAAAGTTTTCGTCTATATTTATTGTTCTAGACTTGCCTCATTGAACAAAAACTCATGACATGTATTACAAGATGGGACTGCGTTCTAAGACTAAATTAGTTACGAAAAAGACACTGAGGAAATGTATTATTTGAATGCTGGTCCATCGAAAACACTTTCAAACCCCTTAAAAATGTTCATTGTTTATTGCTTAAAGAGCTAAATAAATGTTCATTTCCTCACTATTCAACTCTGAATGGTCTCTGTACTTTCGCTCTTCCGTAACACAGACCAGCCGTATCCCTGTTTATTTTATACTTTTAAGGGATTAATTTCATATAAAAGCTCATTTTCATTCTTCAAAATCCTCCGAAAAACAAGTAATTCCTGCTTGGCGTAGCGAAATGCGGCGCTTCAACTCATCTGGCGATGCTAATCAAAAATTCTAAACTTCGTCCTCGAACAATGCGGCGTAGGCGAAGAATTTCGTTTATTTGCGCATTTTCAAAAGTTTTATTGTAATTTTCCAAGTTGGTGCGCATTGCTTGAATGGCGACATTGAAGCGCACTTGACAGCGACGTCCGAGACGCCCGCGCGCCCATCACCGACACCATTTCCCGCCCACCGCCAGCGACGGGAGGCCGCTGTTTGCATTGTCACTGCGCAGGTATAGACCAGTCCCAAAGGATTTCGGCGTCAAGAAAGTGATGTTCTCTTTGAGTACTTTGGGCCATTTGCAGTGTTATTGTGGGCGGGCGGGTGACGATAAGGACAAGAGGGGGCGCGGGTTGGCGGCCAACAGTCAAGTACGAATGCGAAAGCACGAAACAGGCTAAAGCAAAACCGAAAAGCGGCAAACAGCAAACAAAAGAAGAAGAACGTAAATCGCAATAAATAAGAATAATAGCCACCAAGTGGTCGGGGCCGACCGCGGTGGGGTGGGAATACAAGTGGCGAATGGAGAATGTTTGTGCTGGCACAGTGAGCGCTGCTCGCGTGAAGCGGGGGCAATTAAAAAATATTTAAACTGCCAGCGCGGAGACGGGCCCCCACTGACCCCTGCCCCGTCAGCGCCCACCGCACTGGTAGCCTGCAGGTTGTTCGCTCGACTGACGTGCCCGCGCTTTTGGCCAAGTCAAGTCGAAGAGCCAGCGAGGCGGGTGGGGCGGTGGGTAGCGCATCGACGCAACGAAATCGAAATCGAGTGGGCACAGGAAGAGGGATTAGATTTGAGGACGCTGCTATTTTGTAAAATAGCAAAAGCACAAAAAAACGACCAACAGAAACTGTAATTGTGTACGTGAGCATAACGGTAAATGTGAGTATTTGTCAGCAGCGTACAGCAACAACAATTGTAATGGCGGCCATAGCCCGCGCCTGAGGGGTGGAAGATGGCTGTCCTGAAACGGGAAATGTCAAAATTGATTGATTGAATTGCCACTTTATGAAATTTGTGAGTCTTCTGAGATGCGACGCACACAGTGCGAATGACGGTGGTGGAAGCGGCAGTGGTGCTGGTGCCGGCAATGCGGGTGGGGTTACTGCGCCTCTGATAAGGCGCGCAGTTGAGGGCTGCATGGCAAAGAGTGCGGTGCGTTGTGTTGCAGCATAAAATAAATAAAATTACATGCTGCCAGGCTGCCATTAAAACTGATAGATTTATGTCAGCGGCAAGTGGACGGGGCAACGGGACTGGGCGAAAGGACTCGTGGCGAGTGAGTAATTTAAACATTGTCTGAATTTCAACTGGAAACTTTTAGATGAATGCCATAAATTTTAGCGCAAGAAAATATTACAAGTAGCGATAAAAGCGACAGAATTGTGTTATGAACGTTTACAAATATTAATGTAAAAGTTAAATTAAGTAGTATTGCTTGAAATTGTAGTTTTAAACATTTTGGGTTTACAATTCAGGGTATTAAAATTTAAGATGAACGGAAAGAAGCAGGGAGGATATACATAAATTATAAGAGACCTTCGAGTGTCTTAGCCGAGCAATCAGTAAACTGTCCGCCCCACCCAATCTAACTGACTTAAAACATGAATAGGTTAAACCTTAGTACAGCAAGTTTAGCATCACCATTGATTTGGCTGCTGGAGGAGTTCCAGATTATTTCAAGTTCTTTTATTTCCGATTACAATTTCGAACAGAAGTTTCCCGATTTGACGTCTCCAACTTCCAACTTCCATTTACTTTAATTTTATATTTTTATTAATGGAAAAATAAATATGTACCTACATATTTAATATTTATTTCCTAAAATTTTTAAACAAATTGTGTTAATTCAATTCAAAACCTTTTCATTTTTCTGCAACAAATTTCACATCAGTGATTCGATTTCTGGATTCTGCGCAGTAGCGCAAGCAGGAGAGGCGCTGAGATGAACTCATGCATAAGCATCAACAAAAACAACAACAGCAACAACGTCCAGAAGCAATGGTGGCATATGGTAGAGCCACCATTGCTTTTGTTTAGAAATTGGTTGGTTAAGTCCGCTGGCTCCGGCTGACAGGTGATTGATTGACGAATGTGCTGGAGGAGAGCACAACAGCAGCCGGCCGTATGCCGAACAAGTGAGATGACAAGTCTGCGCCGCGTAGTATTTGACGTTGCTGTGCGGCTGTTGGAAGAGTCTGGAGATAGACTGTTTCGGTTTGCGTTCGCCGTAATTGAAATGGGTTGGCGTTAGAATTTCAGACGAAATTCGATTGTGGATGTGGCGGGCTAGAACTGCCCGAACTATTCTCCATGTGAATTTCCGCATTCAGCCCTGCTGCGCGCTAATTGAGTTGTGTGGGACGCGTGATAGCGACGAGAAGATGTGTACGAAAAGAGTCAATTAATTTAAAAAAATTAAATTTTAAATTGCATTCTCAATAGGACAAAATATGCAAAAATACAAAATGTATTTCGTTTATAATGTTTTGCTTAGTAACCATTAACACTTCTGAGGGAATGGGAAAATTTGAAGAAGTCAGAATCAATTTTAGGAATGGATGTAAGCAATTTCACAGCTAAGAAATAAAAGTACTACAAGAGGATGCAACAAATGGTTTTTTAAGCTCTCATGTTTAAACCTTTTTTTCTTTAATAAACCCTATTTCTCTTAAAATGTTTGCAAATGTTTTAAATATTTTAATATTTATTAAATACTTTTAATAAATTTTAAAATATTACAACTTTAAATTGTAAACTGAAATAGTAAATTGCTAAGTGTGGAAAGTTCATTTAAATAATATTTATGATAATTTGTTATCATAACTTTACTCAAATTATTTAAGAATTAGGTTTAAACTAATTCAATTTGGTTACAAAACATTTGACATTATATTAATTTGATTTGTTATATGATAAACTATACAAACAAATATATTTTAAAATTAATTAAACAAATTGCTTAAAATATTTCATAATAATTTGCATCATGTAAATGCAATGTAATACAAATGTGATGTAAAATAAAGCAATTGTTGAATACTATAATTTGAAAATGATATTTTTTGTAATTTATGTAAATAAAATCTTCAAAATGCAGAGCAACTCAAATGCATAAACGGCAAAAGAACTCAATGCTCGCAGCCGTGTACTCCGAGAGCATCCAGCGTTGCTCTCCCAACAGACGCACACTCTCAATGTACACACTGACAGCTAACAGCTGTTTGTTGCCATTGTTTGCATTTGCTGTGGCCGATACGGCAGAAAATTACAAATGAAACTTTTTCACAATTACCTGCTTAAAATGTCGTAAACAATGCGGCCACATTGAATAAAAGTGACCTCCAGAGGTTTCGTGTACTCACAATTATGAATAAAACCGAATATCTGCGTTACCACACAGCGAACATTAGCAGCAGCTGCGCTCCGCACTGTGCGCTTCACTCGCGTCAAACAAACTTTACACACGCGTTCACAAACAATTAACAAGCCCACGCGATTGTTGTTTTATTGTTTATAGGAAAACTTCACATGCACTGGTTGACTTAATGTATTTATTTATTAGAAATTCACAGCGCACTTTTCACAGCCGACCATATCTACAACCGACAAACAGCAAAATGCTTGACAGTTGTGGCAGAAAGCAGCTGTTTTGCCGGTGGCGGGAGCGCGAACGCGAGAGCATTTGCTGGCGAGAGTGAAATTTGTTGCTCATGTTCGAAATTTTCGAACACAAAGCAAGTCACCATTTGAGTGGAAATTCAATGCAGCTTTGAGTGGGACGCAGTTGATGAGTTGATTGAGGGAAAATAGGGGTTTTCTGAGTGCTGTCAGCTGGTGTGTTGTTGTTGCTTCTGATGTGCATAGCGCGGAAATTCATTTCGTATTGTCGCTGAAGAGTGGTTTTCTGTAAAATTAAGAAATACAATTTTTTATATTACGAATTATTTAATTTTATTATTTAATTGATTAATAAATAGTTAGCTGAAGCAAACAAAATAACGATTTCAAAGAATATGTAACGGCTTTTGCTGCTTTATGAGAATACGAAAACTTTAAACTTTAAACTCACATTAGCAACCAAATAACAAACTACAAACTTACAAATTTACATATTTATAAAAAACCATTGACAATTAGTCACACATATGTATGTAAGAAATTATCATTTATGCAGTTGAATACAAACAATTAAAATTCAGTATTAAATATTACACAATTTAACGCTCCCATTGCGAATTGGGATCAGAATTTTCGTAACTCCCCGTCCCCCAACACAATGCGCCAAAAACGATGATGAACAGCTCGTGGCAGCTGCGATATTTCGCCGTCCACATCGTCGATATGCCAATCCAATTGTCAAACCAATTTTCGCCAGCAGCCGGACCACAAACATTTCCTAAGCCACCGCGTGCGTCCGGCCGCCCCTAAATGGACAGCGCGAATGATTTCGTTAATTTTATGTATCGCAGCGTGGAAATCGCACACTGCCGCAGGCCAAGCAGCGCGCCAAGAAAGCCACAAAGCAAAGGAGCAACAACGACGCAAACGGACAAATCAACAAAAGACAAGCGGACCGGCCAACACAATCGCTGGCTGCGTACAAACTATCTCGCATGGGGGACATGCTCGAAAATCGCTGAGCACTAGTAGGCAAGCCGATAATTTCCACTGCTGCCGATGCTGCTGATGTTGCCGGCGCTGAATTACGATTGCCGTTTGCCATTTGGCATTGTTGTTGATTTAATAACAGGTCTGCTTGACTGGCAATGGGCATCGAAGGCAATAATATCAAAGCCAGCAACAACAACAACCAGTGATTTCAATAGCAAAAAATTGAAATAATTGTTTGACGGAAACGGTCGAACCGGGCGGAATTGCTAAAACATGCAGCGCACGCGCGTCTGAGCACTCGGAGTAGATGGCTACGAACTGATAACCCACACACTCACATACGAGTATATGAACTCGCACCTCAAGGGGTGGGCTGCACCCTGCGCTCGATTTTGATTTATGAAAGCGTAAAATTGACATGACAAAAATCGTTATGCACTACGAGGGGTGTGTGCGAAGTGTTGTGTCTTTAAATTAACAAAAGAATATGTGCGCAATATTCAAATATTGCTCAGACGAGAATAGCTAACATTCATGGCTAACAGGAGTTGAGTGGACATGGGCCGAACATTTATTCTTCTCATATGTTGCACTGGACGCAGTCGTAAAGTAGTGTTAGAAATTGTTTTTTATAAGAGCTTCTGTAACACCGTGCGACAAAAATTTAAAAAAAAATTTCACACCGGAAGAAATCCATATGGACGTGAAACTAGCGACCAAACATAGTAATACTGCGTACTCAGTTTTTCATTTCTACATCCTTTGACCTTTTAAGAGGGCTTTAAAATTTTGAAGGGGATACAAAATAAAAAAAATATAAATAATACCTACTTTTTTGGATCTTTTTATTATTTAAAATACTGATACTCAAATAAATTAGAATTTTTGCACTTCATAAGAATTGCAGCTTCCCCCTTTTTTTAATAACTTTCGAACCAATAAAGTTAAAGTAATGAAATTTTGACACGTGATCAAGGATATGTTGGGTTTTAACATAGTTACTTTTCAAGAAAGTTCTATAAAAATTTTCAAGGATATAAAGGATTAAAATTTTCAAAGGACCTTTTTCATATCCTTTTTATATAAATAGATAAAAAATCAATTTTATTTAAATTCTTGAGCCTTTCCTCTTTCATTTGATATACATATCGCCATATGCTAACGAGATGAAGTATTTTTTATATTTTTTTTTACTTTTTATCCCCTTCAAAATTTTGAAGTCCTTTTAAAAGGACAAAGGATGCAGAAATGAAAAACTGAGTACGCAGTATTACTATATTTGGTCTCTAGTTTCACGCACATATGGATTTTTCCCGGTGTGAAAAATGCTGTCGCACGGTGTAATAATTACAAAAAAAATTTTAAAAAAATTATTTTTGGGATATCAATTTAATAATAATTGTCTGCACTGGACGCAGTCGTAAAATAGTAATTTAAAAAAAAAAATTGTAAAAAAATATTTTTGCGGTACCAATTGAATAATAATTTTCTGTTTTTTTATATTTTACAATTCATTAAACAAACAACAGTATTAATGTATAGTTTTCTTCCTCTTAAATTTTCTCATATAAATATATAAAAACAAATTCTTCGACACATCGAAAATTAGACAGCAAACTTTCTTCAAATCAATACTCCTGACCTCGAGACCTTTAAATTGTGTTTTGGATTTGCAATTTTCAAATTGCAATAGCAACAACAACGACTTTATTAATATCTCAACTTCCTGTTCATAACATGTGAGCAATTAATTACGATAACCCACAACAACTTCGTGCGGCAACAGCAGCAGCAACTCCAAAAGCAACAACTACCACGTGCAGCATCGACAGTTGAGCAGCAACAACAACGAAAGCAACTAAAAAAACGCTGATAAATTTCAATACTTGGCGCATATTTAATTATTATTCCACTGCTCTTCTCTTTTGGTGCGGTCGGCCGCTCTCCCTCTGACCGACTGTCTGTCCGTCCGTCTCTTTCGCTTGTATTTATCTGCAATAAATTAATATTCCTTTCATAAATATTCGGCTTTTTGTTTCTGTTTTTGCAGTGTGCGCACGGCCATCTTTCAAAAAGCGAATAACAACAAAAAATGCCCCATGCAATGCGTTGCGCCTACTCCTCCAACAACACCATTCACGCCGTCGCATTCATTTCACTTGGCTCGCCACTTGCCAGCCAACTTCAATGCCAAACATGAAACGCATCAAACGAAGGAGCGGGCCGCGCTGCGGTGTTGGCCATCACAGTCGCAGTCATAAATCTGCCATTGCAGGCACTTTGGCTTACGCGCATCGCACTCTTCTTCATTTTCCTTTTCGTTGTCGTTGTCGTTGTTGTGGAGCTGCGCTGACTGGCTCGCTGGCAGTGCATGCGGCGAGCGCTGCACATCGAAGGTGGAACTCATCATCATCAACATCTGCATTATCATCATCGGTGCAGTCGTCATGGCCGCTGCGCTGTCCGCTGTTGTTGCATGTCCGTTGCGCTGCCATGTTCCTCGCCATGTTCACCACGCATTGCGGCCAAATGCCAATGTCAGCCGGCCGCATTTCTCCGTGTGCCCATTCGCAGCCAAAAGCCGCCATTCATCAATGGCGGCAGCGCCGAAAGTGCAGGTGCAATTGAAAAATGTGCGTAGCGGGGTGGATGGCGTCGGTGTGCCACTGCCACTTGCTGGGTAGGAGCCATCGGTAAGAGTGATAAGCCAACATTGCAAGAGATAAGCAAAAATTGAACAGGAACAGGTCTTCGGCTACTCAGGTCCATTGACGCGTCCAGTAGAAGTTTTTGGGATAACATTAGTGTCCCCAATTTGGAGATACAGAAGTAATCTACCAACAAATTTCTCGCATATTGAAGTCACAGAACTTAATATGAGTAATTTTTGTTTTTAACAAATTTCATTTTTTGAACATTTTTTGAAAATGCAACTGTTGACTCATCGACTTGTCGAAGTTGATCAGTTGCGCTGCCATTGTCCGCTTGATTCGCGCCAGCCACTCAAATAAATCAAAGCAAAGTGGCACCTTCGAAAGCGGTGCGGCAAAACGCGCGCGCGGCTTGTACAGATTTATGACGGTATTAATTATAAACTCATTGATTTATTATGCCAGCTAAACTCTTGTTTTGCTGCGGCCGCCGCTCCGCGCCGATCGCTGCTTAATTTATTCAGCGAGTGCTGCGATCATGCGAACGCGCCCCGAATAGGCGATCACCGAAGGCGCAGCAAGAGCATTCATCCTGGGAAATGGCGAGCGGAATGCGAGCTGGGCGCGTTGATGCTTGAACGCATTGATGTACGCATGTCCTGACTCAAACCGTTCATTATCAAGGAGTCGTCGGCACTGCCAACTGCCGCCGCGCGAGTTAATTATTAATCAACGCAGCCTGTAGACGGACAGCGCTGCGTATGGGTGGAGAGAGCTGCAGGAGATGGGCAGGCTGGACAAGCCGCGCTGATTTATGCACACAAACACATTCACACTCGCCGACACACACCAACATTAATCCGTCGTTCGAAGTCAACGACTAAAGCGCGCCGAATGCGCGAACGCAGCAAATGAATGGCGGAGCATGCCATGTTGGAATTGAGGAATAAATGTAGAATCGATTGACTGCTTGGCGCGAGCAGCGTCGGCTGTGACGTTCGATGGATGGCAGCAGCAACAGAAAAGCGCGCTTCGCCCGGCCAGCCGCGAAATTGATGCGGCTGAAATGCTCGCATGATTGCGTTATTAATATTGCGGAACCCCACCGCCACGCGCATGCGCGCCCGCAAATGCTGGAAGCTGCTGCAGGTAATTTCAGACGGCCGATCGTTTTGCGCTTCGCCAGAGTTGGCCGCCGACCGGGTTTTCGAATTGAACGGCGCTACAAGTGGACTGCTGGTGATACAAAAGCAATATAAAAAAACAACTTGATAGAATTGATCTACTTGATTCGATATTGAAAAGGGGAAACGATTTGTTGTATGTCTAGAGTCCATAGGGACTTGGGTAGTTAGTCAAAGGGTTTCGGTTTCGGCCCAAATAAGTGGTTTCGGTTTCAGTTTCGGCCATTTTTTGCAGAATTTTTCTAGAATATTTTTTTACATTTTATTGTGTAGCAGATATATAGTGAAAGGAGGAGTAATTTAGATGCCACCAATGTAAATAAACGTTTTCTTTAGCATATAATATTAAATTATTTAATTTTGAATATTAGCGAGTAAGTTACGAAAGGGTGATTTTTTCATGTTTATGTTTTTAAAAAATTAATTGTTTTTATTAATAAGTATTTATTTATTTATGTTATGTTTGTTTGTTTGTTCCTTATTTACTTAATGTAAAATTCGTTTGTTGAAAAAAATGCTTGATATGGTGATTTTTATTTCAACTAGAATGCTTCGGTTTCGGCCGAATATTGAAAAAAAACTGAAATTCGATTTCGGCCCAAAAAAGATGTTTCGGTCGGACACTAGTTACTACTGAATAATTCTAATAAATAATTAAAATTTTTTACTAACAGTTTTCAAACTATACGAGTATATGAGATAGGTATGTACTATATATGTAATTCATTTATTCATTCAAAATATTCATCAATATCTGCAGGAGGGATTTCAAAAGGTTCTTCCGGTATATTTTCATACTACAGTGCAAGCTCGGTATTCGCGACTACCCGTTATCGCTACGGCCCGGTTATCGCGGCGGCTTGATTTTTAACATTGCAGGTTCTATAATCGCGACAGTTTACGAAAAACGAGGTTCTATTTTCGCGACTTTTATCTGTTTTTTTTTTTATTTTATTACAATGTCTATAACCAAAAAAGGGAAATACCCGCCTTTTGGTATATTAACCTTTTTGGATTTTTAAGCCGACAACAGCACTATATGAACTGCGTGTTTCAGCTGTTATTTTAAAAAATTATTTGCCAAAAAAGCAACTCAAAATCTCCAACTTCTTTAAAAATGTTTAAAATGTAAATATATCAGTTAAAACAATTGTAATTTAAAAAAAACATAAAATTTTTCAACAAAATTTTGGGTTCTGTTATCGCGAAAATTCGGTTTTCGCGACATGTCTGGTTTTTAATTAGTCGCGAAAATCGAGCTTGCACTGTACAATACAGTTTTTTAGTTATTTTTTTGGAATTACAAACATTCAAAGTTCATGTTGATATTAAATGTGTCAGTATCGTCTTCGTCGTCCAAAAACTCTCTTCACGGCGCCGTACTCTGCTTCAGTGTTGCTGCCCATCACGTGCGTACGGCTTACCCGCCGTGATGTGAAGCCAAATAAATGCCAATTTCATTTCCTCCAGCCAATTTCTTGCTCCACAGTCTGCAAGCAGCCGCCCGCGCTCGCGCCCTCTCCAACACAACTCCAGCTCTACGGCCGGCGGATCTACTCCATTTGCACATTCTGCACGATCGAAATGACAGGCGGTGCTAAATGGACTGTGCGAGCGAGCGAGTGAGTGAATGAGTGAGTGAGTGACTGAGATATGGTGTCAGGCGGCCTCCAGCGCCCAGCCGCAGCAGCACCGACATCGGCAGCATCAGCCGCGCACACATGCGCCGGCCAAAGGCGATTGGCAGCAGCGGCGGCGGCCGATCAGCATGCGACTCCGACACGTACCTCGTCCACCATCCACCGTCGTCCGTCTGCAATATTTCTATATGCGTCTCTAAGTGCGTCTGTCCGAGCGTCTGTCCGATTGTGGCAGTTATACACGCGCGTACTTGTAAATCGCCTCCATTGAAAGGTGAATCAGAAATGCCAGAATTGAAATCGGATTTTAAATCATATTCATTCTGCTGCGTCTTTATTGCGCTGGCGCAACTGCGTCTTATTGCTGTTTGTCGCTGTTGTTGCTGTTGCTGCCCGAGCTGCCCATCCAGCACAAGTCAAGTCCGTAAATAATTCACAGTCACAATCGTCTCTCAAATCTCGAAAACAAATCGCATAATTAAGGGGCCGGTCGCTGCTGGCCGCCTGGCTGACTCGGCCTGTGTGTCGCTCTTCCAATCGGCGGCATCGGCGCGCCGCATGTGCTGCCAGGTACTCTGTGTGCGTTGTGCCGAGTAGAGACATTGGCTCAGCTCAAAATAACAACTACAACTACGGCAACTGCCTCCCGAAACGAAAATCGCGATATGAAAATATTTTAACTGGTGAGTGCAGCGATATAAAATGTGGGATTGAAGCGTATAAATCAAGACTCGCCGTCCGCCCGCCCATTCGTCCAGCCGTGTGGTTCATGTGGTTCGCCTGTCCATCAGCGTGCGAACACTCGAGTGGCTCAGCTGAGGTTTCTCAACATCGACTGCGAACGGCTGCATCGGACGTTGGCGCGCTCACCCAAGTGGCGACTGACAGCGCCTTCGTATGGCGAAATAATGAAATTCTCGCCGTTGGCAATCGTTTAAATAAAAGTATTTCCAAGTTGGTGGCAGTTGTGGCCGTTTATGGGAAATTTGTCGCCAGTAGTGATGCTTGAACTCACTTTTCAAGGCGATGCAGAATGGGCACTTTCACAGTAACTTTCATTAGAAATCAGAAGTCAGATCGTTTAATCTAAGTCCAGGACAAAGTCTGGACACGAGTCCTTCTTTTAAAGCCCATCTTCTAGGAAGTGTTGAAACCAGTGGCGGATTCAGGGGTTTAGGGGTTGAAACCCCCCGAAATAGTAGGATCGACTTTAAAACTACATACAAATTAAAAGGCATTTTATAAATATTAAAGAATTATTTTTTGAAACCCCCCCCGAAATATTTTTCTGAATCCGCCCTTAGTTGAAACGTATAACCCGGGTAGAAATCTGCCCAGCTCCTACAACTCTCTTCATTCATTCATGCATTCCTGATTATTGATCAAACTGAATAAAAAACAATTCAAAGTAGAAGTGAAGTGTGGACTTTAATTTTTCTCATATCATTTGCATGTAAAATAAAACATCAAATCTGGTGATGAAGTGAAAAAATTCTTCGTCTTGTGCAAGTTCAGCAATCGATCCGCATCAATATTCAGTCGTTGAGTTGATCAATTGCCCCATTAGTATCGAAAACATTGTTTCCGCCAACCAATCAACTCGCCGCAAGTCACTCAGGTATTCAACGTCCATAGGCTCAATTACGTGTTAATTGCGCGGCGGCCAGTCTTTTTTGAGTGCATGCTTTGAATATGAAAATCGACAACGCACACAAATCGCCGTTTAATGAATGCAACACCAGAAATCGCTGCACACTTGTGCACGCCCACCAAGCGGACGCAGTGCGCCATTATTAACACATCATAACTCGGAGCCGTCCATGTGGCATGCAGCTCGCACACAACGACAACAACAGCAACACCAACACATAAACTTCATCGAAGAAAAGCGAAAAGAAAGCAAGAAGGCCAACAGCTGCCATCAATCAGGTCGGCAATAAACCAGCGACGATGAGCCGTACACGCGGCTCACGAACTGTCGATGCGGTGCGGTGCGGGTGTGCGATTATTTATGCATAACACGCGGTCTAAAGTGATTTTAAATGCGAGGACTACCTTCAAATTTGATGGTCGCGATGATGACGATAACGAGGATGCTGACGAGGACGGCGATCATGGCGGCGCCATTAACTCGCGCCGGGCACCAGCCAACCGCAGACAGCGGACAGTGCGGCAGTGTTGTATGCAAAAATGGGAGCATGAATGCAACACCAACACAAACAACAACAACAACGACCGCAATCCAAATTACGAAAACAAACTAAAAATGCAACAACACTTTAGTGGCGCCGCTAACGCACCACTGCTGCGAACGGCAAACGGCGAACGAGGCGGCCGTTGCACGCTGCGGACTATCCAAACTGTTGGCCATTGGCGGAGGACTGGCGGAGGCTGCGAACCTCTTAAATTAAGAAATCACTGTCAAAAAATCTGTTAACTCCGCATTGAAGGCGCGCTTAATAATGTGCGCGACGCGGTGCCGCTGTACAAAAAAACGGTGCAGCGAAATTGAATTCGCGTTTTATGAGCGGAAAAAAGGCCAACGCAAAAATCAACAACAACAACACTGAACAATGCCAGCGAAGCGCATCGAAGCAGGTTTCACGAATCGTCAAACGGCCGGCGTGCCACTGGATGGGGCGCGGCCCGGCCTGGCCGTAAATTGCTGCCTCTGTGGCAACACTGGATTTACTGAAATGCAAAAAAGCGCACAAACGCGATGAGCTATGGGGAAAAGTTTTGGACGTTGTTGAATGGGGCACAGAGTGCTGACCCCTGCGCCGGCCGCTCGCCGACGCGGCGCTGTAACTCAGCCAGCTGCTGGCCAAAAAGTCCAAGAAAACGCAAGCACCACATATGAGCACAGCTGCTAGGTCGCCGTGGCGCATGTTGCGACATGGACACGGACACGAATATGGCAGACACTCGCATCATGGCCGTTCGGTGCGGACAGCCGTCAGGTCCGCGCCAGCTTTGGCAGGAGACGTGGAGTGATTAAAGTGATTTGATGCACTGGAAGGGGTCGTGTGGCTGTGGCAGGAGTTGGCCAATTGCACACTTGTGGGGCCGGTGTGCACCATCCGGTTTTCATGTTTTTTGTAATTATATGCGGTTTAACTTTTGTTTTTAAATTTCATAAAATGTGTATGTGTGTCCTTTTACCGGGGAGTATCTAGTCACATTTTTATTATAATTGAAAATGAAAAGAATCCCCTGAAAGTAAGAAACCGTAATTGTGCGCTATTCTCGGCATTTTCTTATCGCTATTTGCATAATACAATAATAGACATGACTCTTCTCAGGAGTTCCGCCTGGTGCCTGGCTCCTTTGTAATGTCCGCCGCATTTTTCGCGGTTGCACGTCTTCGGGCGGATGTTGCTTTGTCGCTCGAGCAGCAAATACGATTGCGCGCTATTGTGATGCAATTTTGCAAATATTTTGATTTTGTGGCAACTGCGCCTTTGTTATAACTCCACACAAACCAAACGCTGCACGCATGGAGTTCGTAAAAATATAAAAAAAATTGCAAAATAGCGGCGAATGGAAAATGTGAAATGCCGAAGGCGCAATTCGCGGTTAGCGTGGAGGCAAAGTGACAAGCACACAAAACGCGCACAGACACAGACGAAACTAAAACGCAAATAATGGCAACAAAATTCAGCAAAATTCAAATTTTCAAAAACAACAAAAAACAACAAAGTAAAATGAACTTATTCAGTGTTGAAAGCGCACTGTTGGCAGCAGTTGACTTCATTTGGTTTATTAATATTTTCAAATCAGCGGCTACTGCTTCCAAGGATTCGCCGTTCGCCCTGCGCCTGGTGCTCTTGCGATTCGCCTTCACCTGCAGATGTTGCAGCGCGAGCAGCACGAAACATGCGCTCAGCGCTAGTTCGCGTCCTCAGCGGCACGCCTCGGCCTTTGCGCGCATCGTAAACCTTTGTTGCCGCATACGGACGAAAGGCTTAATTCGTGCATTTGCCTGCATTTCAATTTATTTATTTCCTTGTGCGAGCTCTTTGCTGATGTGGCGGTGCTGCTGGAAAGACTAACGAGATATCTGCCACATGCTTTTGATTTCTCAAAGCACTCCAGCTGCTGTCGAGGGAATGCGGCGTAGAGTGGCGGTACCAGTGCCATAAATTTTTCATAATTTGTGAACCTAATTTTTAGAAAACACTTTATTGAAATAAGCGATTTCGTTGTGTCGAAAGAAAGATTTTGGAATTTTAATTTGTGTCTAATTTTTGTTCTTCTCAAATAACCCATCCCGCCCAGCACTATTCTGTCTTCTTTACATATCTGTCCGCCGATGCACCCGTCCATCTGTTGGTCGGCCAGTCCACCAGTTGTCCGTCTGTCTGTCTGTCTGTCTCGGCTTTTCAAAGTTGCGTACGATTTTACTTTTGCGAAATGGGGAGAAAATTTGAAAATTCAATTCTCGCCAATTGCTGCTGGAAAATTATTATTGCTGCCGCTGTGCCGGCGATTGGTGGCAGTTGTGCGCAGCGTCAACTGGTGGCCTGCAGTGCAGCCATTATTGGCCCACGTCCGCGCCGGCTGCCCTCTTCCACCGCTCTGCTGCAACCCGCGCACAACTGCAACGCAAACGCAAACGCAAAAACCGAGTAAATCTAATTTAGCCGGACAAGTGACTGTCATTGATTGCCGATATTTAGAGGGCGGCAATTGCATTTTGCTGCCATCGTCAATCGTGTTGCGCTCATGTGGTGCGCACGAAATGTCCGGCAGCCGGCGCAGCAGTCGAGCTGCAAATGCTCGTAACGCGGCGGCTGTGTTGCGTGCTCGAAGGGACTGCGCGCATTGTGGGCACTGATGGGACATTTCTCAGGCAAACTGAAGGCTACAACTCACTGAAGTCAAATCGCGAAGTTACATTTGCGGTGTGGTCCAGCTTGTAGCTCAGCTCAGAATGAGTGAAGTAATTTTTTTATTCATTTCCTTTCAAGTTTATTAAGTCGATAGTGTACAAGACCTCACTAAGATTCACAGTAATTTTTTTTGGTGATATTTGGTCGCTTTGTCACTACTGTGCGCACAGTGTTGTGCCCATAAAACGTGGCATCATCGCATCATTTCACTGCCGATTGGCCGCTTCGATTGCGTTGCGATTTGTGTGTGTTGGGTGTTGTGCTTCGGTGTGTGTGTGTGTGTGAGTGGGTGGATGGGTTGGGAAGTGTGTGCGTTGGTATTAGAAAATAAAATTGCATTTTCATGAACCTTCGAATTTATACGCAAAGCGATTTCCAACTCCAAAACTGAAATCTGCGTTGCCGGTAAATGTTGCCACACGCAACACACTTACACACACATCTCACATACGTACACATGCAAATAAAATCAGGCAAACGATTTAGACCGAGCTTAGCACTTCCTCACTCACACTGCCGAGCACAATCGGCGAACCTGATGGCTACGAACATGGGCGCACACAAACACACACACAGACGTAGAGCTGCATGCTTAGAGCGAGAGGTTTACGAGGCGGCAACGACACCAGCTGCACGCTGCACTATTTCGATTTGAATTGGCGCTGGCGCTGCGGTGCCCAGCCACCTCGCAGACACGCATTGGGGCGCGTACGCACCGCTGCTGCTGGCTGCCACTGGTGGCACGATACGAAATAATTACGACGATAGCGCCGTGGCCGGTCCATCGGAATTGCTTTTCGGTGATTGAGTTGGAAAACGTTTCCCATTTTCCGCTTCGCCTTCCGCCCGTGCAGCGCCTCTGCAGCGCAGCGCACCGCAACACCGCCTGGCAATTTATGCGTGAGGCGGACGATTTTTTGTTGTTGCTGTTGCAAATTCTCCGCTTGCAACCGCCGAGTGCAACAAATTCCAAAATTTCAAGCGCTCAACTCGCAGCCAGCACCACACACTGCGCCGCACCGCGCAGCAGCGAATGTGGCAAGCAGAGTGCCAAAACGCCATTTGACGAGGACAACACACGAAATGAGCGAACGTGTGCAGCTGGAGCGGGGCGAAGATTGACAGGAGGAGGAGCATTCGATGTGGTGTGTGGGGCCGCGGGGGCTATTGAGTGCAGCCACTTTGAGGAAGATTTACTGCGCCACATGAATGCCAAACCGTAACAGCAAATCACGGCACCACTTGGCCACGTCGAGTCGGGCCAGGCTCGTTGTACTGCGAGGCGCACCGAATTTTGCGGCTGTGGCTGTGCACAGGCAGCGGGGCACCTCATGATTTAGCAATAAATACAACAGCAGCAACAACAACGATGACAATAAAAACAACACGTGAAGTGCAAAAAAGCCGAAAGTGGTTGCTGGTTGGCGTTGGGTGGCTTGGCAGCGACATGTGGCGCGCCAGTTTCGGTTAAGGTTTTAACTCAATCTGAATCTTTATTTTTCAATTCAATTCGCTTAAAGCTATGTACATAATTTTGACTTAGTCTTCAATTCAACAAGAACAAAAAGTTTGCGTAGTCAAAAACGAAATCGTTTTAATTTATCATGGTAAGTAAAATAAGCAAAAAACAAAAGTGCAACTCAGCGATCGGTTGAGTTCATCATGTATGAATTAAAGTTAGGCGAAGTAAAACGGTATTCAGCGATAAGTTGGATTCGTTGTAATTTAATATTTATAGTTTATTGACATTTGCAGCAATGTGTTGGTCGACAAAAGTGAGGCAAAGAAAAATAAAGGTAAATTTGTTGTAATTCAATATTATACGATTGGTAAGTTCATTGACGTTCGCAAATATGTTGATCGGCAAAAGTGAAGCAACGAAAGTAAATCTATGCAAAGTAGAACGAAGCTCAGCGATAAACTGAGTTCGTTAGCATTCAAAATTATATAGTTATTTGTACATTTAAGTTATTTATATAGAATATATGAAGTAACCACTACCATTGGGGATTGGTTGCGACCATGACGTAACTCGCCCACCGTTGAATTGGAGACTCTCCTGAGTCGGTGTATTAGTTACATTCAATTTAATTTGTTTGTGCTTGATACAAAGTAGAATAAGTAAGATACTTATAATTGTTATGGATACAATATATATGGTTACGTTTACGTAGTTTTGTTTTTTGTTATATTCTATTTCTTTTATAAAATCAATGTTTTCCATTTGGTTAAGTATAATGTCATCGAAAAGTAATTTTTTGTTAATATCTTTTATATTTTCAACATTGCTTGGCAGTATTATACTGTGTCTTAGACTTTTTTCCTTATGGGTAAATTTTTTATTATCAATTACAATTGAGCAATTCATGAAGTGAATTAAATAATTTCCATTTAGTACATTTTCTTTTGAATTACAATCATTTTGTATTGTTTTGTTATAAATATTTTTTACAAATATAGTGCCTGATTTTATAACCACAATTTCTGTTGCATTATTAAATATTTTCATGCAATTTTTTTTCATTAAACAATTTTTACAAATTTTAAGGTGTTGTAAATCGCTTTGGGTATTATATTCATAAGTTTCATTATTGTATTTAATTACTTTTTTAGAATCGAACATTAATTCAAAATTTTCACTATCTCCCAGCGGCAAAAGTAGAGTTTCTTTTAGTGTCAGTATTTCCTGTGGAATTTTTATCGCAAAAATTATATTATTATTAGAATCTATAAGTGACCCCAATTTAACTTTTTGTAATTTTTGGGTATCAATCTGGTATGTAGTAATTTCTTCGTCTGTTATCATGCTACTGTGAAGTATACCTAATTCGCTAGCAGCTATACTGTCTTGGATATGTTCGATATTATCTTGTAGTATTTTTAATTTTAGAGCAAAGTCTAAATATAAAATTTGATCCTGAATTTGTTTAGTTACAGTTACAATAGAATTCATTTTCCCGGTAATAAGTTCCCTGTCATGTCTAATTATTTCTTTTAGTTTTTGGAATGTATCATTGAAGTTTGTGTTTATGTGAATTTGTTTATTTAGATTATCTATTGCATGGTGATTGTTTTTATCGATAACATTGAGATGGTCTTCTATATCTTGTCGGTCGTCGTCATTCATGGTGCCAAAGAGCCATTTCTGCACCTTTCCGACAAGGTTTATTAACCCTCTCTTTTGTCTATGTGAAATAAGTGTTTTAATTTTGTTTTTTATTAATTGTATTTGGATGTTTAAAGTTTCTTTATTGGTTGATAAATTTGCCTTTTGTATATTTAATTTAAGTTCATCTAAGATGTTAGAGATTTCCGATGGGTCTACGATATGAAGTATTGTCATAAAGCTGTAGACGATGTCAACGTCACCTGTTTCAATTTCTATATATCCTTTGTTATTTTCAGTCCTTTCAACCGTTACTTGCCCCATCGCTATATTCCAGGTTGTTATTATCAGTAATAGCCTGAGGATCCAATTGCCCTGAAAATTTAGTTGGTCTTTTAATATTGGATGTATGAACGTTTAATAGTCCTAGTTTTTTTAAATTTTGGTTCTTCCTTATGTCTTAATGCCTTATAATTTCTAACGTAACCCTCGCCTCTTTCTTCTACGTATTCTTCCCTGTCAGCATTACGTTTATTAATATATCTTTGTTTTTCTTTACAAATTCGATCGTATATATTATTTTTGTTGCATTTTCCTTGGTGAATATTAATCGGTTTTTCTTTTGTTGTTGAGTGGTAACTATTATTATACCATTCTATTGCTTTTGCAACTTTTTCTTTAATACTAAGTTCCCTTTGTTCGATTCCTAGTGTTCTAATCCTTTCGCCTAAGGTATTATGAAGTCTCTCTATGTCCGAATTTCCAGTATGGTTGTTTGATTTTGCCAGATGAATTTCTGTATTCTCGCCTCGTAGATAATCTTTTATATTAACACTGCGAAATTCGTTATCCGTTATTAATTTCTTAAAATGTCCATTCTGAGATTTAAAATGTCGTAATTTTTCTATAATTGTCTGGTTATTTCTGTCTTCTAAATAATAAGCAGTTGCAAACTTTGAGAATCTGTCTATTAGTGTAAGGAAATTTGCCTTAGAATTAGTGTAAATGTCCATATGTACAATTTCTCCAGTATCTCGTGGGGTTTCGGTTAAGTAAAACTTTCCTCTTATGGGCTTTCTATCATATTTGACACGATTGCAAGTATCGCAATTGTTTATATATTTTTGGATTAGATTTTTAAGTTTAGGGAAATAAATGCATTTCTTTAATCCTTCATAGTTTTCATTAATACCGGTGTGTCCTGTTTCGTATTTATGATACTGTTTTATTTGTTTAAATACCTCATCTTCGTTTTCGATATCTTTTGCATGATATGTACACCTAACAAATTTCATACTTGTTATGCCGTTATACATTTCAATTATATTATTCTGTAAGAAATTATACTCGCTGTCTGGGAGTTCTATAAATATACCTATTTTCCCTGGTTTGATGTGTCGTCTTAAAATGTCCGTTAGGTTATGCCTTAAGTCATGAGAATTAATAAATATCTTTTTATTACCGTGTATTTCAATTAATTCCTGTATTTTATTATTTGTAAGTATAATCTGTATTTTGAATCGATTTACCACAGTTTCTAGTATTGGAATGCGATCATTAAAATTTTGCTCTTGAGAATGGATGGTAGCAATGTCATCATCTGCATTATTTTGAACTGAAAGGTTATCGCTACTATTCTCGTTTAGCATATTTATTTCATTTGTCTCCGAATTTATTCTACTTAGACAATCCGCTACATTATTTTCTTTACCCTTTATATAATCTATATTGATATCATACTCCCCCAATTTTAACAGCCAGCGCTGTAATCTAGGATTAATGTCTTTTCCTGATGTTTTAGCCTGTAACCACTTTAATGGCTGGTGATCTGTCATTAGGTCAAATCTAACACCGTATAGGTATGGTCTAAAATAGTTAGTTGCCCATACAATTGCCAGCAATTCTTTTTCAGTTGTCGAATAGTTTCTTTCATGGTCATTTAGTGTCCTGCTGGCAAAGCAAAGAGGGTGGCCGTCTTGTTGCAATACCGCCCCGATAGCAAACATACTCGCATCGGTAATTAATTTAAATTTTTTTCTAAAATCAGGATATTTTAATATCGGTGGTTCCGTTATTATTCGTTTTAGTTTCTCGAAGGCTTGTATGTAGTTTGGGTCATTTAGATTGATTTTTTCGTTTTTACGGAGGTATTTTGTCATGGGTTGCGCTACTTTAGCATAATCCTTAATGAACTTTCTATAATACCCTGTTACGCCTAAAAATGATTTTATTTGCTTTTGTGTCTTAGGAAGTTTTATTTTTAGGATATCCTCAATTTTTTGTGGATTTGGTTTGACGCCTTCTGGGGTCAAAATATGCCCAAGATAACTGGTTTCTTTGGCAAAGAAATTACATTTGTGAAACTGAACTTTCAAATTGTGTTGCCGTAGTTTTTCGAAAATTAATTTAATACTATTTTTATGTTCCTCTATTGTGCTGCTAAAAATTAGTATATCGTCCATATATACTACGCAGATTTTGTTAATATAGTCTTTGAGTATCGTATTCATCAACCTTTGGAACGTGGCTGGTGCATTTTTAAGACCGAAAGGCATTCTAGTATACTCATAATGACCCATGGGTGTTGAAAAGGCAGTCTTTTTCCTGTCCTCTTCTTTAACTAAAATTTGGTGGAATCCCTTCGCTAGATCCAATGTTGAAAAGTATTGGGCTCTACCTAATTTATCAAGAATATTTTCTATATTGGGGATAGGAAATTTATCCTCGATAGTAATTTCATTTAATTTACGGTAATCAATAACGATTCTCCATTTTCTTTGGCCAGAATCGTCCATTTTTTTCGGGACAACCCAAAGTGGGCTATTATACGGTGAGTTGCTTTCTCGTATAATATTTTGCTTTAGCATTTCAGCTATTTGTTTAGATATTTCTGCCTCATGAATGCGAGGATATCGGTATATTTTCGAATACACCGGTTGATCCGTTGTTGTAATTATCTCATGTTTCGTGGCAGTTGTACTTGTCAAGTAATCACCTTCTTTAAAAAAAAGATCACCGTAGGAATTAATTAGAGAATTTAGATATTCACTTTCTTCTGAATTTAAATTCGTGAAGAGTTTTTGAAGTCCGGCGTTTTCTAGGGGACTTGCCTCTAGTTGATGTATTTCATCAATCGCATGGGGATATATATTTGACATTGTTATTTTTTGCCCATTTATTTGTAATATGTCTTTTGACATATCGATTACTGCACCTAAAGGCTTCAGTATGTTTTGCCCTAATATTGCGTCAAAGGATTTATTAGAAAATTTTGTAATTTTCCAAATCATATAGGCATCCTCTTTAAATTCGACAGGTAGATCAGTTTTTATTTCTTCTGTAATAAAGTGATGAGAGTTAACCGAATTGAGTTTTATTGGTTTGACCAACAGTTTTCTTTTGTATTTTAATAATTTTGTTTCGTCGAGCAAAGATGTTGATGAACCCGTATCTATCAAACATTTTATTTTCTCATCACCTATTGAAAGAACTATTATTGGTAAGTATGTTTGTGAGGCATTAAATGAAAATTTACGTCCTGTTCGACATGGTCGACCTCCATTGGTTCGCCGTTATTCTGATAGGAACGCCCTGAATTATTTGATCTATCGTTACTGTAGAAATATCTTTGATTTTGGCTAAAATTCCCAGAATTACTATGTCTTATGTTTTGATTGTTATATCCTGAATTATTTTGTCTTATATTTTGATTCTGATATCCTGAATTATTCTGTCTTATATTTTGATTCTGATATCCTGAATTATCCTGTCTTATATTTTGATTCTGATATCCTGAATTATTCTGTCTTATATTTTGATTCTGATATCCTGAATTATTCTGTCTTACACTTTGATTAAAAGGTTTTCTTTTATTCACTTTTTCATCTCTAATTAAGCCACTGGAGTCAAGTAAATAAAAGGCTTCTCTTAGATTACTTATATTTCTATTTATAATGATTGAAGCTAAATTTACATCTATTTTATTTAAGAAAGTTTTAAGTATGACTCTCTCATTGTTAACTGGACTAAATTCTTGTGGCTTAGCAACATCGTATTCATACTTCTCGTTTAGTTGCGTTAAAATATTTTTTAAATAATTAAAATAATTTCTTACGTTATAATTCTTCGCTGAAAATGCTCGCTGGTACAGTGCATGGTACGTTTCTTGTATTCCAAAATTTTGTATCAGAGCTTCTTTGATGTTTGCCCATGTTGCTCCCGGTCCTAGCGTCCTTATTACGTCGAGTGCTCCCCCTTGAATTTTATTAATTATGATCCTGGTGAAGATGTAACTCCTTGCATTAGCGTCTGTTATGAGAGGCAGGATCGTGTCAACTTCCCTCAGAAATGATGACAGTGCGTATTCTCCATCTCCTCTAAATTCATGTATTCGCTGTGCATCCTTCATTAAGAGTTCGGTGGTCAAGAAGTTCCGTTGTGGTAGCAATACGTTGTTTACAGTGGGTGGTGCTCCAGCTGGCTGCTCAGTTGCCATGGTGCTGTATATTTCGAATCGTTCTTTTGTGTGATTCGGTTTTTCCTTTGGCATCAATGTCGCAGTTTTTCTTCGCTTAGTTAATGTTATCAACAGATTAGTTGGAAAGGATTTATATCTTCACTAATTTTTCCTCACTACTCGCAGTTTTTCTTCACTTAGTTAATGTTATTAGCAGATTAGTTGGAAAGGATTTATATCTTCACTAATTTTTCCTCACTACTCGCGGTTTTCCTTCACTTAGTTAATGTTATTAGCAGATTAGTTGGAAAAGATTTATATCTTATTCCTTCACTAATTTTTCTCACTACTTTCGAGCGATTGATTCGTTAATGCAATATTCTTCAGAATATTGTTCCGCGACTGCGCCAGTTTCGGTTAAGGTTTTAACTCAATCTGAATCTTTATTTTTCAATTCAATTCGCTTAAAGCTATGTACATAATTTTGACTTAGTCTTCAATTCAACAAGAACAAAAAGTTTGCGTAGTCAAAAACGAAATCGTTTTAATTTATCATGGTAAGTAAAATAAGCAAAAAACAAAAGTGCAACTCAGCGATCGGTTGAGTTCATCATGTATGAATTAAAGTTAGGCGAAGTAGAACGGTATTCAGCGATAAGTTGGATTCGTTGTAATTTAATATTTATAGTTTATTGACATTTGCAGCAATGTGTTGGTCGACAAAAGTGAGGCAAAGAAAAATAAAGGTAAATTTGTTGTAATTCAATATTATACGATTGGTAAGTTCATTGACGTTCGCAAATATGTTGATCGGCAAAAGTGAAGCAACGAAAGTAAATCTATGCAAAGTAGAACGAAGCTCAGCGATAAACTGAGTTCGTTAGCATTCAAAATTATATAGTTATTTGTACATTTAAGTTATTTATATAGAATATATGAAGTAACCACTACCATTGGGGATTGGTTGCGACCATGACGTAACTCGCCTGCCTCCCCTTGGCCCCACACGCCGCTCGCCGCATTCACGGCCCATCGCTGCCCAAACCGGGCGCGTTGCTAAGCGCTTCGCCATCATTTGGCGTGTTGTTTATGTCAGCAGCAGCAACCGCAGTGTCACCAACATGTCGCATCGCATCGCAGCGAGCCAATTGGAGCTGAATTGCGGTGGGGGCGCACACATTGGGGCCGACGACAATTCGATGCATCGGTGGTAATTTTGCTCAAAGATTGCCTAATGCTGCCACGCGCTGCTGGCTGCTGAACGAAGAATGAGTGGAAGCTCATTTCTGAAATTTCTACTCAATTCATGTATTTTCGGATATTGGTTTCCAGCGCAGCAAGGACCGTTTATTCAGTTCAGTAATTTTTAAAAGATTTGAATCTGTCAAGTTTTCGACTCCCAACTTGGGAACTTTGTCACGGTGTCTTCCAATTCCCAAAGCTTGGATTGTTTATAAAAACAAAAATGTCTTCCTCATCAATTCGACCCCCTGAAAATATTTGCCCTCTGTCATTTAATCTGTATTTCGACAGTAAGTTACGGGAATTGCTTGGCTTCCCTCCGCAGTCACCACCGACTTGTTCGACTGTCGCCCATAAATCAATTTGATTTATTTTATTATTCCCTTTTTCGCCGCAGCGTCGCTCTTCACCTTGCTTCAATATCATTTCATTTGTTTGTGCATTTGTTGATTTTGTCGAATTGCTCGATCACGCTCGCACAGGGAGTTTCGATTGTTGTGATGACAACGATCACCAGCAACCATCAGCACCACCTGCGCCTACTTAAAGCGCCAGCGCTCCGCCGTACGAAAGGCCACAACTTTGGCTTTGCATATCGTGACTGACTTTTGCCAATACACTTCGAAATCGATGCTCAGCGGCAGATAACTCAGGAGTTGGTGTGGTTTGCGGTGAATGCAGCATTTAGGCGGTGCGCTTTGGTAATGTAAATGTAAAAGTTTCCATTTGAATCATTGTGAGCAATAATACAGGGGTCAGTAAATGGTCCAGGCATTAAATTTTTAAACAAAAAAAAGATTTTTTTTTTCTGTCAGAGAAAAAGAGAAAATGTTGGGTGGAAAAGTGGACCGAAGAAAAGGGGATATGGCTGGCGGTCACTTACACATGGATCAGCTTGAGGCCCTTAATCCTAGAATACCACTCTTATTTCGGCACAATTCTTATTCTCATAACGGCGACATTAATCAAATGGACTAACATTGGTTGGAACGATCTAGCAATCGCAGCACTCAGACAGTTATACGTCCATTGTACTACGACTTGTTGTTCCCTGTTAATATGCTTTAAATCTACCCGACTTACGAAGAAACCTTGATAGATCCTGGGGTGCCAAGGAGCCAAGGTGGTCGCTTCTTAGCACATCAGTGCCAAAACGTCTCAAACCTGATACGAGCGAACGCGGGGCAGAGACACAGGAAGTGTTCCGCCGTCTCAACGTCCTCCCCGCAGGCAGGACATAGGGCACTGTCAGATATGCCTACCATTTCCATGTGCTTTGCTGTCCAAGGCCATAAGCGCAGCTTGGCGGTCGCTACAGACACAGATAGACCTGCCTCTCCACCTATTCTCTACGACAAAGTTCATCGCCTCAAGTATTGCATGCACCTCTGCCTGAAACACAGATGCGTGCGAGCCTAGGTCCCCGTGGATTCAGCCAGAACCTTCTTCCGTTCTGGAGCCGTCCGTGAATATACGGAAACAGTGTTTACCGGGCTCATCCTCAGGATCTGTCTAGTCTAAGGTTAAGAGTAGTTTATAAGTTCGAAAGTTAAATATTTTAACAAGCATGAATCATGTTTAGACGAGAGATAAATATTCTTTAGTATATAAAGAAATCACTATAAATGATTTTCATTCTTTAATTTTTTAACCAATTTCTTGTTATTTTTGTTTGTGTGGACCATTTGGCTAGTTTGAAGTTATAGCTGTCGAAATATTGATTTAGTCAAGCAACATAAACAAAATTAATAAAATAATTATTAATACCAATCATTCAGGCGCGCAACTGTCACTGTACCCATCGCTGTTGGCGGCTGGCAATCGAGACTTGTCGCTGTCAGTTGCGAAATTTGTTGCACGTGTCACTGCAACATCGTCACCCACAAACAACAAAATTGCAACGTCTCATTGGAGAAGAATGCTGTAATAATTTGCGGCTCGAAAAATGCAGCCGACACTGCTCGCACACCACGCGAGACGCTCTCAAATTAATACGTCGCGATCTTGTGGTCGCGACACTCGATGTCGTCGTCGGCGTAGTCGCCGCCGTTGTCGCCGTCGCATGTCAGCGGCATGAGTGATTGTCTCGCCAGTGCGTTGCATGCATTAAGCTGGGAATATCTGCCGTGCGGCGGTCAGTATTGAAATGTTCATGGTCGCCTCAAATGCATAAATTAATGTCAAATGGTGCAGTGGGTCGACGAATGCGAAATGGCATCTCAATTTAGTCGGCGACAAATTCGCTTTGCATTTTCGTCTGCATGTGTCTGCCCCATGTTCCAATTGTTGTTGCTGAATTTGTTTGAACTTAGAATTGCAAGTGACATGTTCAAGTGAAATAAGGAGGAATATTTGCGAGGCCAGATGATGAATTGTTGAGAAACTTGGCTTTCTACAAATTTTATTTCTAAATGAAATCAATAAAGAATGTTCAAAATCGTTGTGGAACGGAATTTTGAAATTTTGTATATATTTAATAGTCGCAAAGTAATTTTATCTTATAATCGATTTTTTTTATTAATTTGTCCTCTAACCTCTTTTCGCACTCGGCCCACTGTGTGTAAGTGCTGTCATTTTTTAAGTCTCCGTTTCTCCGATTTGACTTCATTTTAGCATTAAGTCACAAACATTCCACACACATCACACAAGCAAAAACACACGCACACACAAACAAATAAGTGCGCAATTTTTTGCAATGCACTCAGAATCCTCAACAGTGGTTCGCACCTCCGCGCCGAGCCGCACCTGTACGCGGCGAGCTGCACCGGCCGCACATCGCACTGCTCTCAGTCGCCTTGACGACCATGATTGATGTTTGCGTGAAGTGAGAGTGAGCGCCGCGCACGCGCAGCGCATTCAAGTGCGTTGCGCTGCCATGTAAGGCGTCGCGCAGCGCCCAGTTCCAAGTGCCGAGTGCTAAGTGCCGACTGGTGCAGTGCTGCGAGTGGGCATGAGCGCGAAAAATCTATTCATTATAATCCATCAATAAATTTGTGTCATCCGAGTGACATTTATGGATTGCAGCGCTGGACGGCGGCTTGCCAGTGTCGCTGTCACTCGCAGTCGTCATGCGCGTACACTGGCGATAATTGCGGGCAGTGCAGCTGGCCAACGGCAAGTGGATCCGCTTCTCTGCGAGCCGCTCAGGTGCGTCGAACGTGGGCCACACATTCTGTGGCAGCGGGCTGGCGGCTTTGTTCTCTCGCTCATTTTATTTATATACCTAATTTATAATTCGCGTTCTTATCGCACAGACTCATGCATCGCCTTTCCGCCAGGCATTACTTGAAGTTAATCAATTAAAGCTGCGCTCGCTAATTGAAATTGGCACCTGAGTCTTAATTACATTCGATTCGCATTAGTTTTGCCATGCAACATTTCAATCGCAGTGATTAAAGCCTCATGAGCTGTGAGGGGTGCGCGGGATGCATAAATAATGACATCACGTCGTGTGACTGAGAGAGAGGGCGGAACTTGCATTGGCAAGTGGAAACATTTATCAGTTCTTTGAATTTGCATTCAAGCTTTAAACGGGACTTGAGTTGACTTATTGAGTCATGAATCAAAACTGGTGATATTAGTTATTAATTTGAAGCACTGTGGTTTAAATACATTTCAAATTTTGCAGTTTCAGTATAAAACTGTGGGGTTATGGGTTATTTTCTCATTATTCATTCGAGTCGCTGAAATCGTTAGATGACTCTGTTTATTTGAAGAATGATTCCCATGTTCAAGAGGAACGTTCTTTAATTTTCGATCCTCTTCGTATATGGAATGACACCGAACAACATCTCCAAATCATATGGAAAAGCTTTGTCTCTATGCTCGTTGGAGGAGAGAACAGGAAACAAATTTAATTCACCTCGAGGACCTATTCGTCGTTTATTAGTTCTTGTTCTTGTTTTGTTCTTTTAGAAATTTGTCTGCTGTGGCTTAAGGTCGCTGAAGCACGTCGACTGAACATTTCTGTCGCTCAATGTTGTAGCGACTTATCACTCGAGCTGACACGACGCTGTCACTGCAATTTCTCAATTTGCAAACTAACATCGGCAGTGACAGCGACAACCGAGGCAGCGTCATGAGCAACAGCGACGATGTTCAATTTCACTGTTGACGTCATGTTGGCCTCATTGCTGGCGACAATCGAGCGAGGACAACGCTGCTGCGCGCCAGACGAGACACACACACAGACCTTGCACGCTGGTGTCAACGAAAATTTCCGCAGCGATGACTAACTGGGTGCATGGCTGACGGACTAACTGGCTGGCTGATTGACAGACTGGTTGATGGGGGGAGAAACAACGCAGCCGGCATTCGCACGATCGCTGGTCGATGATCGCTGATCGTGATGCGTTGCGAAGCGTGTGGTGAGCGCGGAGTGTGTGTAATTGATTCGCGATAAATGTAGCCGTGATTGATTATGACAGGTGCACCAGCCACATCGGCGGCCGCAAGCATGTACAGCGATCTCACAGCTGCGCCGCGCGTATTTGTGACATTTTGCATGTGACCGTCGATTGTTGATTGACGCAGGCGGTCACTAAATCGTCGAGGCGACTGCTTGAGACTGAATAAAAAGCTGAGACCGTGTGAAAGTTTGCACTTTGCACAAAATTCGCATGCGCCTGTTTCAGCCGCCCTCCCCGCTCACCTTGAACGATCCAATCAACATTTCATCAAACACGGAAAAGTGCACAAAAGTGGCTGCATCCACTTGTGGCCGTTGCTCTCGAGCTGCTTTGCGGCTGCATGTTGTGACCGCTGCGCAGCGCAATCAGCGCGACAAAAAATGCACGCGTTGGCGACAAATTTACACCGCGCGTTCGCGTTGTTGCTCGCGTCGGGCAAGTAAGCGCGCCGCCGCGCAGCCAAGCGACAGGTTCATTAATTGATGTGCACACTGAGCATTGCCTCCGCGCAGGCGCAGCGTCCTTCCGCACTTGGCCGTGAAGTATGTTCCGCAGTCGCCTCGTTCCATTCGCTCAGTTTATTTACTCTTGCTGCCGTTGTGCACAGTAACGCGGCGCATGCGCAGCCAGCTTGCGTGCAGCTCCCAGCAAAAGCAGTCAGTGGCGTTGCTGCGACGCTCTCGAACTGCATCTACTGATGGCCGTTGCAATTCCTTGCTGCGCGATTGGAGCGGCCCCGAGTGGCTGCGCCGCTGGCCGACGCCTCTGCGCCGAGTGATGGCGACTGCGCTCGACAACAGCTGTAACCTCGACGGATCTGCGGTCCTCCGAATCGACGCCAAATAAAACGGCCGACCACTGAAATGATTTACACAATGTGGCATGCAACACAAAGAGGATACACAACTTAGCCTTATGATGTTTTTCGTTTACTTTATCGCTGCCGCTCTGCGTCTGCGTCTGCGCCTCGCGCTTTGCCTTATTTCGCTTCTGCACATTAAAATCGGCAAATCGGTAAATCGGTGGCGACACGCAAGGTTGGCGACTCTGCTGCACGTTGTTCGCCTGTTTCGACTGACGTCGCTCGATGCATTTAGCAGCGGCACTGCCGCAGCAATCAGTCACGTGGGCTTGTGACATGAGACTTTTTGCGGCAAAAACGCGCACTCGCTCAGTTGCTTGATTGACGGTTCAATTAAGAAATTTGTCAGTTCTGCATTGCAATCATTATCGCCGCTGCGGCTGCGCACATTCGACTCGAGAGCGAGCAGACAGTGAGTTATTGAGCTGCGAAATTGTGCGACCCGATGCGAAGCTGTGTGCGATTTTCAGCTGATCAAAGCTCCGATCAGAATGTTCACCTGCAAAAATAAGCAAATAACAATGATTTATCTCAAAGTTGAAGTTAGTTTCCGGTCAGTCGTGAGTGCACGAGTTGTTTCGAGGGTCTAGAATCTTTAATTGTTCACTTTTCTTTCAATGAAAATTAATGTCTTTCGTTTCTATCAGCCTGATTGCGTAGTTCATAAACCAGAAGAAATATCTGCTTTAAGTTTGAACTATTTTTTTGTAGTAGAACTCCCCACTTTTTCCCCAAATGTTCGAAACAGTCGCTATCAGCTTGTTTGATGTATGCTTCAGCGTTTCTCTCGAGAAGAAGAAGAAATATCTGTCTTAAGTTTGAACTAGTTTTTGCAGTAGAACCTTCCAACTGTCCAATAAGGGGTCATTCCAGTCGCTGTCTTGACGAAAACCCTAAAGTATGTGTGTACCTGCCTCGACTTCTTCTAGTTGACTCGATCCTTTTTTTTTAGTTGCAAATGATTAAAATAATTGCTAAAGCGTTTTTGTCTGTAAAATGTTATAGGAAAATCATTCAAACAAATTTTATTTATCCACAACAACAGCCTTTTAAAGATATGGAAAAATATTTTGAGATAATACTTTCTTATTCAATCGAATAGGCGGCGAGCCTAGGAATTCGAAGTACTACTGTGTACAAAGAATACCCGGAATTCGATTTCTTCGATTATCGTGGTGTTGTGCATTATGAGTTCCTTCCGCCGGGCCAAACTGTCAACAAGGAATATTACTTGAGCGTTATGCGTCGTTTGCGTGAAGCTATTCGCAAAAAGAGGCCGGATTTATGGAGAGACAACTCTTGGTTTTTGCATCACGATAATGCACCATCTCACACGGCATTGGTTCTTCGTGAGCATTTCGCCAACTCATATCGTTCCACAGCCACCGTATTCGCCTGATTTAGCTCCTTGTGACTTCTGGCTATTCTCCAAACTCAAAAGACCACTTCGAGGATACCGTTTTGAATCGATTGAAGAGATTCAACGTGAATCGCCGCGCGCATTGAAGGCCATACCGGAAGGTGACTATTTGGCATGCTTCGAAGATTGGAAAGTCCGTTGGCATAAGTGCATTGCATCGGGGGGGGGGGGGGGGGGACTACTTTGAAGGCGATGAAATTGATTTGGAAAAATAAATAAAGATTTTTTGAATTATAAACAAATTCCGGGTATTCTTTGTACACAGTAGTATGTATTTTAATTTCGGGCTGATAACTGGCAAGCATAACTGGTACATAAATCTAGGTTTGTGTATTTTCTGTATTTTTTTTCTTTTTTCTTTTCTTTTATTTTCTTTTATTTTATTTTATTACTCTTCAATATTACTGCAGCCCAATCTTCGGCCCGAAAGTTGTACTCCCAGTGTGGCCTTCATAGCGGCCCATACGCCAAAGCTGGGAGTGCCGCTCATGCCACATATCGGAGTAGACTTTACCAAATCATTCACAGAAATGAAAACGCTTTGTTTCGTTCGGTCTTGGCAGCAGCTATCAGCGCTTCGTTTCCCAACGCTCGGTGCTCATAAATCAACTCGGGCGGATTGTTTGCGAGTCGCTTGAGGAGCACATTTTGAAAAGTCAATTGCACAAATGACAACTCGCTGCCGCATTGTTACGCCGATCAAGCGCGCAAAACTGAAAACAAAACTCTGCTCAGGCGGTTCCCTCCCCCTCCCCCCCAACGCAGATCGCACTTGCAGCGTGAATGACTTTGAGTGGAATAAATTTAAAATCTACATTTGAATGCGAACCACACGACCGCCGAGCAGCATCGAGCAGACACGAGGTGACGGACGGGCGGGAAATCGCACACAGCGCAAATGTGTCATCAATTTGCAAGCTTGCAACATTCGCCCCAAAAAGCAAAAAACACCAACATGAAAAAATGAAAAACGAAGCGAGACGAAAAAAGCGGCAATCAGCAGCAAACGAGTGACACCACGGCATGACAGCAAATGACAGACAGACAGACAGACGACCGAACAAACAAACAGACATACAGACAGACAAACTTGAAGTAGGAAAAGTTTATTTGCGTTTAAAATAAACTACAAGCGAACCAACAAAAAATTTGTCGCATTGCCTCACTGTGCCAAATGCGACGCACACACAAACACACACGCACACTCACTCGCATGGACGGACAGACCAACTGAGTTGTATGGCTGCGACTTGCCGCGATTGAATGATTTATTTTTGACAGGTTTTAACTTAAAATTAAAACGGTAAATCAAATTTTGACAGTGCCAACAGCAACAGCAACGGCCACGGCGGCAACAGCAACATCAAGCAACGCAGCAGCAGCGACATCGAAGGCAAATCTTATGGAAAATGCGAAAAACGAGCCGCGCTGCGCCGCATTGTTGGTGGCTTCATTACACGCCGTCGCGGCTGATGAACTGGTGAGTTGCACAATGCTGCCGATGTTGTTGCTGTTGCTGATGTCTGTGACTGCCACCGATCCATTCCCGAAACGTTTGCTCTGCACAACGATTGATCGCCGACAGTGTTGCCAGATCGTTCACATCCAGCTAGATTCAGTTCACAGTCGGTGCCAAGCGCCGGCTTTGCGTTCGGCCCAGCTGTTTACTTGTCGGCTAACGCATCTCCCGAGCTGACGCTGGCGCTGACATCTAATGAATTCGGCTGCGCGCTGAGTCGCTCGACGCATCGTCACCATCGCCAGCGACATTTACATAAATGATTTCTTATTATTTTCCATATCTACATATTTCTGTCATTGTTGTTCGCACTATTGTTGGGCGTAGTGTCGTTGCTATTGTTGCTGCTGCTGCTGCTGGAGTTCTTCTTCTACTTGTTGTTGTTGTTTCATTTACTTTCAAAAACAAAGTCATAAATTGTCTGTGCGCTTAATTCCACTGTCGGATGAACCGTAATAAATTAATATAAAATTCTTGTCAGCGCGCAGTGCGGCCGGCTGAGCGGGCGGCGGAGCGCACAACTGCTTAAACTGAAATATGGCGCGCTGTTGTTGCTGGATTTGTATTTGGCATTGTATTGAATCCATAATTTACGCGCGTACAGATATTAACGAGAGCCGCTCTGCTCCGCGAGTTTGACGAGCAGCATCCAAGAGCCGCCCAGCCAGCGCGCGGCTCTTCAAGCGACACTTTGGCCGCGCTGCCACTTTCGTCGGCTGCTGTCACAAATGGTTGCCGCCTGATGTATCTTTGGAATTATTGAGCGGCCTCGTTCGGCGTGTCCGCGTGTGTGCTCCACTCTTTATTTATAACACGAGCGAAAATGCTTCGACGCTTTATCAACAAATTATTGCAAATAATCATCTGTCGTCGCGCACACAAATCGGAAATCACGTCATTAGCGTGAAAAAACAAACGTTGCGAACTTTCAGTGCTGCCGGACGGTGGGTTTGGTGTTCTGCGAATTTTTTATTACTTAGAATAAGCGAAACATTGGTTTTATTAAAATGTTTTCAACATTTTGTACGATTTTAAATCAATAGTAAACCGAAGACGATAAACTATTATGAGAAATTAAAAGTCTTGGCAGTCGGGAAAGTTTTTCCTTCGACCTCGAATCTTTTCAATGACTTCTTTGTACAACATGGCTTCCTTCATTTTGCAGTTCAAGATTATTTTTGCGCTTTAAATAATCTTGAACTGACTTATGACTTATATATCAACATATTTTAAACCACCTTTCACCAAGTCGAAAGAAAAGTAACCTGCGACTGCTGGCCATGTCCGAAATGACTTTTGATCAAGCATAGAATAAAGTTTGCTTGCAGCATCAAACAAGCAACCAAACCAACTAAAGCAAAATGTATTAAACATTTTTGATAACTCATGACAACGGAATATCTTCAAAGTGCTGCAGTTGACAAATAAACTCGGACAAAATTGAGGATATGCAAAAAAAGCTCAAATGGAAACTAGACACACACAACACGTAGCCACACAGACACACAATCGAAACGCACAACAATTGAACGAAACCCCGCAAGAGATGTGCACTGTGTCCGAGTCATTCGAGTGGTCATTCCACCTCTTCAAGCGTGTTGCTTCAAAACGCACCAGAGAAATAATATGTTTATTTAAAATTTCAGAACGCAAGTAATCGATTTAATAAACTGTCACCGGCATGTTCGATTCGGCGCTCTCGATGTGCAGTGCCGCTGGAGTTGATTGGATTGGACTGGATTGAGCTGGCGCACAATGCCTGCGCACGTCCCCTCGCCGACACACCGACACGCTCATATCGTTCACTCTATCTGTCTATCGGGCCGTGTGCCCGTGTCGTCTGGCCACCGGTATCGGTATTTTCATCCATCCAGCGCCAGGCTGCTTACTTATAGGATAATAGTGAGTGTGTTCTTGTGTGTGTGTGTGCAAGAGTATTTGATATTTTGTTGTAGCAACGTACAAGTTCAAGTCACGATAATTGCATACCTCACAGAGCGAGAAAATTGTGGCAGCGTTTGAAGCCAATTGTGCGCTGGTCCGGTGGTTGGCGGGCGGTGCGGCGGGGTCAAGTTGATGCATCAAAAATGGATTTTTTGCTGGTTTGTTGTTGTTGTTGTTGGATACGTTTGGGGCATTCAGTGGCACGGACATCATTCTATTGCACGGAAAATAATATTAAGTGTAGCACGAACGCAGCTGGAGCAGGTCGACTTGGTTGGTGCGCTATGGCGAAGTTGTAGTGGGGTTTGAATTTACAATATTCGTGGTCTAAATTAATGGTGCATTTTTTTTTTTTTAAATACGAGCCAACGCGCAGGGGATACTCCTATAAATGCGAAGGATATATAGGTTGGGAGAAGGGATTTTGGGTGAAGAGGTAATGAAAAGAAGACACGGTACCTGGAGCGTTAAAGCAGCCTGAACTTATAATATTCATGGAACATACATGGTGTCCGGTATCTCTGTCTTCATACATACGTGAATGTTCTATATAGTTCAGCGGCTGAATGAATTAAAAACCCCGCCTCAGATCACTTCCAAGTCCCAAGGGGAAAGTCACAAATTAATTGTATGTGTGTGACCGAAAGTTAGGCTTTGTCTTTTAGTGGATCTTGAAACCTATTCATCATCCATTTAATGCTAGTAATATGATTTAGAAATATGTAAAATATTTCAATTGTTCGGATTTGCCAGCCGTACCGCACCGACAAGCAGCGCACGAAAGCAGCAGCTGACGTGCTGCTGGAACCACAGAATTGCTATCTCGTTAAGCAGAAAAACGATACAAAAACATTTCATGTACAGAATTTCATATTTTTCGAAATCCTTTATGTTGATTACGTTTCTGAGTTTATTTTATTGAAAAGAAGAAATTACGAAAAAAAATATACAAACGTGCATTCCCTCCCCCCAACCTCAACAGCACAATAAGAGGCACGAATTGAGATGAACTCAACAGAAGCAATGCGGCAGGTAAGGAAGGATCGAAGAAGGCAGCGCAGCAACGAGCGCAATATTCAAAATGCATGTGTGTGTGTGTGTGTGTGTGTATTTTATTACGAGTATTGGCAATGCTGCCAGTTGCACGTATGTAAACTTTTCTCGACTGCTGAAAATTTGCAATGCAATCACAACAACAACAACAATATGTAAAGTAACAAACGGCAGCCACACAGAATGACGGTCAGTAGCTCGATGGTCGACAACAACAACAACAATGACAATATCAAAAATAACAATTTCAAAACGGTCAATAAGTGCAAATATTAATTCATTTTCCTTATTAACCCTTTAGCGTATTGCTGCCGTTTTGGCTGTGACTATGACTCTGACTCTGACTGAAGGATTCAATTTATTTTGCATGTTCTTGCGGACAGTTGGAGGAAAAAGTGATGCGGACATGTGCGACTTGCGTGCAACCGAGAGACGAAAGGCGAAAGAGTGATTTGTTGCCATGTTGAGGTGTGTGCAAATGTGTGCTCGTTGAATAGTTGGTAGGAAAAGCTGGTAGCCAACAATGTCAAAATTGTGTATAAAATTCAATTTCATGGAAATCTGAAAGTGTGCGTTGTATTTGTATTATTAATTCTCATTCTGTATCATGTTGAATGTTCATTTTTCCATATGTGCACAACTTTTCTGCACTGAAACTAAAGGCTGGAGCACAAATGTGAGGTTAGAAAAATCTCTGTCATCCATTGAGAAGCTTCTACTTGTGTACACGTTGCCTAATCCTGACTTTTCAGGTCTGACGTGCATCATGTGTTCGCCATTCAGCCAAAAGTCGAATTTGCTCAAGCTCACAACTTTTCCCGCCTACACGCCGCAATAAACAACATGATTTCCATCTGCCTGCAGAAATTGTCAATCTACACGAAGATAATTAAGAGTGCGATGAAATCGATTAAATTCCATACCCGCAACAGCGCAGTCGAATAAATAAGAATGCGGCCAACAAATATACAAACATGTATGCGCCGCAATGTACAAACAGACAGCCATATATCAGAACCACGGCTGACTGGCTGGCACATTTACAGAATCCCCAAATTGACAGTAAATCACTCCAGATGACGTCTATCGATTGCCAGAGATAAGAAAATGTCTCGTTCGTTGCCGTTTTCGTTTGCCTTTTAGCACTTTCGCACAATCAACGCCAAGTAACGCAACGCCGCGACGCGCCGCTCCACGCAACTCAAATGAAATGAACGTAGAGCGCAGAAAAAATGAAAATGAGTTGAATGTAAAGATGACAACAACAACAACAGGAGTTACAACAATCATGATGAAGAGCGGCGCGTTGACGTCATGTAATTTAAAGCCCCCGACCATTTGCCATATTGCCACGTTCGGCCCAGCACCCCAAACGCCGCCGCGCCACCACCACCGACACCACCAACACTCACCTCGGCGTCCGCGCGCACCCTTGACTGGTGCGCGGATCAGCAGCCGCCTCCGGGCCGCTGAGCAGGCCTGACATGCGGTTCATTCAGCAGCAATTCATCCCTCAGCGCTGGGCATCGGCAGCGCCAGCAGCCAGCAGCCAACAGAACACCGAAACGCTGGGCAACTACATGGAAACAGTCCAATGACACGATGCCTCGCTTCAGCGCGCCGCGCACTCGATGAAGTTGGCTTGAAAGACGAAGACCAGCGCGTCGAAGAAATGCTCAGCGCAATGAGTGATTTATGGCCAACCCACTGAAAGTGATTGCGAGTGTACGGACAGGCAGACAAATAAACAGATGGACGGACGGGAAGATATGCTCTAATGCCATGTAATCGAGATACAGTGGCGCTTGGCTAATGTGAACCAAAGCAAACAGTTCGATATTAAACGCTTGAATGAGAAAATACCTGGTTGCCTGGTAGAATACAAACATGAGTAGTATTCATAAACTTTATAGGCCGTTTTGACATTTATGAGCTGACGAATGTCGTTGTCCTGCTGCACTTTTCTTCAAATTTCAAATTTGATTAATTTAAAATCTTTACAAAGTAGAAGAACAATACTGTCTGTCTTCATCTTTGATGTACTCCGTGGTGTGGTTGACTGTCCCACACTCCTCGCGAGGAGTTTTCTGAATATTCCCGCTAGATCTCTTCGTTGCTCAGAGCTCTTCCATGTAGGTGGTGCACCTAATGCACCTATCACCAGAGCCTTAATTGAGTTCAATAGAATCTCCAAAAATGTTGAGATTAATTTTTCAGTTTCAAAAAATCGATTCATTTGTTCGTTAAATCTTTTTTATAAGTAGCTCAACTTAGCCTATAAGAATTTTTATTGTATTCATTGGCTAATCAATACTAAAAATAAAAAAAGGACGTTTCGCTAACAATTCTATTGACTTCTACCCTATTATTTAAATTTCAGCAGTTAATTCCATTTCAGTGACTTCTAAAATATTTTCAATAATTTCATCTGTGTTTAAATCCATTTTTCTTGAAATAATGAGAATATCAAAAACTAGGCGAAAATGAAATGAAATGAAAGAAGATTGGCCGCTTAAACGAAAAAAAAAGTCAAGCAGAGTTGCAAGTAAAAAGTCTTCATATAAATGCAGGAAGTAAATCTTCAGCAACTTCATAAGAGACTTATAGAGACTCATAAGCAACTTCATAAGAGAAAAAAAACGGAATGGGAAAGCCTTCGTGTAAATAGGCTCTTTGCAAGGACTCGAACGTATCGTCTCGATATGACGACGCACTAACCACTTATTCAGATTTTCGCCATCGAGTAAGTTCAGTTAGGGCGCTGTTATGCAGACGGTCAAATGACCGTCGGTCACGATAGTTGTTGTTGCTTCAATGTAAAATGAAAAATTGAGAGAGAGAGCGGGAGAGTAAAATTCGACCGCATCGGTCAAAAATGATGAGGCTCTCGATGCCAAATCATGCGATCAAAACAGTGTTGCGTTGTGAAATTATTCACAACACATGTGTTTTCGGAGCAAAATGGCACACTTGTCGCGAAAATATGTATCTAATGACGGAAAAAATGGTTCGTAGCAACCCTCATCGTTTGTTTAGTGTACTGGTGACCGGCGATCAAATGACCGTCTGCATAACAGGGTTTTGGCACAGAGTAGAAAAAACAAAACGAGAGCGTAAAAGGTATCGTGACCAACGGTCATTTGACCGTCTGCATAACAGCGCCCTTAGCCAGTTAGCTAAATCGAGGCAAGACTGTATGGCACTGCGAGCGCCTTTTGCCGCATTGATTGTGTTGGTGATGTGGTTGATGGTGGTCGTTGTGGTTGTGGCGCAGTGGTTGACGGTGTTGTTGTGAGCGTGTCAGAAATGACGTGCAACTTCAACATGGCAGTCGGTAGAAGCCACCGCGTGCAGAGTGAGGCGAAGAAAAGTGGTTGAAAGCGTCTTGAGAGGCGCTGGAAAAGAAAGAAGGCGAAGGGGTTTGGTGTGAGGCCAGCAAGACGAACGTCTGCCGATAACAACACGGCACAGCACAATCAACCACCGCCATAAATACAACAACAATAGCAACAATAATAATAATGGCAACAACATTAGCAACACCAACATCAACAGCAACAGCAGCAAAATAACAAAACAACAAAATGCTCGTTACTGATGCCATAAATCACGTGGCACATTAAATCAAAGTAAGTGGAAGGAAGTGGAAGCGGTAGTGGCAACGACAGCGACAGCGTCATTGGCGAAGGAACCAGTTCAACTGGACCCCGAAGCGAAGCAGCGTAAGAGTGAGCGAGAGAGTGCGCGCGAGGGGAGTTGCAAGGAGAACGCTCGAACTGATGGAACGGATTGTAAGCTGTCACTTTGACAATTTACTGCCAAAAGCAGGGCAACTTGGCACAGCGCGCTCAGCAAAAGGAACGCAGCGCCTGTCCCCTTCTAGTTTTATATCTTGATGGATATAATTCAGGGTTATTTTATTTCCGAAAACGAAGCAGAGGAAACGTGAAAACGAGAAGCAAAATAAAACGAAATGTCGAAATCTCAAGCGTTCTCAGCGCGCAATTCAAAAAGCTCAGCACATTTTCCTTTCCACACGCACACACACACACACATGCACACAACACATACACGCATGCGAGTATGAAGAATATTTATGAGGATGAAATGTTCCCAAAAGCGACATAAATATGTCCACAGCACCCGCACCCGCACGACGGCGACGACGGCGGCAGCAGCAGTGTCGGGCTTGGACTGGGGCTTGGCTCGCCGCTTCGGCTTCTTGGCGTGCGCAATTTTTTCGCACTATATTATGGTTGTTGTTGTTCTGCTGCTGTTGCCAAGGTAGACGAAGCGTCGTTGCTGCCACGCGCAGAAGAAAAACACGCTGACTGCGTCGACGCTTTTCATTTTTCGCGCCTTGCCACTGTCGCATGCTGCCAGCGGCAATGTTGGTACGGGTCGGAGAGGAGGCAGTGGAGCCACTAGTGGTGCGTTGGCCGCAGGTTGGCACTGTGCTGGCTGCTTCGCTGTTGGTGGATCGTCAAACATGCATCAATGACAATAAATTCCAACGTTATCTAATGTCCTGGCAATTGCACACCCTCATTTTGTTTGATTTAAGCTAATTTATGTTTGAGTGTGTGTGTGTGTGTGTGTGTGTCGGCGCAAGTGCGCACTTCTTTGTTGGCGTCTGTGCTATTAAAATATATTTTACTTTATTCTTACTATTTTCCCCCAATTTCTGATGTCCCGGCGACGGCTTCGTTTTCCTCCACAAACATATTTATTCTTCTTCGTGTTCGTCTTCATTGGTCGTTATGTCCTGTGATGGCTACTGATTGTGACTGTGTGCAATATCTTTCATTTTGACATATTTGAAGACGTAAAAAAACCAATGGTTATATTAGAGGTGCGGGTGTTTTTGTACCAAACGGGCGGGAAACGATCTGAAAGATCGATGGAAAGTTCAGAGAATGTCGAATAGAATCATTCAAATTGGGAATTGTGTTGGAGAACTTGAGAACTTTCATTAACTGATAGAAATAATAGAAAATATTTGTCTTATATTGAATAACATTCATAAAAAATTTATCTAAATAGAAAGAAGGAAAACTTAAGTAATAAGTTCCCCAAAACTTAAAAAAGGACAATTAATAACCTTAGCTTGCTTCCATCTCGATTCAGAACCAATGCTTCCCCATCCGCTGGAGGCCCATTCACTTATGATTCGATTGCCCCTCCGGCCGCCGATTGTTGCTCAACTACTCGTTCCGCAGCAACCCATCGGAATGACCGAACAACATGCAACACTGGCAACTACAAACTACCACAACAGCCACAAATAAATGTACAATTCGTCTGGTTAACACGAAACATGAACGATTTGCGCTTTGCTCGGTTTGTAAGCGCCAAAGTGTTGCGCAAACTGTCCCGCTCCGCCGCCGCGGCCGCCAATTCACGCTCAATGCGCCGACGCTCATTGGCCGCAGCGGCCCGTGGCCACATCAAACGGCGCATGTTGCACAGGCCGTCGCGTCATTCAAACGTCGAGCGCGCGTTGTCGCTGTTCGTCCGTCGTCGTCGCCGTCCAGCATTTCCATCAGCCGCACGCTGTCCAACTATTGTTGCGAGCTGATTTGGTAGCCGCAACTAAAAACGCTTCTGGGACAATAACACTACACATATTCACAACAACAACAACAACAAAAGCAACTGTTGTAGCAATATGAGCCCGTCATTGTACACGATATGCGGCGATATTTAACGTTTGTAAATAATTGCCAATTCGCACAACAACAATAACAATAACAACAACAATAAGGACAGCATTTAGCCGCCAGCGCGCGCACCGCATGCAGGCAAATCGAACCGTCGACTAGTCGCACACGTTCACACGCTGCTCGTACAAGCCGCTGTCCGTCCGCCGTCAACTGCACGCCCCCACCTCGCCTCCACCGAACGCGCAGCACACCGCTCATTCATTCGGTCGCATTCACATTTTCGATTTGGCGATGGATGGTTGCACGGCCGGATGGGCTGACACACGAACCACTTCAGCGGACGGCGGACTGAAGGCCGCAACGCAAAAGGGGCGCGGCCTTGCGGCACTAAAGCAAACATGCAACCAAAATAACAACGCCGCCACAATCATCGCGCTAGAAGCAACACACATTGTAATTGTTGTTGTTGTAATGTTGAATTGACGCAGTTAGTCGTTTGTGATGCGAGTAAAATCAGAGCCGATACACCAAAAGCAGCGCAACAGCAACGCAATTTCGTCAGACGGCGCATCGCCGTCGTCATCATCAGTGGCGGTGCAAAGTGGCATCACCAGTACTGCGGTCATCAACGGCAGCAGCCAACAGCAACAACAACAAGTGGTTGTACTCGTAAATTGTCGATTTTTATTTGTGTGGTGTGTGCATCGGGCCGAGGCCTCAAGTTTGATGTCCAACAGTTGCGTGTTCATCATAAAAATCTACTTTAGTGGAGCAACCAGTGCGCCGCTGTCTGGCCCCAGCAACAACACATGCATGTGTTGCTGCTGAAGGCTTCATTGGCCGCATACTGTGACACAAACTCAGGCGAGTTGTAGTCAGCGTTGTCGCAAAGAGTGGTTAGTGGATAGTAGTAGATATTGATTTCGAATTGATAGAATTTTTTTATGGAAACGAGACTTGGAAGTTAAAGTGGGGCCAGATTAGATTAAACCATGGCTTGATTTATTTCATTTTAATATACATATTTCGTACGAAAACGCGCCCAACATCTAAACGATTACAACCTAAGTTCTTAGCTGAAAGTTGGCTCAACTCTGGGTTAGCGCTAACCAAATTTTCGATTCAGTAAATAAATGAATAAACCTTCGCCATGGCTCCGAGCGGCATGCGAACTTTTGCATGATGTTGCACGACAAGAGTGCTGCAGGACTTGGCCATCACAATCCCATCCATGCATGACCACAGCGACGACGGCGTCCGCTCCGCTATGGGCATAGACTGACCGTCAAAGTTGTCGCAATAAATTGTCGTCCGCTGAAAATGGGACGAGTGTTTCGCTCGCCTAGCTGCAGCTGCATGAAGTGCCAGTGACTAAATATCACAACTGGAGCAGCGACAAATGTCCGAGTAGTGCTTAACGGTGCCGGTGGCTGCCACGACTGACATGCAAAACAAATACAAAATGATAGCAGCAGCCAGGCCCGTGCGCAGGGGGGTTTTGGGGGTTCTAACCCCCATCGAGAATTTTTCCACATAATTTTCCACTAGCAATAGTCCTTATTCTACGAAAGTCAAACCGACTTGATAATAAATATTTTGTTGTCAATTTTTGTTTCGACATTCTCAACTTTCTCGATCTTGTGCACGTTTTTTTTGAATTTTCCCGTCTGTCTTCATTTATAAGAAAAGTTTCTTATTATTTTTTATTAACTTCATAACCTAACATGATACACATATGTCAAAACCCCCCCATAAACGAATTCTGCGCACGGGCCTGGCAGCAGCAGCAGCAGCAGCGAGTCCTTGGTGGAGTAAATATTTGCGGCAGTTTAATTGCGCCCCAAGTCTGCGTTGCAGTCATCACAGTTTGCCATGTAACTAACATATTCGCACATAAATACAGACAAGAACAAAAACACACAATACAAATGATAGGAATGGGGATGTGCCATGTGAAAGCATTGCTTTGATGATTGCTTTTTGAATGGAAATCAATGAAGTGCTGGAGACTTCATAGAACTGGAGATGAGAATCAGTGGTCAAGCACGTTCGGAAAAGCATTTTTATATGTATTGTGGTCAATATTGGAACTGTCTGAATGATCACGGCTTCGTGGCAGCAAAAATGGGTTAATGAAATGGTGATTCGATTCAGCATTCTCATGTATTTAATAAATAATTTCCTTCACGATCATCTGAAAGTTACTCAAACTGTTCTTCACCGCGATTCTTCCCCATTCAACTGTTTCACTGTAAAAGGGGAAATTCCAACAGCAAACGTTCACGTAACAGTTTAATTTTCTTCCTTTGGAGCGGCCACGCTGAAGCGGCGCCACTTGTCGACGCAATATGCGTGCAACTGCCAATATTGCTGGCTTAATGCAGTCGCTGCGAATTATTTCAATTTTCCGAACACGTTTCGCCGACTTAATCAACGGGAAAATATACTCGCCGTATGAACAGCGCCAAAGAAATGGAAATTTTTTAAGAAAATCCAAAAGCGTGCGAAAGGCAGTCAAATTGCACATGAGCGAGCGGAAATATTTGGCTGTTTGCTTTTGTTTTTGGTCGAATTGTTGTTGCTGGCGGAAAGTGAATTTTCGTCTGCGTTGCGTTGAAATGGAGAAAATGTAAAATGGCAGCCACCCACCTGCTGCCGCTGCTGCAGCTTTAGCCGTAGCTGTCGCTCACTCTGCTGTTGTTGTTGTTGTTGCTGTTGGTGCATTTATTTTTTCACGGCTGCAACACCAAAAAGTCCCATACAAACACTTGAACAAACAAAGGAATCCATTGTGTCGGTCGGTCTGTCAGTGCGCCGAGAAATCACTGCTCGACGCGTTGGACGCGTCCGGCGGCCCAAAGTGGAAATCGCTTTTAATTAAATCGAATTGAGTTGCAGCGAGCGTGCACACTTTTCCTTGCCTCATTTTATTTGTGTGCGCCTCGGTATGTGTGAGTGAGTTTGTGTCTGTTTGTGTGCGTGCGTATTTTGCATGTTGCCGAGCAGCTGCAACGTTGTGATTGAAATTTCAGCAGTCATTCTGGGGAAATTGCATACACACACACACACACTCGCACGCATACGTGCGCAGTGAAAAACACCAGCACACAGCAAGAAAAGGGGGCCGCGCGTGATTGCCGGCATTTCAATTTGGCTGCATGCAACACATGCAGCACCAATCATTCTGTCGCCGCATGCTGACGCATGAAAAGCTGGACGCTCGTCCATGGACTGCCGCAGTGCACCGGTGGCACAGTGCGCGCGGCGAGGGGGTCTTTGTGATGCGTTGCAATGTGGTGAGCCACCACTTGACGTATGGCCGGTCAGTTTGCGGACAAGCGGTGGACACTTTTTGAAGTGAAGGCCGTAATTGATTCGGATGGAGCTCGTGTGCGCACACATACCCACCATCCACACACACATACATGCACCTAGACGCACACCAGCAAAGTGTCAAAGTGACAGGGATTGACAAGTTTTCGGTGGGGAAGTATATTTATGATTAATAACAACCGGCGATTATTTGGCTTTAAGTGCGCCAAGTTTTCAGATGGTGAGGGAAAAGCGCCAGAAGAAAACTTATTTCTTCCTTAGGAACGGCCGGATGATTGCGATTCTTTAAAATAAAATCTTCTATATTCAAAGCTTTTTTATATTTAAAAACATTCCCTGCATTTTATATTCTAAAAGTTTCTATTTACTAAAAACAAGTAGCTGTCAGGTCGTCACTGTTACATTCAGTTTGTCAAGTAAATGTTTGCAAATTTAAAGAAGGTAGAAAATTATTTTGAAAAGCTTATAATATAACAGAAATTGCAATATTTTGAAATTATTTGAAAAATATAGATTAATTGAATATTTCACTCTCATATAAGAGAAGAAAGAAAAATCATCCGAAAAGTTCGTGAAAACCCCCGTATCTCAATAAGGGAAATGGCTTTGTATATAAAAATAGAATGCGGAACTGATGTATCTCATGAAACTATTCGGAACTGTACGGCGCCAAATTTTCAATGCAATCTTGGTTTTGAAAGAAGACGAATTTTTTGACAGTTTGAAGTATAGCTTCATTTCCTTTTTCGATTTTTTACACTGTTTTCGCGTATCAAATAGACATTACTATTAATCTATATCTTTAAAAAATTTCAAAATATTGCAATTTCTGTGATAGTTATTTATATTTAGCTTTTCAAAATAATTTGTCTACCTTTTTTAAGTTTGCAAACATTTACTTGACAAACTGTACATAGTCTCTCTCTCTCTTGCCTTGTATGGACTAATTACATCTTCTATAACATATGAGTGATTGAGTATGGAAATATATAATTTCTAAAAGCCCCAATGCCATCGCTCTCGGGAGTTGACGAACAACAACGCCCACCGAAAAGTTTCAGCCAAGATCCCTTAACGCTGACCATCAGGTTGCTACACACAATTTATCGCACTTAAAATTGTAGATGAACTTTGCTCATCACTGCGAGGCCTCCACCCAGAGCACCGCCCGGCCGCGCTCCCGCAACCCGGCACCCGGCACCATTCGTTCGGCGCAATTATAATGTACACTTCAGAAATTTCGTTGATTTATTACTTCACTTAAAAACCTATTCAAAGCGTTTTAGTCAAAGTGGTCCTTCGGGGCCTTCAAAGCGACACCAGCCGGCCCGCCAGCTCGGCAGCCAGTCAGCGCAGCGGCGGCTCAACTGGACAGCCAGAGCTGCGGAGAAGAAAGTGCCAACTGGCGAAAAACAAAAAGCAACTCGCACGAAAGTGCAGCAAAGCGACTGGCTGGGCCGGTGGCGGCGAACGGGCGGAATGTTGCTCCGGAATGCTGCGCAAATCATTTCACCGAAATGTCTCCACAAATCGCACGTTGGCGCAGTCCGACGCGGACATTGTGCTGCCACTGTCATCCCTGCTTCAAGCAGGGTGTGAATGTCTGACTGTCTGTCTGTCTGGCTGGCTGTGTGCCTGGTGTGTGTCTGACTGTTCTGCTAATGCAGGGCAGCGAGCACAGGAACGCTAGACGGGGCGCTCCGCCTGCTCGGCCGTGGCGCGTTAACTTTGGCTCAAAATCCGAATGAAATATGAATGGAATTTATTGTTGTTGTCGCTGTAGTTGTTGGGCACATTTGGCGATAGTTTTCGGTGAAACTTTGCGCACTCGTCGTGACTGTTTGCTGTGATTTGCGCGTCGTGTCGAGCCATTAAGACGGCCGCAATGCGCTGACGGTGGCTGCAGTGCTGCCACATTTCCGTACTTTGGCGCGGCATTCGTGTGCGACCGTTTTGTAATTGAATTATTATAATTTGCCGATTTGCGAACAATGAGCGCAGATTTTGCGCCACTTCAGCGCGTTTGCAGCTGCAACGCATCGAGCAGTCAGCTAGCTGTCAATTTGGCCAACCTTATGGCGACAGCGCAACACAAATGTCGCTCAGCTGCCGCACAGCTGAACTGTGAATGCCAGGCAGCCAGCACGTTTGTCGCTCGGCTTCTTCGGCGGCTGCAACTGGAGCTTCAGATTCAGCTGCAGCGCCAACAGTCAACAGCGGCAATCGGCAGCTTGTCCGGAGCGCTCTAAATATTTTATAAAATGTCAGTTGCAAAAATAAGTTACCGTTATATGTATGTATGTACGTAGCACGGTGATGTACTGTTGCTGCTGTTATTGTATAGATGCATGGTTGTTGTTGTTGTTGTTCTTGCTGCTGCTACTGGTGTTTTGTTGCCTTCACAGAAAATTCTCGCCCAAAAATGGAATTGAATGAAAGCATGCGCCGAGCATGAATTACGAGCGCAACTACTAGAAATGCCTCGGCGCGCCGCTGGAGAAGTGGCAGCGGCAGCCGGGCGGCAGCTCAGTGCGGCCTGGCCCAATGTGCTTCTTTGTTCTCCCTTCTGGCAGTGCCCGCTAGCGCGCTGTCGCAAAGAATCGTAAATCATCGCAACAAACTCGAACTGGAGCAGGCGCTGAAGCTGAAGCACTGCTGATATTGTTGTTGTTGCTGGAGAGCAGCAGTCCAAGTAGGTGCACAGTTGCGAGATGCAGCATCCATGGCAACTTGCAGCAGCAGAACTTTGTCATGGCCCAACCGTCTTGCGAGGCGTTGTCTGCCGCACAGTCCGGCCAAGCGACGCGGCCCGAACAGGGTGACGGGAGGCAGTCGGGTTGATGGAATGTGGCAGCGCAGCGTTTATGACAGTTGAGCTTTGAGCGCGGGCACGCCCCGCGTGGCGAGTCACTACAAAAAGCCAAAAAGCGCCGGCGACAACACAAAATGGTGGCAGCTGCTACTGATTGGGGGAGTTGGGTGGCACTCTGGAGGCAGATACAGTTCAATTGAATAAAATACCGTCGAAAGTAGTTTTAAGCATAGCTAAAGATGTTACTCTGGTTGGAAAATATTAAAAATTTCTTAATAATAACACTGTGCGTGAAATTTGCCCTCAAAAATTTAGACATGGGGGGGACCTACTGGGTGAGTTTTCTATGGGTATACTGAGTTGAGATCCATCAGCCGTTTGGTAAGATTGGCTCTAGTTTAAGAGAAATCCGACTTTGAAGTTTGGTAATTTTCGTCAAGTTTGTCGCTTAAGTAGGTCTAAATCGTTTCGAATATCGCTTTACTGTCTTCGGCAAGTTTGTAGATATTTTAACGACCAACACATTTGCTTAAGACACCAATCCAAAAAAAATACATTTAAACTGTGTAATTGCGATATGTGCATTTTTGAGCGCAGCGCAACGTGGCGTATGAGTGTCAATTATATGAGTGTTAATTATAATTAGTCGGATTTCTCTTAAACTAGAGCCAATCTTACCAAACGGCTGGTGGATCTCAACTCAGTATACCTATAGGAAACTCACCCAGTAGGTCCCCCCTCATGTCTAAATTTTGGACTTGCACAGTGTAATTTATTTATTTATTTATAAAAATAAATACTCGACATACGTCGATTCCAGTTTGCAATATTTAAAGGCCGAATATATCCATCATAATGTACGCCATCTGATGAAGTTATAAAAGCAACTCACAATGCTTGACCAACAAAAGCTGCCGTAGCGGCAGAGAAGCGTCCGTGCGCAACATGCTGAGACAATTAAAAGCGTCTATAGCGCCGAAAATTTCCATAAACGGCATCAAAGCTCATCCGCGTGAAATTTCACATTATTATCGGCGCGCGACTGGACATGGAAGGCGGCGCGCCAGGACGTGAGTGAGTTTGTTCGTGCGCATAAATAAATGCGACGACTGGCTATGGCCGTGCGGCCTTTAAAGAGAATAATTTGGAAAATTTTTGATTTATTGGGTCAAAAGTGTCATCGACGGCGGCAGTGGCGCAGCGCACAGTTGGCCGGAATCGTGGCGGGAGGACGAAAACGTAGCCAACAGGCAGTCGGCGGATAGCAGACGATAAGCAGCTCGTCCGCGTGTGTCCAAAATGGCCAGTCGTCGCTTCGGCGTGAACACGAGATGCATAAATGCGCGAGACGGGAGGCAGCGGATTGTGCATTTTTACAAATGGCGCCGACACCGCACCAGCCAGCCTGTTTTATTTCATTATCGAAATTCGCACAATTCGCAGTTTTTATTGCACGGCCGCCCGCGCCGCCAACACATCAGCTGACGCTCGCTGCCAGCCACTTCATTTTATGTGCGCTTCCAGTGAAAATGATATCTCGTTGCGCCCACAACAGCGTCGCCGTCATCGTTGCCGTCATTATCGTCGCTCGTCGTTGACTGCCACTCGATGCAATGTGCAATGTGAATCGATTGTCGCGCCCATTGCAGGTAATCAAATTTCGAAATTTTCGAAACCAATGCATGTCGTTGTTGTTATGTTCTGGGGGCGGCGGCAGCGTTCGGTTACACGTGCTTAATTATGATTATTTTTATGTTGCAACAACGCATGTGGCACTCACTGTTCACTGTCTGCCTGCAATTCGATGGCCTGTCGTAAATTGTCGCTTTTCGCGCTGCCAGCGATTGACACTCACCGCTGGTTGTTGTTGCTGTGCATTATGGATGACTGCGTATCGGTGTGAAGCCGCTGGGCTGAGGCGTTCATTAAATTGCGCCTGATCGCGTTAAGTTTATGGGCGCCATTTTGTTTATCGATGTGTCTGATTTTCGCTCCATGTTCAGATGTCTGACATTGTATGTTGCTTGATTTGTTGTTGTTATGGCCACTCACCTACCAATTTTACGATACTCGGTCGGTGAGGGCAGTGGAAAATGGTCACGTTTGGTCAGAAATCGAATTCAGAGTCCAAATGTCATTGTGAGACAGGGGCGTAGCCAAGGGAGGGGTTTAGGGTGTCAGAACCCCCCCATAGCCTATAATTTGTCAACATTTTCAATCACTATGCATCGTATGTACGTTCTCACATTAGCAAAAAGGTCTTTTCATCTTTAAATATTTAAAAGAATATTAACAAAACCCTTTTTGTACCGAAACTAATTTGTTTTTTTAATAGTCACGTTTAGGCTTAATGCAGCGATTTGCATGTTCTAAAAACATGTCTAAAGAGTAGTTTAGTTCGTCGACCGGAATGTCCTTCAGGATGTCGGTACAAGCTTTTTGGATGGTTTCTACGTTCTCAAAACGCTTTTTTTTATCGGCAAATGCATTCTTTGAAAAGGTGAAATTCGCACGGTGCCACATCATGTGAAAACAAAAAAACAGTCAAAACAAGTGTCAATAGATGGGATGGCATCCTTCGATAGCCAAATGTTCAGTTAAAATGCAATAAATGTATGCTATTGAGATGCTTAACCTTCGCCTTACTAAAGATGATCCCAGGCACTTCCGCTGCTATTTTGAGTAAACTCACAATAAATATATAATAATTTATAAATTTTTTTCATACTTCAGTATTTAGTATCTTTCTCTGGCGATAGTTCGTATTTCGAAAAAAGGCCTAACTTTAATGATTTATTTTGAGACTATGAAAATATTAGAAGATTTCTTTCCACAGGGTTTATTGAACACATAATGAGGTACGCAAAACAAATTTATCGTGAGTTTTAATCAAAATGGTAGCGAAAGCGCCTGGGATTACCAGATGACAAAATTCAAGTTTAAACATGAACAAAATTTCAAAAAAACTATGTTTTCTTGTTATTGAAAATTACCTTAAAATTTGTGGAGATATTAAACATGAATATTAAAAAGATCACCCGGGTGGGTATAAGTAAGGCGAAGGTTAAATCCAATTTCAAGAATTTCAATGAAGATTTTGGCTAATCTTTTATGAATTACCGCCCAATTTTGATCTACGGTTATCGCGGATTCAGTTGGCTAACACGTTGGTCATCATTTATGTTCTGACAATCGTTTTTAAATCGCTTTTACCACTTATGAACTCCACCACGGTATAAACAAAAATCAATATAAACTTAGTTCATCAATTTAAATGCTTCGGTTAAAGTTTAAACATTTTTAAAACAATAGTTAATATTGGATCTTTGTTCGATGCACATTTTTGTACGATGACAAAAACATACTTCCACTTCAGATGCAATAACTTCGCTTTCAGTCCACCGAATTTCATGAAATTTTTACTAAAAATCAGGAAAAAAATTAAGTTTTTAATGCATTAAGTCACATAAGCCACAACCAAATGCCCTATTTGGAAAGTGCACTTGACTTTAAAAAACATGTAATACTAAACTGGCAAAAACATTTTTTAAACCCCCCCCCCATGACCAAGTTCTGGCTACGCCCCTGTTGTGAGATGTAATCAAAATTGCATTAGACCATATTTCGAGGAGTAGGTAATCTGGGAATGCAGTCTGCCATCGCCCGAGCGTCATGGGACGCTGGCCTCCTCGAACTAACTTCATCGGCAAATCTATCTATTCTATCTTCTTCTATCAGGTGTACAACTTTGCTTCCGCCGTTTTCCGATAGGTGGCTGTACCGGCTGAGGCTGGTTGAAATACATAGATGGTAATGCCTTTAAAGTAAGTGTGGACAGTGCCTAACGAATTGTCATCGCCGTTTCAGTGACAGTTGTTCTTGTTTTCGTATTATTCACGCTCGAAAATGTCCGTTTATGTGCCCAATTCTCGCCATTTGCGGGAAGTTTTACTTTTCTGTTACAATTCGCAAAAAAATGCAGCTGAAGCGCATCGAATGCTCTCAGAAACTTACGGTGATGCTGCTCTGAGTGAAAGAACGTGTCGGGAGTGGTTTCAACGTTTTAAAAATGGTGATTTCGATGTCGAAGACAAACATGGTGGTGGAAGAGAAAAAACCTTCAAAGATGAACAACTAGAAGCATTGCTTGATGAAGATTCGTGCCAAACCCAAGAAGAGCTTGCGAATCGTTGGGAGTGAGTCAGCAAGCCATTTCAAAACGTCTCAAGGCCCTGGGCATGATTCAGAAAGAAGGAAACTGGGTGCCAACACGACAATGCTCGGCCTCACGTCGCAAAAGTGGTCAAAAAGTACCTGGAAACGCTGAAATGGGAAGTCTTGCCCCACCCGACGTATTCCCCAGATGTCGCCCCTTCTGACTTCCACCTATTCCGTTCGATGGCACACGGCCTGGCAGATCAATATTTTCAATCCTTCGAAGAATTGGAAAAATGGATTGCTTCATGGATAGCGTCAAAAGAGGACTCCTTTTTTCGAGCCGGGATCCGAAAATTGCCGGAAAGATGGGAGAAAGTTGTCGCTAGCGACGGACAATACTTTGAATAATACATCTGTAAGCACTTTTTCGCAATAAAGCTTTTAATTTTGAAAAAAAACGGCGGAAGCAAAGTTGTACACCTGATATATATATAAAAGAAAGTGGATGTATGTGTGTAAGCGCATCACGCTCAAACGGACCGGCCGATTTCCATGGAGTTTTTTTTGTTGGATTCGTATTGAGTCAGTTCAGGTTCGTGCGAATAGAAAATTCCGGAAAATTTATTGGAAGAGTCGGAAAATCCCTACCATATTTGACCGTGAATTCTGAAAATTTTCAGACGGTAACTTTGGAACCATAAGTCACGCATCAATTAAATTCACTATGAACTTACTATTTAGTCATGTCCTTCAACAGGACGAATGGGGCGAGTATTGGACGAGGGGGCATGGCACCGCCCATACAAGCCAAATCTCTAATATAGAATATCTTCGAAATTGTAAGTCGTACAACACTGAAATTTAGTACCCCGTCGTTCAATAGATGAGTCATTCTACTGGTAAGATTTGGTGGGCGTTGGACAAGGGGCGTGGCACATTTTTTGTGACCCAAATATTCCGCTGAACTATAAGTCGCACAGCAATGAAACTTAGTACGAACCTAACATTTTCTCTTTCGACAAAGGGCATTGTGCGGGTATTGAATAAGGGGGCGTGGCACCGCCCATATAATTTAAATCTGGTTCAAGCGCAGTCCATTTCTTTACTGAAACCTAGCAGCAACATTGCTGATTTGTGGGCCTCGATTGCGTTAATCAGTAGCTCCTCCTCTTTCTTTAGTTGGTTTTCTTCGTCAATTTGCATCGCCATAGATTCGCCATCTCGCGTATTTCATTATAAAAAACAACAAATATCATGCGAGATGATGTTCGCCGGGTCAGCTAGTAATTATATAGTTTTTAACGTCTCAGTAAAAGTGAAAACCTCTAAATGTAAGGACGGTTCAAGTACAATGGGCTATTCAGTAAGTGAATTCTTGGGAAATTGTCTCAGCTGAAGAAGTTTCTTGGTTTTTCGCCAAATCTTTCTAATCTGGCAATGAACATTTTTGTTATGTAAAACATTGCAAAACATGTATCATAAAATATTTTTTGCATATGAAAACAAGTGTTTTTCTGTCATGGAACGCTCCGCTGCTATTTTCATGTTTCCTTCTCGCACTCAATTTTCTCCGAAAACACGCCCCACGCACGAATGTTCTTTTTCTCAAGCAACAATTTTTCAATTGCCAATCAAGCAAAAATCTAAATCGACACCGAAATGGCGCAAACATTCAAACAACTAAACACGCAAAATCAAAAAAAATAACACAACATAAAACACACCAACAGCGAATGTGGCCAACGGACAACAGGCGGCGCGGGAATGGCCGAAATGCGAAAATCAACACCCAAATGGCAACTAAAATAACAACAACTGCAGGAATAATATGCAAAAACCCGCAAACGGATAGTTTGGGATCGTCCACAGGGGGGTGGCGAGGCGAAAGTAGTGGCGCGGCAGCAGAGCGGAAGCCGAGGGATTTGGCCGAGCGCGGCTGTGGTGGCAAATTGGAAGCTAACTCAGCCGCAACTAACAACAGTTTAGTTGCCGCCGCCGCCGCCGCCGCCAAGCAAAAACGGGAAATTGCCAAACGCCGGTTCGGGCGTGGCCGCGGCGACAGCGGCAGGGGGAGCAGTAAACAACTAAAAAAGGGTGCGAAGTTGTGGCCCTTTCATTTCCGTTTCAATGTGTTTTGTATATCCAAACACTTTGCTTGTTTTTTTTCTGCAAAAAATTGCAATTTCCAAATATTTTATTGTGCGAAAAATGATTTTTTCATTTCAATTTAGAAAGGTTTTGCTTTCGCGCCACTTGCAACCCTTTGAGCTCGTAGTTTCACTTTTGTTTGTTTAAGAAAATAAAAGCGCATTGTTGCTGGCCTCGGCTTTTCAATTTGATGATTTGGTTATTGGTTATTAACAGCGACACGGCTGAGGGGAGAGGGGCGACGCTGTTCAGCTGGTTCGCCGTCCTGTTTTCTTTTGTATTCGAGTGCAACCCTCACGCGCCGCCCGATGCGGCTCTTTGTTTTTCTCCCGTTTTGGGGCGCTGCATGTTTATGAGGCGCAAAAAGGACGATCGAGCAGCAATTGCCCGAAAAATGCAAAAATGCGCCGCAGCCAAGCACCAAGCAACTACAACAACTGTACACCCTCACATACAGACAAATGTCGGAATAACACTAAAAATTAATGATATTTTATTGGTGGCCTACACAACGCGCTGCCCACCTGACCGCCACCATCAACCCTTTGGCGCGAAGGGGACTGCGCTTCAATGCACTTTTCAAAAAATACTCGATTTATGCTCGTTTGAAATGTGGTTTTTTTTTGGTGCGAAAGAAAAACATTTGAAGCGAAATCGAAAAAGCGCCAGTTTTATGCATTGCCTATCCGTCCATCTGTGCGTCTGTCTGTCCGTTCGGTTGTGCGTTAGCCATTTTAGTTTGTTTAGGTGCAAACTTGCCGATTTTTTGCGCAGCTCTGTTGTGATTTTGTTGCTTGTTGTTGCGTTTGGCGAGCAAATTGATTGAGAATGGGATTTTTATTATTTTAACGCTGATTAAAATGCGAATTCGGAGCATGTGTGGCGCGCGCGAACGCACAGCGGCAGCTGTTTTCGCGCCCCATTGACTTTCATTGTCGAATTGCACTTGGAGTGGAACTGAGTGAAGTTTTGGCCGGCGGATTAGATTGCGATTGCATTGACATGTCAAATTGTGATGGCATCGAAGAAATCCAATGAAATACAACAACTGCATTCAATTGGGGATGGGATCGACTAGTTGGTGGAGAACGTTGCTGGTCCGTGTAATGCGACCGCCTTATGTTAGGTTTGGTTGGCTAACAAAAATGTGTAACCGACTGCTGGTTAAGTGGTCGTGGACTTTAATCTATGCTTAGTAGTGTCCGACCGAATATTCGGTTTCGGTTTCAGTTTCGGCCAAAAAATGCCCGAACGACCGAAATCGAAACTTTCTAGAATATTTTTTACATTTAGAAGAGAACTTAGATGCCACCAATGTAAATAAACTTCTTTTTTTAGAATATAATATTAAATTATTAAATTTTTAATATAAGCGAGTACGGTACGAATGGATGATTTTTTATGTTTATGTTTGAAAAAAGAAAGAATTGTTTTTATTAATAAGTATTTATTTATTTATGTTATGTTTGTTTGTTTGTTCTTTATTTACTTAAAGTAAAATTCGTTTGTGTAAAAATTTTGATTTTGATGCTTGATGTGGTGATTTTTATTTGAACTAGAAAGTTTCGGTTTCGGCCGAATATAAAAAAAAAAACTAAATTCGGATTCGGCCCAAAAAAGTGGTTTCGGTCGGACACTAATGCTTAGTAAATATCGCAGAGAGCCTATGAAGTGCTTCTTTTTGAACAGTTTTTTTTAATCTTAAACATTCAAAAGTAATAGAAGATAATTTAGATTCCATAAAAAAAGTTCGTTTTCCCGAACCAACTGTCGAAATAAATTCTAATTGCTTTCGATGTAATTGCACTCAAATATTATTGTCGAATTTTTTTTCACTTCACTTAAAAAAAGAAGCTTAAAATTCAACACAAAACGAGTTGAAATTGGCAAAGTTGATGAACTGTGCGAGCGGCCGCTGGCATAGCAGATGAATTGCGCCGCCAACTGAAAAGCGACAGCGGGCAACTGGTGTGGATGGGAGGGATTTAGCGGCTCATGTGCGGAGTCAGTGAAGTGTGCACGGAATAAAAGGATTGTCGGATTGCCGAATTGCCGGATTGCCGGCTGGATTGCGGAGCGGCAGCAATGCCAATGGCTGCCAAATGTTTATTTTCCTCAGCTGAATTCGCCATTTGCCATTCACCATTCGCCATTCACGATTCGCCATTTGCCATTTTGACGTGTTTGCTTGCCTTTCATTCTGACGGGTAATAACATAAAATTTTATCATAATTCGCTTTTTCTGCGCTCGAGCATTTTAATATTATTGCCAAAACCCAGAGCAGCCACCGCTCCAACGTTGGCTAAACGGGGGCGGCGTGCGGACATGCAACGCGCACACGGAAAATTTACATGCAAATGTGCCAGCCTCGGCCGCTGCACAAACAACACCAACAGCCAACATATGCTGGCCGTGCGATAGCGGGGAGGGGGAGGTGTGGTGGCAGTGTGCAGTGTGCAGGTGGTTGGGCGACGGCAGCGGCGCAAACACGCACAGCAGATTTTTGATGAAATTTCAAAATTCCGGCGCAGCCCGAAAATGACTGGCATTAAATTGATTTGCAAGCGTGTGCGCCGTGCCGCAGCCCAAGATGGATCCCCACTGGCCCGGCTGACGTGCCGATGATGGGCGGCTGCCGCACGCGGGCGGCGTCAAATCAAAATTCCACGCACATTTCACAATTTCATTAGGCTAAACAGTGGCTGCGAGCGTGGCTGTGGGGAGCGGGAGAATGTGGCCATGGAATCCTGCATTTTGCTTCGGCTGACTTTTCAGCGAAGGGAGCGAAATTGCACGTTTTCCTGCTTATTAAAGCAGAGCGTGGAACGGTCAGGGTGCGTGTGGGTCTGCGCCTAACAATGCCTTCTGCCAAGAAGTTTATGTCCCACATGCGGGCCGCGCCGTGTGGGTGTGCGGCTCCGCTGGATGGATGTCTGACTGACTGCGGGGACTGTGCAGTTTGTCAGCTGCGCTCACGGCTGGAGGCTGGACTCTGAGTGGCAATACAAATTTAAAGTTATGTGCATTCTGCAGCGGAGCTGTACTTGCACGTCTCTGCTACTGCTGCCGCCACGAGGCGTGAGTGCGACGTGAAAATGAGAAATGAATAAAATTTTATTTTATGCGTGCAACATGTGTAATCATTCTTTTGCCACTGCCACTGCCAACCATTTGTGTCATTAACTTTTACGGCTAATGCGAGTACTCGCACACACACACAACGAAACGCATTGCATGTCCTATATATGTGTGTGTGTGGCAAAAATGCCAAATAACTCCAGTGGCGCTCATTAAAATTTTGTATTGCTTTAAATTGTTGGCAGCGTCGATGTTTATCGCAGCTCGAGCAGGACATGCGGCAGCAAGACGCAGCTGTGAAGCAGATAACAACAACTAAAGACTTTCTGTAATGGTTTGTGCATGAATATTTAGCACTGAATTTTCCATATTTCGCCTTTGCCGCCCGCTGAGCCACCTAATCCAGCCCTGATCAAAATGTCGACATTTTCGAGAAGAAAACAAGCCTCATTTCTGCGCCCTTTGCGCCGTCTGACCAGCAGCCGAAATTTACATTTCTCAATGTCATTTCGGTGACTTCAGTCAGTTCGGCTGAAAATTTCACTTCGTCGCTTTGATTAATGCCAAGTTTAAACATTTGGTTTTTTTTCGTATAAGAAATATTAATGTTAACAAATCAGCGGCCGAGCAATGCCAGACAAAGTGCCGAAATCACACAAACAAAACACGCACGACGACAGCAGCCACAACAACAATCAAGACACCAGCAGCAGCGAGCGGATGAGCGGACAATATTAATTGGCCATATTGAGCTTTGTTATAATTTTTATTATCGCATTAATTTTTCATAAAAAACAAGGCAAAATAAATTAAAAAGAAATAAAAAAATAAAGAAACAGTCGAAGTCAAATTTAACAAATTAAAAATATTAAAAGCGCTCCGATCGGATTCGGTTTGACTGGCTGTTATTGCTGGCTGATTGGCTGGCCGGTTGGCGTTAATGGCATTTCAGCATTTGGCATATGTCTCTGTCAAGCACGCGCTGAAGTTGGCCGCTGGCTGCGCTAAACCAGGGCGCAAAAGCGCTTCGCTTCAACGATCGCAGTGATCGAAGTTTCCTGCATGTCAAGAAGAAGATGTGGACAAGAACACCGACATTTATCGCATACGAGTACACTGCCGTCTGGCCGCCCTGACGCAATACGCGTTCGCGTTTCCCTGAATTTGAGAAAATTCTCTGGCCGCCTGCGCGTCATCTCTGGCTGATCCACAAGCGATCATCGCCGTGTTCGCGTTGTCAGCAGCGATTTTCTCGTTATTTACGCCTTCGGTTTTTATTATCTGGATTATGAATAAACGAGGGATTAACTGTTTTGACTTTTGGTCTCAATATGTTTTATGCAGCTATAAATTTCGTATTCGAGTGAAGCTGTTGTCAGAAATCTTTATTTCTGGGAAAGTCACAATTCATGCGCGAAAAGTTAATCGTTTTGAAAAGCAAAAATGTTTAATAAAAAATTTGTTATGAACATATGAATGTGACAATGCGGCAGTGTGACAAAAAAGTTCATCGATTCCATGCATCAATGTTTAAGTGTTAATATTTTCAAACAACGAGGAATGACTTTCAATATTTAGTACAACAAAATTGATTTCACATAAATTAAAAAAAACAAGATTTTAAATGAATCCTTCGTTTCTTCCTTAAACTTAAGAAATTTGGGTTCAATGATCATAAACCAAAGTAACGAAAATACAAATAAAAGACCCCAAATATGAAGACGGCAGCAATATAAACCAAATAATTGGACATATTCATGCATTTCCATGTAGGAAGGACAATGCCAAGTTATTATTTTCCTATCAATATTTTCTTTATCAAAATGCTTGAGGATCGGCATCTCCCGGAGGTTTCTCACCTCCTCTTCTCATCTAGGTGTATAGGTGGATAGATTTTCATCATCTTCCTCGATATTAAATTAAACAACACCTTTTTTTATAACTTGCTCGCAATTTCGCTATTTTGTTGCCATATGGCAACATGCTACTTTGTGGACGTCTGCATCTTCTATGGTTGCAAGAATACATTTTTTGTTGGTCTTTAGAATAGTTTGAAGTTTTAGGAAAAATACGAAATTAATAAACTGAATATTAAAGTACATGCACCAATACCTCGCTTTGCGTCGTTTCGTTTTGCGTTTTTTCGAAGTTGCGTCGCTGCTGAATTAGTACTAATTTTCACTGTGCGTCGTTAGATTTTCGAAGTTGCGTTACTTTGGGTTCGAGTCTTTCATTTTTTTTTTTTATTTTCTTTTTTTTTCTGAAAGATGACACGAGTTATGTTTCTAATTGCGCCATGCCATCAAAACTCGGGGATTCCCTTTCTAACTGAAAATCAACGCAATTTTAATACAGTTTTATTTTCACTTTGTTTTGCTAATTTTAGAATTCAGTTTCAATTAGTGTGTTCTGCCTTTGGTAACGTTTCAATTAGTGTGTTGTGCTTTTTTTTTAAAAGAGAATAATAAATTTTTATAAATTTTTACGGGTTGTTTCTGGTTACAAAAAAGGCAGAGTTATATTATTTTTGTTTTTTAAATGTTTACTTTGTTAAATTTTCTTTTTAAAAAGTAGTATTTTCGTAACCCTGGAACCTATCTTCGATCTTTACATGGTTTGCTATAGAAAATCATAATTCACTTTGCGTCGTTTCAATTTGCGTCGTGTTTTTTTGGAACGTATTATAACCACGACGCAAAGTGAGGTATTGGTGTATATAGAGAGAAGTATACACGTTTTTTTAATGGTATATCTTGACATAGTAAAGGAAGAAGAAGCAGAAAAATTAGAGAACTTTTTAATTTGACGTTTTCTTTCAATTTAGATACTTTTTTTTTTTAATTTTGGCTTAAGTAAATGAAGAAATATTCAAATTTTCGTTATGCGTAAAAAGTTGTATGTTTAAGTAATTATTACAGCCACAACGATGTGGTTGCTCGAAAAACACTCTAAAATACAGGGACCGAGTATAAAAATTAAAAAATGTCTTATGGAATGTTGCTAATATAACCACATAGAACCCTAAGACGTAAAATTAAAAATTTTAACTTTCCCCAGTAAAAACCTGTAGCGAAAGGGTTAAACACTTCATTTCTGATAACACTGTGCAAGTCCAAAATTTAGACATGGGGGGGACCTACTGGGTGAGTTTCCTATAGGTATACTGAGTTGAGATCCACCAGCCGTTTGGTAAGATTGGCTCTATTTTATGAGAAATCCGACTTTGAAGTTTGCTCATGTTAGTCCAGTTTGTCGCTTAAGTAAGTCCTAAATCGTTTCGAATATCGCATTACTGTCTTCGGCAAGTTTGTAGATATTTTAACGACCAACAAATTTGCTTAAGACACCAATCCAAAAAAAATACATTTAAACTGTGTAATTGCGATATGTGCATTTTTTTGCGCAGCGCTACGTGACGTATGAGTGTCATTTAATTATAATTAACACTCATATAATTGACACTCATACGCCACGTTGCGCTGCGCTCAAAAATGCACATATCGCAATTACACAGTTTAAATGTATTTTTTTTGGATTGGTGTCTTAAGCAAATGTGTTGGTCGTTAAAATATCTACAAACTTGCCGAAGACAGTAAAGCGATATTCGGAATGATTTAGGACCTATTAGAATTTAAACGTTCGAAGACTTAAGCGACGAACTCGACAAACTTCAAAGTCGGATTTCTCATAAACTAGAGCCAATCTTACCAAACGGCTGGTGGATCTCAACTCAGTATACCTATAGAAAACTCACCCAGTAGGTCCCCCCCATGTCTAAATTTTTGAGGGCAAATTTCACGCACAGTGTAATTTGCCATGGATTGACGATTCAGTGTTTGGAAAAACCTGCAACGCATTTGATGCCCACAGATTTCATTAGCTCCATAGCCATCAATTGGCATCTAGCAATGTGGTCGGATTCAATTTGGTTGTTGTTGTTGTTGTTGCTACTGCTGCTGTTGGTATTTCGACTGAAACAGCGACAGCAGATTAAAAACAACAGCAGATTAAATTGAGTGCTTTTAGCAAAATTAGTTATATTTTATTGCTTGAAAAAAGACGACAAATTTATAACAAGAAACCAGTCAGTGATTGCCAAATTCGAATAGATCCACTTACGAATGCACGCGCACATTTGATGAATATTTATTTGACCGATAAATCAATCAAATAAATTACAATTAAAAAGTAATAACCCGATCGCACGTCAATATGCGAATACCAACAGCAGCAGTAGCAACAACAACTACAACCAATAATGCCATCAAATGGCAACATCCGCTCGACAAAGTTAAAGACAAATAACGACAAACAACAACAACACAACGACAATGCCGCAACAGCACAACAACAACAACAACAAGAGTAGAGTAGTCGACCATAAAAACAAATCAAACCAAAAACATATTTAACGAAAAATGTTAAACAATGTGGACAAAAAATTAATAATTACAATATAATCAGAAATTTATTGGCATTCGAAGCGCAGCGAGCCAGCAGCAAAAATCGAAATAGAAAACCGACAACAAAAGACAACAAATTGCGCTAATTGATCATCATCCGGCAAACGCGATCGCGTTCGCATTTCGTTGGCGGCCGTTAGCAGCTATCAGCTACCAGCTTCCAGCCGGCCGCAATGTCGCCGAGCGGCGGCGCGCCACATCGGCAGATCGGATCGCTGCTCCATAAACGTCAAAGCAGCGCCACAAGCGGCCCAGCTTCAAGTCGCAGCTGCGTTTGGCTCCAACTCTGTGCGAATCACGAGACAATGGACCGCGCCGTAAAGCGGTACACGCTCGACGCCATTTGATTTGAGCCAAAAATCGCATAAATTAACACATTCACCGGCAATCGATAAAATCGAGCCGAGATGAAACGAAAGAGCGTTTGCTGATTTGCTGCCGCCGCTTGTCTATTTTAGGTGGTGACTTGCTTTACGGTAATTTGAGGGTGAACAAACAACAAAGTCAACTAATGAACATTTTCGTCGAAGACGTTTGGAGCAACAACAAAGGTTTTCAAATAATTTCGAGTACATGTTTTCGATAGATTACTACAAATATAGAAAAGTTTTATTTGATTTAAGGTGAACCAAATTAAAAAAATAAAATCAGTAGATTAGTACGCAATCTTTTCTTCCGTAATGTTTGCATAAAAGTTATGTATGAGTATGTATCAGTGATGCCAACCGTAGGGAAAAGAGGCTACATGTAGGGAAATTAAATTTAAATTTTAAATTTTTTAAATTTTCGATGTAGGGGAAAAAGGACAGATTTTTAATATTTACTTAAGTGTAGGGAATTAAAAAAATTTCGACATTTTAAAAAAAATTTCTTTTTCTGTTCGCATATAATTTTTGAAGTGAAACTTCTTTACGCACGCTTGACTTGGGGAGTAAGCTGGCGAACGCGTTACGAAAAGTGTGATCGGGCGAGGCGAACGGGAGTTGAGTGGTTTACGCACGCTTGACTTGGGGAGTAAGCTGGCGAACGCGTTACGAAAAGTGTGATCGGGCGAGGCGAACGGGAGTTGAGTGGTTTACGCACGCTTGACTTGGGGAGTAAGCTGGCGAACGCGTGACGTAAGCGTTACATGAAAACATAAAATAAATTTAAATATTTGTAGAAAATTAATATATGTATATGTAAGGGAGAGGGCTGGCTTGTGAACCGGGTTTTGTTTTTTGGCTCTAACTTTTGACAGAATAAAGATATCGAAAAATCGAAGATACCGTTGGAAAGGTGAACATTAAACGCAACTTTGTTATGAAGACAGATAGCCGTTTTTAATAAAATTTAACTCTCTACGTCCAATTTTCTAAGAACGTGATTTTTCGCTTTTCCAAAAAAGTGGCTGGGTTGTGAACCATCTGGCAAATCCCACTTAAAGTCGGAAAATACTAAGAAAACACCCATAATGTTTAAATAAGTTGAGAATTTCTTTAATCAGGAGATCTCAAGAGGTGAAAAAAGTAATAATGACGCCACTTAGGCCAAAAAATCGCAATGAATGCAAGTGCTCAATTTTTTGAATTTTCATCCTAATCGGTATCGCAATGTTTGCATGTGAAATACGAACGCGTTCTCACATTGGGCACTTCACGTCAACTCACCGCAAATCGAGTAAAATTACATAAAAATATTTTAATTTAATAAATCCGGCGATATTTGACGGTGCTAGTACAAATGTACTACGAAAAACAGGTGGTTCATAACCCAGCCCCCACAGTGGTTCACAGCCCAACCACGATGCCATTTTGGAAACTTTAAAAATAACGACACTTCCAATCATATTTCAACATAAACAAATATTGGATCGTAAAATAGAATCAAAACCTAAATAAATATGTATTACACTTACATTTTTGGAATAAATTCAGTCACTTGGATAGCACTTTAAAAAAAAGCAAACAAGTTTTCGCAATCGATTTTCAAACACGATGTTTGTAGCTGTCACAAGATATACGTATTTACACTTCGGTGTAACCACAAAAGCAGAGTCATATCAAAAGACAAACTTGACAGTTGAAAGATTGGCGATATGTCAATTAGGGAAAGAAAAAACAGTAATGGTTCACAACCCAGCTTTGTTCACAATCCAGGCCTTTCCCTTACATACATGTATATATTGTACACACACATATATACTCGTATATATATACATACAGATGGAGCGAAAGAAGTTTCACTTCAGTCGTGTGGTCATAAGCACACTCGTTTTTTTTTTATGATTATTGCGTTGAAATTTTTCAATGTGGCAATCTTGGCAAGTAAAATCTTTATATATCCTTGAACACACCCACTGGCTAGCAAGGATTTTCATGTATTTTGTCTGTGCTTGAACATACACTTTTGTCAGCATATTTTCTTAACTTTTGCCGCGTTTTCGAGTACATTTTTCAATTTATTTTATTTATTAACCAGATTCTGAATTAAGGAGAGAAAATCGTAAGTTTCTTCAAATGTTATACTTTTTTTTAATTTTCAATACCTACAATTGTTTATAGAACAATGAGCAATTCTTCCAATTCATCTTTTTTTGTAAACGGGTTCTACGAAGCGAGCAAAAGTTAAGTATCGATAGCAAAAATTTAACGACAGCTGGCTGGAAATGGAAGAATTCAAGGGATGGCTTGAAAAAATCGAAACGAATAATTTCAAATGCAAGTGTGCAGCTTGCAACGTTTGATTTCGATGTTTGAAAATATATGTAGGGAAAATTTATATTTGCGTAAGGAAAAATAGGGATTTTCTTTCAAGTAGATGAAGAAATATTTGATTATTAGTTATGCGTAAACAATTTTGTGTTTAAGTAATTATTATAGCCAGAACGATATGGTTGCTGTTTTATGATCATTCTAAAAAACAGGTTTCGATAACAAACATTTAAAAAAAAATTAGTATGGGATATTGTTGCTGTAGCCACACAGAAGACTTATTCGATAAATTTAAAATTTTAATTTTCTCCAGTAAAAATATGTAGGGAAAGGGTTAAGGTTGTGGGTTCTGATCTTTTAAAAACAAATACGCCAACGAAATTTGTGCATATAGAAAGCAAAAGAATCCGGGTACAGTCGAAGAAGTTACGAGTATATACAATTAAAATTTGATTTACAAGGCAATCGATGAAACTGTCAGCGCGTTCTTCTCCGGGCGAAGAATTCCATCAAACACACAAAGTGCCATCATTGAACACTTTTTATGTTCGTTTTTGTTCTTTCGTCTTAAACCGCGTGAAGAATGAGGAATCGCGACTTTCAGATGCCTCGTCGATGAAGAAATGTGACGAGCGATTGTTGCTCGTACAAACAAAGGACGTAAAAATAAAAGCAAAAGTATTCAATATAAACTAACAACTTTATTGAAAGTAATTTATTCCAGGGCACCCAATAAAATGGGCAACTTTATAATGACGTCCATAAATAACGCATTGTCGACGACAACGCGGCGCGGCGTTGCGAGACGAGGCGAGGCGACAAGACGCGACGCGCTTAAGCAGTTCCGCAGACGCCGAAGACAGTGTTGCACTTGGCTGCAGCTTGTGGCATGCTAAATCACTCGAATCGCTCAATTTTATGCTGGAACTAAAGTCGGCGCTGGAGCTAAGCGATCGAGCGCGTGTTTTGTTTATTTGAAATATGCTGTTAATTCTTCGTAAAGAATGGTGGTGGCATGGCGACTACGGCGTGCGCAGCAAACCGTAGGAGATTAGGCAAACAAAGTCAAAGTATTGAAGTCGCACAGAGCCTTTTGGCAATCGACTTTTGGCTCCGACGCTGTCGAGCTGCTAAGCAAATCACTGAAGGAAACTTCGACTTGCGTTGCGTTTGCTGTGTTTGAAGAGGTGAGTCGTTGAATTTAACCGAAACATTGAGCTAACTGGCATTGCGCATGCGCACCCTTGCTCTGCGCTACTCGGGTGGCGCGCCAATCGATCGACGCACAGAGCAGACGCTGGTTCGGCGTGGCGACTGCAGCGGAGTGCACACACACACGTCAGTGCGACCGGAAGAAAGCGAGGACACGCAGACGCGCGCGCATTGAGTTCATAATTTATGAAAGTTTATTCGTTGCTGGTATGTGACACACTATTTACATTTGTCGCTGGCGCGTTCGGCGGCCGTCTCGTGTGCATTTCATGTTTCTGACGTCTCGTAATTCCACGACATGGTCGATATGTCAAATGAGTGACTCAACGAAGTTCGAAACGTTGTGTGCGCCGATGGAAGTGTTGAAAGCCGCAGGCGCGCAGCGGGACTGTGGCTGCTGCAAATAATAATGTTAAATAACACTGTGCAAGTCGAAAATGGCAACAAGCAATTTATATACAGTATAATTTCGATAATCCGGACAATTAAAAACCAGGCACTGTCCGAAATATCGAAAAGTCCGGATTACCAAGATTACAAAAAAATTGATAAAAATACTACTGAACACCAATGAAACGTATTTGTTATTGAACTAAAATTATTTTTGCTTAAAAATTTTATTTTTAGTATGTTATGAACATTTTTGGTGATTTTCTGATTTTTTTGTAATTTTCATTTGGCGAAGTTTTGTTTAATTTTTTTTAGAAATTCTAGATTTGCCTACATTGTACTTCACTGCCAGTTGACGAAGTGGCTTTCCTTGACTTAATTTGTTTAGAATTTTTTCCATCGTTAAGATTGTACGTGTTTTCTTAACTATAGGTGCCATTGTTAATATTTGATTTAGTTTACACAGTTAGATTAAACTTTTATAATTTATAAAAAGCAGATAAAAATGAGTGTCCGGATATTTGAAGTAAATAAAAGGTGTGGTGTCCGGATTACAGAGTCAACAATAGAAAGCAATTGTGTGTCCGGACTACCGCGTTGTCCGTATTAGCGAGTGTCCGAATTATCGAGATTGTACTGCATATATATATTTCATTGTAAAGGGAATTCCACAGGGTACAATATGATAGCAAACTTATGGTACCTTAGTAATGGATTTTTTTCGGGGGAAAATCCGTTAAAAAAAATTTTATAAAAAATGTTTTTTTCGCTTAAAACTTTTTATTAGTACATCTTACGTATCTAATGTTGCACATCAAAAGAAAGGTATGAAAAATACCTTTCGTTTGATACCCATGTCGTGTAAATCAGTTGAAGATTAATTGAGTTTTTTTGATAAAAACTTTGAACTTTGACCCCGAGCCACGCCTTTTATGGGCGTTTCCCAGGCAAAATGTTTAGTTTGTAAGATGCAGGAGCTAGCCCTCTATATATGGTAAAAGCATGCTCATTTATTTTTTCACGAGGGCTAGCTATACTGCATTTATGCCTCGACGAAAAACTGGGGTTTTGGGACATTTTTGTCGAAAACACAGTTTGAATGTATTTTTTTTGGATTGGTGTCTTAAGCAAATTTGTTGGTCGTTAAAATATCTACAAACTTGCCGAAGACAGTAAAGCGATATTCAGAACGATTTAGGACCAAATAGCATTTAAACGTTCGAAGACTTAAGCGACGAACTCGACTGAAATGAGCGAAATTCAAAGTCGCATTTCTCATAAACTAGAGCCAATCCAGCTAAACGCCTGGTGGATCTCAACTCAGTATACCTATAGAAAAGTCGCTCAGTAGGTCCCCCGCTTGTTGCAATTTTTGAGGGTAAGTTTCACGCACAGTGTAATTAATGTGAATATATATAAAATTCACTTAATGAATACTCGTACAAATGTATGAAAACAAAATTTTAAAGCTGTTGACAATTTTTCTCGGTGCATGCATGAAAGCGATTACCGTTAAAATCCACTAATCGAACTTTTGATGCGCTCATCAAAAGTTTTAACCAAGCATTAATGCGTATTTATTTCAGTTATCGTGTAGTCAACATTTTTCCATCGCCCCCGTCGCCGCCGTCGCGTCTCTGCCGGCAGCGCCAAGCCGGGCAATTAATTTAATTGATTACAGAAATGACACAATCTGCACACAGCCGAATGCAAACGCATAAAACTGCAACGCCAAACACCATTTAAGCCCCAACTATAAAATCATTTGGCCAACAACAACAACAACAGAGCCAGCAACAGCAAAAAGCCCAGTGGCAAAAAATCACGCCCGGTCGCTGGCTGTTTGTTGTTGTTGTTATTGTTAAATTCGTGCGCGTAAATTAAGTCTGCACTTGTTCGGCCTATTTGTTGTTGTTGCAATTGTTATTGTTTTATAACAATAATTGTTGTTGTCATTTGGTTGTGTGCGGTCCAGTGTGGCGCTGATCCTGGTCGAGAGGGCTTAACGGTAACGCCCAGTACCAAGTTCAGGCGTGTGGATTTGCCGCCGCAGTGCTCACTCTCGCCGCTCGCCGATGCGTAGTCAATTCATAATTGTTGTTGTAGTAGTTGTTGGCATTCGCTATTTTAGGCAAAAATATTTCACGTTTTCTTTATGCCATAATTTGTAGTAGTTGCAGTTATGCGCTGACCAGCGACAACAATAACAACGCCGACATCAACGCCAACGCCAACATCAACGCCAACGCCAACATCATCATCGTCATCGTCATCATCACCTGCATCAACATCATCGGCAACATTTGCATCCGGTGATAGTGATAGCGTGTTGCTGATCTTGTTGTTGTTTTGCCGCTGCCGGTCGCATGAAACCAACATTCATCCTATAGTGTGTAGTTGTTTTTGGCGGTGGTAGTGGTGTAAGTTTTGGGCATTTTTTGTTTGCTTTCGCGCAATCATAAATTTTCCACTTCATTTGCATGTAATTCGATTAAAGCCCCAACACGCCCCATAGTCCTCGTCGCTGTCCCTCGTCCATTCATCGTTCGGCTGCAGCTGCACAGGGCGCGACAGTTAGCTGGCTGAGGTGGGTGGCGGCTGCCGCATCCGCAAAATCATGTTTTGTCATAATCATAATTTTGCATAGTGCGACATTTTCATTGTTATTGTTGTTGGTGTTTTTGCGTTTTTTGTGGGCGTCACATTAAAGCGGCCATATTTTTGGACAGAGTGGATGCAGCGGCACCGCGCACATAATCGCCGCTTCCACCTCACAAACACCGAGAGATAATAACTTAAATAGTGGTGGCCGCTCTTGTTGGTGCTGCTGCTGCTGTTGCTGTTGCTGCTGCTGCTTTTGGCCTTGTTGATGCTGGCGGTCGTGTTGGTGTTGGAGTAGTTGAAAATTGTGCACTGGATATCATAATTTTGATTTTTTTAAAACCGGTTGTGTAGTTCCCCATCGATTCTGGCTGTTGCTACTGTTGCTGTTGTTGTTGGTTTTGTTAATTGTGAGCTTGCCATGCTGCGGTTCGGGTCGAAAATGTTCAGCTGCGAATAATGAATTTGCGAGGTGGCCGCTGCGGTGGAAGCGCATCGCTCAGGTGGAACATGGGCACAGAGGCTTTCAGTTGAGCCATGACACGACCGACAATTCGAATTTATTGACATGAACTTGGCTGCATTTACATCACGACTGGTGTCCACGAGTTGGTTGGACACTGTCAAAATTTCGACTTTGTCATTCAGTTGTGAGTAAATCTCCGATGGTGACTGGTGAGTGACAGTCTTCGAAGTCAAATTGCCCAGAATGAGCGAAAGATTACGTCGACAGTTTTCTGAGATTCTGCTGAAACTTTTTAAACGAAAGTTGCACCGAAACGTCAAATAGCTTGAAGCTTGAACTCTTCTAAGCTCGAGCAACTATTCCCAGCAGACTCAATCCTCACTCTAACCCAGCAATTGTTTGATTTCACTTCTAATCAAATAAAACTGCAGATAACAATATCAAATTTATAGTCTCAGCTTATGAGTTTGAAATGCCATTTCCGAATATGATCGAATTCTATGTTTTTATTTTTGCGGAATTCCAAAACGCAATCACAATTTTTCAACACGCGACTAGTGTTGATTTTTATGCGTTTTAACCAGCGAATAATTCACTTCTTATAATTGCCCCCACCGACGAAGTCGACTCGATTGCGTTCGATTTCGGCTGCAAAATGTGCGCCAGTACCGCGACTGCCATTTGGCCAAATCGTCGCGTTATCACGCCATATTCGAATGCAGATTGGGAAACGCAAACCGCACAAACTGGCTGCCAGCTGCTGATAACTTTTTATCGGCTTTTAAGCGGCGGCGAAATATGCATTTGGTCCGAGTTAATTTTTGTTTCTGGCAGTTTCGGCCGCGCGCCTAAGACGCTCGAACTTCAGAGCCGCTAAACATCAAACACACATCCAAAGTCACAGCAACGCCAAGCAGCACTAAGGCAGTAACAACATTCCATGCTGTCTGGCGGTGCTGGACATTGACGGGCAGCCATGCGGACGACGGCTCGACATCAATCACCAATCATTGAGACATGATTTTCATGAATTACGCGCAACGAGCCGCTGGGCATTAGCGCGTTGTGAGCGCTCGCCGCTGCCGCTTGCAGCGGTTTGTTTTTTGTTTTCACTTATTGCTTTTTGTTGGCCAAGCTAAGACGCCGTTTGATCGATTCGCGCACCGCTGACACAGTGCCATTTACGTGGCAAAGCGTTTAGTGGCAGTAACAACAACGACAACGCCAGTTGGCAACGAGAAATTGCCTACGAAATGGATCGGCGGTTTTTGATCGACGTTTCGCGTTGACGGATTAATTTTCAATTTGGCCTAAACCGCATTATGATGGATGGATGGGTCCGTCGCCGCGTCGCAATTGCCACACTGCGCGCTCAATCATTCGGTGCGCGGTGCCCTGCCGCCCGCCCGTCCCCGGACTTGACTGGTCCGTTCACTTGCCTTCGTTCGGACTTGAACGCGCGACCATCGTTCAAAATGCGTTTGGCACCGAATGGCAACGTCTCAAGTATCGCACATTCCACTCAAGTGCCAACAATGCCAAATCGCAGCACCAACCCTAAACGCCGGAAAATTGATGGATCCATTTCTTTTCGGTGCCACCGTAGCGCAGCGCTCGCCGTGCGGCAGTTTAAAGCGATCAAAATGTGTGAGATTTTGTTTTTGTTTTCGTATGCTTGAAAAGTGTCAACATTAAATCGACATGTCATATGGCTGGACATATTAACTGGTTTTTAGGAAGCAAGTAAACAATGCCGACAAAGAGAGACACGACTGTAATTAATTTAAAATAACTCATTCGTTTTAGTTAAGGCGACCAATGCGTGCAGGGAAATCACAGATTACGAGTTGCCAAATGTTGAGTGATGAGGAGTTTTCGCATAGCGGTCTTGATGACAGACAGTGGAGTGTACGGATTGACGCTTTTTGAGTTGCTCGAGTTGTTCTACAATGGTCCGAATGGAGTGAGTGCTACGGAAGGCTTGCAGCTTTCCTGCCCACCCTCACCCTCATCATGCGCCGCGACATTCCATTGTCATATGCCAGGAAGCAATTCTATGTGGCCATAGCAATCCGATATCGGGCTTCAAGAGTTTTCTTCAGATGCCTTTGCGGATAGGGTCTCTACGAACTGGTACTTGCATCAAAAATGTCGCCTTCCTACGAAGTTAGAGGTCAAGGACACTCACCCTTACCACAGCTACCTACTTTGATACCATAGGAAGAATTGGCTTTTAGAAACTTTTAGAAACTATGCATTCTCAGAATAACAGTTCGATTTTCCTGTGAGCGGAGTGAAGAAGACTCCTTCATTGGCAATTAATTTCAGTTTTAAAAGTTGTCCATTGCCCGCTTAAAGGGTAGCAACCGAAACAAAATCGTCGGGATCCACTTTTTTTAAATCTGATGCTGAGTTTGCTGTCGACTTGTGCAGATTTTCGTCGCACATTCACAACTAAGACATCATTTTTTCTCATTTTTGTAAACAAAAACACTCCAAGTGCAAAGTCCACTTTTGGCTTATCTGCAATCTTACAAGAACGAAACTTGACAGAAACCCTTCCCTCAAATTGCTGAACTTGCAGTCTGGGAGCGCCGACGTTTGAAAGCAAACAACCAGCACACGCCCCGATTGCGGTCATTTGCCATTTCGACAGCCGCTCGCTTTGAGCACCGGACCGCCGGCGATCTCTTTGTGGAACGCGCTGTCCACGCCGAACAATTGGCTCGCTGTTTGGCACGTACCGGCGTCCCCGTCCCCACCACACTTGAACTTCTGCCACGCATTGCGCAGCTCGCGCTTATCTGACCGCGTGTCGCACTCTGAAGGTGCGAAGGGCCCCCTGCCCACTTGCGAGTATCAATCAATGTGGGTTAAAAACAGAAATGCGCTCATATCGCCGCAAATCAACTAAACGATGTGGCGCACACGCTCGACGGCACAAACGCCCGAACGCGCTCTGACGGATTGATTGAGTGATTGATCGATCGATCGATCGGCGCAGCGCGTCGCGGCGCACCGGCGAGTTGAGGCGCATTGATTGATGGACGACGGCGGCGGTGCAGAGCTACTGGGCGGCTTACGCGCGCTCACGTCACCGTCGCCGTCGCCGACAAGCGTCACCGCCAACAATGCTCGCCGGCCGCGAGAGACCACGAGCGTTGCAGCGTTCGCGCACCTCAATGTGGGTCAGTGGGGCTGTTTGCTGTTGTGGGCTGCAGCTCTTTGCGCCGCGTGTTTGCTTGTCTGCTGGTGTGTTTGCTTTGCGCTGAATTCCGCAGCGTTGGAATGCGATTGATCAAATGTCGGAAAATAGAAGAATGTCATCGATCCGAAAAATTTGCAGCGCGCGCTAATCCGTGCGCAGGCGACGGTGGCTGTCGTTGGCGACAGTATTGAACGTTTTCGAACTGAGTGGCACAGGTGAATGCCGCACAATTGCGCCGATTATGACGAGCTGATGCGCGCACTTTTGGCGACTACCCGCGATTTTGGACTGTCCTGATTGAAGTTTGAATGTCAAGCGGCAGAAACCGCGCCCTCGTATCGGTCGTCGAATGGTTCGGCTGTTGCTGTGGTGACTGACTTGCAAGCAATGAGGCACAAATAATATTGTTAGACCAGTGGACTCCGAGTAGACTATGAGATCCAATCAAGTTGACAATAAAAATATAGTTTTGGAAAAAATCTTTTTGATTGAAACAACTTCTAAAAAACTATAGTTCCAAAAAATTGGTTGCAATCCTTTTTCGCAAATAAAGTAAACCCAAAATCCGGTCATTTATTGTTTAGTGGGAAGCGACTTAAAAACATTTCGACCACGAATCAAACGGTATATAAATGTATATAAGTAGTATGTGTGTGTGTGTGGCTTGTCCACTTGGCATTGCATTCTATTTACACTGCTCGTTAAATGTATCGGTGATCGCATAAATCTTTCACTTGTTGACTTAATTCCCACCAATTGGATTATTGGAAAACAGTTTGAGGGATTTTAATGTTGTTGTACAAAATATTGTAGTATTTTCTCTTGAATGCTCAATAGCATGCGATGATTGCTCACATGAGCCTGAGTGTATTTACACACACACACACAAACATACCAACAACACTCGCAAGCCAGCTAAGCATTTTAAACAAATAAATAAAAGCGATGTGTTTCGTAGGAGATTTTTCTGGTGCTACAAATCAAAACATCTGTCAGGCAGCAAGTCCTACAACGCACCACCACACGACGCCCACCCTCACCTCACCCATCCCCGCATTCGCCACGTCAGCGCGCCGCAGCGCCATTCGTTCGCGCCTCCAATTTTAATGCTTTTGCCACCGTTACCATCGCCGCCGCTGCCACCGCTGCCGCTCCTCATGCTGCCGATGTTGAATGTTGATGTTGAGATACAAATTATCTAAATTGTATCTGTGGCAAATTCATCTTGTGGATTTGTTTGTTTGCTTGGCCGTCCGTCCGTCCGTCTTTCGCTGCGGCCGGTGGTTCGTTGTTTTGACTTGTAAGTGGAGCCGCTGAGTTAAAAATGCGTGTGTCCCCAGCACGATGCGCAACACCCTGCACAAGTGTGCGTGTGTGTTGTTATTGTTGTATTTATCGCTTGGCAGCTGAATTGCATGCTGGCCGCGTGTGCTGGGCTGACTGGCTGGCGGTGGTGGTTTCATAGTATTTTCCCGACTTTTTCGTTGGCTCACTTTTGGCATTTGGCGGCGCCGTGGTGAGAGATTTCAATTTAAACATTAAACTGACAGATTTATCAGGTATTAACCGAAATATGCGTTCGCACACGTTGCGGCTGGCAGCGCCCGACTGCACATCGACCGCAATAAAACGAAAGAAATCTGGCATAATCGATATGGTGAAAATGGGATCGATCCGTTGGCTGCAGCAATGCACTGGAAGTCAGAGCCGGGTCCATATTCTCCTCTCAGAGACCTATGCCTGAGAATCCAGTAGAATAATAAACTATTAAAAACTTTGTACTTCCTCACCACAAGTTAGATGCTACTGACGTTTCAACACTGTTCGACAGTGTTGCCAGAAACTTGAAATGACTTTCTCCTAAATCTTAAAAAATACTGAAATGTCCTCCTAAAAGTTAAAACAATTTCATAAAATTTTTTTATAGTTTGCATCACTTTAAAGGAATTAAACTTCGCATAAAAAATAAAAATTTATCCATATAATTTTTTTAATGCAGCCTTTTTTTTATTCATCTTCGGCTTAACAACAAAAACTTAACAAAAAGAAAACATATAATGAATTAAATAAAAATTGGCATTGTTGGCGGGATTTCATTGTGACAGAACGAGATAGAACGAGCTTACATTTTGTAAGCTTACAAATTTTTAACACTATAGGGTGCTTTGACTATTAAAATAGTTGCCAAAATATGTTTTGTTACCAGTGTTCCCAACACATTATACTTTGTTATCCAAAAATTTCCCAAAAATCCACTAAGGATACGAAAAATCCCCTAACATAAAATATAAATCGCACAAACTTTCTCCTAAACAATTCTTCCTCCTAAAAATTCTCCTAAAAAGCCAAGAATCTCCTAAATCTAGGAGGAAATCTCCTGATCTGGCAACACTGCTGTTCGACCAGAACTCGTTTGCGTGTGTGGTTGTGAGGTGTCTGTCCGCTCACCTGTTGCCAATGGCCTAAAAGTCTTAACACACCTTCATCGGTCTCGATATTTACGCTTCACTCGGAGGGGAACCTAAAAGCCTTTGCCACTTTATCACTTGGCATTGTTGTTGCTGTTGTTATTGTTGTTGTTGTTGTTGGGCTGCACTGGCTGTACTTTTCGCCGTTGTCTTCGTTATGGCCGTAATGTTAATGTAAAAGATCGTAAAATTTTTTACGATCCACCAATTAACCGATAATAATCAAATCACTTGTAGCGCGCCGGACCGAACCGAACCGCCGACCCGCTCCCCCCTCCACCCCCCTGCCCATATGGGGCCGCCGCGTGCACAACATGCGTCGATGCTTTTACTCTAGCTTTATTGTTGTTGCTGCTGTGGCTGCTGTTACTGTTGCTGTCACCGTCGGATCATAAATATTTTTACGATTCTTTAATTTGATTTTGGCATTTTTATTTAATATTTTCGCCGCGCTGGAAGCTTTTGCTCTTCACTTTGTTCTTGTTCTGGTTGTGGTGTTTCGGCTGTTCGATATTATTTCAGGCCTCTTTTATTTTTGCGGGTGATTTCCAGCATTTACTTTTATGTGCTGCGTCGTAAAGTTCGATTGATAAATTATTATTTGGAGTTTGACGGCGATGCAGCGCGTCAGCTGCCGCTAACCAAACCTATCAGGGCGTTTATTGAGGCCGTGTAATTTGCATAGGCAAGCGACACCGGCAGGCGCTGGGCTTGAGGGGCGCGGCAGCGGTTTGCGTCGACGATCGAATGTTCGTTTAAGTGGAGTCATTTAAATGAAAACCGGCGTCGGTGCTGCTGGCTGGCAACGACTTGAGTAGCGCTTAAATATTCATTAGCATCTATCAGATACTTACTCGAGTTTCTGATGTGACGCCCTCATATAAGAATTCAGCTGCGAGCAATCAGCACAGACGAGAAGGACACGAAGAAAAAGTCGTTGGGTAATTGGCGAGTAAGGGGTATGCGTGCTGGTATGAGCGCACGTTTCGTCCTTTTATTCCGTTCTCTCCGGCAATGAGTCCTTGTTGAATTATCGGATTATCATAAAAATGCGTAATAGTTGCATGCGCAGTGTCCAAAAGACCCAAAAACCAACGAACGATGGGAAAAACGGATACATACGAAGAGTCTGTGCAGCCGGCGCTGCCAGGCGTGGTACAGCGCGCTTGCAGCTTTCATACACACACAGGATTCCACTCCTTGACGGCAGTCGTCACGGTCACTCAAGGTGCTCCGGTTCTTCGCACGTTAACGGAAAAGGGGTGGCCTCTTTACTTCGCTTTGCACACCTCAACGATTTCAAGCAAACACCTTTTAATAATTAACTACAGTGCAAGCTCGATTTTCGCGACTAATTAAAAACCAGACATGTCGCGAAAACCGAATTTTCGCGATAACAGAACCCAAAATTTTGTTGAAAAATTGTATGTAATTTTTAAAATTACAATTGTTTTAACTGGTATATTTACATTTTAAACATTTTTAAAGAAGTTGGAGATTTTGAGTTGCTTTTTTGGCAAATAATTTTTTAAAATAACAGCTGAATCACGTAGTTCATATATTGCTGTTGTCGGCTTAAAAATCCAAAAAGGTTAATTTATCAAAAGGAGGCGATTTCTCTTTTTTGGTTAAAGTCATTGTAATAAAATTAAAAAAAACAGATAAAAGTCGCGAAAATAGAACCTCGTTTTTCGTAAAACTGTCGCGATTATAGAAACTGCAATGTTAAAAATTAAGCCTTCGCGATAACCGGGCCGTCGCGATAATGGGTAGTCGCGAATACCGAGCTTGCACTGTATTTTAATTTTTTCTTAGATTTAATTTTTAGTTTTAAAATCTTTCATATTCTTCATTCTCTCACATTTTGTTTAGGTAAGATCCCTTGGTATATGAAATCATTTCGTCCTTCGAAGTCGGCTCCTTTCATTCACACATCTTGTAAAGTCTAGATTTCCTGTAGCTTCGACTTGGTTCAGTTTCAAAATGTTTGGAAATATTCTGAAATTTATTCAATTTATGTTGAAAATTAGTCTGTGACATTTCTAAAACTGCAACAACAAAGCCAAATAACACCATCGCCCTTTGTCCTCAATAATATTGACTGCTATTTTTCGAGCCCGCGCAGGGATGACATCTCCTGAACTTTAAAGCAGTTTGTGTTCGTTTTTCTGCTTCTTAGGATTCGTATTTTACTTTTTGTGGCCGTGCGTCAGGTATGTGTGTGTGTCAGGCCTTAAAGCCGGATGCGAGGCTCTGTATCGATTTTCTGACAAATACTCGTAGATTATCTCCAGACAACAACACATTCTTGCGCCATCAATCCATTGTGTTGGCGGCCTGGCGAGAGTGTCATTTCGGTGGATCGCATTGTCGCACCGCTGGTGTCACCCCCACCTACCGCGCCCCTTGGCTGTGAATTGGACGCATTTAATTAAAATACAGCGACAGTTCACGTTTCTTAGAGCCTGAAAGTAGAATTTTCAGCAAAACCAACATTAGCATACATTTTTTTCATCGAAAGTCGTTTGGTCAGAAGTCGGTTCGACGCCACAGCCACGAGTCTAGCAAAAATTGCCAGGGAATACTTTGTTCGTCTTCAAGCCAACCCCTACTCAGGACAAGCGTAAAGCAACGTGGAAAACGAAAACAGGAAACAGTGCAAAGAGCAGTGACGGCGCAGACACCTCGACACATCAATGAACGCAAACGGAGCAAATGATAGCCGACAACAATAACAATGCGAATATGCCAACTGCGGCCGTGACGAACAAATGCTAAAGCGTCGAGTCGACGACGCACAGTGTCGCGATCCCATATAAGCCGTGGCCAAAAATACTTAGCGTTGTCCTATTTCGATGAAATTTGGTGAGATTGTTTTCGTGGTGGAAATTAAGAAATTTACAAAAAATCATTGAAATTGGACCACTACCACGCCCACCTCCCATACGAAAGGAACTGTAATATTGAAATAACTTTCTTAATATTAGTGACAGAATTATGAAATTTTGTATTTGAGCTTAAAATAATGATATAAAAGCTCACACTGGGCGGTCTGCCACGCCCACTTTCAAAAATATTCGTATTTTACTACAACAAAAACTGTATTTTTAGACGGCTGTTTGCGATACTCATTCCACGGTGTAATTTTAATTGGTAAGCTTTCTAAAACCTTAAAGTGGGCGTGGCAGCTGGAGCATATCTATACATATATAAAGTGTCAAAAATTTTTCCTTTATGAATTCATCTTTAATTTTTTCAGCTTGTGATACCATATTTTGGTATAAATGTTTAGATTTTTAAAGTGGATGTGGCATTCTGCCTACTTTTGATGATACGAACAATGTGCCAACCTTGTCCTTTAGACAGCTCATCATTTCAGCAGCTGCTTTGCCGCTACTTTCATTGAACGTCGGAAGCCACTGCAAAAAGTAAATGTGTAGGTGGGGACGCAAACTTTCCTTTTTTCGTGATTAACATCAACGCCCGTCTTATCTTTAAGTAAATTTATAAGAAAATCAAGTTTTATTGACCGCTTTCTGGATTCAACTTTACGCCACACTTCGAAGAAATCACGTATTTTTAGTGGAGGCGTCACTAGAAAAATGCGAATAACAACCAAATAGGCACTTAAAGGCAAAAAATGACTCCGGATTATGTTAATACATACTTTTTTGAGTAATTTAGGGTTGGAACTAAAAAAGTTTTTTTTTACGTTTTTTAAACTTTTTTCCACCAAACTTTTGGTTCTTTGTTAGAAGCAAACCGAAAAACGTAATTTTTCAATGTAACGGGATTTCACAGTTATTTCAAAGCACAAACAAAAAATAGTACTGCCATACAGGAAAAATTCCAAAGTTTTATTTAATATATAACATGACTATATTAGTGCATAAATTATATTTTTATTTGATTTTTCATTCAGCAGAAAGAATTACCCACAAACTTGGAACGAATGCGTATTTTTTAACATCAACTTTGAAGCTACATAGAAATGGAACGGAGTAGGATAATGGAGATCGGATAACGGATTTTTCTTAGTTGAGATATTATCTGTCGATTGTCATATTCATTTTAGCCATTTTGTAACATTGATTTCACAATTTTTGCCCACACTCGCGACACTGTGCGACGGCTACGCTGAGGACGAGTACACGCCACCGATGGCGCTCGAATTGTCAAAAGGATTTTAAAATTTGCACAAGAACAACAACGTCGTTGCATATGGCCAAAGAGGCAGCGCGGAACAAAGAACAACAAAACAAAATTTGCACCCAGCCAAAAAGGGGGAAGGCGAGCAACACTTCAATTCATCTCATTTCATTCGATTTCGTTTCGTCTCATCTCGTTTCGGTTCACCGAGCTGTGTCACCCGTTCGCCACTCGCACCCTGCCACACGCGTCGTTTGTCATTTGGCTCATTCGTCTCGTTTCGTATCCACCTCGTGGGCTGCCGCTCAGCTGAAAAGCAACAACAGCGCAACAATAGCAGGAATGGCAGCTGAAACAATAGCAGCGTTTGACAGACAGAGAGACACAATGTCAGGCGTGCGCTGCTGATGAGTGGCAGTGCGTGTGCGCGAGAAAGAGTGCGCGTGAATTTTGTTTGCTGTCATAAATCTTATTAGCGTGATGGAACGCCGGAGGACGATGGCTGCTCGTCACTCGAAGGGGTTGACAACGAGGGTGCAAAGACAGCAGAGTGAAAAAGAATGAAGTGAAATGTATTGAAGGCACAGAGGAGAGGCGGCAGAATGAAGGATAAGAGAGAGTGGAAGAACATCGGATGACGAATTGGCAGAAGGTGAATGTAGTTAAAGTAAGGAATGGCCATCGGAACGGAAAGCAGATTGGTAGAAATGTTAAAAGATATTGAACATAAAAAGCGAACAAAAGTGTGAAGTAGATATCGATGAGGAAAAAGACTGGGAATAAGTTTGAAGAGGAGAAACTATCACTGATGGCAAAGAAGTGAGAAGGACTCAAACAATTTGAGTGGCACAACGATGCTGGGACTTTTGTTCTTATTAGTCAACAAATATAATACAGTCGTGTCTGGGTATAGTGAACACACTATATAGTGAACACATCGATATAGTCAACACCCAAATTTTGACATGGAGCCTCTAAATCATGAACAAAATTTTGAAAGCAATTTCAAGCAAAAAGCAAAAAGTTTATTTTGAACAAATAAAACGAGTTTTTGAACAAAAATGTTAACCTTGATATAGTGAACAACCTCAATACTGTGAACAGACCTTGCAATAATTAGTTCACTATATCCAGACACGACTGTAGTTCTAATTGGACTAAAGTAAGTAAATGACAATTAAGGATTGTTCAGATTTTAAATTGCGCGTACAGATATGGATCTAGTGCATATCTATAGTTCGAAGCGTAGTTTTGGCTTATTAAATTGAAATATAATGTCCCCGATGACTTATTTGAAAGTTTTTTAGATGCATTGTGCCAATCGAATCGTACGGATCATAGGACACTTTAAGGTAGTGAGCTCAAAAGAACGCAAATGAAAGAAAAATGCATAAGAGAATAATTTAAAATTTGCGGCAATTCGGCAAATAATTTCCATAGTAAAAGTGAGTGAAATAAAAGGAACAATAAGGAAACGGTGCAAGGTTATTTGAAGTGTTTTAGGGACCAGAAACAAAAAACAGTTGCTAAAAGTTATTTAATTTTACAAGAAGAGAAGGGAAAGAGAAAACGGAGTAAATTAAATGTGAAGACATGACACATTGGACGGCTGTGGAATAGCTGCGTGGCGGCCCGGGGTCGTCGGAGAGAGAGAAGACTGTCCAAAAAACAAACAACTCGTGACGAAGACAAGCCGACGAGACAACCTGCAATTAAATGAAATGAGCGCTCCAATTGAGTTGAGATGAAAACGCTTCAAATTGAGCACGACAACAACAACAACACCATAAGCAACAAAAGGCACTAATGGAGGAACGAGTCATCCCGTTGATGGAATGCCATCAAAGCGAGTGTGAGTGAGTAGGCAGCTGTTGCAGCGGTCATCTTTGTCACACGCGGTGCGCTCACTCCCCAGCGCCGCTGAGTGAAATGAACAAAATAGTAACAACTGCAAAACAAAGCCAAATAAAATGGCATAAAGATGGGCAGCGGACGGACACAGCACAAGTGCAGATTTCGTCAATTGGAAATCAAAACGCGACCGAAGCAGCACATTCGCTGCGCTTATTCCATACGGAGAGCGGAACGGCGAGAGCAGCTGTCGCTCTCGCGCAAGTTACGGCCGCTCAATAGAGCGCAACGGCCGTCACAAAGGTTGAGTTTGGTGAGAAGACCAGAAATACGGCAAAAGGCAAAACATCTCAGGAATGCGGCTTCGACTTTGAGTTCGAAGAGTGTCGGCTCATTTGTTGCAGCCGTGGTGAATGGTGGTTTGTGTGTTGAAGGGGCACGGCAGTGAGCACGTGATGATGAGCTCTTAAATAGCGTTTGGCTGTTGGCCTCTACGCATGACCGGACGCAGCTCTCGATTCTGGTGCTCTTTGGCGGGTGCAGCGGCCACGCTCTCTTCTCTTCTGCCGTTCGAGCAACCCAATTGGACAGGAATCGCTTTCAGCGCTCGTGTCCGTCCAATTGGCAGTGCGAGCGATCATGTGAAAAAGCTGTTGTTGTCGTTGTTGCATGCAGTCGCGGTGAAACTACACGAGTGAGAAGAGCGTACGTTGTTATTGTGCCGTCGCTTGGGTATAGTCTGCGCGCGAACCATACGAGGACTCGTGCGAATGCCGTCGCTACTTTGCCACTTGGCTCCAGCATTGTGACAGCCGTAAACGTCGCGTGACGCGTCAGCGTGAGTGGGGCGGAGTGGGAAGTGCGTTAGCAAGTGTTTGAGAGCAGAGCGCGGTGGCGGGTTGGATTGCTAGTTTGTGCTGTGTTGTTGTAATTAATTAGTACATTTGGCCGGGTCGCAATGCCAGTGCAGTTTCGCGGTCCTCCTACTTCCCCTTCCCAACACTAAAAAGATCTCGCAATTATGAGCTGCATTGTAGTGGAGGAGGGGGCAGTTACATGCAGCATATGAATTGCTCCCCGTCACCGAATTCATCAAACAACAACAACAAGACGAACCCAACGAACACGCAGTGTCAACGCCGAAGAGCAACAGCAACAACAAGTCATCTGTAGGAGGCGGAGGAGGAGATGTGCGCATCTCATACGCGGATGAGAACGCGAAAGCGAACGCCCGCTCGTCAACGTCGACACACTGCGGATGTGCGGAAGCAGCAGCAAATCCCAAACGAAAATATCTGCGCCAACAACAAACGCAAAGTGGAGGGATTGCGGACGCTTGGCGTTTGCTGTCGCTCCTGTCGTCGTGTTCGTCGCTGCCATCATCGTCGCACGCAATCGCACAAACGCGTAACGAGATACTCCGCACGAGATACTGCACGCTCGGACCCCATTCATATTGGCCTCCGCTGACGTCGCCACTCACCCCTGCCCGCAGCCATCAGCAGCAACAACAGCAACAACCACTTGAAGACGCGTGTCCCCAGTGCAGCCAACGCTCACCGCGCACTTTTCCCCATTTCGTTTTGTTACCTCCTTTTCGCTTACCACTTTTTGTTGCTCTGCGGCACGTTGTTGTTGTTGCTGTTGTTGCTGCTGCTGCTCCACTCTGGGATCAATCAGAATTGTGCGTTGTTTTTGTTGTTGTGCTGTCTCTGATTCTGACTGAATCAGTTTGACAGTTGGCTTCACACACGCGCAAGTCGCAGCAGCGCCCCACAACAATGGCCGTGGCAGCGGCGGTGGCGATAGCAGTGGCAGCGCCAACGACACCGACGACGGCGACGACGACACGATTCGTCGCCGATGACGACGACGACAGCGCGATGAGCACGACTGGTGGCAGCCGCCACGCCGGGGCAGCCAGTGTACGTGCAGTCATCGCCGCAGTCGGTCGCAGAGGCCCAAGTAGCCAGCCAGCCAGTCAGCCAACCAACCAGACAGCTACGGCTCGTAGCGTGAAGACGTGACGACACATTCGCTGTTCGACTCTCAAACGGGTAACGACGGAATCAGACGGCAGCGCTTGAACGCGATTCGTGAAATTCGAAAGAAAAAAAACAACACAAATAAACAGAAAAAAGCAACCACAACAACAAAAGCGAAGAATTGATAGGGGATTTTTGAAAGAACAGCCAAGTAGCAGAAAATAGGAATATTCCCTCACTGCGACTCCGCCTCCTCCTCTTCTTCACTTGCACGAACAATTTCGATGTGTTGAGAATAATTTAAAGTTGTAGGTTTTTTGTATTTTTCGCTCGCGTGTGAAGCAGCAGAAAATGTGTGATAAAGATAAATTAAAATAAAATTTAATTTTCGAAACAGATAATTAAGCAAATCTTAAAATAAATCAACGGATTTTGATGTACCAACAACAAAAACAAAAAGTAACAAAAACAAATTGCGAAGGCACGAAGCACATTTTTCCAATCTAGTCAGAGAAAATTGAAGAAACAAGTTTTTCCACTGCGATTTTTGAGGTGTTCCCTCGCCATGTGCCGCCCCCAATCTCCTCTCAACGTGTGCGGCAGCGTGTAGAAGAAAGATGCGAAAACGGAGAATTACAAGCAGAATTTCAAAACCCGAGCATAAAGACTGATTAATGCAAACTAATTAAATCAATTAACTAACGAAGTAAACCGGCACTAACTGCAAGTGGCTCCAGCAGCACAAACAGGAAGAGCGGCAAAAGATGATAATCGGAAGCGAGTAACCTCACGAACAAAGCACAAACTACAAATCTGATCAACAAAGTATACGTAATTACAACAACAATAATAATTGACACGCAACAACAACAACAATTAAAATTATAGTAAAAATATAAAAAAAATATATATTTTGCATTTTCTCATTTGCGCCACGATTTCAAGAAAATCCTATGAAAAAATTGCTCACAAAAACAAAAAAAAACTTGAATTTCAATGTAATACAAAAAGCCTAATTAAAAAATAAAACAGCAACAACAACAAAAGTAAAATAAATCGAAATTAACCAATTACCAACCCAATGTATACGACTTCATGCAATTAATTAATCAAATTAAAATTCTACAACAACTACCACTTACTATTACTACCTACGTAAATAAAATTTAACGCAAATGAAAATATTTTACAACAAAAACGCATATGACAAAATTTATCGACTAAAGTAAATTTTTAAAAAAGTTCTATTTCTAATACAAAAAAATTTAATAAGCAACAGAACAAAAACAAAATTAATCAAAGTGTTATACGAGGAAGCAGCTCAAAACGCCCATTTCCAACAAAACAAATATTACAATAACAAAACAAAATTTAAAATACAAACATACGCGTACTTAGTGCAAAATAGTTATTAAAAAAAATTTAGTAATATTGCAAATGTATGTAAGCCGTAAGCAAATTGAAGCCAGTGTCAAAATAAAAAATTAAAAAAAAACATTAAAAAAATTGAATTTCCTACCCTTCTCAGCGCGCCAAATTGCAATTAAAGTTAAAGTGAACAGAGTCGAGATATAGAACAAAGTTAGAAGAAGTAAAAGCCCCGCCCGACTGCGACATTGGCAACATTTGCCCTGCTGCACGTCGAACAAAACCGCCAAAATTCAGCAAAACTTCAAAATGCTGCACGAAGCGCTGATGCTCGAAATCTACCGGCAGGCGCTCAACGCTGGGTAAGTCGACAACTTGGTTATTATTTTCCATTGAATTCAATTAAGTTGTTAATTAGTTGTAGAAGTAGCTAGTCTCGATCTGAGATTCCTGCGAAACACTCATCTCACGAGTTACTAGCGATACATCACCCTCAGACGACTGTCACACGATTTGCAGGGCCGCATTTGCAGAGCTGCCGGCCTAAATGTAACCCCGACAAGAATTTGTCGCATTATGTGACAATCAATAAAATAGTAAATAGTTGCAAAACATATTACTGAAATACTCAAAGTACCTTGGCCTATTTGAATAGATCTTGAAAATGTTTAATATTTAAACGCTCTTTTATTTTTTTTTATTTTTTAACATCTTTACCAAATACGGTTTAAACAAGTAAATGTATGACATGCACGAATATGATATTTACATAAATTATAGGATCGTGTGCTTTTTTAGTTTGAGAATGCGATCCTTTCTATCCAGTCCAGATATGGATGGATTTTCGTATAGACTCCGGGTGTATTTGGAGCAGCGCAAAATTTACCAAACGATGTAATGCCCACAACGAACTTCACACAGTTGTACTCCGGCAGCTCAGCATGTAGCGGCCCTCCTGAGTCGCCCTGACACGTGTCCTTGCCGCCCTCCAAATGGCCAGCACAAAACTGGGCGTCGATAATACCGCGCGGCAGGCGGCGTTCCCTGCCGTAGAACTGCTTGCAAAAGCTCTGATCTATCACACTGAGGTCCACCTTCTGCAACTCATCGGATCTTGCGCCCAGAAACTTTGTGCGGCCCCAGCCTGTGGCAACGACCGTATTGATGGCCATGTCGGGCATTTGCCACAGACAGGCCGGGCGCACCTGATCCGAAAAGTGGGCACGTGTGGCCAGTTTGAGCAGGGCAATGTCGTGGTAATACGCAGACGTATGGTACTTCGGATGAAGAATAATGACGGAAACGGCAATGTCCTTTTGCGTCGTTGTGGTCTCGTTGAGATTGCTGGCACCGAGACGCACCATATCTGGAGGTTTGTCGCCGGACGTGGCACAATGCGCTGCCGTTAGTACAAACGTATCGCTGATTAGGGCACCACCGCAGTTCCATTTGATACTGTCTCTGCCTTGAGTCCAACCCAACGCCGCCATGTGTGGGTAGTGGTCCATATTTGTTTTTGTGCCACCAACTATCAGCGGCACGCTGGGTACGCAAAGTTTGCCGGAATATGTTCGGGGTGAGCTGAGCTTGATGCCGTTTAGCGCGTTATGGTACTCGTGACACCTCTTGGCGCTAATTCTCTGCTCTTCCCAATGCTTGTCTGCCAACGGGCAACATACCACCGGGATATTTCGTCTGTAGGTGCAGACGTCAATTCTGCTGCCATGCAGCCGATATTCTTGCATCACATGCAAGCACTGATGGGCCAGAATACAGTAGCCGCTGCGCCCATCAAAGCTACGCCGGCAAAAAGAACCCTCTTCGTGTCGCTGCGGTACGCTCTGCTTTCTTGAAACTGTATCAGGCTGGGGGAATACTGGATAATCGGTATCGCCTTCGTCCACTTCACTAGCTTCGGGTCTAGGATTATCAAGCGCGCTTAGAAATTGCGAGGGCTCCTGGTAGGCTGGTGTGAAGTGTGAATATTTGGTGCTTTGATAGTGTTGAAAGGCGTTTTGTCGTTCCAAAGCGTTTGTGTGTTTGAGCGAAAATCCGCCAGCGAAAAAACACACAAACAAGCGAATCGCAAACATTATCAAAAAAGTGTATGTTCAGTTTTTAAGCTCACTAATTCTTTAATGGTTCGAAGGACAACACGACAACGTAACGCGCAATGGTAAACAATTATAATGCCGACGGAATATTTAAATCTCAACTTCGCAGGGAACGCGTGTAGATTAGTCAGCGGTTGAACAAGGAATTAACTGTAAACGAAATACAAGTGTCCGTGACAGGTAGTGGAGAAACAGAGATAGATGGATAGCAGGTAGAAAGAAAGGAAAACAGGTCAGACTAGGAACAGGCTAGAGACAAGTAACGGCAGGGTTATGCCCATAGAGCGATCCTGACAAGTGTCAAATTCCTCTAACTGTATGTACACACATAATAACTAAGTATTCATTAAGGATATATGTATCTATACGTATATTTGACTGTAAAAAAGGGTTGCTGATTGAAATATTCAAATTGGCAACACTATTTTAACACATAAATCTATGATTGATTCAAATTCCACTATCGTATGGTTTAGATAAGTTGTTCACTCAGTCACTTTAAAACAAAAATGTACATAATATGTACATACATGAACAAATACAAGCTTATTTATTGAACGGTATTAAAAAAAACCAGTAAATTCTGAATTCGGTCAGTTCTCATGAAATTATTAAAAGCTTAATTGCCAAGCAAATCGTGGCACTCCTTATTGAAGTCATAATTATTTGATTTACTGCGTCAAGTTTGAGTCTATAGTTGATTTAAATTACTTATTTTTCAGAATTAAACACGTTCCTTGTTGACCGTTACGCTCACATAACACACAACTATTGATCTGTCTGCATGAGTTTCGTAATTAATTTTGCAAATACAACACACAGTTACTGGCTTGAACTTGGAGCGCATTAATTAATTGTATTATGCTTTCAATATCAAACGTGTAATTTTTCGAACATGTAATTACTCAAATGTGCAGAATTTCAAAGTGGCTACACTGTAAAAAAAATTGCTAACCGTGTGCTGGGGTGCAACAGGTGTCTGGGATCAAAAGTATTGAGAAAAGTCTTCACCTTCAATCGATTTATTTTTATAACAAGACACCTTTTCGAAAAGGGAGACTCTTTATTTTTCCACATTTATAAGTCGATCAATCAAATTTACTTTTTAAAAAAGTCACAGAAAAGTTCGTGGTAGAGATATCATAGATATCATAGAGATAAAATCATTGATAGGGATGGTTGGGGTAAAGATGGAACTACCTTAGTCTAGTAGAGGTCACCCTAAAATTCCGCCATCTAGCTAGAGTTACCAGACTCCAAAAATTGTGAATTTTCCGGAGGTGGAAAATGTGGCGAAACGTAGTGGCCTTAGAACTTCACAAAAATCTGCCTCCTAACTCACCTGTAAACAATACATCTTTTGTTCACGTGTTTAGCTGATCACTTTAAAAAGTATGGAAAAAAGCTACCATTGCTGCGTAATGGGTACAAAATACCTAATGAATATCTCAGCAACGTGCAGAGATAGAAAGCTGAGATCATTTTGGGTCAATTCCAGGTCGTGTATGAAATTTTATCAAAATCGTATGGGCGGAACTGGTACCCGGCTTTAATGGGTTAAATAGCACCAATTAGAGATTTTCAGAATGCTTGATAAAAGTTTCAAGTCCCTTACTGGCATTTCCTCTATCGAAAGACGGCACCGTTTATGATTTTGTGTTCCAATACTAGGCAGATTTTCAGAGCAGATTCGATGTTTATGCAAAACAAGATGTCGAAACTGTAGGGTTGCCACATAGGAAAAAATTTCAATGCTGATTTTTTGAATGTCAAAACAAAATCACAGTTGTGGTTGCAGGTCGCACTTTAGTCATAAAAAGTCTATTGCAGCTCCTTTCGACAAGACTTATTTTTTCATGATTAGCCTCTGATGGAGCGTGGTGATGCCTTCAGGGCTGTAATTAGGTATGAATATTCCAATAAATAGTTGTGTATGTTGTCCTGGTTGTGAACTTGCCACATTGCAATTGACACTGACACGGCTAATAACCCATACCGGGCTAGTTTAAACTGTTTATTAGTGCGCCTAATCCAGCTACAAATGCACCAATTTATTATGTAGCAACAAATCACGAATTAGTGCCAAAGCCGAGCGCTAAACTAAGCTCGAGAGAGGAAAATGGAACAAGAGAGCGACGCAAATTGCTATCATAAGTAAATGTGATATATGTGTCAATCGATTTATTTTTATAACAAGACACCTTTTCGAAAAGGGAGACTCTTTATCTTTCCACATTAATTAGTCAATCAATCCATCAGGTCTTAAATAGCACCAATTAATGATTTTCAGAATGCTTTATAAAAGTTCCAAGACCCTTACTGGCACTTCCTCTATCGAAAGACGGTACCGTTTATTATTTTGTGTTCCAATACTAGAAGGCAGGTTTTCATAGCAGATTCGATGTTTATGCAAAACAAGATGTCGAAACTATAGGGTTGCCACATAGGACAAAACTTCAATGCTGATTTTTTTGAATGTCACAACAAAATCACAGTTGTGGTTGCAGGTCGCACTTTAGTCATAAAAAGTCTATTGCAGCTCGACAAGACTTATTTTTTCATGATTAGCCTCTGATGCAGCGTGGTGATGCCTTCAGGGCTGTAATTAGCTATGAATATTCCAATACATAGTTGTGTATTGTTGTCCTGGTTGTGAACTTGCCACATTGCAATTGACATTGACACGACCAATAACCCAGACCGGGCTAATTTCAACTGTTTATTAGTGCGCCTAATCCAGCTACAAATCCACCGATTTATTATATGTAGCAACAAATCACGAATTAGTGCCAAAGCCGAGCGCTAAACTAAGCTCGAGAGAGGAAAATGGAACAAGAGAGCGAAGCAAATTGCCAAGTAAATGTGATATATGTGCTCGCATATTTGCTCGACTTGCGGTGTTGTTGTTGCAAAAATGAAATATGCATACATACGAATGAATGTAGTGAAAACGCAAATATTGGATTGAATAAGCAATTAAAGTTTTATCGCCTTAATTTGCTTTAATCGAAGTGAAATGAATTCACATAAAAATTAACAGCAACAGCAACAACGGTAAACAGTCGCGAGCTATTTTATTATATTTTTATTTTTTATCTGTATTTGCTCTTTTCGAAAGCAACAGCTACACACAATAAAAACGTAACAAATAACCCGACAATATTATCGCTTTTTCGATCTTTTTTATTTTTATTTCATAATTAATGCAAAGCGTTTAGCACAAAATTGAAGAAATATTAAATCTCAAAAACGTGCCAGATGCCGCAAAGTTGCTGTCAATCGCCGTTGTGTGTGTATTTCATGTTCGCTGTTACACGATATTCGCTATTCGTAGTTGGCCGAAATGGCGACAAACATTCGAAATATCGACACCGATCGAGCGGGAAATTCAATGCGATTGTTTCATGTGCCAATATGAATTTGCATGACGAGCTCCAAAAATGCCAGAAAAAGCCAGTTAAAGCGACAAACGACTGAATTGTTCGTCTTTGGCGAATATCGACCGAAAGCGATATGCCAACAGCAAACAGCTGCTCGGATAACGAGCACATGTTCAAATACACACACACACGCACACACACATGTTCACGTACATTCGAGTTGGGGTTTTTGGAGTAAATCATAAAAAAATTAAATATTTACATTTTTGTGCTTCTCTGGTTTTTTGCTTTCACAGCTGAGTCGTCTGCAGAGCGGGCAGAGCATTGCCATTCGTTATCATTGCGGATACGAGTAGTGCGTATGCGTAATCGGTGACCGCTCCACACCAGCGCTATGTGCTGATGTCTGGCGTTTGATTTTTGGTATCGAGCGTGAAAGTCAGCGGTGACATTGGGTCATAAATTTCAACGAATTCATGTTGAAATGCGCTGATTGCGAGCCGTGACTGCACACAACAGCCCAATGTGAAAACACCTCCAGTTAATTTGGTTGAATCATCGAAAGCATCAAAGGAACAGTTAATTATTTATGGTAGCCACTAAGTTGTAGTGTCATTGCTAAGTTGTAGGTTAGAGTATATAAACCACACAATTCTAATGAGCATCTTTAAATGTTTTTTGTTTTGCAGTGCCCTGCCCACAGCTCGGCCACGTTCAACAGAGTCGGCCAATTCCAGTGAGCGATGCCCATCGCACGATTCCAATTCCTCTGAGAACGGTCGAGAAAACCACAGAGATGCTGGCGCCTCCGGGGGCGGCAGTGGCGTTTTGCCCATGCCGGCCGCTATGAACTCAACATTCCCAGCTGTTCCGCAAAACCTGCCCGCACAGCCGCCTTCCATGGAGGCGTATTTGCACATGGTGGCTGCGGCCGCCCATCAGTACGGCTTTCCGCTGGGCGCTGCTGCAGCGGCCGCTGCCGGGCCCAGGTTTGCTCTGCCATTGCCCACAGATGCCACAGCGCCATTCAAGTTGCCACCTCAAGCATCGCCCACCGCTTCGAGCAACAATTCAGAGGCTTTAGACTTTCGAACAAATCTGTTCGGGCGCGCCCCATCAGCCGAGCCGCCAGCTTCGGAAGAGGACGAGGAGGAGGAAGAGGCCAGCGATGCCAATAATCCGCTGGATTTGTCTGTGGGCACACGGAAACGGTCCGCAGACGGTGACCGCGAGCCCGACTCGACAATCGGCCAAATTCAAGTGAAGAAGATTTTCAAAAACGAAAGCCCACCATTAGGCGCGCCCCCTGCTGTGCCACAAGCACCCCTCTTGCCCACAGTCAATCCGTACTTGGCAGCGGTTGCTGCAGCTAACATCTTTCGCACGGGCCAGTTTCCCGACTGGAACGGAAAGAGTGACTTGGTGGTTGATCCGCTGGAGAAGATGTCTGACATTGTGAAAGGCCCGCGGAAAGAGAAATCGACACGATCGTCGGGTAATTCCGCTAGCAACGCGGCTGCAGCTGCCACACCTACGTCAGCCGCACCAGCAGCTTCGACGAACTCGTCGAGCACAACGACTTCGTTACCACCATCAACCGAAGGCATGTCCAAGGCGCGTCACAATATTTGGCAGTCACATTGGCAGAACAAGGGCGTCGCCAGCTCTGTGTTCCGCTGCGTCTGGTGCAAGCAAAGCTTCTCCACGTTGGAGTCTCTGACCGCACACATGAAGGACAGCAAGCATTGCGGAGTGAACGTGCCGCCTTTCGGAAATCTGCCCAACACTGACCGCCATCACCAGCCACCTCCACCACAGTCGAGTGCACAACATTCCCACAACTTGCGCAAGCAGTCCGGCAACGCCGGGGGCCAATCGAACTCGTCCTCCGGACCCTCGGCCGCCGCCAAGAATGCATTCCAGTACCGTGGCGACCCGCCGACCCCGTTGCCTCGTAAACTTGTGCGCGGCCAAAATGTATGGCTGGGCAAAGGCGTAGAGCAGGCCATGCAGATATTGAAATGCATGCGCTGCGGCGAGAGCTTCCGCTCCCTCGGCGAAATGACAAAGCACATGCAGGAGACACAGCACTACACGAACATTCTGTCGCAGGAACAGACGATCTCAATGAAGTCATCATCGGGTGAGTCCAAAGACGGCCAGAACAGTTTGAGTTCCGAGGAGAGCCGCACGCTGAGCGCAGTGCTCACCTGCAAGGTGTGCGATAAGGCGTTCAACTCGTTGGGCGATCTCAGCAATCACATGGCCAAAAACAACCACTATGCCGAGCCACTTATGCAGTCAATGTCGGGCGGTTCCGGCAACCGAAAGCGTCCAGCGCCCAAGAAGCGCGAGAAGTCGTTGCCAGTGCGAAAGCTGCTGGAAATGAAGGGTGCCCAGAACGAGATGGAGAGCATGGAGGCAAAAATGCAGCGCACGTTCGACAGTGCTAAACGCATGTCGCTAGAGGGCACCGGCATCGGCCCCGGCAATGAAAAATCGGAGGCCGCAATGTTCGCCGAGCGCATGCGACAGTACATTACCGGCGTCAAACCAGACGAAGAAGTGTCGAAAGGGAACCAAAGCGTTGCGGCGATGCTTAGCAAGAATAAGTCGCCGGACTTGGAGCCCAAGAACGGTGCCACAAAGTCGACTGCGGGCTCTTCGTCTGTGTTGAGCGCCATCGAGCAGATGTTCACCACCAGCTTTGATACACCGCCCAGGCACGCGAGCCTGCCCGCCACCAGCCCATCCAACTCATCGACTAAGAATACCTCGCCGGTCGCTTCCAGCATTCTGAAACGCCTTGGAATCGACGAGACTGTTGACTACAATAAGCCCCTTATGGACATGACCGATCCCTACTACCAACACTATCGTTACACCAGCAGCGAACGGAGCGGCAGCGAATGCAGCGCCGAGACCCACTTGGACTTGCGCAAAGTAGATGCTCCCACTCCAGACAAAATGCATGCTGGAGAACACGCTTCGAATACTGAGAATAAGCTTGAAATCAAGAAGGAAGTTGACAGTAATAAAATGGAACTGACCGAATCGGACAGTGCAGCTGGCGAAATGGAGCAAGTGCCTAGAATCAAAATGGAGATTAAGTCTGAAGCGGACGAAGGGGAATTAAAAAGCCCCCAAAATGGCAACGACAAGGCGGAGAACGCCTGTGGTGGCGTCACTAATGGCGCAGATTTCACGCTCACCAACAACAACATTAAAGAACGCAGTGTTACACCGCCCAAAGCAGCCAACGCCGCTAGTCCATTAAGTAGAGCGCTTGCGCCTCGCAGTCCCACCGACAGTCATCGCTCCATAACACCAAAGTCGCCGGCGTCCAGCATTAAGTCGTTCGACGGCGAGAAGAAGTACCCGAGCGACTCGCTGAACGCACTCTCCTCCATGTTCGACTCACTGGGCAGCTCCAGCTCCAATGCGCCCAGCAGCCGGCCACAGCCGCCATCCAGTTTAAACAACAAGATCGATTCGCCGGAAAATCTCAGCACATCCAACTCGCTAGCCGCTTTACGTCAATTCTGCGTCAAAAAGGAGAAAACCGCCTAAGTTCACGTTTTGTTTTGTTCCGAGAGAAACATTCACATATTTTTTGTTTGCCACGCCCACAGTGTTGGGCCGTTTTTTGTCTGCGCTGTCGCTATGCGGACGCGTATCATCGCCTTTTATTGCCACATACTCCGCTTCAAGGCTTTCCGTTGCGGAGGTCGTTGCTGAAGAGTAAACTTTCCAAACGCTTCCACAGCGTGCGGCGTGGGAATCGTGGACGGTTGGGAATTCCTTCACCGGGAAGAAACGGACTGCAAGAGGGTCAATAACCCCATAGCAGATGGCACCAGACGCTACAAAACGACCGGTCAGCGTGACAGAACACGCAATGGCAAACGGAGCCTGCTTGGACGGCCGAGGGCCGAGCCCCGTGCGTCGGATCGATGCTGGATGTCCGACTACGAAACGGAACGAGCACATCGAGCTACGCAGCACCAAAAATCGTCAAAAGCTGAAGTCAATAAAACCAAACACAGAAACACAGAACTGAGACAACCAGCAGACCGAATGCCGATGCGCCAAAAGGTAATTATTAGAGCATTTGAAAGTAGTTTCAACTCGAGTAAGCGGTTACTTAATGGCTTGGTTACTCTTAAATTGCGAGTGGGAAGAGTTGCAGACTCGAATTAATGATTAAAGTTGCCTTAAGTTGTCGGAATGCAGTGGCATTATGATTACTTTTTAACAATTTTATTAGTGCAAATCATAACCAAAATTCTTCTTCTTGCTTGTTTGCTTGCAGGTATAAGGAGTGAACTCCGCACCACCTAAGTGCAGCGCATTTCCGCATTTCATCCACAAACTGCCGACGCTGAGCAAATCCAAGTTCGTCGACACATTCGCGAGCCTCTCAATGCAATACTGCCCCAGAAGTTACATGCGCCAACAACAACCAACAACCAGCAGCAAAAAAGCCCTTTTTAGGGCTACAAACATATTCGCAAAGAGATCAGGAAGCAATATTCGCCATTCAAACGACTGCTAGATCGACGACTGATCTGCACGCTCGACAAGACAGGTGAAGTGATCTTGCCGACGGCAGTTCGACTTAAGCTTTGGCGAACCGGGTGGGAGATGAAATGAGAAAGGGAAACGATAAATCATTTGAACTAGAGAAGCGATGCAATCTCGAGCTCAATAGAAAAGTACAAATTTCACAACGCCTGGCAAACTTGTTTTCAGCTCTCCTATAGTGTATGAGTTAGTGTCTTTTGGCCGCTTAGCAACGCCTCTGCGCGAGTGAGACGCAACAGTCTACAATAGATTTCGCGGCTACCGCGTACAGCGCCACGCCGCCGTTCCGACAATATGATTGCCGATAATTTTGCCATCAAGCGTATGACTGTTGCTGCTATTTCGCTGCTAACATGTGCAATAATCGGCAATGTGTATTGTAAGTGCCACATGTGGCAATAATCAAGTGTGGCGCAGACAATACCGCATGCGCGCCTGTGGCGGGAAGGGGGCGCAACTGCATTTCCAGTCTCGGCAGCAGTCCGAGCTGCAATAAGTTGAGCCCAATGCGCGCGCCGAATGGTGTGCGCGAGCATTATCCGGAGGCATCAGCGTCGTCATTACGGCTATTGCAATGGTTGCCGCTTGATTTAGCGCCATGTTGCCACCGCACGGCCGCAGCAGCGGCAACATCTCGTTTACCGCAGTGCGGACCATCGTTTGCGCGATCGGTGAGATACGGAGTGAACGCAAGGGGTGACAGTTTTGGTGAGAGAGAGAGAGAAGAGAGACAGAATTTAAAGAAATAAATTTTTAATTTTATGTTTATCATTCTTTTACGCGGAAGAGGCTACAAAAGACCTTGAGTCCTGGCTCTGACGTTGTTAAAAGCAATAATAAAATATCGGAAAGAAGGTGTTTTTTTACATACTAAATGTCAACACAAAATATGGGTTTCGCTGTACACCTTTTGATATTTGGACATATCAGCGTTCGTTACTTCACTCAAGTCTCGCAATATTCGGTGAATCCTAACTTCCCATGAATTCAGCAATGTGTCAAGATGTGCATAAATATCTCGAAGGACACTTTTTCGCCTGTCGCCGCTGCCACGCTTAAAGTCGTTGGCAATAATTCTAAAAATTGGAATTGTCACAAACTAAATAAATCACTCAAGGGCGAGGATCGTGGTGCAATACCTGCCTAAAGATCGCTTGTTGTTGTTGTTAGGCACAACGTGTAGCCGCAGCGGACGACATGCAAATAAGCGCGGAAACAGACAGCAACCAGCGATCCGAGTTAATATAAATGGGCCATTGTCTTTGTTGATTGCTCGCATGTTGCCCGGATCGATCAGTGCGGCGTCGATGAAGCAGCGTGCAATCGCGGCTCTGGCGATCGACAGGCAATGATTGTCTACGCTTAAAATTTGATGTGCTCGGCGGAGACAAATCCTTGGGCTGCGCTGCCAATGAACGCACCCAGAACCCAGAACACATATTGCACACGATGACATGAATATTTAAGAGTTGTCGAGGTATTGTTTTGCCAGTTGGCCTTGTCTCAGTTGTGGTTTATTTATGGCAATGATTGGCGATCGGCGATATATGATTGGCAATGACTGAACGTGTGACCATAAGTTTGACTTTGTACGGATTCTTAAGGACATATTTTTGAGGGACAGATGGTATGGATTTGTTTTGTTTTTCTTGTAGTTGGGATATGGGAATCTTTTGTATGTATGTGTTTGTAAAACTGAAAACTGTGCAGATCTCCAGGGTAAAGTTTCTAACATGTCTAAACCAAGAGAAAAACTGAAGTACGGCAGCCTTTCCAATTTAATCTCTAATCCGACTGCTTCTGGTTAAATGCTTTGCCTTTTGGGCACAATGATCGGACTACTGGCAGAGCTCACTCTGGCATACACTAGTCAGAAAAAGTTTGCGTACAGGCAAGTCAAAATTATGTTATCATCAATTTTGACCACAAAAATGGGTTCTCTGTTTACCAAAACTTATCCACATTATTCATATATGCCTGAACTGCACTTTTTGATGTGTTTTAGATGCATTAAAATAATAATTTTCCATGTATTCGTATTTATTGACAATATACTCACAAAACGGTGCAGAATAAGTTTGCGTACAAAACTAATAACGGGAATTTCCAGTTATGCTTTTCATTTTTATTTGGAAATTTGTATTCCATTGAACAGTAAACTGACTTGTAAATTATTTTTAAACGTATATGTGCTTAAAATTATATAGAAAGCAATAGAACCCAAGCGAAAAAAAATAAAAATGGATAAAAGGATAATCTTACTAAATCTTTCCCAAATTGACAAAAAATTTCGTCAAATTAGAGAAACTTTTGGAAAAGCAAAAACCAGAAATTCTTGCTTCTTTGCTACGTTCTGGCCATTTTCTTAAGCTACCCAAGCAATAGGATTAGATTGTTTTGCGACCAGTGCATCATAATCTTAGGTTAGTTGCATCCGATGTCTTCAGAAATGTACAGAAATATTTTATAAAACCCAGTAGCAGTGCCTTTATAAGAAAAGTCATGAAAAAGACATATTCCCCCTACATATCAGCATGTAAGAAGCCCATATTTAGCTTCTTACAAGGAGCACAGAATTTCTTTCGTGAAAGAGTCCATCAAAGAGTCTAGAAAACCGAATTTCCGGGACTATGTGTTGTTATCTATGGAGTAGGAAGATTTATTATTCTCTGATAATGGTTTGGCATATTTGGCATTAAAATACATCAACTAATTTGAAGATGATTCAGTTAATAACAAAAATCTGACATTAACAGTAAAGCATAGCATATGAGGGGGTATGGTATGGGGCTGCATGTATAGTAAAGGAGTGAGCAGGCTGTGTTTTTTTATTCAAAAGTGGTTCCGAAGGGTTATTTACATATTCTAAAACCTTATGCAAGCCAAGGTTTCAAAATTTTGGATCAGGTTCCAACATTTCTTTTCAACTTTACGATGACCTTAAGGCGCAATGCATACGATTTGAAGCTATTTTTGCTATTAACTGGCTCAAAAGAGTTGAAAAAGTTCCTCCCTAGTCAGCTAACGTGCATTTCATTAAATATATAAGGGTTTACTTGAACCCTGAGCCCAACAACACTCCATCTTCAAAGATATAGTAAACAAATATAACAATTCAAGGATATATGAAAAGAACAGCTGAAAAAACACATAATTTAATAAAAATGTATGCCGAAACTTCTGCCGGGAGTTCCAATATGAGAAGCATATCCAAAAAGTTATTAATTTTTGGACAAAACTTAGTTTAAATTAAATTTTTGCTACATAACCTTATCTTGTACGCAAACTTTTTCTGAGGTGAATTCATAACACATTTTGTTTTTGGCCCTTCTTTTACAATTTGGTCAATTTTTTGTTATTATTATCTTAATAGAATAAAAGAACTAAGTTTATGGAAAAAATAAAACATATTTTGTTTTTTAAAAATTATATTACTTTAAGTGATTTATTTTTCATATGAAAAAACTATGTACCCCTTGTACGCAAACTTATTCTGACTAGTGTATGTGTCCTAGAACTCTCCACATAAAAAATAGTCCTCTCAAATCAATGTCAAATGTTTAGTGAGTTGGTTGGTTGGTTGTAGTGGATGCCTATATGGGCCCATTGTGATACCACAAATTGCACCCGTTTGAAATGTGTATGCTGCCCGCTGGACTATCGAGGCCGACCTCGATTTTTAATAAAAGTCACAGAGTAATCGCTATTAAAGAGCAAAGTGAGTTTTCTTAAACATTAACGGTTATACCATTAGGGCAGTTAGACCTATGAATAAATGCAAGTTTATTATTATTTCCAGAAGTAAGGTTGAAAGTCAACAGTCAACTCAGTTAACTATCTTTCAAGAGAACGACCAAGGTTTAACTTTTGCGGTTTATGTGAGAGGGTCTGCGCTCAGTCAAACTCATTCTATCCTTTCGACAGCGTAACTAACCGGACTTTCCGGTCGCTATGTATGAACTTTACGTGGCAGTTTTTGAGAGATATTTAAAAGCCTGACTTACAAGGCTTTTACGATAAAGAGGTACCCATAATTATTTGTAGTATTTCTTGTTGGCAAAGAATTGCACCGCAACAATTCAGCGGACTCCGCAGTTTTTAATCAACGTCAGCATCGCCTCAGCATTGCCAGGAACTTGAATTGAGTTTTAGCGCCGGCGAACACCGAAACCGAGCAACTGGACTTGCAGCAATTCTTCTGTACGCCGCTTATGACTTCTGATTAATATCGGTTTAGAAGCAAAATTCCGCATACGCTGCACAATGCTTATCGGGCGCGTTGCTGCTGCTAATTGCATGCGGCCGCGCAATTGGCGAACGGACGAATGAGTGCAGCGAAAACGAATTTAAGTAAGTAGCAGTGGAAATTAACCCGTAGGTCCTCGAGTGCGATAAAACGATCGCATAAATAAAGCCAATTGCTGTGCAGTGCGCGGAGGCATATTTATGTGTGTGCAACATCTGGCCGCTCGTGCGGACGGGCGGGCGCTGGGGTCCACGGAAGCAGCGGCTACCACCATAAATGAAAAGTTTTTATTTTTATCCCGAAAGCAAATCTTGGACGAGTGGTACAAATGTTTTACAATGCGCATATCGACTCGGCTGAGTGGCCGGCAGTGGACGCCGGCGGTCGGCAGTCGGCAGTCAGCAGTTGCGACCACTTGCAACGCGGGCATATTTAAGAAAACATTATTACCAAATCGTGACCGTAGTTGCATGAAACCGATATGGGCGAAGGAAACTGCATACGGCGGCAAGTAGCTGGCGCGCGCTTTCCGTGTGTGCGCGATGCTGCCGCACGGCCACGCGGACTAAGCGCACATTGTAGTGGGGCAAGAGAGGCGCAGAGCAAAATGAATGAAAAATTGAGTGGCATAAAGCGAAAAGGTGAATTGAAGCAATCAACTTTTGCACGCCGGGTGCAGAAAATCCGTCCCACCTGACGTTGCGACAGTGTCATTGACGAGCGAAAAATCTAATCAAAGTTTCATATACAAACAAGTCAAGCCTGCAATTTAGTGGGTCCAACCGCCGACAGTTCTCACACTGCTTTGCGCTTTCGGCCAACCAACGCTGGAGGGGTGCGGCTCCGGCTGTCTCAAAGCGTGCGGCACATGGAGTGCTCCGATTGGCAGCCATCTGCAAATATTACAATCGCTGCTGGTGTAAGAATTTTTGACGTTTGTTTCTGTATCTGTATTTTCGCATATAGTTAACTTTAAATTGATCGGTCGTAAATTTTGTGCTCGGTTTTGTTTTCTGTTGTTTCATCCTTTTGGCTCGGCATAGACAATAAAATGTTAAATGCAACTTTTTACAACCATCCAGCACGGAGATTCTATTGGTGGCAGTTGGCACAGGAGTGGGCAATACCAGGTTTAAGAGTTCGCTGTAAAACATTTAGATCGAGCAATAGACATCCATAGTAACTGAGATCTCGTTTGATACGAAATTTAAGGATTTTAGAGCGGAACTCGGCCTTTTTTTTTATCTATTTTAACCCTTTCGACCTCAAAGTTGCCTGAGAGCAACTTCACCTATTTGCCATCTTAAAGCTACGATTGATTTATGGGTTTAATTTAAGTAGGCACCAACAAATTAATATTTTTAGAAATGAATTCAAAGCAAATTATTTCCAATAATTTGCAGCGATATCAGGTAAAGTTTGTGTTCTAATTGAAGTCTACGAATTGGGCGCGTTTAATCAAAACCCTGTTTCTTTAATAATGGTTAAATAAAATCAAAAAGTAATCATTTTGTATTTTTCCATAAATATTAAGTAATTTTTCTGTAATTAAAAAATATTGATACAAAATTTATTTAACCCGTTTTAAGCTAAAATTGTACCAAAGTAAACTAGCTGTAGAACTCTAACCAAAAGGCGTGGCGTCTTCAAATGTCGCGTGCACACTTCTTAGGCAAATGTTTCATGATTTAAATACCAAAAAGTAAAATCGAGAAACAGGGTAAAAATCGGGGTCAAAAGGGTTAATAATAAAAAATATAAAAATAGCATTTTTTTTTAATAAATGGAAGCGAATTGGAATACTTAATCGACGTTTACGTATTTTATATACATACTTTGGCTCAGTTCAAACGACCCATGAATAATTATAGTTCGAGAACCGTAGATGACATACGAGAAGAGAGAGGAGTCACTTTCTTTGTGATAGCAAATCTGAAATCAGAAAAATGCAGTTTTCTGAATTATATCAAAATTGCTACAAGTCATGTCATATAGTTAACACTTATTCTCATACCCGGGTACCCGGGTGCCCACTGCGATGTATTTTCGTGAAAAAAACTGACAAATAATGAAAATTTTTTTTTTACCTTCCGGATCCTCGTTATTTAGGTGAAAAGCGAACAAATCATATATTTAAAAAATTTTGTTTTCTATATTGAAAACTTAAAAATTTCATGAAATGGGTACCCGGGTACCCCGGGTGCCAAACGACGTTAGTAAGTTTGGGTATGAGAATAAGGGTTAAGAGTTCTTATACACCCAACAGAGTCCCCACCAGAGATTAAACTGGCTGAAATCTGCACTCGTTGCCCTCAACAAAAGAACCTTTGCAAACTCTGAAAAAACGGCGTCACTTGCATCTAGCTCGCTTCGCATTTGCCCGCCACTGGCTGTTGGCTATCACAGCAATAGCAGCGGCAGCAATTGCAATTGCAATTTTTCCTATAACATTTTCGCTGATCATCCTGAGCACGCGCTCGCATAAAATGCAGAAGTTAGCAATATAAGCCGTGTCGCTTCGCGTCGACTGTGCGCGCGATGAGGCGCGGCGGACGGTGCGCCAGCTACGGCTGCTACTAATATGGCGCAGAAGCCCTTTAAGCTGGCGTTGTTGTTATGCGGACAGACGGCTCGATGGATGAACTTGCGTTGTTGTTACTGTCGTCATGGCCGATATTGGAATTTCTGGTTGCTTGTTTGTCCTGGCAATGGCGAGCTGCGGCGCGAACTCGTCGTCGAGCCGCATAGCCGTGTCGCAGCCGTCGACATGGCCGCGGTCGCTGTTGGTATTTTTGCTGTTGTTGTCATCGTCACAGACGACATCACACGTTGCCAATGAAAATTTAGTGCCTCCCCAATCAAACGGCGAGCAGCAACAAACAGCAAACCACAAACAACATAAAAACGAGCAACGCTGCGCTTTTCCTCGGCTGCGCTGAAGCCTGGCTACCGGAAAGCTCGCAGGTCAGTCGCGCAGCGTTGGCTTCATTATTTTCGCCGTGCCGTCACCGGCCGTGGCCATTGTTACAGAAAATGCTAATTTTGATATTTTCGTATTTAAATACAAAGCAGGAAAACTATTTCGCTGCGATCGCCGTTTTCTGGATCAGGCGGCGCTGCCAGTGAGTTCCATATTGCGCCACATACGCGCCACGACGAGCATCGATCTGCGCATTTGGCTCGTCCACTCGGTCGTCTGTTGGCTGGTTGGTTGGCTGGGTGATTCTTCGGTGCTGTCAGGCAGCTGTGGCACCAGCCAGACACAGGCAGAACACCAACACAATAATATACACAAAAACAAAACATCGTCAAAAGCCTTTTAGTGCAGTGCAATCAATAAGCCAGTCGGGGGCAGAGTTGTGCGAACGCCACCGCGTACTCGGCCGTTGCGAGCGTTTAGATGCGAGCGGATAATGATCCATTGTTTGCATTTGAACTTGTTTTAAATGCCATTCGGCTGTGCCTTATCGGGAGATGGTGATTCATTTGGCCGGGCGCTGACTATGCTAAGCAGTGGCGCAAAGGCGAAGGGGTCGGGTCGCCTTTTCCCAACGGCCGTATTGCGAGGTATGGCGAGGTGCTCTACGGTGAAATGTTTTCGTCATTTATGAGCAGTGAACTCAACAGCAAAGCTCATTTGTAAATTGAATTATTGTTTCTGCTATATGAATCCAAGAAATTGATTAGACAATTCAGACTTAAATGGCGTAAAAGAGAAATTAAAATGTATATTAAGTTGAAACTTCAAGCTTCTGAAGACATGGTAAGTTTGTTACTAGTATCATTAATATTTATTCAAAAAGTTATTTAAATGATACAATCAAATGCGGAAGTGAGCCACAATGCAGCTAAGAAATGCATAAAAATTAAATGACTCCTAATTGCTTAAGATTTTGTGACATTAAACAATTTAGCAATCACTTAAGGGCCGCGACCAGATCACAAAAACGGCGAGCATTTGTTGGCAGCCGATGGATGCGTCTGACACAACCAAGCAACACAAAACCGCAGCCATAAGGAAGCCAGCGAAGAAAGCACATTCCCGTCATGCGATGAGATGGGATGGGCACTTCTTGTGTGACAACAACAACAACAAACCGGCAGAGTTATAAGCACAATGACTGTGGCAGCAACAACAGCAGCGATTGTAGCAGCAATTGTAGCAGCCGCTGCTCGTCTATTTCGATGGCAATAATTCAAAAAATGAAGACGGCTCCGATAGTCATAAATCTGTCAAAAATCCATTTCTTCCATTACGCTGCGTTAGTTTGTTCGTTCTCGCGTTCGCTGCAGCTGCGGCTGCGTCGCTGCTGCTGTTTTCAGTTGTCGCTGCCGCTGTTGCCGTTGCTGCCCGGTTCTAACTGACACCACAAACACACTCACACTTGCACCCAGCAAGCCAGCCAGCCATGTCGAGTGTATTGTTGTATCGCTCAGATACATTCTGGCACTTCAGAAATGAAATAGTAGACACTCGCAGCTTGGGACTGCGAGGCGCGGCGGCCGTCCGCAACTCAAAAAGAAATGTTTCGGCTTCTTGGACCAATTTCACTGGCAGCAGGCAGCCTGTTGTTACTCGGTTTGCTGCTGGTATTGCTGTTGGTGGCGCTGGTGCTTGCTGCTGCTCGCATGGCATTTTTTGTTACCATTGCAAGCGGTTGTTGTTGTTGTTGGTGTGCAGTTGCAGGCAACTGCCATGTTGAGTGGCTGTTTGATTTCCGCTGCCCTCTTTTATTTTCGATTTTCCACTTTTCACTATTTGTATGTAACTTTTCGAAATGAAAAAGCAGTGTTACTGTTCTAGTGACGACGCGGATGAGGGGCGCGTGGTGGGTCGCTCGCCAGTTACAACAGCCGCAATAACAATAACAACGCAGACACAAGTAGCTGCTTATAATGAGGCGGATATGTCACACATACATACATAACTGCATATAAGTGCATATGTACACTGCACTTATGCTTGTCCAAGTCTAACAAAAGTACTCATACATAGCCTTGCAGCGCTCATTTCAGCCCCCATTCAGTATTGAGAATTCACATCCCATTCGAACGCATCGCATCGCATCGACGCCAAATTTGAAGTGTATCCGAAAGATGCCACACAAACATTTCGCTGTCGCTCGGTCGGTCGGTTGGTCGGGCGTTCGGCCGTGTGGTTGCTGATTCTTGCATTGGTCGATCGAACGGCCTCATGTGGCTCGTCGGCCCCGTCCTCCGCGCATCTCGTGATGGAAAGCAGCCAGCGCGCGCACATATTTCAGTCAATTAGAACTGTCATAATTCATTCTTCGGAGTTATTTACTTTACTGTTTTTGGTTTAGTTGTGTTGCGTACGCTTTGCGCTGTCGCTGCTTCTTCTACATCTTCCTTTGCGGCGCGTTTGGCTGCTGTGCATTGCGGTGCTCTATAATTTATGTTTTCGCTTATGATGAGTTCCAGAAAATCAAACAATTTTCCCCCATTTTTCATGTGCGCACGCACACGAAATTGAACATTTTTGAATTACATTCGCTGCCATGCACTCAGCCATACATCGCTGGCCGTATGTGGGTGTGTGTGTGCGTGTGTGTGGTATGGCTGTGTGCTCACTTAGATACAGATTGACCCCATTTAGCGTTTGTCGTTCAATTCTCTTTCGAAAATGAGATGCTGACATTTGAGTACTTTTTAAATGTAAAATTGTTGTTTAATTTGCTGCAATTGAATTTTAGAAAAATTAAAATGAATTTAATTTGTACTTACATATTTATGATTAATTTATACATGAAATCAATTAATATAATTAATATAAAGCATCTCGAAACATTACTACAACAAAAATTGAACATAAGCATTTATGGTTTGAAGCATTGTTGGTCTGTGCCTTGTTCCAAGCTTTTGTTTTCGAAGACTTGTTTAAAGTGGTAGTTGTACGGCAGAAGAAAATCTATTCATGTCTTTTTGCAACTAGAGAAAACGCAAGCCTTTTTCATAGAATTTTTTCCAGCTGACACTGCTCTATATTCCGCTTTTTTGTAGAAAAAATTGTATTAAAAATTGTCTTCATATCATATTCCAGCTAGATCTCTTCGTTGCTCAGAGCTCTTCCATGTAGGTGTTTTTAGGGCTCTGTATGCGCGAAATGCACCTATCTCCAGAGCCTTAATTGAGTTCAATAGAATCTCAAAAATGTTGAGATTGATTTTTCAGTTTAAAAAAATCGATTAATGTATTCGTTAAATCTTTTTTATAAGTAGCTTCACTTTTATTTTCCTTAATTCTGACGCATGTACATTATTAATTTAAAATGTGTTCAACTTAGCCTATACGAATTTTTATTGTATTCATTGGCTAATCTAAACTAAATAAATAAATAAAAAATATTTTTATTTAATCCAATAACCCTTTCGCTACGAACTTACAGCTGTAGGGAAATGTTAAGGTTTCTACCTACTCATGCTTAGTTGACATATGGAAAATGTGGCCGAGACAGTTAAAGATATGGCATCCATGTTTCCATTGATCGTCACAGCGTTAAACTAAAATCTTTTCAATCAATTTGAAAAAATGCCCATATTTTGTGGCCCTCTGATTTAATCGTAACAATTCGTTTCTCTCGTAATTTCCGTGCTTAACAACTCTTTCTTGAAAATTTCTCTCAAACATACATCCATCATAGTTTTTTTTCTGTTTTGTAATACTACCTACAAATGGGTCTCAGGTATTTTGTGGCAGGTATGCAAAGTCACAAATCGAAAGTTGAATCTACTGAAATTGAAAACTGACAGTGATATGTTAATGTTGTTGGCATTCGCATTGTTGTCCTACAGTGCCCGATTGCAGCCTGCACCTACCGCAACACTCGTCCGGGCATGGAGGACAGTGATTAATTTGTGGGGAAAGACGGAGATATGCTGCGCACTTGCTGGAGCAGCAGCAGATTACATTTTTCTGCTGCTTTGAAAAGTGGCGTAACAAATATGAAACTGTCAAGTGTAATTTTTCAAATTGTAATTGCATTATTATCGCGCTACCTAAGCCTGCAAGAGGGCACAGATAGAGGAGGGAAGGTCAGATCTATAGCTAAGGGGTACAAGAGCAGAACGATGCTCAAGTGACGAGGGCCAAGTCAAACCACAGTCGGATGGTGCGCGGGCGCGGTGTAGTTTGCTGCTGTGAAAACATATGGCACGGTTGATGGGCTTATTAGCGGCCACACATCGAAGCAGGCAGCCGAGGTTCACGAGAGAAAGTAGCGCAGAGGTGCAGGATCGCATCGAAATACCCGAACATTTGTTGGCAATTGAAATGTCAAGTCCGGGGTTGGCGATTAAGGAAAGTTTAAGGAATACAAGTGATCGGCCACAGGTACCGCGGCTGTGGATTAATTCTTCGTGTTACAGTCCAATTAGAAATTATAGAATGCCGCAAACAGGCAACACAAATTAAGACCGAACTGAAAAAATAAAGAAATGGATGACCGGCAGATCGCAGTGCGACGAGGGCGACTTTTTGAGCTGTGCGCTCATTTTCAGCTGCTCGCATTAATTTCGAAATGAAAAATTGCATACTCAAGTATCTCAATTAAGTATCTCAAGTGTAGCGATTTGTTTCGCCGAACCCCCGACAGCCGCAATCGCCGCGGCGCGCACAGCAGCCAAACAAAGACGCAACGACGCTGCAGCAAATGGAGACGAGCTGCAATGATGTGCAGCCGAACAGGTTGGCCGCTTGATGCGGCTGCCGGGATGCGCTCGCCTGAAGTGAGACGTCTTCCATTTTGCGCACGAAACCCATCAACCATCAGCTGGCAGCGCGGAATCCTTTTACGGTTCGCAGCAACGCAAAGCGAACACGAAAGCGCACAAGTAAAAGTAAAAGAAGCAAATGTGTTGGATCAGCAGGTGGTTGAAGTGGAAGAGGCGAGAGGGCAAGAGGAGGAGTACCTGTGCGCCGTCTGATTGGTTGGATGTCGGTTGCAGCGGCAATACGATTCCATCATCACGAGCGAGCCAAGCATTGAGCGAGCGAAACGCTGAGCTGAGCTGCCTGCCCGCTTTTGCTGGCTGTGAGCGAAATACCTCCAGATGACAGACAGCTCAATGCAGTTGTCAGACGGACGGACCGACATGTGAACAGGTGCGACTGCAGCCGTGCGGCGAAAGAAAGGGGCCCAAATCCATTTCTAATTGGGGAGTTTCTAACTTTTAAATAACATTTTTTGAGTGCGTAAAATAATATACTTTTTATGTTAAAATTTAGAATGCAAGAAGAGAGAATATTATAGGTTATGTTAAAAAGGTTATGCAGTAATATTAAACTAGATGGCATGACGGTCATAAGTTTTAAAAATAATAAACACTGCGTTTCAAATTCAGACTTGAATTTAAAATTTTCGCCACCGAGCCCCAGTCAGTTCGGGCCCATGGCTCAAGACGGCACTGCACTCAAGATAGTTGGTGCCAGTGAGCGCGCAGCAATGGCAGTGACTGTGTACGAGCACAACAACAACACCATGAAGACAATGAAAGCAACAACAACAACTACAACCACGACAATTTCTATAGCCACATCGCACACAGTCAGACGAAGCCCGAGTCAGAGGCAGAGCCACACAGCGCTCTCAGCCATTGCAAAAGCCGGTGATGTTGTTGTTGCCGCCGCTGATGTTGTTGATGATGAAAGCGTACGAAGATGATAAACACAATGGACAAGAAGAAGAATCCATCAACTTTTATGTCGTTCGTTGGTTGCTGGTTGGTGTATCGTGCACATTGTTATTGTTGTTTGTGCTTTGCAATGTTGTTGTTGTTGACTTGTACAGGCGTACGTTCTGCTCATTGGGCTATTCGTTCGTTCGCCGCATGATTGGTTTGCTGATGCGTTCTTCCTTTCTCCCTTTTTGGTCAGCGTTGACTGTCGTTTCGACTTTTGTTGTTTTTGGAAATCTGCTTTTGGTCGTAAAATGCAAATCGAATCGAATTCCGAAAATATCCATCGCATCGCATCGCCAGGCAACGCATTTCCCCCTATCGCCACACCGCCGTGCTGCTTCAGATTGTTGTTTTTGTTGTGGTTGCTGTTGTTGCTGCTGCTGCTCGGCTACGATTTGTATCTTGCAAGTACGACGCTGGTGTTTTGTTGTGTCTGCCGCTGCTGTTCCCGGTGCACTGCTGCCGCTTTTGTTGGCGCTGCTGTTGTTTTTGCTGTTGTTGCACTCGTACCGTCCACCCCTTTTTTATTGTTCTGTCCATCAAAAAGCATGAAATCGCTGCCGTCGTCGTCGCTGCAGTTCAATTCGTTCAATTCGCTCGCTCGCTGGCCAGTCGAACCGCCGGCTGACTGGCTGCATGGCTGACTGGCTCAATTGCTGGTCGGACGCGCTGCCGCTGGTGCTGGCTGTTTAAGCCTTCAAGTTCTGCCTCCTTTTCGTCATTGTTTGTGCTTTTTTCGCTCTTATTTTTGTTGCTGATTGTTGGCCATTATTGAGCTGCGTTGCTGCAGCTTCTATTACGACTGCTGCTCACGTACTGCTTGTCCATCTGACGTTTTCGCTTAAGGGGAGGTTCTCCTCTTTTTTTTTCAAAAAATAAATTTTTTTTTTTTGATGAAATGAAAGGTATGAATGTCGAGAATATGTGTGCAAAATGATTTTTCGATCCGCAGCATATTTATCGCATAGGAGCGTCTCTGATGCGTCGAACTTTCGCGCGCGGAGGAACGCTCTGGTGCTATTTTACCACTTTAAACGCGTTTATCTCAAAACCATTTTTTTCATCCTAACGTCAAGCGTAACTCATGATCTACTTATCCGAGTTACTTCATCTATAGCATTTCTTAAAGGGTATGATTTTTTATATGACTTATACCTAAAACAAATATAAACAAATGTGTAATAATAGTCTTTTAACAAAAGAAAAGTCGAAAAAAAGATGGTAAAAATTGAACTTTTTCTATGATTATGCATAAATTAGATGATTTTTTATAAAAATTATTCAAAAATAGGTATAAGTCATAGGGAATTTAATATTCTTTACTATAAAAAAAAAATTTTTGATTTCAGTTCACTACAAGTGGCTACAGCCTTGACGTTTCCGAACAATGTCTCGCTTGCAGAGGTTGACAAGACCCGCCATTTTTGGGCCGCCATATTGGATTTTGTAAAAAAAAATTTTTTTCTTGTATTTTAGAAAGATGGCTTAATAAATCATCAAAACCGTCTATTCGTGAGTCGTTTCATTATCCGACAGTAAATGAAAGAATTTCGCTTTATTTTCGGCCGAAAAGAGGAGAACCTCCCCTTAAGCAGCGTTTTCGTTTTCTTTGTGCGTCGAGTGTTGTTCCATTCAATTCGCTGCGTCTATCTGGATTTGTTGTGCTCGGGTCGCAATGCGTCCACACTTGAATCGATTTCAATTCCGAAATAAATAAATGCAAACATATTTGAATTGACTATGCACGTAGTCCACGAAAATGAGTTGTTGAGCATTGCGATTTTCAGCACTAAAACATGGCCGTCATCAGATTGTTGACTCTATTTGTCTGTGAAATATGTGATATTTTAAATTGTGTAAACACAAAACATTTGTATGTAAATTAATGTTTTTTATTATTAAATAATTTCTAGAGATTAACAAAAGATCAGAGTTTCATTAAGCATCAACAGTTTAAAGAAATAATGTGCAAATTCTGGTCGAAAAATTGGCCAGCGGCTAAATGTGGATTAACAAATCTGACATTCGTTCAATATTTATGGATAAACCACAGACAACTCATCAAGTTATCTGTGGATAAACCATACATTTTACAAAGCAATCACGCCCAATATCATTAAAATGCCAATCTGATATTTTCATAATGTCACCGCATAGTTTCTCACATTTCGTACGAAATGTGATGACAATGATTAGTCGATAGTTAGCTGTGGAGTCTGCACAACAGCAAACAACAAATCCCAAATTAATGACAAAGCGACGTAGTAAATTAGAATTTATGTACATTTGTACATATGTACATATGAGCGTCGATGTATAGATTTGCTATAGTGCGCAGCAAAACGAATCCTGATGCTGAGGCAAAAGCGCATAGTTTGCGCCAATACACAATCAAAATGTGTCATAGCCGGGAACGTATCTACCCCGCTGACAGGTAATAAAAGTAATTTATGCGCATTAAGGGTTGCAATGCAGCGCGCATCGTGTCAGTCAGATGCCGCAGCCATATCGACGACACGAGGCGACAACAGCAGCGCCTCAGTCAGTGTCACTGCAGCATTTCGCGCTCGACGAATAATTCATTTTTCCTATCGAAAATCACAAATCAAATTATGCCATGTGATGGTTATTACAATTTAATGTGATATACGAGTCGGCAGCCAAAGAAGCGACGCGTGCAAGGTACATTACGGACACCACCAGCGCCAGCGCCATCGTAATTCCACGTGGCGTCCGACGCTGACTGAGCGGATCACACGTCGAGCGAGCGCCGAGCCGTGAAGCCCCGGTTTCTTGCCAAAAACTATCCTTCCGCAGTGCTCGCCGCCGTACGCCTCTTCGGGTGGTAGGATAATGCTGACGGCAACAGCGGCAGCGTCCGCAACGCAGCGCAGGATATTATTTTTATGATATCTGTGTCCAATCTGATGATTTATTCCTCTGCACGAATCAGAATTATTTTATTCGACGACTGCCCCCTGCTGCCACATTCCTCATTCCAATGCGTCGACAGTGCGCTCTCTTTCTATTTGTCTCTCTGCCCTTTTCACTCATTACATTTCGCTGCGCGGAGCTGCGTGCTTTCGTCCTTTCTCGTTTGCTATCGTTTAATTTCGTACAATTGAGTGATTTATTCGTGTCAGAAAAATAAAAAGAATTATGGACGAATTTCGACTTCCAAAATGAGGGTCGACGCCGCTCCCAGACAGACGCGTCGCCAAGTGTGTTAGCAGCCAAAGTGAACGCGCAAACGAGACGCAGCGAATGGTGTGGCGGCCATTCGGCGAGTGAAATAAAATAAAATGAAGGGAAAGGGCAAAACGAAATTAGAAGTTCAGCAAAAAGGACTCGTTTCGTTATGCTTCGTCGTATGTCACCGGGTGACATTTGCCGTTTCTGGTGACTGATAGTCGCCGCGGCCATAATAAAAAAAAACGACGCCCGACCGGTGCGGTGCGCAGTCGAGGGGTGCGACGCAACGTGAGACCTCAAGAAGGTCGAGTAACATTTTTTCGTATTCGTTTTTTAATGATATTTACAGGTTCTCTGGGGAATCTGAGAGGGTTGGAGTGGTTAACCCAAAGCATAATTTTTTTTTTAATTTGGGAGGCTCGATGGGGAGTTTTTTATTTAGGTGAGTTTTGGTAATATTTAAGAAACGATTATAAAAGAACTGAATCGCAACACACTTGAAGCAACAAAAACAGTATTGTTTTTATTGGGAGTTGTAAATAAATAGTAAATAAATAAAATAAAATAAATTTTGATGGTTTAAAATATCTGCTGTGTACTTTCTTCGTACTTTCATAAGGAGTGCGTCGAATAAAATTGTCCGTTACAAAAATGATGAAATCTTTTGAACCTGTAGTCCGATTTTTATGAATTAAAGTATTGAAGACCACTTTCTCTTAAAGTCTTGAAGGTCTTTGGCGTCTTTCTTGGTTACCTTCATCTCCCTTGTTACTAAAGCCCAGTATCTCTCGATCGGCCTTAGTTCTGGACAGTTAGGTGGATTGGCTTCTCTAGGTACCAAAATCACTTTATTTCGTTGGAACCACTCTAAAGCCGTTTTGCTGTAGTGACATGAAGCGAGGTCAGGCCAAAAAAACGTGGACACTTCATGTTGGCTTAAAAAAGGGAGCAATCTCTTTTGCAAACATTCCTTCACATATATTTCGCTGTTGATTGTACCCGATGTAACGTATGAGCTACTCCTTTTGCCACAACTGTCAAACAAGGAATTTCTTTGGGAATTTTGTCACTTTTTTGGACTTGAATTTTTCAGGAACATTTCCTCGAGAATCGGCTGTATAAAATTCCTGCCCAGGTAGCTGGGAAAAGTCCGCTAAAACATAAGTTTCGTCATCCATTATGCAGCACTCGAATTTCTTTACAAAATCTTGCGCCCGCTGTTAGCTCGTTGTTTTGCAGTTTCATTCTTGACAGCGTTTCGGTCTGGAACTTTCTGCACCATGTACATCTTCAGCCCAGCTTCCTTCTTAGTTCTGAGCACGAAAGATTCTGAGCAGTCAGCCTTCCTAGCCAATTTCCTTCCCGAAATGATTGGATCCTTCTTCAGAATGGTCACAACGTTCTTCGCCTTTTCATGATCATGTGGCCCCTTATTTTTACCAGAACCTTTCTTCCGATCAATACGCAGATCCTCCTTAAAGCGTTTAATAACAAGATAAATGGTTTTAGGGTTAGATCCTACCTCTTTGGCAATTTTTTTAAAAGACCACTGAGGTTGCTTTTGAAAAATTGTAATGCCATTCGCTTGCCATTTTCGCGTTAAATACATTTTTATTGAGTCTAACGGACGCATTATATTTTCTGACATTTAATTCAAAGCTACTAAGATACAAATTTTTTTAATTGAAATTTTCAATAGCACTGTAGGGGAAAAAATGTGATGGACAATTTTATTCGACGCAGTCCTTAAATGGTCTTTTCAGAAGAAAATTTACTGCATAACAAAACCTTTGTGTGCCCTATGGCTTCCTGCACCTAAAATTCATCTTGAGGAGACAAAAAAGTTGCTCAGCGTTTTTCCTGTAATCGGTCTTTTCTATGTCTAATGTTCGATACGCCACTCTCCGCGCTCATCAACGTAGCCGAATCCATTCCATCCAATCCGGCGCGCTGAACAATACAAATGACGCTATGAGGCGTCGTTTCATTAGATTGACAGCATGATTTAGTGTTTCGAATGCGCACCATCGACGCATTGGTGGGCACTGGGCAGCGGGCAGAAAATGCCGCGCGCACGGCTGACTGCAAGGGGCGGCCATGCTCGTGACTCAGACTCGTCTCATAAATTCGTAATAGCCAACAGCGAGAAACGAGAGGCGACAATGCAAACCAAATAAAGATGGCCGCTCAGCTCGCATGTTGCGTTGACATTTAATGTGTCAAATAAGGGTTAGACGCAGCGTCCCCCCTTTCGTTGCTGGGGGAGCATAGCAGAAGTGAGTGAGTAGTGAGTAGAAGTTGACGGCGCTGTTGATGCCAATGGTGACGATGCATCGTCATCGACATCGCGATGTCGTCAACAAAGCCGGGCAATGATAATGTTGGCAGCGTGTACGCTTCAAAGCGCCGATTCTCGACTGCTGATGTGCTGGTTGTTGTTGTTGTCTTTTCTGTTTGCTGTTGCGTCTAACGACTTTTATGTGAAATTGATATCCATGCGGAAGAGTGAGTGTAGTATTTAATATGGAACCAGCGCGCACTGCATCCGAATGCTGCTGCGTGTCGGCCGGTACGTGTGTGCGTGCGTCGGCCTGTGTGTACATAAATCTGTCACATTGCTTTCTTCGTTTTCCCATTTTTGTGCCTTTGTCACATAGATACCCGCACCGTTCCGCACCGCACCGCACCGCCTGGCGGCAGACGTTTGCCGAGCGCTGTCAATTCAAACGAAAATTATGATCCTGAAAAGTAGATTATCCTTGATTTATCGTCGCATCACTGCAAAGTTAAAAGCCGGCAAATGAAATTGCCTCACCAGGGAACACACACACATACACACGTATGCACTGCAATGTACAAACGCGTACGTGTGCACGCGGCGTGCGCGTCACTCACGCTTTCAATCCGCACGCTCGTCCGTCCGTCCATCAGGATGTGGTCCAACACTTTGCTTCGTCCATCTTCGCTCCTCTTTTGTCTATTGGTTTGACATTTCCCCGTAAGCATCACCTTGCCGCCATCCACCCATCCATGCGCGCTGCTTTCTTCGTACTTTCCTGTTGCCTATTTCGTGTACGTGTGTTTTTTGTTGCTGTCGTGCGTGCCTATAAATTGTGAAAACCCTCAGCGAGCAGAGATAAAAAGCCGTCAAATAGTTCTTCGCATTTGAGTGAAAGTAGCGGCGATATTTGCCATTGTGCTCGATCGCCATGCGCTCGGCTACTTTTTCCACCGCGCCAGGAAAAAGGATGCGGGGCGATAATAAATAACATTAAATGCGCTTTTGTTTCGTGGCAATTGATTTGTGTGCGTGAGAGTCTGTCATTTGGACTGAAAACTACTGCAATCAGCTAAATGCGGGCACGCCGGATTGCAATGCGCGCTGTGGACTTCAGTTGGGTAGATGGGAAATTTGTATGGCTGGCTTTTGCTGAGGAAGTTGTGGTGTTGAAAATGTTCAGGGTATGGGCGAAGGAGATCTGTGGTATTTGATATTTTTAATTGACTGACTTGGCATAGTTCAGACTATGCAGGGTATCCAAACCTCCCCCCCCCAAGCTATCAGCACCAATCATGAATCATGCATCAAGCCAACGCTCGTCGCTAATCTGCCATTTTGTGTCTTCAGCACAAGATCCAAACCGCTTTCAAATCTTCCATCACTTCGAATTCAACTTGGGTTTTTTGTTGTTTTTGTTTTCTGCTTACCAGTGTTTATTTATATTATTTTATTAAAATCCAATACACACTCACATCTCCGCCCATAATAAAAATAAATCAATCAGCAGCGTCGAATTAAACAACGAAAACCAAATGAAATCATTCCAGCCCGAAAATACACACACAACCAATGCTGCTTCTCCTTCCTGCAGACAGACTGGACGTTAACATAATTAAATTCATCACAAAAACGCGTATGAAGAGAAATGAGAAAACAACGCAGACGGCAAAACTTGGAAAAAACGAAATACATAAATGCACAAAATTGAAGTAGCAGAAGAGTTTCGTGTGGCGTTGCAATGCAACTGCAGCAAGCAGCACCAAACTCATTGGATCCTAATCCCCAATAACGAATTTAACCAATTTACTCAAATGCTAATTTATGGCCGATTGATCCCCAGGTAGCAAATGTGATTATTGTTGTTGGTGTTGTTGATGTGGTTGCATTCGTTCGAACAGCAGCAGCAGCACTAGCAGCAGGCGTACAAACTGTCTGACAAACGAACAGACAAACAGAGAGAGACGGACAGCTGGACAGACATGTCAGCAATCAACAAAAGCGACCAAAATATTCCAAAAACAAAATGAATGCCGCTGCAGCTACATCACTAACAACAACAACAACAGCAACAGGCGCGCACCAGCAGCAACCAACATGACAGCAACACACTTGCACACACGCCGCGCGACTATGACCGCCACTTGCAGCCTGCGCGGCCAACACGACTTGCAAATGAGTCAAGAGTCAGCGCGGCCAAGTTATGACAGCGCGCCGTGCAGCCGCGACGCGACACCGCGTCCGGCCTGACAGATGAGCAACTGCTGACATTTCATGCGGCCGAGTCTGCGCAATTATGGCCGCGACTGCACATTCGCCTCGTAGGCAACGGTGTCTGCCACATGCGGCCCGGCGTGTAGGCAGCAGCCGTCCGGCAAAATTTGCTGTCAATTGTAAAAAATTCGCCAGCAATTTGCGTACATTCGTCAATGTTCACCCGAAGAGGCGAAACCGTTGGCAAGGCAGCTGGTCGCTGTTGAGGCTAGCAATAACCAGTTATCAAGCATCTCTAACCACATCTGTGGCTTAGTTACTTTACAAAAGTTGTTTTCATTCTAATAATGAGACAATAGAAATATTGTACCTACTGAAAGTCGATGAATCGTCCTTATGCGAACAGGGAAAATTTAACAACAAAAAGTGTAGGAATTTCGAATAATCACCTCGGCGTGCATTAATCAATGGAATTTATTGACCGTTTCGACGAATCGCCGAACGAGTTGCCGCGCGCTCCGAAAATGGAAGAGGCCAGAAACCGAGCCGTGACCATAATGACACAAGCGTCAATCTAGGCGAAAATCAACAACGGCCACAAAGCGGCAACAGCCGAGACCCGAGACAACATTCAAATTAAGTGACCACAAAACAAACGGAGAAAATTAACCAAAGCGATTAAAGGGGAGCTGGTAGGGTTGCTGCGGAAAGGACTGAATGGCTATAGAAATCGATTAAAGTGATGGAGACGGCTGCGGCGGCACAGCACAGCACAGCACACAAAACAAAAACAATCACGAAAACTGTCAAGTTGCATGGAATCGTAACGAATTTCAACTGAATTGAATTAAAAGCATAAATTACGTAAAGGGGTTAGTCAGCTTGAGGGTGGCGGGTCGGGGGGGGAGACGAGAGCTTACGATATACCAAAAGCCGAAAGCATATAAATAATGATGAGTGTAAAGTTAATGAAAAGAAAGAAATAAATTCGTTATGTGGGGAAGTGCGGAGGAACGAGAAAGCGGTATAAAGCGGGATGGACGGTGAGTAGAAACATACAAATGAGTAGAAAAATATGTATCGATTGTTTGAATTGGAGATGCTACCAGACAAAGTAGAAATGCATTTAATGTACACTGCAGTAATAAAAATAGTCGGTTAGCAAACTCATAAGTTGTTGCTCTGAACTGGTTAGAGCTGACTGAATGAAACTTTCACAAAAGCACAAAACTAATTCATTATTGAAATGAATGAGAGAAGTATTGAATTTTTTATATCCTAAACTAATAAAATTAGAAGGGTGAAATTCGAGGATGTCGTAGTGTACATATTAGTCCTTAAGATATATTAAAAAAAAAACTATTAGAAATTTCCAAGGATATTCAAGGATAAAGTTTTAAAAGGACATTTTCAATACCTCTTCGTCATTTTTCACCAAAACATTAAATTTCCCAAGATTCTAAGGATTTTTCTCTTTCATTTGATACCCATATTGTTATTCTACAATGCGCTCAATTTTAAAAATATTATTTTTCAAATAAACATGTCCTTGAAATTTCAAAGTCCTTTAAAAAAAATCCTGACATCAGAGAGAAAAACTAAAAACGCAGTTTTACTACAATTGGCGCCCTAGTTTCGCGAGTATATAGATTTTTTCGTGTGTTTTGAAATTTTTTGATTTTTGTCGCACGGTGTAGCAGGTTTGCATTGCTCCTGCGAAGCTTTGCAGCTTAAAATTAGAGAACATCATTAAAAGTGTATGCAGCTTCTTTATGGCAACTTTAAAGCCGGACGCCAGTCAATTGCTCAGCCGATAGCCAAAGGCAGTCGCCACTGTTTGGCGTCGATTGCCAACTGTTAGCCGCAATGGGGCCAACAGGGGCTGCTGGCAGCGGGCAGTGGGCAGTGGTCGTTGCTGCTGTCCGCGTTGCATCTGCTGTTCGAATGCGAGTGTACACGCTTAATTTCGTAATAATCAGCGGTGTCCGCAGGCGCGAATGCATCGCCGTCGACCGTCAGCGCCACCAGCAGATAATTATGACGGGAAATAAATTGCGCATGATTGCTTGATTGGCGATTTATTGTCTCACACGCAAACATGTCAGTACATATATAAATTTATGTTTTTATTATTTATGTATGTATGTGTGTCTCTATATATTGGATTGGAATTTAGTATAGAAAACCTATAGGAAAATCCTACTGAACTGAGGCACTCATTCAATAGAAAGAAAGCCTGGTTTGATTGGATACTTTTGAAAATTACTCGAAATGAAATATATTCTTAAAACTGAAATTTCAAAGTTAAGAAACCAAATCGCTGCTTCGAAATGCGGTATCGAAATATGTAAATATTTTTTATAATTAATTTCTTGAGTTATTATTCATTTAGGTTATATTTTGTATAACTTTTCGAGTCTATTTCAGCCATGGACCCATCAAACTGTAATTAAACGCGCATTATGAAAATTAAAAGCTTCGCCGCTGTGAATGCGCGCCGGCATTAGGTCATCGGCTCGGAGAACGTTCCCTGCGGTCGCTTTTGCTTCGCTGACATCGCCATATCAAAAGGCCATTCGTCCATTTGTCATGTCAGTGTGGAAAACCCCTTTCGATGATTTTATTTATGGTGCACGTACGCGCTGACTTAACGAAAATAAACTAAGCAACGCCATCGATACACAAAATACGGCATTGGGAGAGGAGCCGCAATCGAAAGCAACTAATCAAATTTTGACAATAAAATCCACCTCTCCAACTGCTCCACGCTGAGTGAGTGAGCCAGCGACGAATGGCGGAGCGGCCGCGGCGCAGGCAGAGCATTTGGTCGTCTCGGAGTGACAGCTCGACAGAAGGGAGCGAACATGGCGGCCTGAACCTAATGAAATGCGCCTTTGCCGTGTCATATCAACAAAATTAACGCTAGGAGAAATAAAAGGAACGAACAGACACACACACAAACGCAAACATCCAAACGCATACACAAGTTGTGAAACAATGTCACGCAATTTAAAAGAAAATGTCAAAAATTGAGTGATTTACAAGCAGCCAGCGGACGCACAGCAGCAATTCATCGCCGGGCCGTGTCGAGCCGCATGCAGGCAGCCGAGCAGCATTTGCCGCTTGATGTCGAGCATTTCGCCCGAAAGGAGTTCATAATTTTATGTGTGCCCGCTTCTGACTGTTTGGAGAACACATATTTTACGTTCCTTCATTCTTTTACCAAAAATTTTTATCACATTCTACTTTGTGTCAGTCGCATAGATCAGCAGTAAGAACAGCAACAGCAACAACAACAACACCCGCAACATAGACAGGAGAAAGTGTGCTGATGAAGCCAAACAGCAGCGCGCAGCGTGGAGGATACGAAGCCAGTGCGAGTGGTGCGCGACGAGGTGCGTGCAGGCTGCTGTTACAAATTAGGCAAATTCGGAAAATGAAATTCCTTTGCATTTTCAAAACAGTGAAAATAGAAACAAAAGACTCTGGACAAGGACATTTTTCCAAAAAGGCCAAACCGGCAACGAAAGGACGAAAAGGCGATGTCACGCGGTGTGACGCAAAGTGCTGGTGCGTTGATGCATTGTCAGCTGGTGGCGGCGGTGTTGCAATTTATGCAACGCACGAATATTGTCGCATGCGTTGGCGTGCAGCAGAAGTCAGAACAAGAAGAAGAAGAGGCAAATGCAGCCGTGCAAGTTGCTCATATATTACGTCAAGCACTGCTTGAAGTCTAATTAAGCAGAACGACGCTGACTCGATGAGGACTCGCGGACTCGCGGACTCGGTCGATCCGAATTCGAGTTGGGAAGGAAGCAGTGGCGGCTTAAGGCGCTCGATGGCCCGGGGCGGCGACGGCTGAGGGGCCCCCACAAACGGTGCAGAATAAGTTTGCGTACAAAACTAATAACTGGAATTTCCGGTTATGCTTTTTAATTTTTATTTTGAAAATTTGTATTTCATTGAACAGTAAATGGACAGTAAAGGGACAAATTATTTTGAAACGTATATGTGCTTGAAATTTTATAGAAAGCAATACAATCCCAGAGAAAAAATGAAAAATGGATAAAAGGATAATCTTACTAAATCTTTCCAAATTTGATAAAAACCTTCGTGAAATTAGAAAAACTTTTGGGAGAGCAAACTCGTCATTTCAAAAAGCCATCTTAAAACTAAGAAAAAACAGAAAATCTTGCTTCGTTACTGCGATCTGGCCATTATTTTAAGCAACCCGAGCAGGAGGATTAGATTGTTTTGCGATCAGTGCATCATTACACTACTGACAAGTAACTTCCCCAAAGGAAAGTTGTAACAAATTACATTTTTCGACCAAAACATCATACATTTTCGAATATTTTTTTATGGATAAAAAAAATGATCTCCCCTAGTTTTAAAATCTAAGATGAGAGATATATTATTATTATATATATTTTTTGAGCAAATATATTAGTTGAGAAAATATTAAGCCTAACATCAATAGAATTGAAAGAAAAATTACAAAGTTATGATACAGTGAGTAAAAACATCAACTTTACATTTATTACACTGTGCGAAAAAATTTTTTTTGCCAAGACCTATCCAAATTTGGATATAGACGTGAAACTAGAGATCATTTATAGTAATCTGGCATAGTCAGTTTTTTATTTTCTGGCCCAAAGTCCTTTTGAAAAACTTTAAAATTTTAAGGACATACACATTTCAAATATTTGTTTAAATATATGCGGTTGTGCAATGATGGAAATATGGGTATCAAATGAAAGTCATCCTTTTAACTAAATTTTCAATTTTGAAGTTTCAGGACCAAAATATGTCAGGTAGGGAAAACATACATGATTTGGATTTCAGTCTGTAGATTCATACATCTAAATTTTATTCCATTTCAAAGTTCCAGTCTAGAAAACACTTTTATTTTTAGGTGAATTTTTCGTGTCGAGTAGTTCAGAAATGTACAGAAATATTTTATAAAACCCAGTAGCAGTAGCTTACTTACAAGGAGCATAGAATTGCTTTCGTAAAAGAGTCTATCAAAGAAGAAAACCGGATTTCCGGGACGATGTGTTGTTATCCAACCAATAATTATAAAAATAATAATAATAACTGTAAATTTGTTTGACGTCTACAAAGTTTAATGAGGTTAAGTAATTGCGTAATTCGCACTAGTTTACAAGCAAACTCTAAGATTGCGATATTTAATTTTTAACTTAGAATTTTGTATTTGCACACTTTGCACAAAATTTTAAGTTAAAAATTAAATATTGCAATCTTCGAGGGAAAATTTTTTGAAAATTTGCAAACAATCGTTATTTAGAAAGGATGTTTTCTTGCTTTTATTGAACTGAATTTGTTATTGCAATTTGTTAAAGTCAATTGTCGATACTGTGTCTCTTTCAATTGATAAAAGTGACAAACCACCTTTCAACAACCATTGTGGAGCGCAAATAGTTTTTTACAAGTTTCAGTTTTGAAAAACTTTAAATTTTTATATACAAGCTTCTCTCGGGTCCTCCGGGACGGTCCGCCCCTCCGCCCCCACCCGTTAAGCCGCTACTGGAAGGAAGCAAGTCCTTGTCGATTTCAAGTCCTTCAAGTCAAGTCCTTCGATTTTCTTTAATTCAATACATAAATATTTAAAATATCTCTAACTAATTATGATTCTGACCTGAATTTCGACATTGAATAGAATTTTGAATTGCAAAAATATATTAATTGTTTATCAATCACCCGTGTGTCTTCAGATAATCCATGAATGAATTTCTATATCTTTCTTGAATAGTGAGTTGGGATCATTTCCAAAGGTAAAAGTTTTACTCTCATAGGTTCCTATATTTATTATTGCTAGAATCGGGATTCGAACTCATAATCCTCTGACTGATCATCCAACGCACAAACCGCTGAACCACGACCACCGATAACTGCAACAAACTTTATTCTACTCAAGTAACTGCATAGTCTACATGCAGTAACCGGACTGTGCGTCCAACTCGCTCCGCGGCACACGCATCCTTCGCTCCCAAGTCAGTGGGATACAAATTTCGTGCACGTTGTGCGAGCCATGTGAAAATATGAAAATTGTGATGATTTACATTGCGTATAGAATATTTTTTGTTAGGGCATTTTTCCCAAAAAAAAGCTAGCACAGCACGCCGAAATCTGTTGAAAATTTTTATGTACCGCTGCCGCTCTTGACGTCTGCAGATGAAAATGAAAATTATCAGATTTATGGGACTCTCAGCCATTGAAATGCCATCAACGCCTAATGCATTGTGCCGCGCTGCAGCGAGCGGCTCGCACTGTTCTTTCTTTTATCTTTGACGCTCTCAATGGCATTGTTGTTGTCGCTGGCTGACTGGAAAGCATTTCTCCATGGTGCCTAATAATTTTATGATGCACATTTCCGTCGGCCGCGTAATTACTGTGACTGCGTTTGTTTCCATCTTTAGGAGATTTATGATTTTTCCTTTCTTCGTTCACATTTCGGTTATGTGCCTCAAATTTCTTTATGATTGGTTTCAACATTTCCAAGATGGCTGCGACGATGTGGCGAGACTATTATTATTAGTTGTAAGCCATATTTCGGCATAAGTTCCCATCATTTCTGAGTTGATGTTGGAGTCTGTAAATATTTTAAATGGGGCAGAGATCGTCACAATGAAGGACGGCGGCGTAAAGGGGTTTCGACGCTTCAGAATTTGAGAGATATTTGGAAAAAAGGTCTGGAACACCAAATGTAGCCGTTGTGAAGCGAAGCTTAGTGCGTTGGAGTACGAGAAGGTTACGAGTTCCAGCTCTATTAATACCACCGATGAAGTAGTGGTGAAGCCACATAGGACGCAATCTTGAGATGCAGGAAGTTTTTCTTTTTTATAAACAAAGGGATCTTTTTTATTCTTGCAGCTTCAATTCTAGATCATAAGATCATTCAATTCGAGATCATAAGGAGGAAAATATATATTCGGGTGTCTCCTTTCCTAAGCATTGACAAAGCCTCTGAGAGGAAATCGCAGAGAAGATTTTCTCTCGCTCTTTCAAACACATTGTCAATCATTGTCATCAATTCATCGTCATTTGATTTCAAGTTTGCATGTGACCGCTCAAATCAGAGAAAACTACATTTTGTTTCTTATGTACAACAAGAACAACAACAACAACCCATAAACCTGTTGCATAACACACGCACACACACACACATTGAGTGCGCTGAAAGGCTGCTTCGCTGATTCGCCAGCACCATTTCGCACCTTACGTCGCCATCTGGGAATATGTATTGCAGCCAGAGCCACAGCCTCGTCCAGATCCACATCCATATCTGCCCGCTGCCGCTGCCCGCCCCACTCACTTGGCCGCCCTCAACATCAGCGCGGCAATGACAAACGAAGAAATAACACACGACGAGCGACGATTGTCGGCTGCGGAGCTGTCGTGACCGTTGTTAGCGTTGTTGCTGTCGCCCGCCGCGGTATCTGTTGCCGTCGCATGTAAAACGCGCCGCAATGCGTTGTGCCCATTGCAAGCGGGTGTGGGTGTGTGCTGGGTGTTGTGTCGGCAATGCAGTCGATGTCAATTAAATTACGTGAACGCATACGGCACCAGCTGGCCGAGCGGAGCAGGGGGCATCGGGAACTTGTTGCGCGCACTGTGCTACACTCGCATTGTGCTTTCGATTTTCGCGCCGCATTCAAAGCGTTTTGACAGCTTCGCAACTGCTGTCCGGCCGTTCAGTTGTCTAGCGCACCGACACCGGCAGCGGCACAAGCACAGGTACAGGTTGTACAGCTGTCACAGCGATATCCTTTTTCGCCATGTAATATTTACTTTTAGCTGCAAACTCTAATGCGGCCCGTCAGCCGACGCGGCGCGCTGAATGGCGATCGATCGGCGGCTTGCCGCGTGGAAGGTGTCAGCGCATTTTCACACACTTTTCCATTGTGTGTTTGTCCCCCACAAGTTGGCTGACAGCGTCATAATGGCGGACAAACATGCAGTTCATGCGCGTCTTTCTCGCCGCCCGACAATCGACAGCGCTGCCGGCTCACCGGCCTTCCGCCGTGCTGCAAATAATAAATGCGAAACGTCAAATGCCAACGCGGTCCGCTCGAATTAATGAATGAACACGCCCTGTAAGTTGCTCTGCCCCCTCCTCCCCCCCCCCACTGCACTCCTGTCGCGCTGTCAATGTCGCTGCCAGTGCTTTGTACAAGTTGTTTGAGTGTTGGCTGAATGCTTCATGTGTTTTGTTTTTTTTTTTTTTATTGTAATATTTTCAGTTTAATTACGCTCTCGATTTTGTGTTTTCAGGTGCAAGATCTAAGTGCAACAGATACGGAAGCCATTTATTGCGGCATTGCCAATCAGCAAAGCACTCGAGTTGTTCTTAAAGTAAAATTTAAGATATTTTGGATATGCAGGATTTTTTTTATTGTGGATAGATTAATGATTTTAAAATAATTTTCTGGGTTTTTTAATGTGAATGTAAGGTAAGATAGAATTTTAAATGAACCAACCATGCTGTACATGAGACTTGATGCTTGAATTGCAGGTAAGGTTTTTTGGGCTTTCCATAGCGAACTACATATATCGCACACCCACTACAAAAGTGACACAACTCAAACTTTTTAATTTTTCAGGAAACGCAAAAAACTGTTTCGGAGCTGAATAAATATTTTTTTTAACCCTCAATTTTAACCTAAAATCACGTATCTACCCACCCTGAGTCCCCGGGACTCACATTTTTTGTTTACGAAATAATGCAATATCTAATAAATTTTTATGTTTTTTTATTTTTTTGTAGGCCAAATTAAGACCTCTTGTTACAGATTTCATTCCATATCTTTACATTACTCTAATAAAAATTCACCTTTTTATGGACAGAAAAAAAATACTCTAAAAAACATGTACTAAACATTTTATACAAACAAAAGAAATAAATAAATTATCAAATAAATTATTTTTACATAAATAACTTAAAAACAAAATAACTATTCAGAAAACAAACTTAAAGTAATACTTCATTATATAAAATAAGAAAACGTGCAGTAGGTTGAATTACATATGTTGTGCACATACCTCACAAGCCTTTTTGGCACAACTAAGGCAAATTGTTATTAGCAAAACTTCTCAGAGGGTTAACACTCTCAATTCGTGAACGTTTTGCAGCCTTTTGGCATCCTAAAGTTAAATTAACACGATAATAAAAATATCTACAAGTACAATTTTTGTAACACAAAACACCACCCTGAGTCCCCGGGACTCACTCCATGCCAAAACTCAGCCTTGTAATTGTAGTGCGCTAACTTCCGATCGTCTTCGCTTTCTGTGCGACCCTGTACGAAGGTATACGAAAGCTGGACACCGTAACACAAGAACACAACCTGCACCAGCTTATTAAAGTTCGTAGTGAGTCCCCTGGACTCAGGCTGGGCGATTGAGGGTTAAATAATGTATGTTATGTATAGAAAAATTAGTAGAAAATTCCTACAGATTATGCTTTAGGATAAGTTACAAATAATTTTTTTATTTTACGCTAGAAAATCCAAAATTTTGAGTTGTGACTTTTTTGATGATATTTTAATTCAATAATTACCGAATTATTTTAAGTTATGTCGCTTTTGCTGAATTTAATAATTATAACTAAATGACAGTTAAAAAGTTGAACGACAAGTTTTGAAAATTCTAATATAAATGAATTTTTTTATTTGAAAATATATACGAAAATTGTCACATTTTTACTTAAAATTAATTTCAACAAAAATTTATTTTGTCAAAAGTGTCACAATTTGAATTAGGACTCTTTTGCATTGAGCTGCAGCGATCAAATAGCATCAAACTTCTCGACATGAAGAGAGACCTAACTGTATTTTGGCAACAGTTAACAACAACAAAATATACTGAGCTTTTGCTTATTGGTAGATAGATGCATTGTGCACAGTATTAACACATAAACTCGAAAACTAAAAATGTTGAGTTGTGTCACTTTTGAAGTGGGTGTGCGATATCATATATATGTATATATATATCTCCAGTGGCGTCCTCAGGATTTCGGGAAGGGGGGCATATTAAAAAAACAGTTTAACGCCATTTTTATACTTTCATTTTTGCGTATTATTTTGAATACATGTTGCATAAAATCGTACATATGTGCATACATACATATATGTATACATACATATACTAACATAAAATTCTTAAAACGAAAAATTCAAGTGACACGTATTTTTAAGTCATAAAATCCCAACTAAAAAATTCAAGTTTGTTTTAAGTTATTAGTTAAATTTTGAAAACTTCTTCTAGTAGAATTACGAAAAACTCAAAAGACCTATTTCAAAAAGCATAACACACCAGCTATGTAAAATAAATCCAAAAAATAAAATATTAAAATGTATGACGTTCTGAAATTTAATTATGATAAAGGTGACCATGTTTTCCATGCTTACACACAATTCACCAAAAAAATGTACCTGCATTTTTTCAAATTTCAACAGACAATGCAGGGTTGGCATGAAGCCTGTGTTTGACTGCGAGAACAAGTGCATTACTGATTTTTGTATTCATTTATTCTTAACCTTTCTGCAGGCATCCGGTTCTGGCCAGACCACATCGAACTTCGGATCCACTTTAGTAGTGTTGTAGTTAAGCTATCGAGCTCATATTTCATGATATCCTCAACTGATGCTTTCTAAGCACAAAAACCAGAACCATGGCCTCGCCAGACCATGGTGTATTTTCATACAAACTTGCCAGTTAGTTAAAATTTTGTTTGCTATTTCCCACGTAATTATTGTCAGAATGGCTTAAAAACATTTTTTCGTTTGTTCCTTATTCAGTCCTTTACGGAGCATAGGACTTCAACTAGACTTTTGCATCTGACTCGATTTGAAACCCTTATTTCGTGCCATCCCATGTAATCGTGACTTAAGTTAGTTGGCGTAAAATCTACCTGGTCCAAGTGTTTTTCACTCGCCTTGGCTTTTATTTTCTTTTGGGTTAGTAAATTATTGTTTTCGTTGGAAAATATTGTCTGAACATATTCAAAATTAATATTTATCCATTGTACTCATGGTTATGTACGTGTTTTGGTGTCAATTCAATTACATTCCAGAAGTGAAGGAAGTATTTGTTGTCTTGTCGTGTCTGGTTTTTTATCAATTGGATTCTTTTCTGTGGCAGAGAGGGAAGGAAGGGAAGGCTGTTTGAGGATTATGTAGGTGGACATTGTTTTTGAACCTCGACACTGGAGTAAAAATCAGAGAGGACAATTTCTCTGAAAAAATTGCCTAAGCAATAGCGGAAACCAATGTTTAAGAGCAATAAAATTAAGAGATTAATTAATTTGCTGCTAGAGGTAATGTGTGGCTCTGAACAAAACGAAGCTTCTGATACTGATAGAAAAAATGGTCGTTTAGATAGTTCAATGTGAAGATAGCGACGACGAAGGCGATAAAGAAAACGGCTATTTTAACCTGAACAATAACATGTTGAGCATGTTCTGCATGTTTTTCTTTGGCAAAGCAGTTCAGAATTGTTAACAGTTCAAGGAATCCAGAAATAATAATAGATATATCAAAACGCGATTTTTATGTGTCCAATGTAAAATCTCAATGTGTTTGAGTCATGTTACTGAATTATATCGTTGCAATAATTGCATTGGTCAAGCAGTTGAAGCAGATTTACATTTATAAAATTTCTTTCTTTTCCTTTTTTTTTGGATTTCAAAATTAATTCATTGAAGTTGAAACTCGCTATTTACTTAATTATTCTAGTATATTTGTACCGTTTTACGTAAATAAAATGTAGGCAAGCAAACGAAATCAATGTGTTCACACTTTCTGGTTTTTTTATATCCTTAACAATAATCCTCGACTATCCTTTTGTTTACATCATGGTCTGGCCAGATCATGGGCGCTACTACTAGGTTTTAAGTGGGTGATCACAGAAGAGGTAACGAAAATAATAAAAATGTTTGCAGAATTCCATATTGTTACATCAAATCACATGTTCCTCACATGTTTTTGATCGCTAAGCTTCCTTAAAAGAAGATTTGTTCAATGAATATCTTTTTAAAAAAATTTCAATAATTAGCTATCGAATGTTAAGATTGAAATTGCAGCATTTCAAAAAACGCCCACCAAGTGAGCGCCTTCGCGTCTTTGACAAATACCCACACGGTGTTACATTTGCATACTTGCTTGCAGATATGTGTCTGTGTCTGTTAAACGTTCACACAAGCTTCCAGTGGCGTGTGAAACGCGTTGCATGAATATTCGTATCGATCACTTTGTTGTTGTTGTAATTTATTGTAAATGAGGCCATTTATTAGCTGCGAAAGAAAAATATTGCTTGTAACTTTTTTTGGGTAACTTTCAAGTGAGCAAATTGAAAAATTTTAATTTTGAGTTATTAAACTCAATGAAAATATTTCATCATTATACGAATTAATATGCACAAAAATTGAGCGGCTAAGAAATTAAACTAGTTTCACAAAAACAAAAACCTAGCGAACAAAACAGGGAAAAAAAGAATAACGTTATACTTAAAAATAACATCGACTACGGCCGACAACAGCGCCGACAGCGCAGCTTCCATTGCCGGCGAGTTTCGAATTGAAATCAACATCGACATCGAAATCAACATCGGCGGCGTATATCAATATGAAAAATAACAAATCAAACGCTAATGTTCGTAATAAATGAGCATGTCAGAGGTTCTTAAATTTATAACCTGGATCAATAAGAATAACGCCCCAATCAGTAGCAATAAATTAACGTAAAACAAAAATGGAAAAAACCAAAAAATCACAAACACACCCACACACACATACGAACGCACACATACTGGCCGACGACCGATGACGGGCGAGCGGCGTGTGGAGTGTCCAGCTTGTGCGGCATCATCGGAACTCACTGTACTAAATATACATGTGACATATGTGTCCAGTTTGTGTGTAAATGATCCTCGGCGGCACTCAACTGTCTCCTGGAAGACGGTATAAAAATCAGCTGGAAAAATTGAGCCAAGTTTTTTGAAAAAATTTTACGTTCAACTGCTCGGTTTGCGTATTTAAAATTTAAATTTATGAAAATCAGCAATTTGCTGGCCACGATCTCTTGCGACGCCCATTGTCGTCGTCTTCTTCTTCTTCGTTTGTGATTCGAATTGAATATTGAAAGACTTCAAATGAAGCCACCAGTAGTTCAGAAGCATTAAAATCTGATTCCCCGTAATCGATTGCGACGACAAAACCCGTCAGACGGCCGCTTGAATGATTTATATAAATTATGACCGAACCATACTAATGAATCTAATACGGCCAAAGCACATTAATTAACGAAAGCCAAAAGCTGCAACAACAACCAACAATCAACACGATGACTGTTTAATACAGAAAAACAAAAACTAATAAAAATTGTCGACATCAAAGCATTAATGAAACAAAGCAAAGCCATCGCCAGCACAATACAACACAATCCAAGCCAATAAAAATTATTATAAAGACTAACAACTGTGAAGAGAGGAAAACATTCAAATGGCGACCTTAATAATTAAACCTTAAAACAAAAACACAAAAAACAACAACAGCAACAACAACAACCGAGCGACGACAGAAAGACTTTATCAAAAATTCCGTATCCAAGTGACATGAGCGATTCAAGCGAGCGACGAGCGGCCCACAGCAGCCGCCGCTGACTGGGCGCTGCCCAGACATGGTTTTCCATTTGCGTTCGAGACGCGCTTGATCAACGCCATCGACGCGCTGACACCGCGCGGTGTGGGACACCGTAGCGGCGCGGCGGCATCTCTGCGACTCACTAAAGAAAGAAAGAGGAAAAGAGTGTGTATGATAATTTATGAAACATAAATAACAAAATTAAAATACAAATCATTTGTTCGACGACAGTTTTTGCGTCGCGCTGCACAGCCGCTTCAGTTTTTCGAGCTTCGAACGCAGCCGCAGTTGCCATCGCTGCCATTGTTGTTGCTGTTGTTGACGGCATGAGTAAGCGAACGCGTAGTGGATGCTGGCGATGGCCGATGGCCGATGGCGACGAGGCTGACGCTTATGGACGCTGACGTCGTTGCATCAATGACACGTCGATGTTGACTCTGATTAACACGAACAACAGCGGCAATTACAACAACACAAGCGCTATAAGAAGCAAAAATCAACAGAGAAAGTAAGCGATTGCCATATGCAACGCCACAGCGGAGCGTTGAAAATCGATCTTGCGCACTTAACAAAATATTTAATGCGCGCGTTTTAGATATCGGCCATTATCGCCTATTAACGGTTTTTGGTCATTTTTCATATTTTAAATATTTGTGGAGATTATTTTTGGCGGATATTTGACAGGTATGGCAGAGCAGCATTGTGTAGGAGTAGTTACTAATTTGGTTTCATAGAGACTCAAGCATCTCTTCCACCGACTCAATAACCGACTCGGGTTTTCTTGAAAACCCGAGCTGAGCTTTGATTCCAAATACTTTAGAAGGATGCCTCAAAATTCTTAGTTTACCAATTCGCTGAGAATTTGTAGGGTGACAAGAATATGTTTTATTTTTTTTAATATTCCAGCGATAAAGAAGTTGACTCGATAACTTTACTACAGCTCAACGAATTAAATTCTCGAGCAAAATTTTCTTAACTTTGTAAACCATGTGGCAGACCACCCCAACGCAGTATTGCAGATCGGCACAATTAAATTCAATTATCGCATTTATTACCTCGAAATCACCTGAAAGACTAACCCAATTTTGCTCACATTTACTAATTCCATGTTTGCATTTGACTACTGCAAATATGTGAATAAGGAATTGAGAGTCATGGGGCTCCAGTCCAGTGTGTGTGTGTGCAATACTTGGGCAATATTTAGGTAAGATCACAAAATAATTAAAACGAGCCATGGAACGCAAACACGGCCACTTGCAGCACGTTGGGAAAGACGACTTCCCATTATATCCGCTTTATCTGGGCAAATATTGGAGGTAATTACGGAACGCTTGTTTGTACTTCATTTCCCTTCAGTGCGTGGTCTGCGGCTGCGAGCTAATTGCGTGTGAAGTTGCCGTCTTTATTGCTGAAGCGATAATTAATTTTTCCAATTATTGCTGAGCGCAAACACAGAAATTCCTCAAGTCGAGTTGCGCGCATCCGGTGCGGCGGCGAAGCGATCGAGCGCGCGATCACGTTTTGGGGTTTGTGCGTGGCGTAAGGGGAGACGCTGCGATGCTCTTGAGAAATGTCAAAATGGTACTTGAGTGGCGCTTTTGAAATGGAATCATTTTAAAATTTCAATATTAAAATTTTTGTTGTTGAATTTTTACGCTAGCCAGACAAAAATTAAAAGTGAATTCAAATTAAATACATTAAAAATATACAAAAAATATTGAAAATTTCAACATTAAATCGAATGTTAAAAAAGAAATGAACTATTAAACAATTAAACTATTTAATTGTAATGTTTTAATGAAAAAACTGCTATTTAATCAAAGTTACATTGTTAGTTCTCTGAATAGTCGACATTATGTGCGTAAATATGTGCGTATATTATGTACGATTTGTTGTTATTTAAGTTAGCAAAATCACCTGTCATTGGCTAAATGTCATTTGACACGCACTTTTCTGTTCGAGCTGCACGCATTGCCTGTAATTGACATAAGGCACATGAATTGCTTTGAATTTAGACGTCAAAGTTATGTCACAAAACGTTGAAATGTGTCAAAGTGCGGCGCCAAAAGTTGGAGAACGGGGTGGAACTTGAATATTAAATATGGCAAATAATGAAACTTCGAATTAGATTTGGTTTTGTAGGCCATTGGGATATAAAAGTTGTAGACGACGGGAGGGTTTCGGGTGTTTAGTTTAGTTTTTTGAGTTAAGAGTCTTGCGGGCCATTCCTGGTTTAGAAAGTTCGAACTGATCGGGAGTCTGGTTGAGGCCATCGAGTTTTCGAGCTGTTTCGAGTATCCTAAAACCATTCGCATAGTGCCAAAGTTCAAACGGTTCGATTTACTAGGGAAGGTTGAAGGTCCAGAAAATTCGATTGTTCAGATTTTAGTACTACAAAAAAACTGTAGTTATTTGCAGTATGCAAATAATCCGCAAAATTGTAACTGTGGTATTATCCGACCTATCCAAATAGTCCGCATTTCGAATCCGGTACCCAACCGATTAGTTAAATATTTCGGTTAGTTCAACGGTTCGGTTAGTTAGCGACTCTAATATAATTTTACTGCTCGATAATGCAATGCGTGCGAAAAGCAGAATGATTTATGGGGGGAGGGGGCGGATTTGTGTTAGTGGAACCGAGGTAGCAACGCATAATAGCTCCGTTAAAGTGTAATCGCTGTTCGTTTTGACAGCAAATACGTCAAACAATGCGTTCGAACGTGTATCGCTCACTCCGTCCAGAATGGCCTGGAACAGTGGAGCACACAGGGGGTTTTGGGAGTTGAAACCCCCTAAATACAAAAATTGCTAGTAAAACATATGTTTTCAAATAGTATTGAACTCAAAAGTTGGACAAAACCCCTTATCTGTACCCCCACAAATTGGAACTCCTGTGTGCGCCACTGCCTGGGACCATCTAGCGGCATTGGGTTTAATAAAAAACACTTGTGACATGTTTGTTTCATTTGCATGGCACACGTCGATTCCAACAATAACAACAACAACAACAAGTTCACGGTAGTCTACACGCCAATTTACCCAACGCCAACTCTTTCCCTTTGTCGCGCCGAATTTTGCACGCACTTTACGCCACGCAACATTAGAGTTGCCGTTGCTTTGTTTCTGCTTCAAAAAACAAAAACAAAACAAACACACAGCCAGCTCTTGCAACGATTTGTACTGCCAGGCGGCAAAGGCCTGTTCGCTACAAATGACACCTCCACCGTCCGGCCCCCTTCCACTCCGCCGCTCTGTGCACTAAAATGCATCGACTTGTCGCTAACGCACTGTCGGTCGGTGCGCGGGTCTTTGCCGCTGCTCAGGTGCTGCCACTGTTGCGCTGCTTTGTTGGAGCACTGTCGCACTTTATTGTTTCGTCGTTGGACGTTGCAATGCTGTCGTATGCGAAGTTGCATGTTGCACTCACTTGCCGGCCTTTCACTGCCCTCCACACTACAAGCTGCATTTTTTTATTTAGCCATTTTTTCGCTCATTTCACTGGGAACTGAGCATATGTGTGTGTGTGTGTAGCTGCGCGTTTTGTGTAAATTGTCGAAAATAATCGAACATGCGGTAACCTTAAGCAGAAATTAACCTGTTGGCTTCAGCAGCGCAAATTTCAACACGTTTTGTCAAAGGTGACCAATGGCCTCTGTGGTCATCAGAAGTAAGAAAAAAGTTGACGGCTTAGAAAAAAATTAGAAATATTAGAAATATGTAATGTAAAGAAATTTTGTCCTTTCGTCAAGAATATTTTTTGAGAATTTTTTTTATTGAATATTTATGCGATTTCTGCAGCTTTTATTTAGTTAGTTTTATACATTAACTCAAGTTTATTGTTATTTAACTAACTCTTCACACCTGCTAGATAGTTTCTTACATTAACTCAAGTTTATTGTTATCCAACTACCTCTTCACACCTACGTTAGACTCAGTGAGATTTAGTCTTGGGAGATGTGCATTAAACTTCACTTGCTTCTCTCAACCATCTCATTAAAAAATGCTCAGTAGTTCCAACAATTCGCATTTGATTACAGGTCCAGTCATTCCAAATGTCAATTAATGTACACTAGTCAGAATAAGTTTGCGTACAAGGGTTACATAGTTTTTTCATATGAAAAATAAATCACTTAAAGTAATTTTTCAAAAACAAAATATTTTTTATTTTTTCCATAAACTTAGTTCTTTTATTCTATTAAGATAATAATAACAAAAACGTGACCAAATTGTAAAAGAAGGGCCAAAAACAAAAAGGTGTTATGAATTCACCTCAGAAAAAGTTTGCGTACAAGATAAGGTTATGTAGCAAAAATTTAATTTAAACTAAGTTTTGTCCAAAAATTAATAACTTCTTGGACATGCTTCTCTTATTGGAACTCCCTGCAAAAGTTTCGGAATAAATTTTATTAAATTATGTGTTTTTTCAGCTGTTCTTTTTTTATATCCTTGAATTGTTATATTTGTTTACTATATGGGTATTCATTTAAAGGTGTAAAAGCCTCGCAAACCTCGTAAACCGTATAAGTTTACCATTGCGTAAATAAGTTGTCAAAATTTGTATAAAAATTTATATACGCGCATCGGATAAGTTTGCGCAGCAATTTCATTGTGCAAACAATGTGCGCAAGTTTGCGAGGTTGTGAATGCAACCCTGCCAAATGGTCAGCTGATTTATTTTATTGTTCAATGTGAAAAAGGAAATTGCTTGCACGAACGCAGGCCATTGAACACTTCATCATATTTTATTAGATTAACGATAACATCAAACGTTGTTCGGCTGACTCGCACAATTTGTCTAAACCTGTTTTCATCCAAATGCGGCAAAACGTTTCTTAAAAAGTCTTGCGATTTTGTAGGGCTTTCTTCCCAAAATTTAAGAAATTTCACTTTTTCGCTAATTCTCGGCATTTTAATTTTATGATTTTGACAACTAAACAGCTGATCGATAAAGAGCATATACACAAAACATTTATATGTGCGTTCGTATAACACAGTGCGTAAATGTATAAATATATGCGGTAGGTAAACTTATCTGCTTAAATGAATACCCTTTATATCTTTGAAGATGGAGTGTTGTTGGGCTCAGGGTTCAAGTAAACCCTTATATATTTAATTAAATGCACGTTAGCTGACTAGGGAGGAACTTTTTCAACTTTTTTGAGCCAGTTAATAGCAAAAATAGCTTCAAATCGTATGCATTGCGCCTTAAGGTCATCGTAAAGTTGAAAAGAAATGTTGGAACCTGATCCAAAATTTTGAAACCTTAGCTTGCATAAGCTTTTAGAATATGTAAATAACCCCTCGGAAGCATTTTTGAATAAAAAAACCGCCTGCTCTCTCCTTTTCCCGACATGCAGCCTCATACCATATCCCCACATATGCTATGCTTCACTGTTAATTTCAAATGTTTGTTATTAACAGGATCCTCTTCAAATTAGTTGATGCCTTTTAATGCCAAATATGCCATCCATTATCAGATAATAATGAATCGTCCCACTTTCTATAGATAACAACACATCGTCCCGGAAATCCGGTTTTCTAGACTCTTTGATGGACTCTTTTACGAGCAATTCTGTGCTCCTTGTAAGTAAGCTAAATATGGGCTTCTTACATGCTGTTATGTAGGGGAAATATGTTTCTTTCATGACTTTTCTTATAAAGTCACTGCAACTAGGTTTTATAAATATTTCTGTACATTTCTGAAGATATTGGATGCAACTAACCTAAGATTATGATGCACTGATCGCAAAACAATCTAATCCTATTGCTTTGGTAGCTTAAGAAAATGGCCAGAACGTAGCAAAGAAGCAAGAATTTCTGGTTTTTTCGAAATTTAAGATGGCTTTTCAAAATGACGAATGTGCTTTTCCAAAAGTTTCTCTAATTTGACGAAATTTTTTGTCAATTTGGGAAAGATTTAGTAAGATTATCCTTTTATCCATTTTTATTTTTTTTCGCTTGGGTTCTATTGCTTTCTATATAATTTTAAGCACATATACGGTTCCAAATAATTTACAAGTCCGTTTACTGTTCAATGGAATACAAATTTCCAAATAAAAATGAAAAGCATAACTGGAAATTCCCGTAATTAGTTTTGTACGCAAACTTATTCTGCATATACATATGAATAATGTGGATAAGTTTTGGTAAACAGAGAACCCATTTTTGAGGTCAAAATTGATGATAACATAATTTTGACTTGCCTGTACGCAAACTTTTTCTGACTAGTGTACTACTGTGTACAAAGAATACCCGGAATTCGATTTCTTCGATTATCGTGGTGTTGTGCATTATGAGTTCCTTCCGCCGGGCCAAACTGTCAACAAGGAATATTACTTGAGCGTTATGCGTCATTTGCGTGAAGCTATTCGCAAAAAGAGGCCGGATTTATGGAGAGACAACTCTTGGTTTTTGCATCACGATAATGCACCATCTCACACGGCATTGGTTCTTCGTGAGTATTTCGCCAACTCATATCGTTCCACAGCCACCGTATTCGCCTGATTTAGCTCCTTGTGACTTCTGGCTATTCTCCAAACTCAAAAGACCACTTCGAGGACACCGTTTTGAATCGATTGAAGAGATTCAACGTGAATCGCCGCGCGCATTGAAGGCCATACCGGAAGGTGACTATTTGGCATGCTTCGAAGATTGGAAAGTCCGTTGGCATAAGTGCATTGCATCGGGGGGGGGGACTACTTTGAAGGCGATGAAATTGATTTGGAAGAATAAATAAATATTTTTTGAATTATAAACAAATTCCGGGTATTCTTTGTACACAGTAGTATGTATCTCGTCACAAAACGCAGAACTGTTGCAACTATTTCTGCTCGAGACAAGCAATTAAAAGCTTCACTTTGCTCAACTCCCATGTAACATATACAAAAATGATAAACACGAAATCAGAAAATTTTTTTCTCATCTCAATGATTCGAAATTTCAAAAGAGTGAAATTCGATTATTTCCTTATTGTCCCCGAACTGACGTTGTTGCTGCACAATCAACACCTCAACACGAATGTTTGTATGATTGAGTGCGGCAGCGCAGTGGAGCGGAATAATTTTGCGCGCGACATTTTCATTTGAAGAAATTCGAGTTATTGGCTCGGCAGCAATTAATATACACGATTAAAATTATTCGATTGCGACGCAAGATTTACACACAATTATATTAATTTGTTTGCATTTGCGGCTACAACAGTTTTACAATACTGGAAAATCAAGTCGACGTTCGAAGCGATGGCTGTGGTTTTGGACGGCAGCCAAACGGAATATGCAACACGTGAGGAATTCGGCCGTTAGCCGTTCGGCGCGACCATCAACAAACGTAAAATGCAATTATACAATTTTGCCACGGCCGGTAATTAAGTAAGTGCAGCCGAAACCCGTTTAGGCCGACAAAAATGTGGACGCGCACGGCCGGCGACGTAATCAATCTCGCCATTGGATAATATGGGCGCGTGCAGGCCGGTCGGTGGACCACCGGTGGAGGTGATAAAACGCTTATCCGAGCATCGAATCGCGCCCACTCTGCGTGAGTGCGGCTCGCATTTGAATGGCGTTGGGCGAGTTAGTAAATCGGTTCAAGACAAAAAGCGCTCACTTGAAATGCTCCCGCGGCCTTCTGGCATCGTTCGGCCGATTGTCCAGCTGGCCGACTCAATCGCCACTGACGCGAATTCTCGCAGTAGCTCTGCGCCGTAGCACCTGTCATTGTCACTGGCAGCGCACAACAAATGTGTGCGACATGTCCAACGGCCGCGGCGCAGCATAGAGCGCACAGCGGCCGCTGGCTTGACATGTTTGCAAATCTTGACAAGCGCTCGTTCAATTTGTGACAATTATTATTGCAACATTGCAGCGTTTTGCAGCTACGGTCGCGCGTTTGTGCCGCTCCATGTGTGTGTGTGTCAGTATTTGTGTGATAGGCAGCCACATTTGCATTTGCCACAAATTGCCGCGAGCGTCGATACAATCTCGAATCGTTTTCTGTTTGTTTGTTTTGTGCGCTTTAAAGAACAATGAAATTGCACAACTTAACAGACAACTTTAATTGCTTCATTCAGTTGAGATAATCGGCGCGGCAATCGTGTGCAACAGGCACTCATGAAGTGGGCGTGCCTCAATGTTGCCGTTTACTGCGAACGGCACGCAAAGTAAACTATAATCAAAACGGCCAAAATGGTAAGCCAATTCCTAACAGAGTTCGAAAATCATTCAGTTACTGTTCCACCGGCGACCTGAACCAGTTGGGGAAAACTTAACCTCAAATGAGCAATAAAAAACAGACAAAGTGGTCATCGCAAGGACGAGTAATGATGGAAAGGATTAAAATGTTATTTTGGTGATTTGGTATGATGACGCCAACAGCATTTTTAGACCAGATCATAAATTCATTTGAAATGACTGGCAAGATTAGCACCAACAATCAAGAAGAATCATAGAAATGAAGAACAAAAATGATATAAGTGGATAAGCAAAACACAAAATAAAGACGTAAATCATAAGAATGGAAGCATTTCTCAATAAAAGCAAAAACAACAACAACGCACCAGCAGCATCATCAATATTCGGCTTCATCGACGGCAATAGTCAGCTCAACAGCAATGGCAGCTATAACAACAACAACAACGCGCACAGCATTCAGCGCCAGTATGGCCGACCCCCATTTTGACCATTTTGAATACCAGCGGCAGGTACAATATCAATCTACACCATGTATCTAGATACATTATAGCAAATACAATTTACGGCAACGGCAACGGCAGCAGCAGCAACAACAACAGTAACAACCATCACAACTTGAGCGCGCTTACAAAATGAGAGATCTGTCCAATCGAGATGCGAGCGCGCAAGTAACACTACAACAACAATAACAAAAACAATAAAAGCAACAATTATGGCAGCAGCAACGGCAACAGCAACGGCGAAACAGCGAAACACCCTCCCGGCCAATGATTGATTGCTCGTCATTTTTCATTCTTAATGAAAATGCACCCTGCTGGCGCGCAAAAGGTATCCAGATGCACACAGCCAGCAACACCGCTGCACACACACACACACACCAACAACGCCGAGCCACACTGACAGCGCACGCAGAGTTGATTGCGCTCGCTTATGGGCAATTTGAGGCGCAAAACAACACCTGAGCTCGTACCGGGCAGCATTGCCAAGTTGTTGTTGTTGTGGACGCATTTCTTTTTATTGTTGTTGTCAATGCAGTTTTTGTTTTTTTATATTTATTTATTTTTGTTTGCATTTTTTGCTGAAATGTGCACGGAAGAAGGAATTAAAAAGTTGCAGCAACGTGTTGCGACAGGCAGCGCAACTTTTGTTTGATTGGTCAAAATCTTGAAATATGGCACTTGAGAAATATGGCCAATTAAAAAAGTGTTGATAGAAAAAAACCTATTTTTTTTTTAGAATAGGATCAAAATTTTGCCTCATGCTCTGCGAAACTTGGAATATGCCTCATGCGGAGATGAATAATGTTTCTGAATGGAGAAGACACTCCATGACTGGAGAAAAGCTGTCATTGGTTGAACGCGTTGTACATATGTATTGCTCTTCATATGCATCCATATGTAGTACACATATGTATACGAATAGTTATGTGCGAATCCGCATCCGCACTGGTGCAGACGCCTGATGCGGAAGCCATGTCAGCGCGCGAGTCGATGTCGCCGCTGCTGCTTTCACTCATATTTTGTTGTGTAATTTTCGTTGTTTGCCAGCCGTTTTGATGGCATTTTGCTGTTTCGTGAAATATTTCTCGCACAGAAATTAAACAATCTCCTAGGGAAATTACATTGCGCCACCGCTGACGCCGCTGCCGCCGTACATCGACATTAATCATTTTTATTTACCGTTCTGGGTGCGCACACACGCCCCCCCTCCAGCGTCGACTGCGCTATATGGCCGAGTTGTTGTTGTTACCGTAGTGGCGCGGTGGTGATGGGCGGAGTGTCTGTGTTGCCACCGTTGATGGCAGGCGACGCTGTTGTCTGCCATTGCCACTGCGTCGCCTTTTGCCACGTTCGTTGACATCCTTCGTCCTGTCGCTGTGCCTTCATATGCTTTCGCTGTTCTCGCTTCTCTTTGTTAATGTCGTGCTGACTGTGTGTCCGTGTGGCTGTGTGCGTGCTACTTACTTTGAGTAAATCCACTTTTGGCGCTAACCTTACTTGTCTTGTCACCCGAATTTCACTTGAATGAAACCTCAACCCTCCGCGTTCCAGCCACTTCGCCGCTGCCAAATAACAAACAACAAAAGACCGGCGACAGACACAAAAGTAGCAACAGCAACTGAAGCACCAATAACAACAACAAAAATAGCGTAAAATATAAATTATGACATTGTATACTCGCAGCGCACATAAAATCCTTGAACATTAATAAATAAAATTTATGTACCCAGCCAGCACACACAAACAAACAAACACATGAAATGTATATAAATAAATATGTTTATATAAATAAATATGTTTATGTATGCCTTTTACTTTTGTTGAATAAAGTTACAGCCTGCTTTTTATACTTTTGAGTTGACAGGAGTTGTTGTAGTTGTTTGGCTGTAACGACTACTGTTGGCCGTTGTCAACAGCTTCGCTAGTTTGTCTGCTTTGCCATTTATGAAATTATTTACGTATTTGCTGAGGTTTCGCGTCTCTCTGTGCGAAAGGACGAAAGGAGCAGCTAATCAAGTCATGGTGTATGAGAAAAAGTACTTAGCACAATGCTCACGTCTCAACTGAGAAAGACTAAGTGAAATCATTGAAGGGGCTAACATCGAAGTTTGGTCGTTGGCACATTGGTTCACAAGTTCGAGGACTGACTTCATGAGTGACTTCACTCTTTGTTTGGTAGAGTTCAATTTGTTCGTTGGGCCAATTCCAAGGCTTCCATGAAATAAACTTGAAATATAAATTTTAAAATATTTACAATTAAAACCATAAACAAAATTAAACAAACACAGCAGACGGCGGCAAAGGCGAACATTTCGTTTTCTGATCCTTTCCACTCATTCATTTACTTTTCCGAAACATTAAGCAGAAACGCCCGCTAGGTGGAGATGGCACCAGCATTTGCCACCAGCAATCAGCCAACCAGCCGCACGCGCCCCACCCAGCCGAGCATACCTTGCGCACAATAATTTAGCGGATTTGCCCCGAAGCAGCGCACAGCGTTGTGAAAGAAGGGACGGCGGGTGGGCGGGAGGACATTAACATTAGCCTAAAATATCGTCCCATAATTTGCCTAAAGCGGCAACAACCGAATTATTTCGGCAGCAACGACAAAGCGACAGAGCAAAAAGTGACGGCCACGGCCACGGCTGCTGCTGCTGCTGTTGATGCCGCCTGGCGACAGGCGAAAATTTTAAAATGCCACAGCGCCGTTCATCACTGCCGCCACTCGAACCCACCCCTGGGCGCAAAAATGGCGCATTGTCAACGAGTGAGTGGCTGCAAATGCTTGACGCGCGCTGGCGGCTGCACTGAGCGGAGGGTGGAAGCGCTTCCCATCACTCAAGTAGCGAAATTAGGCAATTAAAAATATGCCGAAGGCGAAGAAGTTGGCGCGCCAAGAAAGCGCGCCCGGGTTGGGGGTTGGTGTGGCATGGAAATGAAGCGAGTGCCAGCGAAATAAACAGCAACAACAATAGCACAGTGGCAACAACTGCTGCAATGAAGAAGACGAGCGAAAGCGTCGCCAAAGGAGCCGGGCTGTGAGTTGACTGAGCGCCACCCCCACATGTGCGCGCACAGATGCCGCCGGGAGGCCACATAAACCAAGCTCGCAAATCAAGCGGCTGCCTTCGCCATTTACTTACACGTTTCCTTCAGCCGAACGCTGTCCTTCACTCATCTGCCGCTCGAGCGCCGGCAAATGGGGCGCGCGCACTTTATTTATGTCGCTGGCAAAGCGACAGTTTGTGTCCCCGTTGCCAATGTGCGCCGGTCCACGTGGGTGCCGCGGAGCAAAAAGACACTCGGGACGCTAATTTTGAGCCGCCACTTTAACGTCCTTCGGCGCTCTAATGGCGAAAACTCTAATCACTCTCCGTTGCACGCCGGTAAGAAGGACCTGCGAGGCGGCCGACACCGAAGAAATGTGGGCTCATCACGAATGGGTTCGAAGCTCGGTCGTGAATCTGTAACCAAAACGAAACGAAACGCACCGAAACGAAACGAAATGCCAGCAATTGTAAATTTGGCGAGTGCTAGCGGAGCGGGCGTGGTGGGGCCGCGGCAGCGTTTGTCGTCAATAAATCGCGCACAAGTCGTACTTGCGCCTGCCACCTCCCCACTCACACCAGCTGCCGCCTCTAACCCGCCACTGCGGCTCGGCGCTGGTCTAGGCGGACGCGGTGTGGTGGGTGGAACGCGCTTCGTGCGATAGCAGTTAGTGTCAGGCGGACGAGAATATATGGCTCGACAAAGCGACCGAACAGGCCGCCCTACCGTCTGTCCCGCCGCCAAATCACTTCGTGCCGCCCTCACCCCGTTCCGTCACAGTCGTCCGGCAATGCTTGATGGCAACGGCCATGATGATGATGACTGCGACGACGAAAGCGACGAAACACCAGCGCCGGTCTGCTCCGTCTTGGAAGGCGTCTTCGCAGTTGGCTGTACGCTTTCGTACTCCTTCTGCTGCGCACTTCCTGGCGTGGCCTGCACGCCTTGCGCTATGCTCAAAAAAATCATTCATTGCAGATTTGCCTTTTTCTTTTGTGACTGCTCCGACATTTCGTTCGCCGCTTCGGACATTCTTGGGGGCCTGCCTGCAGCTCTGCGCTGCGCGTTGTTGTGCTGCCTTTCGGGGTCTTTATGCCTTCTGAAGCTATCATTTGTAGCGTGGCGGTTTGCCGGCAATGGTTTGCGTGTAGTTGCGTGTGTCGGTGTCGGTCTCTGTGTTGGTGCTTTGGTGTGTGTATGAGTGAATTATGGTTTTTGGCGATTTTTTTACTTCACAGATTTTCTCTCGTTTGCTGGGATGAGGGAGCAGAGAGGGGACGCTTTGAGTGATATACAGTGGCGTGCCGATAGTGAATTTATGGGCAGTTTTTATAGCGCTGACTATAATTAGAAATGTGGTAATAATTGTTTTTATTGGCCCAAAGCACATGCATCAAGTTGATGTGAAGGACTTCGAGTGGACGAGTGCACAGATTGCGATCATGCCGAATCAGAAATACTACGGAGCTTCCATAAAGGCTTCAAAAGCGGGTCTTTAAACGCTGTGAGAGAGATCTCGATAGCAATGTGATCCATTTATCCATTTATTTATATTTAATGTTTAATACAAAAAGAATCACAAGTTAAGACAGTTCGACGTTGGGTCGCACGTCCAACCAATTAAGGCGTTTTTTTCAGAAGTCTTTTGCACTTCGCACGGCTATCGCCGCCACTGTTGTCGCCGCCACTCCACCTCAATGCATCACAACTTGTATTTGTTCTCGGCGAAACGCTGCTGAAATTCGGCACATGCACTTAAATAATAATGCCACAAGGAATTCAGTCATTCGTCTTGTGCCATCATTTTAATTGCGCTTCCAGCCGCGCTGCGGGCACTTTTTTGTTTCGGTCGAGAACGGCTGGGTGTGTGTGTGTGTGTGTGCGTTTTCAGGCGCATTTCACATGCAACGCGCTGCGCTGGCGGTCGGTCGGCATTGTACCGCAAATGGTAAGAAATCATTGCCACACCGAGTTCCGCCGAAACGGCGGTGCATGGCGGCGCTGCACTGAGACTGTGGGGTGGTGGTTGCAATGCCGCAAACAAGAGACGTGCGCGTTCATCACTCAACCACCATGCAAGACCCTCACTCGCGCTCCACCTGCAGTGGCATGCGGGCGACGGCCGGCGGTACTGGCCCGAAGACGTACCCCTTAAGTCTGCCACGACGTGTGCGCGCCATTATTTCTTGCGCTTGTCTCGAGGTCCATAAAACACTTTAATAGTTTTTCCTTCTGCTGCTTCTTTTTGTTGTGGGTCGTTATGTTGCCAACGCGATGTGTTTGCCGGGTCGGCTGTTGAAGCGTTAGATACAAAAGTGAAAAAAGACACTTCGACGGACGCCGATAGATGGTTGGTGGCAACTTTTGGCAACTGCAGGTCTGTGTTTGTACTTCTGCCTGTGTGGTGTGTGAGGAGATGAGGAATGAGTGCTGGTGGGCGTTCGAGAATCACAGAATGACTTAAGTTATTGCATCCCTTTCGGTGGTGGTGCCGGATGCTGGTGTTGATGTTGTAGTTATTGGTGCAAGGTGCCATTAGAGAAATCCCAAGAACGCAGTTAACGACAAACGACCTCAATAATCAATGTGAGAAATTTTTGTTTGATGTCTTGAAACTCATTTAATTTTTGTTTTCTATTTTACGAAAATATTTTAAAAAAATCTGAAGTGTTCAAAATTTTAATTTGTTTACCTTATTGAAGGCTGGCAGTTGTAATCTTTGAACTCAGAACAATACCAAAAGTATATTTTCAAAAATCATGACAATGATTTGAATAAAATCAATATTTACAGTAAAAATATATAGATACAAACATAAGTTTATCCAAAATGTTTAATACTGTATGAAAATGTATATAAATTAATCCTTTCATTGCCAAAGCTTCATATGCGGAGGGTTTAGGATAGAATAATTTTCCTGTACAAGGCACATATTTTCAATATCTACGATTTTTTATTTATCTATTTTATTTTATTTGATTCGATTTGATTTGATTTGATTTGATTTGATTTGATTTGATTTGATTTGATTTGATTTGATTTGATTTGATTTGATTTGATTTGATTTGATTTGATTTTATTTTATTTTATTTTATTTTATTTTATTTTATTTTATTTTATTTATTTGTATAACTAAGATGATACGTTTAGTAACAAATTTGCTAGCATGATGTGAATATCCATGTCCAGATTATGCGACTGAAAACGTAAATTTTCGATCCAGAATAAAGTCTATTTTTAAGAAGATTTAAGAAGATTGAATGGTCCACATATTTGTGGACTATACGGACAGATACTTTTTCAACCAGAAAACCCTCTTTAGCCCAACATAGTTTCCTCGTCTTGTGGGTTTTAATATTATGAAAAATTTATGGGTGTAAATGACGTGAGCACTTAGTAAATCTTTTATTTAAATTTAATTGAAAATTGTCCAGAAACCCTTCCTAGTTCTCCCTAGAAAGTTTCCAATGTTTACTTAAATTTTTGTTTTACATTGTATAAATTCCTAATTATTTTTAAAAAGTCCCCGTTTCGAGTATTCGAGTCCTTGTATAGAGTCTTTTTTGTGCATTGGTTAAAGGGTTAAGGAATTTTATACATCAACGCAACATTTGGTGTATTGCTGCCGTTGCTACTTAGCTGTGGGCTCGGTTGTCTTTAATGTTGTTGTTATTGTTTTTGTTGTAGTTGTCATCTTCCAGACGAACTGACACTGAAATTAAATTGGATTAGCGAGTTCCCTCTGTCAATCTGGCGAAAGAGTGGCGCGCAGTGCGACGCGACCTCGGCGCGGTACAAAAATGCAACGCAAAAACGCGATCAGACAAATCTCATCACTAATGACACTGACAGTGACATATTTCTGACAGCTGACGGAATATTGTTGCCGCTGTTGGCCGTGATGCTGTTTGGCGCATTTACGCGCCGCGCGTCGCTTCGCTTCTTTGTGGCGAATTTGCGCACTCATTTGCACTGATCCATCACAGTCGTCGCTGCTGCGGCCGGTGCGGCGACTGTCGACTGTGTTGTCAACCCGTTGCGCGCGGTCCACGAGCGGCGGTGTCGTTATGATGCGATTGCTGCCGAACCGATTTCTGCTGCTGCTGGCCGGCCGGCCGGACTTTGCGCGCCGCCGCGGCTCCATTTGATCGCCGCTGCTAATCCTTTCTGCAACGACTTGACAGCTGTCTGGCATCCTTCTTAAATTTCGCGATGCCATCAATCAGCCGGATGTGCGCAACTGTTGCTGGCTCGCTGTTTGACTGCTGCTGCGCTTCGCCTTGGTCGACTAATTACTCACTCACTTGCTCGGCGTCACTCATTCGCTGCCACAGCGTCAAGATCAAATTTTCACTTCGCTTGGGCTGGTGCCACATTTTGCCACTGCGCGTGAATATCAAACGCGGCGGCCGTTGTTGCTGTTGTTGTTATGGTTGTTGATGGCTGCGCAGCTCGATTTGATGCGAAATGTGTGCGGTGTGCGCATCGCTTGGTGTCTGCCAGCGGAGAATTCCGCTCGGGCATGGAGCTTTAGCTGTTCCACATGGCTGCAGTTTATCGATCATTGGCACCGTTCGGTGGCAAATGTGATCAATCAAATTGACTTGATGCAAATTCAAGGTCAATGGCATGAACAGTCCACAGTTGCAAACTTGCAACACACATTGTGATGTTGAATTTCAATACCATGTGTGATGTATAAGAATTCAATGCACTGTAAGTACACTGCAAAAATGTGTCAACAAGACGAGATCATTCATGCGAAGCTTTATCTACTGATTTCTAAAAGTTTCCTGATTTTCATTAAAAGAGATGATGGGAAATTTTGAGATCTTACATTGAACAAGTTTCAGATCTTTCTCAGCGGCTATAAAGGTTTCTCTGACTCAATATTCTTCACATTTTCACATCTGACATATGTAGATGAAAATCAGAAAACCAGGGCCTAAACCGATCCAAACCCGTTTTCAAATCTTACACACCCTGCAGTTGAGAATCGCCGTGGCCCGGTGCTGTAGTTCAGGCATCAATAGCCGCGGTAAGCGACACCATTCACATGCCACATACCACAAGTACCTAACCCTACAAAAGTTGCAAACGCGAGCACAGTTGCAGCAACAGCAACAGCAACATGAGCAAGCCGCGTAACAACACACATGAGCAATTGATATTTCACATGAGCGACATAAGTACTGGTGCCGCTTCGCGCGCAACTGTCCGACGCAACGCGACTCGGTGCGATGCGATCGAACGAACGGTGGCTGCCGGGCCGAAAAGGTGCGGCCGCGATCGCCAGCGACATGCAGCAGATTGCACACACGGCTCGCTGCGCTGTCATAGTGGTGGTGGGTTGTTGTTGTTGCTGTTGGGTTGTTCATTTCGGTTGTTGTGCCGTTTGACACTTGGGGCATTTACTTAATATTTACTTAAACGGTTGCGGTCGCCATTGTTGTTGCTGTTGCTGCGTGTTGCCGAGGATCACGGCAACACATCCTCCGGCAGCCAGAACGAGAACTTAAACCACAGCAGCGACAACAACAACAGCAACCAAAACAACATATACAAATATTGTGGCAACAGTTGCAGCTGCAGTGACCACAAATGAATTTGCCAGCGCTTTGAGCAAGTTTCGAATATATCAAACGCGATCGATCGCCAAGGCGGTTGTTGTTGTTGCTGCCGTCCAATGGCAGACGCAGTACAGGAGGAGAATGCAATTTTATCGTTGCCTTTTTTCATGTTGCGGGCTGCGCTGCACGGCGAACGCAGTGGCGGCTGCTGTTGTTGCTTTTGTACCTGGCGAACATCGCAGCAACAACGAAAACATGTGGCAGTGCGCAGCCACGTAAACTTCACGGCCAAAGATCATCTCGTTGGTCGCATTCTGTCAGTTGATTGTGCTGGCAGCTCACAACTTCTGCGCGGACGGCAGGCTTGTGCCGGCCTTCAGCGCTGACCAGGCATCAACATAAGAAACGACAGCTACAGCAATGATAATGCCCATAAGACCCACAACAGCAGCTCCAGCTCCAGCAACAGCAACGACAATAAATGCATCAAGAAGAAGCATCCGAAGAAAAAACATTGTCACAAATAACAGCAACAACAGGCACAAGCATTTTCGTTTGTCCCTTTGCCCGTCGCGCTCACCTCAACCCAGCGATGATGCAATTGCTGTGCGTGTGTCTGTGCAACGAGTGCAGTTTATGTGGATTTGGATTTTGTAAATAAACGACGGCACTTTGCTGCCAGCAAGTTCCTTAAGCCTCGTGCAGCGCGGCCGCTGTGGTTGTTGCTGTGAGCGGCGCAGGCGCAGATATGCCTTCAGATGTTGGCATTGATATAGTCACTCTTCGCATTGAGCATTCGCAAAGCGGCCACGACAGCGCAGGGCCGGACAGCAGCCGAGGCAGACGGCACCCAGGTCAGCGCCTCCCGTGCTGCCCCGCCCGCCGATCGCTGCGCAGAAAGGCTCTACATGCCATTGTTCCGCCTGTTCGATTGTTGACATTTTTACAGTGCTGTTGTTGTTCGTGTTGCTGTTGGTATTCGTACATTGTAGTTGGGCGCATTGATGGCCGCTGGTATTTTTGTGGATTTTCATAGCCAGCACCGATTTTCGGATTTTTCTTCTTGCTGCCCTGCGCCCATCGGCCACATCAGCGTCAACGGCAGCCGAAGGTGCTTTTATTTATGTTCATCGCTTTCAGAACACACACATGCGCCAGCACACTGGCGCGCAATTTTTTCCTCAATATCTTCTTCTTCTTCTTCGATAGCTGCCCATTCGAGGAAACCTTTTCGTGCGATCCGCCCGCTTCGATGCGCCCATCTATCTGCCGGCTACGGCAGCCCAACCAAATAATGGCGCACAATGCGTGATTTCTTGTTGACATCTCGGAATTTCGTACACGCGCGCATTCACTCTTGTACCGTGTTTTTGTTGTTGTACATTGTGTCTCGAAGCTAAAGCTGACTGTGCTCGAGCATTGGACATTCTTCAGCGGACAACTTCACAGCTTTGGCCAGTCAGAAGTTTGTATTTATTGAGATTTATGGCAATGAGCCGAGGCTGCGTTGTGATTTTTGAATGTTGTCGTTGTGGTTTCGGACGCTGACTGGAGCTGAAACTTCTTTAGCTCGATTCAGGACTGTTCAGAAGGTTCAGACTGCCTTGTTCCAGTAGGCCATACCAATAGTCGGAGGATTCAGTTCGGTGAAACCTGCTCTCTAGAACTGTGAAATAGTAATGACAGTAAAATAAAAATATTTGTCTATGAACACATTCGATTTTTATGTCAGAGCCCCTTAGTAAAGTCGATATTTGCATCCACTAAATTTTTGAGTAAATCCCAAATTTTAATTCCCTACTAAAAATTTAAAATTAAATCACACAGCGTTCAACGAATCGCTCGCAATGAACATTTCAGCTACACTCCTCAATGTTTGACGTTGGAAACACCGGCGCACACCCACCGATTTCCATCCGGCCAGACGAGAATTTCACGAACTTCACTTTTATCGCTGTTTTGGAAAGAATTTTGACAATGCCTGCGGATAATTTTAATTGGATTGTGCCGAAAAATCCTTTAATGAAATTAGGTGAGCGCAAATGTTTGCGGGGCGAAAAATGCGAAAACAATCAAAAGCGCCAAGTGAAACGCTCGAGCGCCTGAGCGAATTAATTTAAAAAGCCGCCAAGTCCACACAACAACAATTACAAAAGATCAAAAGACATCAAAAATGCGCTGAAAACAAAACAAGCCGGCAGAAACAGGCAACAAAAGCAAAAAACGCCAACGAATAAGAATCGCGCAAAAGCTGTTCAAAAGCGAAACGCTGACAACGGGATCGCTCGCAGGCAGCCAAGCGGAAACGGAAATCAATGCGCGGCGCGTTGCAGGTGCTGTGCGCGTGTGATGCGACGGCTGCGAAATGAATGGTGGCGGAGGGGCGGATGCGTCGAACTTCAACCCCTTACGCGGAAATTGATTAACCTCGCCGCATTCAGTTGGCAACAGACGAGTTCGCCGCACTTTACGCCTGCGAATGAATGCGTAGGTGGGTAGCGGGGGGGAGGGGGGGGGGAGTAAGAGGAACAACAACAGAGTGCAAATGACGGGGTGCTGGAGCTATAAGACAAGCGCTGCAGACGCGTAAAAATGCCCTGAAAACAAAATCAAATCAAAGTGTTGACGCTGAAATGGGCGGCCAATGCACAAAGGGTTCAAATTGAAGGCGAGTATGTGAGACAGATACTTACATATATATATTTATACATGAGAGCAATGTGTATATAATAACGATTTGTTGAGGCTAAAGTGAAAAAAAAACTGTTTACATTGACAAAAATTACATTTTGCATATAAAAAGATGGAAAATGCTCATAGAAAACGAGTGAGCTATACTTTTATAAAGAATTATAATAAAGCTACTGAACTGGCTTTGGACTTTTTCTTGCTGCTGACTTATAGAAAAATTATCTATTTTCAAACGGGCGCTTTGGGGATTCGCATGTTTAGGTAACCGTTATTGTTCCAATTACCGACTCAAATGTAACAACTGCAACAATGCCTAAAAGAAAACGCCGAAATTTATGTTACGCTTTAAAGCGAGAAGAAAGACAGACAAAAGACAGACAGCCACCATTGACTCAAGTCGCTTTGACTTTGACTCTGTTAAAGACTTTTTGATGGCAATGCAGCGGTGGCAATAAATCACAAACACAATAACAGCGCCCGGTGTGACTGTCATGCAACAAACAGTCATGCGAAACGGTGTCAAATCGTTGTATGCAAATTGCAGCGATCCTTTTTCCCACACGTGTGTCTGCATTTGAGCAACAAGGATTTTGTTGAAAGGAGAGTTCTGCAGCAGTTCTGGGCAAAATGGAAAGTAAAAAGAAAAATAAGAGTGACACACTTTGAAAAGCAACTAATCCCATTTTGCGAACAAAGAGAGTGAAAGTCTGAGCAGGTACGGCGGGCCGAGCAGCCCTAGGCGAACTAATCACAGACACGAAAGTCACCGCCGGGCACTTGAGGCACAACGGTCGGCAAGCGGTCACAGCAGGACAACTGTTGGGCAAATGCAGCGCGAACGGTTTGTTTGTTTACTTTGCAGACCGCAGCGCACACCTTTCGCTCGGATCAGGTCAGTGTCGGGCAGGGAAAGTGAAAGTAATGTGCGCAAAGTGTAGAGCGCCGACGACGCAGCGAGTAGGAGCAGCATCAGTGCCAGCAAAAATAACTGCATGATCTCAACCGTGGCTAACCGAAATTCCGTCCGTCGATCAATGACAAAATACTGCACGAGGCGGCTAGCGAAACTCACACACACAAACGGGCAGCGATGTCGCAAACGTTTTCATTTAAATATAGACACGATAATTTATTGCTCGAGTTGGTTATAAATCTCGCTTGGAATTCGCTGCTTAAAAGCACCGATACACACACACACACACACACACATCATATGGAGTTCATTAGAAAGAAACCTGCGCTTAATTTGTGTTAGTTGTGAAAATCATCGAAATGTTGTGTGTGACAAAAGCGTCAGCAAATCAATTTCAAAAGGTCAATGGAGCGATAAAACTTAAAAACTGAGAATTTCAACCAGGGGCGTAGCCAGAACTTGGTCATGGGGGGGGTTTTAAAAATATGTTTTGCCAGTTTAGTACTACATGTTTTTTAAAGTAAAGTGCACTTTCCAAATAGGGCATTTTGTTGTTGCTTATGTGACTTAAGGGGTTAGGTCCACTTGTATGGCAAAAAAAGAACGCTTTTTTGCAAATTTTTTCTGAAGACGGGTTTTATTATTCATGAATAAATATTTTTGTACATTAAAGATACACATTTCAAGAAGTTACAAAAAAATTTTCATGTCAAAATGTCCATAATATTAAGAGATATAGTCAATTTGCTGAGACACCAAAAAAAAAAGACGTTTTGCGGTGATCACGATTGCAGCAGTCTGGATCATCTGAAACCAAAAAAACGAACGGGGATCTTTAGTAAATCAGTTAACGCTCCGGATGGACGAAGGGTTTGTTCATATTTTGATTTGTCGCAACATGGCGGACGTTCAAAGTCAACATTTTTTTTTACCCAAATTTTCGGCACTTTTTCGGCTATAAAAACAAAAAATTTCATCGTACAAAAAAATCCTTCGTCCATCCGGAGGACAATTATATGCAAAAAAAGTCGTTAAAATTTCAAGAGGATCAATACAGCCGTTTTCGAGTTACAGTGATCACCGACTTCGAAAACGTGGTTTCGAGAAAAACGCGTTTAAAGTTTTGACTATAGTTAAAATCTTTCAAAATTATACAATAGGGATGTATTTCAATGTAGTACATCTCGGCGAATAATAGTCCGATTGATCTAAAAATTTCAGGGAATACTTTTGAAATATTATACTTTTAGAAAATTTAATAAAAAAAAAAATCGATTTTTTGAAAATCATGAGTGGACCTAACCCCTTAATGCATTAAAAACTAAATTTTTTCCCTGATTTTTAGTAAAAATTTCATGAAATTTGGTGGACTGAAAGCGAAGTTATTGCACCTGAAGTGGAAGTATGTTTGTGTCTTCGTACAAAAATGTGCATCGAACAAAGTTCCAATATTAACTTTTGTTTTAAAAATGTTTAAACTTTAACCGAAGCATTTAAATTGATGGACCAAGTTTATGGTGGTTTTTGTTTATACCGTGGTGGAGTTCATAAGTGGTAAAAGCGATTTAAAAACAATTGTCAGAACATAAATGATGACCAAAGTGTTAGCCAACTGAATCCGCGATCACCGTAGATCAAAACTGGGCGGTAATTCATAAAAGATAAGCCAAAATCTTCATTAAATTTCTTGAAATTGGATTTAACCTTCGCTTTACTTATACCCACCCGGGTGATCTTTTTAATATTCATGTTTAATATCTGCACAAATTTTAAGGTAATTTTCAATAATATGAACAAATATTTTTTTGAAATTTTGTTCATGTTTAAACTTGAATTTTGTCATTTTTTATACAAATGTACCTGGCTGATCCCAGGGGCTTTCGCTACCACTTTGATTAAAACTCACGATACATTTTTTTTTGCGTACCTCATTATGTGTTCAATAAACCCTCTGGAAAGAAATCTTCTAATATTTTCCATAGTCTCAAAATAAATCTTTAAAGTTAGGCCTTTTTTCGAATTACGAACTATCGCCAGAGGAAGATACTAAATACTGAAGTATGAAAAAAAATTATAAATTGTTATATATTTATTGTGAGTTTTACTCAAAATAGCGGCGGAAGTACCTGGGATCATCTTTAGTAAGGCGAAGGTTAAGCATCTCAATAGCATAAATTTATTGCATTTTATCTGAACATTTGGCTATCGAAGGATGCCATCCCATTTATTGACACTTGTTTTGACTGATTTTTTGTTTTCACATGATGTGGCACCGTGCGAATTTCACCTTTTGAAAGAATGCATTTGCCGATGAAAAAAGCGTTTTGAGAACGTAGAAACCATCCAAAAGGCTTGTACCGACATCTTGAAAGACATTCCGGTCGACGAACTAAACTACTCATTAGACATGTTTTTAGAACATGCAAATCGCTGCATTAAGCCTAAACGTGACTATTAAAAAACAAATTAGTTTCGGTAAAAAAAGGGTTTTGTTAATATTCTTTCAAATATTTAAAGATGAAAAGACCTTTTTGCTAATGTGGGAACGTACATACGATGCATAGTGATTGAAAATGTTGACAAATTATAGGCTATGGGGGGGGTTCTGACACCCTAAACCCCCCCCTTGGCTACGCCCCTGATTTCAACCAAACAATAATAAATTTAGTGTGTGTGTTGGTTGGTTGGTTGGTAGGTAGTAGGCAGCTGGAGGCTGATGAAGCGCCGACACGGAACAAATGACCGCGGCAGCGGGTATAGCAATGAAAAAAGCAATAAAACTCGGAGTGTTTCCAAACCAAGAAGATTAAATGCGATTCATTTTTTGTTTGAAACTGATTAAATATTTAGTAAATATTACACATTTGCACATACATATTTGAGAGTGAGGTCTTTCGGCGAATTGCCGCCTACTGGAGCTGTGAGACTAAAACTGATTGAATGATTGCCTATGGAAATGCCGTCAGAGCTGAGCTTCAGAATTGGCCTAAAATTGAGGCTAAAAACATGAATAAATCAAAAATATTTGGGCTCTGGTTACTCATGAAGATTACCTCAATTATGGTCAAGAATGATCCGCAGAAGGTTTCCTTAGCCAGCGTCTTTCAAATTATATACAAACATACATTACATCTACTCGTAGAAATGAAAGCAAAAAGTTGATCTCTCTTTTTCGCCAGAGAAATACGCACAACAACATTTCAAATTGCCTTCAAAATCTTCACTCTCCACAATCCACTCAGTCTTCCCATAAAGCTTTCAGACTAGTAAAATTTTAAAATCAATTCTCGTCTTATTTAAAACGCACAAAATTCATTTATTATCAATTCAATTCTTCTTCGTCTGTTGGTGCTTTTGTTGTTTCTGACAGATTCGTTTTTAATTCATTCCTAATCAAGACACTAAGACCTCACTTTGATCTCGCCACGCCAGCGTCGAATTATTAATTGCAACACATCAAATTAAACTTGAAGCGACGATTTCTTCTCCCTTTGTCGGCATACTCGGAGGAGGAATGTGTGCGAGAGCTCTGAAATAATACAAATTCATCAAAACGCAGAGCCAGCACCAGGTTTTGATTGTTTCCATCAAAATGCTTTGGAAGACGTTTACTAATTTGGATACATGAAAATGCTAATCAGAAGTCGTTGTAGTCAGCACTCGTGTGGTGTCATTGACAATTTAAAATTTATATTCACATCGATTTTATAATTTTTTGCCTATGACTTTGAAATGGTCTTGACTTGTGCGAACGCATAAAAATCAAACATGGTTGTAGTATTTATTTTTATTTAATTACACTGACTTTTTGAAAGTCTCTAGTGAAACAATTTCCATTTATTTAAGTCTAATCCTCCAATTCGTCTAACATAACCTAAATTATTGCTTCATACTTATTTCTACCATAGGCAACCCTCATAAAAAAGCTCATTCATGCGATTTTTTTCATACCATCCCTTCAGTCGACAACTGTTGGGGTGAGATTGAGGGATTTTTGCTTGATTTGACTGTGATGTGCAAAAAATAAAAACTCAGCGCGATGGAACAATGAATGTCATGTACGCGACTCGGCGTGTTTTGTTATTGAAAACTCCATGCATGAGTGTGTGTGTGTGGGTGTTGGTGTGTGAGGCAAATTTTTGACACTTTTGCACATGAAGTGTCAAATTGGCATAGAAATGAAAACTTCACTTTTCACTTTTTTTCATTTCCATACAAAGTGCACGTTGGTAAATTTAAAGGGTTGCCAACGTGCAGTAGTTACGTCAACTAAATTGAGAATAAAATCAAAATAGGGAAAGACACATTTTTGTATTTATTTGTTGTTGATAAATTTTTACAAATTCATTTCACTGTGTACACTAAATAAGGGAACTTTATTTATTTATTTAATAAGCCAATGAACATAAAGAACTTACTGACTATAGAAAAAAAACACAAATGAACAAAACAGCTTCAACTTAAACTATTCATTAACAAATTTAACAAAGTCCCTTAGGGAAGCGATACATCAAGGTCGGTGACACTATTCAGTTCCGCAAGGGCTCTAGCGCGTTCCTTGCATAGTTTGACTTGAAAGAGCTGATGTGGAAAGTCTCGACGTGACCAAGGTTACGTATTGGAATTACAAGCCACTTTACTTAAATAAATTTTACTTCGCTTTTTTAATCACAATTTAGAATGATTATTTTTTACCTTAAATTGTGCTCATTAAAAATTCAGCAAAACTACCTTGGATCCCTTGCCGCTTGGCAACCCTGCCGGCCGTTGTCAGTTAGCCGTTTTCAGTCATGTCTCGCTTGAATTTTTCGAGGGTTGGCATTTGTTGTAAGTGGGCTGTTGGCGCGTCTGCCACAACAAAATCACCAACAAGCGCCGCACGCCACCGGCCCCCTGCTCCACTAATCGGAATACAAATGCAACAACGCGTTTTGTGTGTGTGTCTTTTATTTGAGAAATTTTGAAATTTCACAGATTTGCACAGTGGGCGTAATGAAGTTGGCGCTGTGCTGGAGCAGGGGCTGCCGCTGATGGCCACTGTGCCGCCAACCAGTTCCACTCCACCTCCCAGATGGGCGCACTGGTGCGACGATGACGACACACACCAGCCGGCAGCGGCGACGGCCAGAGCGCTGCAACGACGACCGCAGCGTCGACGAGTCGCCGGCATAAATTCACATGACATTTGCGAAATTTGACAGTTGATATTTTAAAATTTGAATGTGAGCATTTTTCGATTTATTTCTAATTAGAAACTTTTGAGCGCTGCTGTGTGGGGCGCACACAGGGCTGCGCAGCGCTGGGGGGTTTTCGGTGCGCTGCAGTTCGAAACATTCGAAATACGCTCGCTTATTGTTGGTTGGGATTGATTGTGAATTTTTCGGCATTATTCACTCCCTCCGTGCACGGAATTTTAGCTTCGTTCGCCCCTGGAGAGCCGTTCGTGTGGTTGGGCGTATTGGGTGTTTGTGTCGAAACTTTTGTCGCATATGCACGAGCGGCAGGCAACTCATTTGCGGAATACTTTTGACAGTAGGCAAAGTGACAGTTGGAGCATTTCCGTTGCAGTTTGTTTGCCGCTCGCAAAAAATTAAAACAAAAGGCGCCGCATTGTGTTTGGCTTTCCAGCGGTCGCTACGTCTAATGACACGTGACAAATTTTGCGCAGGCCATGACAGCCGCAATAACAATAACCGTCGTCGCACAAAAAATCAGCAGCGACAAGACATCAACGATGCGACGGGAAAGTTCGCATAAATACCCCAATTCGCGCCATTAACAATGGTGAAATTCGCTTAATTACTTGTCCGCCAGCACCAATTACTGCGCCACCCCACCCCCCTCGAGCAGGCGGCGCTCAGCATATATCACTCGACAGCAGTAATGAAACACCTCAATAAAATGTCAAAATATGCAGCGCAGCCATTATGGGGAAAGCATTTCTTGGGAATTTTTGCGGGAAGCATTTCGCGAGCGCGAGTGCAACGGGGCAGTGGGGAGCGCGGCGATTCCATTAAATCATAATAAAAAATGATAATTGCGTTGTTCACCCGAGCGCCGTAAAATTTAAAATGCCTTGTAAGATTTGATTTAGATTGACAGCGGCTATTAACATAATTCCTGTTCACAGCCCATTTGCTTGCGCGGCAATTTAATGCACACACACACACACACACATTCGAGTAAATGCGCGTACACGCTCCGCAACACCGCGTCGATTCAATTAAGATTTGAAACACCAAAGAATTCGTCAACGGCTGACGTCAACACCAGCCAGCCAGAAGTAGCCACAAGTGCACTGTCTGTCCGAGTTAACAGATGACAACTGCGGCAATCAGGTGTGGAGACTCTTCACACAATAAACAAGTCTCCGAAAACGCTCAGGATGTAAGAAGGGATATCAAGTGTTGAAACCCTGATAATCTCGATGCATTTGGATGCATAAAATTGCAGTTGCACAGTTCGCGTAGAGTATGAACAAATATATTAAAGCATTGCATTAGGTTCGAAGAATCATTTTAGGGACTAAAGAAATATTCTTTAAGTTTCAATATAATCATATAAATTTATTAGACCCGAAGCCGACAGCCCTGGTACCTAGTGCTGATAATTTATTGTATTTTTAATTATAATAAATAAATAAATAATAAAAAAAATAATAAAAATTTAAGTGAACTGAAGTCAAAAAGGAGCTACAAAAACAATTTATAATTAGTGTCAATTTGCTTGGTATGTTTATAGTACGGGACCCCGCAACAACAACATGGCCAACGTCAAAGCAGCTCGAACGGTCCGCCTGAGAGTGGTTCTGCTTATAGAAAATAAAACTACAATTTCTTATTTGTCGACTATCTGAAATTTCGGTCGATTATACGAAACTAAAACCGTCCTTTGAAACATAATTTTCCAGATGTGGCTGCAAGTCATTTGAATCTGAAGTGTGAGTATTCAGCAAACTATTCAAAAAGGAATGCATCGCTTTCTATGGAAACTGTTGCTTTTCTGTGCGAAAGTCCGGTTTTCTGTTCCCGACTTTTGCTCAATGCGAACGCCAAAACTTGAAACCTTTTACTAAATATTCGTCAGTCAGTCTGAAGGCTGCATCTCTCAGTTCGATTGCGTATAACAACAACGGTTGATTGTTCTTTTACTCGAAACTGTATGCAAAACACAATCTTTCCATCAAATCTGACAAATACCGAATGGCTCTTTGTTAGCTTGTCAACTCGTCTTCTGCCAAGCAACGGCCTTCTGCTGCCAGTCGCCCCCGGACACGTCGCCCGCTTCGGTCCTTCAGTGCGCGCAGTCATCCGTCTTGTTCTGCTTCTTTGTGGACAATAATTATTTTATTCTGCTATTTTGTCTTCCGACTACGAATACATCTCGAGCTCGATTATAAAAATATAGAGACAGACAGACGGGCAGAATCACACACACAGCTGTGTTAGTATGTATGCGTGTGTGTAACATAAACTTGTGCTGCGCTTGTTCTGCTTTTCACGCGATTTATGACTTGTTTTTAATGCGAACGAAGCATTTTGGCTTCAGAATTTATTTTTGGCGATTATTTATGGCCCATCAGCAATCAGGACCATTAAATGCTTATTTCGCCGTTGCTAATGTAGTTGCTGACTATTGACTGGCCGTGTTGCTGTCAGTTGTTGTTATGGCCGCCGTTTGTCGTGCTCGTCGTTGGCGATTTGAACGTCACAATTGTCGCACTGCAATCACTCATTCGATTCTGCTGTGGCCCAATTTCGTTGCTCATCCATCTAGTCGCCGCGACCAAATCGTTTCTATTAATATTGTTTATGTTTGCATGGGTGTATGCGTGTGTGTGTGTGGTTGTGAATGTGTACAAGTTATTGTCAATAAATTTTGAATACTTGTATGCGGCTGCCAGCCCGTCCTGGCTAATTGTCAGCGCCGCTGCACATTTCCAAGTCGCCTTTTTCATTGCACGAAAGCCACTCAGCCAGCGAGATCGTCAGCGGCCATTGGGCCATGTAACCACCAACGGGTGCGAGGCGGAGCGGTGTGGAGCGACAACTTTGTCATTTAAGATTTTTCGTTCGTGGCTAATTTATGAACGACATTGATGACAATTTTAAGACGCGGCCGATGCTGTTTGCGCCGGCGGAGGGAGGCGGTTTTGCTTAATTGTGATTTATTCTTGTATTAGACAGCGAGTCATCTTGAAGCTTCGATCTGAATTTTAATTTGCATATAAATTAATAATAAAGATGCGGTATTGCTACAAAATGTTTGCAGCTGTTGAGACTTTGTTTTGTCCAACCGATTCGATACTTTGAGAACTTTCGGCTTTTTGTGTCATCGAATTTGATGCCATCAGCTGACAAGTACTATTTTGTTTTTGTACTTTTGCGGTTGGATATTTATAAATAAGAGAAAACATCCGCGATGTAGTCTACAACAATGTCTCTTGTGATATTTTCAGATTTCTAGCACGAACCTAAGAAATGTAGAAGCATTTTCTGCCATTTGACACTTTGTTGAAAGGGTTAAAGATCAAACCATAGGTAGCCTGAGAAAAGTTATGGATAATTGAGGCATGTACGGAAATTTTGATAAACAAATTCTTTATTTCGATGAAGAGTATTTCTGATTCTTTTTAAATGATTTTGAATACTTTTTGCGCAGACTGTATACACTAATAGTATGTATGTAGTATGGTATGCGTGCATTCTCATGCCATCGCCTAAACAACACTAAGAACGTCAATAAGTTTGCACCTCGCCGTAAATTCGCCGCCCACACATTGCCACAGCGCATTGCAAATACATTCTGCAAAACAAAGCAATGCGCTGCACACGAAAATCTCCTTCACAAAACATTGAAAACCGAAGTGAAACAATGCGTGCGCCAAATTTATTTCCATACGCCGCGCTCCATTTAAAACGCGCACTCGCCGTTTGGCATTTGGCATGCAGCAGGCATGCACATGTGTTGCTGTTGCTGTTGCTGCTGCAGTTGTTATTGTTGTTGTGCTCTTCAGCACTTCAGCCAGGGCTGTCCATCTAAATACTCGCATGCGGCAGTCTGCAGCGCCTGCGGCAACCCGCTCGCCGGCCAACGCCGCGGCACGTAATAGAGCAGTTTTGGCGGCTATTTATATTTTTTTATAACCTGCTGTTGTTGTTGTTGTTGATGGGGATTGTTGTTGTCGTAGCACTACTCTCAAATGTGTCTGTAATTAATTATTAAATATGATTCGGATTTTATATGAAAAGTGCGCGAAATGCGAAATGCCAAAAACGTTGCAATTGCCTCAACCCCGCCCCTCACCCCTCACTCAGTCAAAATCAAGCACCTTGTCGCTGCGCTGCTGCACACAGCGTACCAAAAACGCTCGTCTGCCGATTTGCTTGGCTGTCGGTCTCTGCGACGGCCGTCCGCACGTCAGTTTGTTCGCCGCCTGGGGCCAACAGACGCATCCATCCGTCAGTTTTGAATATTTTCCATTTGTTTTTCACTCGTTATTTATTTGCTGCGCCGCTTCGTCGCAGCCACACGTTCATATCGCCAGCTCCCCGGCCCCCTTGGCAGCCCCCCTACCCCATTCGGCAGTAGCAATCGTCGTCGCCGCGTTTGTCCCAACGTGGGGTGCGCGTTGCTGCTTTCAGCGGCGTCTTGTGCGCGAATTATCATTTTGGCAGATTGCGCCCCTCCGACCGTCCGCTGCCAGCCGACTGCCGCCGCCGCCCCAGCACTTTGTGTGTTCATGTGCGCGTTCCGCCCAAAGTTGACATCTTCTTGTCATTAAGTGTTATTCTTGCCGTTTTGTTGCGCATAATTTTGCAGCAAAAAACGAACAACAACAACAGCAACAACAACAACATTGCCAACAACTCTGCTTGCGAATGCGTTGCTTGGCTGCAATTAATAAACATTTTTTGTAATATTGCAAATTAATGTTCGATGCAGGAATGCGGACGTGCGATGTTGCAAGGCGCGCACGGGCCCGAGGCAGCAGGGGCGCCCGCGTGGAGCCTGCAAACTTTTTGATAGCGTACGAAACTTTTTCCCAACTGCCGCGCACCGCATGCTGCACAACAACAGTTTGCCTGCTGCCAACAATTTGTTGCAGTTTTATTGAAGTATAACATTTAATATGGCGTCTCCACTTGAGCGTCGCAATTGCTCAGTTGTGATTTTTAAATTTCAAAATTCACTTTTCGCTTCTCGCCTTTCGATTGTCGGTCGGTTGTTGCGCTTCTTGTGATTTTGTCGTTTTTGGTTATTAAGCGCGCGAAATTAATGAAACGCATTCAGGAACCGCGGAGCCGGCAGCACATCGAGGGCGCGCCAGGCGACGAACCGACCGACCGAACGCTGAATGGCAACATTGGCGCTGACAGCAGCGACACACACAACATTGTTGATGAATTGCGACAATTTCAATTGTGCCCAATGCACCAATGCAGCTGGCGAATGACACCTCACCTTGCGGACACATGTGCGAACCAGCGAACGTGTGGTGGCTGGTGGCTGTCGCTGCGATGCGATGCGAGCAATTGAAGCGAAATTATGGAAAGCGAGGAAAAACGTGTTTCCAATGCATTTTCCGATAGCACAATCCGCCTGTAAGCGGTGCACATGTAAATGCCTCGAACGCACTGGGCCAATTCTTGTGATGAGCAGAATATGTTTTTATGAACTCGTATATGAAATAATAGACAATTTTTAAATTAAAATGTTCAGGCAAGGAAAAATTAAATAAATCGAAAAACATGTGTTTTTTTTAATGTATCATACAAATAAATTTTGATAGTAAGTGGAAATGCAATGAAGATTTTCTTCCTTCCTCTTTCTTTCTGATCCTCTAGTGCCTATTCTATGTCTCGAGCCTTGTCTTGTTGTAATTGAAATAAAATCTTGAGAATTCTTCAAAACTTAATATTTTTTTATAATGTTAATGATTTACAGATCTCTGGATTTACAGATCTCTGGATTTACAGATCTCTGGATTTACAGATCGCACCATATCCTTTGGGATGTGTTCAATTTAGTTCTTTTTTCGCTTTTAGGACGAAGTCGTAGTCGTAAACGTTTCAAAACATGTAGCCATAAGAAGTTAGCAAATTAAATAATTTTTAATTTTTAAATTTTTTTTTGTCGGCGCGCTGGCTTCTCATACCGAGGCCCCAGGTTCGATTCCTTGCTCGGGCTGGTAAAAAACTTGTCTACTTCTATCGCTATTCACATGAAGTAGATGAGAATTACAAGAATCGCACAAGTGCGCTCTTGGCAGGCAATGGCAAAACCTCCAAGTGTGAAAGGAAAAATTGCCAAAAAAAAACGCCGTTCGGATTCGGCGTTAAACTTTAGGTCCCCTCCCTCCCTTCACCTATCCGTTTGAAATGTGTGTTGTAATACATGTTGAAAAAAAAATAGTGCTGCATACACATTTCAAACGGGTACAATTTGTGGTATCACAATGGGCCCATATAGAGGCCTAAGTGTGTCTCATACAGAGGCAGCCACTACAACCAACCTACCAAAAATAATGTTTGCCTCAAGTGTAGTTTTCCTTAACTTCCTTTGTTTCATTTCACTCGTCATTTCATATTTTTCGAGGTCCAGTTCCGCTGTAGATGAATGCTTCAGTTCATTTACTTGTATCACTTTACATATATTATTTCGTATACGGATTGCTTTTGGCCTTGACAAAGCTATCTCGTGTTTTCGTTTGTGTCCGAGCAGGACGACGTCAAAATGGACAGCCACCACTGTCCGTACCGAGCAGACCAGGACGCAGACCAAATCGCGCACAACGGTGAAATATTTCCTTGCTATGACAGCACTGATGTGTCCATAAAGAAAGTTAATTTATGGAAACTATTTCCAAGTCAATCCTCTGCTGTTATAACAGTCCGCATCGCCCACCGCCGCCACTCTGCGCTGCGTTTCGTCATTTAATCTACGATTTCGATAGGACCGAACAAAGCGGCATAAATTAAGCATTTTATGTGCGCTTTTTTCCAGCTTTGGCACTTGTCATTAAGCGAAATAAAATATGCTGCGTCGTTTCGGACAGCCAGCGATGTCCTGCGGAATGTCAAACAACCGAACGGGCCATCAATGTCGGACAACGCCAAGCAACAACGAAAATCCGTTAACGGGGCGGACAGTGCGCTGAAGCGGCAGCTGAGCAAGAGCTAGAAAAGCAACATCAACAACAACAACAATTGCGATAGCGACACGAAGAAAGCCAATAACAGCCAGAACAAGGACACTTCGTCAAATTGAACAAAATAAATAGGCGAATAAATACAGACACACATTCGGGTGGATGTGTGCTCGTCTACATCAACACATACACACACACACACACACACACACTCGTATATTTGTATGATATATAAATTCAAGTTGATGCAAACCAATCCCATTCACGCATTCCAATCCAATCCGAAGTGACCGAAAGCGAAGCGAAACCAAACCAAAGTAAACAAAAGAAAAACTGCCAACAGAATTTCTGTGTTTTTCCGGAGGGAAATGGCAAAAATATAGTTTATGTGACACTCAACCTCCACATCAGGCCAACCCACATGCAGACTGGGCATCCAGCCACCGACCCATCCGGCCAGCGCCTTCAGACAACTAGCGAACCGCACCCACTCACCCGACCGCCCCTTGGCCCCTTCGTTCGCTGTGCAGCGCTGAGCCATCAGGACGGGTTTGCCAGCGCCGCTTGATGGAAGCTTCTGCCATCGTTAGCGCCCGCCTGCGCGCTGTCCGTCCAGCCATCCGCGCGTCTCGTCCTTTCGCGTATTTGCCATTGCGATTGTTGTTGTTGTTGTTGCTGTAGCCGCTGTGTTGTTATCCTTGTGGCGCATGTTTGTCTTTCATCATTTTTTTATGGAATTTATTCGCTGCTCGTCGTGGGTTCCGTTTCGCTGGTCCTTTCGCTCGCTGACTGCCCGACTGGCTGACTGGTTGGTTGACTGCTGGCTGGTGCTTGGCGCTTCCAGCATTTTTGCTGACCACGACTACTCGCCATACATTTTAGTTATTGTTTTGCTTGTCGCTATTATGTTTGCTGTTGTTGTTGCTGTTGTTGTTACTGATGTTGTCGTCATTGTTGTTGTGCGCTTGTACACTGTTGTTCCTTGTTGTCCTCTGCTATCTTTGGTTTTTGTTGTTGGGTTTGGGCATGTTCGCTCGCGATGTGTTGTTGGTTTTTGTTTTTTGTACTTGATGTGCACATTTTTCTTATTTGCAATAAATTTGGTTATGAATGTTTGCTGTAGCTGGCGTTGCCACTGCCGCCGTCCCTGTCGCTCTGTGACTGCCTCTTGTTGCTGGATATGTACATAACTTCCACAATTCTGATGTTAACTGCAAAATTTACGATTCGTTATTTTGAAATGATGACTCGCCGGGCATTCTATCGCCGTTTGCACTTCAAATAAACGTCAAAATTTATGCACTTCCCCCTCTCCATTTATGCACCGCCCATGCAGGATGAATAGAGGGCGCACAGGGTGTGGGGTTGATTTCTAGAGTCTATCATCTGAATTCTAAGCTCAAGTTGGACAAAAAACAAAATCGATTTCAATTGAATTCAATTTTGTATTTTCGGATCTAACTAAAATTAGTGGCCAAAATTCAGATCGAAGTTGTTTTCAGTACCATTAAGTGACTTCAAATCTTCTTGCACGTGTTGCGGTCAACGAACAGTCCAAATGACAGCCAGAAGACGACTTTTATCGTTCTCGTCAACTTTCCCATCAGAGTTCTTTGATTGCATTCGATCCATAAAACATGCTTTCATGCTTTCAACATTACCCTTGGTCCAGACTGTTGCAACAGGCCGCCTAACGGTACCAACCGGACTCTTATCGTGCGATAAATTACTGTCAAACATTGCCACAAATCATCAGCTAAATTCAAAGCCATTAATGCTGATTCGTCGCTGTCAGTCGTAAGTCCGAAGATGAGTGCGCGCAAAAATTGCATCGTCCGCATCAGAATTACATATCATCAGCGGCAACTGATTGGATCAACTGATTGGCCGGCTGCCAGCTGAAGGCTCGAAGCTGAACGCATAAAATCCTCGGCGATTTGTAATAAATCTTCCAGTTTAACGTCTTTCGCCGCTCACAACTTTGTCATAATTTTAACTTTTCCGCGACGCTTCTAATCGCCGCCACTCAACGCTCGTCGCTCGCTCGGTCGCTCGCTGATGAACCATTAGCAGCCGGCAGCAGCTCTTTACGGCCACATTAAATCTAATGAATTCTTCTTAATTCAAATTAAACGGTGATCATAAAGCAGCGGCCGTAATCGAATGTCGCCAACATTGGCGGTGCCAACGATTCGTTGCCGTTGCTGTCGCCTAGACTGCGCACTAACAATGTACGACGCGAGTGCGTCGGCCGGTCGGCGTGTCTCTGTTGTTGGCGCGAACGCGTGCGGTGTATGCGGCAGCTGTGGCAACTTGTCTGGCGAGCTGTGGCGGCCTTTGCAATTTTCCGCCACGACTCGACACAGCAGCGGCGACAGCAATAACAACTGCAAGTGCAGCCAATTTGTAGCAATTTGCATTGCGACGCGCAGATTCCATGCGCCGGCGAGTTGTGCGCTCGTCATAATCTGATCGGTGATGAGACGGCAACACACATTCTCAAAATGTTGTCAAGATAAACTTGTCGGCATATTTTGAATGCCTGTCTCATACTTGCAAGTCTTGCAAGTGAAGCGGACTGGAGATGATTTTATAGCTTCTGAGACGAGATTCGTAAGACGTTTAGGAGGTAAATTGTGTCCACTAAAAGCGACAACAAGACTGAAGGATATCTTCTGAAAGAACTTCTCAATGTTCAAAAAAGAGTTAACCCTCTGCAAGTGGGATTGCCTGCCTCATCGCAATAATAAAACACTTCATTCTCTTCAATTTTCAGTACAATCATCCTTATGAAACTGTCACGTCCCCCAATTGATCCAGTCGAAGATATTTTTGGTGACTGAAAGTAACGCACAAAGTTCATTAAAAATCTCGCAGCATCAGCACCAACTGTAGTCAGACTTTCGAATGATGAATGGGGCCACGTCTATGATTCAAAAGCGACACATATGGCAGCCGAAACGTCGAACGCAAACAAACCGACCGCAGCTGCATTCATCATGAACTCAGCGAGCCACTCCGGTCGGATTAAGATGCATAGAGGACGAGCGACAATTTCGTGCGAAAATAGACAAAATGCAAAAAGCCCAGGAATGATTCAAAACGACCAAATGGGCTGAACGAAACAGCCCCAAAAACGCTGACAGCAAAAAACCGACAATAAGCACAACTAACGAAATCGCAAAACAACATCATAAACAACAACAACAACAATAACAGCAGCCGTGACATGGCGGTTGAGTGATGTGACAACTCTGTTAGAGTACAACAACAATGGTAAAAACTAGTCGTAGCAACACCAACACCAATGAATGCATAAATACTCATGTCCTGCGTACGCGTCCCGCACATCCTCGAAGTGCAGCACAAGCAACAACAACAATGATGAAATTGTCACTTCGCAGCAGTGTCAACAGTATGACCAACAACAAAAAAATGTCCAAAATAGACAAACAAACAAACAAACTAAACACAACAAACAATTTTAAAATCAGATTCCAATCAACACAAACGGCAGGCGCCGCCATCGCCCATCGCACAGTGAGTGCTGGACCTCGGCTGCATGCCGCAAAACAAATGGACTGCAAGGACGCCGGATATGACGGCAATTTAAGTCGATCGCCCACACCGTCGCAGGCTCCTATTTTTTGCGTCCATCACTCACTGTGCGTCCGCTTCTGGATCGCTCCAATGCGACTGCAGCGCCTGCAGGCCAGCGTCGGCAGCAGCATTTTACGATTGTTGCACAATAAAACGACGATGTCGCAACGCACACAACGGACGACTGGACGAATGGCTCGAGTGACAGGAGGAGGCGTGGTGTGGCCGCAGTGAGTGACTTATGCAAAATCGACTTCCGTGGCCGCTGGCGACCGATGCTGCTGCGGCGACGATGATGATGTTGCACACATGTTGCAGCTGTTGCTGGCGGCACTGCAGCCAATTGAGCGGCGCTGAGCGTGCGAAGAGGGATGGCCGCGCGTCAGGGGTGAGTCGTCGCCGGCATCGCGTGCCGGCAGCTGTGTCCAGGCCGGGCGGAAGAAGTCGCAACATGCATGAAGTCATTCACTCAATTTATCATTTGATGAATGTCCTTGCTGATACAGGCGAGCACTGCTAACGCCGTCTCGCTCACTCCCGTTGCCATCTAGGCCGAGTGTGCAATGGGCGGCAGCACGGCCGATGCTGTTGATGGCCGTGGCGATGGCGTCGTTGGACACATTTAATGGTCATTTGAGCACATGATAAACGTCCATCGTCCATCACCGCCGCTGTCTGACGGAATGTCCTCCATGCTTTTTGCTTCTTGTTGCTTTGTTTCGTTTTTCGTTAGTTTTGTGCGTTTTATAGTTGCCGCGGCACTGTTATTGTTGCGGCGTCGGACTGGACTGGACTGAACTGGACTGGACCACATTGAACTGGTTGTTGTTGGTTGTTTATGTATGTGCGGAAGCACATGTTGTCCATGTGGCAAGGCGGACGCGTTGTCCACATGCGGAAACGCACGCGAATAGTTTTGTTGCTTTTTCCATATGCGCGCAGTGGCTTTTCAGCGCCTGTCTGGTTGATGTTGATTTACTGGGATGCGCTTAGTTTTTTCTTGTTAACATGTTTACTGAAAATATTAAGGATTTTCAAGGCTCAAAATTATTGATGTGTTTTGAAAATTGATGGATTTATTTTTAATGATTTTTATACTAAATATTTAAAGTCTATGTTCCTTTGAAGTCGGTAACGTCTGCATAAATCTTATTTGCATTACTTAATTATGACATTATCTGGCAAGATATGTTAAGATATGCTCCACATGGGGCTTGACGGCTGTTCCACATGATCCATGGATAATTTAGCTAAACCACTAATCCTTTCGCTTATAGAAACATAACTCCCCATGATCTTACAGAGCGTTGAATAAATTTAAAACATCATTCCGTCTTGATGGAAATCATCAAAATTTAATATGTTGGGATTAAGTCAATAAATGCTGCCAGCATAAAACGATGATTTCAGTTTTCGTAAAAGACATTTAAACATATTTTTAGCTTGAGTGTTTTTCTTTGACAAACACATTTTAAAAGTGATGAGAACCAATCGTCAAACTTTTCAACGAGTTCTTCGTGACCATCTTCGCTCGAAGAATACTTTTTAATACATGCACACATACATATACACATAGATTGCACCTTGCATACACATACTGAGATATAAAATTTAGGGAATTATGAAGCAGGTGTAACAAATGAATTTATCATAATTTCATCCCAGCAAGCAGAACTACAACAACAGCCGAATTATAATGCTGAACATATTGTCGCCTTTTCTGTGTGTGTATGTGTTTGTATGTTTGGTGTCTCCCTAACAATAACTATAAAAAATAACAACAAAGCCGCACAAAACGATTTACAAGGGCATAAAAATGCATTTGCACCTTCACAGTCGGCAACTCACAACACCAACAACAACGAACTGCAACAGCAATAGGAACGGCCACAGACGAGCGTGCCAGCTGGACAGACGCACCAACTAATGCAACAGACACAGCCATTCCAAGTGGAGGAAATTTAAAAAAAAAATCTAAAACTCGCGGCCCGAATGCATTCGCGCCACAAAACCCAACCAAACAAATCCACATCGCAGCCAAAGTGCGGCGTGCGCCACCAACTACAACAACCTCAATAACAAGAACAAAAACCGCAACAACAAGAATCAATTTCGCCTTGGAAGGGGTGCAAAGTGGTTGGTTTGTTGGCGGCGTGCAACACGCGGAAGGGGCCAAACGCCAGCGAGCACACACACACACACATACACACACACACAACAAATCGACGTCAATAATTCGCCTTTATTGAGTGTTTTTCGAGCAATAAAAAACGTTTTTAGTGTTTATGAAAAAAGCTCGTAAAAAATCTCGCTCACATTTATCGATCAAAAGAAACCAAACCAACAACTGCGCGCCACCGAAAAGCAGCAAGCACACAACCGACAGAAGATGCGGCAGGGGAAGCGGTCGGGCGGGTGTTGTTGCCGTTGCTGTTGTGGTGTGTTGCGGCGAAGCAGTTTTCTATTTAAGCCAACATAATCACGCATTGTGTTGACAAATCGACGGCGAGGACAACAAGCCTATGGTGCGCCTCTAATTCTGATTGAATATTTTTTTAATTCTGAGTTTGTGATACATTTAGATTTTTGTTGATCAACTATTGCTTTGACTCGACAGGCTTCTTGTTGGCGGCATTTTATAGCATTTTCATGCCCAAGGCGCATAAACACATAAAACAGGGAGAATATTTGTTGGAATTCCAAGACAGTGGTGTGGCAATTCGCGGCGATAAACTTTGACTTGGTCCGGTTTGGTTCACCACAAAGCAGATGGGCCCCAAAACTATATCCCCAACTTGCTTGAGAAAGACTAATTACATTCGTGACCGGACCTACGGTTACCGATATCGATCGTTAAATATTTGTTACTATTATTTATTTTACTTATGAATAAAATAATTTTATTTTAAATTGTAACGTCCTTACTGTCCTATTAGAGACCCTTACAGCCCCACATAACCTCATCTTAGGCTGTGAGAATTCGATTTGTGAATGCATGGACTAGTTGCCCCCTGAATGCGCTCCTGTCCTAAGCAGCTATCAATGCGGCATTCATATTTGAACTGTTGGTTGGGCCAATGGTGCGGCAGCTAGTAGTGGGTGCGGGGGACGCAGCCATCGGAGGCAACTGTTGCGTGGAGCCTATTAAAAATTTAACGATCCAACAAATTACTACACGTCATAAAATCAGCTAAATAAAAACAACAACAACAACGGCGACAGCGGACAAATAAGCACACACGATTTGTGCAATGCCGTCCGCGGAGGAATATGGGGAGGGGAACTAAAAATACGCACACAGGCAGCCACACCGACAGTCATCATTATCAAAATGATTTAGGAGCAGCAGCCAGAGCTGCGGCAGGGCAGCGACAACCAAGTTGGCAGCTTTTGTTTTATTAATAAAAAGATGCTTTATTTTATTTTCGGCGTAGCGGCTGGTGGTGGCAGTGGAGGATCCGATTGCGCGCCTAATTTCGCCCAAATGCGCAACGCACTTTTTATATTCGCGCGCACTCACAGCGACCTACACTCGCAGTTTGCGCGTGTCCGTCCGTCGGGCAGTCAAGTGCGCTCGCTAATGGGCCGTTTCAGCGGTTTACGGCAATTCGTCTTTGCAGCAATGCGCCGCGCAACAATAAGGAAACGCAAACGTATGCAAATTTGTGTGGCAAGCTGTGCGTTGTGTGAGTAATGTACACGAACACACACACACACTCGCGTTGACATTTTAAAAAGACAGCAACAAAACACAACAGCTTGTTGCACGCATGCAGTCGCGGCAAGTGGGGCCGCCGGCTGCGTATTTGGGCGTTTGTGGCACATTTGTGCTGCGATTTGTGTGTTGGCGCATTTGCACTTGTTGGCTTTGTTGTTGCCGTATTGCAATTGCACGCAGGCCCCCGCACGCTACACCTGAGCGGATAACAGGTGGAACTGTGCTGCAGTGAATGTGGATTGACAGGAGGCTGATGTTTTTTTTCGTAATTTTGTTTATCTTTGAAGAGAACTTCTGTTCAAAATTATTACGTTTCTTCATTCATTCATAAATAGATGAAGAATGAAAAATTCTAGCAGAGTGCATTTTTCTAGGAATATATAGAAGAACAAGAAAGAAGAAGAAGAATATAGAAAAATTGCAATCGAGCACTTAGAACACTAAGAAACGCTGCTCATTTACCAATTTCAGCACTAAAGTAGCTAAAGTAGCACTTTCTTTCCACTTGGAACAAAATATATTCCCAAAAATGATCGAATAAGCTGGTCCCTAATTTATATGTGAAACAGTAGTTGCATTTTTTAGATAAGTAGGAAGCTAGAGACCACCTTCAGCCGGAAATGAAGACACACTTCACTATCGAGGAATGCTCTGATTGACAAAGGCAATCACTGAGATCATTGCAAGCGAATCGTTAGTAATCCTTTTCCACCTAAGAATCTGTGGTAGTGTGGCGCGAAATTTTCTTTGATTTGCGTTTGAAAACTACAGTGGACGTCCAATATAACGAATCTTATGTTGTACCCCCAATTTGTTAAATCGAAAAATTCGTTAAATCGATCGAAATTTTTTTCTCACATATTCAGTTTTTAACCTTCTGCCTGCCCCTAGGGGTCTATTTGACTCCACGCGGAATTAAAAAAACTGTTGAATGGTTTTGTGCACTCGCCTTCTTGTGTTATTTAGTGTTAATCGCGCTTACAACCCAATAATAAATCGAGAAAAACACTTTTCGGGGCTTTCCCCTTTTCTTTTGTGATTTATGTGTAACATTTCTTCATGTTTTGTCAGTAAATTATATAACCGTTTGATTGGGGTCATCCTGACCCCAAAGGATAGCGAACGCAATTTTGAGCAAAGGACAGACAGAAGGTTAAACAAATATCTTGTTTTATGAAAAAAAAGTGAAAAAGTCGTCGATGCGCGATTGCCTCTTTACCGCAAGTAAACTTTTCTGTATGGCAATTTCTCTTGATTGATTATTGAAATTTTAATTTTTAAAAGAAAAAAGCCGCCCGAACGCAAAACAAATCCTGTGAAAATGATCAGCAATGCATACAAACAGAATTTGAAAATGTTGGTAACTTGACGTAAATTTGAAAGTTTTAACGTAACAAAAACAATTGAGGTACCGTTCACTTGACTAAACCAAACATTCATTGTTATTGTAAAGAATGTGAATGCTCGAATAAAAACAATTCGAAGGGTGAAAAACAACATAAATTATCGTTATATCGAATAGCAAATTTCACTTTTGTTCGTAATATAGAACCATCAATGGAAAAAATTTGGCCGTACGTTAAATCGAAAATTCGTTAAATGGAAAGTTCGTTATACTGGACGTCCACTGTATTCAAAAAGCTATCATCAGCGACAAAACTAACATGTAATGTGTATGAGTCATGCCTTGTTAAATTATTATTTCGAGCAAGTTCGATGACGCAAATTACAAATTGATGAAATATGACAGAAATGCTGATTGAATTCATTTTGATTGCCATTTTGATTCCATTGAAATGGGTGTGGGATTTTGATGTGTCGTTACGATCAAATATTATGAATGAATCATTAGTGATTGATTTATTATACTATTGACTAAGCGATATGAAACAAGTAAATCTACTAAAACTACTTAATACCTTTTTATTTCGCAGATTATAGCGAATGCGATTTGCCGACGGCATTTTCAGCTCGACGGTAATGCATGTCGTATTTATTGTTGTTGTGCTAGCAATAATTGTGCATGTCGCATGTGTTGGTCCCCTTTTCGAGTCGCAGCCAATCGGCGAATCAACATTTTGCATTCGCAATCGGCGACTAATTGAAGTAGTGGTAGACAGAGACAAATCTGCTGCAGCGCGATTGACTGGCAGCTGAAGGAAGCAAAAGTAATTAAAAGTAAATGCAAACGTACCAGCACTTGCGATATTTATGTGTTAGATAGCGCACAACACAACAACAACAAAAACAACAAAAGCAAAGCAAAGGTGTAAAGGAAAGTAAGAGGAAAGGAAAATGCTAAATGTTTGCAAATTTATGGCAAAACTGACAGCATCTCATTTAACCCAACCCAACACAAGCAGCCAGCAGCACAGAGCGGCAGCGTTTAGCGCGAATCGCGAGCGGCCAAACTGCCGAGAGAGAGCTAACCTCAAATACGTATGAGAAAAAAATATAAATATTGTACAACATTTGCAAAAGCCAACGCCAAAAAACCAACCTAAATGAAATTAAGAAAACGAAACAGAAGCAACAACAAACACAGCAACAATGATTGCAGCAGCAGAGACGCCGCGCCACTCTCCTCTTCGAAGCGCACCAATGATTTATTATGAATGAAAACTCAAAAACAGCAAAATCAACGTCAAAAGTTGAAAAAGTCTCAAAAAACGCTTCCAGTAGCAATGCAGCAGCAGAAGCAACAACAACAAAAACGACTGCATTCACCATAACTGCAAAATAGTAAAAGAATCGAGGTTGATTAGTTGGATGCTGCGCAAGTGCGAGTGTTCAGCTAGCGATGTGTCGGCGTAGGAGCGAACGAGATGGCCAGAATGCGCTCAGGAGTCGCCGAGAGCGCGTGGAATGTCTGGAGAAAACCGAAACGACGATGCGAAGCAAAAAATCCACTTGCTGTATGTGAGAGAGGAACTGGTGGTTTTCAAGAGTTGGGAAGTTAAAGAGCGAGATGTGATTTAAGAGCGCCTTGGCATGGAATTAAGAGTGCGGTCTGCGCGGTGCGGTGCAGTCGCAAGGCTACAGGTGGATTTCAACAAACAGGGGAAACGCATTTGAAAGAGCTGAAGTTGTTATCGGAACGAGTCTGACAAGCAAAGGCACATAAAACCGATGAATTTTTCAATGAAATGTGCTGCAGGCACAGATTTGAGGAACTTTCGCAAAGCGAGTGGAAACGCACTCTTGAAGTGCACCAAAGTTCAAAGTGAAATGGGGAATCAATTTGAAGTAGCAGCAACAGCTGCAACCGGTTTTGTGGCATTTTGGCCAACAAAGAAAGAGAGAGAGAGAGTGTGAGAGAGAGCGACGCGCACGCTCTGCACATTTTAGCCGGCTTTTGCGTTTTGCAGCCAACGTCGACAGCGACGTTTGCTGCTTTTACTGCTGCCAGCTTCCCCTTTAGTTGCTCTCAGAGTAGTTGCATTTTTCTCTCTCTCTCTCTCTCGCTCTTTTCCAGTAATGTATTTGCAATGTGCGATAGTTTGGTGCGCTGGCCTGCATATTTTCAAGTTTTGTTATGGTTCTTGTTGTTGTTATTATAGCGACGCCAACCACCCTTTCGGACCCCTCTTGCAACAAGAACTTATAAAAATATTGCAGCTCTGTGTGCGAGAGCGCGAGTGCAACGTCTTGGCGAGCGCAACTCCACAGCCGTATGGCGACAGTGGGCCTCGACGACGTTTCGTCGCGCACATTGTGCCGATTTTGTGTTGTTTGGATATGCGTGGCGGCGGGTCTCCTCTTTCTTGGCTGTCGTTGTTCCTTTTCTTCTGGTTTCCTTTGACAACAATATTTTCGCCCAGCTCGGAATGCGAGCTTGAGCCATTTTATGGCTGTTTGTTGTTTGTTGGCAAATTTACGAGGTCCATAAAGTGGCGCTCGCCAGTAGTCGCCTTGCGCTGCCGCCGGTTGCAAGCAGTCAGGCCGACAGCGTGTGCAGTGGCTGCATCGCGGCAGCGGGCCGAGCGAGCAACGTGCGCGAATCGACGACAGACGCGAGTGACAGCGCCAGCCAGCCCGACAGACAGACAGCGCGACTATGGAGCTAGTGTCTGCTTCGTTGTCGAAACGTTTTTTTCTGCTCGCGCCACCCACGCCCGCTCGCTCGCTCCGGAGCGCGCGTCTTTTGGCGTTCTGGTGTGTTTTGGTGAGCTTTGGTGCGTTTTCGATGCTATTGAAAAGGAAACAACAACGAAACGGACAGTGTGTGCGTGGATAAAAATGCAAAAAGCCGATGTCGAGGAGAAGGAGGAGGCAGCATACGTCACCCAGCCACCCAGCGGTTACTTGGGTAAGTTTGTTTTGCTTGGCCAGCAAGTGGAGGCGGCGAGAGCGGCCGTTCAAGGGTGAGTGCGCTGCTGCAAGAGAGGCCGAACGAATGGCGCTTTGGTCGGCGATGAGGCAGTGGACGAGCTTATTGATTGATAAGTGGCAGATGTCAATCAAGTTTCGGTTTTTGATTGATTGGCTGAAATGTGCAAATGTGGCAGTGAAGGGCAGAGGAAGAAGAAGATAATGTTGGTGATGACGGTGATGAAGAGCAACACATTGTGTGGCAAATAGAAATTAGTAGCGTGGTTTCTCTGCGCTGCGGCAAAGCAGAAGTCAGAAGATGATTGTGAAAGACTGAAGTGTGATTTTGATCCTTAAGCTGGACTATGCGGTTAGATGTGCAAGCAACTAGAGAGATGTGCCTTAAAATTCCAACTTAATGCAGAAAACAATAACAAAACAGTTGTTCGCCGACTAGAAGGCGTCAGAATGAATACATTTTTATATTGAGAGGTTCTATTCTCAGCAGTGCTGTCAGTCTATGGAGTGCAATTTAAAATTATTACGCATGAATGCTGACTGACATCACTATGAAAGCGTTGAACAGGACTTTCGATAGTAAATAATAAAAGACAATGGACGCACAACAAAGCTATGGCAGAAGATTTAATATAAGTCTGTACGATTTGATTCAAAATGATAAGTAAAAGTTGAAGTTGACTGCTCTGATTGATGACTGACTGTGCGATGATGTTGGCCGGCAAATGTGGCGTTTATTATTAGGTTTTAATATGACTACAACATTTGTGACGACAGACAATGTCTGACTATCATTATTTGTTACTCACATTTTACTTTTAAAGTACAATTTTATTTGGTTTTATTTGACATGCTTATTTAAATATTTATGGAGATGCTTTATGGCAAATTATATATAATAGTTGGTTGATACTGAATGTGGGTAGCGAATGATTGATTGAAATTATTTCAAGTTCATAGATTAGGTTATATGGAGTTAAATATACAAACGATCCCATGTCTAATGGGTATAGAATTATATAATTAACATTTATAAATAATAGTAAACATTGTGTTCTGGACATGATTGTCCCTTTCGAGGTGATTGGTTCGAAAGAGTTAAGAGATGTCCTCCAATCGAATTAGAATTGTGGCCCTACAAGTCAGCAAAACGGTGCGAAGCTCATTGGTAAACTTTTTTCGATTTCCTAAAATTATTTAATAATAGATAAGCATCAGTGGCGTCCCCAGGGGGGATTAGGGGATGGATCCCCCTTGGTGGATAAATTCATTTATCCAATTTGATGTGACAATATAGAATTGTGAAAAATTTTTATTATTTGCTTTATCTTTTCTGTGAGCACCCACTTAAAACCTAATAGTTGAACATCCCATGATCTGGCCGGACTATGGTGTAAACAAGAGGATAGTCGAGGATTGTAGTTAAGGATATAAAAAAAACAGAAAGTGTGAACACAATGATTTCTTTTGCTTACCTACATTTTATTGACGTAAAACGGTAAAAATATACTTAAATAATTAAGTAAATAGCAAGTTTCAACTTCAATGAATTAATTTTGAAATTAAAAATATACGACAGTAAAGCAAAAAGATAATAAAAAATGTATAAATGTAAAATACGTTTTTTATGGATTTGCTTCAACTTCTTGACCAATGCAATTATTGCAACAATATAACGCAAAATCATGACTGAAACACATTGAGATTTTACATTGGACACATACAAATCGCGTTTAGATATATCTATTGCTATTTCTCGATTCCTTGCACTGTTAACTGTTAACAATTCTGAACTGCTTTCCCTAAGAAAAACATGCAGAACATGTTATTGTTCATGCTGAACTGGCCGGATATGGTTTTCCTTGTCGCCTTCGTCGTCGCTATCTTCACATTGAACTATCTAAACGACCATTTTTTCTATCAGTATCAGAAGCTTCGTTTTGTTCAGCGCCAAATGAAAGCCTGAAATTGTCAGCACCGTTATTATTGCCAATTTTTTCAGCGAAATTGTCCTCTCTGATTTGTCCAATGTCCACCTGATCCTTAAAATAGCATTGTCTTCCTTCCATCTCTACCACAGAAAACACCTAATCGAATTGATAAGAAACCAGACACAAAAAGACCACAAATACTATCTTCACTTCAGGAATGTAACTGAATTGGCACCAAAACACGGACATAACCATGAATACAATGGATAAATATTAAATTTGAATATGTTCCAACTTTATTTCCCACCAAAAATTCTAATTTACTAAATCAAAAGAAAATAAAAGCCAAGGCGAGTGAAAAACACTTGGACCAGATAGTTTTGCGCCAACTTATGTCACGATTACATGGGATGGCACGAAAAAGGTTTTTCCAATCGAGTCAAATGGAAAAGCCTAGTTAAAGCCCTATGCTCCGTAAAGGGCTGAAAAATATTTTTAAGCCATTCCGACAATAATTACGTGGGAAATAACAAAAAAATTGTAACTGCCAAATTTCTATGAAAATACACCATGGTGTGGCCAGCCCATGGTTTTGGTTTTTGTGCTTAGAAGGATCAGTTGAGGATATCATGAAATATGATCTCGATAGCTTAACTACAAAATTACTAGAGTGGATCCAAAGGTCGAAGTGGTATCGTCAGAATCGGATGCCCGCAGAAGGGTTAAGAATAAATGAATAAAAAAATCAGTATTGCATTTGTTCTCGCACAATAGTTCTATTTTCAGTGTTCCCAAAAGTATCGACTATTTAAAGTAGTAGTAGTAGTCAAACGCAGGCTTCATGCCAATCCTGCATCAGCTGTTGAAATTTGAAAAAAATTTCGATACATGTTTTAACGTGTGGGGAATGAAATACGAACAAATTTAAAATGTCAGTAATAAGCTGTTACATAAAAGTTATTTAGTTTGGTTACAGCTTATTAAATAGCTTTGACATTTTAGTTAATTTACAAAAAAAAATTGACTCCATTGCGGCTCGCTTTCCGTATATTCTGAGGAACTTTCTTAATTGACCTCTGAATTCTATTTGTATAAATGTTCTTCAGCACTTTTCGGATTTTATAAATCAATAATCCACATTTTTGGCACGATATCCGTTGGCATATACTTTCTTTTCAAGTTTGCCCAAAAAGTTTCGATTGGTCTAAATTGTGGAACATTTGGTGGGTTAAAGTCCTTCGGTACAAATTCAATTTTGCGCTTATTCATATTGTCTAATGTTACTTTAGCGTAATGTGACTACGCTAAATCGGGTCAAAATAGAATTTGTTCACGTCGATGGTGTTTTTTGATGAAATTTAGGAGTGCTGGCAAACATTTGTCCATGTAAGTTTGCGCGCTTACAGCCAAACCTTCTTTAAAAAATATTGGCTCCCTGGCCTTCCCTGGAAACTTTGTTTTTGCAATATGCTTTTCTTTTTCATGCGCTTTGTGGTCAGAAGACACAAAATAATATTTTGGTTGCCATTCATTCCCCTCGATCGTAAAACATGACTCATCATCCATCAGACAGATGTGAGGCGAAGCACACGAAAAGTATTTTTTTTAAAGTCGGTGTTGCGTGGTTTTGATAACTGCTGCTTGCTTGTTGGTAATTGCTGGAACGTACTTTTTCAATTTGCGCTTTATGTCTATTTATTCGGCGTATTTCCTGATCGTTTTTTTGTCAACACCGTACTTTCTTGCCAATTGTCTGTAGGATTTAGCACTTCGCCCAACGGTATCAGTTTTCAAATAGGAACGCACTTCAATGTCCTGTAAAGAGTCCTTTTTAAGGTGACATTTGAATTCTTCGATTATCGTGGTGTTGTGCATTATGAATTCCTTCCGCCGGGCCAAACAGTCGACAAGGAATATTATTTGAACGTTATGCGTCGTTTGCGTAACGCTATCCGCCTAAAAAGGCCGGAATTGTGGAAAGACAATTCTTGGTTTTTACACCACGATAATGCACCATCCCATACTGCACTCGTAATTCGTGATCATTTCGCCAAAAACTCAACCCATATCGTTCCGCAACCACCGTATTCACCTGATCTGGCGCCGTGCGACTTCTGGCTGTTCAGCAAGCTCAAAAGACCGCTCCGGGGACACCGTTTTGATACGATAGAGGAGATTCAAGCCGCAGCGAAGACGAAACTGAAGGCCATCCCGGAAAGTGACTACAATCAGTGTTTCGAAGATTGGAAAATCCGTTGGCATAAGTGCATTGCATCGGGAGGGGATTACTTTGAAGAGGATGAAATTGATTTGGAAGAATAAATAAAGAATTTTCAAAATAAATACAATGTCACATTATTTTTTGGACACAGTAGTATATATATTTTTTTACAGTTATATACTTTATTTTCTATGCCAACCTTTTTATTTGTTCGTATTTCATTCCCCACACGTTATGCTTTTTAAAATAGGTCTTTTGAGTTTTTCGTAATTCTATTAGAAGGAGTTTTCAAAATGTCCTAACTTACAACAAACTTCAATTTTTTAGTTGGGATCTTATGACTTAAAAATACATGTCACTTGAATTTTTCGCTTTAAGAATTTTATGTTAGCATTTGTATACATATACATACATATACATATATGTATATATATATATATGTGTTCATATACATGTATGTATGTCAGGGGCGTAGCCAGAACTTGGGCATGGGGGGGTTTTAAAAATTTGTTTTGCCAGTTTAGTATTACATGTTTTTTAAAGTAAAGTGCACTTCCCAAATAGGGCATTTTGTTGTGGCTTATGTGACTTAATGTATTAAAAACTAAATTTGTTTCCTGATTTTTAGTAAAAATTTCATGAAACTTGGTGGACTGAAAGCGAAGTTATTGCATCTGAAGTGGAAGTATGTTTGTGTCATCGTACAAAAATGTGCATCGAACAAAGATCCAATATTAACTATTGTTTTAAAAATGTTTAAACTTTAACCGAAGCATTTAATTGATGAACTAAGTTTATATTGATTTTTGTTTATACCGTGGTGGAGTTCATAAGTGGTAAAAGCGATTTAAAAACGATTGTCAGAACATAAATGATGACCAAAGTGTTAGCCAACTGAATCCGCGATCACCGAAGATCAAAACTGGGCGATAATTCATAAAAGATTAGCCAAAATCTTCCTTGAAATTCTTGAAATTGGATTTAACCTTCGCTTTACTTATACTCACCCGGGTGATCTTTTTAATATTCATGTTTAATATCTGCACAAATTTTAAGGTAATTTTCAATAACAAGAAAAAATATTTTTTTGAAATTTAGTTCATGTTTAAACTTGAATTTCTCAAATTCTTTGGATATTAATCTTGGTCTATCTAAAAATGTTTTTTGCAATAGTTTGTCTAATTCTAAGTTTCTTAGGTAATTTGAATTGTTATCTTTCTATCTGTTACTTCTGTTAGTCTGTAAGTTGTTAGACTGAAATAAATAAATAAATAAAAATAAAAAATTTTGTCATTTTTTATACAAATGTACCTGGGTGATCCCAGGCGCTTTCGCTACCATTTTGATTAAAACTTACGATACATTTTTTTTGCGTACCTCATTATGTGTTCAATAAACCCTCTGGAAAGAAATCTTCTAATATTTTCCATAGTCTCAAAATAAATCATTAAAGTTAGGACTTTTTTCGAAATACGAACTATCGCCAGAGCAAGATACTAAATACTGAAGTATGAAAAAAATTTATAAATTATTATATATTTATTGTGAGTTTTACTCAAAATACCGGCGGAAGTGCCTGGGATCATCTTTAGTAAGGCGAAGGTTAAGCATCTCAATAGCATAAATTTATTGCATTTTAACTGAACATTTGGCTATCGAAGGGTGCCATCCCATCTATTGACACTTGTTTTCACTGTTTTTTTGTTTTCACATGATGTGGAACCGTGCGAATTTCACCTTTTCAAAGAATGCATTTGCCGATGAAAAAAAGCGTGGTGAGAACGTAGAAACCATCCAAAAGGCTTGTACCGACATCCTGAAGGACATTCCGGTCGACGAACTAAACTACTCTTTAGACATGTTTTTAGAACATGCAAATTGCTTCATTAAGCCTAAACGTGACTATTAAAAAACAAATTAGTTTCGGTAAAAAAGGGTTTTGTTAATATTCTTTTAAATATTTAAAGATGAAAAGACCTTTTTGCTAATGTGGGAACGTACATACGATGCATAGTGATTGAAAATGTTGACAAATTATAGGCTATGGGGGGGTTCTGACACCCTAAACCCCCCCCTTGGCTACGCCCCTGATGTATGTACATATGCACAATTTTATGCAACATGTATTAAAAAAATAATACGTAAAGATGAAAGTAGAAAAATTGCGTTAAACTGGATTTTTTGGCATATGCCCCCCCTTCCCGAAATCCTGGGGACGCCACTGATAAGCATGTATCTAACGAAATCAGACGTTGTGTAAAATAGTATTAATTTGAAAAGACACTAGCTCTACATTCTCCACAACTGAGATTTTCTAAAAAAACATAATTTCTTTAATAGAAAATAAGTGCATGTGTGCTGAACGCACACACACACATTCAGCACTTAATAAATCGAAGTGTGGTTTCACAATATTCAAATTCAACAAAGGCCAAACTATTTAGCCAGCAATTAGACACAAAAGAAACAACAAATATTTGGCTTCGTACACAGAGCAATGAAACCATTAACCGACAATAATGAAGGAATATGATTTTTCCTTTGAATGTTCGTCACTTCGCACCCCCGGGCGATTAAAATCGAATCGAATCATTGCAATTGGAACCACGCACGCTCACACATTTACTCACACACATACACATCGACAGATACGTACTGGCAATACAGGTGTGGCTGAAACAATTGCAGTGGCGGGGCGCTTTGAAGATCAATCGAACTGTGGCGGAAGCTGATCGCGGCGGCCGCTTTAATCTCGAGCGTTTATGTTGGCGTTAATGATGCAATCTGAAAGACACTTCCTTGCTGCGGCCACTGCGCCATTTCGGGCCCGGACAGCACAACGGCTGCAGCGCCGAGCGCCTCTGTCGCTCCAGCTGCGTGTGGGTGGGCGCGCAATTGGCGCCTTGCTAAATTATTTATTCGTGTAATTTTTAATATTTTATTGAGTACGAGGCGCTCTTTAGTTTTGCTTTTGATTTGCCGCGGGAAACGCTTTGAACTTGACGAGCCAAAGGCATAAACGCGCAGCGCAGTGCCGCACTTCTAAAGAAGTGCATAAATTTTAATAAATTTTATCGAAATTATGTGTTAATGAAGTCAAACAACGCCGTGAAATTTCGTCGGCAGCACTTTTGATCTTAAGCGGCTGCTACTCGACGCTGGCCGCCAGCGCAAGACAACAAAGACGCGGCCGCTCGCGAGCGTTATGATTTAGGGCGGCCGAATGATGTGTTGCAAGACATCGGGCGAGCTGATCAAGCGGCGGCGTATATAGTCGATCGGTGCGCGTAGGAAATGGCGAGTTGCACAAGTTGTATTTGGTTTTTTCGAGGCAAACTCAATGCGAAAATGTCGAAACTAAAGAATTTAAATATCCCATTTCCGACTTTAAACAGCGGCAATTGCGGTTGCACTGCTGCGGCCGCGGTCTGCACCTGATGGCCATAGCGGCGATGATGCGGCGTGGCCGCAGTTTATAATTTACGCTGCTGCTGCGGCAATCAAGAAGAAGCGCTGGAAAAACACGCAGCAATTGAATTAAACAGTGAAAACCGATTTCAGCTGAATTCCAGTGCAGGGAATTGTCGTCGAATTAAACCAAATAAATATGCAATAAATTTAATAAATATCCGCGCGCGGTGCACTCGATTGGGGGCGGTGCTGGGAGGGGCGGGAAATGCGTTTTAATTATTGAAAATTGTCCTAAATGCACATTAAAGTCGCTGGCACATTCCACGCACTGCCACTGCCACAGCTGCATACATGTATGCGTTTGTGTGTGTGTGTGTGTGTGTGTGTGTGTCGCTGCGTTAGCCATTTCCGTACGTGATGTCGTCAACGCGCCGTATGCGTTGCTCATTTGTTATTTTGATATAAAATTGCGCAGTAGCAACAACAACAACAATAGTTGCGTTCAATGCAAAAAATCGCTTTATTAAACAAAAATTTAAATTAAATCTTTCACACTGACGCGGCCGCATTTCGCACGTTCGCTCATCTGTCCGAATCGTCGTGCGGCGGCCGCACCAACCAACGGCCATGCGTCCGTCCATCTGCCAGTTGGAATATTGTCAAGTGAAGTTGTCAAATGAAATTCCCAAATCGATTCGATTTCAGCTGCCAGGCAATGCAATTGTCATAGCAGTCTTTTCACACCAGCGGCACAGTGGGCCCGGTTGGCGTTCGCACTACACTGAATTTAATAGCAAATTTACTGATTTTCACATTGAACCACATGTTTCTCTCTCAATTTATTAAATTTCAAAATGTCTTGTCTGTTATTTTCCCGAAAATTTAATCGCATAACATTAGATCAGCGCAATCAGTAGATTTTCTGTTTTAAATGGTATTTTCCCAAAATTGACCATCAATAAGTTTTTAACGCGACCTGGCTTTGCAGCTTCACGCCGCGCTTTTTCGAGTTTCGTTTGTAACGAGACCAGAACTGAAACATGCATAAATTAGTGCGGCAATAAATTAGTGACTAGTTACAGCAGACGCTCTGCTCTGCCCGTGAGCGCCTTTTATTGATTTCGAAATTGAGTCGAGTGCACGAGAGCGTCAGGGCCCCTCGCCCTCATTTCGCTCGCATTTGGCTGTGTGCGTGTGTCGTTGCGTTTGTTATTTACGTTTGACGAACTGATAAAATGTCAAGCGATTTATGACAGTTTTGCCTTTTCGGTCGTTGTTGTAAGTTTTGTCTTTTGTCGCTGTCATGTCGTAAAATTTACTTCGCCGACTCAAGCGCAGGATTTTTATTGCTCTTTATTTTATTTAATTTTTTGGCTGTGGCGAACTTGAGTTTTTATTGTTGTGATAGTGTGGGATTTATAGAGCAGCAGCTTTCAAGTTTGAGGCTTCGACTGCGCTTATGTTGGCGCTCCGATTTATGAAAATTTTTAAAATATATTTTGATGCTGAAAGCGGTGCGCGTCGTCTGAAGTCGCCTGACATTCGTCGATTCACGCGGTGAATTATGAAACCAGAATTGATTTGGGATTTTAATTAGTGTGTGTGTGTGTGTGTGTGTGTGTGTGTGTGTGTCTTTGGAGAATTGCTGTGTTGAAATTTTATGACGTTGTTTTTATTTTTGTCCGCAACTCCTTCCACTCTTTGTCGATTTTTAATATTTGATTAGTGTTTTTATCATGCAAAATTTTTGTTGCGGCATTTTACGACTTGTGCGGCGAGGAATTCATGAATTAAATTTATTAAAGTCTGACGATGAGAATAAGCCATTGCGTTGGCATTCAAGAGGCCAAGAGAGTTGAATATGATCAAAGGTCCACATTTGCGTCATAGAAACGTATTCTTTTTTAATTTTTCGTTAATCCGAACAAATATTTTAAATATTTATATAATACAATAGAAAATGTGATATAACTGTTACGGTAGCTGTAGCAGAAACGATAAGTGCAAACGATTACAAGTCAAAGAATTATGGAATGAAAAATCGACTGAAGCAGCAATCAAACAAGCTATGAGGTGGATGGAGTTAGACTTGAGGGGGATCTATTATATAGTAGTAGGGGTCCTATTGTATAGTAGCTGAGTGGTATGAGGTATGTACTGGCCAACCTTTTGAATGTGTCCACAATTACATGTTCTAAGAGTGATGAAAAGTTCAGATCGCCTGGCTAAAGCCCCTGTAAGCCAACTGATAGATAGCATTAGTCAACAGGATTTTTACTTCACTCATCACAACGTGGAGCTCGCAGAAAGCAATGTTTGTCGATGCACCCAACATTTGTAGGGCACAGCATTCAGTCATTGCTGCTTCCTTTTTCTTTCAACTTCCGCCTATCGGGAACTCCTGCATTGAAAACCTTTACTGTTACTCGAAAGAATGAAGAAGTAGACATCCTGCACATTATACACAAATATTTTTACCATCTATTAGGCCTCAAACACAATAAACAGGCTGACGAATTTACTAGGACATCGACATTTGTATATAGAATCTCAGAAAGCTTAAAATGCAATAAAACAGAACTTTCCTCTCGCTGTGACTTCTTGCACTTCTCAAGCCTAACAAGTACTTCTGTGAACTCTAAACACGCCAAAAGTATTTCGGTTGGTTGCGGAAGAAAGTTTTGGCTGGGCATAGAAATTCAAAAGAAGTGCTTCTCATCAAAATAAACGCAGGAAGTCTTCATGCCTTGAAACAGAGTTGCCACCTGGCCTAAGCGAACTTAATATCTACTCTGAGCGCCTTCCAATTGAGCCTTGACATCACTTCAACCCGTGAATTGCTGCAACTGCCAGCGTTTGAATAAATATTTTCTGTCATCGCTTCGATGCGATTTCAAATTTTGTTGTATTTTTTTTAATTACACTGAATCAATTTCAGACACAATGTAATTTTTCAATTTTTCTCAAATTGTCATTTTGTGCGTAATTAAATCGCCGTGCAAATGCCCTTCATGCATCCGCTCAAACTTGACGCCAAACACTTGGAAACCATTTTCGTGTCCCAGCGCTGCCACATTTTTTGCAACTATTCAATAAATTGTTTGTGTTGGGGCGAGATCGTGCCGGCTGTTTTGTCAAAATAATTCCACGTAATTATAATATTTGTAATTTATTTATTGTTGCGCGCGGGTAACAGATCAAAAAACTAAACCAACAGCTGAACTGTTGGCGGCAAGCCGCACCACCGCCCACCGCCCACCGCCCAGCCCACCCGATTGTCGGCGGCATTAATCCGAAATACAATAGAATGCATAATTAATTTTTATTTTGATGACAACATCAACAGAGTTTATTTTAATTCCAATTGCTGGCGCTTCCGTCTCGCTCTCCGCCGCACCGCTGTCGTTCAGCTCACCATAGCCAATGCAGCCAGCACCCGCGTCCTAATAACTAACGACGAATGTGTTGGCTGCCAGCCGATCCGCCCCCGCCCGCCTCGCCGCCACCCCCTCCCACGCCAGCGGTCGACTTAGGTTAAACACAAATTAACCTCATTTGCCCAGAACAAAGCGGCGTGCAACATGGATAATTTGTTAAATAAATTGCGTGATTACTCGTCCCCGCCCTGCTCTCTCTCACACACACACACACACACACATGCATGCATGTGTGCAATTTGTTTGTTGCTGCTTAGCTGGTTGATATTTACATTTTTTGCGTTGTTTATTTTTTGCGCCCCTCCGCGTCGCCCGCTTGCACGTTGATGCGTGCGGCGTGCGTACGGCGAACGCGGCGAAATAAGAATCGAAATGCATTTTAAATCCATTTTATTTGTTTGTGCCGATTGTTGGTTTACGCAAATGTGTTTGTGTGCGCCTGTTTGTGCGGCGGCTGCGGCCGCGTCCATGGCTATGACAATTCTGCCGCATTAAATAATACCAGCAGCGCCACTTTGTTGTTTATGCACCAAATTATTGCATTCATTAAATTCTAAACAAAAACGTTTAGATTTTCTAATTTGCAATGTAAAAAATATAAAAAAACATAAAACTATGAGCAAAAAATCCGAATGCGCAAATATGGTAAAAATACAATTTGGCGTTTAGTTGTTTTAGCGCAAATGGCAACAATGGCACAGCAAACATTTTTATCCCCGCACGAAATCAACAAATATTTATTTATTTATTTGGGCGCCGTTGGCCGGCGAGTCTTTCATTTGGGACAGCAAGTGGGTAAATTTACACAATTGCGTTGCAAATTTACACAGCTTGGGAATTAATTGCTAATCTGGCCCAAAGCACTTTGTGTTTTTTAGCCCACGGCAAAGGCAGGTATTAACTAATTTTTGCTTCGAGTAATTATTCGACACAACTAATATTCTAAAAATGAATTTTCTAAATCCAGGAAATTTTTTTACTTTGTAATATTATGTACGTACATACATATTTTTGCAGAATATTACATAAAGCTTAATTGCAGTACTTTCGGCACTAATCAAAACTGTGGGCAGATTTTCCAAAAGCCAGAGATTTGAAAGCCAGAGATTTGAGAAAAAATATTTATTGGCAGTTGGGCCCTAGTAGGCTTCTCTGATGCTTTCTACTTTTCTTCGTAATTATTTCCACTTTTCTTCGTGACCTCACCAATCACCCACTCGTTCGGATTTCGAAGCTAATATGAAGAACAGCAACTTTCCATTTCATATCTCCTAAACAGGGGATCGCCTTAGATTGCCTTCGAAAATTCAGCACATTTGCATTCATTGATATTTACACACCGACGCCGACCTGTCCATATGTGCAAACACCTCTGCATGTGTGTGTCTGTGTCCATGTAAAATAATTACTTTAATTTGATTATTGTTATTTTTATTGTCAGCGGCATAAACTGGCCGCTCGGCGTTTTGTTGTTATCAGTTAACGCCACCGCGTTTTACTGTCGCCTTTTATTCTGTTTATCATTTAGAGTGGCAACCACAATGTTGGTCATTGGCATTTCAACAATAAAACAAATGCAAAAATAAAAATTATACGCAACAACAACAAATTTAAACAGAGCTTAGCTGACAGTGACAATAATTATTTGCATTATTATTTGAAATTTCAGCAAAATGCCCGCCAAAAAACACTTCACCGGTGCGGGTGGCAGCGCGGGGTTGAGGTGCGGTGCGGCTGGCGAAAGCTGATGGCCGCACGCACCCACTCAACGCATGGTTGCTGAGTGATAAAATGCCGGTTTTGGTGAGCACGCCAACAACAATGCTCACTCGCAGCAGATATGCAACGGCGATAGGGCGGCCGATGCGTGCAAAGCAGCCGCTGCCACGCAGTGCAGCGCGTCAAATCACTTGTGGCCTCTTGGCCCGGCAGCGCGCACTCCGCTGCACTTGCAAATGACATCATTATCGCTTGACAACTGCAGCACAATAATGAAACGATGGTGATTAGCGGGCAAAAAAATACAACAACAACTATAATAAAATAACAACGTGCAGACGCACGAATAACATCAACAACATAAACAACGACCACAACCAGACGCAATTCATCGGGACAATCGATGAGAGGATGGGATGAAAGGGGCTTTTTCACCTATGGATGGATGGTGTAAGGGAGTCGTTGTTGTTGGGAAATGTCTAGAGTTGAGATCTCTTGTAAATCGGTTGTCCAATTCCTTTTTCATGTCTTCCAATACTACAGAAATGAAGCGAAGAAGTAATAGAAATCGCTCATTCAAATTTGGACTCTTCTTAGGGTTTCTACATGATTGCGCCTCAGAACAGATTCTACACTCGATAATCCTAGATCCTAAACATATTTATCATCTGAAAGTGAAGGTCAGGTCATTTTTTAGGTGGATCTCTCTAAGCCTTTCTTTTAATTGTTTTCATATCATTGACGACTCAGCTAATAAATAGTCGAGAGTAGAAAAATCGAAATTGTCCCAACAATGAAAGCAAAATCAAAACCATTTGTTTGCAATCCAAGTGCTGTAAATAAAAATATGTGTGGGCACCTATTTTCGGCTCTTATCAGTGTTTAGGCAAACGACGCGCGATTGATTTATACGCCCACCCGATTTGGGGCCGACTTATCGGCGTTGACACGGCCATATGTTGCGGCCCGTCGCCTGCTTGAATGATTGATTGATTGCTGTGGCGATAAGTGTTATGAAGCGATTTATTGCGGCGCTGTTAATCGATTAGCGATGGCGCAGCATTGATTGGCGCCGAGCAGATTGACAGCTGATGGAAGTTTCGCAATATGCCATTTTCGGCCGATTATCGGCGCAGCTATCAGCACTGGTGCACAGCCCAAGTGTTTTTCCTTCGACCAACGACACTGTGCAATGCGATTTATTTATGGCATTAAATCGCCACTTCTGCAACTGCCACTTGACACATGGCCTGCGTCCACACATGCCACCTTGGGCAATTGTCAATCGCACAGCGCAAATGCCTTTCGAATGAACTCGCTGCGGCGGCGCCACTCGCTCCGACCAGTCGCTGCATGCATGAATTTGCGCTCATAAAAGTCAATCACATGCTCATCTGTCATGTGACAAATGATTTAAAAATCACTCCGATAAAAACTCCACTCAACGGCAACACCGCACATCAAATCCTCTCCAGCGCTGCGCTGGAAATCCAACTGACGATGGCGCTGGCGGCGTGCAAGCGGAAGCAGCGGAAACAGTCACTTTTAACGCTTTGCGATATTGTCAATCAAAATTCAATCGAACCCATGATTCATGAGGCTGCTCTCCATCACGCACCCGTTCGCCGCTCCTCGACAGCGCCACTCGAAGAGGAAGCATTGTGCTCGTGTAAAGAACTCATCGGAGTTCAAGCAAAGTGACTGACATCTATGACTCTTCGCTGGAGCTGGCTGGATTTACAATTTGCAGAAAAACGAAAGCGACCCACTGAAGATGCTCCCACAGCCACACACACACATACGCGCATACAGTCACATTTGCTAACTCGAATCTGCCGCACATTCCACTCTATAATCGCTGTTGCACTGTTTGCAGTGCTGAATGTGTGTGTGTGTGTGTGTCGAGTGTGTGTTGGGTTTTTGCGGCTTCTGCTGATGTGATAGAAATGCGGCTGCAGTGAGTGACAGCCAACCAGCCAACGCCATCAGTCAATGTCAGAAATACACAGTTTGACATTTTTATGGGCAAACGGATGCCACTCCAGAAGGCAATAGCGACGTCGAATGGCCGCTAGTGCTGGCGCTGGTCCCGGTGCCGGGGCCAAGTGTCGATGGTGCGAATTGTGTTTGCGTCATCGAATCTGATCTGCGTCATTTGCACATCAGACGACGTTAATTGAACGAGTTGACAGCGAAATTTGACCAAAGTTGGCGTAATGCAGTGTAATTAAATATGTTGCAATATTTGATAGTTGAAAGCGGCCTTTAGGTTACCAGAGCTCTACGTGTTCTATCTCCTATTTCCTATTTTAGCGTTTAAAGGTGCTTCTGAGGCGCATCCCCTACTGGAACTTTAGAGTGTACCTCAGCGCCAGAGATATTCTCCCAGCCATAGATCCGTGAGCTTCAATCTTTTAATCGGAGTCTCTTCTCATACGCTTAGGTTGGCCACGAGTAATCTGAGAGTAGTTGCAATTCCCTATTTACTACCCAGTGGGGGTCTCATGGGTGTTTGATCATGAACCGTTTTCAGTGAGTTGTTGCTTGATGGCCGTAGTTGAGTTGGAAAATATACGATTTATCAATTGAACTGTTTTGTACTTCGATAACTCTGGAAAGTTGAGTAGACATGATGTCAATCAAATTCACTGTGGCATCATAAAAGCGTCACTCACCAGTCGACTTGGGCAGGCACCAGAAGGTGGCACAACAACAACCCATCATTCACCACAGTGAGCCGATAAGAATTTTTCGCTTGACATTCGGCTGAAAATTAATGAGATTAATTTTGATAGACTGCTCTACTTTTTTCCACGTTGATTGAATCGCATTTACAAGCCACTCGAAGTGACTGAACGTGCAACTATGACCGCCAATTGGCCGCTGTCACTAGTCGGTCTACAAAACGAATAGCGTTGTAAAAGCCAACATTTGAATTGATTACTTGCGATTGAAAACAAATATTCTTAAAGCAAACGCCGTTCAGATTGTGTGACAGAGGTTTTTGGCGTGCAGCCAGGGGGGGGGGGCACAATTAGCACCCACTGGGAGAAGCCACATTGGAACGTGTGATGGGTGGTTGTGCGCAAAAAGGTAAAAACTAAAAACTGCCATGATTAACTGAAAATCAGTCGAGTTTTAATTATGAAGATTTATGCCTATTTTTGTGTTATTTTTTATATGATTTGCATTTTTCTGAACATAGTTACGTCCGCTTGCGTTCATAAATTAATAACCAATCATAAATTATAGAATTTGAAATCAAATAAGAATTTATGGCCGTTTGTGAAACATTTCACAGCGTGATTAATATTTTGCTAGTTTGTCGTGTTTTTCTTGTACTTGTTTTTAATTGAAATCCGCGCGCAGGCTTTGCATGTAGATAAGCAAATCGCACACCGACACACATACACATGCGCACATACGCACAGTTGAGCTCGATCACAGCTGCGCCGACAGTTGGTAGTTTTTTGTGTAATGTGAAATAATGAGTTTTTACTAGGCAACTAAAAATCACTTCCGCTTCCGCTGGCTGCGCTGTGTCCGCGTGTCCATTAGACGAGCGCGCAGCGATTTCCATTTCACTGCCAATTGTCGGTGTGCCATTATTCAATTTATGAATCGCGCAGCCATATTTTTTGTGTGAGATGTATGTGAAAACAGTGCCGCAAGAAGTTGGCTGGACGCACGCTGGAACTACTCGTAATTAATATTTGATGATATTCGATTTAACTAATTGGTGGAGTATTCAATACGTTGTAGAGCTAACAACACAAACACCTGGAATAAGGAGCTTTTGTATGCGAATGAGCGATTGTCTTGAAAAGTGGTTACGTTTTTGTTTCTAGACCTCTTAAGACGAATTAACGCGAAGAGTTTAGAACAGAACTACAGCACACTTATAGATTGTGTCAGACCAGTACTCGATTTATGCTATAAATCGTCCACTAGTTGCCTTTAAATCTTTGATAGCAGTCTTCAGGTGAGGAGATCACAATTAGAAACTCCACCGAATCCATTAGAATTTTAGACAATACCTCAGTTTAACACATAAACTGAGCATAAACTGATTACTTACCAACTGACTACTTACTGACTGCTTACCAAGTTGCACTTTCCTATTGTGTATTGCGATATTAATGCTAATGAAATTGCAATTTATTGGGATATATTCGGCGATACAGCGCACAGATCAGACAAATAATTCTGCATTGAATACGTAAACAGTTGCGAGTTGGGTGGGGCCGCAATCGTTTTGTGTGTGAATTATTTTTTTCCGGCCAAAAACGCAGCTGGCACAAAGGCATTGTGTTGTTATTAATTATTCTATTAATTTTTGTAATTATGAATTTGTCTAAACAGAGAAAAATGAAAAATAAAACAAAGGCGACTAAGGCAATAACAAAAAATCGTTGGCGCATATGCAAATAACGGCCGCATTTAATGCAGACGCGGCGCGGGACGGAAGCGAAGGATTTTTTGCGGCGTGCGTGCGTTTGTGTGTGTGTGTGTGTGTGTGTGAAGCACGCGTGCGGGTAGGCGCGTATTTGACAGTCATACCAAGCGAATACGCAATTAATGATCGAATGTGACAGTAAAATTAAAATATCACAAACAGATTCCGACACACACACACACACATATGCAGATCCGTGTGTGCTAAGCGCAAAAATTTGCATTAAAACGTTATAAATATTTAGATAGAGCATTACAACAGTGCCAAAATCAACAACAACAACAATAATAATAATAACAACAGCAACATTTATGGTTAGCTATGAAAAAAAACAGATTATTATTAATTTTAGCTAAAACCCCCGCAAACCACCAACACCTAAAACACAACCACAACAACAGCAGCACAAATATCAACTGTAGCAGGAAAACAAATAAAAATCACACACACACATACAGTTCGCATTGTGTATTTATATCAATAGTAATTATAATAAAATGGCCGAAAATAAAATTTAAATTAAAATAGAAAGGCGATTATGTATGAAACGTAATAAAATAAACAACAGAAAAAGCGGCGCATGACAAAAAAGCAGCAAATCCCATAAATCAGCACGCGTGCCGGGGGCGGAAGGGGAGGGGGGATCAATGCGGAAAAATACGCACACCACTAGCAATGCGTGCGAGCGTGATTGTGTGTGTGCGTAATAAAATATTCGCATACTTTTATTTGTCACCGACAAAATCACAAATGGAATAACAAATAAATACTAATATCGCTGCTCTGCCCTCTCCGCTCCGAGCCACCCACATCCTAGTTACATACAAAAACAATGTAAATAATGAAAATAATTTTGTTGTAAACAATTTCAATAAATTCTGCATTAAATCCGGTCTTTGTATTGTATTAAAAAATACCAACAACAATATCGATACAGACCATGCAAGCGGCCGTTTCTTGTTGTAGCTGCACAAAACCATTATTATATCAAATTTGATATAATGGTTTGTCAATAGATAAATCATGAAAAAACGTTCACCAATTGAAATAATTGAATTGACTCGGCTCGACTTGCACTGGGCATAGGGCCGTCCACGCATCGGTCGACTGGTGGCAAAAACCAGAGAATTGTGGATCTCTAATCATTTGGTAACGGGGGGAAAATGATGTGCTGTGAGGTCAACTCAATCTGTGTGGTACTACGAGAACGCTGGAAACTGTCTGTTAGAGAGCTTCAACCGAAGGCTCAAAGGGAACCCAGTGTTATCTCAGGTGCCGTGCTGAGTAAATGATCCAATCAGTTCAGTTTGTCTTTGAATTTTAATCCATACTGGTATCCACTGGTAGGAGAAACAACCTGGATTTGTGGGCAATAATTGATTGGATTGTCTGCCAACGACGCGATTTTTTTTGCTAATTTCTGAGCTTTCAAATCTGTTGCAAAAAAGAGTCTAACAAGAACTACTAAACAGGAGGCTATAAGAGGTGCTTTTCAAATCTGAAATCATCTGTTGATAGGTCAACTACCTTTATTTTACTTATGTAGTGAAAGCCCTAAAGTTGAGGTCGAAACTAAAGACCCGCAACTTTATCACTTTATTACTGTAAGCCCAGAGGTTCAGTCAGTGGCGCACGCAGAATTTTGTTTCGGGGGAGGGGGGGGGGCTTTGTGTAACTTTGTTGAGAACTTTGAAATAGAATAAAATTTAGATGCATGAATCTACGGACTCAGATCCAAACCATGTATGCTTTCCCTACCTGACATATTTTGGTTCTGAAAGTGCAAAATATAAAATTTAGTTAAAAGGAGACAATTTTTCTATTTCATTTAATACCCATTTCTTCATTATTGCACAACCGCAAATATTTAAAAAAATATTTGAAATGTGTATGTCCTTAAAATTTTAAAGTACTTTAAAAAGGACTTTGGGCCAGAAAATGAAAAACTGACTATGCCAGGTTACTATAAATGACCTCTAGTTTCACGCCTATATCAACATTAGGATGGGTCTCGGAAAAAAAAAATTGTTTTTTTCGCACTTTGTAATAAATGTAAAAATGGTGTTTTCACTCAGTGCATCATAACTTTGTCATTATTCTTTCGATTCTATTGCTTTTAGGCTTAATATTTGCACAAATAATATAACTTTCATCCTAGATTTTAAAACCAAAGGAGATAATTTATTTTATCTACCATATAAACAAAAACAAAAATGGTCGAAAAATTCACTTTTTTACAACTTTCACCGTCAGTATCTCATCTGATTTGGACAATCTGTATATCTCTGGAAAGACTAAGGTATTATCTTCTGACCGACGGACAGCTTGTGTTCGTTCGGATGATTCGTTTACAAGATATGTGCTCATAACTGAAACAACAGGAAAAAAAATGGTTTTTCGAAGATTTTTCGAAAACACTTCTTATAACAATTTTTTGATCTTCAGTTTCGTGTTCAGCGGCCCAAATTTAGTCTAGAAAACACTTTTATTTTTAGGTGAATTTTTTGTGTCGAGTAGTGTTATTGATGATTGAATATATATGCGACGGTTATAAATAAAATTTCTGTACTAACTTAAAGATATTTCGGGGGGGAGGTTAAACCCCAAAAACCCTCCCTGTGTGCGCTACTGGGTTCAGTCTATATATTCCAAGGCTCTCAGTCTTTGACTAGTTTTTACAAATTTTCTTTTACTTAATTTATACAATAGAACTAATACATCGACAGAACTTATAGATGAACAAACACCGCTTCTGAGAGACAGTTCAGTAATAGTTTTTAACACACTTACCTACCCAAAATTGGCCAATCTTCTTATTTGCATTTTAACTGTATAAATTATTGGGATTTATTATTTCCACATAATTGCGAGATCTGTCAATTGGCCTGCCAATTCCACCTTGAAATTGCATCTAAAACTCTCCATAATGAAAATAAAACTGGCAGCTTCCGCCTAAAACGCTCCAAAATGCCGAGCTTTGGCTCGTCCGGACTGCTTGGAGCATTCCATGAACACCATAAAGTAATTACGCTGTAATGCGCAATTTGCATAATTGTCGCGCACACAACAATAAAATATCATATTAAATAACGGCCGACTGTGCGCAATGCCAACCGAGAGGCGCGCGGCTCGGCACCCTGTACGGCGAGGCCATTATTAATTTCATTTATTATGCCGCATAATGGGCACACGCAGCGGCCAGAGCCGGGCCAACGTCTGGGCCGTGGGTCAGCAATGCGACACTGCAACGTGACATCTGACATCAGTTGTCCGTCTGTCTGTGAGTTTGTCTGGCCGGGCTGTCACACAGCGCGTTGTCAGTCAGCATCAATGTCAACTGCAGCGTGCCCACACACACACACACACACACACACACAGCAACTGACATTCGGACGCGGCAAATAATGTAAAATGCATTTTATAACGAATTAATCACATGACGCAAAGTGCTGTCAGAGTGCGGTGTTGGCGACACTTCCATGCACGCTGCCGCATCTAATCGCATCGTCAAAATTGACAATGTGGACCTTCGGAGTCTCTACACGGCCGCCTAGTCGAACTCAGTTTGTTTGCAGCAAACTCGAACCGCCAAAATTGTATAGCGACCTGTAGTGGCGTAAAAAGGTGATTTGGCTGGACTTTAAGTGCTCTGTAATCTTCACTAATTTCTTTAATTTATGACGCACCCAGGTGCAAGGGCATTTCGAATACACATAAACGTCAACGGTGACATTTTAACGTGCAAACGTGACAAGTTTATGATGCGAGCCCAGCGCAAGTTGCAATCTGCTTGCTGCGCATCTCTTTTCCACTCTACGCCGGCGAGGATAGCGAGTTAAGAACATTTTATGATTTTTTGAAAGGCTGCTCAACATGATTTATCTGCATTCCATTATCTGTCATTATTGACAGAAAGGCTGCTCAATTAAAATCTGAATTAGAGCAATGGGGATTTTGCATTTTTGCCAACTTTTTGTGCGACTCGATACGTCATTCTGAAATTCCCGTCAGACCGGCTGATTTGACTGCGCTTCATTACTGCGTTTCTGGCTGTCAGTCAAGTTGTTGAAGTCACTGCTAAGCTGACATTTTTATGTATCACCTGAACTGCTTCGCGTGCACTCTCTCCCCTCTGCTTCTCTGCATCGACTTGCGCCAAATGGCTCCGCTGTTGAGTTGATCCCACATGCAAGCCGCGATCAGTCCAAATGTGCAAAGCGCCTTCTGCAAGCATTATCGTAAATTACTGTCAGGCTGTCATTAGTGTCACATTTACAAAACAAGCCAAAAGAGAAAGAAGTCGCACGAAAACTGAAACGTTATGTTTTAATGTCGCTTATCCAAAATTAGTCATAACTGTAATCTGCTTGGACGGCGCTGCCGATTGCGAAATTATTTGAGGTTAATTAACCGAAGCGGCGCTGATGCGGATGTCGATGCGAGCTGTCAACAAATGCAAACGGTGCCGATTTGCATATTATTAAAGACGAAATATGTATGTATGTCAGGGGCGTAGCCAGAACTTGGTCATGGGGGGGGTTTTAAAAATTGTTTTTGCCAGTTTAGTATTACATGTTTTTTAAAGTAAAGTGCACTTTTCAAATAGGGCATTTTGTTGTGGCTTATGTGACTTAATGCATTAAAAATTAAATTTTTTCCCTGATTTTTAGTAAAAATTTCATGAAATTTGGTGGACTGAAAGCGAAGTTATTGCATCTGAAGTGGAAGTATGTTTGTGTCATCGTACAAAAATGTGCATCGAACAAAGATCCAATATTAACTATTGTTTTAAAAATGTTTAAACTTTAACCGAAGCATTTAAATTGATGAACCAAGTTTATGGTGATTTTTGTTTATACCGTGGTGGAGTTCATAAGTGGTAAAAGCGATTTAAAATCGATTGTCAGAACATAAATGATGACCAACGTGTTAGCCAACTGAATCCGCGATCACCGTAGATTCCATCAAAACTGGGCGGTAATTCATAAAAGATAAGCCAAAATCTTCATTGAAATTTTTGAAATTGGATTTAATCTTCGCTTTGCTTATACCCACCCGGGTGATCTTTTTAATATTCATGTTTAATATCTGCACAAATTTTAAGGTAATTTTCAATAACATGAAAAAATATTTTTTTTGAAATTTTGATCATGTTTAAACTTGAATTTTGTCATTTTTTATACAAATGTATCTGGGTGATCCCAGGCGCTTCCGCTACCATTTTGATTAAAACTCACGATAAATTTTTGTTTGCGTACCTCATTATGTGTTCAATAACACATGGAAAGAAATCTTCTAATATTTTCCATAGTCTCAAAATAAATCATTAAAGTTAGGCCTTTTTTCGAAATACGAACTATCGCCAGAGGAAGATACTAAATACTGAAGTAAGAAAAAATTTATAAATTAATAAATATTTATATATTTATTGTGAGTTTTACTCAAAATAGCGGCGGAAGTGCCTGGGATCATCTTTAGTAATTCGAAGGTTAAGCATAGAATAAATTTATCGCATTTTAACTGAACATTTAACTATCGAAGGATGCCATCCCATCTATTGACACTTGTTTTGACTGTTTTTTTGTTTACTAAAAGTCGAATTTTAACAATCAACCACTCCTCGTTTTCACCTGATGTGGCACCGTGCGAATTTCACCTTTTCAAAGAATGCATTTGCCGATGAAAAAAGCGTTTTGAGAACGTAGAAACCATCCAAAAGGCTTGTACCGACATCCTGAAGGACATTCCGGTAGTTCGTCGACTACTCTTTAGACATGTTTTTAGAACATGCAAATCGCTGTATTAAGCCTAAACGTGACTATTGAAAAAACAAATTAGTTTCGGTAAAAAAGGCTTTTGTTAATATTCTTTTAAATATTTAAAGATGAAAAGACCTTTTTGCTAATGTGGGAACGTACATACGATGCATAGTGATTGAAAATGTTGACAAATTATAGGCTATGGGGGGGTTCTGACACCCTAACCCCCTCCCTTGGCTACGCCCCTGATGTATGTACATTTGAAGAATGATGTATTTAAGTATGTTTGAATCTTGATAAAAATACAAACTCTTTGCGCATTGACTGAAATGAGTCATGACTTCAATTTAGTTCGACTGTAGGGGTTCCATTGAAGGCAATGAAAATGATTTATTTATTTTGATGAGTGAGGAGGAGTTTAGTTGAGTTGGCGCGAAAGAGCTGAATAAATTGAGATGGGATGGAGTTAATTGGTTCTTTATATGGTTTCTTCGATTAAGGGGGCCGATACATTTAGAACCTTAAAAAAATCGGAATTTTTTTTATTGCTGCAATCGAAAGATAAACTATTTAAAAATATAGTCCCGAAGTTCTATTGGCCTACTGTTAATATTTTGGGAGATAATAGCCCAAGAACCGCGCGGCGGCTATACAGGCAGCTGCGCGCAACTAAACTTTGAACCTCTTTTTCTCAAAACTATGTTTTCTGATCCGGGCGTCAAGATTGCGAGCGAGCTCTTTAACCGATTTAGTCGGATTAAACAGCATATTATAGATAATTTTATATTCAAGTGCGTGGTAGAGCAATTTTTTTAACAAAAATCGTTTTTACAGTTATTTAGTAATTTTTATGTCAAAAACACGGGTAAAAAATTGCACTTTTTCATTAAAAGCATGACTATACCTCCAATTTTTCAAAATTACAGTAAATCTCTTCGCTACGCACTTGATAAAAGCTTTCTGATTCATAAGATATTTTCATTTCTTGTTTCAGATCAAAACTCTACCTAGGAAGTTGACGCCCGCAAAGTTTGTCCTACTCAGGAGATCGGCCATAACTCCGCCATTTTGTTGTTTTTTTTTTGTAAAAAATTGTTTTCTCCCAGTTTTATTATGCCTTAATATATATCCGAAACAAACCTGACTCTATGTGTTTTTATTCTCCCAGCATAAAATCAGAAAAAACTACCTTTTTTGACGCTTCTAAATGTATCGGCCCCCTTAAGATGAGTCTAGATCTGGTATATGTATGTAGATTAGTTGGGTGACTAAGCTCTCAATTTTTCTCTTCCTGCTGTGACTACGCCTAGGTTGTGAGTGAGTGAGTGACTTGATGGACAGTTCAATGTGCTAATCCTGTAAATACGTCAGGAGCATTTTATAGCTGCTTGGGTTTGAGATATGCGAACTTGTCGTGTTGGATGATGAACATTTTCATTCTTTGATCCCACAGCAATGGCTCAATGCTGCTTTCTAACATGGGTTTTGGGCTCGCTATGACAAAGCAAATATTTTGGCAAGATTGTATTTTATGAATGGGGATGTTAAGTGTATCTAATAGCCGCATCTTTAAGCATCTTCTTTTCCAGCATTTCTCCTAATTATCTATCTCCCTATATCTTCACATCTCTCTTTCTCTGTTTTCCTCCTTATCTTATCATTTCCTAAATACTAACTGATATTTTAAATTTAATTTATATTTAGTGCTATTTATTATTATTACTCTGTTTTAATGAATTTTTTTTTTGTAGCATTTAAAAGTTAAAACTTGTATGCTGAAATTAACCAATAAATAAATAAAATAAAAAAAATAAATAAGGAGTGCAAACTTAGAAAACAATAATCTATAAGAATCTGTCGATTTGAGCACTTCCGAAGTTCAAAAGTTTCGTAGTTTCGTATACATTATCGCTTTTAAACCAGTTTTCTTCTCCTCTTTAGGTCGTTTTTAAGCTTTTAATTCAAAGCGCAATACTTACTAAATCAAGAACAATCAAGTCGAGAAAGTGGTGTTAAATAATTAAAGCGACTTTCACAGTACTTAAAAATATAAAAGAAAATGAATGCAATTGTGTAACTGCAGTTCCAAAGTAAATAACAAATAAATGTCTTTAGCATTTCGCTTCCTCCTTTCCCAGCTGCAAAAGTCCAACCTAACCCAACCTGGAACTGTGCTGAACCCGAACGCTAGTGAATTGCTGCTGTAGTTGAAGCTGTCAGTTTCATTTGTGTCTGCACAGCTTGTCAGTCATTCAATAGTTTTGAAATTGCCAATGTCACTTTCAGCTCACAGAGACAAAGACAGATATCTGCGTGGTGAGAGGGCGAAATGGTGTTAGTTGTGCTGGAGTCGACTAGCTGGAGAACTAAGAGATAAAGTACAAATAATAACTAAACACAAAAACGAAGTGCGGTCGTGAAGGCTCAAATCTAACCCTACGCACACGAATTGCGAACGTTGTGAAATAATATTCGAAGTCAGGTGGAATTGGGTTGGATGGATTAGACGGAGATCGCATGGACGTTAAGAAGGATGGGTTAGTTTAGAAGGAGCTGCAACAGGGGCGTATTCAGAAAAATATCTTGGGGGGTTTCAAAAAGTATTTCTTTAATACTCATATATGTTTATGTATATTCCTTTTAATTTGTATACAGTTTTAAAGTCGACCCTAATATTTCGGGAGGGTTTCAACCCCCAAAACCACCCCTGAATCCGCCACTGAGCTGCAATGCGATTGATTTGCATGAGATTAGGTAAGAAGACTTTTTTAGATTACTAAATAGAACCAGCGTTTCACCGCGCTTATGTTTTTTTTCGAGTGAAATCTTCTACATCTTTAAAATGCATTTTCTTTAAACCTTAAACTCTAAAATAAAGCGACATACGGGTCAGCCTAACCGAATAACTAGAGAGAGGCAAGGAATAAGAAAGCGTACTTGAAGAGCATCACAAGACTCTGGTGGGAAAATGCCAGCCAAGCCACCCACTTTTCAAAACAATATCCACTCGCAGTGCAGAATGTGGAACGAAGGACTGTGGCAAGAATATTGCCCAAGCAATGCACCGACACTTGCACACACACACACTTACAGACAGATGTACAAACGCACACAGCAGCAGCGAGTGAAACTTCCGAATCCGAAAATCCATACCAGATACATGCAGACTGGGACAATTGCAATGGATTGCAAGAAAATTGTCTGGGATGATGTCACGTAGACATGCAAGTGACAGACAGATGGAAAGACACCGACACGACGAAATGACTGACACTTGGAAGAGCGGCAGACATTGTACACGCTCATGCACACTCGCAAGTGATGGAAGCGGCTGGAGGTTGCACTGGTGATGTGATGCGACAAGTGAATAGTTTTCTCATTCTTGCGTTTTTCCCCCGAAACCCATTCGCGTTCGTCGGAGACTTAATTCTTTGTCCTTGTGCTGTTTTGGATGCTGTTCTTGATTTTGATGATGTTGATGATTGTAATGTTGCTGCCTCGGCTGCTGCTGCTGATGCGGCTGATGCTGGTAGTTGTGTAATTGTATGAACGGGTTACGACTGCCAGGCGCTGTTCTTCATGGGTTTTTGCATTGCTTTGTCTTATTTTAGTTTCTCTGTGGATGCTCGCATGCGAATTGCGTTTTATGTCATGTCATGTGATTGCGTTTGAGATCTTTATACGACGCCCTCTACCATTAAATTGTGCGCTGTGTTCGTATTGAATTGGCGCGGAACTTGGGGAAAATCTAATCGAGAGATTTTGGACTTTTCTATTTTTTAAATTTGATTTTTACTGTCAAACGATGGACTCTGATCTCTCTGAGGGGTCACAGAAATAGGAGCCTTTAAATGTAGTTTTTTTTTAATATTGATTTGAATTTGTATTGGTTGAAATGGTTTTTGAGGAGTATATCTTATCTTACACCGTGCGACAGCATTTTTCACACCGGAAAAAATCCATATGTGCGCGAAACTAGAGACCAAATATAGTAATACTGCGTACTCAGTTTTTCATTTCTACATCCTTTGTCCTTTTAAAAGGACTTCAAAATTTTGAAGGGGATAAAAAATAAAAAATATAAAAAATACTTAACCTCGTTAGAATATGGCGATATGTATATCAGATGAAAGAGGAAAGGCTCAAGAATTGAAATAAAATTAATTTTCTCAAGGATCAAGGAGATTTGAGTTTTAACATACTTACTTTTCAAGAAAATTCTATATAAATTTTCAAGGATATAAAGGATTAAAATTTTCAAAGGACCTTTTTCATATCCTTTTTTACAAGTAGATAAAAATCAGTTTTTTTTAATTCTTTAGCTTTTCCTCTTTCATTTGATATACATATCGCCATATTTTAACTAGGTTAAGTATTTTTTATATTTTTTTATTTTTTATCCCCTTCAAAAATTTGAAGTCCTTTTAAAAGGACAAAGGATGTAGAAATTAAAAACTGAGTACGCAGTATTACTATGTTTGGTCTCTAGTTTCACGCCCATATGGATTTTTTCCGGTGTGAAAATTTTTTTTATTTTTGTCGCACGGTGTTATATAACAGTTGAGTCTAGGTAAAAGTAGTCAATACTCCATTGCTGGGGAACTTGAAACATGATCGAGGTTTTCTATGTGTAAAAATGGAGAATGTCCCTGTTAATGAATGATAAATTGATTCTCCTAATTAATTGTTACTAACATCCCCCGCTGATGAGAGTTGCGAATGAATGATCCCGTTTGACTGTTTTAGTAATTTCTGCTCGATTCGATTCTTCAAGAATTCAAGTACTCTCATTCAATTTCGATTAATGGTAAATTGTTTCAGAAATTGAAATCTGACTTAGGACGTCAAACTAATTAATAATAATAATTGTGAGCACAGGCACACTCACACACATATATACATATGTATGTGTGTAGCGGGACTCCATTTGCCGAACGCCAAACAGCATTAGGCAATGTTGATGATTTCGCTTTTAATGGCGGCGAATGCGCCGAGCGAGGTCCTCGTTGTACTTCGCTCTAATCTAATTTCAAAGCGTCCACACATACCAACGAACCTGGTACGCACCAACACCAACACCAACACCCACACACACACTCACATTTCCACAATCATTGGCCGCATGTGAAGCATGTGAAGCACTTCAGGTCAGTGTTGAGCGCGCCGCAGTCGGACGAGAGCAACGCAAGGCACGAGAGCGTCGATGTGGAAAACGTTTAGGGGGAAAGCAGTAACGCTGCCACCAGACCACAGCAACAAGTTCAACCCTAAGGGACCCATACATCCCAAAGCGTGTTCTCGGCACCGTCGTTATGTCCGTCGTGCGCCTGACGGAAAGCGTGAGGAACAAACTCCTCGCTGGGGAGACGCACGCGGGCGTTGGCGTTGAACGTTTTGTGATTTCCCTGCTGGATTGAAAGCGCAGCAAATTGCGGAGCAAATTGGCGGTGGGGTAGGTGAACCTTATTCGCAGCCAACGCACATAAAGTAACTGTAAACATTAAAAAATTAAAAACAACAAGAAATTACGAAAGGAAAACAAAACCAAAAGCAAAAACAATAAAAAACAACTACGAAAAATTATGTTAATAAGGAAAACAGCAAAGATTCAACACATCAGGCACTCGCGCCCGACCGGCGCTGCGCACTTTGCGCGGCATTGTCAACCTACAAGTGCTGTCGCTGCTGTTAATAAGCGGCGGCAGCAACATAAATAAGTGGACAGCACTGGAAGCGGCTGGAGCTGGGGCTGGGTGAAGGTGACAAAAAAAATACAACAACACTAACAACTATTCCTTTAAGGAGTAGCGGAGAGCGGGAAAGCGCTGCGAATACGCTTTTTGATGAAACGGCGAGCGACAGGACAACAGGAGAGGTCAGCGCTGCAGCATTAGCGCCAAATGCAGATGAGAAGTGAAACAAAAACGCGTTTTTAATTTTTCACTTTTTTTTATTTTTTTTTCATTCATTTAACACAAATTTTATTTTGTGTTGTTGATGTCGACGATTCGCGCCAACGATTGTGTTGGAGGAGCGGGCACAAAATCATGGCAAAAAATAAATAACAGTAATTAAATTTCCTAACAAACATGACGAGATAATGGACCGAAGCCATTAGTCTGACGAGGACTTCAACGCTCGCCTCAGCCGAAACGTAGCGAACCGAACTCAGCTGAGTCGAGCAGAGCTGAAGTGAACTGAACTGCACTGACCTGCGTGAACTGCGAGCGGAACGGAAGTGAAATGAAATGAAGTGACGAATATGCCGAAAGACGGCCAAGGGAAAAGCAAATAGACGGAGATGTGTTTGTGGTGCAATAACTGCAAAAGCTGCACGCTGTGGTGGAAAGGGAGGCGATAGGAGAGAATAGTTGGTAGCATGAAAGGATGTCCTTTTCCTGGACTAAATCGCAGCTCTTGATGATCCCAATCTTAAAAAATCTTTGATTCATTCGTACTTAGCGGCATCTCTAGACTTTTCTTTCACCTTCATTGGATTGAATTGGTTAGGTTTGGTGTCAAATGTCATCGTCCAGGAAAAAATTTTTCTTGCATCATTTCAATGTCTTTCTTGATACAATGAAAAAATTTTATAAGTAGTTTTGGGATATTAAATCGCTGGACATACGGAAAACATTTGACTGACGTGTCTGTGTGTGTGTGTGTGTGTGGAAGGGTCTGTGATGTTGCTGCTGTGTCGCGCCGGCTTTAAATTCATGATGAATGCAGCCACATCAATAATCGGGTGATATGAATGGGGACCACACTTGCCAATGTGGGCCACGGCAAGGCACAAGTAACGAAGGAGATAAATTTTGCACACACACGTACACAGCGGCGCATTCCTACAGCGCTAACAACAATAACATTTTCATAGTAAAGCACCAGAAATAAGAAAAATAGTCTAAATGAAAGGGCACCGGCAAAGCGTAGGAAGTGAGAAGAGGCAGCAGCAGTAGAAGAAATCACATATGTTGAAGGATGAAGAACGTCCAAGGATGTGTCGACGGACGCCAGCTACGAGCGCTAAACGCGCTGACGTTTCTCAACGGTCGTACATCAAAATCGAAGCAATAGCTGCAGCAATAACAACAACAACAACAACAAGAGGGGGCGAGAGCAGCGCAGTGCTGGGATGTGTGGCGCATGAAGGATATGTGAAACATCCATCGTGCTGGCTGCCACTTGCGATTGCGATTGGGATGTCAGCGATGCGACGCGACGCAGCGCGAAGCAAGACGAGACGAGATGAAACGAAAGTCGGAAGCGCGCGGCAATGGCCAGTGAGGGAAAAGTTCAAGTTTTTGAATGAATATGAATGCAGAGGCGACCGAGCAGCGGCGCGGCAGCGCAGGACATGCAAGATGGATTATGCTGCGCTAACTTTGCCTTTGGCTGCCGATGGCAATGTGTGGCGCTTCTTGGTCTTTGCCGTTTTCAGCGCGTGTTGTTGTGCTATTTTATTATATTTTATATTTTTGTTTTTATTTGTTGTTGTTGTTGTTGTCGTTGCCTTAGACGAATGAGTTTGAGTTGAGCGGATGGTATTGGCAGTTCGTTGGCAGTTAGGCGGCAGTGGAATGAAGACCAAAAAAAAAACAAGAGCACAAATCGGACAAGTACAGCAAGAAACGGCGAAGTAGAATAAGCTGAAGTAGATAGACGAAGAGGAAGAGCAAGCAGAATGAGCACAAGACAGTTGGCATCTTCCATTTTTCGTTGAGACGTCAGCGTGGCCAAAGACATCTCGGACACACACACACACAGTCTCGCTCAAAGCTGGCCAAGCACATTGCACATCAATATTGAAGCCGTCAAAATTGGCAACATTGAAATATGTATGATATAAGCATTGCGCTGCAAACAAAAGGACGCTTATTGTTGTTGTTGTTTTCGCTGCTGCTACTGCTGCTGCTGCACGCTCGTCCGATGAAGAGTTCAAATTTTCTTTTGTGCATTTTGACGAATGAGCTGTCATTTCTCGAGGATATAGATTTTTCTTAGCTTATTTTGTTTTCATCTTTTCTTTTACGACTTTCCTTTATTCTTATTTTCTATGTATTTATTCGTTTTGTCGGAAACGGTGGGCGGCGTTGATTCCTTCTTGTCTTCACAAAGTTGTTTTTATGTTTCATTTTCATGTGATTTGTTTGGTTTCAGAGATCAGAAGACGAAGGGGAAGGGTGTGCTTTGGTGCATATGAATTCAAAGCACGTGACATTCAATTGCAATTTGTGTGATTTTGCAATCAATGACAAAAACGAGCTTCACTTAGCGGCACTTTGAAAAATGCTCATTAAGGCAAGTAATAACAAATATGAAATTGGTTTCTATTACACTTTCATGGTTTTGAAAACAAGTATATATTATACATAAGCTTCGCTAACGCTATTAGAATCAGGACTTTTTCATTAGTAATTTATGTGAATTTCTTAACAATGATTTATTTATTAGTTAAGATATAACTTTGAGTAGAAAAGCATTTCTTAAATAACGAATAGTATATACATGTGAAATTTTTAAGAAAACAATCCTTTTATTCGAGTCGAAAAGCTCAAAGCGAATCAGTTCAAGCGCAGCTTTTTCTCAGTAATTGATAATGCCAGCTGTTTCCTATGTAGCGACCCAACACAACCAAATGGTGCCACGTACAAACGCCTAGAAACCCATCAATGGCTGTGCTCCATCTTCGTGGCTTTTAGCAAATCTAAAAATGGCGCGTTCCATCATTGACAACAATTGCAGCCATAAGGAAAATGTTGGCTGATTGGCTGCAAATATGGCGTCGCCGTGTGTCCACTGCATGCATGCTGGAACCGATAAATCTTGAAATGGCGAAATTGCATCCGCACTGGCCAACGTCTTCTTAGACTTTGTCCATAAATCGTTAATCGTCTTCGTCAGTTAATTTAAAACATGTCAGACAACTCCGACAGTCGGGACAATTGATTGACATTTTAAAACTTTAGCAGGCGTTGCTGGCTGCATGTTCGCTGCCCCTCCACTCCCCACCACTGCACCAACAACAACACCATCACTGCCGCCAATGTTATTGATGATGGGACCAAGAGTGGTTGTTGTACTGTTGCACACAGCAAAGCAGTCGGCCAGGCGGGCCAACAAGCAGGCAGCCAGCAGCAGGCAGACATGATTGCTGCAGATTCCACTCACGTCATGCGACACGACACGAATGCAACTTGGCACATGTTGGCACGGTCGCCCAGCCCATTCCGTGCAATTTATTGTGTTTGCCATTCGCTTGACCAAGCCTCTTGGAAGAAGTGCAGGCGGCCGGCGACGACTGTGGCCGGCTCGGGCTTCTCGCCGACTCGTTTAATTGCTGAATGTAGGTTGGACGTTTGACATTGGTTGCCAGTGTAGCTGCTGCAAAATGCTGCATGGTTTCCACAAAACTCTACTACATTGTGTCAATCATATGTAACGGCACTACGGCAGTTTGACACTTTAGAAGTAAATCATTCCATTGCAATGGCTTGAAATGCGCCAAGGGCCGACGTTGCAAAGTCAAAAAAATTTTCAGTTAAATTTACTTTGAGATTATTTTCTGTAGCTTGGAAACATTATAAAATAATCTTAATAAAATAAATAACACATTACAAAGATAATAATAAAATAAAAATAAAATTAAATACATTTAAGAGCGAACGTTGTTTAGCTTTCGACTACAATTAAATAAATCTACAATCAGGCAATGTTAGCCATTTAGTTAGCTGTCGACTAACTACAGCCGCATTACCATCATTAACGCTAGAAATCACTACAACAACCACCGTCGTTCACCGTCAAATCATTTGGAAAATATTTAATTAATTTCTACTTAGCAAATAAATGAGACCAGCATAAAAATCATAAAACCTCCCGCACCTGCTCCGCCACACGTCCTTTAACTATGGCATCCAGCATTACTACAGCTGAAGCTCGGAATTAGTGATGCTCAATAGAAATCCGAATATGTCGAGTACGTGATTCGAATCGTTACCCAGTTGGGTAACCAAAGAGAAACTAAAAGAGATGGTAAAATCGGTTTTAGAAGCAGATGCTAAAAATTACAATGAAATTAAGATATAAAATATTAGAAAAATTTTCAAAAATACATCCCACACTTCCTAAAGGAATCACGGAATAAAAGCGACTGTGGGTCTATGGGCAAGTCAGAGAGTTGAATTTCTCATAAAACTGTAGATCACCGCCTTTTCAATAAATACAAAGCGAGTTCTGTTTGTTTTATATAAAAAAGTATATAGAGGAAAAATATAAGAACTTACTTGAGTGAGAGTTGTTAAGAAAACATTGGACAGTTTTGAATTGAGAAATCGCGTAGAACGAATTGTTGAATGGATTTCTATGATAAATAATTGACTCATTTATTGATAATCGTATGTGGAACTACAGCAAACCGATTCGTAGGCATCAAGTCTGTCCATCACTGACCAGAACCGTGTCACATATTAGCCGCCATTGGCATTGCCACTGCCAGTGCCGCCAGAAAACATTATCCAGCGTTAAGTCAAAAATAGCCGCAATGATATATTAACGCGACTATTCCCGTAATTGCAGCGAAGCGATTTCCAACTTCACTTCACTTAATGGTCCAGTCAGCGCAGTCGGGCGGGCGCGCGCGTCGCTCACAAACAAATCATTTCGACGGCTCCGGTGGGCCGTTATTGTTTTTGGCGTCGCATGCAGAATTGCGGTGTCGCTCGCTCGATTGGACACATGCGCCGCTGTCCGCGTGCTGCAAATTCGCTCACAATGTTAATTTTGAAAGATAATGATGGAATGACATTTAGATTGCTGGCATTTTTCAGAATTTTGCACCGTCCGCGTCCGCACGGCAGCCGCAGCAACCACTGGCACAATGCAGCGACACAACACAAACAGCTCAAACAACGATAAACACAATTCACAACAAAATCCGTGCAACAATTGCCACGAAAATAACTGTTGGCAAAATGGCGTTGATGGCCGTTGTGGTCAAAACAAGTAAATTGTCAAAAACACAACGACGACGCTATGAGTGGCGCAGTCGGCAGTGGTGACCATTGGTGGTGAGCTACAAAGAAATTTATTAAAATTTATAGTTGAATAATTTGTTGAAGCTAAGTTGTAATAATAAATATTTTTATTAGTTGGGTGTTATATGGCTGGGAATGATTTTTTCATTCATATGTAGGTACCTGTTTCATCACATCTGAACTGATCTGATTGCTGAAATAAAAATTATTCCTAAAAAAAAGAAAGTAAAAAAAATCACTGAAATTTTGCAAATAAATTGGAATAATGGCGATCAAGTGTTGGTCATTAAGGCACTTGATTGCTTTTACCGTTTCATAACTAGCATCGATGTGAGTGCACACAAACACACGCAGAAATAATACAATATGTGTATGTGTGTGTGTGCGTGTGTGTATTAGTTGTTGTGCGACATACGATTGTTTAGTATGAATGACCGTGGAGTGTTTTCACGAGCGAAACGTGCCGCGAAGTGGTTTTGAAATTGGCAGCTCGCGCCTGAAACTGGCAGCGCCGCACAATATCTCCATACATTTTATTTTAATGGCAACATTAATAGTCTCAAATCAAAGTCATCATTAGTGAAATGTCAACAGCAGTCGAGTGCAGCGGCCGCCGCAGCAACTGTAACTATTGAAATATGCTATTCGCAAAAATAGAACAATATCCGATTGGCATGAGCCGAGCGTCGTTTGCCATGGCGGTTGCCGGGTAAAACAATCCCGCTGGCTTAGGTATGGTGCTATGCATATAAGACAGGACAAGAAAGGGAACTAACTGGTTGTTTGTTACGTGTAATTACATATTTTATATCCTTTCTAAGGTTTTAAATTAAACTGACTATGGCCTTTAGGTATTTTTCTCATACTTCTTCAAGCGAAGGACCAGCGTTTCGCGAAGGAGTTGTACGCGAATTCTGCTCAACAGGATTCCGCGATGTTTGAGTGTTGTTTAGATAGAAAATGTTTCACTTGTCCTTTCAGTTTTTACAAATTCATTGATCTGAATGGTGAGGTATTCTAATTGAAATTTATAATATGAAATTTATAATATCTATAAATGTATTAAATTTATTTTAAATAATAATGAAAAGTACCAGAAGTAAGAAATTAGTGCATAATAATCATTATTATCAAATGAATCATTATTATTATTAATTATTGTGCAAATTTAATTTGTTGCAGTGCATAACTTTTCTCTTTAGTTCTTGTTGTTTAGTTGCTATTTAGTCATTCTTGACATATCCAGCATATTTGTTTGTGTATCTACAAGTAATTTACTCCCCCGCAGCAAAGCTCAGTAGAAGGACAGTAGAGCTTTGAAGGCATAAAACAAAGCGACGAAATGCAGCCGAATAAAACTATTTGAATATTGGACAAGGATGTGAAGCTTTGCATAGAAGAATTGCAGCATTGCATGGCGTAGCATAAGGCAGCGCAAGAAGGATGTGGGCTTGAGCAGAGAGAAGACAGCAAGTGATTGACATGTAGAGTTTTGTATGTATGCGTTTTTATATATTTAAATGCACACGCTGCAGTGTGTGTGTGCGGACAAGAGCGAACGAGTGAGGACACTTTCGTGCAGTGCACTTCTCATAGATTTACGATGTGCAGATGAAGACAGCAGCAAGGAACAATATTGCCAAACGATTTGCCGAATAAACTAAATTCATCTAAAAAACACAGCAAGCAAATGGGCTGACAGACAGACGGGCGAGTAGTGGTGCAAGCCGACACACAGGCAGACAGACAAACAGATGGATGGATGGGAACAAGGACGAGCGGACAGCTGGACGATGGGACAGTCGAACAGACAGACAGACAGACAGACGGAGAGCCATTCGGACAGCGAGGTGGCTCTGCAGCGATGTGGGGGAAAATAATAATGCACTAAATTTTGAAATAGCAAGCGAAAAGAAAATAACTACAAACGGACGACATGAAGCTTAAAAATAAGGACATTCGATTGTATGCAAAAGACGGCTGACGACTGCACTGCAGAGCGCACAACTGTGCGGGAAACGAATGGCAGGACAACGTCGAGCAATTACTGCACACAGGAAAAGGGTGCGGATTGCTGGCCGAACCGGACACAGGCTGCACTTTGCTTGCTTTTGGTGGGCCAACATGCGGGACGCAAAAGACAATTCAAGATGGGACATGCGGCAAGATTGGCGACGACTTCTGGCCGACTAACAACGCACGAAATGTTCAGAAGGCATTTTTGATAAAATGCGAAAAAACATTTCTGAAAATATTTATTTTCTGTGCCAGCCCCCGAAGCCCTTCGCCGCGCACGTCCCTCGTATCGTTGCAACATGTCAATGTCAACTGAAATACTGAAAAGTATTGTACAAGTATCTTAAGTGATGTTTGTGGGCGTTGTGTGCTGGAAACTTTCTCTCCAATTTGCAATAAGGAACAGGACACCAAATACACAAAAATACTCACACACACACATGAGTTATTTGAAAATTAACTAACTGTACGAGAGCGAAGCGTTCGCATGAAGTTTTCAACCTTTGTTCATTGCCACTAAGAATATTTGCCATCATTTCGAAAATTGACTTCCGGTCGGGCTGCCAACTGCCAGATAGGACTTGCACGCCAGCAGCCGAAGGACAACAGCTCACACATGCTGCTCGCTGCAAGTAATGTGAATGCGGTGGCCACAGCTACATCAACAACAACATTGGACGCAGAAAATGCAGCACACAGTGAGAGAAAACGACTCCAAAGTCCTGTCGAATAACAAAAAACAATAAATACCCACAAACACACACACACACATGGAGACAAATAGACAGTGCGCATAAGACGGACTAAGCACAAGCAGACGTTGCGCAACTGACGGACGTACGGACACTTGGACAAGCATTTGATAGAAAGGCAGCAAGACAGACAGTCGGACAGACGGAGCGTAGGGCAGCCACGAAGATGCGCTGGATTTCTTGGCTGCTGAAAAATGAAAATGAATGAACAGCTATTTTCGAAAACTAATTTCGCACAAGCCGTAGAAATCAGTTGCGAATGCGTGTGTGTGTGCGCCTGTTGGGCGCAAGACTGATGCGAACAAATTTCATTAGCTTTGAAATGAGTCAACGCCAATTTTGAATCGGGAAAGTGATGCAAGCGGCAAATAATTTCCAATGAAATAATGAAGCCAACAATTTATTAAAAAATGTATCGGATTCGCCGATGGGGAAGACATTAGGTACGAGTATAAGTATATATGTATTAGTGTCCGACCGAAACATCTTTTTTGGGCCGAAACCGAATTTCGGTTTTTTTTTAATATTCGGCCGAAACCGAAACATTCTAGTTGAAATAAAAATCACCATATCAAGTATTTTTTCTCAACAAACGGATTTTACATTAAGTATGATAAATAAAGAACAAGCAAACAAACATAACATAAATAAATAAATACTTATTAATAAATACAATTTATTCATTTTTAAAAACATAAACATGCAAAAATCACCCTTTCGTACCTTACTCGCTAATATTCAAAATTAAATAATTTAATATTATATACTCAAAACAAAAGTTTGTTTACATTGGATGGATGGATGGATGTGAGGGGGAGCCGAGGAAATAACCTAAGGGAGGTCATTACCTCAAGCACTCAGGCTTTATAGCCCATTGTACTTAAGGCTCAGGAAGAAGGTTGATAGAGGAGATTGGAATGGGAAAGAGAAAAAGAGAAAGTGGGTGGAAAGGGAGAAAAGGCTATGAGGTCTCCTGTGCAAATTTCCCGGACTCATTAATGAATCTCAGGAGGTCACACAGGGTGAGAGAATGAACTTCGTCCATTCTCATTACATCTGAACCCAGCGTGCGCAATCTCGTTCTAGAGAAGGCAGGACATGCACAGAGAAAGTGCTCTGTACTATCAACCTCCTCCAGGCAAGACATGCAAGCCGGATCCTCGATGATGCCCATGTTGGCCATATGTCGCCCCCATGGATTGTGTCCTGTAATTAACCCGACCATTCGACGGAGGTCTTTCCTTCCCAGCTTCAGGAGGAAATTCCCTGCTTTCCTGTTCGGGCTTTTCACAAAACACTTGGCAGTTTTACAGCTTCCCAAGCTAGACCAACGTTCTCTGTTTAGGTTATTTACACAGGACTTGATCCAGTCCAGGGTTCCTGCTAGACTGGTGCCGATTATTGGTTCTGGTCCCATGGGTGTACACCCTGATCCACAGTTAGCCAGTTCATCGGTAGTTTCGTTACCTAGAACACCGCAGTGTCCCGGAACCCAGATAAGTTGGAGCTTATTACGTCTCGCGACTGATTTTAGCTTCAACTTACATTCTTGGACAATCTTAGAGGTAACACGCGCGTTCTCCAGGGCCTTAAGTGCAGCTTGACTGTCACTACAGACTCCTATATGTTTCCCGCACCATTTCCTCCCAATTATCCATTCCGCTACCTTCAGAATGGCGAAGACTTCCGTCTGAAAGACGGTAGTCAGCCCACCCAGTGAGTAGTAGCAGTTGACACTTCCATCGAGGTGCCATCCAGCTCCAGTACCTTTATCGGTCTTGGATCCGTCAGTGAAGAAAATATCCGTCATATCCCCTAGCATGGCCTGTGGGTTGTCCCATTGGTCGCGCGTTGGGAACCTTCAAAGTTCCTCCTAAAGGATACTACGGGTATTAGGCAATCCTTAGGGGCCAGCAGCTACGGATATTGCGCTGACAACCTCTTGAAGATTTATCCATGACCCGATCCCTTGTTGTCGTGCCAGTATTGTAATGTTTATATTCTATTCTTTTTCGAAATCGAATTGAATCCGAATTAAACTGATGAAGCTGGCATTGATACTGTCTACCTTACTAAACGGGGCGAGTGTAGTACTCAGGCCAGGGTGGCAAGCCTCGAGCAGCAGGTCTATGGGACCCATAATTGGCTAGCTGGGGAGTCGGTTGGGGGGGTTCGTGACCTGCTCTCGAGCTTTCCTACATTACCTATTTTATAGAGTCCCTTTTTTTTTTCTTCGTCTAATTAGTACACCTTACGCAACAAAACAAAAAACATTTATACTCGTGGGGTGACCGCTGGACGTGCCTTGGAAGGCATCACCTAATCGAAGGGGCGGCATTCCGACTCTGTATCTCACTGACAGAAAACGTGGTGTCTCCCGCTGCGGAGCCCTAAGCTGTTGTAGGCAATCGCGCTTCTCTACCCTCCCTTCCTTGGATCCTGTTCACCGAATTTACCCGGATCCCCATCTCCACTAGTTGAACCCTCCCATACCTCCGAAAAAACAACGCTTGTTTACATTATAATGAGATTTAATACTAGAACCGAAAATTCAATTATATGGATCTTAAATACTACCCACACCGGATTAAGATTGAAATCTTTTATGCAATACACAAACCGTCTGGGTTCGTTAATACCTCGGTTGCCAACACACGCGTTACAATCACCCCTCGCGGTAGGCATGCAACTCGAAGATACCCCCTCTAAAACGGTATGCACTCACGCCCAATGATATATGCCTTGGAGAACCCCTCAAGACCACATTATACATACTAACATCAAAAGTTGTTAACTCACGTGTATTCAGCAAATCCAACGCCGAAGGCCTTCCCCGTGAATCGCCGCACTGGAAAATGAACATACAAATAATATAGCCTGTGCAGGGTTAACCGGCATTAAGGTGATTGTAGCATACTTTACCCCGGGCGATACCTGGTTGTTGTTACCCATTCCCCTTTTCACAAATCGAGCCAATGCTCTTCCTCCCCTTAATTATCAAAAAAAAAAACAAGTTGGTGCGGTTCCCACGCGGCCGTCATTCGTGTTGCACTCGGTTCTACTCGCTGTCCCTTACGTTGTCGCTGTAGTCTTCTTCATTCGCGTGCCAAGTTTTTGGCGGCGACCGCCATTACAGTTGACCGCACTTTTGCTTTGGGTTTGTGTTCATGGCGCCAAAATGGCGGCGTCGCTCGTTGCCAGTGCTGGTGGTTTCCTGGGCGACTTGCTGAGCTGCTGCGGATGAGGCAATCAGGGTCCGGACAGCCGCTCCAATTGCCTGGCGACACCCGCCCGCCGATGCTTGTTGGGCGCTCTAGTCCGGCGCAATGGTGATCGCGAAGTGTTCCGTCGTATTGCCCTTGCGCCTAGTTGCCGTGCCAGGTGATACCTCTAGGGCTCCACCGGTGCTGTGACTGGTGGTATGCAGTAGCACGCCGCGCCTGCACCTCCGCGCAGCTGTGCGGGAAAGAGTGGGTGGCAGCAGGGTAGTGGACGGTTGAGCCTGTTGGTGACTGGGTGCACGCGTGGTGACCGAGGCTGGTGCTGATGGATGCAAAATGAGCCACCCTCGGGGTTGCCGGTGGGCTTCGCGCTAGCTTTGCGCAGCACCCGCTCCAAGTGATGGCCGGTTCTCGCCTTCCTCTTTCGGTATCCTTATGGGGCAAGGTTTTCCCACTGCCGATGCTGCACCACGCTGCTTCCTACAGCTGCTGCACGTCCGCCCCAATTTTCTCAGCTATCGTCCGTCCACACTCACTACTCCGCAGCCAAAACCAAAAAGATCGTCCTGCTTCCTGTCGCGTGCTTTTATTTCGCCTTTTTTGCCGGTAATAGATTCGCATTGGCAACGTGCTCGAGTGTTGCAGAGTTGCATTCATAGCGTTAATCTACTCCATTCGCTATGGTTAGTCCCACAATCCACAGTGCTCGTGACTTGTTCATTACAGTATCCATAGGAATATAGCCGACATGTCGCTTTCATCGCTTCCTCTTGAACTTTTAGGTCTAGGGGAAGCAGATCAAGCATGGCATTAAGGGCATCACCCGAGACAGTGCTCATGGCACCCGTAATGCATATACATACACTTCTTTGTAGTCTGTTCAGAGCCAAAGCTGCGGACTTAACCATTGTTCGTCTCCACCAGACTACCGATGCGTACGTAATTATGGGTCTGATGAGTGCGGTATATATCCAGAGGACCACCGCAGGCTTCAGGCCCCAGGTCTTGCTAAAAGCTCGACGGCACTGTTGGAAAACCTTCAGCGCACGGTCTACTTTCGTCAAGACATGCATCTTCCACGTTAGTTTCCTGTCTAGGATAACCCCTAGATATTTCACCTCCGTGGATAGACTGAGGGTCACACCTTTCAGTACTGGCAGTTCGAGACCATCCAGCTTCCGCTTCCTAGTAAATAGGACCAAAGTCGTTTTACTGGGATTAACGGAAAGACCCTGTCCTGTGCACCAGTTATCAATCTTATCCAGGACTTTCTGCATTTTCTTGCAAATTATCCTGAGGGATCGTCCTGATACTAGTGCACAGACATCGTCCGCGTATGCTTGGACATGTATTCCGAGATCCTGCATCTCCCTTAGTAGAGAGTCGACCACGAAACACCACAGCAGCGGAGAGAGGACACCACCCTGGGGACATCCCCGTCCGACCTCTGCCGTGACCGAATTGCTATCACTCTCACCAACGGTCAGCAATCTCCCGGAGAGCATGGAGCGGATCCACCTTATCAGGGTCTCATTTACCAAATGCATTCTAGCTGCTGAGCATATCGAGTCAAAGGTTGCATTGTCAAAAGCCCCCTCAATATCCACGAAGACGCCCAAAGTGTAATGGTGAGCTTCCAGCCCTGCTTCAATCTTGGATACGATGTCATGCAGGGCTGAGTCGCATGATTTTCCACTCTGGTAAGCGTGTTGGTTTCTACTAAGTGGGCTTCTTGTCAGCACCTTCGCTCGGATGTGCTTTTCTACCATTCGCTCTAAGCTTTTCAGCATGAAAGAAGTCAGGCTGATTGGCCTAAAGCTCTTGGCCAGCGTATAGTCGTCCTTCCCTGGTTTGGGAATGAAGACCACTCTGACCTGTCGCCAAAGAGTTGGAATGTAACCATGAGCGAGGCAAACCGTGAAGATCTTTATAAGAGCTTTCATCAGCTTGTCTCCACCCCTCTTTAGCATTATCGGGTAAACTTTATCAGGTCCTGGGGACTTGTAGTTTTCGAATGAGGAGAAAGAAAATCTTACCGCCTCCTCCGTTACTACTTCTGACGCGGAAAACCAGTTAAGCCTTTTAGTCCTATTACCTGCGTCATTGACCTCACAACTGTCCACCACAGTGGGAATTATCCTGCTTCCCGGAAAATGGGTCGCTAGGAGAGTGTTGTAGGTTTCCGACTTAGAGGTAGTATAGGAGCCATCAGGCAAGCGAAGAGAATCAAGCTTAACTGTTCGGTCTCTTTGTAGAACCTTACACAGTCTTGCTGACTCCTTCATACCTTCAACCTCATTGCAAAAGTCTCTGAAAGAGTCCAGTTTGGCAGACCTCACTTTCTTCTTAAATTCCTTTTGGACGAGGTGATAGTTGGTCCAGTCGTTCTCTTTTCGGGTTTTTAAGGCCCTATTCAGAAGCTTCCTGGATCGTTTGCGTAGCTTCGAAAGCTCAGCACTCCACCATGGAACTGCTTTGCCTTGTCTGCTCGCTCTCAGCGGACACACCTCCTCATAGCAGCCAGTCAAAGTAACTCCTAGTTCCCTAGTCGCATCTTCAATCTTGGCTGTACTTCGGAGTTTTTTCAGGATTGGTATACGCTCTGTCAGAAGCTCACCAAACCTGTTCCAATCCGCCTTGCGAGGATTCCGTCCACCTGGCATCGACATTAGATCAATACCTAGTCGGAATTCGATAAAGCGGTGATCTGAAAGAGAGACCTCCTCCAAAACCCGCCATTGCATGATCTGATCTGCCACTTTCCTATTAGTTAGTGTCAGATCAATCACTTCCTGTCTTCTGCTGGTCACAAAAGTTGGTTTGTTACCAACGTTTTGAATCACCAGATCAGCCGACATAATGAATTCCAAAAGTTTAGTACCCCTGGGATTGCATTTGCTGCTACCCCAAACAATGTTCTGTGAATTTGCGTCACAGCCCACTATGAGTCCCAAACCCCTGGATTCAGCATACTGGACGACTTCCATTACCTCCCTCGATGGAGGAGGAAGTATAGAGTCATACGGCAGGTAGGCCGTTACTATTACAGTTTCGACGCTGTTCCCACCAACCCAGTACTTTATTTTAACCGCAACGACATCTTGAGAACAGAATTGTCTAAGCATCGTGCATTCGATCGACCGCGGCATGATGATACATGCGCGCGGTCTATCACTCCCTTCGTGTTGAAGGATTTGTCCCCAGGTAATGGCACCCAGACCACAGATACGCTTGTAGCACACCCATGGCTCTTGGATTAATATTATTTGAGGACATGTTTGCAGTTTCGCATGCCTGCTGCATAGTAGAGCAGTAGACGATTTGCTATGCTGCAAGTTGATTTGCGTGATAATAATTTCAGTCATGTAAGGGGCTGAAACTACCGTTACGCCTTATCCTCCTCCTTATCCTGTAGGCGATGGATAAAATTCAATCGACACGAGTCTTTTTTTGAGCAGTTGACAAATTGTGTGGGATCCAACGCGAACAAATTTTTTTTACAGTCAAATGTTCATGCAATATTGTATGTATGCTGGTCCCACTAATGCCTAAAGTTGTCTCAATCTCACGATAGGTCACATGACGATCTTGCAATATCAGTTCGCGCACAGCATCAATGGTTTTCGGAACAACAACTGATTTTGGACGACCTTCACGAAATTCGTCTTGGAGTGAACTACGACCACGATTGAATTCACCATACCATCGATAAACACTGGTCCTTGATGGAGCTTCATCACCAAAAATTAAATTAAGTTCATCTATGCACTGTTGCTGAGTTAATCCACGTCGAAAGTTGTAAAAAATAATCGCACGAAAATGTTCACGATTTAATTCCATTTTTGGGCCGAGATGAATTTTTCAACTCACTGTAAATAATATAAATAGCGCTCGTATGTCAAAATGTTCTGAGTACTTATAACCTCAAAAATGTTCAACTTTACGATACAGCTGTCAGTTTCCAGATTGCACCACCAGAGTTGCCAAATCCCGAAACATAAAAGGCAACCCTCGTAGTATTAATTTTTTTTATGGCTTTGTGACCTTAAACATGTTAGAATATATAACGTAATACGTTTTGTAAACTTTACTAGAAAAATAAGCTTTGTTTCAAAACTAAAAATGGACTTAAACCACTTTCAAAATAAACGACTCATTTATAACCCATGTTCCAATTCTTCGTTTTTAAGACTGCTGAATAATAAAATAATGCTTTTTACTAGTTTATATGGCTTCCCTTAGCCTTTATTACTTCGAAAACTCTTTTTCGCATTGAAGAAATTAGATTCTGCAAAGTATCAGTGCGCAAATTCTCCCAAGCTCTGATGATGGCAGTTTGTAACTCATCAACGTTGTTGTATTGACGGCTTTCGGCATAAACAGAGCGCACTAGTATTCCCCATAGATTTTCTATTGAGTTAAGGTCTGGGGAGCACGCTGGCCAGGCCTAAGTTTTAATTTTTTTCCGCGCAAGCAACGTCTTTGTTTCTACGCTGGTATGAATTCGGGCATTATCATGCTGGAAAATCCAGTTTTTGTCGCGATGTTGTTGCAGAAATTGTACTAAATTGCTCTGCAACACGGCGATATAATTAGAACTTTTCATTTTGCATGACGTAAACTGGATTTCCAGCGCCCTTTGCGCTGTGAATGCTCCCCAGACCATTAATGACCCGCCACCGAGGTTTCGCTTAGAGAAGTAGCGAGGTTCTTTTCGCAAATCTCGCCAATAAGAGTGTGAGCCATCTGGTCCATCAAGGTTCCATTTCTTTTCATCAGAAAATATGACCTACAAGCATAAACGCCAACTACGTGCCAACAAAACTTATGAAATTCATTTTGCTTACGGAGGACCAATCAGTGTCCATATATTGTTCCGCAAATTCAAGTCGTGCAGTCTTATGTCGAGTAAGTAGCCTTGGAATCGCTTTCATTGTTGCTTGGGAAATATCAGGACATCGTTGTAGCACACGCCAAACAGTAGTTTTGGACACTTTGGTGTTGCAGCTTCTTGCCAAACGGGAACAACTGACAGTGGAGTTACTTGCCTGGCGTATGATTTGCCGCTCCCCCCTTTTGCACAATTTCCCTTTTCTACCGGACCTCTTTTGCTGGCCATATTCTTCGACATTCGTTAGCAAATTGGCAACTACGCGTCTGCTTCGTCCGACTTTTCGAGAAATTTCGCTAACTGAAATGCCGTCAGAAGCCCAAGCCAAAATCTTGCCTTTCTCCAGTTCTGATAACGTTGTACCACGTGGCATACCTAGCTGACACATAGCCCTAATAACTATATGTTTCCCAAGAAAGTATACCTAATACAAACCTTTTTTTTATAAAAAACTGCAGATGGGTTATAATTATGAAACGATTTTTACATCAGCTAAACAAAGCGCATTACACGTTTCTTTGAAATATAACGGTATTTCAAAGAGCATGTTAAAACAGTGTTGCCACCACAAACTATTAACCTCAGGGAACTTATTTGGTAGTTATTTATTTTTGGGAAATTTATTTCCTAGTATTTATTCTAATATTCTCCTAGGGCTCATAGGTGGGTTATAAATATGAAACGCACGTTATATATATGCACAGTTGTAGGTATCGAATGCTCTTTTTACTTTCTGTAGAAGCATTAAATACGCTTAAATATTTTAAAGTTCCCTTTTTAATTTTTCCTTGTTGCAATCGATTAAGTTTTTATGTCACAATTTATTCTTTAGAATCTCAAATCATCGGCCTGATGACAAATGATTGCATGACGCACTCATTAAGAATGAAGTGACAGAATGCCAAGCCGACACCATGCATAAAAATTCAAATAGTACAATTTTCAGTTGAGGGCGAAAAAAGTGCTGAGGCAAGTGTGCAAGTAAACATTTTTCACAGTCGGACCAAACTAGCGCTGACACTCGCCAAGGAATTAACCTAAATAAACACAAAACAGACGTTGAGCGCATTTTTCAGTTCAAAGGACGACAAAGGCAGGAACGGAAAAACCATGAAACGAAAGTATTTCACTTGAAGCATGAAGTATGCCGTCAGCCGACTGAACGGACTGCGGTGGCAGGATCCGTCGTGGTTGTTGATGGTCGCAAAGACAAAAGGATGAAAACTAAGCCAGCAGACGCGGACGGCAAGTTCAGCGAGCAAAAACGGAGGCGCTCTATGGAGTTTGGTATGTATGTGTGTGTGTGGTGCGGCAGCAATGCGCAAATAACAGCAGCGCTAAGTCAAAGGATATCGCGGCTGAAATGCGAAATGGCGAGCTACTTCATTACGGCCCGCTAAAAAAATGATGCCTTGAAGTATGCGAGACGAAACAGCGGCCAGTGCATTTGACTTTTATGCTGCGCGCGCTGCCGGCTATTTGCCAGCCAAGCGTCGCGCACAAGTGTTAATAAAAATAGAGGAAATCGGCAGTCCGTCGGGCAGCAGCCAAGCAAGAGATTACGATTTTTTGCCATGCATCATGTGCAGCAGTGTGGGTGGCAGCCGGTGGTGGTGGGCAGCTCGCACCGGAAATCACTCGCCCGCGTGGTTGGATGTGCTTAAAAGTACATAAGTGCAACAAAATTACGTTTTGGCCGGCGCTCCGTCGTGCCATCAGTGTCAAAATTTGTTTACTTCATGGTCGAAAGTTTTGCAGCTTCAGACGGGTCGATGGTGGCCAGGATACTCAGCTGGGGTTTTTATCAGCAGCAGTGTGAGGGTGCAAGGACGCACGTGTGCGGAGTGTAGTGGCGGCAAGGGGTGGGGGGGGGGGGCAGTGTTAGCAAAGTGTTGTATCTTTGATGTACATAAATTCTGATTGCACATTTATGGAATTTTAAGCGAGCATTTTGAATAGAATCTGGAAGCCGACAATTTTTTCTTTAATGGATGTATTTTTTATTTTATTTATATTTTATTGTTTACAATGTTGTTTTGGTTTTTATTAAGAACCATGAACTAAATCCATTTCATTTATGATTTTTGTCAGAAAATTTTTTCACTTACTGAAAACAACTAAATTACCTACAACAACTTGAACCCATCCACCAAATGATTGTCTACACTTCGCACATTTTCTACGCCGCCAGCTGTAGACAACTCGACCAACGCTCTGCCACTTTGACATCCGCCAAGCAATCAGTTCATAATTTATTCGATTTTTATTGCCGCAACTCTGATTTCCAGCGCAAGAAAGCGCAAAACTGCAGGGCGACGCGTTGCGTCGCTGCTCGCGCACGCGCGCCAGCATAAAGTCGGCAGCAGCAGCTACCATGTCCGCGGCCGCAGCTGCAGCACACATAAATGACCATCGGGCTCATAAAAATGAATTGCTTCACTCATCCACTGCGTACATCGCGCATCATTTTGGCGTTTTTATTTACTTTTGATCGTGCTTTTTATAACGACGTCGCCGTTGATCCTCCTCCTGCGCGTGCTGGCCACATCGGCCGCGGCGCATCCTCCAGCGATTTGTTGCTTGCATATTCGTTTCGTTGCACATCGTTTCCGTTTCACTCGCTGGCTTTTGTGTTTGTTGTTAATGTGCAAAGAATGCCCGCAAATTGCGGCGAATAATAAAATTGATTTTTTACGAGTTTCCCCCGCCGCCCGCGACTGCTGCACAGCGCGGAATTTTTCATTTTTAAGTAAATTTTTATGGGCCCACATATCATAGTCGGAGTTTTATGTGTTGCGCGCGTACGGGCTGCACGCCGCCATTATCGCTTATCAGCCAAATAAATTATCTTATTTGTTTAAAATAACTTTTCGATATGCGCCGCGGCCCGCGGGTCCAGCCAGTGCGCAGAAAATGCGATTAGACGGACGAAAGGAATGCCTGTCCGGGGGGGAGCACAAGTGTATCTTTATGTGCTGCCAGTGCGCGCCAATTGGGCGTTGAGTTTGCATAGGTGTGAAATGTTCATAAGATAAATCAGTCCATGTGCGCGGCATTAATAATTCGATTCAAATCAACTGAAATAATACGTGGCAACTGGGCAAAGGCATTTGTGAGTGGCGAACTCAAACGAGCAGGAAAGGCTTCGGCTGGTTGAAACTAGAGTTATACGGCGCGTAACAGAGACCAGATCGTGGATCGCCTTGATTTTGGGTTAAAGGTTAAAGGAGAAAATATTATTTCTTCAAAATGGTTCAGTGTTGTTCGAAAAACAAAATCAGTCAACAACATTTTATTATTTATTCTTTATACACAAACACAACCAAACAAAAAAATCGGCTTGTTAACCCTTTCGCTACAGGTTTTTACTGGGGAAAGTTAAAATTTTAAATTTTACGTTTTAGGCTTCTATGTGGTTATACGGGGGTTGCCTTTTATATTTTTTCAAAAAGGATGAAAATGCACTTTGTTATCATCAAAAATGGTTTTATTGCTTTTCAAAGTATTCTCCTTGAAGATTTATACACCTTTGCATGCGCTCAAACCAATTGTCGAAGCACTTTTTCCACTCCGATTGAGACACCTCCAAAACATGGTTTTTGAATGCTTCAGCATCTTCTGGCGATGAAAATCGTTGACCACGCAATTTTTTTTATGTGCGGGAATAAAAAGAAGTCATTGGATGCTAGGTCAGAGCTGTATGGCGGATGACCCACTAAATCGATGCTTTGGTCGATCAAATGGGTGGTTGTTTGAGCCGATGTGTGAGAGCGCGCATTGTCCTGGTGAAGAATGATTCTGCGTCGGCGGTTGTTTTCCCGTATTTCATTGAACACTTCTGTCAAACAAGTTGTTGTGCACCACTCAGAATTGACCCTTATACGTTGCTCTAACGGCACAGTAGCCACATGACCAGTTTTGCCGAAGAAACAGGCGACCATTTTCGGTCGATTGCTGTTTTGTTTCGGGCTCATACGCATGTATGCATGATTCGTCACCTGTCACGATCTTATAAACGTCTTTCGAAGTACCGCGATCGAATTTTTCCATCATTTCTTTGCACCAATCGACACGAGCCTTTTTTTGAGCGATTGCCAAATTATGCGGGATCCAACGAGAACAAATCTTTCTGACAGCTAAATGTTCATGCAATATCGAATGAACTATTGCCCAAGGATGCCTCTATCTAACGGTATGTCACATGACGATCTTTCATTATCAGTTCACGCACAGCATCGATGGTTTCTGGCACAATGACCGATTTCGGACGACCTTCACGAAATTCGTCCTGGAGCGAACGGCGACCACGCTTGAATTCGTTAAACCAGTTATAAATTGTCTTGAGGGTTGGTGGCTTCATCACCAAATGCGGAATGAAGGCGATCGAAGCACTTTTGTTGAGATAATACACTTCGGAAATCGTAAAAAATTATTGCTCGAAAATGTTCACAAGTTAAATCCATTTTTTGACCGAGATGAATTTTTCAAGGCAGTGTCAACAACACAAATAGCGCTTGAACATCAAAATGTTCTAAGCACGTTTATGGTAAAAAATGACAAACTTTTCAATGGCAATCTCAGATTTTTCGAAAACTTACTAGACCATCCCTATTGAAAAAAAAGAAAAGGCAGCCTACGTATTAGCAGCATTCCATAAGAAATGTCTTAAATTTTTATACTCGGACCCTGTATTTTAGAGTGTTTTTCTATGAGAGCAACCACATCGTTGTGGCTGTAATAATTACTTAAACATAAAACTTTTTACGCATAACGAAAATTTGAATATTTCTTCATTTACTTCAGCCAAAATAAAAAAAAAATTATCTAAATTGAAAGAAAACGTCAAATTAAAAAGTTATCTAAAGTTTTCTGCTTCTTCTTCCATTACTATGTCAAGATATACAATTGAAAAATCTGTATACTCCTCTTTATATATATACTTTAATATTCAGTTTATTAATTTTGTATTTTTCCTAAAACTTCAAACTATTCTAAGGACCAACAAAAAATGTATTCTTGAAACCACAGAGGGTTCAGACGTCCACAAAGTAGCATGTTGCCATATGGCAACAAAATAGCGAAAGGGTTAAGTGCTTCCTTCAAACGAACGACATCTATTTCTTCAGCATAAAAACGTTTCCATTCGATCCAATGACATAATCCTTTCTTGTATGTATATATTTATTACGTATGTAAGTATGTAGTGAGTGCATGAAAATAAATTCAAAACACGAACCCCAACTGGCCAGCTGACCGTTCGGCTGAGCCTTGAAGAGCGAAGGCGGCATCCACGCAGGGAGTCGTGTGCGAGCTGCAATTTTGTTTGTGCCAGTGAATGGACAGCTGGCAGGCGCCACCAGTCGGAACTGGGGGTTGCGGTGCGGCCAGTAGATCTATGGAAGGTTTCCAAGCTGTGGCAAGTTATGTGTGAAGTGTGGCAAAGCTGTCAAAAGTCGCTATAAACTTGTGACGTGGCTCGTGTGTAGCGGTGGCACTTTTTGCCGTTCCCACTTCACTTATTCGCTTTTCTTTCGTTTTCGCCAAAAACTTTTAAATTTATGTTGCACTCGCCGCCGTGTATGCGAGTGTGTGCAGGATTCTTGTTGCTGCTTCTTTTTTTCGGTTTGGTTCCCAGCTTGATGTCGTCTTAATTCTACACTTTGGAGTATTTTTTCTAATAATGGTAAGAGTATGAATTGAATGACATCTGACTGGATGAGATATGCGGTTCGGAATGCGTCTTGAATATGGCGGCCACCACGAAGCGTTCTAGCTCTCCCTCCCACTGAAAGTAGAAGTTTGCCAGCTTCAGCGTTGTTGATTGACCACTTTGGGCGACTGCTCTTGTGGTTTGTCGTGAGGGGAACCGCAGTGAAAAATGTCACTCTTACGTCAGTTGGTCAATAGTACGTGGGTCCTGCCAGCCGCCCACTCAACTCCGCCGTCACAACTCGACTCGACTCGACGTACGCGCGGCCTTCGGTGTTGTGTCTTCACAAAGCTCAACAGTGCTTTTGTCACACGTCAAAATAATACTTCAACGAAATTGAGGTTATGTCACTGTGGCCGGCACTCCTCGAGCACTGAGCGCAGCAACAACAGCAACAATAGCTGCGGAACAAGCAAAGAAAACGAACATTTTTTATAATTTATAAAAAATCATCGTCAACAAGCTCGACATCTTCATCATCGTGCTCGGCGCTCAGCTGTGGCGGCAACGTCCGCCCCATCAACAGCAGCGTCAAAGGATAATAATGAAAAAAGGGCACACCGAGAACTTCTCAAAATCTGTCACACAACTCGGACACGCTGCTGGTGCGAATGTGTTGCAGGACGCGGCGGCGTGGCGGACGAAGATGCTGCCGTTAGTTTGTCATGTGCTTGCGCCCTTTGTGGCTTTCCGCTCCCCCCGCCGGCCAGCAGTCGAGTACGTGTGTGCGTCGAGCTCTGTCATAAAGTGGAAAATAAGACGAAGGCGACGACGACGGTGCGGCGATGCCGGAGAGCGAGCAGATAGAAAAATGCTGCAAAAATAAATGTGACTGAAGCGAGCAAATGTCCTGCATTTTATGTTGATGTCCTTTGAGAATATGTGAAAGTTGAAGCGCTCAAGAATTAAACTTAAAACAGCCCGAGCGGCCGCAGTGCAGTGAAGAAAGACAACAACAACAACACAACAACACTCATAGCAGCAGCAACTACGGCAGCAACATGAACAACAACTTTAGCCCTGAAGTTTTGACGTCTCCGCTTTGAAGTTGTCAATTCTGTGCTGCAGAGCAGAGTTGCCGGCCCGCCCCGTCCCGTTTGTAGGTCGGTATTAAAAATTCCACTATTCGGACCAATGTGGATGTCTGGTGGCCAGCAGCACATGTTTGCTGCTGATTTTGTCTCGTGTCGGTTTGCGCCGCTGCAGCCGCTGCTCCGAATCCGACTCTGGTTCTGGCTGCGGCTGCTGCCCACTTATCATCCCAGGTGACACTTTATAATTTCTTTCCGTTTTAGCGCTGCCACTATTTATTTAATTTTTCCATCACAACTTTTAAGTTTGCCATAAATTCAACGCAGGACATAAGTGACGAGTTTGAGTGTTAGTGTGGGAGTGTGTATGTGTGTAGGTGTGAGTGCGGGCCGGAGGACAGAGACGTATTCTCGCAAGTGGGCTTGCGTTGCTCAGTGGCGGATGACAATTTTAATGGACAGCACTATGGGCGGCACACTTGTGTGCTAAAAATATGTCGCTGTCAACATTGGATCGAATGAGTGGTTTGCCAAGTATTCGATTACTTACTTTTGGAGGTGCGCTTGCAGCATTTGTGTATGCTTTGGTACTAAATTGTAGTTTTTCATATTCAAAGGTCACTTGATGTGTTTGACTTTGGGCTTAAACATTTAAACAGTTTTTAATTTAAATATGTTTTTTTAATATTTGATTTGCCATCTTGTTGCGCTCTACTTTGTGGTGGCGTGTAACACTTTGATTTTTTACTCACTTTAACTGCATTTCCTTCACGTCAAGAGCTTCAATATGCCTCTCGAAGATATTAGTTCCAGTTGAGTTTATTAATAACTGAGCAGATCCAATCGAATAACCAACTGCAGTGCCAACAACCTCGCAAGAGACAGATGCGGCCCAAGTCGAGCAGGCACCTAGGACAGTCCAATTTATGGCAGCGGCACTGGAAATAAACATCATCAGCGCCGCTGCAATGGCAACAAATAAAAGCGTCTTCACTTTTATAAACATAAAAATCATTTCATCGACAAGGAAAATGTGTTAAAATTTGCGCAGCAACGCGATCATAAAGCAATCACAATTAATGACACTCCCCGACAGATACATCCCATTGTCAATAAATTTTGCACTCGCCGTTGACTGGCGCGTCGGCTGAACAGTGGAACCGTTGGCTGACGGGCTGGCAAATGTGCGCGCCGAGCGCGAATGCAAATTCGCCTCGGCGACGTGGCGCTGCGTGCGATGTGCGATGCACACTGCACGATATGCCAGCCGCGAATGATGATGGCATCCGCCAGAGCGTCAGCCACCATCCGCCATCCGCAACGCCAAGACAATTCGCATCCGCAAAAATTTATCGACAAACATTTGAACAGGCGAGCGACAGATACCTAGGATGGGCGGAGGGAAGGCGGGTCCGCCGAGCAAGGAGTGAAATGACGATCGCGTATCGTTTCCGTTTCAATTAAGTGTTACAAACTATGCGCGAACTACGCGATAAAAATGTGCAATTGTGCACGGCGAACGTAATTCGTGTTGCTGGCGCAGAGGCACCAACAGATGCCAATTGGTGCTGCCAAGCCAAATGCGGCGAGCGGGAAGTAATTGCGCGCAACTCTGCCGCAGTCGTTGCCGGCTGCTCAGTTGTTTGCTTTATGCGATTTATGTGTGTTTTGCTGCTGATTGCCGCGTGCAACAGTTGCCGCTCACTGGCACCGCGTTGGGGTCGCTCACAGTGACGACTTTGGCATTATATCATTTTTGCGCGATTGAAATGGCGATTGAAACGCGCGGATTCAATGACTTTTCAATTCAGCTGTCACTCTGCTGGCATCCGCTGCGCTACATTTCTGACACTTTGCTTCAAAACTGAAGACTGTGATTCGCGCAAACGTTGTCCTGCATTCATTTAAAGTAAAAAGTGACAAACTTAAAACGACTACAAGATGGACACAGGATAATTGGTTTTAGTTGTTTGTTCAGTGTTGGTTTATTTTATTAAATATGGCAGTTAGTGGGTTAAGTAGTGGACAAAGGTCTTTAGAAAAGTTTTGAATTGCGGTCAGAAGCGAATCTAAGTTTTAAAGTGTAGAGGAATAGGTTCTTTCAAAAATAGTTAAAGATCAGAAGATACTCTGAGTTGGTACTCTTAACCCTTTCGACACCGATGTCGTTTCGATATTACTTTTTGGTATTTAAATCATGAAACACTTGCCTAAGAAGTGTGCACACGACTTTTGAAGTTGTCACCCCTCTTTGTTAGAGTTCTAGAGCTAGTTTACTTTGGGTTAAATAAATTTTGTTTCAATATTTTTTAATTGCAGAAAAATTACTTAATATTTATGGAAAAATACAAAATGATGACTTTTTGATTTCATTTAACCATTATTAAAGAAACAGGGTTTTGATTAAACGCGCCCAATTCGTAGACTTCAATTAGAACACAAACTTTCCCTGATATCGATGCAAATTATTGGAAATTATTTTGGGGATAGTAGTAAAATTTGTGTAATTTGTTTTGAATTCACTTTTAAAAATATTAATTTGTTGGTGCCTAGTTGGTTGGTTGGTTGTAGTGGCTGCCTCTGTATGAGACACACTTAGGCCTATTGGCCCGTTCTGATACCACAAATTCCACCCGTTTGAAATGTGTATGCAACACTGTTTTTCCAACATGTGATACAACACACATTTCAAACGGATGGGGAAAGGGAGGGAGGGGACCTACAGTTTAACGCCGACTCCGAACGGCGATTGGCAGTTTTTCTTTCACACTTGGAGGTTTTGCCATTGCCTGCCAAGAGCGCACTTGTGCGATTCTTGTAATTCTCATCTGCTTCATGTGGATAGCGATAGAAGTAGATGAGCGTTTTACCAGCACGAGCCAGGAATCGAACCTGGGGCGCTCGGTATGAGAAGCCAGCGCGCTACCCGCTGGACTGGCTATTGCTATTGTTGGTGCCTACTTGAATTAAACCCATAAATCAATCGTAGCTTTTGCTATAAGATGACAAATAGTTGATAGTAGCTCTCAGGCAACTTTGGGGTCGAAAGGGTTAAATACTATCTTTTGATCAAGAAAGTGTAGCCGATGAATGGTCGAATGAGTTTGAAAAATCTTTATTCTACACTGGGTAATCGACAGAGAGATATCTCAATGTTATCATCATTTTTTATTCTACAGTCCCAGTTCCAGAACCATGATTTGTGCGAATTTTCAGACCAGCTCGACAAATGGATGTCATGCTATCATGATATCATAATTGGTCCGATTTGGATTGTTTAATCTTGACCTCACAGCTCTCTCAATTGTTAGCTTTCGACTTCCTTAACTTTACATAGTCTCTTACCGAGTCCAAGCAGCAAAAACCATAGAACAAAGTGGTTCGCATTCTGCCCCCATCGAGTGGTTCCATGTCCTCGATTTGATTCACAAAGAGTACTCAGAATGGTTTGAAATGTTAACTTGAGACACACACCCACCCACACACAAACAAAATCCTTTGATAGTGTTCGCAATGGTTGGGCCAACATTCAGCAACACCAAATACTGACATCCAGCAGTTGTTATAATTTTAATATGCAGACAACTTATTGACACTCTGCGCAGTCAGCGCGGCAAAACATTTTCCATATTTTTTTTAGATGTCTTTGGCTGTAAAGCGACATACAGCAAAATGCCTCGTGTAATAAATTACAACTGGCTAAACTCGGATTGGCAAGCCCGTCCATAGACACATTCCAATATCAAATTGCAACATTCAAAAACACTCGAGCAGAAACCACACATAAAGCGGCGCTGCGCTGGAGCAAATCTCTCGCCGCGATACATGCAGCATCTCAAAATACAACATAAAATTCTTCCTCTTCTTTGCCGGCAAATAGACAGACGAACAGACAGATAGGCGGACAGCTGGCAGAGCAGAGCAGGCGGGTGGGGACATGGGTTGTAGCGAGTACACGAGCAGCGGCCGTGTCGGGGCCGGAGCCGGAGCTGACGACAAGGCCGCCCGGGTGGATGGGAAGGGGTTGTGACGCAGCTGAAGTCAAGTGGAAATTCTTTAGAACACAATTTCTTCATTTTGGTCAAATCAAGTGACAAGTCGTGACATGTCAGCAGTGGAAACGGAGCACCGAAGCCGGAGTCGGAATCGCAATCGGAATTGGAATCACTTTAAGTGTGTCTTACATCCTTCACGGACAGGCGAGAGCGCTGTCCATTGTTTTGTGTGCGAATTAGAGACAGAGACCAGCCAATATGCATGTGCGGGCATTCCTACAACCGAGCGACGCACATAAGCAGCCGACGCGGCTGTCCTCATTCGCAGCAGACAAGTGAAATATGTGACCGAGCGTTGGCCTAATGGGTCCTTGCGGGCACTGGAGCGACGGTTAGTGGAGCGGTTCGAATAAGGCGAGCGAAGGGCGGTGAGTGGGTGAGGGGCGGGAGACGGCCAGATATTCTTTTCAGACATATTGATGGCATATTTGCTAAACACGCTCAAATATTGCCCGCTGCAGTGTTTTCGCACTGCTCGCATTTTCAAAATGTAGGCGAAAGTGTGCGACTGGTCACTGCACGCTACATTTGTTCCCAAGAAGGGGATTGCTTCAAACTGACATGAGACAAATAAAAGTCATTATGAGGACAAGAAAAAATAAATTTAATTCGATTCGATTTATAAAACAAGTGTTTAACATTGCGATCTTGTGGATCTCACCATCTCACCTATTGGACCTCTGCTAAGAGTCTCGACTCTTGTGTAAGACGCATTTGTATCGTTTGCCTAAATTTAAGCATTAGTTACAGATAGGCGAGTTTTAGTGTTGACTCTTAACCCTTAAACATGCACTGCACATTTATAGATACAGCTATGAATTGATTTTTGTTGGATCTTCATAATGAAGCACCGATTTTGAGAGATATGTCAGATTGTTGAGAAAATGCCGGCACTCAGATGCAACAAGTAGCGCACATTATGTAACGAACTCGACCAGCATTCACGCAGTGTATCGCTTCGCCCCACATTGTGCGCTCTGCCACCATTGGCAGTTGGCTGCGTGGTCGTCACATTTGAATTTTATTGCCTTAACCCGTCAACGCGGTTCAACATCATCAAATATGGGCGCATTCGCATGTTCGGCAACTTGCGTGTATGTGTAGATATGTGTGCATGTATGCAAATAAAAGCACCCGTGCACCCGCCCGAGATTTGACAACGTGGCTGAGTGAGGTTAACTTTTTCGATTTATGTTTTTTTAGCCGCAAAAGAAATCAAAATCTTGTCAGCAACTTGAATCAGCGAGAGATTCCTACAAATAGGAATGAGCAGTTTTTTCAGGATTTGCGGCCATTCAAGCACACGTTCGGACTGGCTTTCGAGTTGTCAATATTTGGTTTGTTGTTTAAAGTCGATTTTGCAGACTCGCTAATCTCTGCACTGTTATATTTTTTGAACTGTGGCAACTCTGCGTGCGGTGTCAATAACATTGCTTTTGACGCATCGCAATTATTGTTCATTATTTTTTTCACTTTTCACACCAATTGCCGGCTTGTTGTTGTACGTAAATGCAAATGCCGAAAGTTAATGTTTTGTGCAACGCGACGTCACCGTGGCGCATCGATTGTCAAAAGGTCATTGTAAAATTTTATTACTTAAACAACATTACCGTTATGAGAACTTAATTTATGATCCAATTCGGTGCAGCCAAAAAATTGCAACGCTAGCAATAACCGCAACAACAACAACAACAACAACAACAACAGCAGCAGCAGCAGCAAATGTTCAGTAAATGTAACAAATGTTGTATTTTTTGCGTGTTTGTCATTGAGCTGCGCTGTTTAACTGCAGCCAACTTTAGCTGCAACTCAGCTACGGGGTTGGGCGGGCATTGACATGTACGAGTATGCTGAAGGGGTGGCGTGCCGTAGCCCGCCCCACCGCCGCCGTGCGTCACAACGTCACCGAACGACATGAAGTGCAAGCTTGCATATTTATTTATTTCAGGCAGACAGAATGACGAACGAGCGAGCCAGGCGCACAGACAGTTAGACAGACAGACCGAGCGAGCGAGCTATAACTGAACGGAAAGGTAGACAGTCAGGCGTCAGACTGAGGGGAGCCACACGGCACGCAGCAATTGTCGCATTGTGTACTTTGTTGAGCCATAAAAACAAAAGTTATAACAACTCGATAGATTTATGAGTACTTTGTAAAAATTATTGAAGTCGTGTGCGTTTGTGTTATTGTTTTTGTGATATCCACACATACACATAAACACATACATATCTATGTATAAACATATAGAAAGGCTATTAATTTGACAAAATTGTTTGCAGGGGTGCAAAGCGTGCAGATTTGGCGAATGTGGCTTTGTGCGTGTGTGTGTTTAAGGATAACGCAGTGTTGCGGTAAAATGCAATTTGCGACAAGGATGAATGAAATTTCAAAATTCAGCTGAAAAATGTTTGGGCTTTGGCCTGGAATCAGTACATATGAGAGATTTAATTAAGAATTGAATGATTCAGATATATTTTGAGAAGCATTTCTCTAGTCTTCAACTCTATGAATAATCTAAGAAATCACAAAAAGTACCAAGTTTCTTTCGAAAGCTTATTAATCTTATTTCAGTGGTGTGCCATTTCATCTGGAACATAGCCGCTGAAAGAATCGATTTCTTTACTTAGTGCCGTCCGAGTTGGTATTAAAACCCAAGACTCTCTGGCTAAGGGTCGAAATCACTAATCATTGAGCTAGCAGAGACCCATGAGGACCATAGAGTTCAAATATTAGTTGCACTCACTGCATTCAAACACTTAGCGCAGTGTTTGAGTCCAACTGTTTGAATCGTCACACTATCGGCACTGTTGTCAGCACTTAGCAAGGGTTGCGTTTGCGTCAAAGTGCAGTCGCGGCTCGAGCCGCATTCCATGTCAGTCGTAGCCATTTCGTCGCTGTCATTGCGATTTATGTCGCCGACAACGATAGGCATTTCCTTTGAAGTGTGCCTGCCTATCACAATCGCTGCCGATTTTCACGACTGATTACCCCGTGTTGGTGCTGTTCATTGGTGTGGTGGCGCTGGTTGCGTGGCGGCGGCTTGCAGTGTCAAGCGAGTTGCGAATATTTTGACGGAAACGTGTCATAAATTGCGCAGAGCGTTACCATAAATTTCGATGCAAATGCGGAATTAACCACCGGTTCAGAGCAACTGACTGGCCGGCCGGCTGTCTGGCGCGGCGAGCGAGTGAGCGCCGGGTGGTGACCGCACGACAACTTGACGTGCACAAAATTTATAAGCAATCATAAATTGTGTGGGGCATTTGTTTTGCTTTCTTGCCGACTTGGGTGCGAGTTTCGGTTCGAGTTGTTGCCGGTGCGGCGAATGCGGTAGAAGTCTGAATTACAACAATCGTCGTTTTGTAGTTGCCGGTGCCGTACGGCCGGGTGGGGTTGTGAGCGACGATGAATAATTGCTGCAGTGTAATTACACTCACAATGCGACCTGACTGACATAGTCGGTGACGATAATCGTTACTTTTCAGTGTTATTTATGCGAGCGCAATTGTGGCAGTTACTTTGGGGTTAGGGCTGAACGCAGAACGCAGAAGTCATGGTCTCTGTATTCAAATATGCATGTAATCTGTGTCACCCTGTATTGGGGAATTTTGTTGCCTCTGATCCTGCGAGATCCTAGAGACTGTTCCTTATTACGTCATACTTTGTTGTATGCGTGCATTCAACACTTTATCGACGACGACGTTCCCCTTTCGTATCACACAGTTCGCTCGTGTCACTACGCGCCGACATCTAATTAGATTTACCGGCGATTAACCGCTTTCATCCCGGCGGTCGTAGCAACGACTTCGCCGTCTTGTTGCGCCCAGCCACACCGGTAATTCGTTTATAATGCGTGCGACATTGCAGAAGACATGTCGACAGTGCCGCAGGACATTCGCAACGAGCACATCAAACGCGCACAGCAACTCCGACTTCGCTCGCCATGACGGTAAGTGACAGGTAAAGGACGCGACTGACATATGTAAAATGTGGTTTAAGTAATGATGAAATGGGCTGAGCACCGCCCGCTCGCCCGGCCGACTCAATTGTGCCCGCACAGCCGCCACAACGCATCGGTAGTTCGCTGCCCAAGCGGGCCCGAAACACCAGTCGCGCGGCGGGCTGCGCTCTAATGCCGAGGCAACGCCTGACGTTGAAGCCAAAGTGACGAATGTGTGGTTTGGTATTTGTCAACCGCGCATAAACCCTTAAATCCGTTTCCGGTGTGTGCGAGAATGTGTTTGCGTGGTGCGGTGCGAGTCCTTTGCTCGTCGGCGGCCTTCTCCCGCTCCACACGGACGCCGCTTAAGAGTCGCTTGTCGTTTTAATCCCTGACGTGTCTGTTACATCCGCACTGACAGTGACAACACTTTGATGGGTGTGCGCGCGCCTTTGTGCTCGCCCCAGCCTGGCTTCCACTTTGTTCTGTTCTGTGCCGGCCAGCCCGAAGGGTATTTATGCGAGCTTCTGGTTTCGACTTTTAACATTTCCAATTGTGGCGTTGTGATTAAATGAGTGAAAGAACTCTGATTGGACATAAGAATGTTCATTATTAGGAAAAAATCTGCGTATACGCAGCTCGCTGTTGAGATGGTGAGCACAATTTGGAAAGGTTTGCTTATGATTATAGTTTGGCAAATTTATATAAAACTTGGCGTGATATTTTGTGATACAGAATGAATCGAGGGTTAACTTTATCACTGCAATAGTTTGGAACTTCGATGACGCTTAGGCAGGAACTTAAAAGTTTGTTTAACTGATTATTTGGCTCACATTTTATAGCTAGGAGGCTTGGAGTTTCGAATCCTCTAATTACTTCTCGAGGCTACTATAAAATCTTAAATCTATCACTTATTCGATACTTAAACTACAGCTGTATGTGTTCCAAGATTCAAGACATTCCCCATACTTCCTGCGAGCAGCGTTTTTCAAGAACACTTTAGACTGGTTTTGGGTAATGTGGCACCGTTTGTTTTAGTACAGTTTTCAGTCTAACCGTTTTGTTTTTATGTTCTAATCTCATCTTTCGAGGGTTGACCTTCCTCTCATTTCGTTAACGATTCTAGACAGACTGATAGACTTAATTTGCTTTAGAAGTCATATCGACAGAACTGAAGCCTTTAATTTTTTGGTTGGAAGTCAAATGCCACCGTCAGACATTCGGCATTGCCTACAACTGAATTTTTTGTTTGCAACAACGCAGTGTGACTTACAGGTGATTTCGTAGCGAGCTACGATAATGTTGCACGTAGCTGCGCGGCGGCGAAAGACAGCCCCAACGATGCTTGAGAAAGCGACCATATGGCGGCAAGCGGCGCCGCGTGCGTCCTACGTCGGCGTTATCCTGTGCGCGCTAATGTGGTTGTGATGTAAGTGCACGGATGTGTGGCTGATGCGACACGCTAACGCCATTGCGATTACAGCCGCCCTTCCCGCGCCGGCTCGCCATATCGCACAGCCAGCGCGCACAACTTGCCGCTACATTATGGGCGGTACGTGTGAATGGCGGCGGCGGCGGCAACGCAACACTGTTGTTGATTTAATGTTGTTGCAAAATTTCACAAGTGCCAGCAGTGCCGCTGCCACTTGGCGGTAATTTTTAGAGTAAAACACACACGTCGCGCTGGCCGTCACTCGTCGTCGTCATCAGCATCATTTACCCGTCTCGCACACGTTCGCAGCGTTCCTCTATTTGCCGCCGCTGCGCTGCTTCTTCCGTGTTGCCATTCTTGTCATTTGGCTGCCGCTGCGCCGGTTGTGCTGGCGGCGCTTCCATCACTGCAAGTTGCCGCTGCGCTGTGTAGCATCACGCACGCCAATAACACAATAACATGTCGCAGGCGTCAAATGAATGTTTCATGTGCGAGCAGCGGCGGCACTTGGAGCTGCAGCCGGGACGGGGGCGGGCCATGGACTCATCTGTTTCTACCAGCGACACTTGATTAGTTTTCCAGATCGACTTGTGTCAATCTGCTCGTGCCGAATGGCAAATGGTAATTGTGTGCACATGACATGAGGCGACGCGCTGGCGTTGTTGTTGGACGCAAACAACACGCAACAAACGTGGAAATGTTCGTCCTGGTTGCGTGCAGTAATTTTGCGGGATTATTTATGAAAACTTTATGACACGCGCGCATGCAGAATGTGAAAACGCTCCGAAGCGATATTAAGCGCCAGCAGCTACCGCTCACCTTCCCCTTCCCACCAACGTCCACGGACGCGGCCAAAATTGCCTGACGCATTTTTTCATATGAGAAGATGTGAGCATCGAAATTGCATTCATAGATTTTGTTGTAACATTCGCGAAATCGAAAAGAGCAGAAAGGAGAAGGAAAAGCAAAAAGCGCTGAAAAGTTATGTTTACTGGAATCGAAAATCATATTGAAGAACATAAAAAATATATATTAAAAAATGCAATTTCTAATACAAAGATCGATGTGGCGATGTAAAAGATAAGTCGCTTTTGAAACCCATCGAGTCGATGAAGCTGAGATGATTTACAATGGGACAAAGTGCCGAGGTCTGATCGTATTCAGTCGCGCCACATCCCGCAGTCGTAAACATTTCCAAGTAACGAGTTGAGCTCACACACACTCGCATGTGGCGCGGCCTCCTTCAGCATATTCCCCCATCTTCGATGCACTTAGCGCCAACCCCGTTTGCAGGGCGCCGCCGGTTGCAGCGGAAAATGCAAAGCAGGGCGCAGGCTTCACCAGAAAACATCAGACAAACTCGGAAATGATTTGTGCAATTTCGTGCCAGACACGCCTCCCTAACGCACACTCATATTTACCGCACGGCACAGAGTGTTTGCCAAATTCTGGCTGACTTGAACGCTTCGCACCTGTTCCTGTGAGGTTGCGCGCATACACAAAGTTCAAAGTAGCTGGTGGTTGGTGTATTTGTTTTGGTGGCGTCGTTGGTGCCACATCTCGCCGCGAATGAATCACCAAAAGACTGAGACAAGGTTTATGCAACCGTAAGCGCGCAACACCGAAACCAGCAGCAGCCACCACCAATTGCAAGGACAACAGCGGTGCGTCCAAACAAACACACAACACAAGGCAGCTACAAAAGTGTGGCAACGCTTCGGCGTAAATTTGTGAAAATTATGATAGCACCGCGCCGGGGCAGACTTAATGGGCGCACGTGCTAATGGCCTTGACGTTTTGTCGAGAACGCATCGCACCCGGGCGGCCAAGCCGAAACAGCGCGCGCTGAATACGTCGAGAAAAGCCCGGAACATAGACGCAAAAACTAGTCTGGCCGAAATTCATTTTGAAGCGCTATGTCCGAACTTTGACAGCTTATTGGTCTGACATTTCTAGAGTCCGACCGATAAATCGGCATCGGTATCGGCTAGTATCGGCCAATAAAATTGGTATCGGCATCGGCTAGTATCGGCATCGTTTTTGGTCGATGATGCCATCGGCCTATTTTTCTGCTTTCATTTTTTTTCATTTTTTGTACCAACGGGTTCTTATACCCCTTTTCAGTAATGTATTTTTAGATACTGTTTAATATAAATGTTTCCTATAAATGTTTTTTTTTAAACTAGGTATTCTTAAAAACACAGATTTTCTCGAAATGTCTATGCATTTCGTCTCTTAATGTGGATATCAGAAGAAGGGGCATTTAATTTTTCAATCTTATCCTTCTGTTTTAACACTAGAAAGACCAGCGGCTATGTTATACCTAAAAAGACCGCAGCCGTCAATTTGACGGTATGCGAGAAATAAGAGAAAGTAAACGGTAATTGTTACGATGATGGTATGTTTTATTCACATTAAGTATTTTTTTCAGTTCATTTGACATTTTGAACAATTTATTTCTTTTTTCAAATGTGCCACACATTTACCCCACACAGGCTTATTTCAGTTATCGCACATGTCACTCGAGCGGTTCTCAGGCATCGATTTTTTCAGATATTCTTCCCGTAGCTCAGAAACAAGTTGAAGGATAAAATTATGACGACTGATATTCTGTAATGTTACTGCTCTGTATACAATCAATGCATTTATTCCGGCTATATCTAACACATTTTAGAACACATGAATAGGCCATCTTCTACTTCCAGCTCTTACCGAGTACTTTCGAGCCATTTGGTTAAGTATATCTACACCAAATTTTGTTCTATTGTAAAATGCTACGGTCTCCAGAGGTTTTTTCATATCGGTGCCAACATCAACAGTGGGATGAAGGGTACTCAACAACATTACGTTGTTGGGAAAAAGCTGTTCATCACCAGCCAAATTCTGACCAGAAGTGTAGCAAAGATGACAGTTTTCAATAAAGTTGTTCCAAATAGTTGACACAAGCGCAAACTTATTAGTTGCAAGTCGTTTAGATCTTGTAATTCGCAAGTAAAAGCGTAAAAACTTCATAATCTCTTTGAAGCGTTTCTTACTCATTGTTTCTCTGAACATTGGTGCGCCCCATAATTTTGACCATCCAGCATCCAACTGGTAGGATCCATAGGCGTCGTGAGCATATAGAACGGCAATAAATGCATCAAGTTTATATAAAGACATAGTCCAACTATAATAATAATATAATATAATATAACTTCTGTTTCAGTGCACAATTTTATATACCGCAGAGTGCGTTCATCCAAAAACAATGCCTGTTATAACTTTATTGTCGTCAACATATCGCTTGGCATACGGAGTTGGCCCTGGTATTTGGAATTGAAGAGCTCTGACTTTTTGAAAAGCGTTGTAAAATATTAAAAGTCACGAGAGATAATTTTTTTAAAAATATTTTTAAGCGAACAATTTTAACTTTATCATGCTTTGCCGTCAAAATGACGGCATTTGTCTTTCTAGTGTTAATTGGAAGCATTATTTAACAGGCCTTTTATTTTTTCCAAATTTGTTTTCTGACTTCTTCCCACTGCATCTGTACAACGGGTCGCAATTTGAGATTACAAATTTTAATATTTATATAATTTATATAATATATATAATAATATATATTTTATAAAAATCGTAATTTGAAGTTGAATAAAAAACTGAATTTGTATGCAATATTTACGCCACTATTTTTGTTTCTCTCTCAGTGGATACATGTGATATATTATTTTTTTTAATACATGTTAATGTATTAGAATTCTGAATTCTCTTATTTTATTTAGTTTTTAATTATTTCCTTTCTCGTTGTTTTGTTATTTTGTAAAGAATATTACAAGCAATATGTAATAGTTCCTTTTGTTATTTTATAAAATAGGCTGTGTTTTTGATTGAATTCATTCGTGTTATTTTTTCTATGTAATCGGCATCGGCATCGGCCGATTTTCGCCCTTTCGACCGATTAATCGGTATCGGTCGGACTCTAGAAATATCAGATGGCAACGCTGCCATATTTCGCCATTTACTAAAAAAGTCTTTTAAAAGGCATTAAACGGAATATGGTTTTATGGGCAAATCAAAATAAACCACTCGCGATTGATGGGAGATGCGTTTCATAAGTCACTATCTCTCCTTAATTTGGAGGAGTGTCCTTGGCTTCTCGTTTTTAATTGACTTTGAAGATTTAACTGACTTTGTATTTGATTTCTTAGGTCATTAAGTATCAAATTGGTTACCCATAGAAGTTCACAGTTTACAGTTTGAGCCACTTTGAGCTGCCATTCCAACTCAACCTAACCTACATACTCGTATGTACCTAGTTCTGTAAACTATAAACAATAAAACCTCATACAGACAGTCGTCCACCGCCTGCAGAACTTCAAGCTAAACATTGAAATCGTTCGAAAAAACTTTAGACTCCCCAAATACTTTACCATTATTGCTCTCATCAATTGCGTCCTCCAACGAGCATTGCAGAAGTTATTACTTCTAAACTGGAAAGCACATTCTTGAAACCTGCCAAAACATTATTGTGCACCCTGCGACCCCGCTGCCGCACATCTCGACAACTGTGTGTCTGAAATTGCCGAAATTTCGTTCGTCTCATTTCGCAGTCGGCAGCCAGCACAATTGCACTCGCAATGCTCGCCAGCAACAACAACAAATGCAGTGCGAATGCAATTGGAAAGCACTTGCTGCGAGTCGTAAATTCGGCCTGATCGGCTTTATGATTATGTGCATTGCGATTTCGGTTCGGCGGAAGTGTGTGTATAATTTTCGCTTAAATTTCGAAACTCCAGCCTCGGCGTGGGAAAATATTTGAGCACACACACACACTCACCAGCGGTGACAGTCGAAAGCAGTGGCAACCCAGTCAAATAAACATAAACCAGCCGAAGGAGCATTGAAATCGGCAGCCTTGTAGCAGCTGCAAACTGCGATGACTCTATAATTGCGTATTTGGGCAAAGAATTCTTCAGTGTGGAACGGAGTGGGCGCTTCAGCGATGTGGGCAATGGAGGAAGAAGTGTGGGTAGACGTTGGTGAATAGTTTGAGGCTACTCGGGTTTGTTTCGTGTTGTTTAGTCGAAGTAGTGAGATCTTGCAGAGCCATAACACGCAACATTTTTAGGGTGACCAACAATTCTGAATGTCAAAGAGGGGTTTGCCTCAAAGTAAAACTCACGAGCTTTCCCAAATATGCTCCAAGTCGCTCAAATGTTACGGGAAACCCTACAAAATCGATGTTTAAGAGTGACTTTGAAAAAGTTAAGTTTTTGAAAATCATATAAACGTCTGTAACTCCTAAACCAGAATAGCTAGCAACTTGACATTTGCCCATCTTTACGGCCCATAGCTTACTATGGAAATAAAAACATTGAGACTGAAACATATTTTTTTCGAGAACTGGTCATCTTAGCGAACGATGTGATGCACACATTTCCCAGAAACTCAGAGGGATTTTTAATTAAAAAATTCGCATAATTGCACGCAAAACAGCTACTAAAACAACAACAATAACAACTAATCGCAATACTAACAACAACAATAAGTTCAGCAACAGTAATAAAACAATATCCATAGATCGCAAAGTTCGTAGCTTTGCAACTTTCGTTGATGGCCTCCATTCGAGTGGCGCAAACGCTTCATTACGAATTCGCTACCTCGGCAAACGAGGGCCGTCAACATTGTCATCATCGTCGTCGTCATCATCGTCAGCGTCACCAGCACAATCGCCCAGCAGCGGCCTTAACAACCAGCACAACAACAGTGCCGCAGCATCGACGGTTGTAAAATTTTATTTGATGAGGCCATTTTGTATCGATTTCCCACATTTTTCGACGATGTATGCCCAAGCACGGCTTAGCAGCAGCGGCAAAGTGCAGCGGAACCGGGCCAGCGTGGCGCGCAATCGGAATGGAGAAATGAGCGTTAAAGAAAGGCGCTGCAAACATTAAACGCTAACTTATGAGGCCGAGACAAGTTTTGCGCGCTCCCTATTCGGCGCTCGCACACTGCTTATCCCGCCAGTGCCACTGACAGACGTGCTACAAGTGCGGACAGGCGGCCGCACGATGTACGACTACGACTACGACTGCGACTGCGGCTGCGGCTGCCACCCAGCCTGCCGCAGCATTCCATCCAGCCATCCAGTTAGCGGGCATGTCAGCCGCCGTCGCCGTCGCCATCGCTGTTGTTGTTGTTTTTGCTATATGCTTCGCTAGTGCACTTTGCGCTGAATGTGTCGCCGCAGTTGTGGAAAAATATAAATTTCAACAAGCACATAGCAAAAATAATAATAACAATAAAATAAAATTGTGTTTGTGTGTGTGTGCGAGAGAGAGCGTGCCAAAGTTTTTACTCGCAAGTTCTTTGGTAACTGCGTCTATAGCTTTTTTCCATCCAACATCTTCTTCTTCTGCTGCTGTGAATGTTGTGTCGTCCTTTCGATCCTTGCGCAGTTTGGTCTACAGCACAGTTCAGTGAAATTTGCCGTTGCAACGTCGGACGACGGACGAGTCATCAATTGTGGCTTCATCGGCAAGGAACCTCGGCAGTTGCCATCAACAACCGCTCTGGCGGGACATGGACCATCGCCCCTTGCGCCGCACAAGCCAACTCCACGCTCGCTCTGATTGACGTTTCGTTGGTGCTGACATTTCTTTTTCACTTGTGTTGACATTTGACCTCACACGTACGCACACTCACATCGAGAGAGACGCCTGGCGCGTGTTTTCGCATTTTTGACGCCATCGTCCATTTATCTCGAATTATACGAAAAATAATGCAAGAGTAAATTATGTTCGCATTTTATGTTTTCCATTCGCCCAGCGCCCCGTGCACACACACACACACACATACACGCGCGTACACATTTTCCTTTTGGCCTCATAATCGTCAATTTGGGGGGTTATTCAGCGCCATTCAACGCCGTTCGGTTCAATGTTGTTTGGCGCGGTTGGCTGCGATTCGGTTCCAGCGTTGCCGCGCGGTGACTGATGCGAATTTGTTTGCTGCAAATTGTACATAAACAAACGTTACGCGACGTTTACGAAAGCCGTTAGCTGTTGAATTGGATGGCGACAGCGGCAGCGGCGACACTCGGTGGCTCGGGGGAGTGATTCGAGCGGTTGGAGTCGTTTTGTCGTTAGATTTTACTATTATCGTATTTTGGCTCTTGTCGCTGTTGCTGCTGCTGGTGTGTTGGGTTTTTGTTGTTGTGATTGTTACTGTTGCATTTGTTGTTTTGTCGGTGCATGTGATGAATATGCTATGAACGTGTGTGGGTTCTGGTTGTCGCATGTGCAGCGCTCGCTCGAGCGAGGTAGGGGTGGGAGCGTTGCCGGGTAAAAAGTTTAAAAGTCTTGGCAAATAATTCGTGTAAATCACAGAGTGGAATTTAAAATTACTGTAAAATAGAGTGTAATACAAATAATGCTGTCACATTAGTTGGGACAATTCAATAATTGTTTGCATGCAAGTCGGAGCCTGTCTTGACATCAGTATGTGTGGGTGTGTGAAAAATATAGAGGGATTCTATGCTGACATAATATTTATTTGATTACAAGATTTAAAGATTGGAAGATCTGAAGTTATGCAGTTTGAAATATTTATTGTTTTTACTTGTGGCATCACAACGGTGCAATCTAAGGGTCTAAGTATGTCTTTCGGCAATTTCGGTGACCTGAGAACTGCTTTAATCTAACCTAAGCTGACCAGCCTGTGGGGAGGATATAGAGTCCTGACCACTCTTTGCCCATCTACCTTTCTTTTTCCTTTCTATAAACTTGAAATTGAGAAATACTTTATTGTAAACATTTTCAAATCTTTCTTTCTGTGCATTCTTGATGAGATTAATTTATGGAAGACATAAATTAATCTAAATAATTATTAATTAAATAAATTAAATTATTTAAATGAATTAAATAAACCTAAACCGGTCTCCAGGGCATTTTTTAAGTAGGATAGATGTGGCCAAATGGCCACGTAGTAGTTCGAAGTGGCCACGTAGTTACAGCAATTTGGCCACAATAAAAATCTTTGTTGAAAAGGATAATGCGCTTTTGAATAAAATAAAAACGAGGGCGACGTATGGAATTTGTCAATAGTAGTAATAGATGAGTACTATTTTTTGAGTTAAATTTTTTATTGCCAACATTAAGATGATCTGGTAGATTACGAACGATATATACATATAACGAATGATGGAATGAAATTATAAACCAGAATCTTTTCGAAAAAATTTTTGGATGAAACTCTTTCCGAGTACAAAGTGAAATCGGGCCCACGGTAACTTCTTTCTTTCTTATGAAGAAACTCTGCTACAGATGGCCTAGGGTCATAAATCGCCAGTTTTGAAAAAACTGGTATTCTTAGTTCGCGGTTTTTTCAATGATTACACAGGTCAACATTTAATATGGAAAAAATCATCAGACTTTACGTAGGTACCCAGGGGTTTTTGGGGTCTCTGATTCCGATGCAAGGGTCGGCTAAGCTCTATCACATAATTTTCAAGATCATTTGAAGGTCAAACTAAGAAATGGTGGTTTAAAAATCTGAAAAAATGCATACATGCATGATTTTTTTCATACTAAATGTTGACCTGTGCTATAGAAGAACGACAAGAATAATTTTTCAGTAAAAGAATACTGTTTCCTAATTTGTATTTCGAATTTGTCCAAAAAAAATAAGAGAATAAATGTTTCTGATATAGACTAATAAGTATATTGCTAGAAATACAATAATTCCTATTTATTTATTTTGAATTAATACCTGTTAAGTTGATCTTTGATTCCTATTGAAATAATAATTTCCTTTGTATGTATATTTGAAGGAGGTGACACCTCAAGGGGGGACTTTGGCCACCTAGTGAAAAATCCTTAAAAAATTACCTACTGGTTTCCCATAGATTCAACATTGTAGTTATTTTCGAAGTCGCTGAATACTTTTCTCGCTAATTTCTCGCTGAGTGAATTTCAACTCAGCCGTTTTTGTATTTGCTGCAGTGAGGTCAAATTCAAATAAGTCCTGTTAATAATTTACATATTTAAAACCGGAAAATTTCTCCGTGCTGGCAGCATTAACCGCCCGTACGACCGCCAAGATATCAATCAGCCAATAAACCAAACCAACTTCAAATTGCAGTTCCAAAATACGACTGCGACTGCGATTGCAAGCACTTCTTGAGGCCAACGCCAGCAACAACTGCAATGGCAACAGCCAACCACCAACCGCCAACAGCACTAACAACGGCAGCAACAATGAGGAAGAGAGCTAAAACAGCAACGGCAGCGACAGGCAACATAACTCATGTTTGAATGTTGAGTAATTTATGTAAATGTACCTGTACAACATGTTCGCCCCAACAGATGGAGACATCTACAGCGTCATTTCGGAATGGCGTGGATCGGATCGGATCGGTTCGGCTGCGATTCGATGGGATGGGATCGGAGGGGAGGAAGCGGCGCGCCGTGAAATTTGCGAAACACTGACTTGTACACTCTAATGTTTTCGTAGCTGTAGCTGTCAAAGATGAATTGCTGCATGCACCGTGCCGCTCCGCTCCGCACTGCGCGTTCCGCCAGTAACCAGCGACACGCCATGCCCATCAAGGCAAAGGAGGCCGTATCGAGGCAATGATGTTTTGCCATTTCTTTCGCGCTGACATTGTTGCCGTGCCAAGTGCATCACACCAGCTGTCAAGCAATAGCCGGCAAGCAGCGTACGCGAATTGACGCGAGGCAATTGTAGCTGCCTCTAACTAAATACAGTCACATACATACATACCTGCATATGGCCAAACATACAAACGAATGTCTTTACAGTGTCACTTGGATGGCGTCGACCGTCGAGCGTTGCGATTAGAAAAATGGCGACACGTTTGCTTATTCAGTGAAAATGTCTCGATTCGAAATCGGTTGCGACCATTTTCACCTAACGGTCAACTGTAAAAATGCGCTCGGATTTTCGCTTCTCGCTCGCACCAACCCAGCACCCAGCGCGCCAACTGATAGATCATCATTATTGGTTGTGCCTGTTCGAGGTTGACGTAAATTATCGCAAACCATCGATAGTTTATGTCACCCGGTTGACTTTGATATACGGCGAATTTTCGCACAAATCATAAATAATGGCAAATCCGATAATAAATTTGAAATTTCCTTGCGGCGGCGGCAAATGATCGCCTCGATGATGTTTAGCGCCGTTGTTGTTGTCGCTGTTCGTTGGCGCATCACTATTTGCCAAGTTAAAGTTGGCTGCAAGTGCCAGGCGAGTTGGAAGGTTTTGACTCGGGCGAAAACAACAGCAACAATAAAAACAATAACACTGCACACAAACCCAACACGGACAATGGTGGCTGTGGCCCATGCAGCACCGAATTCCAAGCCGCGCCGCCCCATTCCACTCTTCCATTCCACTTGCTGTGCAAGTCGCCTGTCTCCACGTGGACGAATGTGCAGTGGCGGTGTGCGGTGAGGCGTCAACTAGAGGTGTTGCGCCAGTGTCGGACTGGCTGTGGCCCGATTCGCCTTCTGCATCTCGGTGCGGCTACGTGTGCAATTTATTTATAAATAATTGCACATTCAAAGCATATTTGCACTTGACGGAGATGAATTCGTCATCGATGGATGATGGATGTACGGCTGCAGCCGTAACGGCGCCAACAGCAGCAGCCGCAGCACAAGTCGTCGTCAGCGTTGTCGTCGTTGTTGGGGCTGCGACAAAATCCGCTGCAAGATGGCGCACGAAATGTGACGGTTGTATGTGTGTGTGTGCGAAGGTGAGTGTGTGGAAGGGTGCGAACGCGACGAAGGAAAATTTGTGACAACATAAAATAATAGCAGCAGGTGTTTGGTGTATGGTGAAAGAGTTCGAATTACACTCGCTGAAATCAATCATCAGCGTAGCCCGTCTGCCTGCTGCTGAAACGCGCAAAGCCAGTGTTAGCAAGCGACCGTTATGAACGTAGAATAGACGCATCAAGTTGAAAAATTTTACATTATTTTTTTCTGTTTGAATTTACAGGTTTTTGTTTTGCTTTTTCGACTAATGTCAAGACGTGGAATTTGTCACTTTTTACTTTTCACACATATAGCTCGTACAAGCTAAATAGATATAACACTCGTGAGGCCCTCTTAGCTAACCCATTGCTGCCGGGTACCAGTTCCGCCCATACGATTTTGATAAAATTTCATACACACGAATTTCAGCTTTATATCTCTGCACGTTGCTGAGATATTCATTAGGTATTTCTTACCCATTACGCAGCAATGGTAGCTTTTATCCATACTTTGAGAAGTGATCAACTAAACACGTGAACAAAAGTTGTATTTTTTACAGGTGAGTTACGAGGCAGATTTTTGTGAAGTTCTAAGGCCACTACGTTTCGCCACATTTTCCACCTCCGGAAAATTCACGATTTTTGGAGTCTGGTAACTCTAGCTAGATGGCGAAATTTTAGGGTGACCTTCACTAGGTTAAGGTAGTTCCATCTTTACCCTAACTATCCCTATCAATCGTTTTGAGAGATCTCAAACATTGACTTTTTTGTGATTTTTTTTTTAAATCAATTTTCATGGGTAAAATTTTACCCATTAGGCAGCAATGGGCTAACCTCTTTTCATTGGCTTTGTTTGCATCAACATTTGAGTTGCCACTGCTCACGTCTCCCTTTGTTACTTGCAACAGTCAAAGTTCTCACTTTGCAGCAGTGATGCAATACACCGACTGCCTCTGTGAACGAAGAACCGTCAACGTCGTCATTGTTCGCTTTTCGTTGTTGCAGTTGTGGGCAGCGACAACAGGCACCGATCCCCCTCACATTTGCTGTTCAGATCGGGATTCGATCCACCAGCCAAGAGTCCGTCTTGCCAGCAGTCCCTCTGTCCATCTGCCTGCTCGTCGGTTGAGCTATCGACGCCGGACCTTTGCCGGCACTCTCGCCGCTGGCATTATTATCGTCACATGTCGCTCACTAATTGATTTTTCTTGTCGCCTCCCGGCGCAGAATTCCCCCACGAGATCAGTGCGCTTAATTTCGCGCACTGTGTCGCCTCGCAATTGCGCCGTTGCTGCTTCTTCCACGACACTTCGACTGGGCATTAGCATGCGGCCTGCCACCACACACACACACACACCGCAACACGAGTACGTCACGTTGCGCCGCGCATTGGCCGCAGCGACAACCACGGTCGCCGTGCTGAAAGTAGGGAGTCACTTGCAACGCGGATAAGTTCGCTCACAATTCGATCTGAATGATTGCTACGCGCGCCGCCAGTATCGGCAAATTCGCAGGCGGCGCGCAGGTAAATTTCGTGTGTGCACATGACACCCGACGGACGGGCGACGTCAATGAGGCAAATGCGCGCGCACACACTCGCATGGCCTGTGCTGCCAGACGTGTCAAGTGCTGCATTAATAAATTTTCGGTCCGCCAAACCGTCGCGATCGCTATCGCAAAGTGCAGTTGAATAATTTTCTTTTCGGGCGCCCAATTCGCGTGCAGCATTGTTGCGGGTTTGTTGTTGCGCCGCTATTGACAGTTTGTCACTTAATTTTTTGCACCTCATGCAACTGTCAACGTTGGCGAATGTTAAATGGAATTGTGCAGTGTTGCAATTTGTGTGGTGATCTTGTGCGGCAAGTTCGTGTTGCATGTGCGCTGCATGCGCTGGGCAGGTTGCTGTCAATATTGACCGTTGTTGTTAGATCAGGTTTCCGAACTGTACTCTGAGTTTTCATAACAAAATTTGTATGGTTTACAAGAAGGGCAGCAACTGAACTTCATGCAGGTATGTGTCTAGCAGGTTTATTATTAAAAAAAATTCATGAGCATTGGAAGTAAATTTTTCTCGATCTCTTTTTGCATACTTATCATACTCCTTCATAACTTTACTGCAAACATTTTTGCGCAGAGCTCAACTTCTCTTCACTCACACAAAAACCAGCATTGCGCTGTTAGCCATTCCCTGAGACAATCCTAAAGCGAAACAACAAGAAACTCATCACCAACCACCAGACCACTGGGGGCTTCAGCCTAAAATGTCTCTTGGGCTGTCGAAGCGTACAATGTCGGCTACTAGGCAGTGCGAGTTTTTTGTGATTTTCCGGCCGCCTTTGAGATGCCTTCGGCTTGTTCGCACATAAACAACGCAACATTGCAGCGTGCGGTTAAAATGTTTAATTAAAACCAAAGATAACATGCTACGAATATGTCCGCTGAAAGGACATGCACACACACACACATATACAAACAGACAGACAGCAGCGAGAGCAGACAACGTTTCAGCGCTTCGGGCCATGCAACGCCTGTGAGGGCACGAGCTGATCGGACATTAGAGAGCTGGTGGTCGCGTCTTGCCACACACTGTTTGCCACACTCGATGCGGCGCGGCTGGATGCGACAGTGTCCACAACTCGACTACCGAAGCGTTGCCGCTTATCCTCAGTTGGCGGTTAATAGATTTAATGGAATTTAAATTTGTCGATGATAAACGAGTCAGCGTGACAAAGATGTGCAAGCAAGAAAATTGCAACAACAAAAAATATACAACTTCAGATATAAGTAAATTTAAAAAATTCATACTAAAACGAATGAGTAGAGTAAAAATATTAAAATGAAAAAAAAGTAGAGAATTCAGTAACTCTCGTTTTACAATCTATTGTGCGGATCTTATAGGCAAATTAGTATAGTTTGTATTTTTTAATTTCGTCTGCACCTGGAGACCGACGGCTACTGATCCGCAGCTCATAGTTTCCTACCAGAAGCGCTACAACCTAATGAGCACATTTACTGCTCAACTTTGTTTTCGAAATTCGCATCTCACGCTGATTTCAGCTGCAGTCCACAGCCTCTTACTGCAGTCTTCACTGCGCGCTGTGTCCCATTTCCACATTCTGCGTCACTTAACCCTTAAATGCATGGCGTACCATATATGGTACAGGTTCTAAATCCTTCGTTAATCTGTTGAATCAATTTAAATCATGTTTGTGCTTGCTCTAGATTGATTCGAAAATAATTGCCTCATGCATTTAAGGGTTAAGTTCTGACTGAATTGTTTGCTAATAAAATCGGCCTCCACATCATTCCGCACACGTTCAGAAATCTTAAATGTTTCTTCATAATGAAAAGTTCACACTTGAAATAAAATTCTTCTTCAGCCCATGCACGTTTAGCTTTGCATATGCTACTTTTATTGATTTTGCTCCACTGTACAGTTGGCAGCATAAGCAGCTTGTCAAAATTCTTTATATTCCAGCAATCATTACTCCGGAGAATCCACCGACACGCTGCCCGTCCGTTCGCTTTGTGTCGTTCGTTCAGTCGCAATCAGTCATTGATTCATTCATTCATGCGCAACTTTACACACCACCAACGCCAACTAACTAACCGACAGCCGACAGTTGGACGACCGTTTTTTCGTACGTCGCCCAGTCCCATTGACGCCTTTCCCGCATCCAGTCCAGTCACTCTCGTCGCACTTGCCCGCGTCCTTCCGGTTGTCCGTCAATCCGTACATCGCCAGCACCCAAAGGATTTTCAATTGAATCTGTCAAACGGCAAATATCACCCTTCAATCAAACCGAAAACACAATTCCTCATCTTCGTCGACTTGGCGCTTAGACGGATGGGGGCGACGTGCAAGGCGACTGACTGCATGATAAAGCAGTCCCCAGTGGACACGAGTGCGACAATCTTGGAATGGACGCACGCTTAAAATATTGAGACAAATGCCAAAAACAAAAAAAAAACAAACAAAAAATAAAATAAGCTGAAAACAGATGCCAGACGAGTGAACGGTCCAGCTGTCGATGCTTGGACAAAGGCTCAAATGTCCACCTTTGCATGGACTTTTTTATTTTATTTGTTTTTTTACGTCGGAAGTTTGAATAGACTTGTGTGTGTGTTTGTGTGTGGGTGAAGCTGCTGTGGGTGTGGTCAGCTGCATTCTCCAATTTTCATATTTTCAATTTATTTTTATATGTTGAACATTACAAGTTCTCATTCTTGTCTGAATGTTTTTAAAAGGTGGACACTCATTCGAACGCCCTGGAAGTGATGTGTTGTTGGCGTCGGTGTTGGAGCGTGCGTGAGTGTGTGTGCGCGCCTTCGGTCGGTTTATTTGAGTTTGCCGAGTGAGCCATCAAATATTTGCGACCGTTGGATGGTTGGTGTTAATCTATGTGGGTCATGAAAGATTCGTTGAAGCGCACGTTTTATGGCGCGCAGTGGCGTTGTCGAAGAGGGACGGGAAGGAGGATGAAATCCACAAACTCAGAACCATCGAGATGATGCCTTACCTTCATCTATCGCTCGCTAACTGATTTTCTGTGATTCATACCTCTGTCAGCTTTTAAAGGTCTCTTGGAAAGACTTGTCAAATGTTTTCCTCGATCGTTTGATGAGCACAAATGATGAGTCAAATAATGACGATTAATTACTTCGTAGATCACACCTGGATAACTGTATACTTGAGATCTTTTTGATCTACTGTATATACGTGAATTATTTTTAATACTAGTCCTTTAGGTCGGATGAGTCCTCAAGTAAAGTCCTTGTGTCTATAAGTCTGTAGCAGTACTTTTCGTATGTTCCATTGATCAGTAGTTTGCAAAAAGTATAATTTTATATATATTACGATTGTCAATTTCTAAAAAAATATATACAACATCGCATTTAATGTACAATGTATACATATAAATATGCGTGCTTCTACTTATTTAAAGTTCCAGTGACTTTTCTTCCTCAATGCAAAACTATTTAAAACTGGAATTTACCCAACTTAATATATGCAAGCGACAGCGATTCCGTCGATGTTGTTGTTGTTGGTGCTGCACATGAGGGAGGCGACGGAGGGGTGTCGGTCGAGCTGGTCTTCTTCGTGGTACTTGCTTTGTGCATTATTTTCACTTGACTGCAAAATCATTATCCCTTAGGTAACGAAATTGAGTGAACAGCAGAGCGTCGCAACGCAGCGGCGAGCGCTGACGGCAGACGTCGAGTGGTGGCCGGGCAGCGCAAGCTGTGGGTGAACGAATGAATGAGTGAATAAGTATTTATGTGTATGAAAGGATAGATTCGTGTCCCTGACAAGTCATCGTCAGCTGTCAACTTATTCTTTTGAAGTGTATTTAGCAATGCTGTTGCTGCCATCCTTGTTTTCGTTGTTGGTGTTGTTGCTGCTGCCGCGCTGGCTCATGTTGTTCTTGTTGTTGGGATGATGTTGGTGACACTGACACGTAGTATAAAGTACCGTACGCTGCTGTCCAATGCTGGGAAAATGTCACTCATACTGCAGGGAGCGACTGACGGTCGTTCAGCTGGTCGAACGAGGTGGACGGTTGGTCCTTACGGCAACGAAAATACAATGTTAAGAATTTAATGGCGAACAACTGGTCGCCGGCACGCTCACGAAAAAGTGAGGCAAAAATGAAATCCGTTGGTGAATATTTCAATTAGACGACTTTTCGTTTTTTACAATTTTGCTTTGGATTAAAAACTTTTGGATTAATTTTGATTTTCGTCATGACGTGGCGGCGTACGAGGGGAGAGAGCACAAAGTTCATCAATTCGTTTTTAATACATCAAAATTTTAGATAACTGCAGAAGCTGATTCGTTCAAGGCGCATTGCGTTGGTGCTGGGCACTTTGTGGCAAAGCGAGGAAGGGGCATCAAGAAAACACAGCGGCGTCAAGCCAAAAGTGGAGCATTTGACTGAAAGAAGACGAAAAACGTTGTTGAGTTCTAATGAAAGGTTCGACGTGTTGGCAGCACATGTAGCCTCACACACACGCACACATATGCACAAAGATAGAAAAAGACATCAGGGAAAACAAACTGTGCGCTGTTTGGCTGCGTTGCTGTCAACAAAAACATAAGAAATCGTAGCGCCGCTGTCGAAAGTTCAACAAGAACGCTAGTTGTCAATCCGTTGAAGGATCTTTGTTATCTGCTCCAGTGCACATGTGCGGGCTGCGCCACTGCTTGTGCGAACGGAAAGCCGTCGAAGTAAGAAGCGTTAAGTGAAGAAACCAGAAAGGATGCGCTGCACTGGGCTGAACTGAGCTGTCGGTCGTCATGCCGTCACCATCGTCATTGTCCGCCGCAGCGACGGCAATGTCCTGGCTGCTGCCACTGCCGCTCCTGCCGCTGCGTTGTTGTTAACTTTAAGCGTATTTGACATTGTCGCTTCATTGTCCGCTGTTAGTTTTAATTCGAGTTCGGCTGTGGCGACTGGACGCTGCACAATGCGGTCGTGGGCGCAAGGGACGGAGAGAGGGAAGGAGCGAAAGACCGGGTGAGTGGGCGACAGGACAATGTTGAATATCGATTGTGTGGATTTAATAAAGTTGGAACATTATTAGAGTATTTGCTTTTGTTGCGTTGGCGAAGGTGATGCCTGGTCAGATGGCTGCAAAGAATGGAGTCCTTGGAATGTTTTGAATGATCTTTTACACATTTTAATTAGTGAACCAGGTGAAACTTTGGACAATTGCATAAAATGAAATGTGCTCGAACGGGGAATTGCTGTGAGTTGAAGGAGTTAATAAAGGAACTATAGGGTGTTTTTTTTAGAGGTTTGTTTTTCGAACAGAGATAAAACTGGCATTTTGTGGTCAAATCTGGCAACTCTAATGTCATTTATGTTCAGTTTGGTTTGCCATTTCATCATGAACAGGTTGACAAAAGAACAACGCTTGCAAATCATGCAAATTTATTTCGAAAATAATGGTTCAGTTCGCGAAGTTTACCGCAAGCTCCGTCCATTTTATGGTCGACATAATCGTCCATCAGAGCAATTAATTCGGTTAACCATGGGTCGTTTTCGCACTAAGTTTACTCTATGTGATAATACGCATCCGCAGAGACGTCGAACAGTGCGCACCGAAGAAACAATTGCCGCTGTAGAGCAAAATGTTGAAGAGGACCCGAATGAATCGATTCGCCACCGTGCACAGCAATTGGAGCTTTGTCCATCAACTTTATGGAAGATTTTGTGCAAAGATCTTGGCTTGCGACCTTACAAGATCCAGCTTGTGCAAGAATTAAAGCCGCGAGACCATGCAATGCGTCGTGATTTTGGTGTATGGGCCGAAAATGAGATTGATCTCGATGCTGATTTTCATCGCAAAATTTTGTTCAGTGATGAGGCTCATTTTTGGTTGAATGGCTACGTCAACAAGCAAAATTGCCGCATTTGGAGTGAAGAGAATCCACATGAGACCCTTGAGACGCCATTACATCCACAAAAACTGACTGTTTGGTGTGCTCTATGGGCTGGTGGAGTCATTGGGCCATACTTCTTTCGAAATAATGCTGGAGAGTCAGTTACCGTTAATGGAGACCGGTATAGAGCCATGATAACCGACTATTTTGTTCCCGAATTGGATGGCATGAATGTGGATGAGTTGTGGTTCCAACAAGACGACGCTACATGCCACACAGCGCACGTCACAATCGATTTATTGAAGGAGACATTCGATGAGCGCATAATTTCGCGGAATGGACCTGTCAATTGGCCACCAAGATCGTGTGATTTGACACCATCGGATTATTTTCTTTGGGGATATGTGAAGTCGCTCGTCTACGCCAACAAACCAGAAACGTTAGGGGACTTGGAAGCCAACATTCGTGGCGTTATTGCCGACATACGGCCCCAAATGCTCGAAAAAGTGGTTGATTCAACCACTGATTCAAAAGTGGCCAATTCTACAGGTTGGACCTGTAGAATTGGCTTTATTCGAGCCAGCCGCGGCGGCCACATGCCCAAAATCATATTTAAACATTAATGGCATAAAATTATCCTTCCAATAAAGCTAAATTGATGGACATTAAAACGATTTTCTTGTGTTTTATTTCAATTCGAAGTTCTATACCTCTAAAAAAAACACCCTATATAAAGAAAATATTTACATTTCTTAAAATTAAAAATAATTTTTTTAATTATGTTTTAAGATGTATTTATTTTTTTCATAAAATAAAAGAGATTAAAATTAAAAGAATTGATTTATAATTAAAATCTTTTTGGAATCAACTCGTCTGCAAGTTTAGTGCAATTGGCTTCACTAACTCTGTGATTTGAACTGCAAACTAAACTAAATGAAACAGAATACAACCCACATAAAAATTGCATTCATTTCCGTTAGCTTTGTATCCTTTGCCGCCGCACTAACGACCACTAACTACGAGTGGAAAATGCAAACAGTCAAAATGAGTTCCAGTCGAGCCAAGTGAAGGCGAGTCAGGTCGCTGTCAATTTGAAATGGAAAATGTTCAGAGGAGACACAATGATGGACAGCTTTCGAATTTCTTTGTGTACAGCACAACGAACGTTGCAGCTATTGTTGGGCGCTGCATGTGTTGGTGTGTTTGTGTGTGTGTTTGTATGGGCGGCGAAAGGGGAGCGAGAAACCTTAAAATCTGACAAATTGATGGGCACTGTAATGGACAGATGAGAAAGAGATTAAATAACTTGTTGGAAAATACTTCAACTTTTCTACACACACACACACATACACCCAGTGTGCATTTAAGTAGCGACATATGAATGATTCAGAATTGATAATATGTGCAAATGTTTGTGTGTCTATTGACATTCATGAATTTTGTATCGCACGGCCTGTCCATCAAACTCGGCTTGACTTGCCAGTCAAAGTTGAGCTTTTGCTGGCACGACATGTGCTGTCTGGCAAACGAAAATGGTTAGGAATTATGAGGAAAATTATGAAGGTTGAATAGGAAGTGATTTTGTTTAGGGGACTGAGATTCTCATTAGCACTTTAAATAAACCGGTTGAATATGTGTCAGTCGATCCCAATCCAATATAATCAAAGCTCACTTAACTGAACTAAACTGACCAACTTAACCAGATTTTATTATGAATGAATGTGTGCCTAGGCTATTGTAGCCTCAAATCGTATTTAATCTCCACTAAGCGCTTCGAGGAAAAGTATCAATATAACCTATCGAATCCTAACCTAACTTAACGCAACCCAACAAATCTTTTACCTGTAACCAACCACAGAAATGTCTGTCGCATGCCGTAAAATTGCCAACACATGCCAAGTGGGAAAAACGCAAATGCCATTGCAACAAAAATAAGTGGCTCCCGCATTCCCGCTGCATTCGGCGGCACACTCAGCCACCCGTCTGCCCGCCGCTCATTCGCTTGGCGGCAACAAATGAAGCAATAAATTTCACTGACAAAAAACACGCAACGTGCGAGCCGCAGCAAAGCGCATATCACTCGCCTATACACGTTCGCCGCTTGTGCCGCGCTTGCATTCTGTCAGCCCAGCACGCGGCTGACAAGTGACACGCGAAAATCAAGGCGCGCGCGCCAGCCGGTCACTGGATGCTATTTTCATTTTTTGGCAGCGACTTCTTAATAAGGCCGACGGGCGAATTATGATGCTTATGAGTGGCGGCGGTTCGTCCGTCTCAGTGACTAACCGCCCGTAAGCAGCGGCGCCCAGCAGTAGCCACTCTGTCGATGTGACAGCGCAGCAGCCGAATGACACACTCGTGTAGTGTCTGGTGTCGACGACGAATGTCTTCTGTTTTCGCGCACCAACCGCGCGGCTAATCTCGCGCGCATGCATCGTTCGGCGTGTGCCATGATTTGTGAGCGAGTGTGTTGTCGCGCCGGCAGCGTGTCAAAATAAGAAGTCCAATTAGACAATTCCACCTGTCAGCAGTTCGTCATTTTCAGCACGGAAAGTGGCAGCACGACACTTATTTTAATTGTATGGGTGGTGGGGTTCAACGGCAAGAAAACGGAGCGATAGGGGCCGAGGTAGAGAGACAGCGAAACGAGTATGCAGTTTGCTGTCATTTCAAGGATTTTTTTTCACGATGAGAACCGTGTGACACTTGCGTTTCGGATTGATACGATTTTACATACTTTAGGCATTCTTGGGATAAAAAGATTTGGACTTTAACCCTCTACTGCCCCATATGGCCTTAAGCCAGGGTCCACCAAAACCTAGAAAAGTCCTCATAAATTTTAATTTGTTTTAATGAAATTTTTAAGGCATGTTATAGATAAATTGAGTTGTTATTTCTTTAATGTAGCACGGCTGAAAGCATCACCTATTTCCCATTATTATCAGTTGAAATTTGAACTTCGTGGAAATTAGTAGAAATAATTATTTCGTGAAAAGTAAAAAAAAGAAAAAAATATTAAAAATACTTTTCGTTAAAAGATTAAAACAAGAAAATTATGAGTGAGTACCTTGTAATGTAATTTATTAATAAATTACAAGGTTTTATAGTGAAAAAAAGGATTTACAGTTACTTTTTCGGCTTGGGAAAGCAGACTGCCTTTAGGCTGCATCAGGCACCAAAGCGAAAAGATTTAATGCATTTGGTCACTAACGTATACTTGTATTGGTTTCTTTAAAAAGGACTTTGGGACAGAAAATGAAAAACTGACTATGCCAAGTTACTACAAAAGACCTCTAGTTTCACGTGTATATCAACATTTGGATGGGTCTCGGCAAAAATGATTTGTTTGGTCGCGCGGTGTAATAAATGTAAAGTTGGTGTTAACAGTCACTACTTCATAATTTTGTAATTTTTTTCGATTCTAAGGACTGTATCGAAAAGAAAGTGCACACTTTGTAACGTAAATTTTTCGCAGCATATAATTTTTTTTTTAAATTCTAAAAATACCGTTAAATAGAGTGGGCCTTGAAATACTGATCTAATACAAATTTCGTTTCATATATTTTTCTATTACGAAAATGACGCGCATCGAGTTAGACGTCCGCAAAAAAATTGTGTACAGTTGGTGCACTGAAACAGGTGCTTCGTACAGAAAATTAGCCAAACGACATCGCGTGTCCATAAACTCCGTTAAAAAGATTATTCATAAGTATGGTGAACATTGTACTATCAACGACCTACCAAAAAGTGGCCGTCAAAAGGGTCCTAAAGACCCAAAAATGGAAGAAAAACTGAAGCAATTGATTGACGAAAAAAGTGCATGTCCATCAGCGATTTAGCTAAACGGGCTAGAACGAGTGTGGCGATGGTGCAAAGAGTGAATCAGAGGAATAACTTAAAAACATATAAAAAACAAAAAATACCAAAAAAAACCAAAAATAAAAAAAACTATACACTCGTCTCTGCAAAGAAAAAGTTTCGTGCAGCATTATGGATGACGAGACATATGTAAAAATGAACTCAAAATCACTGCCAGGACCACAATTTTACACTAAACGCAAAGGTGATACTGTAGATGACTCAGTGCGTGCAATCGAATTGGAAAAGTTTGGAGAGAAAGTGCTAGTATGGCAGGCTATATGCTCTTGCGGTTTAAAATCTTCTTCATATTTTACAAAAGGCACTATAAATGCAGAAATGTATAGGAAGGAGTGCCTAAAAAAACGCCTTATTCCTTTTTATAAGAAGCATACTGCACCTGTACTCTTCTGGCACAGATTTAGCAACTGCGCATTACGCCCAGGCCACTATAAGTAGAGGGTCTGAGAGCAAATAGCATCAAATATGTGGAAAAAATGAGAATCGGCCAAATGCACCAGAACTACGTCCAATAGAGCGCTACTGGGCAATAGCCAAAAGAAACCTTATAAAAGATGGACAAGAAGCTAAAAATCTTCAGGAATTAAAAAAAAATTGGACAAAAGCAACAAAAACCATAACGCAAGCATCTGTAAATTTAGTGAAGAGGGTCAAACAAAAAATTAGATATACATTTATTTTAAAAAGAAATTTGTTATTAAAACAAAAATTTGTAGTCCTTAAAGTATATGCAACAAATGTTAAAACAAACAATCTGATCAAAAAAATTTCCATTAAAGTTATACATCAAACAAAGTGTGCACTTTCTTTTCGATACAGTCCTTATTGATGTTAGGCTTAATATTTGCTTTATTTATCCATAAAAAATCATTCGAAAATTTATGATTTTTGAAAATGGTCGAAAAATTCACTTTTTTACAACTTTCATCCTCAGTAACTTCCCTAAACCTCATCTGATTTGGACAATCTATATATTGCTGGAAAGGCTAAGGTACGAGTATTATCTTCCGACCGCCGGACAGAAGGATTAGGACAGAAGGTGTTAGTCGGATGATTCGTTTATGAGATATGTGCTCATAACTGGAAAAAACAGGGGAAAACTCGTTTTTCGAAGATTTTTCGAAACCACTTCTTAAAATAATTTTTTGATTTTCAGTTTCGTGTTCAGCGGCCCAAAGTTAGTCTAGAAAACACTTTTATTTTTAGGTTAATTTTTCGTGTCGAGTAGTGTAATCAATAAATTGTGAAACTGTTCATCAGCTTATGTGCCCAGTACGGCCTTAAGGCACGCAATTATATATAGGTTTCACTCCCACACAGAAGCAAATTTTTGTATTTTAAAAATGTTACCTTCTTATATGATTCTAAAACTATATGATGAACAATTTTTCGACTTAAAAAAAAATTGGGGCTAGGTAGACTTTAGCTGGTTTGAACACCATGCTTATAAATATAAAAATATGTCAAAGTTCCAAAGAGGACTCTTCGAAAGGCTGGAATTTGAATCTGCATTTACGGTATTCGATCTCTCTCGACGGTATTAGATCTCTCAGGTCAACTACAACTGCAGCAGAGTAATTCTTTCGACGCTTATTCCTCGCTTGAAAACTTCTTCCTCTTCAAAACTTTGTCAAAACAATTCTTACAAAGTAAAACTCGAACCCACTTCATTATCGCATAAAAATGAAGTGTGTTCGCACACGACAGCTCTACTCGGCCGCGAGATGTGTAGCGGCTGCGACTGCGACGCTGAGTTTGACGTGACAGCCCACAGTGACAACTCGCATGGCTCATGCCAAGTGCCGATGCACCACTTAACGAAGATGTCGTTGCATTGCGTTGACACATTTTTGACAAATTTCACTACACGGCCGACAGAGTGGCGCGCAGTGATGAATGCCGCGCGAGTGGCGGCCGAGTGCGCGCTGGCCATTCATACATCATGTCGCTGGCGTTGTTGCCGTTCGTTGTTTGTCATTGTCAATTATTGTGGGCTGTGTACCGGTGTCTGACGAGTTGGTTGCGCGAAATTTACGCTGCAACATTCTTGACGCCTGCAAGTGGGGCGCGCACACAAAGACTAACGTTCGCACACGTTTCGCCAATTTGCCCGAAAGTATTAGAAAGCGTACATGCGTTGCTATTGTTGTTGTTGCTGCTGTTGCAATACATAATTTGACCGATTAAAATTTGTTGCATTGCAGGTAAGTGGCCGACGCGCCATCTGGCAGCAGCGCACTTAAAATGGTTTACAAGCAGCTGATTTACGGCCGCCACACCGCGCTGCGCGGATTTTGTTGCACACCGCCGAAAGCCGTTTAACCTTGAGCGCAACAACGTCTGCTGACAATAAGCAGGCACCGCATAAACAACGCTCCCGCCGCGGCTCGGCGTGCGTACGCGAAACGTGACTCCAGCGCGGCGATGTTCATTTGTAAATACCCATTCATTCTCGCCGTCAAGCGGCCACCGCGCACTGAGTGGTGACGTAAGGCAGGGCAACATCAGCTGACAGATTTATTACACTCTGCGCCAGACCGCGGAAGTTTTCGGAGCACTCAAAATAGAATGCGGCGCTGCAGCGCAAAAATGAGTGCATCCCGAGTCGGACGAGCTGGAGCGAGAGGAGCAGCAAGTGCGAATTGCAGCGAAGCAATTTGCACGAGAGAGGAATTCAAATGCTTGTAGGCTCATAAGGTTAAATTTTTATGAATGTTGTTCACGAAGGTGACTACTAAGTACTTAGTTAAAGATGAATTAAAGCAAAAAGGTCGGCGTTAAGAAAGGGAAATATATGCCAGGGAAATATGTATATCGCCAGCTGTTCATTCCAATATCCTCGCCATTGTCCTTTGATATCGTTCACCCTTCACTTTAGGCAGTCAATATGAATGATTCACGGTCCGCACTCTTTCGGCTTTTGAACTAATCACTGACTGTACGATTGACGTTCGTGTGCACCTCAATCGAAGCTTCATGATGGACAGCACTCGTTGCGGTGGCCTCCCCTTTGCTGTCGCTGCGCAATGGTTCGCTCAATTGGGCATCCCAAAAGTGTCAAAACCGAATGTGATTTATGCAGTCAATCGGATGATTTGTTTGCAGTCCGTCTTCTTGTCGTGTTTATAATGAAAATATGAGAAAGATAAATTGGCATTCAATGCCAAGCGAACGAGCACAATTGCGATTGCAATGCGATGTTTCGGCAACGCTGTGCAGTTGGGAGATGCTGTGGTTGGCGGTATTCACGATGTGTGACAATTGCCTTAGCTGGACAGCAAAATATAGAAGGTGAAAATTATGAGAGTGATTATTTAATACAGTGCATTAGCATTACGAAATCAACAAACTTTTGTTTATTTTTGATATCCTTTATAATTTTTTTTAGGATGTGATGTGTGTGTATAATGGTAGAAGTACTTAGGAAATCCACTCGAAGAAGAATAAAAGACCAGAAGATGCTAGTCTGCCGGCATATATGTATGTTGTTGTTATTCTCCAGTGCAGTTGCTACTGGACTGTGAATACCGCCATTCTGGTAATACTTTAACAGTTTGTAATGAAGAACGTGTTCAACTTGAACTCAAATTAAAATGTATGAACCAATCTAATTTTTCGGAATATAAAAACATAAACTAAAAAAAAGTATTACTCAAGTAGTAAATCTGATTTAAAACTCAAAAACTCTTAACTAAACTCTATATTTGTGACATTGAAAGTGAAAATTTAATATTTGAAAATTCAAAAATTGTAACATAAAATGTAATTTTTCTAAAAATATATTTTTTAAAATTTTTCTTGTGTATAAATGTTGGTTAATGTATAAATTTGACAATTGTTTCACTATGTTAAAAATTAAATATGTAATACCTTAATATTCTTATTCACGGAAACCCTATCATTCATCAAACTATCATAAAGCTGTCGTTGAAAAATTATCTCGCAACATTTGACCGTAAAAACTCTCGGTACTCGAGCAGGAAATTAGGAAAAACACTTCCACGGCTCATCACGCAACAAGCACTGCGAAATGTTGCAATTCAATCATCGACGAAAAGGGGAAGCACTGAAAAATATGGGAACTGGTCATAATGACTTTAATAAGTCCGTACGCGACTTTCATACGTACAATTCAATTTTGTTGTAAGTAAGCACATCAATTCATTTATTAACAAAATGCTAAAAAAAAACTATTTCCACACAATAAACCAATCATGCCGATGAAGAAAACCTGACTTAAACTTAAGGCCCCGAACATTTAGTGAACATAGGGTTTTCTTGTTCATGTCTTTTTTGAAGCACGAATATGCAATAAATTTGAATGTGACCTCCGAATTGGTCCATAATTTTGAGATATTTGAGGATGTGCACATATATTCCATGAAAAAAAATTTTCGAACATTTAGGTTTAATCGTCTTATTAAATCTATAAAAATACTTTACTAATCTATAATATTTATTTTGATTTCTGACAAGAATAAAATTTTGCTACATTTTTACCAAAAAGTTCAGTTGGTAGTTTATATGTAAAAAAAAACCAGACCTCAATGAACTCAAACATTACTTACTGAAATAGTTTTTAATTTTAGGTACATAGATCTGTTGGCAGCCTTGTCGAAAGCGTTGCCGATTGTAGAATTTTCGCAAGCGTCGAGGCGAATGTACGCAGCGCCAAATGAAGACGTTGCCGCGGCCGCATGTCGAAATCGAACACGCGAGTTCACAACTCATTTCACTGTCGCCGCCGCAAATTTGCGCAAAGCGTCATTTGAATTCAATTTGGTGTGGCGCGCAATTGATGCGCTGTCGGCGGCGCAGCTCAACACATCGTTTGCGCACAGACTTTTTGCTCGTTGGGGACGGCCGGAAACCTGAATGCGAATTATGAGCGTTGCCGGCGCGACAGGAACGGTTCCTGGGCTGTCTGTTTGCAATTAAATCGGTGCGAGTGCGAGTGTGTGTGTGAGTGTGTTGGCGGAATGCTGCCGTGACATTTATAGTTGCGACATGTCGCTTGGCACTGCCTCGGTGTTGGGTGCCAGAAATCGCTGATGCACTCGAACGCAGAGTTGACATCGGTTTTTTGTTTGGTCATGAAAAAATATTTTCTTGAATTCCAAATCAACGATTTTTTTAGAGCAAAAGTGTGCATGTAGCTGCTGCAGATAATGCGCTGTCGCTTCACAGTGCAACTTGAACGCTGTGTCCCCTGACAAATTTGCTACCATTACTGGCATTTCGATGAAAAGTGCGCGCCATTACGTGCGCCGCCAGCGTGCAACTTGGTGCGCATCTTTCGGCCCACATACCGAATTCTAATCACATTCAATTTTTCCTTCCTTTTCACACCGAATATTATTAACAATTTGCTAAACCCAATACATCGTTGCCGGCGTGCAATTTGCATGTGTGCTGGCTGCGCTGCCTCGAACGGTGGCGGCGGCGGCGGCAACGACGGCTGCGTGTGCGCAAATGTGAAATGACATGATGCGATGTGCGGCGTGCATCTCCCCAGTTGATGTGATATGATGCGGCTGATGCAGTCAGACGCGCAACAACGGCAGCAGCAACCACTACAGCGACGGCCTCGCATGCTGATTACTCTCTCCGAGCGTGTACATTATGCCGTCTTGCAGTTGCTGTTGTTGTTTATATTATTGTTGTTAGCAAAAATCACTGCTGCTGCTGAATGCAAAGATGATGAGGCATATTACGTTACGCTGCACGGCGCACTTTGTGCGTCTATGTGGTAGCGACGACATCACATAACTTGTCATAAATGCCATTGTAGCTGATACTGATAGTTGTGATTATGCTGCTGACGATGGTGTAGCGACGATGATGCCGCCGACAACGACAACGATGACGATGACGATGCCGCTGACGATAATGTTGTCGCCGTTGAGCCGCTGATGAAGACTGAATGGGTGTTGCTGGCGGCGCGTTAGCGAGCTGAAAGACGATAATGGCGCTGGAATTGTAAGCGAGACGAGGCGAGGCGAAACAATAACAAACGACATGAGCAAATAATGAAGCTGTTCGCAATGCTGGAAATTCTAATTTCCATAAATATATTTGAATGGTCTGAAAATGCATTTTGTATGCCCAAAGGCACATCAGGTGGTGTTTAAGGATCGTGTAGCAGACACTAAAAATATTTCACAAATATAGATAACATATAACGTATAGAATAATGTGAAATAAAATGGCAATAAATTTCGATATGCAACAAGTATTAATATTCTTCTATAAGTATTCTGAAATCACAGGACCGCCTTGGTTGATTGTCGAGCAAACAATCTATTTAATCTTAAGCGCTATCTTCATGTACTAATAGTTCTTGTAACTATCGTAAGATAATCAGTCAGAGTACTCAAGCAATTTCTCATTCAAAGTTTTTGAAGGTTAGGTTTATTCTCGTGAATGAACCGAACGACCTTAAATCAAAAATCCCAGCTGGCTACTTAAACATTTTTAAATGAAACCTATATCAGCATTTTGGATTATTTCCCAAATATCTCCGCTCAATTGGCCACTTCAATGCCGCATCGCGCATCTTATTTGTCCGCGCAGCATTTCGCGCTAAAACGTGTCTTCAATCCATTTGGTACGCAATATTAGCAATCAACGAGGTGCACGCACACCGCCACAAACGCCCTCACCCAACTGGCCTCAACTCATTTCAAGACCACGTCGCGCCAGTCCGACGCGCCCCACCGTCGACCCGACTACCGTGCGCAAAAGTTTGTCGTTCTTGGTGCGGCCATAACTTTGGCGCAGCACGTTAATAATTTACAATTTGGTATTCATAAATAAAATGTCATACGGCGTTGTCGAGGCGCAGCGCTCGGCCGCTGACGGACTGCAGTGCGCCAGCTGCCGGCGCGCTCTGATGAGGCTCTGCCACGAGACTAACAGCAACGGCCACATGAACTGCAAGCAACCAGCAACAAGTAACAAGCAACAGTCAGCAGCGGTAGCGCAGCAAGCCACGGCAAGAGTGTTGCGCTCTGGCCGCTGTTGCGGTAATCAGCGAATGTTGATTGAGGTTATATTTCTTGCAGAATGAGTGGCTGGCGCGCTGTTGTGTGAACGCCGCACATTGGACATTGAATGACGATCGCACGGCGATGATGTTCGTGCGGCGGGCGGCGGAGAGCTGCAGTGGTGCTGGCATGGGAAACTGCAGTTTAGCAGTGCGTGTCGCTGGCTGTGCGCCTGCGCTCAGCAGTGATGCGGCACACTTTCGTTTGGCCGGTGCCGTGCAACATGTTGCCGCATAAGTTGATGCTAAAATGTTGCGCCGTCTCGCCACTACTGTGCGCGCCAAATTGGACAACATTCACCAAGCCGCGGCCGGAAATTGAAATCTTTATGAAAAACCATATGAAAAGTTAATTTTTAGTAATAAATCGCCACTTGAAATTTGTTAAATGTACAGGAAGCGAGAAGGAAATAAATCGAAATAATTAGAAAAAATTCTGAAATTATATTTGTTTAAAACGTTATAACTACGTTGATACCAGCAAAAAATATGTCACTTCTCTTGATGACTAATGCTTCCCTCACCCATTAGAATCTCATTAACCTCTTCGAAACTGCCAAAATGTGTTGTATCGAAAAAGTTTTAACCTTTTAATACTAATGTTTGTCCATTCTAACGCGACCAACATCGCGAATGCTTTGTGATACCTATGAAAGAAGGGTTTGTATTCCAGGCTTAGTGGAGTCGTAGCTCTCGAAGCTATGCAAACGGTTAGTACGCGCCAAACAGTTTCAGCCAACTTGGTGTCAACTGGCTACTAAACCAAATACTGCAAATAAAGACCAGTCAATTTTTTCTGTGTTTAGACACTTCAGTGAAGAAGTGCCCGGAGTCTATAAAATCCTATAAAACAGAGGCACCTCGTCACGATCCTTGCAAATCATCGAAGAAAAAACTCAGTAATATCAAGGAAGGAATTTCAGTAAATAAAAAAAGACGAAAGGAATGAATATTGTGGGCTAAATTCAGACTTGCTGAGATATTACACACAGAGACTTTTGGTTTCATTATCAAAAATTCGAATTTTAATATATTAATGGACCCATAAGCCACATTTTCACGAAGAATATTTGACTTGTTTTTGCCGTTTAGCTTTCGACTAAATTTCACTACCATTCTGACACAAAACCCAAAAATCAATTTTGTTATTTTTGCACATACACACACACACACACATGTGCACATACAACGGTGCAATGAAACAAATCGCAATTGTCAAAATATCTCAACTCGTCGCTGACGTTATCTCGTTTTTTGCACCCTTGCCAGCCATTCAAGCGTCAAAGTTTTGCCGAATGCACATAACAAATTTTTATAGAACGCATCAGACTGTCGGTGGACAGAATGACGTTGTCACGAAAATTGCAGAATACGAAATTTGTACGCAGCCCACTCACTCCTCACACCAGACCCACAGTCAGCGCCAACTGCACAACTTGCTGTTGCAGTCGCCAACGCTGTCACCGCCGCCGCTTTTTGTTTTGCCAAAGGAACAAAAAGCGCCAGCAGTAAGTAAGTATATACTTATGTACATATGTATATGTGTATTATAGAAAAAGGGACGAAAAACAAAATGAGGAAAGGAACTTTTCAAAAATTATTGAAATGTCACGTAGCAACTTCTCAAATTGCAAAAATCCTGACGCTGTCATTCAATGCAATGCGTCGCTGCAGCCGGCGACAGAGTAGCGCGGCACGGACGGGAGCGAGAGTGAAAGAAAAATAAGACGAAACGTCAACCAAACTAAACTGAGCTGAACTGCATTGAACTGCGGCCAAGCAGACCCGGCCATGCCAAGTCGCACCCGGCCCAGCCCAATCCAGTCCAATCGAAGTGAAGCGCAAAATGGGCGCAACGGCGAAACTGCATTGAATTCCCTCTTTTTCGCTCACGTTGCCTCTCCGGAGCTGTCGCTGAGACTGACGTTGAGACGGCGACGTCGACGTGGCAAGACGCAGCACAGCAGCTAAGCCATCCCACCGAACAAATCCAGCCCAGCCGCGCTGCAGTGCCGGCACACGGAAATGGAAGTGCGAACGAAGACGTTCGACGTTCTTCAAAGGCGAGTCCGCCAGACTGACCGCCGCGACGACCCGGTATCGGGGCCGGCGCCCATGGCACTGGCTGGCTGTATGGATAGATGGATGGATCCGTTGGGGCGGCGGAGCGCAGCGCAGCTCGGCGAAGGCAAAACATCAAAACCAACGACGAAACATCATCAACATCAACGGCCACTCTGTTTACGTCTGTGTATATGTGTTTACGTGTGTATGTGTGAGCCAGTGTTGTGTGCAATGTGCGAGTGAGCTGCAGTTCTGCTTGATGGCTTGTTGGCAGTATTGCTTCAGGTTTTATTGATAGGAATATATTTTGTTTTTAATTTCTGAATGAAAAAACTTGGCAAAAAGTCTGTAATATCTACGTTGTTATAATTCCAATTCCGTTCGATGGCATTTACGTAATTTTTAGAGGCAATTATTTATATTAGCTAATTTAATCGATAGGCTAATTGATGACATTTTTCAATATTTTACATTAATTATACAGCATTTCGATTGGATACAATATTACTTCCTTCTTACTTCTTCTTTCTTTCTACATATATTTCTATATATATTCCTACATATTTCTATTGTTGACCACATGGACAGCTTTCTAAACTATTCTAGACACTACACTATTCTCTACTCGTTCACACAATTTCCAAAGTCCACACGTTTCGGTGCCATCATCTGTCGCTGAGACGGAAACCTCACGCTCGTCCTCGTGCGCAGTTTTGCCTTCGTCAATCGTCAAATGTCGTTGCCGCTGTCGCCTTCGCTGCTGTCAACTGCAAGGAGCAGCATTGACGACAACGAAGACATTAACCCACTACCTCGCACTGGCCGCGGCAGCCAAGCGACCGTCCAACCAACGCACCGACCAGCCGGCCAGCCCGACACCCAGATAACTCCTTGCAAATCTGCAAGAAAAGTTTTCATGACTTTTCTTTTATTGCACATTTTACAAAACGATTGATGGCTTCCAGGACACAATATTCACAAGTTTCTCGCTCGCAACAGCGCAGCAGCGACGCAGCCGTATTGAGGCATCGCCGGAATGATGGCAAGGATTAGTCTGATGTACGCGTTTATTCATTTCATTGGATGTTTCGCCCCAACGCCAACACCCCAACTAGCGCCGACTGCCCTCGCATCCGTCACTGAGATACATATTATGGTCATCAGTGGTCGACCCCCGCATCGCACCGCACCGTTAGCCAGTCCGCCAGCTTATATAAAGATTATACATGGAATCATGAACGGCGCTGAAGTTGAAGCCGAAGCTGTTTTCCTTATTTCTGCTTTCCTTTTTATGTTCACCAGCGAGACTTTACGTGCATCCGTGAATGTGTGTGTGTGAGTGCCGGGACTGTTGGTGATGGCGCACTCAGCTTGTTGTTATGCCCGAGTTGTGTGTGCAACGGTCGCAGAGCCGGTATAAATATTTCTGGCGGGGGAGTTGATTGGGTGTAGACGACAAAGATGACAAGTCAGAAAAAATTTGACTGATACAGAGTAGTTTTGGAGGAGGTCAGCATCGAGTGCAGATGAAAAGTATTGAAAGTATTCGGCGACAATCCAATGGCACATTAATCCGACAACTGATATTTGCATCGGAGTTGGAAATTCATAGTAAATACACACGTTGATATACTTTGATTTCTCATAGAAAATCAGAAGAAAGTAAAGCTTCTCAAAAAAAACAAACCACAGTTTATGTCAAAAAGTTTTTGTGTTCGACTTCTACTTAATGGAAATAACCACTCGTTATCGTTATTGATAAGGCAACTTATATAGGAAGGACATGTGATTCAGGAAACTAGAAGTCTGTGACCCTACGACAGTTCAATTGGAGGTTCTTTAAACCCAGTTCTTTCAGGACCTCTGCATTTTTTAATTTGCATTCTATTCTATTTTTACTGACTGGAGTAGGTGGCTCGAAAGGATTGGTTGAACCTACCCACTGATTCAACTCAATCCATAATACTACTTAATTCTCTTCATACAAACATATGAAACCAGTCTATTAGCACATCGGATGGCAGCATCCACCCGGCACCGCATTCATGCCCACAATTTTGAAAATTTGTTTATGCTAAAACTTGCCATCGGCTGCGCAATACCGCAAGTGAATAATGATGAGCCAGGGCCACCGAGAAACTTGGCAAGCATTTCTGCAATGTCCCACTAAATGTCCACAGCGCTGCGCACAGCGGCGGCCACTGCATTCGATGGACACGAAAACTGGCAGCCACTGGCTGTCGGTGGTGGCATCTCGGCTCAAACTCGCCGGAATGCACACGCCGGCCGGGTCGAAGTTGTCATTTGGCTGCTGCCGCTGGCATTGCGATCCGTTTGCTGCGGGGCCGCGCCGGGTCGGGAACAGTTGTCATTTTGCATCTTCGACGACCATCACCCGTGACGTACTTCCATTGACGGGTTCTCTCTATTTGCGTTTTTCTTCGTCGTCGTCGTCTTGTTGACTTGTTGTGCTGCTTTTCCGCCTTGCTGGGTCTCCCCACGGAGCAGTGTCGCTTCTTTTTAGGGCATCTCCGTGCTGTTGCCGTTGGTGCTTTCTTGCGTTGTTTCTCCGAAGGACCAACTTTTTGGCGTTTCATCTGCAGCACATCAGCGCGAGCTGCTGACGAGCGCAACTTTCTTGTCCTATCGTCGCAGTTGCTGGTGCGCTGCACTAACCGGTACACGAAATTGGTGACATTCCTACGAAATTCGCAAAATGTCGCCCGACACTTAGCTTCGCCACGTCATTGCGGCGGTGGGTGGTGTTGTGCAGCTGCCGATTCATTTCGTGTGCTTGGTTGACGCTGTTGCCGATGATGGCGAGGTGGTGTTGATTGACAGCAACTGACAGCTTTTCTCGCATTGAGTGAACTTGCTTTCTTTGCATTTTGCACACTACATACACCCACATGAATAGTCTGTGTGTGTGCTAAAGTGTTTGGAGTAATGAACTTTCTTGGTAAGAGCAGAGCAGAGCAGAGTGTCACCAGCGTTTGCTGCTCTGAAGTGCAGAAATGTCTGAAATTTGCGCTTAATGCGTGTGTCGGCTTTAAACATTTCGCATTCGCTGGCCAACACTTCGTTTGCCACCTCCCCTCTCACGCTTTGTGTGTAACATTGCAACACGAACAACTTGCCAACTTTGCATCAGGCCACACATCAGACATTATCGAACATAATTTCGTTTTTCCTGCGGTTTTTGCACAACCAATGACAATTTACCTCACTTGTCAGTGCGAATAATTGACAGATTGATCGCCGGAACGATAATTCAATTAGTCAATCACAATGTGTTGCATTGCTTGTTGTTGAAATTAGCGCGAAAAGTTATACTATATACTCTCAACACGACAGGAGAGAGAGAGATATAAGTATAAAAGTAGAGATAGAGACAAAATGCAACAACTATGGGATGAGAATGAGTTAGTTGGATATGTAAGAATTGTATTACAAGTAAGTATCTGCGATATTTGTTAAGAATAATGTGAATGTAATTGAATGTGTCAAGTGTTACGCGTGGGCAGACGTGCCGTTTTGTGCTCCGCGGTTTATATTGTTTTTTATTGTTTCTGTCCGTCCCTCGCGTGTTTAAATGTTCGTCCGACTGACATGTCCAGTTTGTTGATACGCCGCGTGTGCTCAATAATTAAATACACAATAATAATATTAATAAATAACAAATAATAAAAACCGAACTCAATAAAATATGAACTGCCGTTAACTGTTTCTCGCTGTCCGCTGCATTGACCTCTGCGTTGTGTTTGTTATGGTTCTTTTTCCGTGTCTCCCTCCTCCGTCCGTATTCAGTGGCGCTACATGCGGTTTTGTTCGACACTGAGAAATTGACTGTTCTGTGGTAAAGGCATAACACTTACCACAGAGCATAATCAATTTTCTTAGTGCGGCAGATCGCATTCCCGGCTACTTTCCTTGTCCTTTAACCCACCCAGGCCATGGTGCTGGACAAATTTCGCATAGCCTTCTGCAACGTGCGCGGGCTCAGGGCGAACTTTTTTGCTGTATACGCGTTTGTTAAACTTCATAAACCCCATGTAATGGCACTAAGTGAAACCCAGGTGTGTGGGGATGCAGATCCACTGGATTTCCACATCCCTGGTTACCACTTACTGCCATTATTCTCTCCTCACAGGGGTCTTGCCATTTATGTGTGCAGTAATGTTGCGTACCAGTGCCAGCAACAACTATACACGACGGATGCCGAATTTAGCTCCATGTGGGTTAAATTCAATATCGAGTCGCACATTCTGCACTTCTGCTTTCTGTATAGAAGCCCGAATTCAGGGAGAGATTTTACTTACAACAAGTTTGATCTTCTCTCTGATTCTATTTCTCATATTTTGGAATCGTATCCGAATAGTGAAATTGTAGTTGCTGGTGATTTCAATATTCATAATTCCAATTGGCTACGCCATTCCAGCCACACAACTCCTGAAGGCTTATTTGTCGAGCTCTTTGCCGAGTCTAATAACTTGACTCAAATAGTGCATGAACCAACGCATATCCCCTGCGTTGCGGGGCAAGCTCTCAATACTCTAGACCTTTTTCTCACTTCACATCATGAAAAATATGATGTTGAAATGCACGCACCTCTTGGAAACTCAGACCATTGCACTATTTTGGCGTCTTTCACATACTCTTCTATCCGCAATGCTTCGCCCTTAGCCCCGAAGCGCTTAATGTGGATGTATGATAAAGCTAACTGGAGTGGACTTAACGATTTTTTCGCCCACTTCAATTGGAAATTGTGCTTTCTTGATAGAAACATAAATGCCGCAGCCAAAATGGTTGAAGAAATAATATTATTGGGAATGCGGTCCTTCATCCCTAATAAGAAAATTTGCATTAAACCTAAGGACAATCTCTGGTTTAATGAGACATGCAGAATTGCTGTCAGGTCTAAAGAGGAAGCTTTCAGAGCATGGCAGGCAAATAAAAATGCCACCACTGAACAGCTGCGTAAACAGGCTAGAAATCGATGCAATGCCATCCTAAGGCGCCAAAAGTTTCTGCACGAACAGCGCCAAAGGAAAAAAGTTCTTCAATGCCAGCGTGGTTTTAAGAAATTTTAGTCATTCGTTAAGAAGGTGAAGAACCAAACATCGTCTTCAATCCCAACTCTTCTTAACAATGATCAAATCATCACTCACTCGGTTGATAAAGCTAATTTGTTGGCTAAAATTTTCGCAGAGAATTCCTCTCTGCCCCCCAGCGATCAACCACTGCCCATAGTCGAAAACGTATCTTGCTCTATGCCAGAAATTCATTTTCGGACACGGGTAGTTAAAAGAGTGCTTGTAAATCTCGATGTAAATAAGGCTTCAGGGCCGGACGGCATTCCAGCCCTTGTTTTGCAAAAGTGCGCTACCTCACTGGCTTGTCCATTACGCAAACTTTTAAACATGTCATACACCATAGGTGTATTTCCGACATGTTGGAAGGTAGCAAATGTTCAACCAGTTCCTAAAAAAGGCAAGACTACTGACCCTGCGAACTACCGACCTATAGCAATCTGTTCGGTGCTTTCCAAGGTAATGGAAGGCATTGTAAACTTCAACCTTGTGAAATATCTGGAGCACAATAGACTGCTAAGTGACCGCCAATACGGCTTTCGAAGACAGCGATCAACGGGAGACCTTATGGCGGTCCTCACCGAGAAATGGAACCATAGCATTCTAAACCTCGGTGAAAGCAAGGTTGTTGCATTGGATATTTCCAAGGCCTTTGATCGGGTGTGGCATAAAGCACTCGTGTCAAAATTGATTGCCTATGGTGTCGGTAGTATCTTCTCTCGTTGGATAACGAGCTTCCTCTATGATCGCTCTATTCGTGTTGTAATAGACGGCATAGCCTCGGAAAAGCATTCCCTTAGCGCGGGAGTGCCGCAGGGTCCGGTCCTTTCTCCAACCCTTTTCCTGATCTTCATCAACGACCTGTTGTCGTCGACGAAGAATCCCATCTACTCGTTTGTGGATGACAGTACCATTTTTCATTCATACTCTTTCACAAAGCGTCCCAGCTCTGTGGAGATTGAGAGAGAACGGCGCCGTATGAATGACACACTTAATAGCGACCTACAAACAATCTCCAAGTGGGGTCAAGCGAACAGGGTCGATTTTAATCCCCGCAAGACCCAATGTTGCCTGTTATCCCACAAACGAGTCTCCCCACATCCCAACACATCCCTGGTTATGGGTGGTGTGGGTATTGCGGAATCGGCAGCTCTTGATGTTCTGGGCATGTCCATTAAGAACGATCTTCGTTGGAACGATCATATTTTTGGCGTGTCGAAAGAAGCAGCCAAGTGCCTCGGCTTCCTAAAGCGGTGCAAAAAATATTTCACTCCGCCTGATCCCCGCATTATTTACACTACCTATATCCGACCTAAAATGGAGTTTAACTCGCACCTCTGGGCGGGGGCTTCAAAAACCCATTTGGAACTCGATCGGGTGCAAAACCGTGCGATTAAACTTATAGGGGACAGTAGGGCATCCAGCTCTATTGACTCCCTGGAGCATCGTCGAAACGTGGCATGTGTGGTGTTATTTTACCGATACTTTTTCGGTAATTGCTCAGTGGAGATGAGCAGCTTGATGCCATCACTCCGGGTATTCCCCCGGGCAACCCGTTTGAACACTGGCGCCCATGCATTCCACGTCGAAACGATGTTCCAGCGCACTACGCACTACAGGGAAAGTTCGTTTCTGGCCCGTACAGCGCGGCTGTGGAATGGTCTCCCTGCAGATATTTTCCCCAGCACTTATGATCTCGATGGGTTCAAGGCAAGAGCCCATAAACACTTTACTCATAACCCTATCTCCTAACCTTTATATCCTTCCTGAACCAACGCAATGCTTCGCATTAATAGGGGTCATCCCCTGCGCGTTTGTTCCTGTTAAAAAAAAAAAAAATGTATGTGACTGGAAAGCTTTACAGTCCTAGGGGATGCTAGGGAAGACTGATTTTATATACAGAACAATACAGCCTATACTTTTCCGCCAGTTCCGAATGGGAAGTTATAAGATCTCTCATATGGGATCATTGTATGAAAATTTTTAGAGGCTGGCTTTAGATACATGCAACTAGCTTAGAATAGATCTTTTTTTAGTCTAACAATCCAACAGTTGAAACATTATAAGAACTCTTCAATAAAGAAAGCAATTTTAAACGATTAATTATGCCACACTATGCACTATGAGTATAGCCGTAAGACTTCAGGTTATATATACGTGGGTCGTAGTGTTACTTGACGTTTTTTTTATCTACCTACCGCTCGAAGTAAAACTTTGGTGATATATAAAAATTAAAAGTAGATCATTTTGTTTTAAAGCGCCACTCTTCAAATTTGAGGGTTATTTCGGTTCACTATATCCATTTTCCACCTGTTGCGTTCGGAAATTTCGGACTTTTTTGCAATTCATAACGGTATAGTATGTGTGTTGAATGGTTTCGGTATTTTGCATCTTTTTGCCGCTTGGTGGCATTTTTTGCCTCCCCGGAAAATTGACGACGATAGAGTCGACTAATGAACTTCGGCGTTTTTTACACCACACCACGCCGCGACGCGCTCATTTAGCATGCAGCCGATTGACAGACTGACAGGTTTTATGCACTCAGCTGCAAAGCAACAACAAAGCAAACAGGCAAGAAATTAAGCAATTTAACGCATTTTTTTCTGGCCAGTGGCTGCCATTCGGCCAGTGGGCCGAGCGAAATGTAGGCTATCACAGCAGCGGGCAGGCAGCCACTTTGCCCGAGGAGGCTTATGAGTGGGGCGGCAACGACGGCTGTGCCATTCAATGTAATGGTGTCAAAAAGGACATGACCGAACACGAAAAATTGTTTTATTGATTTTGCATAATAAAAATGTCACATGAGCTCAGATCCATCTATGGGTTTGTGTGTGTGTGTGTGTGTGTGTATGTGTGTGACGCTTCATGGCTGCCAGCACCGCCATCAGGGGCGCCCAGCAGGTTTTATATTTAACGTTGCGTGCGCACATGTGGGTGTGTGTGTGTGTTCGCGCGCGATGAACGCCAGCATCAATACAACAACAATAAATTAATTAAGCCGATAGAGACAGTTTAATGTCATTTAATAAAATATTGACGCGCATTGACGATGCGACAATGATTGAACACACACACACACACACTGCACTAACAATACATACATACATCTCGGCTGTGTGAGAGTGTGTGCGTGCGCCCTCATTGCCGCACATTTGGCCGTTGCAGTTATTTTTGCTTTAGACGGACGTAAACACGCTTCAGCAGTTAAATTCAATTGACAAATTCAATTGATTTGGCGGTTAGTGTGACGGACGGCGGCCGCAACGGCAGTGGCAGAGCGACGCTGTGCGGGTGGGGCGTTTGGGGCGCGCCGAATGAGGTCGCATCGGCAGTGGAGCGACGCACAGGAGATATATTGACGGATTGACAAGCGACATATTGCGCGATTGATGGCGGCGGATTACGCGTGGCTGTGTGCGCTCGTATGTCCGCATGTGTATGTGTGTGTGTGTGTGTGCTGCATTTGCATTAAAGACTTGTCATACATATACAAACTTCACATTACGTGTGTGTGTGTGTGTGTGGCTTGCATTTTTCCGAGCACAAACACACACACACGTTACTGTATTTGCTGCACTCGTGCACCGAGTGGCGACGGCCATCAGGGCGGACGGACGATCGTAGCGCTTAATGCCACTTTTAATGCATTTCACAACTGTCAAGCATTGAACGGCCGTATTTGTCGAAAATAATAATGAAATGTTAATTTTGACACGTCATTTATATATGGTGTCTGCTTTGGCGTAATTAGTTTTGATGATTCTTGTTGCAAATTAATTTATTTGACATGTCACAGCGCGGCCATTTTGCATTTGCAATGTTGCTTTCCTTTTCGTCTTCCTTTTTTTATTGGGCCGTGACATTTATTGGTTGGGAAATTCGGTTGGAAAATTTTGAAATCATTCAATTAGTGACATTTTCTCAATTCGGGCTGTCAGCAGAAAGTTACGCTGTTCATTCGACAGTATCAATAAAACACTTGTACGCAGTTAAATGTTGAAATTATGTTGTCTCAGTTTCAACATTCAAATCAGTCAGCTAGACCGAACCAGGTAAAGCTGCAAAAAATCAGTCGGTTATTAAAATACTTTAAGCCACCAAGCAAATAGGCCAACATTCATTGCTAAACTCATTTTCAAAGTTGGCAATTTTTGCATAATTGATGCAGTTTTCGTCATTTAATCAATAATTTCGCGCTGACACCGCCAATTTCACAGCGCGCTGCACTCGTGTGGGAGTGAGTTGCCACACGTCGCCACAGTTGCTGCGATTTCGCTCGCCATCTAATTAATGACCATCACGGCTGCGAATTAAAAATACAACTCACAAGCACATTAATTCATCGGCTGGTTATTGGTCGCGCAGACGACGATGTCTTTGTGCCCGGCTTTTTATTTTTTGCTTAGCGACTTTGCACAATTTGCATCGCGCTGCCAATGTGCCAATTTCGATTGTGAAATGCGCCGAGCGGCAATTTGCGGCGCGCCTTTTTGTTTGACAGCCGGCCATACATCTTTGACAGCCAGTCGCCGCAGCGATGTTGTGTCGACTTTTTGTGCAGCGTTTTACGCGATTGTGCCGCAATGCAGCCGAGTCGTTTGCTCGCTTTCACTGCGATGCAGAATTGATTGTTGGAAAACGGCGATCATTTGTATTAATCAAATAATTGCCGGCCGATAAATTACGGTACTTTGGGCGTAAGCGCAACGGAACGCAACACAACGCAGCGATTTGCCACTTTCGAAGCTGAAACTGCACGGCCGAAGAATTGCATTGCCGGTGGGTGTTGCCACATGTTGACGCCAGGTTTGAATAATAAATATATATATTTTTTTGCAAAGTACGAAGGACACAGCCACTGCGGAAGAAGCGAGAGATTCCTGACTTACGTCTTGACCGTATAAATAAAAAAATTGATTTGTTGCGCTGTTGACAGTTTTCAAAGCGGACTGCAGCAGGTTGTAGGCGTCGCGCATTACACGCACTGTCGCCGTAGCGAAAGCGTGCAGCATGAAGCATGAAGCATGCAGCTGGCTTAGGCCGCAAATCCCCAAAGCAATTCGAAGCCAAAATAGCAGGCGGCGCATTCGAGCAAATTCATCACATTCCGCAGCGGCAGTGACTAATTAACATTTTCGGTCAACGCATTCGACTGGCTGCGTAGCAATGACGTTTATTAGGTTAGGCCAAGTGTTGGCGGGTCGCGCGTACGTGCAGCCGCAGCGTACTCAAATCTCATATATATGTAAGTACATCCCTACATCCATGCATTGACGTTAGTGTGCGTGCTTGTGCACGCGCCTAAAATCACACTTGAGTTGCTGTCTGCTAAGTAGTTTTTTATGCTCTCCAGCTGATATTTGCATATGGCCGACCGTGCCGCGTGCGGTTGCATGCAAATACACACACACGACTGATCGTACGCGCGCGCATAATCCCCAACGTAGTCTTGACATTCAAGATAAACACACAATCGCATTTCCGGTTGACATTAATTGCCCGGCCGTCTCGCTAATGTGGCAAATTGGCCATTGCATTCAAATTTGCTGCTCGGCCACGTGCATTTGAGCGTCTAATTGCGTCTAATTGGGTGATAACTACTGCGCACCGCCGCTCCAACGTCACCGTCTCGGTCTGTGCGAGGATGTACAAGAAGGGGAGTTAATCATCTGGTGGATTGTGCAGTAATTGGCGAATTGTTTTGACTTGCTTATAAAACATCGTGTGAAGCGTTTTTTCTGAATGTTTGCAGTTTTCAATTTTACAAAAAGTTATAATAAATTCGAATTGTTTTGACTTGCTTACAAAACAAACTGAGAAACGTTTTTTTCTGAATATTAACAGTTTTTAATTTTACACAAAATTATAATAAATTCGAATTGTTTTGACTTGCTTATAAACATCCTGTGAAGGGTTTTTTCTGAATATTTACAGTATTTATTTTTACAAAAAAATTTTTACAATAAATTCTATCCAAAACATTTTTATAATTAAATCTATTTCAACTAAAAATAGGTACAGTACTAAATTTTTGGGAATAAAAAAAGGCCTTTTCAATAAAAAGTATTGAAACCACTACACAATTCAACACGTTCTACCCGGCGCATTTTTTCGATGTTTACACGCATTGCGTGCACGAGATGACAAATTGTTCGTATAGCGCCACTTTTACTGCGCAATTATTTTCGTTATTGTTGGCAGACAGCAGAATGTTAGTTATTCGGATTCTGGAACAGGGCTGATTATGCGAATTTTGTAGAAAGTGCTTGGTACGCCAGATAAATGAATTTGCCTGTGGTCCACGCCGCCAGATAAGCGCAGTGCCCGTGGACCACCGGTGGTCTACGCCGGGTAGAACGCGTTAAGTAAGAAAAAGTCTCGGTTTTATAAGTGCAAAAAATATTTCACTTTGCATAATCGCGCTATGGCATAAAAGCTGCGTTAAAAATATGCTGCTAAGCTTCAAAATTAAAATTTTGGAATGAAATACTTATAAATATTTTCACATTTTGTTTTAAATTATTAAAATAGTTTGTACAATCGCCATTGGAACCGGCCGCAGTCCACACTAAGGTCTTTTTTCTTCCTTGATTTTTCAGATTGATTTTAGCATTAGAAATTATTTTGAAATTGGCACAACAGTTAGCCTAGGCGAATACGGATACGCAGGCCGCGCAACTCAGGACAGGGCAGCGCAGCGCAAATGAAACTGTGTGTCGCTGTATACGCTGTTATACGGTACTGCATTATTTACAGAAAACTGAACTGCGTTGCGCTGTGCTGCTTGTGCGGCCTTCGTCTCCGTATACGCCTGGGCTAATATGGGTGTAATATCGGCTGTTCACGCACTTTTTCAATTAGTTCTTCAATTTTTGCAAGCTAACGTGTCGACTGCGCGAAGAAAATTTTGAATTTGAATTTGAGTTTGTTTACAAAAATTCAAAACAAACAAACAAAAATTGGCCTAGTAATGCCCACTTTTTTTTTGAGGAGATTGTAGCATTTTTAATACAATTTTTTTGTTTTTGTTTTTTACTTGTAAAAAAAATAGTATCCGCCTTAAGAAGCATTACTAATTTGCTAAGGGAGCGAATATTGTCAAATTAGAACGAGACGGCGTCCAATGTATATCACCTTTTATTATTGCATCATGGATATTCACTAAAAATGTTTGAATAAAAAAATGTTTTGTATTTTTATATTTATTTTTGTAACTAAACTTAAACACAACTTTCACAAATTCATATAAAGCGTGAAGCGATTTTTCTGAATATTTACAGTATTTATTTTTACAAAATTTTTTTTACAATAAATTCTATACAAAACATTTGTATAACTAAATCTATTTCAACTAAAAAATAGTACAGTAATAAATTTTTGCGAATACAAAATTTTTTGTTAAACATTTTGAACAAATTAACAATTTTACTACTAGATATTCACTAAAAATGTTTGAATAAAAAAATTAATATTGTTAATATTATTCTAATATTTTTCTTTAACTAAACTTAAACACAAATTTCACAAATGCACATAAATTCCTATTAAAAATTGCTTACTTAACTTCGTATTGAAATTGTTTAAGTATTTTTTAACTTTCTATTCAATTTATAAGAATTTCTTTGTTAAAGTTTTTTATTAAAACATATTTCAGAAATTTTCTATCACAAAAATGTTGTTTACTACTTGCTCACTAAATGTTTTATTGGAGCAAGCGTTCTTTCTGAATGTTTACAGTTTTTAGTTTTACTAAAAAATTTTTACAATAAATACTATCCAAAACATTTTTATAACTAAATCTATTTGAACTAAAAATTAGTTACAGTAATAAATTCTTGTGAATACACAATTTTTAGTAAAACATTTTGAATAAATTAACAATTTTACTACTAGATCAGGGGCGTAGCCAAGGGAGGGTGTTAGGGTGTCAGAACCCCGCCCCCCTCATAGCCTATAATTTGTCAACATTTTCAATCACTATGCATCGTATGCACGTTCCCACATTAGCAAAAAGGTCTTTTCATCTTTAAATATTTAAAAGAATATTAACAAAACCCTTTTTTTACCGAAACTAATTTGTTTTTTTAATAGTCACGTTTAGGCTTAATACAGCGATTTGCATGTTCTAAAAACATGTCTAAAGAGTAGTTTAGTTCGTCGACCGGAATGTCCTTCAGGATGTCGGTACAAGCCTTTTGGATGGTTTCTACGTTCTCAAAACGCTTTTTTCATCGGCAAATGCATTCTTTGAAAAGGTGAAATTCGCACGGTGCCACATCATGTGAAAACGAGGAGTGGTTGATGGTTAAAATTCGACTTTTAGTAAACAAAAAAACAGTCAAAACAAGCGTCAATAGATGGGATGGCATCCTTCGATAGTCAAATGTTCAGTTAAAATGCGATAAATTTATTCTATGCTTAACTATCGCCTTACTAAAGATGAAACCAGGCACTTCCGCTGCTATTTTGAGTAAAACTCACAATAAATATATAAATATTTATTAATTTATAAATGTTTTTTATACTTCAGTATTTAGTATCTTCCTCTGGCGATAGTTCGTATTTCGAAAAAAGGCCTAACTTTAATGATTTATTTTGAGACTTTGAAAATATTAGAATATTTCTTTCCAGAGGGTTTATTGAACACATAATGAGGTACGCAAAAAAAAATTTATCGTGAGTTTTAATCAAAATGGTAGCGAAAGCGCCTGGGATCACCCAGGTACATTTGTATAAAAAATGACAAAATTCAAGTTTAAACATGATCAAAATTTCAAAAAAAATATTTTTTCATATTATTGAAAATTACCTTCAAATTTGTGCAGATATTAAACATGAATATTAAATAGATCACCCGGGTGGGTATAAGTAAAGCGAAGGTTAAATCCAATTTCAAGAATTTCAATGAAGATTTTGGCTAATCTTTTATGAATTACTGCCCAGTTTTGATCTACGGTGATCGCGGATTCAGTTGGCTAACACGTTGGTCATCATTTATGTTCTGACAATCGTTTTTAAATCGCTTTTACCACTTATGAACTCCACCACGGTATAAACAAAAATCACCATAAACTTGGTCCATCAATTTAAATGCTTCGGTTAAAGTTTAAACATTTTTAAAACAATAGTTAATATTGGATCTTTGTTCGATGCACATTTTTGTACGATGACACAAACATACTTCCACTTCAGATGCAATAACTTCGCTTTCAGTCCACCAAGTTTCATGAAATTTTTAGTAAAAATCAGGGAAAAAATTTAATTTTTAATGCTTAAGTCACATAAGCCACAACAAAATGCCCTATTTGGAAAGTGCACTTTACTTTAAAAAACATGTAATACTAAATTGGCAAACCAATTTTTTAAAACCCCCCCCATGACCAAGTTCTGGCTACGCCCCTGTACTAGATATACACTAAAAATGTTTGAATAGAAAAATTAATATTATTAATATTATTCTAATATTTCTCTTTAACTAAACTTAAACACAAATTTCACAAATGCATATAAATTCCTATTAAAAATTGCTTACTTAACTTCGTATTGAAATTGTTTAAGTATTTTTGACCTTTTTTTATTCAATTTACAAGTTGTTAAGGTTTTTTATTAAAACATGTTTCAAAAATTTTTCATCACAAAATGTTTTTTACTACTTGCTTACTAAATTTTTTATCTGAGCAAATAAAAACTCCTAAGATCCTCACTCATACATATTTACATAGGAGTCGTGTGTCCGCCATTAAATATATTCCATCGTTTCAAAATTACCCCTTTCCCGACGCAAACTACTTCTTCCTTTCCCATCCCCCGCTAATCACTCTAACCCTCTCTGTGGCTGCAGAGTCCGCCGCGTAGCATGCACTCATTTATTTTTATTCCGCTCAGCGCCAGACAAAACATTTCTGCGCAGTCTGCGGCTGGTTAACGGTTACGGCTTCGCAAATTGATGGCTGTGATCGACATCTGAATGAATTATTTTGACAATTTCCGCATTTTCCGGTGGCAAAAACTTGCAACGCGTTCCCGCTCACGTTTTGCGTGAATGCCAAATACCAGAAAAGTAATTATTTTTAATATAAATGAGTTTGGTCACAAAATGCAGAATGCAGATCCATTGTCAATAGCGAATGGGGAGATGGACAGGTGGCAGCGCCATTTGGGCGATTTAATACGCGCGGCCTTTGCGCTTAAGTAAATGTTTGCCGAAGTGCAATGTGAGCGATACGAACGCATTGTGATGGCGCGCAGCTGCTTCATATTTCATCTCTGAATGCTTTATTTCGCTCCTGCTTCTTCCATTTTTACGTGTGCGATTGTATGTCTGTGTGTGTGTGGTTTTATTCCGCTTCAAGTAGATTTTTCGTACGAACACTTGACAACGCACCTGTCAAGTGGATCCGTCACTCACTCATTCACTCACTCACACACACATACACACACACGCGTGCCCACGCACACACCTACATACAACAGCGAAAAAGGTGCGCCACCGTCGGCGATGTTCTCGTCCTCGTCGTCGTCCACTTGTCCACTGCGTGTCCACGTGCCGATCATCCTTCACATCACCAGCAACGCGGCGATGCTGCAGTTGTTGTAGTTGTTGCTCTTCTCGTGCAAAACTTTTCATCCTTGTCTCCGGCGCCGCCAACATTGCCGCCCGCACGCGACGCGCTCCCTGCGCCAACTTAAAACGCTGACATATTAATCCTAAATAGAATTTTCAGTCGCATCGCCACCACCACCGCCACAATAACAATAAAAATAATGACAACAGCAACAACAACAGTGACATCAGCTCCAACAATAACAACAACAACGACGACAACAACTTTGCAAAAGTGACAGCTTCAGAAAAATGTCAAACGTGCGCTCGTATTTCAAAATTCGCGCACAATGGCTGTCACCTTTGAGTGCTCACATACACATACACACGTACGAATGTTTGTATGCGTGCGAACACACAAATATATAACAGACAAACATATATACTATAACAGATATTAATAATATGTCGATGTCGAAAGTGAAGTGAATGTCCCCATTATGAGTGGCAGCCCTCTTCACCTGGGCCGCCAATCTGCACGCCGCCCTCGCCCCACTCACCTCGAGATCGCGCGCGCCACACACTCGCATGTACATACATACATATGTAGCAGGACCAGAGTTGAAGAAGAGCTGACATGTACACAGACACTCACTCGTACACGCACACAAGTGCGCTGAAGGAGATGTGCAATAAAAGATGCTGACGCTGACTGCTGCTGGCTGCTCCCAATTCGGTTGCTGATTCTGATGTCGCTGTCGATGTCACAGTCGATGTTGATGGCAATGTCGCTGATGAGGAATTGTGTGTGAGCGTATAATGAAAATTATGAGGGCAGAAATCGTTCCCATAAGAGCGCACGAGAGCGGCAATGGTAGGGGCGGAGGCAAGAATTTCGGATTTTTAGAACCCAATGACAAATTCACAGGTTCGGGCCGCAGCGCCGCTGACACTTTTCACAATTCCAATCAAATAACAAAAATGAATTCAGCAGCAGAACTTTTGCATTCTCCACTGTGCTCGTTGTTGTTGTTGTTGTTGTTGTTGCCATTGTGGCCATTGTCGTATTGTGGCATTCACTCACTCATTCGTCCATACAGTCAGTCATTCAGTGCGTGTTCTGCTTTGTGACATTTGGCGCACAACATTTGACATAAACGGCAAAAGACAACAATCAGAGTTTTGCGTGTTTATGACTGACAGCTGAAGATGTTGCACGTACATACATGCATACACCAGGGGCGTAGCCAAGGGGGCGGGGGGTGTCAGAACCCCCCATACCCTGTAATTTGTCAACATTTTCAATCACTATGTATCGTATGTACGTTCCCACATTAACAAAAAGGTCTTTTCATCTTTAAATATTTAAAAGAATATTAACAAAACCCTTTTTGTACCGAAACTAATTTGTTTTTTTAATAGTCACGTTTAGGCTTAATGCAGCAATTTCCATGTTCTAAAAACATGTCTAAAGAGTAGTTTAGTTCGTCGACCGGAATGTCCTTCAGGATGTCGGTACAATCCTTTTGGATGGTTTCTACGTGCTCAAAACGCTTTTTTCATCGGCAAATGCATTCTTTGAAAAGGTGAAATTTGCACGGTGCCACATCATGTGAAAACAAAAAAACAGTCAAAACAAGTGTCAATAGATGGGATGGCATCCTTCGATAGCCAAATGTTCAGTTAAAATGCAATAAATTTATGCTATTGAGATGCTTAACCTTCGCCTTACTAAAGATGATCCCAGGCACTTCCGCTGCTATTTTGAGTAAAACTCACAATAAATATATACTAATTTATAAATTTTTTTTCATACTTCAGTATTTAGTATCTTCCTCTGGCGATAGTTCGTATTTCGAAAAAAGGCCTAACTTTAATGATTTATTTTGAGACTATGGAAAATATTAGAAGATTTCTTTCCAGAGGGTTTATTGAACACATAATGAGGTACGCATATTACTACTGCATATTTGCATATGTTTGCATATTTTGCATATTTTTGCATTTTTTGCATAGTTTTTGCATATAAATCCGATACCTAGTCATCATTTATGTTCTGGCAATCGTTTTTAAATCGCTTTTACCATTTATGAACTCCACCACGGTATAAACAAAAATCACCATAAACTTGGTCCATCAATTTAAATGCTTCGGTTAAAGTTTAAACATTTTTAAAACAATAGTTAATATTGGATCTTTGTTCGGTGCACATTTTTGTACGATGACACAAACATACTTCCACTTCAGATGCAATAACTTCGCTTTCAGTCCACCAAATTTCATGAAATTTTTACTAAAAATCAGGGAAAAAATTTAATTTTTAATGCATTAAGTCACATAAGCCACAACAAAATGCCCTATTTGGAAAGTGCACTTTACTTTAAAAAACATGTAATACTAAATTGGCAAACCAATTTTTTAAAACCCCCCCCATGACCAAGTTCTGGCTACGCCCCTGGCATACACATACACGTTTGCATTTTGTGCGAATTATGGTGGATTAACAAATGTGTGTGTGTGGAATGACTTCAATTTCAGGACAAAGGAAATGCCTAATGGAGAAAGTGAAAGGCGCAATTAATTACGCAGAAAAGCAATTAATTACACAAAACTACAAAATTTCTTATACAAATTCGAGTCTGTTTGGTAAACTCACATTTTGATATTAAAAATTATATGACTATCTGAATAAAATCTGATAAAGTTGTACTTATGAACTACTGAGTTTACAAATTCGGAGCTCCTCTTTTTAAACAGTTTTGGTATAAATATCTACAGATCACGTCTGGCTTTAAGAACTTAATTGGACTTCGAGAGGCTCGTTCAAGGTAGCTACTAATGTGTCTCAGAAAATTAATAATCAAGTACAATCAATAAAAACACGTCACAATTCGCACAACAACAAAAGTTGGCCTTCAAATTTAGCTCCCCCTTAAGTTGTCTATTCCACCCACATGCATCCCCCTTGCACCGTATCTCCACCAACAATCTACAAGTATGTATTGAACTTTTTAAACATTTGCCAAAATGATTAAATTTTAATTTAAAACGCAGTCTCGTCCATTAATAACCCTTGACCTATGCACAGCGCAGAGCGATGTGCTCAATGTTGTTGCCTCCGCACTGACATGTCACTGACAGTTGTCCTCAACGCAATTTTTAGATATGTTTGGTATATAAATCCAAACAGTGGACTTATTGCGACGAAAACTTGAATATGAATTCAACAACATTTTATTTTGGCTGACATTAGGAAGACGGAAGCGCTGCCCCTCGCCTCGCCTCGCATCGTCTCTTCCATCTTCACTTTGCTTTGTTGCGTTAACAATGCGTGCATGTGTCGGAGCGTCATTCGTACAAACGGTATTGTTCTTTATTGTTGTTGTTGCTGTTGTAAAATAAACGGAATCTTCATCAACATAATAATAAGGTTGTCAACTTGTGATGACACTGTCAACTCACTTGTCAAAAGCGCACATCAAAGGCAGACGACAGTTTCAGACAGTTGTGTTGTTGTTGTTGTATTATAGAAATACTTGAGCGCAGTGCAATGTTGTGGGGTGGACAGGCGGTGCGTTGGAAGACGGAAAGAGGGTCTGCTGCATACAACAGCGGTAGTAAGGTGGTAAATGCGGTTAATAATGTGTGTACGCAACGGTAAATGTTGATTTTGCTGTTGGTGTGAATTTCTATGTATGTGTGTGTGTGCGTATGAATAAAAAGGAAAAACCCAAAAAATTAATATAAATTTACTTTAACCACATTTGGGTTTATTTAACACCGCAAACACATTTTTGAATTTGAAATTTTCCTCAATCTAAGCAAATAGTTTCAAGTTAAAGCATTAAAAACGAATTAAACTGGAAACCACACCACCCTCCCTCATACAACCCTATACCATAACCTCCGATAAAAGTATTTAGCATTTATACAATTTTCATGCGTGTAGTTTATTTTCAATGCATTTTGCTTCGCTTCTCACATAAATCTTGCCAGCACACAGACGCCGCCGCTGAATGAACTTGCGCACTTTAAGCGAACGCTTTAAGTTAACCCAAATTGAATGGCGGCTTTCAACCGACACACATTTCGCTTTCAACTTAACCTTTCGCACGCCCTCGCCGCACCGCTCTTCAACAGCTGCTCGTAGTTCAGATTCAACTGAACCGAACCGAACTGAACCCAACTGAACGGAGCGAACGCACAATGTGCCTTGCCGTGTGCCGTGTGCGGTGTGTTGTGCCGCATACACACCCGAAACACGCGTAAGCGTAGCATACTTTTAGGTGGTGGGGCGGTGGAAACTGCGTCTGGCTGGGTTGTTGGGTCTGCGCGCTGTTTGCCTTTGGCCAAGGCGACCTTCAACGCTGGGTGCGGTGGGGTCTCGACGCGGCAGTGGGTTATCGAGTAACGTACAATGAACTTGTCGCACACCGAGTGGAAATTTGCATGGCTCTCGCTTTACTGTAGGCAAGCAGAACTAGCAGCATTGTGGCGAGTTCCTTCAGGCAGGCAATGCGTACAATTTTGCAAATTTAATATGTCACCTTATTTGTTAAATTCTTTACACGAGCGTCACCACTTGACGTTGCTAATTAATTTGCACTCGAATTACGTGAACTAGAAATCAAAAAAACCGAAAAACTCGCCTCATGCGCTTGGACAGCATTCCACGCAATCGATCACAAATATTAAGCACACTCACTAATGTGGCCAACACCCCCACCCCTCACACTCCACCCTCACCATTTGCTTATTTGCAAGTGGTGAGGGTGTTTAGACAAATACATCGACACGAACACTCCTTATCTGCCGCCTGCTCCTGGCCGCCCGCTGTCGATAACTGCTGCCGCATGTGCTGCCGACGCAGATAAATATGCGCAGCGCACATGCGAGACGCGGCGAGAAGTGGCGTGGAATCTAATCAATTCCAATTAGAAGATCTCTCCGATGTATTCATATAAATTATTATTTATCATTTACTTATACGTTATTTATTTCATGGATAATTCCTAAAGAATATGCGCCAGCGATGACGCCGCTGCTCAGCCAAGGCGAATGAGTGAGAATAATGGGAGTTGAAGTCAATTTGCGAGAAGTGCACCGTATGCGACGCGGCATTTGCGGCCATCAGCCACTACAATATGTGGTCATTGTAGGGTTGCCATCATTTTGTACCGTAATTCTTTAGCAATATTTTCATTTTCAAATATAAAACTGTAAGGAATGAATTTGAAAAAAGTTATTAAAAAAGGGTTGTAGGGTTGCCATCATTTCGTACCGATGCTCTTTAGCAATATTTTCATTTTCAAATATAAAACTGTAAAGAATGCATTTGCAAACAATTCATTAAAAAATAAATACATATACGAAATGTTGCAGGGAGTGTTTTAAAATCAACAAAGATCGAAATTGTTCATACAAAGCGATAATATATTTATTTCAATTTATAATAGATACCAACTCTGAGGTTAGTAATGAAGCATCAGTCAAATGTCCGCAGTAGCAGATATATAGTGAAAGGAGGAGTAATTTAGATGCCTCCAATGTAAATAAATCTTTTTTAGCATATAATATTAAATTATTTAATTTTGAATATAAGCGAGTAAGGTACGAAGGGTGATTTTTTCATGTTTATGTTTTTAAAAAATGAATAAATTATTTTCAGGGACCGTACCGGTTATGGTTTTTATCAAAAAAGTCAGATTTTAACTGTTATCTTTTAACTTTTATTTTTCCCGACAAAAATTAAAGTTATTTTGTGCCTTTTATCATTTCAGGCAAAAATAACTGTTACTTTTGACTTTTATTTTTTCGGTCATAAATAACAGTTATTTTGTGACTTTTATTTTTTCGGTCAAATATATCAGGCAATTTGAGTTTTTCAAAGGCCGTTTGATCGACTAAAACACTATTGATACCATTTTTTTCGTCGCATAAGTCTTACAGCTCAGAATCTGCGGTCTGTGAGACGAAAAAAGGTATCAATAGTTTTTTAGTCGATCAAACGGCCTTTGAAAAATTCAAATTGCCTGATATATTTGCCCGAAAAAATAAAAGTCACAAAATAACTGTTATTTATGACCGAAAAATAAAAGTCAAAAGTAACAGTTATTTTTGCCTGAAATAATAAATGGCACAAAATAACAGTTAATTTTCACTTTTATAGTAAAAGTCAAAAATGTAAAAGGCGTTTAATATTCATGAAGCTGAGGCCATTACGATCATAATGGTATATTTGAAAAAGTCCACCGGGAATTTTTTGGTTATGCCTTTTTAATTTGAAAATTGTAAAATAACAGCTATTTTTGGTCCCTGATTATTTTTATTAATATGTTTGTTTATTTATGTAATGTTTGTTTGTTTGTTCTTTATTTACTAAATGTAAAATTCGTTTCATGAAAAAATTCTTGATATGGTGATTTTTATTTCAACTAGAAAGTTTCGGCCGAATATTAAAAAAAAACCGAAATTCGGTTTCGGTTTCGGCCCAAAAAAGATGCTTCGGTCGGACACTAATTTTTCCATTTGGCAACCCTTGCGGGCATCTGCACGAACGTTGAGGGTGGTACGCTGACGGAACTTATTTGATGGGTCATTCAAGTTTGGTGAAAAGCAGACAAATATTTCGATGTGAAGTAGACGAGCTTGTCGAAACCTCGCAGGGTTTCCTCTTCCACCTTAAGCACTTTAGGTAGATTAGGAAATTGTAAAAATAGTGGTGGAAATTGTTCACACCATCTGACTTTCGTTTATTAAAATTATAGAATATTTTATTTGAAGGTCCACATGAAATTTTTAGTATTTCATGTGTATCGACAAGTTTTCTCCAATCAGGATGTACGATGTAAGAATTTTGTTTACTCAATCACGTGAATGTCTCATTTATGTAATTATCAGCTTAGGCTCTGTTATCCATTTGTAGGCCCACTCATCGACTGGTTGCTGTTCCACCTGCCTGCTGCCAATTGCCAATATTCATTAGGTTCGCACTCGTCCTGACGGCCGCAGTCTCACATGCGACGATGATGATTTCCAGTGGCCGGCCACCGATTGTTGGCCTTAATTAGTGGCGCACAATGCCGCGCGGATGAGTGATGCACGTGATGAGTGCGTGCGGCTGGGTGTGTCCATAACTTGGGTCCTTTGGCTGTGTGTGGGCTGCTGCCTTGCGAAAATAATCGCGTTGCCGAAAGCGACGCATTAATACTCACACTCATATTTGCAGCTTATGAACGCATAAATCTCAGAAGGATTTCGGTTTGGCGTGCCAAATGGCGATGTCATGAGCGATGATGGAATATGCGTATACGTATTTTTAATTAGAATCATTTCGAACGTGTGTGTGTGTGCGCGTAGGTAAATGGGTGTATTAGTTTTTATGGGCCTTTGCAACGCTTAATGCCAACTGGGACTTTGGGCAGCAATGACCCACAAACACAAACACACATTTGCCACATGTGATGATTTATGCATTTACTTAAGTGACAAGTTCGACTTTTAGCAATTTTTTCTGGTATTAATTGAATGAATTAGTTTTGGCATTTCGGAATTCCAATAAATGCGTTGCGTGCTCCTCAACCCACTTGTGGAAGTTGCATCACTCCATCGTTGTGTCGCGCATTATGCAGGCCGCACTGCGGTCCAGTCCACTGACAGCAACGCGCTCATTATGCGCCAAACTGCAGTGTCGCACAATTCGCCGCCTCAGCTGCCTGGCGGCTTCAGTTGCGCGTTGCGTATCCCGAGCACGTAGGCGCTGACCATGTTTCTCTCGCCTTGCTGTCGTCTGTATTTTTATCGCTCAAACTTTTGTTGACTGTAATTAATTTCCGTCTTCAAGTTACTTCGTCAAATTAAATTCCACCTTTGCCCAGGCTCAGGCTCAAAGCGCTGCCAGCAACTCAAACTTTTGCCAGCAAATCAAACACGTACACGCACACGTCGCTCGGCCTGCGCCTGTGTGACTGTGTGTGTGTGTGTGTGTTTGTATGAAAGTTGTTGTCATTCGCATCAGTTTATTATAATTCTGCACATTGTGTTCTGCCAACCCTTCGCTCAACTGTCAGTGACCGTCTCTGAATTGGATTTCCTCCGCCAACTGACAGGCGGCGCTCGTCGTCCATCGTCCGTCGTCCGTCGTAAGTCGACCATCGACCATCGTCCGTTGCCTGTCATGCGTCATCCGTCGCCTGCCATCCATCAGCCGCCGCCACCGTGGTTCGTGCTGTTCGTGCTCTGGCGCCGGTGGCCGGCCGTGGACTCTGTCGACTCGGGCTTGTCAGGTCTTTGCTGTTTCCTTCGCAATTTTCATCATTTCAATTTTTCTTCATAATTTTCTTCACATTGAATTCACCTTTCAATCATGTCGTCGTCAGTTTAACTTCTCGCTACGACATCCTTCCATCAATCCCTCGCCCGCCCGCCACCATTCCACCCCATTCGCGCCTGTTGTGCCCTTCCACCCGGCTGTCGGCTATTCGTATTTGGACTGTCACACTGACGGCAGAAATTTGTGTGCTCCACTTTTAGTTACTTCGGAATATTTCTTTTTTCTTTGCAGAATTTTTGCTGTTTATTTTTTGTTTTCCTGCTGTTGCGTCCTTTATCATAGCTTTCTCGTGACGAAAGCAGCAAATGAACAGAAGAGCGACGAGTTGGGTGGGGTGCGGGTGCAGAGCTCAGTCAGACCGTTTGAGAGACATTGATTGACTTTCTTAATAGACCGTATGTCTTGTTAAAAATACGTGGGCGGAACGTCAAATAAAAACGTAAGCGCCAAGCACGGCAACCCTAAACGGGGTGCAAACACAGACACACATACATAGACAGCCGTCGCATATATGAAATATTTATAGACGCCCGATGCCTGCATCAAAACTTTCGTGTTGCCGGCTCTTCTTTGTGATATTTTCGTTGACGAGAAAAAATCGAGTTGAAATTATGCAAGGACTCAGTTCAATTTTTGTGACATATTAAATGTTGGCATTGTTGGTGAAAAATAGCTCACCTGTTCTCATTGAAATGTTGTGATCGGGTTGGGTTCGTTCTAGTTTGATTCTTAGAGGCAGCCAAGCTCAAAAATAAATACAATGAGGGTTTGAAATAATTGGTGTCTACTCAGTTAAAGCGAGTTCTTATGTGATTGAGGTATTTGACTGAAAACATATAGTTTTGTTTTTTTTGTTTTGTCGAAGTGAGTGAGACACGTCCATTTGTTTATTGCCTTTGAAGTTGAAACGCGCTTTCCTCTATTGAAGTCTGACGATTGCAGACAATGGCAGAGAACTAATGACAATAGTTTCCACCAAAACGTGGAAGGTTTTTGACGACAGACAGACTACCAACTAAGTATCTCATAAATATGCACTTTTGATTTCTGGACGCGAGAGTAAATAATCAGAACTTACTTAAAAGAACTTTAGATAGAAGATATGTGGGTCCACTGGGTTGTTTTATTGTTTATTTTACTCTTTATTTCAGTTTTACAATTTCATTACAATTTTTGGTTACACGGTTTGGTTTTTTTGCTTTTAAATATTTTCTCTCTTTTTTATGTTCCCTCGCTGCTGTCCGATCGTCGACTGACTGTCCGTTTTTCCTTTGTTAGTCTTATTCAAAGCCGTCCGATTGTGCCGTTATTTTGTCCGCGTCTCGTCAAGTGTCCGTCCGCTCAGTGCTGTATTCGTCCGTATTTTCGTCCAGTCCGTGTTACCTTGTCCTGTCCGTTTTGCTCCACTCCCACATCCGGCCGTCCTGACTCTTCATTCGTCCCGAATGATATGTCCCATCGTTTCATGAACTCTGCTGCTCTCGATGTTCGCCTTGGGCCCTCATGCTCCCCTACTTTTTCCACCTCGTATCTATCGTGTCCTGACTTTTTCAAGATTTTATACGGGCCGAAATATTTTGGCTTTAATTTTAACGCATTCCCGAACTGAGTGCGCTTTATAGCAACTAAGTCGTCAACTGAATAAGTTGCAGGTGGTTTACGGTGTGCGTTGAAGTTTTTGCGATTTTCGCTTTGTATCTTTTGGATATTTTCCTTTGCTACCTCCCTAATCTCGTCTCGTTCTTCGTTTAAACCGTCTATCGCTGCCTGTTGAATTAAGTCATTCAGGTCTGTCGAAGATTTGAGACGCATTTCGCACCCCGTCAAAATGCGAAATGGTGCTGCATGTGTGCTTCGGGTTGGTGTATTATTTATGTGCTGCTGCACCTGATCTACATATTTGTACCACTGATCTGGCTTTTCTGTTGAAAGCTTTGCCAACATTGGCACTACCACGCGGTGCATGCGCTCGACTTGCCCGTTTCCACGAGGCACTCCTGTAGTAATTAAAAGATGCTGAATTCCTTGATCCTCACAATATTGTTTGAATGCGTTTGACGTAAAAGCGGCTCCCCTGTCTGATATGATTCGACGAGGGTTTCCAAATGTGGCTGCTTGCTTTCTTAGCCGTTCTACAACGGCTGTCGCACTAGTGTCTTTAGTAGGGTACAACCAAACGAATTTGGAAAAAGAGTCTACCACTACAAGGATGTAATTGTATTGCTTGCTTGTGGCTGTCAAGGGGCCTACGTGATCTATGTGAAAAGTGCTAAGTGGCTGGCTTTCTTTCGGTATTGGTGATAGAAATCCTTCCTTTTTGCCCGCCTTTGCATTGATTATTAAGCACTCGATGCAACTGTTGACGACCTTGTAGACTTTGGGGCTTAGTTTTGGGATAAAATATGATTTTTCAATTATTTCTTGGGTTTTCTTTGCGCTGTAGTGTCCCTGCTTGTGAGCTATCTTTATGATTTCATCTTCCATTTGCGATGGTACTACGATAAGCTCTTTTGTTGGGTTTTTGTACAGGATATCGTGATAAATGTAAAAATCTTCGTACTCCCCCTGCTGCAGTATCTCTACTATGGCTTTCGCCCAGTCGTCTTGTCGCTGTGCCTGTTGCAAGCTATGCTTTAATGAGTCCTCCATCAGCAAGCAATATACCCTGGACAACGCGTCCACGTGTCGCATTTGTGAGCCTGTTCTATGCTCGATTTGATAATCGAATTCCTGTAAAAACATTGCCCACCTCGCCACCCTGGCAGGAATGTCTGCTTTTCCCATTGTCATCGCGAATGCATTACAGTCTGTGATTATTTTCACTTTCAGACCCATCAAATATATCCTCCACTTTTTAAGCGCTTCTACCACTGCTAAAACTTCAAGCTCGTATGCACTGTATTTTTGCTGTGCTGATGTCGTTTTTCTACTCATGAACTGGACTGGGTGAAATATTTGGTCCTCTGACCACTTTTGCATTAACATGCCACCGAACCCATACTTTGAAGCATCTGTATGGACTTCCGTTTCCGCTTTAGGATTAAACAATCGCAATATTGGTGCTCTGGTGAGCGCGTTTTTTAATTGATGAAAAGATGCTAGTTGCTCTGCGCCTAACCGGAAAACGACGTCTTTCTTTAAAAGATCTGACAACGGCTTTGCTAGAAGAGCATAGTCCCTGATAAAACGCCTGAAATATGATGTCAACCCTAGAAAACGTTCAATACCTTTTTTGTCTCTTGGAGCCGGATATGCACTGATGGCCTGAGTTTTTTCATTCGATGGTTTTATCGTACCTCGTTCGATAATGTACCCCAGGAAGGAGACCTTCCTCCGCAAAAACTGACATTTTTTCCACTTTATGCGTATGCCGTGCTCTTGCGCTACATATAAAACTTTGCGCAACTTTTCTAAACCCTCGTTTTCGTCTTTAGATGGAATGATTAAGTCATCCATATATAAGGCTACAATCCCTTCTTTAATTAGGTTCCTGAAGATGGAACTAACAAATCTGCAAAATGCGGCAGGAGAATTAGTTATGCCAAACGGCGCGTATAAGAATTCGTATTGCCCTCCGTGGCTTACGAAAGCCGCGTATTTCCGTGATTCAGGCTCTAACGGTACATGAAAAAATCCATCCTTAAGGTCTAGTGTAGTGAATACATTAGCCTCTTGGAGTCTATCTACCACGTCGTCGATAAGTGTCATCGGAAAATTGTCTTTGATAATTTTTTTGTTAAGCTTGCGGTAATCGCAGCAAAGCCGCTTGCTGCCGTCTTTTTTGTTGACCAACACTATCGGTGCGGCGTGCACTGATGAGCTGGGCTGCACAATACCTTCTCTTATCCAAGTAGATATTTGTGTATCCACAATGCGTTGATTTTCGTACGAGATTCTTCTCGGTCTGTGACAAACAGGAGCTTCGTCCGACAAAATTATTTTCATTTCTATAGGGCTTTTTGCGTTTTTGTTCGGGATGTAGTTATGAACTAAGGCGGCCACCGCCGCTGAGTGCTCTGCGCTAAGATGTGACAAGTCTAAGACCTCGCAGTGGTCTTCTCTGTCGTTCGTACATAGACTTTCAAACTCCTTGCAAAGGAAAACCCCATCGTTGTCTTCCTCCGATTTATCCATACCTCTCTTGGCAATTCTAACCCCCTCTTTTCTCACTTGCATGTCCACGTGCTCGAGTATCGAATTTCCTAGAATCATTTGGTATCGAAAAGCGTTTTCTTCCACCACATAAAACTGCAAAGTGAGTCTTAGTTCATCAATTTTTACGTCGACCATGAAGCTACCTATAGTGGTCAGTTGACCGCTACCAATGCCGAGCATTTGCCTTTTGTCCGCTTTTAGTGTCTGATTATTTTTAATTTTCACAAATTCGTCATAGCGAATTAAACACAAACTACAGCCCGTATCTATCAAAGCTTGAAATTCGATGCCCCCAATCATAACATTTTGCAACGGTAAATTTCCTTTATCGTAATTTTCATCTCTACTCAGAAGAGCGCTATTCATCTGTTCTTTCTTTATCTCTGCTTGTACTTCTTGCTTACATTCAAACGACCTGTGTCCTTCTTTATTACACCGGAAACATTTGTACTGAGCGCTAGTACACTGTTTAGCAAGATGATTGGCGTCACCGCACCTAAAGCACCGTAATTTACTAGTTCCTTGTGGAACTTGCCCCACGTGCTCCACCTTAACCGTAGTTTGTGGCGTAGATGCCCCGCTGGATTTCACTGGAGTTAATCTAGTGCAGATTTTTTCGTAAATCTTTATTTGTTCTTTTAACTGACTGATGGATTTTGCCTGGTACAGTGTTGCCTTATTCATCTTGCTATCTGGAATGCCATCTATAAAGTACTGTATGATACTATCAACTTCCAGGTTGATGATTTTCCCAATTTCCATGATAGCGTAAAGGTACTCTCTGAATGATTCGTTTGCCTGCTTTCGGCGGTTTCTCAACCTTTTGTGCACCTCAGATGATGACAACTTTGTACCGAACTCATCCATCAGTGCTGCTTTTAAAGATTTCCAGTCTGTTAATCCCTTTTGACTCCGTATGAACAGTTTAGCAGCACCTTTTAATAGCTGCTTGCTATAAATAAACTTTTGAATATTATTCCACCCAACCGCCGCCGCATTCTCTTCAAACTCCTCTATCCATAACCCCACATTGCAAGATTCTTCGCCATTGAATAGTGACAAGCTTTCCTCTATGTCCTTGAATGTAAATTGAGACTTTTGTAACGCCGAGGTTGGTGGAACATCGACAGCTGCGTCCCCATAAACTGATGGACCTGACTCTTCGTCGCTATCATCCGGTACTTCAAACCCCAAATGAAGAAGAAGCCTGTCTTGTAAAACACTTTTGCGTCCTGCTGTATCTAGATTTAACCCCCTCAACTTGTCCCTTAGCTGAGTACAAGTCATGGTCATTATTGTTTGCTCGTCCATGTTCGAAATACAAATTACATTAATTTACAACAACAATCTTAAAATCTAAAATTGCTCGTCTCGGCTCGCTGCTTTTGTCTTCTTTGGTTCTGTTTTTGTTTTTCGCTTACCCCACCTCAATAACGCTGCTTGACCGTTGTAATGCTTTGCTTCTCCTGCTTTCTTTCGTACGCTGTTTTAGATGCTTCGTTCCCCTGTTTTCGTGCTTGCTCTCCACACTTCTTGTTTCTCTTTATTTGCTCTCCTTTTCTCCTTATTTTCGTCGTTTCCTTCGTTACTTTCTCCTTTGTCTTGGCTCTTGTCAGACTTCTTCACTTCGCTTACTCCTTTTCTCCTTACTTTCGTTGTCTCCTTCGTTACTTTCTCCTTTGCCTTGGTTCTCGTCGGATTTACTTCTTTTGCTTCTTTCACTCGTTGTTTCTCTCCTTAATGCGTAGATTTTCGTTTTTGTTCGCTGTGATTTGAATTGTAGCGTCAGCAATTTCTAACGGCCACTTGTCCTTGATCAAATTATCAAACTGTACTTTCAGCAAATATGCTCAATGGTGCTGATTTCTTTTATTATTTTTTTGTTTAACCGGACTCAAAATTTATGCTTTCTTGTCGGAATCGTATTACACTTTGTCGAGTGTACATTTTTTCAAAACCGCACAAGCTGTACCGACAGTATTACATAGAGCCCGCCTTATTGATACGCCGGTTGATATGCATTATATATTGATATGCATACTGGCACTTTTATGTTGCACAAAATGGCGTTGTCAATTTAACTTGTTTGCACTTATATTTTGCCCACTGTACTTTTGTTGGCGAATCGTTTTAGCTTAGCGGCACCTTTTCTACGTTTCGCGACGCGCACACTTTTGCTTGGCGGCCTTTGTGTGGCGCCCACTGTACTTTTGTTGGCGAATCGTTTTAGCTTAGCGGCACTTTTTTTTTTTTTTTGCTTCGCGACGCGCACACTTTTGCTTGGCGGCACTTGTGTTTTTGCTTCGCTGCGCTATCAATTTATTATTATTTATTTATTTCGCGACCGCTTCTGACACCATTTTTGTGGGTCCACTGGGTTGTTTTATTGTTTATTTTACTCTTTATTTCAGTTTTACAATTTCATTACAATTTTTGGTTACACGGTTTGGTTTTTTTGCTTTTAAATATTTTCTCTCTTTTTTATGTTCCCTCGCTGCTGTCCGATCGTCGACTGACTGTCCGTTTTTCCTTTGTAAGTCTTATTCAAAGCCGTCCGATTGTGCCGTTATTTTGTCCGCGTCTCGTCAAGTGTCCGTCCGCTCAGTGCTGTATTCGTCCGTATTTTCGTCCAGTCCGTGTTACCTTGTCCTGTCCGTTTTGCTCCACTCCCACAGATATACAACAATTTCCACTTCAAATTGACTGACAACAAAATGAAGTTTTCCATCTGCATATAAATGAGACTTTTACCACACACAAACATACACATACATGTATCACTTAGCGACAAGCTCATAACAATACCATTAATGTTGTTTAGATAATCTGCCATGAAACTTGCCAACGCCCAAGTTATCAGATATTCCCGCTGCTTGCAATTGTTGCACTTACAAGTTGCAACTTGCAACACAGCGAATTATCCGTTGCGGCGCTCAAACGCTCTCACGACGACATTGCCGTATGTAGGCGTACAGCCGCAGTCCAAGGCTGCCAATTGAGCTATCCGACATTTATGGATGGCGATGTTGCGCAGCCGCACTTATTGGACCCCCTGAAGCGAGTGCTTAGCGTCGAGCGCTGATCACGGCCTGATGAAGCGATCGCTCCGGTTTGAAATATGGCTTGAAGAATTTGACGTCGTTATTTGACTTAACGACACCTCAATTAGGCGGCGTCGGACGATTTTGATCTCACCGATAGTGCGAATATGGTTTATGAGTTTTCTACTGGGATTTCTACTTCAAGTTGGCTATTTTTTAAGGTAGCTTACGTATGCGAAAATTGTTCACTAATTTTTCATACGAGTTCTTGAAAAGATGTGCATGCGTTGCCGAACTTAGCAGCTCATGCAAAAATGTCAAATGCAATCATATTCAAAGTATGAAAAACGTCTGCTCCACTCGAAACCTGAGCGTTGATCTCTCCAATGCGCGCACGAAGTTTGGCAGCTACCGAAAAATTCAGTAGCACACAAATTCCATTCCGCTAATCATTTCACTTCGTTAATCATTAATTAAAAAGCAGAAGTCACTCCTGAATGGAGTACGCAATGAAAAGGAGCGAAGCATGTCTTTTGGTCGGGCAGCTTGATTGCTGTTAAGCAGCGAATGCGCAGGCGTGCCGTGTGCAAAACGAAAAATGCCCGCCGACTGCCGCATCGAGGCACAGCTACAGTTGGTGCATGCGACCGGCGATTTTAAAATTGTGATAATTTTGTACAAGAATGTTTAACTTTACAGTCTTAATTTATTTATTTTCAAAAATGGCCTAGAATTAGTTAACAATTCATACAGACTAACCGACAATTAAATACTTATACTAAAAGCCGTTCTAGCATATTCTTAAATACATTTTTAGAAACTGAAAAATCTAATGAATTTGAGAATAAGTTAGCCTCGGTCAAAGCTCGCACAATTGGGGCATTAAAAGAATAATGGCTGAGAGGTTAATCCTTTCGACCCCAAAGTTGCCTGAGAGCAACTTCACCTATTTGTCATCTTAGAGCCAAAGCTACGATTGATTCATGGGTTTAATTTAAGTAGGCACCACCAAATTAATATTTTTAGAAGTGAATTCCAAGCAAATTACAAAAATTTTACTGTTATCCCCAAAATAATTTCCAATAATATGCAGCGATATCAGGGAAAGTTTGTGTTCTAATTGAAGTCTATGAATTGGGCGCATTTGATTAAAACCCTGTTTTTTTAATAATGGTTAAATAAAATCAAAAAGTGATAATTTTGTATTTTTCCATAAATATATAATAATTTTTCTGTAACTAAAAAGAAAAGAAAGTAAAATGGACACATATATATTTTTGCATTATTTTGTTGTACTTCTGAACATCGAAGTGTTGCATTCTCAGTGTAGCGTACAAGCGAATGCGACAAGACCTCGACTGCCCTGCTTTCTTTCTTCTTTGTCATCCTCTTCGTATCTTTACGTGTTTTTTGATATTTGCATGAAATGTTCATTTTGGCGTGAATTGTCAAAATGAATCACTTTTTTGACGTCGCAACTAGTGACTTGAAAAGACTTGGCTTATATTCATAAATTTGATTTTTAGCAAACCGTATCGAGTTACACAAAAAACCCGTTGCCTTTTCTATACCCTTTCAGTCGTCTTAAGTCGTCGAATGCTTACGCTGCACTAGAACTTGTTTGTAAATGGAGAATTAATATTTGTTGAAAAGATTAAATATTTGTATTTTGAAAGCATGTGGAACGTTAAAAACTCATGCAATGAACTATTGGCGTACTTCAACTTTCCGCCTGAGAAATTAACCTGCATCTACCCAATGATTTTTTTATCACATTACAACAACATTACATACACTCCACTCAAATATAGTATTCAATATTATTTCCTGCGGCCTCCCTTCCTGCACAGCCACGATTAAATACTCACTGGAAACACTTCATAACTTTCGCAATGGCTTTAAGTGAACTTCCCCTTTGCACCATTGAGGGAGCGAGTGACAATGTTGCTACCTGCTACCCCCACCCCGAAGCCGACCCGTGTCTGCGCCTAAAGCCGGCGCGCCGCTGCCTTCGCCACATCCTTTGTTTTTGGTCGGCGCACGCAACAAGTGGTTACCATCAGTTTGTAAACGAGCGCACTTGAACTCTGGCAGTGCCGGCACGACATCAGCCGGGCAGCCAGCCACCAGAAACTACGCGTCGACCGACCTAATGCCCAGACTCAGCGCAGACAAAGCCGAAATCACCCGCAACCGCCACGCGCACAGTCGAACGCGAAGGCGAAAGCGTCCCGGTGGCGTCCCGCTAACGCAACGCAACACAGCACATTAAATCGTTGAAAAAGTGGCTTTTGTGTGTGTGTGTGTGTGTGTGTGGGTGTGTGTGTGTGTGTGTGCAGGCAAAAGGAAACGCAGAAAAAAGCACGCAATCCCCCTCGCATCGCGTACACGTGAGCTCGCTGCCATTATCCCTATTTGCTTGGCAAATGGCAAGTGTCCTTGCCCTAGTCCTACTTTTTGCGCAACCAAAAACAAAACGCAAAGCAAAAGGAGCGAAACGAAAAGGAAAACAGCGCAAAACCCATGAGTCAAAAATAGACGAATACTGAGGGGGCAGCGGCAATGAGAAATGCTGTGAAAAAATTTTAGGTAGCTAAGCGAAACGAGCAGGAAATTTTTCATTTTTATAGCAGCGCCAGTGGGTAACGTGCCCGCGCACGAGACTCGCCCTGAACGGCAGCCAAGTGTGCGGCGGGCAGGGTCGGGCTGGCACGGTGTGGCGTAGGCTAACAAGGTGTAGGCTTATGGGCAATAAGCCCATTTGTCTGCCAGTTCCGCCCCAACACACACATACACACCCACACACGCTTAGACGCTCACAATCAATTCAATTCAGTTGTGCTGCTGACGAAAGGCTGAAGAAACAAGCGAAAGTTTTTAACAATGTTATTTCGTTGTTGTTTTTGTTTAATCACAACTCACCACAGGTGAGAATCACTCGGTGCAGTATGAATGGCAGCTTTCGGTGCTTTCAATCCATCAATCAAGAAGGGTACTCGATATGTGGTAGTGTGCAGGCAATGCGGATTGACAGTTGGTGTGCGATAATCGAAGTAAATTTGTGCTGCGTAGTCGATTTTTTTATTGGATTAGAGCCAATGTGCTAGTGGACAAGAACAGTTAGATATTAAAATGTTAATGAAGCGAACGATTGGAACTCGTTGACTAGATGAGAATGAAAGGATATCTCAACTGCGTGGGATTGATAATCCTAGAACTACGATGATGTATTCAGAAACTTTTTCTATGTTACACTGGCTTCCCACAAAGGGGCCTTAACATACAAGATGTAAGTTGCTTTGAAAGAGGCGAGTCTTGTTAACGAATTTTAATAGAGGAGCCTCTCCTAGCTTAGAAATTGCTCTTCAAGCCACGAAGCTCTTATTTAGATAGGTTGCTTAAGTTTTGTTGCATAGCGACTTGCCTCGTAAAACCAACTTGCGTGTTCAACTTGATCCTTTGGGCTACCTCGTCTCTGCTGCTTACGAATAGAAGTCATTTAATAAGGTAGAGAATAAATGCAAAAATTAAAAATATTAAACATTAACGAATTTCGTTTCACGTGGAGATATCTTATCCTCCAATCAATACTTACATTCATATATTGCACTGCCAACAAATTCCACGCGCAACAATATTTTTCAATACTCATTTCATCTGTCTCTATCATTGTCTGTGAGTTTTTCTATTACTCCGGCTAATGAAAGTTATTTCACGCATTATTACTAGCGCCTACAAGACTAAACACATCCGCGCACACAGTTTGTAATCCTCATCTTTACGCCAATCGGTCACATGCTACGTTTTTCTTATCTAAACCAATCTGCAAATCTATCATCCTCAGCCTGCCCCATGCCCCCACAATCAAGTACGGCGCAGCTTATGAACTGCGGCATGTGGCTGCGCTGTGATATGATGCGTTGCGATGCGCGACGTATCTGTCACGGCATCTTTTTGTGTAGTGAAGCGCCCTGCTCGCGGCAAGTTGTGGTCGCCCGTGACTGCATCAAACAAAAAAAAAAATGAACAAAACACATTCACAGCAGCAACACTGAATTGTATCGCCGTCCAGTGAGCTGAAGTGACGTTGGACACTTCAATGACGGATCAAACATTGCTGCCCGCCGACCCGTTCATGCGCTTCCCAATTCATAATTCACGCTTTCCTCTCGCTTTGACGTGAATGCTCAAGATTTGATTGACGATCGCCGTGCGTTAACGTGGCCGCGACGCGCTGGGCTCGCTGGGCCAGTTGGCCAGGTCGAATGTGTTGGCCCGTCAGTTCGCCAGTTTACGCTGTCATGTAGCAGTGAAGGCGCACGATTTGTTGCCTTCTTACTTGAATTGGATTGATGGGAAACAAGTAAAAGCGTCGCTATACAAACTTGTGATTTATAGCCAATTAATCAAATTAAAGTGTCATAATTTGCGCTGAGCGGCTGCAGTAATTGTGGTTAATTTTTAGCTTTTGCCAAAGTTGTGCTCAGCTTATTAAATAGTTTTTTGCACCATATGAGCCGTTCACAAGCCAAGCCGATGAATCGTTGTGTCCAGATGTACTGTGCTGTCTTCAGTGATCCGTCGATCCCATCTCCAATCCCAATCTTTCCTTCTCCTTTTGTACTCATGTTCCCCCTATTTTCTTCTTCCCGGCTTCGGCCATTCGTATCGTTTAATGTTTATTGTATTCTCTGTTACTTGTCATTCGTACTCCGACGAATAAACATTCAAAACCCGAACCACACCGTGCTTATTATTTCTACCGCTCCGCGTGAAACGATTCATGGTCCTTCGAGCTACTGCGGACCCGCGCCGCGAAACACAAAACAAAAAACTATAAACAATAGTGAACAAAAAACAATTTCAATAACAAAACAATTAACAATTACAAACAGTGATACGATTTTCAACATTTTTAAACACAAAACAATTCACAACAACTTCAACAAGTGCAAGTGCAAAAACTAAAAGTGAAAAGACAACAAAAAAAAACAAACACATAGTCAAAACCACACACGAAAGGTGCAACCAAAGATTAAAACAGTGCACAAATTACATAAATAAAAAACCAATAGTCTAAACGAAAGATTGGACAGTGCAGTGAAGTGAAAATAAACTTATAACAACAAAAGCACGCACATCAAAAATACAACAACACACACCCACGACGCAGAGCAGAACACAAGAAACGAAGAACAAGAACTGCACAAACAACAACAGCACAAGCAACGTAGCACAACAGTAGCGGACATACAGCAAGAGATCTTGCAGGAGATCCCCAATCTCGGGCACGGGGCCCCAAAACAGATAAGCGGAACATTTTTATAATATATATTTATACCCTAATATATATATAATATATAATAATATTCTACCCCAAATATATACCCACTCCCCAAAAATCCAGAATAAAAATGTACATTCTGGTACCCCGCTTATCGTGTGCATATTTCCTTATTTACAAAACAGCGCAGTGCAGTAAGCAAGCCCGCTACTGCACATAATTCGGCGCTTTGTAAATATTTCGCAGCCCCTTTTGTGCGACCTTCGCTGCCGAAGCAGCAAAAACTCCGCTGCAGCCAGCACCCAAAACGCACTATTGTGCAGTAAATAGGCACGCAGCATTTCTCCCGCTGCATTCCCACTCACCCACTTGCACGCATTTTCGCGTTTCGCTTTGTGCGATATACGCACACTCCCGCTGCTGCTTCCAAGTGCAATTGCACATTCGCACTTCTGCCTAGGCAATTTTTCCACTCTCGCTGGCAGAAGTAAGCAAACGCAAATACAGTGGGACGAGTAGCCTGTTTTCGCAGCACATTGAACAATTTTCTGAGACTTAGAAAATTTTCAATAGTGTTGCACAAACACACTCATTGCACAGCTGTTGTCACCCCAAGCGAATACAGTGGGGCAAAAACACCCCACCTGTACCCAAAAAATTGTAATCGTTCACCCCATTATTGTTTGGTTTCCCTTATATAAAATATAATAAGAATTAATTATTATTATAACCCGCGCTAATACACAAATATATATTAACATATATTAACATACTTTTACATACAAACATATATTCACGTTTGCACACAAATATAGAAACATTCACATACACATTTGACTTTATATCAAAAAATTTGTTGTTTAATAATAATATCCCCAATTCTTATTTACAAGTTAACACCAGCCTTGCATATATCTGCTATCGCAGCTACACGCGCACCGCCGCATTAGCCGCGTAATGCGATCCCGCGCGACGCAGACGTAACGCGATCGCATATGCGCGACCGTGGAACCTGCTAACGCTGCAGAACCGTTTCCTGCGATCCAGGTGCTGACGCAGCACACGTGCCGTGGTCACCGTGGGAGCGCTGCACTTAGTTTAGCTAGTTTAAGGTTTCTTTGTAGAATAAGACAAATTGTGCAGTCAGTTGGAATCGGGAATGGAAATAAACAACATCGCTTTGCGAGCCCGCCTAATTCTATCTTTTTTCTTGAACTCTCTCGAACGGCCAAGTCGTGGTCGTTCGAGATTAACTTTTTAGCGGAATCCTTCGATGATTCCTTAACTGGCGCCCGAGCAGGGACCAACACTTCTTAACTGAAGAGTGGAGATTATTCGTGCCCCAGTAGGTCGTCCACAATTATAAACGTGGACTTCTAAAAAGGATAACGCGAACCTCCCTTGTTGGATCCTATATTCGGCTGCGGAAACAGACTGCGATTCCTACGGGACCCTCCAGCCTGGAAAAAATATACAGAGGAGTAACGAAAAACAAACAGACTGCGATTCCTACGGGACCCTCCAGCCTGAAAAAAAAACATACACCCTTCGTTCCTCGATCTATTCCGCAAGCCGATGACAGAGTCTCGGAGGATTCCCCAAAAAGAAGAGTTTTCTTGATAACAAATAAAGCAAAACCACCGCGCCAGAATGAAAATAACAGTGGTGTAAGTGGATGAAAAGTATATAGTGAAAAGTATATAGTGAATGAATAGTGAGAATAGTGAAAAATAGTGTGTGCATCAAACCAAGAAAAGATTTAATGTGAAAGTGAAAGCAAAAGAAAAAATTAATTTAAAAAAATATATATATATTTTTCCAAAAAATAATAAATAAGAAGGTTTGATGTGACAAGCGAAAGCAAAAAGAAAAATTAAATTTAAAGGAATATATATTTTTCCAAAAAAATAAAAAGGTTTAATGTGAAAGTGAAGGCAAAGGAAAAAATTAATTTAAAAAATACATATTTTTCCAAAAAAAATAAAAAATAAAAAGGTTTGATGTGACAAGCGAAAGCAAAAGGAAAAATTAAATTAAAAAAATATATGTATATATTTTTCCAAAAAAATAAAAGTGCCGTAAGTGCATAACAAAAATTCTTAGAAAAGTGAATATATTTTTCCAAAAAAATAACAGTGCCGTAAGTGCATAACAAAATTCTTAGAAAAGTGAATATATTAACCAATTGGTAAGTCCGGAACAACAATTTATGAACAAGTACTCCCTCAGGTCAGGAGCAATGGAGGAGATGAAAGACTCCATCACAGGTTTGACCGGAGCAGTCAATGCCATCCTCGAAAAGTTGAGGGGGATTGAATCGCGCATCCTCCGGCTAGAGCAAGGTGTCACAAACGAGACGCCTGCAGTCGCCAGAGAGGATGCCATATCCCTCCAACCTCCGAGGACGGAAGAGGACCTGAGGGATACCAGTAGGCTACCCGACTGTGTTAAAGAGCTACAGGTCTTCGACGGCAACCCAGTACGATACTTCTCATGGGTGCATGCCGCCGAGACGGTCCTGAAGGACTTTGAAATCGTGCGGAATCGCCCGATATATAGGGCTATTCTGCAAAACATAAGGCAGAAGATCAGGGGCCCAGCCGACACGGCTTTGATCTCCTACAATATTTTTGACGATGATTGGGGGGAAATTAAAAAATGTTTGTCCCTTCATTACGCGGATAAGCGGGACATCCGCACATTGGAACATCAACTGAATCAGTTGAGGCAAAAGGGGCGAAAACTTGATGAGTTTTATGCCCTTGTTAATCATCAATTTTCATTAATAATTAATAAAATAAAAACCGAGAGTCACTCTCGAGAGACCGCCAACGCTCTTGTTGAAACCTACCGCCACCGAGCGCTGGACGTATTTGTGAGAGGGCTAAATGGTGAACTCTCTAAATTACTGATGATACAGAGACCGAAAACGCTCCCAGAGGCTTACTCGTTGTGCTTAGAAATTGAAAACATGAATTTCAGGAGCGCGGCCATCCATACTCCCGCGCCATCGAATCGGGTAACGATCCCTCTTAGCAATTTTGGTGGAGAGGCTAGACCTCCTCTGCCGCCAAGAAAACACGGATGGAGCCCAGGGAACAGATACGATCAGCCGCGCCTATACTACCAAGCACCAAGACCCCACATGAGTACGCCTAATCCTCCCGAGAAGATGGAAGTGGACGGTTCAATTCAAACAAGTCGAATTAATTATATGAACCGACCGCCCAATCCATTCGAAAGAGAGGTGGGCTCTGAAAATTTCCCTAATAACAAACAGTAGAAGCTGTACCATGTAGAGGTCAACAGGTGACACTTACATCGACAATGACGTTGACGACGCGACAGAGGACGGTTTAAAGGACGACAATTTTATGTCAAAGGCCTCTCTAGCGTACCATACCTAGAGTATGTAACGCGAAGAGGGGATATTTTGAGCTTCCTCATCGACATCGGGGCAAACAAAAATTTTATCAATTCCAAAATAGCTGCCAATTCCCTTGACTAAACCTTTTTCTGCCGGAGAGTTTGCAGAAAGAATTGACAAACATCTCGCCGAAGGAACTTTTATATATAGCCGTAGATCGGTACAACAACACGATCCACTCAGTAACAAAAAAGAAGCCAAGTGACGTGTTCTTTGATCGATCGGCTAGAATAAATTATCAATCCTTAACCAATTTCCTAGACAAAATTAACGGAGATGTCCGTGCCAAAATTGAGAATAACCAAGAAAAGCGCAACCTTCGGGTCAATTCTCATCAAGAAGACCCAATACAATACGAAAGCGGCAATGCGATATACATTGCCAATAAACAAGTTAAATCAAGCAAAAACCGCTCTATAAAAAGAGTCGGTTGTATAGAATAACAGAGTAACTGTTACCACAACCCCCGGAAAAAGAATTGACGCGGCCCATATCAAGAGTTGCACCGCAAAAAAATAAAATAACATAAAATATTAAAAATATACAATTCAAATATAAAGGAAATTTAATGAATTAATAAATATATATAGAAACAACATCGGTAAAGAGCATATAACTCATGCATAGACCCTTGTGCCCCAGCGGTCTGGGTACAAATTCGTTTGTAGTCGATCAAGCCGGATTGGTTCAATTCCAGTTAACTCGGTGGTCCGAGTGGCGACAATCGAAGTGGTTCAACTCCATCGGGGGGACTATGGCTTTAACTGACGTGAAATCACTCGTGCCATGAGTAGGCCATTTGCAACTATTAACGCTTTTGGCTAAAAGGGAACAACGCGAGCTTTCCAATGTCAGCTGAGTGAAGTGCCTCTATGCCGATAAAAGAAAAAACATTAGAAAGAAATATGCCTTTCTATCAAGAAACAATTGAAAAGAAGAGGACAATTTTTTTTAGTAAAAATGAAAAAATTAATCAAATATTGCGAATATTGTTAAAATCAATTAACAGAATATTAGTAAGAGAAAAAACCTACTAACTAAAACTATCAACTAAATAATCATATTAAAAGAAAAAAGATCCACACACCCATCACGCTACTGTAAAAAAGTACCCAAGTCCCAGCAAACATGGCAGATACTTGGCAAGAAGAAGCCGAGTATTGGGGCTCAACTCCCCGTTTGGGAACGATGGAATGGTACAAAAAAAATATACAAAAATATAAAAAATAAAATAATAAGAAAAAAACTAATTTTAATCAAATAAAAAGGAAAATATGTGCATAATGATGATGATACTTCCAGATCATTATCCTATATTTTGTAATATTAAAATACCTTATATTATGTCAAAAACAAAAAAACGAACACTAACGCAGACGATATAGGCACAAATAAATTAATAAGAAAATAAAAAATATACTAATTCAACTAATTCATTAGAACCTAAGAGTTTTAATCTAGGATTAAGAATCTTCCTGGAAAACTTATAATCGGAATTATATTAACAAATAGCAATGATATAATGATAATCTTAAGGGGGGAGTACACTTTGATTTTTCAAAAAAATGTATTTTTTTTTTTTTGGCTTAAAATGTTCCTTGGGATGTATACTTTAATTTAGAAAAGACTCCAAGTCCGCCAGAATATTCCTTACCGCTTTACGAAGCGATTTCCTAAAACATGTACCGGCGCGCTGAGAGAGCATTTTTATCTTTAAACGCGTTTATCTCGAAACGGGGCTTTTCAAACTGGCGTGGGAAATAACTCTAACCAGTTATTATTAAATTTGGATATCGCCTAGGTTTTCTTGTTTAGAATTAAATTCTGCTTAGAAATACGTATCCACATTTTCGATTTTGTCAAAAATGGATTTTTAATCCACGATTTTGTAAGCATTTTTAGGGTTAAAAAATGGACTTTTTTTCCTAAGGCCACAACTTTTGAAAACAATTAATTTAAAAAAAATCGGAATACATATTTCTAACCCGAATTTCATTACTTATCAGGATTTTGTTCGATTTATGTTCCAGGATCACATGGGAAGGAGTATTTTCTCACGCCGTTTTCCGACTTCCGCGCGAGGACGCCCGCGCGACCTGGTGCACCGGCCACGGGGGGACGCCAATCGAGTTCAAAAAAATACAAATTGTAGTTCGAAGGATGAGTAATAAATGGGTTATAACATATTTGCCCTCCCTGAGTGTTTTATTGCTTAAAAAAATTAACGAAAATGCCTTACTTTTTGGACGTTCAAAGTGTACTCCCCCCTTAAATCTAAGTTGAACCCTATTTTGTAAATGAAATTAACATATTTAAAATCAAGTTGAACATTTTTTTAATAAATAGAATTAATAAATTTAGGTTCTAATTCACCTTAGTATATAGAAGCAGTGAACTTGTACATTAGTTTAACTCTATTTTAGCAAGAAACCACTACATAATCTTCACAGTAAAATTGATATCAATTAAAATAGCATAGAAGGTTTTCCTTTAATTAGACTGTAGAAATAGTAATTCCTTAAGAAAACATGTAATTCTTTATAATAGTTGTTAAATGAAAATATTAGAAAATTAAGCATTCTAAAGTAAAAAGACAAAATTTGCTCATTGAATGATACAACTCAAATAAGGAGAATCAATAGAATTAAGAATATAGATTTTAATCCTATTAGTGAAAGTATACCAACGAATGTTACTTAGTATTAAGCATTATTTTTCTAGTAAATAAGGCTTCTATCGTGGCTGCTGCCTGTACTTGGACTGAACATCTATCAAGGGCACCGATCATCGCGATTAGGGAAGGAAAAGGATATATCACGGACAGTCACTAACTAACTACAGCGGAAAATCTCACTGAAGACGCGAGCCAGAAAACCGTCCATTTACACGAACGGGACGCTCTTGCTATACGTACTTTCCATGTCAAAAATACGCGACAGTGAATATAGCTTGCTAGTGACGAGGACCTCTATTCACAATAAGTAGCAGGTGGACCTAGATTTCGAAGAGATACTATTTAATCACGAAGATACGTGTGGTGTTATCGGACAATGTTATTCCATCAACAATTCCACAGTCTGTGAGGAAAAGGCACTAAAAAAGCTCCCGTGCATTCCTAAGCTTCTCAAGGGTGGCCATGCAAATTGTACTTATCGTACGAATGCTGCACAGTTTACCGAGATGATAAAAGGCGATACGTTACTCTTATCAAACTTCGAGGGTGAACTGAGCTTCAGTCCTGCCCCCACCTCTGACGAACATATCCAGTCAAGGCCACAAGATCGACGTGGAATATATCCATGCCCTGAGCATAGGAAACATCAACCATCTGAGGAGTCTTGCTACCAAATCTAAAGCTACCATGTTCACGGACTTCGCAATGTTCCTGCTCATACTTACGATAGGCTGGATAATTTGGCGAAAGATTACGAGCAAACTCAACCTCCCACCAATACATTCACCACCCCAAGGACAACCTACAGCTTAACATCGGATCTACGGGACGTAGATTTTTGGAGGGGGAGGAGTTAACACCAGCCTTGCATATATCTGCTATCGCAGCTACACGCGCACCGCCGCATTAGCCGCGTAATGCGATCCCGCGCGACGCAGACGTAACGCGATCGCATATGCGCGACCGTGGAACCTGCTAACGCTGCAGAACCGTTTCCTGCGATCCAGGTGCTGACGCAGCACACGTGCCGTGGTCACCGTGGGAGCGCTGCACTTAGTTTAGCTAGTTTAAGGTTTCTTTGTAGAATAAGACAAATTGTGCAGTCAGTTGGAATCGGGAATGGAAATAAACAACATCGCTTTGCGAGCCCGCCTAATTCTATCTTTTTTCTTGAACTCTCTCGAACGGCCAAGTCGTGGTCGTTCGAGATTAACTTTTTAGCGGAATCCTTCGATGATTCCTTAACTTACATATTTCTTGTGTAGTCCCAATATATATATACCAACTTCTCGACGCGTTTACACACAGTTGTAAACTTTTATCCTCAACAGAAATATAGGGTGTTTTTTTTAGAGGTATAGAACTTCGAATTGAAATAAAACACAAGAAAATCGTTTTAATGTCCATCAATTTGGCTTTATTGGAAGGATAATTTTATGCCATTAATGTTTAAATATGATTTCGGGCATGTGGCCGCCGCGGCTGGCTCGAATAAAGCCAATTCTACAGGTCCAATTTTCAACCACTTTTTCGAGCATTTGGGGCCGTATGTCGGCAATAACGCCACGAATGTTGGCTTCCAAGTCCCCTAACGTTTCTGGTTTGTTGGCGTAGACGAGCGACTTCACATATCCCCAAAGAAAATAATCCAATGGTGTCAAATCACACGATCTTGGTGGCCAATTGACAGGTCCATTCCGCGAAATTATGCGCTCATCGAATGTTTCCTTCAATAAATCGATTGTGACGTGCGCTGTGTGGCATGTAGCGCCGTCTTGTTGGAACCTCAACTCATCCACATTCATGTTGCGCAAAATCTTCCATAAAGTTGATGGACAAAGCTCCAATTGCTGTGCACGGTGGCGAATCGATTCATTCGGGTCCTCTTCAACATTTTGCTCTACAGCGGCAATTGTTTCTTCGGTGCGCACTGTTCGACGTCTCTGCGGATGCGTATTATCACATAGAGTAAACGTAGTGCGAAAACGACCCATGGTTAACTGAATTAATTGCTCTGATGGACGATTATGTCGACCATAAAATGGACGGAGCTTGCGGTAAACTTCGCGAACTGAACCATTATTTTCGAAATAAATTTGCACGATTTGCAAGCGTTGTTCTTTTGTCAACCTGTTCATGATGAAATGGCAAACCAAACTGAACATAAATGACATTAGAGTTGCCAGATTTGACCACAAAATGCCAGTTTTATCTCTATTCGAAAAACAAACCTCTAAAAAAAACACCCTATACAAATTCGTATTGAAATTTTTTACACTTTCGTGTACATTTTCCCATTTCCAAATTATCGTTCGCGCGGACGCGGTAATAGTTCCGGTTTATTTCCCATAAGCCGTGTATTTATACTCAATCGAATTTTACTCCCCCTTTCGAGCTTTTTAAGCCATTTCAATGCCTGTTGAGCGATCCCCCAAGCGTCAAATAAACAAAATGGAGTCTCCTTCTCCAAGATGTTCAAAGTCGACTGAGGCACATTTGACAGTTCCTGTCACTCGCGAGGCACTCAAAAGTCGCTCCAAGCCACCTAGTCCCAAAGCAACCGATCCCAGTGTTGCCACTTTTGGCTTTGAGTCCGAGAGACTCGTGCAATTATGCACAACGTTTTCATCGGCTCCCATTGAGGATTTGACCAAAGCCCTGGTCCAAATTAAGCAGAAAAATCTGCAAGCCCAATGGGAGAGGCTAATGCGCGCCCATCAGGCAGTCTTCATTGCTGAAGACAACAGCCAGCCCGACGGTTTCAAAGAGTCGGCTAGGCAAAAGATTGATGCCTGCACAGACCAATACGAGTTGTGCATGGCTAAAATGTTGGACATCATTAAGATGCTCCAACCTCAGTCCCCCCAGCCTGCTACGCATATGGAACCGGTTCAACCCCTAGAACCAGCAAATACTTCCTACATTTGCCTCCAAGTTCCTCCTTGCGACACCGAAACATTCTTCGGGGGCTATGAGCAGTGGCCGTCCTTTCGGGACATGTTTACTGCGGTATACATTAACCACCCCCAGCTCACTCCAGCCCAAAAATTGTATCACCTCCGATACAAAACGCAAGGCCAAGCCGGTGCTATTGTTAAACAATACGCATTAACCGATGAAAATTTCAGACTCGCGTGGGAAGCTCTAAGATCCCGATATGAAAACAAACGCATCCTCGTTGACAATCAAATTCGATCTTTATTGAATATCGCTCCTGCCCACACCGAAAATAGTGAGGCACTACAGCGGATCCAGAACTCTATAAACAATTGTCTGTCCGTTCTCAAGTCTCAGGCCGTAGACACGGACAATTGGGATCCGCTGTTGATATACATATGCTCTACCAAATTGCCCGAAGCAACTCTAGCTTTATGGGAACAATCATTGACATCCCGGAAGGATCTGCCACCCTGGTCACAAATGAATGAGTTTCTGACCTGCAGATACGAGATAGTGGAACGGCTGAATTTCTTTCGGCCTACCAAGTCGAAACCACAATCCTCATCTTCCAATGTCCCCAAAAATCGGCCCCCCAGATCCATAAATTTTCACACTGAAGTGAAAAACGACTTCGCGTGCAAACTCTGCAACGCAAATCACTCCGTACGGACTTGCCAAAGCTTTAAAAGGCTCACCCCCCAGAGTCGTTTAACATATGTGAAGAAGCACAAGCTCTGTGTAAATTGTCTTGCTACATCTCACTTAATTCAGGACTGTACAAGCAATTTCACATGCGTATATTGCCAGAAAAAGCACCACTCTTTGCTTCATCTCCCCAAAGGCAATGCGCAACCCACTCACTCCCCCAATCGATCCCATTCGACCATTTCCCTGGTCTCAACAGTTCTCCAACAACCGAGCAACAACTCCATCACTCATTCTCCCCATTTCGATGCGCAACCCAATACATCTTCAAGGCAAGGTACGCTCCCAGTACCAGCCCTTCAACCAAATAATGGCACCCACTCCCTTCTGCCTACGGCACTGGTGTCCATTATACATTTAGGAAAGTTGTTCAAAGTTCGAGCGTTGATCGATCAAGGCTCTCAGCGCACTTTCATTTCCTCGAAGGTCCAGAGACGCCTAAAATTGCCAATCGAGAAATCTAACCTCCAGATCTCGGGCATGGGCGGACAGATTGTGAAAACCGCCAACCATATGTGCCTCTTGACATTGGCAGTCCCTAAAACGAGCACAAACCTCGCCGTGCAAGCAATCGTGCTTCAAAAGTTAACGGAATTTCTCCCCCCTTCCAAAATAAACCACCCAAATTTGAACGATTTCGCCATGCTAGATCTCGCTGATCCCAACCCCTTCGAGGCAGCGCAGATCGATATAGTGATTGGCAGTGATCTCATCCCTCAGATCATGCTCGAAGGTTTCCACCGAAATGTATGTGGCAGCTTACTTGCTCAACACACAGTATTCGGTTGGATATTAAGCGGTCCAGTACCCATGTCATCACATTTGACAAATGCTGCCGCGGTGCCAAATCACCATACGCACACTGGTCCCGCCCTTCGAAAAAATCTTCCTACTCCAAAGGAAGCCCCTTCTGACGTGATTGCCGCCCTCAATCCCGTAGGGTTTCTACCCAAGGAAATAAAGGCAAATCAATCAGAACCCACCATTCCTGCACACTCAAACTCGAAATGGCAAACACCCCCCTTCGTTGCCAAACCGTTCGCCGCCCGCAGGATGGCTATCGCCCCCAATGAGACTGCGAAAAAGGGTACAACACAAGCGTTGGTTCGACGCCACGCGTCAATATGCACAGCAATTTATGGAAACGGCAGCCCCCTCGCATTTGCACATTGCACCCCCCCATACAATAAATCTCGAGCGCACCCATCTCGGGTCCGAGTCAGTCGCCATTCCCGTGCGACCTGTCCTAAGCGCATTCACTCCTCCGACGGCAACTCAAGCGAACCCCATCGCTTGACGAACCGCTTACACCCCACACAAACGATGACAAAATTATCATCTCTCACAACTGACATCTCTTTTGCAGATCCGGCGCTAGCGACCATCCCAGCAGTTGCCCCCAAGACGGCTCCGCACGTCCGCAGCGAGCATCACCCGCGAAGAGGACCTCAGCGCACTCCCCAGCGCTCCGTCATCGCTGATCGGCGACAACTCCCCAGCCGTCAGCCCATCCTACAGCCAGGCAGCCGCGCATCACCGCCAAACCATCACTAGCCAGCCGTCCGCCGCAACCCTGGGCGGGACCCCGGCACCCCATATAATTGCAATCTGCAATGGTGGCCGCGATGTCCAGATGTACTGTGCTGTCTTCAGTGATCCGTCGATCCCATCTCCAATCCCAATCTTTCCTTCTCCTTTTGTACTCATGTTCCCCCTATTTTCTTCTTCCCGGCTTCGGCCATTCGTATCGTTTAATGTTTATTGTATTCTCTGTTACTTGTCATTCGTACTCCGACGAATAAACATTCAAAACCCGAACCACACCGTGCTTATTATTTCTACCGCTCCGCGTGAAACGATTCACGTTGAGTTTTGGGTCGTACAACGTTTTCAGGTGCGGCTGCAATGAATTAAGACTTCAAGCAGATATCGCTCACATCTTACAGTCTTTGCTTAACCCTTTCGACCTCAAAGTTGCCGAGAGCAACTTCACCTATTTGTCATCTTAGAGCCAAAGCTACGATTGATTCATGGGTTTAATTTAAGTAGCACCAACAAATTAATATTTTTAGAAGTGAATTCAAAGCAAATTACACAAATTTTACTGTAATCCCCAAAATAATTTCCAATAATTTGCAGCGATATCAGGGAAAGTTTGTGTTCTAATTGAAGTCTATGAATTGGGCGCGTTTGATCAAAACCCTGTTTCTTTAATAATGGTTAAATAAAATTAAAAAGTGATAATTTTGTATTTTTCCATAAATATTAGGTAATTTTTCTGTGATTAAAAAATAATGATACAAAATTTATTTGACCCGTTTTAAGCTAAAGTTGTTCAAAAGTAAACTAGCGCTAGAACTCTAACAAAGAGGCGTGGCGACTTCAAGTGTCGTGTGCACACTTCTTAGCCAAGTTCTTCGTGATTTAAATACCAAAAAGTAATATCGAGACACCGGGTACAGGGTACAGGCACAGGTTGTGTGCGAAGCAGAGGCGCCTGGAGACAGGCCAAATGCTGCTATGATCAGTGAGGTGAGTTAGTGAAGATGGTAACGACGCTCGAAGTTGTTCTGGAACTACCTCAGTATCCAGTCAGTACGCGGTCCTCTCTTAGCTTTGCAATAGGTTCAATATCGGTTAGAACTAGAAGCCCTCTAACTTGCAGTCGATCGCTCTAATGAAACAATTTCAATTGTTCTAAATAGTCGACTTTTCTATAACCTCACCTATACATACATATATGTATGTATGTAGTTCTATATGTGTAGATTATTTGTGTATAATTTGATCGCTGCACTACTTATCCCAACGACTTTTACGTGCTTCGTCCAATGCGTCTGATGATTTATGACTGCAGCAACTGATGGAAATTGTGACAAGCATTTCCGTTGACACGCTTTAATATAGATAACAATTTCTGTGTCATTACTGCGTTGCGCGAGCGCTGCATGTGCCAGCGCACCGACACACGCGCACACTCACTCACTCACACACTCGTCCGTGCACAGCTCCGGTTACCAGACGAGTAAGTGAATTCCTAACGGCGTTCCCCCCGGCCGGCCGGCACCAGAAATTGAGCCGCACGTAGCGCAAGTGTGAAAACAACGCAGCCACAGTGTGTCAGCATTTATTCGCATCACTTTGGCGCAACATGTTGTAATTGCCGTTGAAGACATTGTCCAACGCAATGTCGACATTTACAACCATCATCAGCTGGCGACAGACATGCCAGCAGCCACAGCCCACAGCCCGCAGCCCGTACCCCTCCGCTGCTGCGCCGACGGAGCCCTGCGTCAGCCAGCGACAATAAATAAACACCAAAAAATGAACTAACGCAACAGCGTCACACACGCTCGCACCGCTTCTGCACTTTGCTGCGCTTCACGCGTGTCACGAGGACGAAATGCTGCGCTAGTCGTGCAGCATTTTAGTGCGTCCGGCAGCCGGCCGGCCGCAGTGCAGTGCAGTGACAAAAAGTGTTGAAAATCCCAATAGACAACACACATGGCCAGCGCAGCGAGCGGCAACTCACGTGACAAACTATCTGAAAATCCGACGGCAAAATTGTGAAATTGTGGCAACCATGGCTCAAGTCATGTCGGCAGCGCTGTGTGTTAGGTGGCCGCGTCGGGTGGGGCCGGGCAGCAGCCACAGCCAAATTGGTGGATAGCTTGAAAAACTGTTTTTGCACAGCCGTCAAAATGCATTCGGCGTGACAGACCGCAAAATGCATCATCACAAACATGACCGGCGAGCGTTTGTGCTGATGTGTACATTGCGTTATTTACGGCCATCGTCGATCGTTGTTTTCTTGCTCGCTTTTCGTTTCGCTGTCTGTGTTGTTGTTGTTGTTGTTTTGATGTAGTTGGTGAGTAATGTTTGATTTTTGATTTTCATATCGGGTTCAGTCTTCAAAATTAACAAAAAAAGGTTTAGAAAATTTTTTATTATTGTTGCTATTGCAACAGATGAGTGACACAGATGCTTTCTGGGAATTCAGATGAACGATGAAATCTTCGTTAGTCTGTTTGAATATGCCTTCTGAAGGAGATTTAGAGTGCTTCAAACATGGTGACATCGCTTTATTCCAACGGGTAATCATACAATCAGGCAGACCAGTAGCCCAGCAGACCAAAGTGGAACTGATTACCACTCCACACTTAACATCGAATCCATCATGCCTCATCTTAGATTATATAATGATTTTGAAAAATTTGCCACGCTAACAACCACTTCTTATCCACAGTGCACACACCCTTGCCCACATTAACCTTTGCATCGCACTCCAAACGTTGCATGATTTGAGTGCCAAGGACAATTTTGGAGAACACCAGAACCAGGCAGCCTGGTCCATGTGCCGCATGCAGCGTGTTTGCGTGTTGATGATGTTGTGATGTCAGCTGTCAGTGCCAAAAGTGTGTTGATGCCCGTCTGCCGCCACCGCCGCAAACACATCTCACCGAAAATCCTTGCAACAACACACCAAAAGCGTCAACCGCTTCACATTCGCCCAAAAACTATTGTCAGCAATGAGCGAGTCTGTGGCTGCGTCTGTGTTGGTTAGCGGCACAACATAAATGACATCACAACAGCAGCAGCAGCGGCAACAGTTGCCCGAAACTAGCAACAAAGCTAACAAATTGCGAAAACAAGCTCACTTACGAATTACCCACGTGAATTATGAGTTGCGAATGAAATGCAACAACAAGAGCGTGTCGTATCCTTGGCACAGCTGATGGACGGACGAGAAGCGACGCAACAGCCGAGGCGTTGAGAGCGCCGGCAATGCAGCTGACGGCTAGAAGGCCTCAAAATAATTTACCCCTTAACGGCCACAAGCAAATTAAATGCTAAACGAAGGCATTAACAATGCAGGACATGCAGGATATGCGCTACGTGGCGGCACGCAGCCTGCGCAAACGGACGGGCGCCGACACTCAACGGCAAACAACACACGATTCGCACACGTTGACAGCCAACGCACAGCTGACAGGCCGTCGCTGACGCGGTTGGGTCGGCCGGTGCCGGCATTTGGGCAACCAACCGTGCACAGGGCGCAGCGCCTAGATGTATGCAATTTACGGCACGCATGCAAGTGAATTTGCGGCATCAGACGCCTGTTGATGCTGGTGTGCTGACAGCAATGGTGTGCGGTGCTTTCGCTTTCGCTGCGTCGGTTCTCGGTCGCAGTTAACGTTTATGTGGCAATTTATGCACTTCAAAAGTACGCGCAGCAATGTCGGGTTTTAGCAGACATTTGGCCGTTGGAAATGAAGGGAATTAGCTTTGTTTACAATTGTTTGCTTTAATCGCTAATAAGTTGCTTAAGATCTGAGGTGGCGAAACAAGAGTTATTTACGGAGGGCAAATCGCTGAATACAAGGATGAGATGAATACAATGAAAAGAACCTATGGCGTATGGCGATTTGGAAGATTTATAGTCTAATTTGAGTCCTGAAAAGGTGATTCAATGCGCTAATCACTGAATTGTGGCGGCCAGCAAAGTCCCTTGGTTCTTATTAAATCTACCACTGGTGAGTATAACGGGAGAAGAGCTACTGAATAAAAACTATTATGGCTATTATTACTGCTGCGACCGCGCTTAAATGTATTTGGAGTAAATCCGAGAGCCCAAATGGTGTTAGTCCTGTGTACTTTACGACTTTATGTATGCAATATAGTAACTCTACTTGTATATATTTTACCTATAACTATTTAAACTTCACTCAACTGTGGCAGCTTTAAAAATCCCGCAATTGCATTGAACACACAAAAATTTGCTACTGATGCGCCTCCTTTCCGAAGGCGTCTTTGCAGCACCGACATGACGGCTACTCAACTCATGTGTAAAGCATGAAGCTAATGAAATGCAAAAATTTTGTTAGCCGAAAAATCGAGAATCCCACACACACACACACACACATTTTCTCCTCGCCGGAGCTAAAGTCGATTTCGTTAGTTGGAAATATTCATCTGTTTTAGACATAATTAACAGACAAACATAGCAATAGTTACAGTTACAGCTGCAGCAACAAGTACGCAGTAAACATCGAAAAGCAGATAGCAAAAATATTGGCCGAAATGCGTCCAGAACATTTTGAAGCTAAGCGCCATCGATGGGACACGAAGCAGGAAGCCACAATCTGCACGCACGCAGCAGATGCGGCAGCGGGGAGCGGAGCGTAATGGGGGCAGCTCAATTCAATTAGACGCTTTCAAAGCAGATCAAAGGCTTTATCAGCCACCATCAGCTGTGGTGATGGCAGTGGTGCTGTCGATGCTGTTGCGGCTGCCATGGCTGGTGATTGTTATGGCGCTGGTTGTGGTGTTGGTGCTGGTGTCGGAGTCGGTAACGGCGAGTAAAACGGTTTGAAAATGCAGGAAGCACTCATGCAACATTAAAGTGAAGCATTGAAGCAGCAATCAGAAATCATCAAACTTGTATCCAGCAACCCAAAACGGCAGCAGATTCATCATCATTAGCAACAATAACAACAACAGCAAGCACAGCCACAGCAGCATTTGCTGCAATTGTTACTATAACTGATTTCTTTGCCAATTGGTAAGCAAAATTGTGGCATTGTTGCTGTTGCAGAGCGTGAATCGGTGAGGCGGGGCTGCGGTGAGGCCGGTCTGTGTACTGCTGTCACTTTTATGCCGAGGAGCCGTTTGCGCTTCATTTATCCTTTTGCCAATTCATTTCGTGCGAGTGAGTTGAAGCGCTGCCCAACAGTCGCAATCACCGGCAACAGTTTAATTCAGCGCTGTTGCTGGCAGTTACACATTTTGCCTAAAACCCAAAGCAGTTGTGGCCTTTACGAGAAGAAGAAAATGGTCGCAATGCAATCATGTTTGCAAGCTTAACAAATAAGATGTCCCTAAATATGAAATAAATTTAGGAACAATTTTTTTGATTTTCTGAACTTTCGTATTAAAATACTTAGGTACTTCACAAGAAAGTTTTCTAGGATTTAAAGAAAACTTTATGACAAAACTAATTTTATAAATACATTTAGTAAAATTATCTCTTTGATAATTTCCAAATACTTAAATGCGTATATATAAATCGTTTATCCTGATTATATCAGGTGTACAACTTTGCTTCCGCCGTTTTTTTCCAAAATTAAAAGCTTTATTGCGAAAAAGTGCTTACAGATGTATTATTCAAAGTATTGTCCGTCGCTAGCGACAACTTTCTCCCATCTTTCCGGCAATTTTCGGATCCCGGCTCGAAAAAAGGAGTTCTCTTTTGACGCTATCCATGAAGCAATCCATTTTTCCAATTCTTCGAAGGATTGAAAATGTTGATCTGCCAGGCCGTGTGCCATCGAACGGAATAGGTGGAAGTCAGAAGGGGCGACATCTGGGGAATACGGCGGGTGGGGCAAGACTTCCCATTTCAGCGTTTCCAGGTACTTTTTGACCACTTTTGCGACGTGAGGCCGAGCATTGTCGTTTTGGAGGATGACTTTGTCATGTCGCTCTTGATATTGTGGCCGCTTTTCTTTTAGCGCGCGACTAAGGCGCATCAGTTGCGTTCGGTAGCGATCTCCTGTGATGGTTTCACCCGGTTTTAAGAGCTCGTAGTAAATCACACCGAGCTGATCCCACCAAATACAAATCATAACCTTGGCGCCGTGAATATTCGGTTTTGCCGTCGACGAAGAAGCATGCCCGGGCTTTCCCCATGATTTTCTGCGTTTAGGATTATCGTATCGAACCCACTTTTCATCACCGGTTACGATTCGATGTAAAAACCCCTTACGATTTTGTCTTTGAAGCAGTTGCTCACATACAAATAGACGGCGCTCGATGTCCCTCGGTTTCAACTCGTACGGCACCCAGTTTCCTTCTTTCTGAATCATGCCCAGGGCCTTGAGACGTTTTGAAATGGCTTGCTGACTCACTCCCAACGATTCGGCAAGCTCTTCTTGGGTTTGGCACGAATCTTCATCAAGCAATGCTTCTAGTTGTTCATCTTTGAAGGTTTTTTCTCTTCCACCACCATGTTTGTCTTCGACATCGAAATCACCATTTTTAAAACGTTGAAACCACTCCCGACACGTTCTTTCACTCAGAGCAGCATCACCGTAAGTTTCTGAGAGCATTCGATGCGCTTCAGCTGCATTTTTTTGCGAATTGTAACAGAAAAGTAAAACTTCCCGCAAATGGCGAGAATTGGGCACATAAACGGACATTTTCGAGCGTGAATAATACGAAAACAAGAACAACTGTCACTGAAACGGCGATGACAATTCGTTAGGCACTGTCCACACTCACTTTAAAGGCATTACCATCTATGTATTTCAACCAGCCTCAGCCGGTACAGCCACCTATCGGAAAACGGCGGAAGCAAAGTTGTACACCTGATAATTTTTTTAAAACAATTAATAACACAGCACAACAAAAAAACACTTTTTTCTGTTGCATGGAGTTTTTCTACTGTTTCTTACTAATTTGGGTGCGCTGATTTCGAATCTATCCTCAGATTCTTTTTAGCAGCTCTAGTTAGTGAGATATAGGTACAGTTTTTCCTCTATTTTTTCCATATTTTTCATAATAATTTTAAACCAAAAAACCGATTGACATGATTTTCACCTTATCGCATTAACAACACCGCACGGCTTCTTTTCCGATGCAACTTATTTTTATAAGTTTTAGAATGCCGCGTTAATTGGACCTCAAAGTCGGAAAAAATGGAATTTAAAGGCGTTTTTTCTGATGGTCAAAAACATACACATTTTTTGTAAATCAATTAACGAGTTAGGGTAGAAACATGGTGAGCAGGTCGAGGTGACTAACAAGCTGACTAGCAAGCTGACTAGTAAGCTGACTATCAGGTTCTGCTCGAGGTCATGTGCACATAACGGAGTAGGTTATTATTTGTTAGTCAAGAAATTTTGTAAAGGCATCAAGCTATATAAAACTTTAAAAATGAATCAAGATAGTTTTGAAAGCGAAAACGAAAGCGCAGTTACTAGTTGGTGGCTATTGGCAAACATTAGAAGAAGACAATATTCAGTACATCCACGAAAATACAGACCGACTTAAATATGGCGAGTTCCATCATTTATATAAAGAAATAAAAGAGCACCCGGACAAATTTTACGAATACCTGAGGATGACTCTCGATACATTCAAATATATTTTGGACATCATTACCCCAAAGTTAGAAAGCATGAAGACCTTCCAGTATTTGTCCATCAAGAACCTATTCTGATGGTTCTTATTTTTGGCATCCCAAATAGGGACCCTATCATGAACGGCAACTATCATTTTTTTCTTTTTTATTTGCGCACATTTTCTTCACACATACAATGCTTGAGTTCAAAAACTGATCATTGTTTGAGAAATTTAGCTGACTACCTGACTGACAAAAACAAACATGTAGAAAGTCAGCAAAACTTTCTAGTTAGCTGATTAGTTAGCTGAGTAGCTAGCTGAGCATGATGTGCGCTCTCGTATTGTTTCCTATGTTTGTTTCGTCAGTCAGCTTGCTAGTCAGCTTGTTAGTCACCTCGACCTGCTCACCATGTTTCTACTCTTAGGTGTATAATGAAAGCCGGCACATCAAGCAATACAACACAGCCAAGTTCTTTGGCGGAATACACATTCGCATCGAAATAATAGCAAAAATGTGCCATAGCCATTTTCATCACTTCTCATGCTTATTCCTCAAAAAATTAGGGACCTCAAAATATGCTCTTTTATATGTTCCATTTATAGTCTGAAATACAGCAAAAAACAAAAATACTCGTATTTTGAATTGCTTGAAACAAAAAAATTTAGAACTTTGCATATTTTGAGGCTCCTAATTTTTTCAGGAATAATCATGAGAAGTGATGAAAATGGCTATGGTACATTTTTGATATTATTTCGATGCGAATGTGTATTCCGCCAAATAATTTGGTTGTGTTGTATTGCTTGATGTTTCTTCTTAAGATATTCATATACTTCGTAACTTGATTTATGAAACATCTGTACAATTTTCGCCATCAGAAAAAACGCCTTGAAATTCAAAATTTTCCTACTTTGAAACCTTATTACAACGCCAATTTAGAACACTTAAAATTGATTAATGTCAGAAAAGATGACTAGAGCTGTTACATAAAAACGGAGTATGGTTTTGAAAACAGCGTGGAAAAACGATTCAGAATCATGTAAAAAACTCCATGCAACAGACATGCTGTTGTGCAGTGTAATATATGTATGTATTCCCAAAACATATTGCTTGACTTTTTCTCGAACGTTAGTTTTGTACACATTTCTCATTTTCTCATTTCAGGTCTTCACACGCCAAGAACGATGGAGAGGAGCATTTGCAGAGTCCTTTCTTGAAAGTAAATTGTTAGTGACTCATCGCTCGGAAATCCTCTGTTCAAGTCTCAGCTCCATAATATTCCCCAAAACATTGCTTGTATCATTTCTTACACTCCTGAACAAATCTCTTGTGCCTTTCCCAAATAAAATAAAAGAGTTTTCCTCAAACTAACCAAAGGTTGTTGTTTATGGGCCACAAAAATAAAGCGAAACCACCTTTAATGGATTTTCGCAATCGAATGCCGAATGAGACAAGTCCAACGCGACGCGCAATTCGCCAAGCGAAGCGCTTACAAGCGAACGTCAGCGCGTTGATGACAAAACCATCAATCAACGCACCGCGAAATTATAAATAACTTCAATCGCGGAGTGCTGAAGTGGCTGTTTTTACATGCGGTCCGCAAGAAATTGCCCACTTAGCCCCGGGACCAAGCCCACAACGGGCAGCGCTGGGCCGCTCGTGAAATATGGCGAATCATAATCGAAATGCCGACCGAAAATATCACTTACACTGACATGCGGCTGTTATCGCGCGCATAACGGCATCGCGACCGCCGACTTTCGGTGCGAGTGGCGAAAGTCTTGGCAGCGCCCTGCGCCACTGCGAAGGCGCACCGGCCAATTTGACAGTTGCGGGCGATTTGTCACTGGTGTGGTGGCATTTTATTAATGAACCGCACCAGTTGCATATGGCGACGCACTCGTCCATCAGTGCTGCGGCGAGCACTTCATCCGCGGCCAGCTTCCTCAGCTGCAGCTGCATTGTGCGTCACGCGTGCAGCCGCCGCCGTGGAGGGGCAGGGAGCCGGGAAACTGCATCATATTCGGCACGGGATGCAGCCAGTCGCGCGCGCCTTGATGAATTGCTGAAATGATTGAACTGGCAGCACCAGCTCGAAATTGTTTAAAGACGCTGCACCAGAAGGACAGCGCAGCGACACTCGTCGCTGGCGTTGTGGCCACGGAGCAAGGGTGCCGCGTAAGTGTGCGTTGCCTAGACGCCGGACATGGCAATGATGAATCATGGCGTTCACAGCGTTGCAGTTCATCAACACGAGTACGACGAGGTGGAGCAGCAGGTCAGCGCAACCCAAGAGTGGCGCTGGTCAGTATTCGGTGAATCCATTAAGTGGTGTTGTGGAAATAGAAAATAGAAATAAAGGCGGGCAGTGGCGGATTCATGTGGTGGGGGGGGGGGGGGTTGGGGGTTGAAACCCCCCGAAATATTAGGATCTACTTTAAAACTGCATACAAGTTAAAAGGCATTTATAAATATTAAAGAATATAAATATTACTTTTTGAAACCCCCCCGAAATATTTTTCTGAATCCGCCCCTGAAGGCGGGGGAGGAATGGTGGGCCCCGTACGACACTTTCGACTTACATGGGACTACCAGATTTGCCCACAATAATGTAAGGATTCTTGTTTCATGTTCCTTTCAAAGAGTCAAGAATTTGTAACTATTCACCATCGACAGTGAATTTTGAACAAAAATCATTGAACATTGAACAATCAATCAAAATTATTCCGCAACTCCACAGGCATAACCAAAAAACAACAAACTAGTTTAACAAACAAAACAACAAAAACCGATTTCTCCGATCAAACGTCGGTGAATGCGATTCCATTGCTCTCAAGTGCAATTTCCACGAATATCCGCTCCAGCTATGATCCACCGATCGGTGCTCTATTAACGCAAGAATAACAATACAACAACAACAATAACAACAACAACAACAACCGTCAGCAACCATTCCCACCTGGCGTCCGATTGTCAATGTTTACGCAGTCGAGGATGATGCGGTTTGTTGGTGCAACCATCGCGAAGCAATCAAAACGCTGATTGAATACGTTTTTTTCTGTCCGCCGTCCGGGCATCCAGAAAATAAAACGCGATTCCGTTGGATCACGTTGTTGATGTTAATAATGACATTGACGATATCGAGACCATTGAGTGACTTGAGCGATTTCGAGTGCGCGCAACGAACGCGCCTTGCATCGTTTCGCCGGCAGCGCTCGCGTTCGGGCTTTGTTGCCGCGCTGCAATTCCGAGGAATCACATCAGTGCACATTGCACGCTGTCGTTGCCGATGATAGTGATGATGTTGTCGATGCCGACCGACACTGATGCTGATGTTGATTTTGACATTATCGAGAGACACTCCAAATTGGATTCCCGTGTAGTGGGAACGCACACGCGCAGCCCAGACACATTCGCACCAAGTCTTCTAGGCGCTCAATAAATGTCACTGGCCGTTGTTGTGGTTGCTGCTTTCTGTTTGTATCATTGATTTTGATCTCAGCCACAGTTAGCAGTAATTCGACTCAAGGCTCAGGCGTAGAGTGCTGACAGCTGATTGACAAACTGACCACGGCAAACGGATTGCCAGGAACCCAACGAAATGATACGAAAATATTAGTCAACTCAACTGTTCGGTGACTTTCACTCAGATTCAAGTAATGAATGGGAATGGAAAGCTACTGATACAGAATTATTCAGATGCAACCTCTCACATCACCCACTGATAGATACAGATTCTTGCTATATAAGAAATTTTAGGGGGTGTTCCTACATAAATCGTGCAGAAAACTGTGAAGATGAAGATTGTAGAAAAGAACATTTTGAAAAGGCAGATTTGGATAGGGACGGCCATGAAGAGAAATACTGGATGGAAGGTGGGGGAAAAAGAAAACAGTGTAATACTGTGAAACCACACTTAAAAGCAACACTGAGTAAAAGAAAACTGTTAGAAGGGCGCTGTGTAGAAGAAGTCTGTGAAAGGAACCACTTTGAAAATTAAGGATTTCCAAAGATTTCAATATTCCTAATATGAATGCTGCTATATCGCAACAGGTCCAATAAGTTCAAAGCAAATTTCCAACTGTCAAACATCGACCGTATGTCTACATCTACTTCAGGTTGTGGTTCTTTCGCTGCGAGACGCAACTCTTTCGAATTGTGTTCATTTCTCTACCACAACTGCTTCAAAGCGATTGCACTGCCGTGTTTACATACTTTCATATTGATTTGTTTATTCATTGAATTGAAATTTTCAAAGTCACAACTGCTCAAAGTCTTTGGAGTGCGCTGATCGAATGATCTGTCATATTCGTCGGCCGACAAACCGAAAAAGACGTGTGGAAGCAGAAGAAGACGAAGACGCAGAGGGAAATCATTTCGAAACGCAAACAAACTCAACGAGACATTTGAAGTTTTGATTGATTGAAGAAATGATTTTTGATTTTTGCGTGTTTGATTGTCGGCGCTATATCCGCCGACTCGACGTCGGCCGGGCACAGTGTGTGAGAGTGCGTTGCGGTCGGCACAGTCGTGATGCGCGTGTAATTCTTTAACAATTTCGATTTTACCCAAATAATGAATGACTTTTCACTTTGGCCAAGTCGCAGCGAAGCGCTGTCGGGTTATTTGGATATTAGATTTGATTGACACTTTTTTGGCATTGAGTGAGTGAGTGAGTGATTCGGACTTTCGGACATGCCACACGAGGCGACCGGCAGTCTTTCGCCCTGAACTCATGACATTCTCCAACTGCTATTGAAACGTTTGTATGTAAGTATGTACATGTGCGTGCGTGCGTGCGTGTGTTGTTGTTGTGGTCGGGATTACGGTGACACTTTGCTTAATTTTGTCCGCGTCGCGCATGCATGCGGCATGATTTGCGCAAACAGCGCAACATGCGTTGCGGTGCGTTTTCGTTTACTGGTGCATGTTCACTGTCGCGGCCATCAGCAATTCGTCGATAAAAATCCGCCTGGCATCTGCACTTCCCTAGAACTCGGCCTGGCCCTGTCCGTGCCGCCGCGCGCCGCTCGGTTCAAACAATTTCGATACGCTCCGTACGCGCAGCAGCGAACGTCTCATTTTTAAAGATACTGTCCACGATTCGACGGTATTCACGCAAATATTCAGCGCAAATATTTCGTCTCCTCTCGGCGACGGCGTTGTTGGCGCGCTCGTTATTTGGCTCGTTGTTTGGCTGGTTAGTTGGTTGGTTGGCTGGTCGGTTGGCTGGCTCGCCGGCTGAATGTTGATGTCTGGCGCTATATCTCCAGCATCTAAAGCCATAAATAACTGAAGACAGTAGAGCGTTTAAGTTGGGTGTTTGACATGTTAACAGAGGCGAAACATTCTTCACCGCGCACAAAAAAGGCAGACGTGAAAAAGGGTACACGACGTCGTAACATTTACTATAAGTATGCGGACCCGACAAATCTTACATTATGTGCTGTGAAGTGCCTTAAATTTGCTCGGCCATATTAAGCGATTACTAACGTAAGAAATTTCAATCGATTTCGAACTGGATTTGTGTTACCATCTCGCATAGTTAGAATTTACTTTAGGGAATCTCTGAACAGGCAACAATAGCCGTCAATGTTGTATTAAAAAACCGATAATCAAAAAATGGTTAGTAAGTTTCGGATCTGATCAATTCCAATTGAACTCAAAACCCTTAATGTGCTTAACAGCGGTGCTGACCAACGTCTTTTAGGTCAAACAGAAACTGTGGAATTTTCAAACGACCTGATAAGTGCTCTCAATAAATTGACCTGGCTTGGATGGATTGGTTCGGTCTTTGCCAAAAGATTTGATACTGCGGATTTCAATACAATAATAGTTGCAACTTTCTTTGTGTTAGTTGAGTCGAATTCGAGACTCCAGCTCCGTTCCAACCAACTAATCACTCAATAATAGAGATCCTCTTGACGTTCTCAAAAATCTATAAGTAATCCAAGCATCATAAAATTTTAGAAAACAAATATTGCCTTTCTCTCAGTGCAGCATTTACATTGCAACAAATAAACTATGTCTATGAGAAACCCAGCAAGATTTCTCCATAGAGCGCATTTGCCTCGATACGGAGCGGCTCACGTCCCAGCCCCAGTGGCGTAAATTGACTGCGCTGTCAAAATTTGCCCGCGAAGATTGCGTGTGAGTTGCGACCGTCTATCAGTCAACAAAAATCTACTGGCATCGACACGACGTTGCATGCGGTGTGCGGCTGGGAAACCCAAGCGAGATTTTAATTACATCTGCGTTTCGCTTGCAATTATTTACATTAACACGACCACAATTCACCGACGCTGCACATGCATCATCGTGTAGATGTCGAAGATGCGCCGCGCCGCGTCGGGCTGCGCTGCATACGGATTACAAGGATGCTGCGCTCGTTTTCCCCGCTGCACCGACCACTCGATCGCAATCAACTCGGCATTCCGCACACCTTCGGCGGCAGCCGTTGCAAGCGTTCGATGTGCAACGTGCAAGAATCGAATTGCATCGGTGATTGCCATAAATACGCGTTGCATACGCGCCGAGCATTCGACGCAGTTGGCGATCGCTGGCGCAGCCGTTGGCTGACTGGCTGCACGGCTGGACGGCTGCCTGGCATGCATGTATGTATGTATGTGCGTACATTAATTTATTGAAATCATGTTGCTGAGTCGATATTGATACAAATCCATTTTCGATCGCAACGTGCAGATAGGCAACAATGCAGTGCGCGCTGCCGCCCTGGCCGTCGTCGCGATCAGTTTTGCGTCGATGCGCATTTGCCGCATGTGGGCTTGATGGACGCGCACTTGCATAACGCGCATCGTTGGCGCGCACGGCAGCAGCAGTTACGTGCCGCATCGTCGCAAGCTCACGCTGCGCTCACTCAATCGCCGGCCATCGAGTCGGCGTGGCAGCCGCCGCCATCATTGCCACTGCTGCCGCCGCCTAGGCAACACCATTCGCCAGCCGCGGACGCGTTCTACACAGTGTTGATTGCTACCATTTAGGCAACTACCGGCCGCAATTACCGACCGGCAGATCGATCGTATGTGACGCGAACCGCACAGCAAGCGATCGGTGATCGTTGTTAGTTGCTAGTATGCATTTATGTATGAATGCAGTGGCGCACACACGATTTCTTGGTGGGGGTTTCGTACGCAACTTTTAAGCCCAACACCAGTCGAAACCAAATTTGCTACTCAAAACATTGGCAAGAACAGATATTTGTGAGGGGTTTGAAACTCCAAAACCCCCCTTGCGTGCAACACAATATGTATGCAGCAGTGCTGTATGCAGATGTGAGCATGGAGTCACACGTGCGGTGGCTGCTGTGTGTTTATTAGGATTTTCGCATTCTATTGCCACCAGATTTGGTTTGCAAATTCAAATTCTATTTGATTCAGGCGATTAGCGACTTGATTTACTGCTGAAAAATTACTTGAGACAAATATTTATTTTTTGTTCAATAATGGGGTCGTTGTCGCTATAGAACCTCTTGGGTCGTCAATTGAACCCCTGCCTGATTCTATTTCTAACTAAGGTCGTAGGATCGCATACACATACATTTATTGAGCGCCTTCCTTCCTCCGAAATCGTTTCGTGAAGCTAATGTCCTCGTTTGGTAAATAGCAAAATTAATTCAAAATTTGCCGCATACAAGGATTTCTTTCATGCAGCACACGTACAAAATTCGGGCAACGAATATGCACACACGTCCTTGTCGCATTCGGCGCTGGGGCGAGTGTGAACAGTTGGGCTCATTATTGTCAGCAGTCATCAATGTCAACGGTCACACGACGCTCAAGTTGTGGCACTTTTGTTGCAAATTTCACTTCGCCGAACTTTGGCGTTGTCTGCGCTTCGCTGCTGGCGAAACTTTTCTGCATGTTTTACTTTCGCTCAGCAGCCGACACAGCCGAACTTCAATATTTCATTTTGATGGACGTCGCTTAGAAGACGCGTCCGACGACATCCTGCGCCCGCCGTCGCCACAGCTGGCGCGTTGCATGGCGCAGGGACGAGGCGCTGGCATGTCGCCGGGTCGAGGCTGAAATTGTTTGTCTTCATTTAATGATGGCAACATTTTTCTTAATCGGCTCCGTCATGTCTCAATAATGACAGCAATTAATTATCGAATTTTCTTGTATCTTTGTGTCAATGTGGCGCATGTTTGTGTGTGCCGGTGCGCCGAAAAAAGTCGCTGCCGACGTGGCGAAGCGCAGAAAAATGAGACGAAATTGCGCGCATTCAATGTAAATACAAAATGTTGCAAAATGCAGGTTTTTGCTTGACGCGCCAGCGACGGGTCCGCTTTCTGGGTAACAACGTGTGGCATGTTGCAGCGGCGAACAACCATCACCGATCGGCGATCCGTGTCCTTGTCGGCATCACAGCGCAAAAACCGAAGCGCGTTGACGTCTGCGCTTGTGTTGTTAACTCGAACAAGCCGAACATGTCAGCAACACACACACACACACGCAGCCACTGCAACAGCAACAAGATCACAACGCCAGCATAGACAGCGAAAGAGACGGACATGGTTGCATTCGATAGATCGCTCGTTTCATCGCGCCAACAGCGCGGCTTGGGATCCATCCATCGGCCGATCGATCGATCGCGCCACCGATGAATCGATTATTTCGCAACGGTCCCACTGATGCACATCAGTTACAACAACAGGCGCACAGCAACAAGCGCATCGGTGCAGCCGGCGAAAACAGCGGGAGCGGCAGCCAACTTCACGCTTGCGCATCGTCTCGCCGCATTTCGCAGGAGCAGATACGCACTGCCGATTACGATCTCATTAAAGCGAATTATTTGTGTAACTGCTGCCTTTTCCCCCGTCGCTGGGCCGACTGTAAAGCCCGCCAGATATTATCTGCCGCTTGGCTCGAGCCTTTCGCGATCGGCGCAAACAATGCGCGTCATTAACATTATTTATGATTTTTCTTATTTCAATATTTTAATAGTTTAGCGCATAGCGAAATTCCAGAATAAGTCGTATTGCAGTGCCAACTGGTCGTCAGTATTCGTGAAGTAATGCGCAGATCGGCGAAAGTTGTGGCGATGCTGTGTAACAGAAACAAGGCGCTACGGGCGATATGACAAAGCAATTAAATAACCACAACAGAAACTATTGAATTTTGTGTCTTTGGCCAATGGATCTAAGCTTTCTCTGACCTTTCTCCGACCACATTATTCGGACAACTCTGTTTAAGGCGACTAATCTGTCTAATTTATCAAACAGAGTTTTTTTAGAGTGAAAAAGTACACTCGGTAGTCACTTTCTGTCAACACAGTCGCGAAAATCGCCAAACTAAAACTATCACTAGAAATCTATTCCAGAATTTCAAAGGAGTAAGCAACAGAACGTGGCAAATATGGCAACTAAGTATATAGTAATATTTTGTTATTGTTGGGGGCTCGATTTGCAAAAATTGTAAAATTTGTAGTTTTCATGAACATTTTTGTATCCGAATGAAAAGCGAAAACGCCAAGTGGCTGGCAGCGGAAGCGCTCCAGCATTCAAGCAGCCACACGCACGCACAAGGCGCTGCCTCCGCTGCCGCCGTGGACGCGAATGGGAGCTGTCAAAATAAATTCAAAATCGAGCACAAGCAATGCATTAATCAGCTTCTAAACAAAAATAAAGTATAATTTTCGCATATCGCCCGATAAACCAGGCAACACGGCACGCATGGAAAATCTCAGCAATTGCGGCAATTGGCATTCACCAGCAGCACTCCGTCGCTCAACGTCGCCGCCCCGCCGGAACTGCCAATGCCGCCAGCCTCGGTCAGGCGCATCACCTCGCATATCTCTCAAATTCAATCAACGCTCTGGCAAATTAATATCCACCAGCAACAGCAACAACAGCAACCGCAGCAGCAGCCACCGACCGGCCGGCGCTGAAAAGCACACACACACACACAGTGGATTCGCATTGCGACGTGAATTATTAGGCACGCCACAGTTTATGAGCGCTCGAACAGTTTTATGGACGAGCTAAATACAAAATAAAACTTAACGCAATGTAAATAATAATTTTTTATGATTAAAAATGAAAACAATTTAAAGTAAAACTAAAAATGCAGCCGCACACACATTCGCGCCGACACAACAAACCGCAAAACATAAATTCTTTCAACGCGCTGGACGGGGGGCGAGAATGTTTTACTTACAAACACTCGCGCGCACAAACATACACACACACCGAAGTGTATAGCAGCTGAATAGACGGATGGACGGACGATGGGCAGACAGACAGCTGGGAAGAGAAAGCCCACATATCATGTCACTGACGTATCATTTGCACGCCGCACAATTTGTTTTATAAACATCATCAGTCAAATGAAGTCGACATTTATCTGCAGAAATACGCGCCTGAATATATGCACACACACACACACCAGTAACTACAGTGCGGATACCGCACATTGGGACAGTCTGCACTTTGAGCTATAATTTTGAATGATGTATTCATATAAGTTTCTTTGAACATGACATAAAACATAATCTTTTGAAATATTAACTTTCAACCTTCACATTTTAATGAACTATAATGTGTCATGGAATTCCAAAGCACTTTTTAATTTTTGCGAATACAGTGGACGCCCAGTATAACGAACTTTCCATTTAAGGAATTTTTGATTTAACGTACGGCCAAATTTTTTCCATTGATAGTTCTATATTACGAACGAAATTTGCTATTCGATATAACGAATATTTATGTTGTTTTTCACCCTTCGAATTGTTTTTATTCGAGCATTCACATTCTTTACAATAAGAATGAATGTTTGGTTTAGTCAGGTGAACGGTACCTCAATTGTTTTTGTTACGTTAAAACTTTCAAATTTACGTCAAGTTACCAACATTTTCAAATTCTGTTTATATGCATTGCTGATCATTTTCACAGGATTTGTTTTGCGTTCGGTCGGCTTTTTTTTTAAATTAAAATTTCAATAATCAATCAAGAGAAATTGCCATACAGAAAAGTTTACTGGCGGTAAAGAGGCAATCGACTTTTTCACTGTACACACATAGCCATATTTGTATTTTGAAAATGCTGGAATAAAACAAGTTATTTTTTTAAAACTGAATATGTGAGACTTATTTCTTTAAGAAGGATGGTTTAAAACAAAAAAAATTTCGATCGATTTAACGAACTTTTTTATTTAACAAATTGGGGGTACAACATAAGATTCGTTATAGTGGACGTCCACTGCACTTATATATCAGATAAATACAAGAAGAATATTATTTAAGTCCAAGAAGAAACTAATAGGAAAATATTAAATTGGCTGGTCTGTCCGTCAGTGAGAAATTTTAATGAAGGTCGATTGTGATAGTGTCGTTTCTGCTTCATTTTCTGATCCTCATACTGAAACATTTCAGCGAGTACCCCCACTATGACTCCTTCGATATACAGTGGGTAGAAGTCATGACTACAACAATTTGAAAATTCTGAAAAGTAAGGGTCGATGGATGTATTTAGACTTTAAAATAGCTTTTTTTATATATAACAGACGCTGTTGAAAGTGGAATATTTGGCGGGTAAAAAACTTGAATACTTCAAAGTGGCCGTAATACAGTCAAACGTGCTTAAGTAACTAACCTATTATTGCAAAATGTTTGAGATACTTAAGCGACATAGGTACTTAAAAGGGAAGGTTCTTAAGCTTATACTTCCCTCCCCCTCCGTAAGTTTAACTACATTCCATTCTCGCAACTAATCTCTTTCGCTTAGTCACCATCCCCATATTTCGCACCTTCAGTGTCGTTTGCGCAGTTTGCTGCGGGTTTGCTTGTGTGTGTGGTCGAGATTTGAATACCTTCTGTCAACACTCCACGCTGCTCCGCAACGTCTTCGCACAGCGCACGACCGCACTCGCCATCGCGCACCCTCGCAGGAGCACACAATTTGGCAATCTGTACGCAGCGCTTGCATTCCGCTTGGCATGTGGCATGCAACATATGGCTGCCAGTGCGCATAGTTGCGGGCGTGCAGTGTGCAGCGCGCACAATTATTTTCGAGGCGCGCAACAGGTCGCCCAGTCTGCCAGCCCAAAGCAGTTCACCACCCCCCGCAAACACAACGACACACGCACGCACGCATGGCACTCGACCGCAATGCACGCTGGCTGTGCGAGCTGCGCTCCTAACAACCTGTCGATGACTTTACAATCCGTCAAACGGTAGTTTACGCCTGGCGCAATAAAATCTGCTCCGCTCGCGAGTGCGCGTTCCTGCTGTGCTTGTTTTCGCTGCTGCACTCCGCAGTGCTGTTGTTGTTGTTGTTGTTGTTTTGTAATTTGAAAATCTCTCGGCATTATGGCCGTGTCGATGGACGCATGATAATGCAACAACAACAGCAATCACAGCACCATCAGCAACATAAATTTCACCAATAGAAATTGTTGCATTTCGAAATTAATTTGTCTGCAAACAAATAGTCCGACTTGCGGTGAGCGCACTTGAACGCGTCTCGCCACCACTGCGATCGGCCGCACGATCAGCTGCCATCGTTCATTAGCCGCCGCATGCACGCTGGCACTTCCTGGACTCGAAATTGTTTTCCAATTTGATGGGGCGGCCGTCCACTGCACTCCGCTTCACGCCACTGCACCCGCCAGCAACAGCGGCCAACACGGTTGGCGCTGGCAGCGCGTGCAGGCGTGTTGATTTTATTCGCCGTTCGCTCGTTCATGGCTTCGGCTTTAAATGTTTTGACTCCCTATCGCCACCGAATCGCCATAAATCAGTTGGTTGGTGTTGCCCGCGCTCCACTTCTTGTACTTTCGGGTTGATTGATTTACTGTGCATGTTACGCGCATGGGGCAACCGGCAACCAGCAGCGGCCAACGGCAGCCGACTGTCGGCAGCAGCACCGTGCAGCAGCCGACTTGACCGTGTGGCAAGCTTCATTTTTGGCTGACTGCGCCCGCTGTGAGCGGCGTTGAAATTTCGCAACAACTTTTGCATGTCGGCCGAATCGTCCTTGTTGGGTGAAACAATGAAAGCGAAAACGAGAGAACATCAGTGGTCAGCAGCGGGCAGTCATTGGTCGCTACGGACCGATCGCCGAATACTGGCAGCATTTCATAAAAATAAGTAAGCTTAACTTTTTTGACTGGATCAAAGCAGTAATGAAAGTCAGAGATTCTTGGAAGAAACTTATTCAGAATTTGAATGATTTTTTATTCTTAAGAAATGACTTTGAAAATTTCCCAATATTAATGAATCCGATGGATTTGTGAGCCGTTTGTTGCTTGAGTGTGTCAAAATATTCTCACTGAACTTTAAGAAAAAGCTTCGAATAGATTTGAATTTGAAACCCCAAAGTCTCAACGGGAATTTGAGCTCTTCAAAATTGTTTGACCCATTACCCATGAAATTCCACATTTATATACACAACGACCTGGTTATTATTATTATATCTGCCCTAAAAAATTGATCTAATCACAATTGCTGGCAATATTTTAATTACTTCGTATCGACACACAAATCTCACATTTTATGCCACGTGGCAACTGCTTTTCGTCGCCACTCGAACTGACAAAATATTGAATTTGTACAATGTGCACTTCAGCTGTTGAGCCGTTTTCGCTGCCAGCAAATACATTTGAAAATTGGTGCGAAGAGAATTCTCACATCAAAATAAACAAATCATCCATCAAGCAATCCGCGGGAATCGAACTGCGAAAATGTGTGTTGCGATTGGCAACACTATTCGAGCGGCGCCTATGGTGCGCGAAAATCGGCGTCCACTTCCCCCAACCCCCGAAACGCAGCACATGCGCGACTCCGAACAGCCATCAGCGCAATGCCACGAAATCTTGACAGTTTCTCTCCACTGGGGCAGCACCGAGCGAGTTACTCAGCAGCGGAATGGAAATTCATGTGCGGCACAGTACCGCAGCGCTTGCACGATTGCCACTTGGAGCGCATTGCTTCGCACTTTGCGTGGCCATCATCGATTCGGCCGAGTTGGACGTATGGACTGACAGCGTGACAGCCCGAAAGACGGCCACCAGACAGACACTTGACAGGAGCGGAGTCCGCTGAAAGTGATGCTGCTGCCAAGAGAAATATTGCAGAGTGAAATATTTGCAATTCTTGGCCATTATTGCTTTCGCTATGCTGAAACCGATGGCGAACAATGCCCACATCTCTATTACAACAGGCAACCACAGCCAACTCTGCCGCATCCCTTCGAGCCGATCCAAGCTGTTCCATAACTCTTTCTTCACTCATAGTCGTACATTCCGTGCTCTTTAAAATAGACGCTTTCAACAATAACAGCCTCAGCGCATCGCAGCAACAGCTGACAACCCAGCGAGTGGCGGATCACCGGTGCATCGACTCATCGACCCGCGCGTCGTCGGACGCGCTTCCGCCTTGTTTATTTTCGCTTATGAAGTGTTTGTGTTTGGGATATTGTTGCAATTACGAGTCCATATAGTCGCTAATGCATTGCAGATCGCAGCGTGCGTCCGTGTAAACATTTCATTATTGTTTTTAAAACAAACATTCATCTCGCAGCGCATCGCAACTCCATCACCAGCCGCCGACAAAATGTCTGAGTCGAAATGTGGCGGCAACAAATTTTCGGCATTTTGCAGGGTCCAGAGGGGAAGTGGCATTGCGCATTGCGGCAATTTTTCCAGCCAATCATGTTGTGCTGGAGCGCGGCCACTTTTTCAGGTTGACAGTTGTGACTGCCCTCCGGCCGGTAGTGGTTACCTGCATTGGCCTTAAATGGTCACACCACGTCCGAGCCGGTGGCCAATGCATGCGGCAAATGCAGCCAATGTGGACGCAAGAGGCGTGCTTTGAGGCCGGCGATCGGCCCCACACCGCTGCCAGTGACTCAGTGGCGTGTCGTCGACGCGTCGGCTATTGTTTCCGCTGAAGCGGTGACACAAAGGAATGCCAACATTTCATGGAGTTGTGTGAGTATTGGCGAAACGATACAATGGTGATCCTCACTTTAGCGACAGCCAAGCAACAACCAATTGAGTCAGAGGGACAGCGCTTTTTGCTCTGTCAGCGAAAACAGATCGACTCTCAACTGCAAGGCCAACAATATTTTGCCTGAAGTAACAGAAATGCCAAAGGTAGAGAGAGGAAAAACTGCTACAGAAGTTATTGCTACTATTTTTATGAGAATTTTTAACATTTATCTAAAACAAGCACGAAATACTTTGTTGCTACTTTAGCTGGTCGCCAAGAAATCGCTACGAAAAAATTAAAATTAAATTAAAATTACAATTATTAAAAACGTTAAAATTAAAATTAAATTAATTTAATTAAAATTAATGCTTTATAAACTGAGTCTAAGTAACTGAGTATAAGTATTTCAACTTATAATTTGTAAACATTTTAATTTTTTTGTTAGTTGTTTTTATAAAAGTTATACATAAAACAAATTTTAAAACCATTTTTGTAAAACATTTTTTTTAATTTTCTTGCCATAACAAAATCTACTTTTTACTTAAGACAAATGCATTAAAAGTAACGAGAAATTGTTAAGAGCACTTAAGCTTCAATTATGAAGTTTGAACTTTAAACTTTTATTATCACTTCAGCTGGTCGCCAAGAAATCGTTACGGAAAAATTAACACAAATTTTGAAATAAAAAAAATTACCAAAAAATAATTCTTTACCTAAGTCTATAAGTATTTCAAATTGTAATTTGTAAAAATTTTAATTTTTTTGTTAATTGTTTTTATAAAATTTTTACATAAAACACACTGTAAAATCATTTTTGTAAAACATTTTTTTAAATTTTCTTGCCATAACAAAATCTACTTTTTACTTGAGACAGATGTATTAAAAGTAAAGAGAAATTGTTGAGATCACTTAAGCTGCAATTATAAAATTGGAACTTTAAACTTTTATTATAACTTTTGAAAAAGAAATCCTAGTTGGCAGCTCTGTTCGCAATCCCAGAGTCGACACTTAATGTGATTAGAAAAAGTCGCACAAGTCACTCCATTTCGGTGTAGCACTCGAAATGTAAACGACGGGGCGAATGCTTGCAATGCAAACAAACGCTCCAGTGCAGAAGCTCACAAAACTATTACAACAACAATAACTACAACAACAACAAAATAATAGCCCCAGTTGTAAGTTGGAGAAAACAATGAACGCATAAATCAGTGTAATTAGTTGCTGCAGTCAGCGTCAACGCAATTGCTGCTTGTTGTTGCTGTGTCGACGTTGTTGCCGTAGTCCAATTTAGCAAACAAACAACTGGGAAGACATTTTTCGCATTGACAATTTCGGCTCGGTTCGGTGCCGCTGTTCCAGGTGTGTGTCGCCTTTCACGCGTGTTTATGTGTGTGTGTGCATTGCTGTCTACATTTTCTATGGAGATCATTTAATTGAGTTCGCCATTAAATGGAAGTCAGTCGAAGCTTCAACCGGTGACTCCCAAGCAGTGATTCGTTAATCTAAAAGGAAATTAAAAATGCAAACAATACAATGTTTGCATCTAACCGCTTTCAATTAATTTTTTGATAATTTCAATATATTGATTTGAGCTGCTCGCATCAAGGTACCCAGCCGAACACCTCTCCGTCCGCTCCGCTCCGAATGAACGCGGCTGCGCTGCCACATCAGTAAACACTGGAAAATCTCATTATTTTTTTCAATTCTCACTTATTGTCAGCAATTTATCTCGCAGTTTGATGCAAACGTATAAATCTTTCAACGCCACCGGAGCGCAGCCAACGATAATTCAATTTCAAATTAAAATAAATATTTAAATTCGTTTTTTTCGAGTGATGTATAAAACGCAGTGCAGCCTGCACATATGTATCGCATGTATCGTATGTGTGGCGGTTGCTTTTTGTTTTACTTTTCCGCCTTAGTCGAGCGCAATTCATTATAACAACGGCAATAGAAGTGGAAATTACCGACTCTCCTGGCCACCAGCGCTGGTCAAATTAAACAATTTGAGCTATTTCGGAAGATTTTGTGGGGCCATTCAAATTGATGTATTGCCCGCCGCAGTGGAAATTTTTAATTAGTTATTGCTGAAATGGAATGCTGAGCATCAGAGCCAACAACAACAACTTAATTGAAGTTTGAATTTATTCGCCGTGCTAAGATCGGCACAAAATTGCTCAATGTACTAAATAGTTCAAATGTTTGGAAATATTCGATTCCGACACTATATGACGAGCCTTACAGCTTCTATAAAGCTTCATTCATCAGATATGCTTCAATGCTAGAGAAATTTACTTATACAGTTTGGTTTCTTGGCACTATGACCATGAATCCATAGTCACATCAATCCTTTCCATGCTGGGCGCTCCCACTATTTCTTAATCTTATTGCTTGTTATTAAATTTAAACAGACTTCAAATTAACCATTGCTGCCTCTGATATTTCAGACAAACTTTAAACAAAAAATTGTTGGAAATTTAATACTTGTATTGTTTATTTGAGAAGATGAGTGGCCTCTACGCTGCACACTTTCCCCTTCTTTCACTTTTATTTCGAGCACTGCAGCTTCAACTCATCTCGTCTCATCTCATCTCATCACATCACATCACATTTTATTTCACTATGGACCACTGCTTCCACTAACGTAATACAAAATAATGGTTGTTGTTGCTGTAGTTGCTTCTACCACTACCATTACCAGTTAGGTTGGTGGGCTATGCACGTGTGTGTATGTGCGTTGCTGACTTTTGGCTACCGCTCTTCATATTTCGTACTTGCAGCGTAATTACTTCAGAAAATAACCGTTAAAAGTAATGGTCTATATCAAATATATTAAAATAGAACGCAACCAGAGCGAAAGGCAAGAAGCAGCAGCGGAATCCCAACGCCAGCCGACTGACGAAAGGATACGCCGGATTAACGGGCATGCTGACAGACCAACCGAGGATTGGCAACGCTGTCATTGCCAACAGTACGTCCCGGCGTCACACTCTGACGCTGTGCTTACGTGCGGCCCAGCCGAGTTGGCCCAGCTCAGTCCACTACGCGAGCGCTTCAAAACGACACTCGCACTCGTCATGTCAGTTAACTGAGCATAATTCGTTCGTCATAATGATATCTGACGGACAGCTGCAGTCCAGACCGGGCCAAGTGCTTGAACGTCGGAGCATTTTGCAGGATGCCATTTCGGTCTGTAATTTTATGCGCGTGTACCGAACTGGTGCGGACCACGGCTGGGGTTAAGGAAGCTGCACTGGCTCGCCTGTTTGTCTGTCTGTCGAATCGTTTGTCTGCCGGTCTGTCCAGCCATTAGTACAGCAATTTTATTACACCTCTGTTTCATTTGTGCACTTTTTATCCTTTTTTGGCTTGTGTTTCTCGTTCATTTGCTCTGCGACAAGGACGCACACTGAAAATACCATTGAAGGAAATGGAAACAATGCAAAGTTTTTAGATGTATTGTATATATATAGTAAATAAAAGTAAAGTCTTAAGAAAGTGTATATTTATCATATTTTATTTCAAGTTGGGCATATGTCTGTATAAGTTAAATGGTATGTATATCTTACTATTTACACCCGCTTTACTTACAAAATCCGGTCTGAATATATCAACTTCCCTATTCCAGTTTATAACAGCGATCCTAAAGGAAAGCTCTTGCCTCGATATAGAGTTATATGTCCCTTACTTCATATACTATATATCTATGAAGTTCGCCCTCAGTTCCCCATAGGTCGTCCTTGTTATATATATTGTTCAGTGAATTAGAGAAATGAACACTTTCTTCAGTAAAAATGTTGTACATACATTGTCTCCCCCTCCTTTCGCCGCCTTGCACAAAATTTCCATTCTATGAAATTTCTCTAAAAATTAAAACATAAAAGCTATGCCAAAAAATAAAACATCTCTTTTATAATTTATAACGCAATTCTCAAATATGCTCTTTTGCATTTCCTCATTCCTTCGATACGACACTCGACAATCGTAACAGCAACTACAAAAACAAAACAATAGTAATAATAAGGAAGACAACAACAACAACAACAACAATAACGACAACAGTAGCAAAGCATTATTCCCAGTTCTCTCTTCTATAGTGTTGGTGAAGCGGCCAAGTCAGTCGAACTAGAGTGAGTGCGGAGTGCGGGGCGTGCAACGTGGCCGTTTCTTTAAATTTCATTTCTTTGCCAGCACGCACGTCATTTACAAAATATTGTACCTACAAACAAAAATAATTTTCTCAAAAATTAAATTATAAAGCAAAACACACACACACACAGACACAAATAGACGCATAGAAAGCTCGCGGGTATGCTGCTTTATCTTCTGCAACAGGCGCGCCGACTTGTTAAGCATTGCTTTAATCATTTTTGAGTTTGTTAATTCGTGTGTCTTCTGCTTGCTTCATTCTCCGACCAATCCTAGTGGTATCGTTTGCATTTCGGTCCTTTACGGCGCTGGCATTTGGCATCAGCAAAGAGAAAGGAAAACAATGCGAACGCGTTTATCTGGAATGTCCTGTCAGATTTAAACTAGCAATGCGAGTGGAACTGCGAACGGCTTCAACTTTCTGGCATGTGTGGTCTCACAAAGCGAGAAAACGTTCAAAAAGGTTGACAATTTAAAGCAAAACTGGTTAAAACAGTTTGCAAACAGTTTGTCGCTTCAGAATGCAAATGTCGAAAGTTCTGAGTTTAATAGAACTTGCAGCATTTGCCTTTTGAGACAAGGATTTTTGCGAGCTTCAATTAGCCTATTCAAGCCAATTCAAAATTACTTGAAGAGGCTTCTCGACCTGCAGTAAGACATACCCTCAACTTGTGGTATCACAACGGGCCCATTCCGTGGCCTAAGTGTGTCTTTCGGCAAGTCCCATGCCGAGACAGTCACCTTAACCTAACCTAACCTAATTATTCTGCTTTGAAGTGATAAACTCCGCACTCTTTTCACACAAACAAAATATATAGTTATATATGACGAAATCTGTAAAATTGTTTCCGGTAGCTGCCACCGACAAATGTTTCACTTCAACATATTAGAGACGCACAAACCAGTCCCCAAACGACGAACGTTGTATAGCATAAATAAATCGCTTAAGACAGTTTGGCAAAAATGCTGAGTTGCTGCACTGCACTCAGCCACATTGTTTTCGCACTCTGTCTGCCCCACACTCGCCGGGGCGAAGCGCCACAGCGGCATTGTTCGTGCGCTGCAGACATCTTGCCGCACACAGCCGCCGCACAGCAGCGCGCCGCGTCCACTTTGATCAGGACAAGATGTCTTTTGTGTCAAAAGGACATACTGCGGGTGCAATTGGCTAATTGATTTCCATTCGTTCGGTCAACGGTGACCATTATCGTCATTGTCCATTGCAAACGTTAGCAGGACCTTTTCCACACTCTGCCACACACACACACTCACATGAACGAGCGACGCCCCTGCAGCCGCAGCCGTGTCTAATTTATATTGTCCAGCTGCTGCGGCAGCAAATGGAACTTTTTAACTAAAACACAATTATTAGCAGTGCAGTGGCCGTCGTCTGTCCCGTCCCAGTCCCGTCGCCGTCGTCGCAGCATTGTCCGTGGCGTTCGCCGAGATGGAGCGGCGCGATTCGTGCTTGATGGCAATTCCGAGAAATCAATGCCAAGGAGCCCTGCGAAGCCTCGGAATGTCGCCGCCGCGTCGCATTTAAACGGGCGGCAATCACTTGAATCAATACGCGCGCCGCCTTCGCCGCTGGTGTGGCGGTGTTGAATTTAATTAAAATGTCACTCGGCGTTGCCACCATTCATTATTGGCTGTTTTGCCTGTAACGATTCGGAAAATATTCGCCAGAATAATGAGCGCACTCTTGCGCGGTCTGTCAAAAGCAGTTCTGTCAAATCACTCTTCGACACTGCATTGCGCCAAAACCGAAAGGAACCATGTTCAAACTGAATGTAAATAAAACACAGCGTCAGAAATTGCTGTGACATCAAAATTTTCAGCGGAAATCGTTCATTCAGCGCTACAACTTGCAACTCGGCGCGTCCGTTTGCGCGGCTGCCTTTAATTACCCGACAAGGGGCCGCAGCTTAAAATTCCTGGTCGCTTGCGCTGCATCAGCAACAGAGCGCACCGTAATTTCTAATTTCGTGCGCCCGTTGCAACTTGGACCGCTTCCTGCTCGCTCCTGGCCCCGTTCGACCACTGCTTATCCTGCGACTGTCCGCTCCGAGGAAGCTCTTTGCTGGCGCTTTTGTTCGGCATTCTTGAGCATTGTCTTTCACTTGGCCAGTTGGTCGAATGGTGGCTGGACCATTCACTGCGGCGGTGGCGGTGGCCGGACTGGGCGTATTTGATCGCAGTGGCGGCGAATTGATGCGAAAATTGATTCCGTTGCATGTGACATGTTTGCCAAAGTTGTCGTGTGTGACGCTTGTTGTCCGCAGCAACGCTGCAATTGCCAATTGCGAACTGTGCGCCGTTGTCTGTCGCATTTTTGAGAGAATCGTTGCAATTAATTTGGCAAAGTTGATGAGTTTTATTTGTCGTTGTCATCGTCCGCACGTATTGCAGTGCAGTTGTGCATTGGGGGTAAGCGTAAAGCGGGTTTGCAATTTGATGCCAGAAGTAAACTTTCATATGAGGAATTTTGGTAATTAGTGGAGAACAAAAATCCCAATTGTTTTGGACTATGATAGGTGAAAAATGTTAAAGGTGATTGTGAAATAAGCTTCTCAGCGCCTCTTGAGGAATTTGCTCGACGCTCTTAGAAAGTGCATTATCCCCTACATTTACTTCTAATGATGGAATCTACAAGAATTAGATGCTAAAATCAGACAATGATAGATTGAAGGCTTTACCCGAGGGACGAAATCATTCTTGCGTTCTATCTACTAAAATCTGCTTTTTAGTAGTATATAACTTTGACAGTTAAATTTTACCCTGAATTGTTAATATTTAATCGCATTGATTAAATAATAGAAGGACTCTCGGCGCCCCAAAAATCATCTGAAAAAATATTGCTATTAGTTATTATGAGAAAATATATGTACCTTCTAAACAGTGGCGCACGAAATATTTTTAAGTTAGTACAGAAAATTAATTTAAAACCGTCGCATATATGTTAAATCATCAATAACACGACTCGACACAAATAACACAGGATGTCCGTCGGTCAGAAGATAATACCTTAGCTTTTCCAGAGATATACAGATTGTCCGAATCAGATGGGATTTGGAGAAATTACTGACGATGAAAGTTGTAAAAAATGTGAATTTTTCGACCATTTTCAAAAATCATAAATTTTTGAATGTTTTTTATAGATCATATAAATTATTTCCTTTGGGTTTAAGACCTAACTAAGATGAAAAACATATTATTTGCGCAAATATTAAGCCTACCATCAATGGAATCGAAAGAAAAATAACAAAGTTATGATGCACTGAGTGAAAACACCAACTTTACATATATTACACCGTGAACCTTCCAAATGTTGACACTAATTTTTACTGGGAAAGTAAAAAACATTTTATTCAAAGTATTGGCCATTGCTGGCCACACATTTTGTCCATTTTTCAGGCAATTTGTGGACAGCGCGCCAATAGAATTGTTTGTCTTTTGAAGCAAACCAATCAGACACCCAATTTTCGACTTCCTCGTAGTAATCGAAGTGCTGCTCAGCCAATGCGTGTCCTATCGATGAAAACAAATGGTAGTCGGAAGGAGCCAAGTCTGGTGAATACGGCGGGTGGTGTAGCAGCTCCCAGCTTTGATTGTATCCTGAACCGGTCTTGCTTTGTGTGCAGGTGCATTGCCATGGAGCAAAATTACCTTGCCGTGTCTTCTGGCCCATTCTAGTCGTTTTTCGATCAATGCATGGTTCAAATTGATCATTTGTTGTCGGTAGCGATCAGTATTAACGGTTTTGCCAGGTCCGTTCGCTCTGGTCCCACCAAACACACAGCATTGTCTTCTTGCCGAATCGATCTGGTTTTGCAGTCGATGTTGAAGGTTGTCCCGGATTAACCCATGATTTTTTCCGTTTAGTATTCTTAAAATAGATACATTTTTCATCGCCAGTAACAATTCGATGCAAAATTTATTTTCTTTCGTGTCTTGAAGCAAAATTTCGCAAGTGTTTTTTCGGTTTTCCATCTGCCTTTCATTCAATTCATGTGGCACCCATTTTCCACACTTTTGGATCTTTCCCATAGCTTTTAAACGGACAGAAATTGTTGCTTGTGCAACATTTAACATTTCTGCCATTTGCTTTTGACTCAAAGTGTCATATTTATCTAATATCGTTTGCAATTCGGCGTCTTCAAACTTGTTTGGTGGTCTTCCACGTTCTTCATTTCTCACATCAAAATCATTATATCTGAACCGTTGAAACCATCTTTTGCATGTTGCTCTTGATAGAGCATGATCACGATATGCCTCGACAAGCATTCGATGCGACTCTGCAGCACTTTTCTTCAAATGAAAACAAAAAATTAATGTTTTCCGCAAATCATCACTATCTGGTACAAAATTCGACATTTTTCACACGATGAAAAAATATGATGTTGTTTGTTCAATGACTTGAAGTATACTAAATATGCTTGACAGATGTCATAGCAACAAAACAAAAAAAACTTAAGGCTCGTTCACAACAAATATTCCCTATCGAGACATTTGTATCTTGAGGCTCACTTCATACTGATATACCTTCATACTGTACATGTTTTGGATCTCAGTCTGTAGATTCATACATCTAAATTTTATTCCATTTCAAAGTTCTCAAAAAAGTTACACGAAACCCCCCCCGCCCCCTGAAACAAAATCCTGCGTGCGCCACTGCTTCTAAAGTAACTAACAAAAAAAATTATTTTCTCGAAAATACAAAAATACGCTCCAACCGAAAAAAATGACCTTTTTTTTCTTAATTTCCCGAAAATGGCGCCGCGGATTTCGCCAAAAACAATGCAATTTTTAGTTACTTGAGAAGTTCTATGTTTCAAAAAGATGCTGCCCAAATTTTAGATCAGTGGGACTAAAACTTGCCGAGATATTCTACTTTCATAATCAAAAACCAGTGTTTCGAAATAATTCGGTTTAAACTTTGCGTTACCGATATCATGCGGAACGAATTAACCATCAATAAAGCGCTGCTGCAGAGTCATCAGAATTAAAAACCACTTGAGGGGGATATTCTTAAGACCTCCCCTGGAGTCTATTTCACAAAAAACAAATTTTTGAAAATTTTGTAAATTTACACGTATTGACCCCCTTAAGGTATGAAGCTCCCTCAGATCGCTGCTTATTAAACTCCACTTTCCCGGAGTCAACAACAATGCTCCCTACACATTTTTATATCTTAAAATTCTCGCAAGCCCTGCACACCTCAACACGACCACGATTTCATGCGTAGGCTGCAAAAAGACGAACCTTGTTATTCCCTTCATGCAAAAAGACACGCAAAAGTACTCTAACAAAAAATGTTTGCAAAAAGTGCTTTGAGGCTAATTAGTGCGGTCACTTTTTTAATTAAAGACACGAAAGGACAAGATGCGACAAGACAAGCACAAACAAAAGGACCAAAGATTTCATTACTTCTCCTTTTACACACAAAAGCAAGCGTCACATTGCTGCTCCACCTTCCTTCGCCCCACGCCATGCCACACATTGCACTGCAACGAATTAGCGGCCGCCGAGTGACGCCGACTGACGCAAGATGCCTTAAGTCCAACGATGGGACACTTGCAAGATTCATTTCTTAAATGGAGATAGCGGCGACAAAATGTGTCGCAAACAATTGCTTCCAGTCAGCCAAAGCAAACCCGCCAGAAGCCAAAAATGCCACGAAAAAAACTCGCACAATCACAAGCCAACAAGAAATGAAAGCCATTTTTGAAAGGGGTTAGGCGGGGGTGCAATCTTGAAGTAGAAAAATCAACCGCAGCAGCAGTCTGCCTGGCATAGGCCGCAATCCGCAATCCGGCTCGTTCACCCACAACAGGAACGCAGTCAACGAGAAGTGAAAAATACGGCGAGGGTGGCGCAAAAATTGCGAAAAGTCCATGCAACAAGATGTAAAAAATGTAAGCCCCTCGAGTCTAATCAGCCTGTAATTTGAAGTGATTACAGTGGACGCAGAAAGTGACACCGACACATCAACAAGCGCAGCGGCAGCCGCAACGGCGAAGGGGTGCCAACAATAGAGCCATCAGCGGAGACAACAAACCACATTGTCCGAAAATGAATGGAAGGTGATTTTTAATACCCCCCCTCCCACCACACAACAATCATATAAACACCACTCGTCAAGCGCACGCCGTGTCCGGAGCTTGGCTGCTGGGTCCAGCAGAATAGATGGTCAGTAATGTTGGCTTAATGAATGAATGGGGTCCGCTGAGAATTCAATTCAAGGTTTTAGTTTTGCATGCGGACACATCAATCCGGACACGGAGCACTCTGCAAACTGGCCGCCCGCACGCAACAACACCAACACTGACTCGCACAACGTGTAGACAGTGAACTGTTTGGGGTTAAGAAAAGTGGAATTCAATTTTTCGTTGCTAAATCAAACGAAATTTCCACTATAAAACGGGAGTTGCTGCAGCAGCCACAACTCATGCGGCGCTGCCACTGACAATGTCACCGGATTTCGCTTCTGGAGCGGTGTCCATTGAGTGCGTTGCATCCATTATTTGGTCATGTGTGTGTCTGTGATGGGTTGACGGGTGTGTGGTGGACACTTGAATGCCTTCGGGGAAGTCTCACATTGAATTAAGATTAATGTGCAGCCACGCTCGGTGAAAGTGCACACCTTTTCACAGACACAAATCGATGCGATAAGAGTCGATTTTTTTTATAAAAAAATTAAAGTTCAATAAAATAATGTAAATAAATAAAATTATAAATGCAAAATCATTGAGTTGTCTTCATACCCTGTATTATTGGACATTGGTTAAAAAGAGGCACCCAGTTTTTGGACAGAAAATTTCTGTCGCAAAGTGAAAACAAAACAAACAAAAACGACACCTCTTAAAGCCTGAATAACTGAATCCAGAAATCGGAAACCACTCTCGAAGTCAGAAAATTTCAATCACAGGTCAGCGTATTTGCTTTGATACAAAAGCGCCACAACAATAACAACAACGAAAGGAAACCATCAAGACCGTAACCAAAATTATACCTTAGAGAGTAATTCACTTTTCTGCTGTCCGTTTTAGTACTCTACAACAACACATATGTGTCCGTATACAGGTGTGGATGAGGATGAAATGCAACAAGAAACGAAAAATTGTGAAAAATTTCAGTGCAGAAGCATTCACAAAGTAAGTAGCCGAACAACTGAAAGCAAAGCGACATTAAAATAGCTTTGAAGGCTTCGTTGACCCACATACAAATGCTTACAAGTACATATTTACGAAGACATATATATATGTATATATATGTATGTACATATATAGAAATGCTTTGTTGAGAATCACACATCAGCTAAAAGTCAACAACAGCTGCTAATCCATTCCTACTTCGGGCCTCAAGTTAGCCAAAGTATGCTGGAAGTCAAAGGCAAAAGAAGCCAAAGGAAGTGGCAACTTTGGCGGAACATCTGTTGCAGGAATAAATGAACAAAACGTGACTCGTACGAATCCATAACCAGAACGTAAATACTGCACAAGCTTTTAACGTGGGGCTGCATCACAACAGACATAGTGACACGTAATGTGAGCATGACATTTTTTCAAATAAATCGTTTCCATATTGAAACAAATAATTGCGATTTTTTTCACCCACACGATTGATGAGAAATATAAAAAGCACCTAATACATACATACATATGTAAGTCAGAGAGATTAGTGTAGAGATTTTTTCGATCTAAATTTTGTTTTGCTAAGAATGATCTGAACCAGAATAGTCTTTGCAGGATATTTTGCTGTTAGACTTAGATTTCGATACGTTTTGTGGTCCTGCATACAGTTTAGCAGAATCATAAACTCAACAGTTGCTGTTTTTAGTCATCCGACTTTTTACGCTGTCGACACTCATCGGACCTCAGCGAAGACACGTTGAAAACATTTGTCTTTATTCAAAATTTATTTTATGTCCTATGAAATGGCATATGTATGTGTGTATGTGTACGGTTACATTCATGCCTGCGACTACCCACAACTGCAACAAGTATGCGCGGATGCAATTGACCGGCTGCAACACGCAATCTGTCAGTGGCGGGACGCGACACGGGGCTTCGCGACTGGGCTTAGCTTTTGTTTGGCAATAAGCACCTTAGCGGTGCCTTATCGCCATCGTCGGCGCGCCATCGTGAATTGCAGAACGTGATAGCCTCATCATATTTTTCGAATCAACACCATAATGCGCGCCGCCATTTATCAAGCGGCCGCCGCCGCTTGATTCGCTATTGCGAAAACGGTTCTCGCCTGGCGAATAAATTACGCACATCTGTCAACCTTTGAGTTGCCAATTAAGGAGCGAAATGTGCAACATTAATAACTGACACGGGTCGATTTGATTCGTACGTTCATCACGAGCAGCGGCAGTGCCCGCGACGATGGCTGCGCGCATGCGCACATGTCCGCTCGGCGGCGGCAATGCCGGGCGCTATGTCAATGTCAACGCCAACAAAAGCCTGCAAAGCCGACCATCCGAGCCGTGCGACGTGGGGAAGGAAACGTGTTTCAAGTGGCTGCCAGTTGAAAGCTGCAAGCGGAATGACGCCTGCGCATTGGCCGACACAGTGCGCAAGGCGAATGCGATGGCGGCGCGCAGTCGCAGACACGCAATTTGAGAGGATCACTAGCGGAAACCCTAATTGAAAGTAATTACTTTGAGGTAAGGATGTCATTTGTCATCTTTTTGTTGCCCTGCCAAGCTGCATAGAATTTGCGCCAGTGTGTGTGTGTGTGTTTGTATACGCTTTCGAGCCCACGGAACTAACGCGCTCACTTTCAGATCTCACTTTAAGTGGCCATGAGCAATGATTGAAATTAATATTTGCGCCTTGTGCTGCGGTTTTCTTGCTTCCTCATTGCCAACACTCTACAGTGGGCTTAAAAGGACGAGGAACGAGCCAGAAATGATGGAACAACGATAGAGAGATGCAAAACATTATGAAGAGTGTAAATGAGCACGAAGTAAAAAGCCTCTAACAAATGTAGACAGAAGGAATGAAAAGGCAATAGGGGCAATGAGAAGACGTAAGTGTTAGAATGTCCAACACCAAAGGAAAGACAAAGTAACTATACCTCAAACCACAACAAATAAAAACATTTGTAAGAACAAGAATATTATCAATAACAACAACTATGAATCCTACACTCACTGAGTATTATTGGCAAATACAATAACACCAGCAAATTTCCATTCCAACTCAAAAGGTTGTGGCAACAGGAATAACGTCGAAAACAACAACAACAAATAACAGCAAAAGAAGCAAAATTGGTTGTAAACGCGACACCTCTATAACTGAATTGAGCCCGAGTCACTTGAAGCACCGCAACGATAACAATTCGTTCCATTCGTTGCGTTGGCGGCAACTGCGAGAACGACGAGAACAGGACGAATTGTTGCTGCTGTTGACACCAATTGCAGCGCCGTTGCCAAGTTGATGATGGATTCCCGGGATGTCAACGTCGCTCTTGTGCATGTTGACATGCACAATGATGCTGATGATGATTCCAACTACAGCAACAACTGCCGCGCATGAGAGCAAGTGGAAGAATATAAACGCTGCGGCTGCTGTAGTTGCTGCCGCTCTGCAACTGTTTATGATCGTAGCGGGGCTTCACCTGCCAGCAACAGCAGCGGCAGCAACAACAATAATAAAAACTTGTGTGCCATGCAAAAAGAACTCAACGGCAATAAACATGCAGTTGACAATGCTAACAGCCGTGATGGCAACCATTCACATGCCACCATTAACAACAACAACAACGCCGTCGACACACCCGCCAAATGCGAGCACATGGCAGGCGCAGGAGGCAGCAGCAATAGTACCGCAACGACAAAAACGACGTCACCGCCGGAATCAAAGGGTTCTTGATGAAGCGACAGAACAACAGTCAACAACCGAGCAACCGCTAACAATGAAGAAGACGACGACGAGCATGACGACAACACTGGCGGCAACCATGTTGACGGCGATGATGATGATGATGACAACAACAACAAAAGCTCCAATTCAAGTCCTCACAACAGTTACAACAACAACAATAACAACAACAGTAACGAGGGCAGCACTGGCAACAAATGGAAGTGGCAATCATAAAATCAACAACTATGAAATTCATCAGCCGCCTGGACAACTGTTGGGAACATTAGAGCAACAGCAATAACAATAACAACTTGAACTGCAGCAAAACAAGCAACAGCAGCGCGCTGACACTTCCTGTGTGCCGGACAAACGGTGGCAACGCCGGCAGCACTGCTCGCAGCTACATCAGAGGCATTAGCAGCAACATTGGTGGTGACGTTGGCGTGTCAAAGCGCCATTGCCGCTAACACCAGCAGCACAGCAATTGCTCGTTTAACTGCCGTCGCTGTTGTTGTTTTTGGTGTTGGTTGATGGTGATGGTGTTGGTGTTGGTGTTGGTTGATGGTGTTGCCTCAACTGTGGAATTGTAAGTGAAATTAATTGCATTGTTTTTGCCAATGAATTCCAGTTGTCAGTTTTTGTTCATCTGCTGCTTGTTGCTAGTTGTTGTTGTTGTTTACATACTCCTGCTGCTTGCTAAACGCTCTGCCGTTTTTGCTGTCAACGCGCCGTTGAGGTGCCCACACTTGGCCACGACTCGGCTGCCATGCAGCCATGTGTAGGACAACAACAAGTACAACAACAGCACTCGGCGGCGCATATCACGTCGCAGCCACTGGTGGCATCACTGGCACCAGTGCCACAGCCAGTTTTGCTCTTCTGTGGTGCATATATCACACTTGACATTCATTCATTCACTTTGCTCGTCGCATTCATTTGAATTTCATCACTTTCACCCAGCCGGCGCTCGCACACCCACCCGCCCGCCCGCACACCGCACGAGCTGACGCTGATGCCGATCTCCCCAGCCACACTGGAGCGCAACTGCCCTGCACCGACCCGAAAACGCGGGCGTGCGGTGTGCGGCGAGCGAGTCACTTGCCTCAATTCACACAATCGGTGCCAGCAGCTGGTCGCCGTTCGCTGGTGCTCTAATGTCCTTCGCTGCTGTCCTGTTATGATTGTGTGTGTGTATGTGTTTCGATTGTGATGTTTGCGATTGTGATTGTGATGAATGCCAGTTTTTGGTAGTTGGTTTACAGTTTTGCTTTCGTTCTAAGCCAACGCCACTGGACATTCGTCGGTTCCGAATCGTATTTGTCGTATTTGTGAGTGGCGTTGTTGTTGTTATTGCTGTAGCTGTTTATTAGTTTTTAATCGGTAGAGTTGTCTATGTGATTGCTCAATGTCACCGCAATGTCAACTGACATAAAATCAGAACGAGTTAGTGAGAGAAAAAATACATAAATCAGAGAAACTAAACAAAAGTGGAACAGATTCGCATAAGAATGATGGCTGTGAAAAGGACCAAGTCTTAAATTTCCTTATACATACGAATACCTGTTTTTAGTCATAGTCTGTCTTCAAAATAAACTAAAACAAATCAAGCTTCAATCACAACTTCCTCGTAATCGTAGTTTGATTGACGGTGGATTGCAAAGCTTATCGAAGGAATTCAGTTTATCTTACTTTCCGCGTAGGTAATTACCGATGAAGACTCCTGATTCAGCGAGAATCCACTGCTCATTGCATGATTTTCTAAAACTGTCCGCTTGGAAAGCTAGAACTTCAAATGCATACATTCACGTATTAGAGCGTCCAGCTCCAACTTCAATATCCCCCCTTCCCCCTCACTACATCGCGCTACATTTCAATTAATACACGTTTCCCTTTTCGCCATGTTTTCTTGTACTTTTTGCATCGCTATTGCGGCGAGCATTTGCCCGAGGCCAAAAAGGATTTCGCAGGACTGGCGCTTAAATTAGCGTTTACATTAACTGCCGCCAACAATTGCACGCAACGGCAGATGTCGGGTGAAAACGTGAAAAGCACCCGTTCGCCATTCGGTCGACGCGCCGTGAACGCTTAAACATTTGAACATTTAAAAATGTCAAAAGTCAGAACTATTCACAGAAACAAACGGAAACAACCGCAGGCGGGATTTGGAAACTGACAGCTCAATATTTACAAAAGTGCTAATTTTTTCCACGTTCACGTTTTTAGATTATTTCAGTTTTTTGCTGCTTCCTGCGACACAGAACACCAACGATTGGTTGCAGTTGTGCAGCGCTCACTTTTGAAGTTATGGCGAAATTTTAAGGTAATCCAAAATTTGTATCAGTTCAATGCGAGCTTAAATTAAACACTAACAACACTAGTAATAGCTGGTCGAAACAACAACAGAAATATCATTTTAGTAGTGAAAGGCTGCGCAACCCTAACCAATGCATACGTCAGACCTAACCTATACCAATGCGTTTTGCATGTCATTATTGGTTTTTGTGTTCAGCTTTTTTGCGATGTAAAATTCTGTTTTTTTGGCCGGTTGTCATATTTTGTCGGCCGCTTTACGTAGGAATGAATGCGCCGCATCAAGATCGCGTCGTCTGTCACGGCGCGTACGGTGTCAGAAACGCTTTGACGTCTGCCGATAAAATCAGGCCTAAACGCGCGCGCGTACACGTACGTCCAGCGATTTTTGACAGCGTCTGCTGCACGCGGCAATAGAAGCGGACGGCCGCGTGACAGTTGCGCCAGCGTTTTGGGGACTGCGGAGTGCACGGGCGCTGCGGTGCGGCGTCACCTCAATCCACTGTGGCCTGCATTGGATTGCAATTGTCTCGTGTCGACTGACAGGCGCGCGTGACAACAGTTCTGCATTTGTTTCGGTGCATTTTTCCGGCAGTTTTTTGTGCTGGTTTTGCGCTGTAGCCGTCAATTGTCGCCAATTGTGGTCCAATTGGGTTTTTTGTGCGGTTTTCCGTTTCGATTTTTTTCCGCTTTAGTTTTTAGTCTTTTCGGCAGAGCAACATTACGATGGTTTTTAATATAAAAAACATCTTATTTTTTTAAGCTGTAGTCAAAGAAATAAAGAAAGTTGAGAAGCGCGTCACTTTGACTTGCAGCGGACAAGACTTGATTGGCACAATTGTCAAATGAAGTCCATTTGGGTAAACAACTGTTGAAACAAAAACAGGACTAGTGACGACAAATCTGGGATATGAAGGAAATCAGCTGCATTCAGATTCATGAACCTTTCGAAATCCCTCGAAGTTTAGCTTTGATAGTCTAGTAAGTTTGTCTAGGAAAAGGAACCCAAAGTCTAGAAATCTTCTTCAAGCTAAGGCAGCGCATAGACTCAAAAGTATTAGCTTCCATTTTATTAAAAGAAGGTCCAAGCTCCAGTCGTGTCTACCAAAAGTGCAGAGGCGCACCTAATTTTGAGACCACAAAATTTTGAATAAATGATATGTTGTTTCTAAAAAATTAAATGAATGCAATAATATGAACGAATGAATATGTTTTCATCTCCTAAATTTAATACGAAATTTTACAAACAAAGTTTTAATGCCAACCAGCAACACATTTCATAGAACTTCTCTCATTTAACCCTCTAGTTCCCAAGTTTTTAATCTTGTTAAAAAAATTACCAGTGCTAGTTTTGTGGTAGAGAAGTAATGTTTGTTCGGCGAAAAAAATTGCATGTCCATAGGAGGCGTGATAGAGGGTATAGAAAGTAGAAGGCCTAGAGGCCTGCTTGGGAAACAAATCCAAAAAAAATCCCATATGAAAATCTTTTTTTATAATTAATTTAAATTTTGAATTTTTTTTAATATATGTAAACATAAATAACGGGTAACAGTTTCAGTTCATATGCCTAATAGACAATAAATAAAAAGGGGTAGGGCTAAGGCGAGGGGTAATGTGTTGTGGGGTAGTTTATACACTGCTTTTGGGGGGTGTATAAACTAGGAAAACTAAAAAAATCGGTATATGTATATATATATATGGCGGTTCTTATTATTTTTTAATGCCTTGTTATCTTTTCGCACAGATGTCGACAAATCTACTCCATGAAGTAAAGGACTAGGGGAGACTAGTTCTCTCATCTACCCCCACGGACTACGCCTTAGCATAAATTTTTGCAGCGACATGATCTTTTTTACATTGCGGTGTATCAAAATTTCAGTTCAAATAGAAAAATAATGCTTAAATAGCGAAAAAATATCATCAATGACCGTTAATTATTTACGCTTTTCATCCCAAGCAGGCCTACAACAACCTGTAACAACTTTTTTCACAATTTTTTTATTTTCTCAAAGAACACATTAACAGCTACTCACCAGTAATTTTTTTAGTTTTATTGAGGCTCACAATTTATTTAAAATAATTTTTGTTTCTCAAACCATTTCAAAAATAATTATTTGCTCACTTTCTCACGAAACTTCAACTTTGTCTTACAATTAGCCTAGGCGTATACGGAGACGCAGGCCGCACACGCAGCACAACTCAACGCAGTTTAGTTTTTTGTAAATAACGCAGTACCGTACGATATACTGCGTATACTCGTATAACGGCGTATACAGCGACATAGCAGCGTGCGGCGGAGAGACGTGCCTGCGCACAACTGCGTCGCGTTGTAGTTGAAATACAGTTTCCTACGCGCAGCCGACACGTTAGCTTGCACAAATTTAAGAACTAATTGAAAAAGTGCGTGAACAGCCGATATTACACCCATATTATATTGTATAGGTTCTATTTGAAAGTCTAATTCAGACAAATAACTCGTATTGCTGGGTTTATGGAATGAATACGGAACACGTGTGCTGCTTTTACGAGATTCGTATACGCAGTTCACATATTTTCTGCCTCACAAAGTTTAATTTTCGCTGCGCTGCCTTGTGCTGTGTTGCGCGGCCTGCGTCTCCGTATACGCCTAGGCTAACTGCCGTTGTGCATGCGGCAGCGTTAACTGACTACATTTATTTTATAAAATGGAGATTCCCCTTTCCATACGTGTAAAATCAGCAAGAAAAATCATAAGGTTTAATTTACAGAATTTTTTTAAGCTTAGGATGTCTACATGCCTTCTTGGGAACTAGAGGGTTAAATAATTATTTTTCTCAAATCTTCTTTGTCAACAAGTTGGAGTAGTTTTGTCTAGAAAAACACTCCGAAATGCCTCGATACCAATTTCAGCATTGTTTCCTGCCAGCAACCAGCCAGTGGTAGAAAATGTGTATTCTTCGAGTCCGCAGCATAACAGGAAAAACGGCAAAGAAGCAAAGCACACAGCTCGAACGCCGAGCAGTCAACAAAAGGCGAGACGGGCAAAAGCGGCCCAGACGTGCTGGAAGAAGCGCATAAACCTGCGTAATGGCAGTCTGCGCACAAATATTGGAAAATAATTAAGAGGCGAGAGCGGACGGTCGGTCGAGCGCGGATAGCGGCGCCTGAAGGAAAAGTGTTTTAATATTTGCGAAAACTTTCGGCGACTAAAAAAAATTTGTTTGCAAATATTCACTGGCTGACTTAAGGGTTCGCACTCGCTTATGCGCTTTTCCGAGTTTGTAAATTGTATTTTGTTTGCGAAGTGTGGTAACTCTTGGAGCGAGTTCCATGCTTCATGAGCCCCAAAAAGTGTGAAAAGCGCACCGAATTACTCAGTCGCTGCGCTGGTCAATGTGTCGCACGGTTGCAACACCCTGCCGATTGAAAGCCGTCCAGACAAATGTTGTGATCAATAGTTTAATTTTAAGCGAAAGACCAACACTAAAGTCGACGTTCTGAAAAGCGAACAAGACAGTAGCAAACATTTGACATTTCGTCCATGGGCGCGTGTGTGCTTTGCGCCCACCGACTGTTTGTGTTGAGGGTTCCAAGGCGCTGCCTCGCCACCGCTCGCTCTCTCCTGCTTGTCTCCTTTCTTACCTCTACCGCTTCGGCAGCGTCCTTTTCCGTCATCGGTAATTTGCGCCTTGCATGCGAATTTTCTTGCCCTAAGCGTTGAATTAAAAATTATGTTCATCCATTTCCCTTCGCATCGCACCCCGCGCCCTGCTTTGCTATGCTCGCAATCGCACTGGGTGTATTTCAAATTTAGCACTGGCGAGATTACTTTGCAACAACGCGCCGCGCGACATAAAGATAACAAAAAAATATTAGCAGCCAGTGAACGAAGAAGCGAATGACGGACGGAATGGCCGGTTGACTGAATGAATACTACACAACGTATGAATGTTTGCCACAATTAGGCGTAGGGTGTTTGTTGGTGCGAAAGGGGATTGGACTGAGTGCATTAGTGGCGGCCAAATGCGTTGTGTTGGTCCTGAGAGTGCGATTTGGACAGAGGAAGACTTGCGAAAGGACCGGATACGGGGTTATCTGCCTTAAAAGTTTGCAGCCATAAAAAAGTAAGTTTATGAAAGAGGGAAATACTTTTAATAATTTTCTGCAAAATCACTTGAGGTAGGGACCCTACCGGTTATGGTTTTTATGAAAAAAGTCGGATTTTAACTGTTATCTTTTAACTTTTATTTTTACCGACAAAAATAAAAGTTATTTTGTGCCTTTTTTCATATCAGGCAAAAATAACTGTTAATTTTGACTTTTATTTTATGGGTCAAAAATAACAGTTATTTTGTGACTTTTATTTTTCGGTCAAATATATCAGGCAATTTGAGTTTTTTCAAAGGCCGTTTGACCGACTAAAAAACTATTGATACCATTTTTTTCGTCGCACAAGTCTTATAGCTCAGAATGTGTGGTCTGCTGAGACGAAAAAATTGTATCAATAGTTTTTTAATCGATCAAACGGCCTTTAAAAAAATTTAAAATGCCTGATATATTTGACCGAAAAAATAAAACTCACAAAATAACTGTTATTTTTTACCGATGAAATAAAAGTCAAAAGTAACAGTTATTTTTGCCTGAAATAATAAAAGGCACAAAATAACAGTTAGTTTTAACTTTTATAGTAAAAGCCTAAAATTTAAAAGGCGTTTAATATTCGTGAAGCTGTGGCCATTACGATCATAATGGTATATTTGAAAACGTCCACCGGCAATTTTTTCGTTATGCCTTTTTCATTTGAAAATTGTAAAATAACAGTTATTTTTTGGTCCCTGCAAATTAGTCTAAGCACTTTATTTTTGTTTCAATTTAAAGATGTCCTTTGTATATTTTCATCATATATTAATTCCTTTTTACACCTTTTTGCATTCTATTCTATACTCAAATAATTTTTCAGTCTACTCCATTGATTCAAGTGAAAATACTGGCATTCAAATTTTACTATATAATTTGTTTCGTTTGCCTTAAACCGACAATTTGTCATTATTTCTCCACTTCGCTCCATGCGATTTTTTGCCACACTCGCCACTGACACTTTGCCACTCTCGTTGTGCGCATAAATTGAAGTTAATTTTCAATTTACATAAATAACCTTGATTTAAGGAGCCATCACCACCCCATACCACACCACCCGACCTTTGCGATGACCACCGGCCGCTGCTAATCGCTGCTAGAAACGACGCCGTCGCCTCTGTGGCAACAGCCAAGACGCGCTGCAATTTCGCAACGGCCAACGGCGCGAATGCAACAGCAAACACCTTGCAAGTTGCAACACAACGTGTCGCCACAAAAGCACAACAAACACCAACAATAACGCCAATGGAGAGCAATAACAGACGCTCTTAAGGCCAAAATGTGAGCATTTCCTGGCGCTCACTGCAGCTTTCGGTTTTATGGCAAATCGCAAAATGAAAGGAAGGGAAACGCTGCCGCCTGGCACCGCCGCCCACTGCCTGGGTCGGCCGATTGCGACAATGTGGCGCAGTGTGACGGGTGTGAGTTTGTTTTGAATTCTCATAAATCAGCAACGCTCTCAACTGCATGGAAATGAGCGCACGACAGACCGCTTGAGAGAAAGCGTAGCACAAAAACGCAGCTGCAACGAGTGCAAGTTCGCAGATGCAGAGCCGACCCCATGTGCGCTGTTGTTGTTCGTGGCACCATTTCCCCTACGCGCTTGGCGTGCGAGCGAGTGCTTGCAGCTGTGTGCGTGTTGCATTGGCAACATGTGTTCGTCAACTGTCAGCTTGAAGGCTGCTAAATAAATGAAAAACATAAATCAAAACAAAACGGCAACTGCGGCGTCGACGTCGATGCAGACGCCGACTGCGGCCAGCACTGCGCATGTGGCTCGAACGTGTCCAACGCTCAGTGCCGGGAGCGTTGCCGCATTCTGAGCGCAAAAGTGACCCGCTTCAGATTTATTGCGTGGGGCTTTCTCTTCTCTGCATTAGAACCAGATTTTTGCACTTTATGCAACTAAATATTTGTTTTTATTCATTTGTTTCTTTTCGAAATTTGACTTGAAGTATTGAAATTATAGAAAAGTTAGTTCGCATACAACAATGTCTAACTAGTTACGAATTTATAGTTCTGAATTAATTTTAAGTAATTATTCTGAAATCGAAAGTGTAATTTTAATGCGGACAACTGAAAGAAATGTTTATCTCAAATGATCTTAAATGGCAAAAGCTTATATAAATCCTTCAGGGAAATATTTTTTATGTATTTTAAAAAATCTGAAGACAATTTTTCCTGAAATCATTGTACTATATAAAATATATTTTTATAATAATTAAAAGAATTTTCCAAAATAAGGCATAGGTTGAAATGTTTACGATTTTGTTAGGAGTTCTCAGAATTATAATTCTCAAAGCAGTCCTCATTAACATTTTCAACGGATATTAACGAAAATGTGGCATACTTTCAGGGGAAATCTTGTTTTAAATACTCTTGCTAAACGCTTTTGGTCACAAAAACTTTCCATCAACAATTTGAATATTTTTCATAAATCTTTTTAAACAAATATCGGCGCTTTGGGCTTCTCTTTTCAGTTACAAGTCAAACGGCTCCACGCTCTTTTCAAAGTTTCAAGTAATTCTTCTGCGACACATCTCTCTGGCTGTGGCTCTGTCTCTTTGAAAAACAACGCCACAATGGCCAACTGTGCAGCCAGTGCGCACACCACTCTTCGTTGTCCGCCGCACTCGTGTTTCTACCAGCCTGACTGCTTGTCTGCCTGGCTGCGTGAGCATCTGTGTGCGCTCGCGAGCGTGGCTGCGCACTTCCCCAACACATTGCGCACTCAATATATCAATTTTATGGGAGGCCAATACGTCGAGCGAGCCAGCGCTGCGCTCCGGCCGTGCCGCAGCAGCATTTCATTTTGATTGTCGTGCACGTCGGCGGCGGCGTCGTCATCGTCGTGGCTGTTTGCTGGCTGGCTGCCTTCGTCTCACTGCATTGTATGGCTGGCTGGCTGTCGTTGCCACCACCGCCAACAACAGCGCCGCCGCTGCTGCTGCTGCTGCGACGCAGTGCCGCCACGCTGCTCTACTGTTTTTCGTATATTTGGGCTGTCAGCTCTCAACGTTGTCAGTGTCAAAAAGATGTTTTAGTCGACAACAGAACGCTTCAACGGAATCATGTCGAGAAATTTCAATGCTGCATTTTTCGCAACAACTCATACAACAATAACTACGGCTACAGCATATTTACACAAAAACCGAATAGCAACAACAATAGCAGCAGCAGCAGCACAGTCCACAGTGGTAGTAGCAACATTGCGTGTGTTTATTGCGGCAGCAAAAAAAACGGAGACAGAGCAGCAAAGTGAAATCAAATCGAAAGCAGTCGCTGGCGTCGTCGTGTTGGTGGCTGTTGTTGTTGCACCAGTAGTGGCGGTGCTGGTGGCGCGGGCACAAGGACACGCTTCAACGTCTTTAGCGTCAGTCGCAACGTTGTTGTTGCGGCAGTTGTCAACGTCTTGTGCGCTATCGTCGTCGTCGTCGTCGTGGTCGTTGTTGGCGGCATTGCTGTCGTCGTGTTGGTGTCAATCAGGCGCCTGTCACTGCAGCAATAGTTGTTGCTGCCAGCGGTGGACGGCAACCGAGTCGACGGTGAGCGACAGCAACTAATTTCTGCAACAGCTGCTGACACGCCAAGCAAATGAACTCGGCTGGTGGTGCGTTGAACAGCGCCCAGTTGCGAGCGATAACTGTTGCAAGTGCGAAGTGTGTTTGGTTTCATTGGTGAAAGCGGCAACAGCAGCACCAAATAACTGAACAAATATCGCTGCTGGAAAAGTGCAAACGACACGTTTTAAAGGTGAAGAGTGGAAAAAGACTAGAAATACTCTAAAAACAACAAAAACAAGTGTTTAAAATTAAAAACATTTAAATGCGAATGAAATAAGAGTGCAACAAATAAGCCACTAAACAGGCGGACGAGCGCGACAAGTGACAGTTCTAGTCGATTCTCGGCACTGTGGCAACACGCGAGACTTTTGGCCGCTGCACAACACTCGACGACGAATAAATTCATAATGCTGTGATTTGATTAAATGCTACGAAAATTGGTTTAAGTAACTGCTGAGTGGGCATTAGCAGAGTAACAACAACAACAATAACAGCAATAACATATCAGGCGTTATAAAAATAAGCCGACAAATATTCGACGATAAAATTGAAATAAATAATAAAGGAACAAGAAATCGGCACAAATTAAAGCCGCACAAACTACAACATTTAATTAAGAGCAGTCACAACAGCAACGACAACAACAACAGTAACAGCAGCAGTAGCAGAGGAGCAGAGCAACAACCACTGCAGCCCTCCAAACATTCGCCGCCCACCCAGCCAGACGTCAAAGACTTTTACGTGTCTGCGCTGATGTGGTCGCCGCCTTGGCCGACAACCCACCGACCGACCGACCAACCGACCGTGCGCCCAACTAGCCGCCTGTCCGTCTGTCGCAACGACTGTGTGCGACTGCTGAAGCGAACGCGTGCGTGTGTGTTAGTGCGCTGTGCGCTGGTGTGTGTACAAGTGTTGGTGCTCTGCGTCTTGCCGCTGTTTCGCGCGCGCGTGTTTACCTCGACGACGTTGGCGAGTGTTTGTGTGTGCGTGCGTGCGTGCTTGCTGGCCACTCCAATCGCCCGCCCACTGCACGCCGCACTCGACAGCTGCTTCTTCGGCCGCGTCTATCGCACACACATCCTCCCCACAGCACACATCTAAGCAGGCCACATTCCTTTCCATACACCGCTGCCCGCCCGACCGCCCGTCCGCTCTGCAGCGCCGTGTGACATTTGATTTATTTGACGTGTGTGTTTTTGATAGAGGCATAACACGCCAGTGACACGCTCGTACAAATTCAAAAGACACAATAACGCATTAGACGCTTGTGAAAATCTGGCAGCAATAGCAACAACAACAATAAACAACAAAGACAGTGCCAAACAGAATAACAGCAACACGACAGCCGCAGCGCCGCTCATCAGCTGTCGTCATTGAAAAGGCGAGAGGCCGAGAGGCGAAACTGAAGCAAAACAACAACAACAGCCAAAGCAACAAATCTCATAAGAACATAAAAGCATTAGCAATATTTATTTTTGAAACATATTAAAAAGCGGTTATGTGGTTTATGTTGTCGAGGACACAAACAAATCACTCAGTCGCGCAGTCATAACGCCAAGCGCCAAACGAACAACGCCGCACGACGAAGGGCCAGTGGCAAGTGGCAGACGTCTTTAACGCGCCGCATAAAATTCCACGCGTAGCTAACGCGTTCCGAGTGTGGTCACCGCCACCCACCCAGCGCCCTCAAAGGTCAGCCAGTGCTGCCGAAAGGAAACCTTCGCCAGCCCCGCTGCCGGCGCCAATCGATTGTTTAGTGTGGCAAGTGCGTGCCGCAACCGCTCACTGGGCGCTATTTGCTTTTGCTTTTGTTCTGGGCTTTGTGACTTGTACGCACGTTTCGGTGGTGTTGGCGTTGCTTGTGACTTGGACCACTTCCGGGTGCGTGCGGGTCCGAGTTCGTCCGAATTGTGTGGCGCCTCCTTTTCCACTCGCCGCCAGTTGCTGCAGCCGCTGAATAATGATGTTGCACGAGGCTGTTATGCTGGAGATCTACAGGCAAGCACTCAATGCAAGGTGAGCGTCCAGTGTGACAATTTTAGCAGAGCTCAAAAAAATACAGCGAGCTGAAAAAGTGCCAATCTTCTGTGATTTTCTGCGTTTTTCCTTCTTTGTTATCTCAATTTATATTTTTTCTGTAAGTTTAAGTGAAAAGTGAATTCTTGTTCAATACTCTTTTTTGCTTTCGTGGTGTGTGGAAAAGTAAAAATATTTTCAAAAGCGTCTTAACCAGAACTTAAGGACCATTTAAATTGTACAACACTTTTTGTTGTTGGTCGTTAATATCTTATGAAACTATCTATTATTATGAGACTACAACTAGGCGCGATGAAAATTATTGGAGTCCACTTGAACAATACTCGAGCCAAGTCAGGAGATTGTTTTCACTCAGCCACAGCCGAACACAAAATTTTCTATTTTTATTTTTTTTAAGTTATTATATTTTGCAGTATTCATTCCATAATCAATAATCAAATCAATAAATTAATGAAATGGAAAACATTTGTGTTTAATTTGAATAAAAATCCTGCATAATGAACTTACAACCCAATCAAATCTGCATAAAGTAAAAATATAAATAACTATTAAATAATAATAATAATTCAACTTAACAGAAATCGACTAGAAGACTTTTGTTAAGTTGAATTCTTCATAGGAACCAATTTATTCATTGGGCAGGTCAGACTTTAAAAATAACTCAAAAAGACATGTTTTTGTTAAACAGGCGGGCATAAAATTTTGCCGAATTCTTTACATAAACTTTCCATATAAAATTAAACTTACAATAAATATATACTAATTGGTTCCTGGTTGAATCATAGCGTCATTTGAGATCAACCAATTGATTAAATTACGTCGGATACAATGTTCAGCTGAGACACTCTGTCCACACTAATTGATATAAGCGACAAAAAGATGTTGAATGGAAATACAAAGTTTCTAGTTTAAATATTCCTGTGGCACCATTAAGTGCCATTTATTTGTTATCTGATCGAATGAATGATTCTTCCCTTAGTCGAAACTAAGATTTCATTTCATTTTTGAACCAAATGCTACATTGGTTTTAATAACACCAAATATTAAAATCTCATTCACACACAAACCTTTGTAATTTTATGGGTTTAAATGTTTAGGGAAACGTCTTACCTCACTGGTCGTCTTAAAAAAGTCTTAAAGCTTAACAATTCGGAGTTCCACCTTATAAGATTGCATTCTTTTTTCATACTTTTATCTCCCACACAATGTTTTCTAATGATGAAATATATCTTGTTGCAGTGAATTGGCGAGTCCGCGTTGTCAGTCGCGCGAATCGAATGCTTCGGCAGCTGTGGGCGAGGGCCGTTGCCCGTCCAACGAGTCCCATTGCTCTGGCAACGATGGCGCTGCAACGCCCGCCGCCACGCCTTTGCCCACCACGCCACCGGTTGGACTTCCGCTGCCCGCCACTCTGGCACCGGCCGCGGCTGCCGCCCTCCTACCACCCCAGTCGGCCGCAATGGCCGCCTACTTAAACGCCGCTGCAGCCGCCCACCAAAACCATTTGTTGCTCACAAACCCACTAGCGGCAGCCGCGTCACTGGTGCAGCAAGCCACGCAGTCGCACTCGCCCAACGCGACGCGACTGACAGCGACCGCTTCACCGGCCGACACCGTCGACGCGCCAGTGCTGGACTTTAGCACAAAACGCCGCCGGGAATCGGACAACGAGAGCGACGAGGAGGAGAACGATGACACGAAAAACGATAGCAATAACGAGGCTGGCGGTGACGATGCCGCCATGGCTGAAGCCGATACAAATAGTCCATTGGATTTGTCGGTCAGCTCTGGACGTAAACGACAGTCAACCGACGACGAGGCGATGCTATCAATGCGGAAAATCGCACGTGCCAGCGAATATAAAGCATTGCCGCCTGGCACCTGGGTACCACCCATCAATCCGTATCTGGCGGCAGTGGCAGCTGCCAGCCTGTCGCCGAAAACGCCTGTCTCGCTGGATTGGAGCGGAAAACAAAAGATGTTGCCAAACGAAGCTACCAAAGCGTTAGAGAAAATGACTGAAATGACACGACTCGGTTCGGCCACCGACACAGAGCTGCCCATGCGGCAGATGAGTGCAGCGCCGCCAGCACCTACGAATAGCACCAACAGCTCGAACGGTCGCCACAGTGCGTGGCAGTCACATTGGCTGAACAAAGGTGCAGATGCCGTGAAAGACGTTTTCAAGTGCGTCTGGTGCAAGCAAAGTTTTCCCACACTCGCCACGCTAACGACGCACATGAAGGAGACGCAGCATTGCGGTGTCAGCGTTCCGCCGACGGTCGGTGCCGGTACAGCTGGCGTGCCAAACAACAGCAGCAGCGGCAATCACGCCACTCAATCGGCACATCACGTGCGCCACTCGGGGTCATCCATGCAATGTGGGACCGCGAACAGCTCGTCGGCCGCTACGGCCGCTACGTCCGTGGCGACATCATCCGGCAAATCTGATCTCAATTTGCTAATCAAAGAAACGATGCCGTTGCCACGCAAGCTCGTGCGAGGCCAAGACGTCTGGCTGGGCAAGGGAGCCGAGCAAACCAGACAGATCCTCAAGTGCATGTGGTGCGGCCAGAGCTTTCGCTCACTGGCCGAGATGACGAGCCACATGCAAGAGACACAGCACTACACGAACATTATATCCCAGGAGCAAATCATCTCGTGGAAGTCGAGCGACGATAAGAGCTCCTCAAGCGGAGGCTCTTCGAACGGAACGACGACGACATCACCTGCCGTGACGTCGCCATCTGCGGCCGCAGCCGCATCAGCGACCACGGCCTCCGCTCCCAGCGCTACGGTGAGTGCAGTGCTGACATGCAAGGTGTGCGATCAGGCGTTCCCATCTCTGAAGGAGCTGAGCAATCACATGGTGAAGAACGCGCACTACAAGGATCACATGATACGTGCGGCAGGTGAAACGGCAGCTGCGCCGCCGAAGCGCGGCCGACAGGCGCGCGAAAAGCGCAAGAAATCTCTGCCCGTGCGAAAGTTGTTGGAGCTGGAGCGCGCACAGCAAGACTTCAAGAACAGCAGCCTGGATCCCGCGCTGAAGCCGCTGCGTGACTTTGCCGCTTCGACGAAAATCACGTGCGAAAAGTGCGGCGATAAAGTCGAGACCGCTCTATTTGTCGATCACATTCGGCTGTGTCTGGGCGGAATGATACTCAGTTCACCACGGAGTAATAACCAAAAAGCGTTGTACACCACGTCCCACAATGCCGAGCGGCTGACTAGCCCACAAACGCCCGGCAGCAGAAGTGATGCCCGCAAGGCCGCCGACGGCAATGCTTCCCCCCTGTCGACGAGGCCGGAGATTTTGTGTCCACTGCCACCCAAAGATGGCGAAAAAAACAGTTCCTCCACACCGTCGGTGTTGAATGCGATCGAGCAGCTGATCGAAAAGAGCTTCGATACGCGGTCGCGCCACAACAATAACAGTTCCTTTGGTGGCGGTGGCAGTCAGCGAAGCACGCCATTGGGCTCCAGTATTTTGAAGCGTCTGGGCATCGACGACAACGTGGACTACACGAAGCCGCTGATGGATGCGCAGACAATGCACTTCCTGCGTTCCTACTCGAGCTACTCGGGCCGTGACCGCAGCGCCAGCGAGTCCAGTTCGGTCTCCGAACGCTGTAATAGCCGGTTGGAATCCTTCACGCCCGAACGTAATATGGAACACTCAAGGCAACCAACACCGCGTCTAACCCCGGACAGACCTCTGCCTCCAACCACTGATGCAGTGCACCCAATGCCAAAAGAACCCTTGGAAATGGTCAAAATTAAATCCGAGCCAGCAGACAACTGCGATGCCTTGGACACCGCGTTGGACAGCCATCCCAAGAGTGAGACTGCGCAGAAAATATCGGTCAAGAAAGAGTTCAACATGACAGATGACATTGAAAGACCAGCAAACAGAAGACGGCATGCAGACGAATTGGACTACAAATGCAAATCGGCAACGCCCGGCTCGCGTGCCATCAGCCCCAGCGTCAGTGAACGCTCCATAACGCCAAAGTCGACCAGTTCATCAGCAGACGCCAAGAAAGTGCCGCCCGCTGGCAGCAGCCTCAACGCGCTCTCCTCCATGTTCGACAATTTGAACAATATGACTTCTGCGCCCAACGCGCTCGCAAGCACGACAAGCGCTTTGAGCGAGACGAACAACAGCAACAACAACAGTGGGAAAAAGTCGAATGCCAATCCGTTGGCCGCGCTGCAGAAACTCTGCGAAACCACAGAGACGAAGCCGGCAGTGAAGACACGCGGAGGCGGAGGCGGAGGCGGACACAATCATACGCCGCTCGCGCACGCCAACGTGCCGCTGGCCACGAGTGCCAATCCGCCGAACGGCGGTGTCGCCGGCAACATGGTGGCCTTCAGCTGGGCCTGCAACGACGCCGTCACTTCGACCGGCGGCAATGAGTCCGTCATTAAGTGCTCCTACTGTGATACGACTTTCAACTCGAAGGGCGCCTACCGACACCACTTCTCCAAGGTGCACTTCGTCAAGGAAGATGCCGCCGATTCGCAGTCGCCGCATACCGCCAAGTCGCCCGGAATGAACGCGTCCCCGAAATCGATGGCGTCGCCGAAGAGCGCCTCCAAGAGCCCAGCAATTGGCCATCGACGTTCCACTTCGCCGGTGATCAACACAACGCCGCCAGTCATCAATCCGTACAACGAGAGTCCGCAGTCCAAGTTCCTCAAGTACACCGAGCTGGCCAAGCAGCTTTCTTCGAAGAATGTCTGATTGGGCTGAGGCGCGGGCAGTGACGGAGGCGGAGACGGAGGCTGGCAACGCGACCCACGCGATGCGCCAGTGTTTATACAAACCCAACAACAACAAAAGCGCCACTCCCACCTGCCGCAATCGAATAGTCTGCGGGAAAGCGAACGAAATTGCTAGTGCGAATATGTTTGTGTGTGCGTGCGTACAAAATACACCTGCGCTACTAATTGCCCGCGCACACACCAACAGCAACAACAACGCCAGCACCGGTACGAACGCTCCTCCCTGCCACAACTCAACGCGCCATCGTCGCCGCCGTCGCGAAATTGAACGACTCGCACCGCCCGCTCCTAACAAATGAATGAAATTCATTTTCAATTTGCACTAACAACAACAACATGAAGAACAACACGCTCCACATACAGCAAACAACGAGCGGCGCGCCATTACTTTTCAAGCAAAATAGCCGATTCCAAAGTGCTGCAAGCGCGTGAAAACAAACCTCAAGCGAATGCCACGCACGGCGGGGGTCTGCGGGCTGCCAATAGAACACCCACTCATACACACAATTAATCAATTATACCGAGGCTGGTGTGCGAAAGCGCACACATGTGAGCGGCCACAGACGCGATTTGAAATGCAACGGACAAACGCGGCCCCAAACGCCAGCAGCGCCCAGCAGCAGAGCAGCAACAAACAACGGTTGCCTGCGATCGGCGAGAACCACTCGTCATCAAGGTCGCCAAGTGACCACTGGGCAGCAAAGCGGGGCACATGGCGTGTGCTCATCTCGGTCAGCGCGCTCTTTGAATCAATGCAAGAGAAACGAAAAACAGCAAAGAGCGAATTTGCCTGTGCTCCACAGGCAATGAGTAGCATTGAGAGCACAAAAGAAGAGGATAACAACGCAGCCGCAGCACATGAGGACATCTCTTTCTGGCGAGAGCGTGAAGCGCCGCGGCGCACAGCAGTCCATCACCTTCGTGTGGTGCACTCGTGTCGCGTGGGGAGGTTTATTGGAATTGGAAGTGCATCAAAATTCAATTAGAATGCGCCGCCACCGCTGGCTGCACTTGACGAACTGCTGTCCGTCAAGTGTGCGCAAGCGAGATGTCCATAGCGCCTGACGAATGCCATCGCCGTCGCGCGCAGCGGCAACACAGCAAAACAACAAAATCACAACAAAGAAATAAAAGCAAACATTTAGCTATCGGCCAGCGGGTGGGGAGTTGGGCCGGAAAACCAGTATTTGGGCGCGCGCTCAAAACGAGTTGAGTGACAATCGGGCTGGCGAGTGCGAATGCGGCGCCGAGTGGAGCTGTGCGCGGTGGGTGGAGAATTGAGTGCTGCGAATGTTCGAAATGGTGAGCGCGCTCAGGCACTTTGGTAGCCATTCAGCCAGTTCGGTGCAGGTGCAATGGAGGGCATCAAAAAGCAACTTGTTGTTGTTGGAAAATATAAAAATTGACAGAAAATTCTGCAACAAAAAATTAGTAATAATCAAACCTGTAAATTCTGGCTGAAATTTGCGCAAGACTTGAAGTTGTGTGCGGCAGAAATTCCAATGCAAATAAGAAACTTTAGCTACCTAGCAACAAGTATACGTAAACGGCTTTTTGTCAAAACAGAAGTTGTTATTAAAAAAATTAACTGCGATCATTATTGAAGAATGCGAGAAACTGCTGCGCTAACACGATGTCCAACTTACCAATAAATATTAAAAATTTTAATATACAGAAACGTTGACGTCGTGGCATGCGCCAAAAACCAAAACCCACTGATTCCATTGCAGAAAAGATGAAATTTTAACAGAAATGAATAGATGAGCAAAAAAAGTACATATGTGCCAAAAGTATAATCGCAAAATTTTTAAACTTAACATCTAACATGAACGTCAAATACACATAAATAAATAATCTGATACGTTGTTCGAACCGCATAATTTAAAGTTCGGTCCTCAGAACGGCGACTTGACCCATGCCAAGGTCGACCGCAAACACTATACGTAAAGCAACACTAATGTTTAACCTCATTTTGAGCATTTTGACGCAGCCAACAGATTCGGGCAACTAAAACAAATCACGGCCGCCATAAACAATTTCAGTCAGCATTAATTGCTTCTAAACAAAATGGAAACCATGTATACTAAAACGTAACTTACACACCTTAGCAACAACAACATTTGCATTAACTTATAAATATTTATTATCGTAAGGCCAGCCGGCGCTGAGTTACTGTAAATACCGAAGCGGCGGCTACAACTCTTCCTCTCTCACACCAACCTAAAATCAAAACATACAAATTACGCAACAATGTATACGCCGAAGTACCACATACGACTAAACCTTACAACTAACTATTTTACTAGCTACTCTAAGTAATTAAGCGAGAATATTTAAAGCCGAAAAGAGAAATATGTATTCGGGGCCGACACTGCAGTCGCGTTTCCTCTTTGACTTTCTTGGTTTTCACTTTTCGTTCGCACTTCAGCCAGCCGCCATCACTTTTGATGCGACGCACTTAAACTACGCTAAAATTAAGTAAACTAATCGATTAAGAAATGTCAAACATTATTCAGCTGTCGAGTCAGTACGACACAGACTTGCGCGCACACTTATTGTTTTTGTGATATTATTTTTAAACCGTTGTACTTACCTAAAGACGCTCTGGGCAGTGACCCATTGGATTGCGTCGCATATTCCCTTGGCATACGACGAGCTGCTGAGCGAGGCGTTTGTACTCTAGACTAGACCTAAGTCAGATATCTCATTACACTATAAACTAAATAACGAAGCGAAGAGGAGAAGGGCTCAAGAAATAAAGTTGTATGTTTAAATTCAAATACGAAAACAATTAACAAGGAAAAAGCTGTGTCGTTTTATTTGTGTCTGGAGGCGGAATGTTTACCAATAAGCACTAAAAGTCGGAATTCAGATTCTATTATGGAAAGCTTTACAAAACCTGGAGCTTCATAGTTGTAGGAACAGCCGGACTTTAATCCTCTTGGAGCTGCCGTTCTAGTTGCGCAGCATTAAAAAAATATTTGTACAAACGTAGGTAATTTAGAAATATTTACGCATAAATCTGTGTTGCGCTTTGACTGACGTACAACAAACAGACAATGTCTGCATATTCCTGTCTCATGCGAACCAAAATCAACACATTACATGATAAAATGCCAGGAAACAAACAAACGAAAATTTATTTAGATGAACTTTCTGTGTGGCAAATGACAATGACGTAAGTATTTTGATTTTGTTCCAAACTTTGCGAAACTTTAGAATGTCATCGGAGTTAAAACACGAACCAAGCCAATTAGGGAACTGTGTCTTACCTAAGTTTCGGCAAAGAATAAGCAATAATATTAAAAAAAATACAAGTAAAAACTATGTAATCCAATTTTAAATCTGCAGCGAAAGTTCAGAAAAGAAATTTTGCATATTAACCATTTTTGTGGGTTTTATATCGATAGTTAGGTCGAAGTATAGGCAATCGATAGAGAATTTACCAGGACATTTGATGAAATCGAATCTAACAAAATTACAAATGCGGTCAGTTCTTGGATTTCGGGAACAAACAAGCGAAGGAGCACTTAAATAGGCAACGATTGGCCGTGATAATTCAATTCAGGAACTAATCGTTTTCTTAACTACACTTAATATCAGAAGCAAAATTAGATTCTCATGGAAAGAAATAGTATCTAATATAATACAGTACTGCTTGATAGGTCATCTGGCTACTGAACGATCGCTTTTGGGGTTGAACTGAAATAATTAGCGAAAAATCGTTGGCCACAATGGCCGCCGAGCCCGCAACGGGAGTGCATTGTCTTTGGGCTGTTTGATTTGCGGAACATGCGCATCAGCTTGTAAACTAATATTTGCTAATAAACGAGTTAATTAAACCTGAATTATGGCCGTGTTAGCGGCGTAACACGCTAAATGCGAAGTGTATCGTTTGATTTATGGCCAACAAAGGATTAACATGCAGCCAACACACACACACACCGCGTTAATGGGCACACACGCACGCACACATGTATGAGTACATGTGATGTAAATTTACAGCAGCGCTATTGTAAATGGCTCACACACACACACACTCACAGAAACATTCATACATAAAAGCGCCAACTCAAACGTCTCACAAACACACGCGCGCGCAGAACAGCTAAAGGACACGTTTGATACGCGCAGCGGAAATATTGAAACGCGTTTAAGTTCTTGCGAAAACGGAAGTGTGCGAGAAGCAGAACATTTTACCAATTGCCAAAGGATTCATTTTCACATTTTCATTTTCACTCAAAATTTATGTGACACAAAAAGGATGCGGCAGGAGGCAAGCCGATGCCAATGAATTTGCCAAACGAGACAACGAGACGTGCGTGTATTTATTTACATACCAACACATACCGCACACTTACATATGTATGTATGTATGTCTGTATGGGTATATTTGCTTTTCTAGATAATTTCAAATGTTTCAAAGTTTGCACTCCGGGCTTTGGTATTGTTGCTGTTTTAAATTTTTTTGTTGTTGATTCGCTAACAAATTTAGATGAGCAACGCGGTTCGTGAAGCGAACAAAAAGCGCCGGGGCGAGTGGCGCGTCGAGCATGAGCTGCAGACGGCGCACGAGCGACTCCTTCGCTTAATGAGATACCAGCACATAAATTCTCAAATGTGTCATGTATCGCACATTACGCTTTTTTGATAAGCCGAAACTCTCGTGTGGTATGGCGAACGCTCGAGGCGATGACGGCAAAATCAAATTTATTTACCAAAGTGTCATATGGCAAGCGAGCTACAGTGGCTGCGCCAGTGCGCCAGCTACACACTTTTGTTGTTGTTAATATAACTATTCTACAATTCCATTAGGTACTACTAGACTATACTTATAGATATACTTATGGCAGAAAACCAATGTCCTTTAGACTTTGAGTCATTTTGTATTGGAAGGTTTTAATTGATTGTTTAATACCAGTATCGAAAGTATACTATCTATATATAGGTTTTAGGTTAGGTTAGGTTAAAGAAGAAAACCCCATTGGGTCCATTGTAAATGCCTTCATTCTTGAATCCGCTGTCATTCCCTCTCTGTTGGGTTCCCTGGGAGTCTTTTGGGAAACATTCAGTCCTGGCGAAGAAATCGTGTAGATCAGTAATCTATAATATATACGTTTAATAGCTAAATAATCATAAAAAGATCATCGATTTTCAGTAGAAAATCATACGGTTTTCTGTATGTTTATCTAACTTCAAACATAAATACACTAGTCAGAATAAGTTTGCGTACAAGGGGTACGTAGTTTTTTCATATGAAAAATAAATCACTTAAAGTAATTTTTCAAAAACAAAATATTGTTTATTTCTTCCGTTAGTTCTTTTATTCCATTAAGATAATAATATCAAAAACTTGACCAAACTGTATAAGAAGGGCCAAAAACAAAATATGTTATGAATTCACCTCAGAAAAAGTTTGCGTACAAGATAAGGTTATGTAGTTAAAATTTAATCGAAACTAAGTTTTGTCCAAAAATTAATAACTTTGTGAATATGCTTTTCTCGCTTGAACTCCCTGGAAAAGTTTCGGCGTAAATTTTATTAAATTCAGTGTTTTTTCAGCGGTTATTTTGTTATATCCTTGAATTGTTATATTGGTTTACTATATCTTTGAAGATGGAGTGTTGCTGGGCTCAGGGTTCAAGTAAACCCCTTATATACTCAATTAGATGCACGTTAGGTGACTAGGGAGGAACTTTTTCAACTTTGTTGAGCCAGTTAATAGCAAACAAAGCTTCACATCGTATGCATTGCTCCTTAAGGTCATCGTAAAGTTGAAAAGAAATGTTGGAACCTGATCCAAAATTTTGAAACCTTAGCTTGCATAAGCTTTTAGAATATGTAAATAACCCCTCGGAAGCATTTTTGAATAAAAAAAACGCCTGCTCTCTCCTTTTCCCGACATGCAGCCTCATACCATATCCCCACATATGCTATGCTTCACTGTTAATTTCAAATTTTTGTTATTAACAGGATCCTCTTCAAATTAGTTGATACCTTTTAATGCCAAATATGCCATCCATTATCAGATAATAATGAATCGTCCCACTTTCAATAGATAACAACACATCGTACCGGAAATCCGGTTTTCTAGACTCTTTGATGGACTCTTTTACGAGCAATTCTGTGCTCCTTGTAAGTAAGCTTAATATGGGCTTCTTACATGGTGTTATGTAGGGGAAATATGTTTTTTCAGGACTTTTCTTATAAAGTCACTGCTACTGGGTTTTATAAAATATTTCTGTACATTTCTGAAGATATTGGATGCAACTAGCTTAGATTATGATGCACTCGCTTAAGAAAATTGCCAGATCGTAGTAACGAAGCAAGATTTTCTGTTTTTTTTTTAGATTTAAGATGGTTTTTTGAAATGACGAATGTGCTCTCCCAAAAGTTTAAATAATTTTATGAAATTTTTTGTCAATTTTGGAAAGTTTTAGTAAGATTATCCTTTTAACCATTTTTAATTTTTTTCTGTTGGATTCTATTGCTTTCTATAAAATTTCAATCACATATACAGTTTCAAATAATTTACAAGTCCGTTTACTGTTCAATGGAATACAAATTTTCCAAAAAAAAATAAAGATCATAACCGGAAATTCCCGTTATTAGTTTTGTACGCAAACTTATTCTGCACCGTTTTGTGAGTATATTGTCAATAAATACGAATACATGGAAAATTATTATTTTAATGCATCTAAAACAGAACAAAAAGTGCAGATAAGGCATATATGAATAATGTGGATAAGTTTTGGTAAACAGAGAACCCATTTTTGACGTCAAAATTGATGATAACATTATTTTGACTAGCCTGTACGCAAATATTTTCTGACTAGTGTATGTATATCTGACTGCATTTGAATAGATACGAGGGCGGGTCAATAAGTCCGTGACTTTTTGAATTTCCCGCCTCTTAATTGAAATGGCAACACTGCTCCCGTCAACAGTCATCTGTCAGTTGACTCTTGTCAAAAATTGAACAAGCTGCGACATTTAATTTGTTTTTGACAGCCGTTAATATCAGACTACCGCGTTGACTGAGAAGAAAATGGAAAAAAGTGAATTTCGTGTGCTCATGTGCAGTTTCCATGGCAAAAATCCATGAATTGGGCTACGAATTGCTCCCTCATCCCGCATATTCACCCGATCTAGCCCCAAGTGACTATTTCTTGTTCCCAAACTTGAAGAAATGGCTCGGCGGAAAGAGATTTGCTTAATGAGCACACGAAATTCACTTTTTTCCATTTTCTTCTCAGTCAACGCGGTAGTCTGATATTAACGGCTGTCAAAAACAAACTAAATGTCGCAGCTTGTTCAATTTTTGACAAGAGTCAACTAACAGATGACTGTTGACGGGAGCAGTGTTGCCATTTCAATTAAGAGGCGGGAAATTCAAAAAGTCACGGACTTATTGACCCGCCCTCGTATCATGTCTTCCTCTCTCACAAATGTCTCCGGAAAGATCAGCTTAGGTCCTCATGAGGCAGTCTCAACATAAATAATAATATTCGATATTTGCTTTTAATGCTTTCAACTTCAGATAAACTTTAACAGTGGGACTGACAATCACTTGCCCTGACTTGCGTAAATTTTTCTAAATACTTGCAAAATTTGAATCTAAGTTCTTTGGTACATAAAAGCTTCACCTATTCCTCACGTCATAGTATGAATCATCACTTCCATATAATAACAAAAAATATAGAAATTTCATATCATAAACATCATAACAACAGCAGCTGGAATTATTGGCTGGTAAACAAAAATATTTTTTTTTATTTATTTGATGTGTGCTAAAGTTAAAGCGGCGCGTTAGAAGACTTATCGCGACCACTGTCCGGGTCCGCAGCGATGCGTCTGTCGCTGACTGCGCACCTAGCGGGCCGGGTGGACTCCCCCCTTAATGAAACGGGTTAAATTAGAGAACACTTCACATGATCGTAGCTCATTGCTTAGAAATGACGCAGATAAGAAGACGGGCGACACTTATGCGCGCGCTCAGCAGCAAGCAAACCAACAAAAAAAACCTCAAATAAAACGACAACACAGCGTGTGCTATATCGTACAACAAATACAAAAACAAAAAGGAGAATACAAAACGCATAACGTCACAAATCACACCCCTTTCTGTGCTGCAGCAGCCCGAGTCCCGCTAGCAATGCGGCTGGGTGGGGCTGGATATGCCGCGGCCGCCACGTGGGACAGAAGGGTTAGTGTGTGTGTGCGGCATATCAGGTGCCAGTGCGATGGCAAGACAATTTATGGCGTATGAGAATGAAAAGTTTGTCGTTGTCGTGTTTGTTTTTGTGGGTGTCTGTGTATGAAATGGCAACCCTACAACAGCAGCAATACAACAACAACAAATATCCATCTATCTTCAGGGTGTACTGTCACTTTAGTACGTACGTTTCGTAGGGATGCGCTGTGACAAAAACAACAGCAGCAACAACAGGTGAAGCTGCAGTTGGAGTTATCGCGACGTGCGCCGAAGCCGCCCACATTTGGCGATCGTTTGGGTTTCGATTTTAATCGCTCAAATACAGCAGATATGAAATCGTGTGTCGTTGGATCCTTGAAAACAAATGAGGATAACGACATTAGTTTGTTTTCCCGCTTGCATTTATTTAGCTGCACTTTTGTCCACGTACCGCTCACGCCGGTAGCAGCGTCCCTATGTACGTAGGCGAATCCTTTCATTTCCCACCAATGGCTGCGTACTTCGCGCTGAGCACAAAGAAATGTGTAATAAAATTTGATTTATCGTAAACACGATTCCAAAAGTGGGCTGGGTCGTTTTCCAGTTTCATGCTCGAGTCTGTTGTAATTTTTGCCGCTTTGTCATTGATCATATTGCTGTTGTTGTGGTTGTTTTTGTTGTTGGACGAGCATATTTAATGTGGCGCTAACTATGTCTGAATACGAATGAGTCGCGTCGAGGCGAATTGAGCGAATGAAGCGCTGGATTTCACGGCGTTTAAGCGGCGACCCGAACCCCTTCAACGCCTTTATTGCAACAGATTGTGTGTGTGTGTGTGTGGGCGTGTGTGTCGCTGCTGCTGTCTCTGGAAATGCCATTTTCGCGCCTTCTGAACTACATGCCATACATCATTCGCCCGCACACACACATACAGCCATCATCCATCTACTATTTGGAGAGCTCCTAAGCCAAAAAACTTCTCCGCCCACTTTTGCAGACACTTTTGCAAAAGTTTTCCGTTCACACTGCAGGCGTTAGTCAGCTTCCTTGTTTTGTTCACTTGGCTGCCGCTGACGTTGCCGCTGAGCTGGCCTGGCCACTACATGCGTTCATCGCAATTTCGACCAAGAAAATCTGTTCGCTGATTTTGTGATAGTTTACAGAATTCATTAGATCCCTGAAAGGATGGTATAAGTTTTAGAATAAGTATGAAGCAACAAACGGGTATGGAATTCTTCTAGTCACAGTAAATCCTTCAAGGAAGGAAGGAATTGAATGTAAACCTCGATCACATATTTTCTTTTATTGAAGCCGAAATCAGAATCCCCATCTTCTCACAGATCATTACCTCAGAATCCATAAACTCCTTCTGACGTTGCCAACCAGTACAACTTAACCAAACCTGACCTATTACACCGTGCGACAGCATTTTTCACACCGGGAAAATCCATATGTGCGTGAAACTAGAGACCAAATATAGTAATACTGCGTACTCAGTTTTTCATTTCTACATCCTTTATCCTTTTAAAAAGACTTCAAAATTTTGAAGGGGATAAAAAATAAAAAAATATAAATAATACTTAACCTCGTTAGAATACGGCGATATGTATATCAAATGATAGAGGAAAGGCGCAAGAATTTAAATAAAATTATTTTTTTATCTATTTGTAAAAAAAGGATATGAAAAAGGTACTTTGAAAATTTTAATACTTTATATCCTTGAAAATTTATATAGAATTTTCTTGAAAATTCTCTGCTAGACTCCCACCTTTGCATCTGAAAAGTATGCAACGAAAAATAAAATCAGACCAATGAAAACTGCTTCATATATCGAGCACCGACTTAAAAAATACCCAGGATAATTTTTATTACGAAGTATTAAGAAAACAAATATTTTGTATGTGATGATGATTTTATTTTCTGTGTTAATAAATAACTACAGTCTTTTTTTATATCCATCACAAAGTCTTTACAAATATTTAAAAACTCATTGAAAAAATAATTGTTAATATATTTTTTCCCCCACTTTAAATTAAAATCAATATTTCCATATTTTTCATTAACAATTTTGTCGCTCATATTTACATTTTTCGCTTCGCTCCGTCTTCACTCAACCCGAGCATCGAAAACCCCATTTCGATAGCGTCCATAGCGCCCGTCCGCCAGTGCCAATGAATTCAATTCAATCTTCAGGCGTGATTTCTGTGCCCACTTCGGTGCATCTGCTGCTGCTGCCTCATTACAAAAACAACAACAGCAAATTCTGTACAAGCGCCACCTCTGCTATGCGCCGGTTTTTATTTGCCGCGACGCTGTTATTATATTTTTTGCTTTTGCCCTTTTGGCTTCTTCCCACTTTTTGCGTTTTTGGCGTTTCTTCTCGGCGTCGCTTTTGTTGACTTGGCTACTACGTTGTGTGATATTTTATGGTGGTGAATGGTGGCGCATGCAGGTGAAATATAACTGTGCACATACTTCTTGAGTCGTCGTTGTTGGCGCTGTGCAGGCTGCACCCGTGCGTACCGACAGTCGCCTCCCTCCCTCCACGCAGCGCTGTTGTGCACTTGCGCACGGCCCGGCAGCGGGTCGGGGGTTGCTTGCATGTGTAGGGGCTGTTGTTGTGGCACGTGTATGTGTGTGTGTGTGTGTGCCGTGCACTCTTGATCTATGGAGCTTCGAATGAACGCTTTTTTGCGGCGTTCTCGGAATTTATAGTTGCGCTTTCTTCGTCGTTAGTTCGCCGCTTCTGCTTTGTTTTGCTATTTATGGATTTTCATTGGCGCAGCGTGCGACGTGCGGCGCACGGCAGTGCCATTTACTGTGTGCGACGTGTGGCGAGACGCGCCGATGTGACGGGGCGCGCGGCTGCTGCAGGGCAACGCGCTGCGATACGACGATGCACTGGAGCGTTGCGTTGTCAAAACGCAAATGATTTATTGAACTGACAGCAGTGAATTTTGTCGAGTCGAGTCGAGTCACAAGACGAGCTGCTCGGCTCTGCTGCAATACATCTCGATCCGTGCCGTGTCCCAACATGCCCGGCGCGCTTCTTCGTCCTCTCGTGTTCCGTTCGCCATTCGATGTTTTGCCTCTCGGCGTTTGCTGGCTGCATGGGAGGCGCGCTGTGTGAGCCGCGCTGCAAGAAATGGCACCGAAGTGAAATGAAGTTTTGATTTAGTTCAGAATTTTTATCAAAGAAATGCGCTGGTTCCTCTTCCCAATAAATCACAGCACGAGTTGTCCTTGATGTGGGGAGGATCTTTTGGCTGTAATGGAAGTTTGATTTATGCCACAATGCGAATCACAGACGCAAACGCCGAGCGTTGTGCGCAAGTACAGCAGCCGACGCAGAGTTCTGTGAGAAAAATGGCGAAAAACTTGAACGAATCGAATTGGAATGAAACCATTCACTATCGATTATGGAAAAACTGCAAGCGAACTAAGCGAAATGAATGTTTCACCTTCTACCGTAGAAGAGGCGACAGAGCAGCCAGAGAAGCGAATGAAGTAAATCAGTTTGAATGGAATTTCATAAATAAATTTTTATTTGTAACTAGAACTATTTTATTTATAATTCAAACAAAAAATAAATTTTAACAGACTACCTATCTATAAACTGGAATATTACAAAATAATAAAGTTAAAATTAAAAAAATTCAACAGTAATTCTTAAGACTATAAATCTTGGCAGAGAGAGATCTAAGAGATCTTTTCTATTGGACTCAAAATCTTGTTTCCATTATTCTGAATTCCAAAAACCTTTTCTTTAGATCCAACCCCATGTTTCTTCGCGCCCAGTTTGAGTCAATGTGAGAACATATGCACACACACATGCACATACACGGTGTTTTAACACTTTGTTTTGCTAGAGCTGCGTTTTCTTTTGGCTCTGTAAAGTTTTGTGTTTTCGTGGTTTTAAACCTTTAAATTTTTGTGATTAGTGCACCGAAAGGTAGTGGAAGCTGCGGCGCTTGGATGACAGCTGCTGAAGTGTGTTCCCCTGGATCGGTTGACAGCTTCTTGGACTTTTTCCCAAAGTTAAGTTAGCTGGTGCAGTGAGTAGAACTACTTTTTTCTTTGCTTTTCTGCATATTCTCTTTGCGCTCGTGCACAACAAAAAAAAAAGCGCAAATCACTTATCAGCGGATAAACAAATATCAGCTGATCAAGCCGTGTTTAGCTTACTGCCATACTGCACACTGCGTTATCGACACTGCTTTACCGACATACGGAACAGGGCTGTCAGTAGTTGTGCCGGCTGATCTAGTGGACGATGCCGAAGCCTTCGGCAGGCGAGCCACCTCCGCTTCGGCTGACACGTAGCAGCAATGTGGAAGATGAAGCGAATCCGGAGTGCTCACCTTCGGCCACGGTCTTTGCCAAATCGGCTAAAATACTTAGAACCCCGCCGGTGAAAAATGATGGTGGCATAAACCCAATGCGCAACGCGGTGATAGAACCTATCCCCAACTCCTCGCCGAAGCCTGCCGCCCCCGAACCCTGCGGGTTAAAAGAGCAAGTGGCAAAACTAGAGAGGCTGCTCAAGGAGCTAGGTGCCGAACTTTTTCTAGATTTGGATCGCAGAACTGTCACCAGAGCTCATAGAAAAATGTTCGGCCTCATACAGGCTCAAATTGCTACGGTGACCGATGAGGTTAATAAAACCGGAAACAAGGACCGTACTGTGAGTCACTCCCCCCAACGGCATTCACAAAGCTCTAGCGTCTCTGCCAAACATAAGCCGGCGGAGCAGCTCAATAAGAGGACGCGTTCAGCAAGCCTAGGGGATACGAGCACTGAAGCCCCATTCATAACAGTGACCAACCCAGCAAAGAAAAAACGGCGACAGGCAGAAGCGCCGACCCCCCTGCAACCAAAGCAAGCGCAAAAAGCCCGCGCAGCTATACGAAGCCGGCCCGATGCCATAATTCTTCAAGCGAAAGGAGAAACGTCGTACAGCGACATCTTGAAGATGGTGAAAACCGATCCGAGCCTTAAAAGCGTTTCGGAAAATATTGTGAAAATCCGCAGAACCGCGAAAGGCGAAATGCTCTTTCAGCTGGCAAAAAGCAGCAAGGAAGACACGACCTTGCTTAGCGGTAAAATTGCGCAAGTAGTTGGCGAGCGGGCAGAAATCAAGGCCAAAACGCAAGAGTGCCAGGTTGAACTCCGTGATATAGCTGAGTTCACTACACGAGAAGAAGTGGCTGACGACCTAGCTCAGGCGTTCCCCTCGCTCCTCCCCTTTAGCGCGGAGTCGATTAAAAGCATGCGGGCGGCGCATGGCGGTACTCTGACCGCGTGCATTAGCGTGCCAGCCACGGTGGCGAATACGCTACTAAAGGCTGGAAAAGTCCGAATTGGCCTCACAATTGCCCGCATACGCGAAAAAGTGGCACATACACGATGCTATCGGTGTCTCGCCCTTGGCCACACCGCCAGAACGTGTCAAGGCGATGACAGATCAGAGTGCTGTATAAAATGCGGGACAAAAGGACATTTTGCTAAGGACTGCAGCAATACACCGAGCTGCCCACTGTGCAAGGCTGCAGGCGCATCCCACGGTCATCGTATCGGGAGTTTTAACTGCCCAGCTGCGCAAAAAGGACCAGTGCGCCCATGAAGGTCCTGCAGTTGAACCTCAATCACTGCGAGGCTGCACAAGATCTTCTGCAGCGTACAGTTGAAGAGGATAACATTGATATCGCGCTGCTGAGCGAGCCGTACCGTGTGCATTCGCAAAACTCCAACTGGATTGCGGATTCAACAAAAAAGGCAGCCATTTGGGTTTGTGGTGGTCACGCTGTCGAATCAGCTCCCCAAGCAAGAAGTTTTCATGCCCAGGCCGTTATTTGCGGTATACGCTTCTTCAGTTGCTACTTTCCCCCTAGCTTGACACACGACGCTTTTGAGCATGCACTTGATGTCCTTGTAAACGACGCAGGTGGCAATGTGCCGACTGTGATTGCAGGAGACTTCAATGCGTGGTCAACAACCTGGGGCAGCGCACGCACAAACAAGCGTGGTTCCGCTCTGCTCATGGCGTTCTCAGCGCTTAACGTGACGCTTCTCAATGTAGGCAATACACCAACGTTTGTGAAGGGTAGCGCATCCTCTGTCATTGATCTCAGTTTCGCCAGTGATCGCCTCGCTCGGGACTCAAAATGGCAGGTGGATGATGCGTTTACGTACAGCGATCACAACGCTATCCGTTTCGAATTAAACGTCGCCCCGCGAACTGTGAAGCAACGAGTAAAACCAGGCTGGCTACCCCACAAACTGGACCGCGGTACCCTAGAGCTCTTGCTCAAAGAGCTGACTTTCACTCCACGGCCGAGTTTAAGGAAAAGCATAGGCAGCTTCATTCACCAACTCAAAGACGTGTGTGATGCTACCATGCCGAGAAAGGGTGCTGGAGTCTACAAGAAGCCAGTATATTGGTGGAATCACGACATAGCAGCCCTCCGCGCCGACTGCCTCCGGCTGAGGCGGCTACAACAGCGCGCTGTCAGACGTGATAGGCCGGACATATACAGTGCCGAGCTGAAACGCAAGAAAGCTGCTTTGCGCAAGGCAATTAAGGCAAGCAAAAAGAAAACGTTCAGTGAACTCGTCGAGCAGGTTGAAGATAACCCATGGGGGAATGCCTACAAGATTGTAGTCAAAAAACTGGCGCAGCAGAAACCCCAGCCACCGACATGTCCCATGATGCTGAGACGGATAGTTTGCACACTGTTTCCGCAATCCCCCCTGCGTCGTCAAGGCCTCTTTCCCCGGGCCTGTTTTGGCGACAGCTTTGAAGACTTCTCAATAGATGAGGTTCTTGCTGCGGCGCACAGGCTTAAAGCCAACAAAGCGCCAGGCCCCGACGGCATACCAAACGCCTTACTCAAGGCAGTAATAGTCGCAAAGCCACAAGTTTTCTCTGACGTTTTCTCCTATTGCCTACAAGCCGGCATCTTCCCATGCTGCTGGAAAACTCAGCGCCTTGTACTCCTGCCCAAAGCAGGGAAATCTCCTGGCGATGCATCTGCCTACAGACCACTCTGCATGCTTGATACCATGGGCAAACTCTATGAAAGACTGCTTTGCGTCAGGCTAGAACAATACACGGAAGGCCCAAATGGTCTCTCTCCACTCCAGTTCGGCTTCCGCAAAGGCCGTAGTACTGTCGATGCCATAGCTGCAGTGGTCGACATCGCCGCGCAGGCAATTGAAGGAAAGCGCTGGAGAGAGGGCTCCAAGCAATACTGCGCGGTCGTCACGCTCGATGTACGAAACGCCTTCAACTCTGCCAAGTGGACCAGAATTCTCGATGCTCTTAGAGATCTAGGAACTCCAGCCTACCTACTTCGTGTAATCGACAGCTACCTTAGCAATAGGCAGCTTACTTATGACACCAGCGAGGGTGTCTGCAAATACACCATCACGTGTGGCGTTCCACAAGGTTCTGTCCTTGGACCATTGTTATGGAACGTAATGTACGACGGCCTGTTGCGTACCGAGTTGCCTAACGGAGTAACCACCGTTGGATACGCTGACGATGTAGCGCTAGTCGTAGCGTCATCTACACGAAATCGAAGCCAAGGCAAACGAGTCGATCTCTCGGCTTACAGCCTGGCTGACAGAAGCAGGCCTGCAACTGGCAGGTGAAAAGACTGAAGCCGTGCTGATAAGCAGCAGAAAATGCGTGGAAAGCGTGACGGTAAATGTCGGAGGGCATCTCATACAGTCGCGCCCCGAAATAAAGTATCTCGGCGTATTGCTGGACTGCCGCCTGAGTTACAAGGCGCACCTATCGCATGCCGGCGAGAAGGCCCTAAAAGTAACAGCCAGGCTCTCGCGGCTAATGCCGAATATTGGTGGTCCCTCTACCCAAGCAAGAACTCTGCTTGCAGTCGTAAACACTGCTGTCTCAACTTACGCCTGTCCAGTGTGGCACAAAGCGATGACGGTGGCCTCATACAGCAGGCAGCTAAAAGCAGCGTACCGGCTTAACTCGCTACGAGTCTGCCGCGCGTTTAGAACGGTCTCGGACGAGGCGGCCGACGTGATCGCTGGTAGACCACCTATCCAGCTAGTGATCCTGCAACAGGCAAATGCGTACTGGCAGAAACGAGGTGCGCAGGTCTCAGCCGAAGACACGATAGCTGCATGGCAACGTAGATGGAGTTCGTCCTCGAAAGGCAATTGGACGCGAACGCTCATCCCAGTGCTGGCACCGTGGTTAAAGCGGACGCATGGCGAGCTGAATTTCTTCCTCACACAGTTTCTCTCTGGCCATGGATGCTTCCGCGCATACCTGCACAGATTCAAGCACGCAGAGAGCCCTCACTGCAATCAGTGCATAGGGGTGGCGGAAACGGTCCACCATACGTTTTTCGAATGCGCCAAATACGCCGATGAAAGAGCCGACATCGAAGAGGCTATCGGCGGTGCCATGACACCATCCTCACTGGTGTCATACATGCTTGCGTCGCCAGAATCATGGGACCGAGCATGCAGGAGTATTGCTCGTATAATGCTCTTACAGAGACGAGACATACGGGACTGTCCGGTGACAAATGCCAACGACTGACCATCCGTCCGTCCGAACACGACACTTTTCGGCAGAGCATCTCATGACTCATGCCTGGACGTAGCTAAACGCTAACATATCCGCCTTCATCGTGAAGTAATACCTCGCGGTGGTGCCACGATGAAGGTACACGGACTGTGAACACAGGGGTTTTAGCGTGTTAAAGTCTCGCACTCGTTTGGCTTTCGATGCTTTCCCCTACTGGAAAAAAAAAAAAAAAAAAAAAAAAAAAACACATGCACATGCACATTAGGGTGGAGCGAAAAAATTTTTTTCTGAATTTTAGATTTCCTGGTTTCTCAAACAGTGATCCATCGTAATGGAAATGTTCATGCAAAATACCAGCTTTCTAACTCAACATCTTGAGGTGGCGCATTAGGTATGAAGTTTGAAAAATAAGAAAAAAAGGAGTTTCAAAAAAACATTTATTTCTGACAATAATACTATATATTTTACTGAATTTATATTATAAACTACTAGTACAAAGAAATACTATATTAGATTACCATAAAACTAACATTTTAATGATCAGTATCAGAAGTTTCAGTGTCTTCTTTTTGACGGAAATACTGAGATTTGGTGTCAAATGAAGGTATTTCTTGCCTGGATTTTATTCTAGTACGAATGAAACCATCTCTAGCATCGGGTCCACAAACAGATGCTGAAGCCTCAGTTACAAGTTTGACACACCTTTCGACAGCTTGGGTGTGGCAAGGGTACTTCTCAATATCAAACAATTTACCTCCAGATGAAATTTTTGTAGTAATTTCCGAATCGCTGTATTTCATTGTTACAGGAGGTTCCGTTATCTTCTCTTTCGCCCATTCTATCAAATCATAATAGTTTTCGGCATCTATCTTTAGCTCTGGTAACTGGAATTCACGAACTTTCTTGCCTTTGGTATCTTTTCTTGCTTTTAAAACCCTCCGAAGTGCCAGCTCTCGTATTTGTTGATTCTCATCTTGTAACATAGCCAGCAATAGATTTTCCGGGTGCATGAAGAAAGCATTTCTTTGAATAGTATTTAAGACAACACTTTTTAAGTCATCTCTCAAATACAAACTTCTTTTGACCATATTAAAGATGTGAATGGGACCAAATTTACAAGATGATTTTGACTTGATTTCAAACCAATTTGGTGCGTAAACTTTCATGATGAAAGTGGCCAGTTCTTTCAAATTATTTGTTGGTTTAGCTGTGCCAATATACAATCGAAGAATCCTGTTAGCACAAGTTAACCATCGAGAATGGGCTAGTTTTCCTGGGTCTTTGTTAGCTAAGTTTGGTGAAACTGTACCAGAAGATATAGCAGAACATATCTGATAAAGGTATTTTTGATCAGTGCTCAACAAATCAATATCCAAATCCGGTAATTCGGTGGGGATGGGTTCGAATGTTTCTATTTTTAAGTCAAGACATTTATCAAGCTGTTTTCCTAAACTGCCAGAAAAAGTATTGGGGCCTGTAGTTGTACCGTCGAGACTGGAGAACAAATGACGAAGTGGTAATTCATTTGCATGTAACAAGCACACAAACCATTGCAAAGGGCGCTTCAGATGTTTTTCTAATAAAACAATGACTCCATTTTTCCGACCAGTATTAACAGCAGTACCATCGCATCCAATTGCCACCAAAGAAGATCGAAATTCATATTTGTTTTCAAGAAAGTCGACAATATTTTTCTCAATATTAGCCGCTTTACCCGAATCAATAGAAAGATGACCGATGTATTCTGAATTAGGTTCTGATATTATTGAGATATGTTCTTCGACTATAATCTTCCTTTGGGAAATATTATTAGCCTTGGTTATAGTCAAAGTTTTGTCTTTACGACCATCAAAATAAATAGCCGTCAAAGGTTCGTGTTTTTCTATAGATTGCAATTCTTTACGAATCTTCTGCCGTTCTCTGCGGATTTTGCTTCGGTCTACCACTTTTGATGAGTCCACAGTACTGATTACATTTAAGTCCAGTAACGCAGCATTCACAATTAATGCTGCAGATCGATCAGAAACTCCAGTTCTATCGCAGGTTGTAGCAAGATTTTTCAGCTTATCTCTCATTTGTTGAGTTTTTTTAAGGGATGGATTAGACACTAATTCTGCAGTACGAAATTGATCGTCCTCATCTGATGTTTCAGCAGAAGAACTGCCAGACGTCCAAACTATAGCTGGGGCAGATGATGATGTACTGGGAGTGACGTTACATTTTGCAGCAAACTCTTCATATTTTCGCTTCCTAATTTCACGACGTTGCATAGTCTGAGTTGTTACTTTATCCACAGAACCAATATACATTTTGCGCTCATTTCGTTGATCTTTTAAGAAGTTTTCCTCAGCAATGGGTACTTTAGTCACACATTTGCATAGTTCTCGGGATACACATTTACATGTTGCGATATCAAACAACTTATTTATTGATTCATTGTAGAATATCTGCTTTTTAGAGTCATTACGTATTTTTTTCACATTCTTGTACTTTTGATAATATAAAATAAGCCTAGACACAACTTGTTGATGGGTGATTGTAGGGATAGATGCTTTACTCCAGATGGCTGCAATATCGGAAGCAATTATATCACATAAATCTTTGACTGAAGGATCCTTTCCATTATTCAACTCTAACATTTCGTTTCTAATCCATAAGTAGTGTTTAATCACGTCACAGTATGTAGGTAACATATTATCACTAAATTTGATTGGATCACCAAATAAAGGACACCGGAAATCTTTTCGCGTTTTAGGCATTTTTTAAGAAAATTAGCTTAACTTTGGCACTATTTCAAAACTATTTATTCAAGTTTTGTAACAAAATACTATGTTTGCGTTCGAGATCACACTCAGTTGAAGTTAAAAACAGTATATTAGTAAGCAAAGTGTACGAATGTACGGGGATCTTTTATTTTGTCCGGGATTTTGGAGTGAAGACTTTTGAATAAAGCGTATGTATTTTTTAGCGGGTTGAAATAGCGTTTATTAAATAGCGGCGAATAAAGAGTAGCGGTTGCTCGGAGCTCAAGAGGTGTTGGCTCGTCGCAGTAGGAACAGTCTCTGTCGACTCTCCCGTTGTTTACAGTGAAGAAGTAAACTTGTAAATAATTTCCAAGAAATAAGAATTATACAAATTAATATTAAAAGTTCACGTTTGGCGTGAACACAAACCTTAGTAGGCTAGTAGTAGCAAAGTAGGCTTACAAGTAAAAATAAAAGTTTTTTTGAAACTATTATCTCAATGCGCCACCTGAAAATTAAGTCGTAGACCCTTGATTTTTTGCATGAATAAAGCTTTTACATATGGTCACCAATTAATAATACAGGAGTTTGGAAAATAAAAAAAAAAATTTTTTTCATGTGTTTCACTCCACCCTAATGCACATGCACGCCACTATGAGTGCGAAAAGTGTCACGTTGGTAAATCATAGTCAAGTCGCCTCGGACAAGTCGACTGAAGCCCAAACAGCCGGCAAATATAAAAACAAATAAATGATCCGACCACTGCCACCGAGAGGCCAAAATTCCTTGCGCTGCTGCACTGGAATGTTTGGGCTTTTATTTTTTTCCAGACGGCGCACTCGGAAAGTGTTATAAATTGCACGGGTGCGGGGTGGCGCAAGGCCGCTGCTCCACCCACTTTCAGCCGGGGCCGCAAACTCACTGCCGCCAGTATCGGTGTGTGTATGAGTGTGTGAGTGCCATTAGAGAGATACGCAGCGGCGCAGCGACGACCAAAAAGGATTTCATAAAAATGGCGCAATTTAAAATGTCACAACATAAATTCTGTGTATGCGCGCGAGGACCTCAGCAGACGAGCCAACAGGCGGACGGGCGCAGCGTAGCGCAACGCAATGCAATGCAACGCAGCTCAGTGTCCAAAGTGGAGTAAAGCAGAGTAAAAATAAAAAATTAAATTTTATTAGAAGGACAGCAAACGCAAGTGACGGCCTTCTCTCTGCCGCTCGCTGCAGCCAAATAAAATACACAACACACTGAAAGGCATGAAATGACAAAAACAACAACAAGTGGAAATAAATGAAATCAAAACAAAACAAAAGCAAAGCAAAGAAATGCGAAGCGAAAAAGCCGAAATGCATACAAACCGCATCAGGGCGAGAGCGAGAGGCGACGAAAGAGGCCGCAGGACCTTGAGAGGTGCACGTGGAGGCAGTAAGAAATTGAGGTGGTCAGCCCTGGTTTTCCTCATATTTATTGAAATCATTGCATACCCACACAGAGTTGGTCTAAAATTGTTGCCACATCTGGTCACCCTAAACAGAAGTAAGCGACTTGCGACTGCGTTGATCAAAAATGGTCAACACTGGCGGCTCCCCGACCACCCTGTGCCGCCGACAGTCGGTTAGCAGCGAGTGCTGCGGCTGAGTGTCCGAAATGAGGCTTCCATCACCCGACGTTCGTGTTGGCGAAGTTGATTTTCAAGGCGCGCCACCCCCACCCCCAGCCGCCGCCCTGCAGCCGTGTCAACACGGCACGCAGCGGCCGTCCCTCGTACATAAATCAGTGTGCGGTGTGCTGTGTCCACGCCCCGTTTTGGCGCTCTCGCCTCACCTCTCCGCTCCCCGCCGCAACACTGGCGCTCAGCTTCAGTTTCTACTTTGTTGTTTGTTTTGAATTTTTGTTGCTGCAGTCATACATATTTCGTGTCCTGCAGATGTCCCTTCGCAGTCCGTTTTTTGTTTTTTCTTGTTTGTTTTGCCTTCTGTATTTACCAAGAAGCGCAATGCAAAGGCAAAAATAAAATTGCGAAAAATGAAGGGCGGGCAGCGGACGCTGTGTGGCAGCAACAGAAGTTGTTGGTGTCCTGTTGGACATAATCGCGCTTGCATTATTGGTTGATGTTTGCTGTCCCGGCATTGCAGCTGAGTTGCACGGCGCAGCGCGACGAAGAGCGCTGGCGTTGGCGTTGGCGTGGGGCCGGCCAGCGCTATGTGGCGGACTGGAATTTATTTTGTTTGTTATTTTTTAAGATTATGTGTGTTTTGTATCCTGACAGGGATCAGCATAAAATGTTGCAAGCTGAGCTTTTTCCTTTTGGTTGGCGTTGCTGTTGTTGCCATTATTGTTGGGTTCGCGCTGCTGCTTGGCGTTGATGTGTTGTGTGTCTATTGTTGTTGGCGTTGGCGTTGCTGCTATTGCTGTCCGTTGGCCGTGCATCCTTTTGCGCAGTTTATTCAAGGTGTAGAAAATGGAATGTGTAAACAGGGATAAATGTTGTGGTGAATTCGTAATTAGATGTGTGTGCGGTGTTTCACTTCAAAAAATTCCTTGAATTTTGAATTTCGCCGGCAGTTTTCCTCTTTTATTCAGCATTCAGTTAATTTGGAAGTCAGTTTCCTTGCCTGTCCCACTCTCGTTTAAATTTGTTTACGTTCGCAGCAGAACTTCATGCGTCGGTGCGATCAACATAGGCCACAACAACAAAAGCAGCGGTAAATGCGAGAAGTCAGAAAAAAGAATTGCTTGACACCAGGACAACGCATCAGGGACGCCATATATTCTGTTTTATGGCATTGCCATATCGCACGATGGATGCGAATGTCGCTATAAATTATAATAATTACAGAAAAATTATTAATACACTCGCATTGGCAGAATGTCGCACCCACACATGCACACGGCCGAACGAACTTATTTATATGTAAGCGTACACTAGCACCGTGGGGCAGGGGGAGCAAGAGAAAAAGAGGAGGGCAGAAAAGTCTGCACTTGCCACTATGGCATAAATTAGCTCAAATACCGGGTGCTGCACAAGGATTAAAGCGAAGCAAGTGCGATGCTTTGTTGCGAGCTTAAATATTGAGGAGACATGAGGTCCTTCGAGCTACTTTTAGTTGGGTGAGTATGAACAACGGATTGCAATAGCAAATTTTTGTAAATGTTTTTATAAAAAATATTTCCTCCTAAGTAGTAACTACTCCACACCCAGTAGGCCAATGTGGAGAAATATCCTTTTGTGATTAAGCCTGTGCACAGCCGAAGCGCGCGGCGTGGGCGGTGAGTGCGTGGCGCACAGTTGACGAGGAGAGTAATTAATCGTGTGATTTACAACTTCTTGCGTAAGCGTTAAACTTGCGCTTAACTGGCATTCACTCACACATGCACCAACACGCACTTTCACACACACACACACAGTTCACTTTTGTGCTCGTAATGTTTTTTATGTTCTTTTTCCGTGCGATTGTACAAGCAGCGCACATTTAATGCTTACGCGCATTTTTTATTTCTTCTCCTCGCCGGTGACACTGCATCTGGTCCTTTGAGCGCAACGCGTTTTATTCAAAGGATACATTTAACGCGGCGACACAGACACGGCGTAAGTACGTTTATCGTAGCTATGTACGTGTGTGTCTGTTGATTATTTATCTGGCAGCGTGGAGTGCGTTTCACTAATTTTCATTACAACCAAACGAGCTCATCCTGCACGGCGCTTGTCCTCGTACTCATCACAAGGTTGCGATTTTTATTTGGATTTTCGCCCCATTCCAATTTTTGTGATTATTTTATTTCAACTTTACGATCATAAATGTCCAAAAAGGGTTTGATTTATTTCGCAAACTTTTGTACTTTATTCCAGAGGATGATGGTGAAAATGTGGTTGACTTTCGCACAAGTAACAAAAGCAGATTTCGACACAACAGGCATGCAGACGGCCGAACGGACGGACAGAAAGATTTAAGATGACACAAGGACACCACTGTAGCTAAATAAATGGCAGTTCGCTTGTTTTTATTTCATGTCGTTTCGTTTCGCTCGGTATTTCCCGACTGCGGTTTTGATTGTCCTTTAGCAATTTTTGTTTGTAGTCGTAAATTCGCCATTCACTTTTGTATTATAGCGTAAATGTAACTGAAAGGGTTAATGGGCGTTGAGTTTAGCTCGATTCTTCATAGATAGACAAACTGAAAATAATTAAATGAATATATTAGAGTTCATTACTGCATAAATTCGCATAGACTAGTCCGGGATTGTTGCGAGACCCTTGGCAACAAGTTGGGTCAGTAATTTTTTCAATAAACAGAAAATTACTAAAATGCTTTAAATCGCGTGAGGCTGAAACTACTTCACTTTTGAAAAAGTATAATTGTCGAGAACCGTAGATATTACATCGGGTGAGCCCATCATGGGCCTTTTGTCTCAGTTATCTCTGTATGTATGTCAGACCTTACTCCTGACGCCTCAATTCCGCACCAACATTTTCTTGTGCAACCCAACAAGCCATGTTGAAGCTCCATTTTAACCCTTTTCAGGCATTTTCCGCATTTCTTAAGATACAAATTTTTCTTTCAAAATATTGACTCTCATTGAACATTTCAGCAATAAACTACAACAAAATACAAACACAATAATTGAGGTTGAGAATTACAGCTAAATGCATTTTGTACGATATATCGTACAATAGTCCCCAAAGGAGTAAAAATGCATGAATTTTTGTTTCGTTTTTTTTAACTTTTATGAACAATGTATTAATTTTTTTGATAGAAAACATAAATTATAACAACAAAAAATCAAAACCTGATTTCATTTTGATCGAAACTTATATAAATTATATATATAAACAATTGAGTCACATTTATTCGGCCTTTTATAACCGTTGTTGTTGTTGCAAAGCCCTTTTCCCCTCAATAAAACACAGAATCAATTAAAATTCGTATAGCTTTACAGAAAGATACTGAATATAGCCGATTCTTTTTATCGTAGTGGGAGTGGCAAGTACACATGTCTAACCATCCATAACCTGTGTCTGCAAACGCACACACAAAATCGTCTAGCAATTTTTATTTTTAATCGAAAATTGCTAAATAGTCGAATTTTATGGGCATGGCAGGCATGCAAACGCAAAAATTTGTTTACCAAACCCATAACTTAAAAAAATGCAAACACAACTTGCAACCTTTGCCTTCCATTTGTACGATATATCGTACAAAGCCTTGCAACCCTTGTGGTCATTTATACGATATATCGTACAATTGTTTTAAATTCTCGGAAAAAATAGTTAGACTCACAAAATTTTAAATTTAATAAGTTTTATAAATCAACTGAGATTCAAACTTTAAAATTGTTTAGCTTTTTGATACCAAAAAGTATTATTTATTTAAAAATTCTTTCGTAGAAGCACCGTCACTTTCTAGTTTTTAAATACTTGCAAAAAGCTGCTTACAAAACACACTCATATTGTGTAGCCACGGCTATAATGATTTATATTTCTATACAGAATGACACAACACAGCCTACTTAATAAGAATTAAAAAGCCGTTCCATAAAAAATGCTTTCGCTGTCACATAAAAAATCTTGGAAAAAATTATACGATATATCGTATAAATTTCCGGAAAGGGTTAACTTAGATTAGGTTAAGCCGGCAGTAGACACTGAGCCAGTTAAGGTCACATTCCACACATGTTGAAAGTGTCAAAGGAAGTGGAGAACTCTTAACATAAACTCTGTGGATAGATGTGAAGGCAACTATCCTGGAGCCACAAATTACATGGGCACCACCATTGAACTCAACGCGTTAAAACACTTAAGAACGAACATGCATTAAATCTTTCTAAAGCCTATTCCTCCTCACCAACATTTCCCAGATATTCAAGCACAACACATGTCTCCAGCGGTGTTCTTTAAGGATTTAGAACTGATTCGAAAGCGAATTTCGCACAAATAAACACATGTAATATGGTTCTCCATTTAATACATAAGACAAATCGGTTCGATAACAGTTGCCGTTGATGCTTCACTGCAATTGGTTCGGTCAAGCGCAGACATTCGCAATCAGGAACAGAAATAACCAAGAGGTGAACAAGCAGCCGAGGGAAATGGGGCAACCAGAGCACACCGCATCAATTGCATTGCCAACATTGGACTAGTCGTGGCGACAACAGTTTCCAATGGCCGAACAGATAAAGTGCACACACCGAACCAGCACCGACCGAAAAGCAGAAAAAGCGCAAAAGCAAAATCGCTGATATGCTCATTCATCGCCATTCAAAGCAAACCATCATCAGCATTTGCTGCTGTTGCCGTCACCGTTATTGTTGCTGCTCGTGCTATCATTTGTCGTTGCTGTTGTTGCTGCTGCTGGCAGTGGTTGCGGTGCCGGCGATGTTGCATTTTCCTATCAACACAACTTATCAGGTTTTCTCATTCGTACATTCTGCGTCCGAGCAGCCAGTGCCACTTGCAACGACAACAGATATACGCCAGCAGCAGCTGCTGCAACAACAACAACAACAACACCAACAGCAGCAAGCAAGAGCAGGGCGCAGCCACACTGGCAGCTCGAAACAACGCGGAGTCGGCGTTGTGCGTTGCTGCTGATGCGCCACCATCATGTTGACGACACTTGACATGTTGCTGCTGCCTGACGTGTCCGTCGCGCTGGCCTGTTGGGTTGGCCGCCGCGCTGACTGCCCGGGCTGGTTGGTTGGCTGGCTGGCCGGCCGGTTGGATGGTGTTGGCTGATTAACGGATCTGCTTGTGGCACAGCAACACCAGCGCCGTTGTGGTGGTAGCTGCTGCATCGCTTGGCTTGGCTGTCGTTCTGTTGTCGGTGGTGCCGCGTCCAATAGTGTGTGTCTCACTGTATCTGCGCTGCGCACTCACAGCTGGCCGCTATCGGCCTCTTCTTCTTAGTTGGCGTTTCCGGTATTGTTGTTGGTTTTGTTGTTGATGCTTGCTGCGACCCCAGCGCGCTCTGATTCCACCGTTAGGGGCATGTCCAACGCCAGTCAACCATCTGTGTGTTTTATTCTTTTGCTGGTTGTTGTTGGTTTTGCTCCCTCATTGCCACAGCGGCTATTGCTTCCGCGCCGACTGATGGCTCCTCGCTTTCGCAGCGCTCGCCTTCATTGTTGACAGTCGCCACATTGTCCTCCCCGAATGGCTATCTGTGCAAAGTGTTTGCAGCGCTGTGCATGTGGAAATGTGTACAATATGTATGTCGGCAAATATGTACTTACATTCATAGCTATGTATGTATGTATGTAGCACATTCTACAATAATACTGCTTTAGTTGGGCAAACTTTCCTTCTATTTATCTCAATGTTTGCATTTATTTCTTCCTGCCGCTGCCGCCGCCGCCGATGTCGCAGCCAGGTGCAACACGGACGTGATGGGCACATCATCAGCAACGTTGTAAGCATTTCGTCGTTGCCACCAACTTTGCAATGCTGCACTGCGCCGCATGACCGTGTTTGCTTTTGTTGTTGTCATAGTTGACGAGCTTTGTGTTCTTTCCATTTTAAGTTTTCCGCTCTTGTTGTGCAGTCGTTTGTTTTTTCCGCTGTTGTTGACCGAGTTGGTCGGGCACTGCAGTGCGGCCGCATCGCACACATTTCAAAAACTTAAATAAGCAAATGCAATTTTTAAACAACAAAGTGTTGTTATGCTGACAAGCCACGGTAGCTGTGGCCAGTAAGTATTCAGCATAGAATGGACTGCAAACAGTTGTAAGAGGAGGAGGAGCCAGGCAAATCGGTGCAATCTGTGTGCCTCTGAAACTGCCTAACCAGAACAGAGATTGAAGGATTCAGTCAGGGATACGAAAATGGAATCGGCGGAATCTATTATATTTTTTGAAAGTACTTTAGCCAAACATCTGACACTATATAAATCTTTCCTTTTAAATTACGTTCAGTTTTCGGCTTTCGCAGTGTATCTGCTTTGGCTTTTCATAAGAATATAATTGTAGTCTCCTTTGTCAATAGACTCCTTTGTCTTCCGTTCTTTCATTATCTCAACACTTTTCTCCAAGTTCATTCGAAGCTCAGGTTGGTTTCAACCATTACCGAACATAGGTTGAGTGGGGCTTGCCACGCTCTCTTCGCACATCACAATGGACCTCTGAGGCTTCCAAGTGTACTAGTCGAGCAATCGGCAAGCTGCCTGTCTCAGATAAGCAGAGCTCGTCATACTATTCCGCCATTGCCGCACCTCATTTTGAGCGTGAAATTCACTTTAAACCGCCGCGAACTGGTCCCAGCTCGAATGACGGCCTTAGTGAGCGGCAAAAGCCGTAGAAGATGAGTATTTATTTATTTGTTTGTGCTATAGTTGGCTGCCGCACTGCGAACTAACACCACAGCGCGAACTAACGGCACTAACATCCTTGTTAATATTATTAAATATTATTTATGGATTTGTTTAATTTGTATTTAGTGGCGCATTGCAGGCAAATGCGGCGCACTCGCATGCACATCCGCCTTCGGATTCGCACAAGTAAAGCGCACAACCCACACCACTCCCCTCCCTGCAGCCCCGCATGTTGCACTGCAGCGACGACGACCGTCACAGTGCAAACAGCTGCGACTTGCAGGCGTTGTGCATGCGACCAACGAGTCGGCAAGACGTGCCGCTTGCACCCAACACCGGCTGGGGCGCTAACGCTGCGTTTTCTTGCCGACCTCGACGCCTTTCTCACGTGGCAGTCGCCCAGTGATTTTTGTCAGCGCTGTGGGTGGACGCAGACAGGGGAAAGTTGCCGAACGAAGCGCCACGCCGCCGATTTAAATGCAGCGCCACCCGCACAAACACAACTGAAGGCAAATGCATGTCGCCACAAACACGCACACATACATTCAAACACATTGCCTGATATTTGCTCATGTTCATATGTTTGCCGTGGGGCTGCTGGTGCTATCGCTGTTGTTATGGCTCTGGTTGTTGTTGCTTTTTGTTGCTGCCGTTTGCGCTTGTCTGTCGGTCCGCATGTCCTGGTGGAACAATTACATGGTTTTGCGTAATGAATTTATCTGCTCATCAGCATCTGAATATATGCGCACACCAAGAACAACAACACACACACACACGCAAATTCATGCTCGCCGCGCTGACTCGACACGCGTCGCACGGTCGCCGTTCGTAGTAAATTTCACGTAGATTTTCTAATACGAATTATGTTCATTTGCGCTGCCGGGGGAGCGCTGCGCTGCTGCGCCCCCGCTTAGGCAGCGCAACAACCCCCGGCGCTCTTGTTGGCACGCCCCATGTCCAAACGTGAGCCGCTCTCGGTCCGCATAAACAACAAACATTATTTTGATTGGGGAACAATTTTATTAGCCTTTTAATCGTGATTTGTTGGCTTTGCGGTAACGGGTGAATTTATAGATTAAGTTTTCGTATAATTAATAGAGTTGCCAGCATTTTGCCGACGCATTGCCAGCAGATGTTGCAAGGTGCTGACTTCATTCGTAACGTTTCGAGGCTATGATTGGAAATAATTCAAACAGCTTAATACAATCGCTGCAGTGTAAAATGCGTCAGTTTTTTGATGGCTCAGAGATGACAAAGCAGATAGCAGAGAACATATAACACACGTATGAGATCGCTTCTATTCGATCTCCATGCAAAAATTAGTTTTTTATACTAAACCGTAAGCACATTGAACTGGATGCTTTTGGAACATTTTTTCACAAGTTATTACCTCGAAAAATAGGGTTTAACCTAATATAGAAATTGCAGAAGACGCACTTAGATTAGTTTATGGCGACATACTGCAGAATGACCACTTTACGTCGCATTAATGGTTTTAAAGGCTAAGAACACACATTTTTTTATTATGTGTAAATATTTGTTTTCCAAACAACATCAAGGCAATTAACTCGCAATAAAATAATGCAAAATATTTTAAATACTTTCGAGACACAATTAGAGTGTTAATGGGATTAGCTGCTCATTAACTGCGCACTAACTTTAAAGCTTGTCGGCTCTTCTTTAGATATGAAAAGTACACAAGCGGCCATAAGACGTGCCACTACAGACTCGAATTTGATAAGGTCTAACATAAATAAAGGCAAATAAATCTGAATCGTATGGCAAAAGCAAACAGTGGTTGCATCTATGCGGTGAGCTGCAGAGCGCCATCACACCGAGGCATTGTTTAATCGGTATTGGGAATAAAAACGAAGAAATTCCGGAATTTGGTGCAAACTTTTCCCTCGTGAAACTTTGGACTACTAAGTTGGTTATATACAGAAATATTTTTTTGAAATAATTTCTTAGTGTTTTTAGAGAAGGCTTTACAATTCATATAGTGTCCACCAAAGACAAGCCGTGTTTTCCTTCAATTTTCGAGTATAAAACTCAACAAAACAACACAACAGATTTATCATATCATTTATAATAGTTTAGTTATTATTATTATTATAAATTATTATTATTTTTACTTTGCAATCTCATTCAGGTAATGTATGTATTGACATAATAAAAAGATCTGAATATGTCTTTGGGTTTAAAACGTCACTTACGCTCCGCAAACTTGTACGAGGCTAAGTGGCTTTCAGAGCTGTTAGTTCCAAAAATAGTCTAACTTTTTTTAATCGCTGAATTGGATAATTGCAAATCAAAGCAACTCTAACCCATTTTGCTCCTCTTTACTCCAGAAAATGTCTTCCAACAGCATTCCCAAGTCCCTAGAACCAGCAAGTGGTGTTCTACAAAAATCCCACTTATTTAGTCAGCCACCAGTGCGTGTGGCTTTGTCGCGGCGACAGCGATCCCAACATTAGTTGGGCGCACAACGCCGCAAGCCAACTTCAGAGCAGATGAGCTGTAAATGCGTGTCGCACAAAGCCGCCGCCGCCTAAATCAACAGGTTTCAAAAAAGGCCGAACAAATGCGCCAACTGTTTGTTCGCCAAAAATGGAGCAGGCTGCCGTTGAGGACACAACGCTCACCGACAACCGCTGCGGCAACAGTTGCCTGTGACGGCAGACCACAGCGGCGGTGCACTTGAAGGTATTTGCATCTGAATCTTAATTAATTAACCCGACGCTTGTGAGCGGCATTGCATCACTTGCATTCCGGTGCTCGGTGCACATGTGCTGGCGGCGGTGCCGGTGGTGACAAGACAAACATGGCTTTATGGCAACGTGCGAGTACGCGAACCAGCCGCTGGCAGCAGTCAAAAACTAACAACGGCTAAAGCAAATACAGTGAGCCCCGGTCGGGCGTGCCAGCCGGCAACTGTTTGAATTAGACACGTTGGCGTTGGCGGAGCTCGGAACGCCACGCGACGCCCCACAACCCGGACGCTTGACGCCCGACGACAGTGCACGTCAGCGCGCGCAGATAAGAAACGCGCCCAGCGCGGCAGCTACGCTTGATCGGATCCAAACTGTGCCGCCTGAGTCAACAGCTGTTGAGGAAGTTTCACTGCGGGCGGCACAGCGATTCAAGTCATTATCGCAGAGTGTAAATATTTAAATACTCAAATAGTGTAGGAAAATATTTTGATTGCAAAGCGTTTGCACGATTTATGTATGTCAAGTCAGTTGTGCGGAGTGACAATCGCTGGTTCCATTTACACATCATAAAACCTAATCTGATAAAGTCTAATAGGCAGTAAAACGAATAGGAATTGAATATTGCAAGTTTTATGCAAATAAGAATTATGCTTAGCAAAAGTTACTGAAGACTTCATAAAAATGTTATAAAAATTTTAAAGATGTCATAAAAATTTTTAAAATATTGAACTACCGGAGTTGGTCTCGAAGTTGGTTTGTCACTTGATTTTAATTTTAATTGATTCAACCGCATCCACCCGTGAAGCGAAAACTTAATCCGAGCTTGCGTATAAAATATGGCTCCGAATTCTTTAGATTGAATTCTTCTTCACTCACAGTATTCGATCTTTTCGCCCTTCCTGCCCTCAAAATAAAATATTCATCAGGATGCCTGTTGGCTGCATTTCAGACGCGTTTGTCTTGTCTTTCTTCTTCTTGCAGCTGTGTACATTTCAAATTTATAAACGTCGCAGCTCGCACAGCACACGCCCGTACCGACCGACCGACCGACCGACCGACCGATTGATCGGTATCGCATTCTCAATCACAAGATTCATTCCGCCACGATTTATGGCAGCCAATCCCATCGATGCGCAATTTCCCATATGTCATTGGGGCGATTTCTTCGCTACGCTGCCACATACCGCAGGTGATTTGGCCTGCGCGACGACTCGTGTTCTTGTTTATGTTCGATGTTTTGCCTCAAAACGAAGAAGGCGGTTTTGCGATTGGGCAATAAATTAATAAATGGTATGCAATGCCCAGCGCAGCGAATGCTGCCTCAATCTGGTTGTGTGACGAGTGGCCAGCGATCCAAGTTGAAGGTCAAGCTTTCCCGTAGAAACTAGAAACCCATTTCAACGGAATCAAAAACCACAAAGCAGAGAGTCGAGAGTCCACTTTCTGGGATATGGAAAATCAAATATTGGTGTACTATATGGGACTGCCGAAAATTCTCCAGTCCAGTTCTTCGCCAAAAGTGCAGTGCGTCCCTTTTAATTAGGCGATGTCTATCGCTCGCAGCTCAACCATCGGCATTCGGCGTTCACCAATTGGCAGTACGACGAAGCGCAGCTACCCAAACGCCGTTCATGTTGCTGTCCCGCTGCACGCCAATGCAGGCCAAGTGCGCACGGCGGTAGCCGCTGCGTCCGTATTTCGATTCCGCACACTCGTCCACGCCGGCTGTGAACTCTTGACGCTGTTAATTGCAGCATCGACACATCGCTGACGACGCTCGCATGCGGCGGCCACAACTCAGCACTGCGAAATTAAGTGAATTTATTCGGGCAGATTTGCGGTCACAGATTTACTCAACGCTTTGCCGATTTAAGTGGGCAGCGCAGCTCGTTGACTCGGCTGGTGCAGAATCAGCATGTCGACGCCGCGTTCGATATCCGAGGGATCGCGGCGACTCGTTGCACGTCCCATTTCGCAATCTGGACGATATTGTTGTTTTTGCCGGCTGTGTTTGTACGGTTCGAATGCGTGATGGCCCAACGGAAAAGGAAAGGAATTAATGCTTCGCACTCGTCGCGAACTGAGCATCGGCGTGCAGTACATAAATCAGTAGCTACGCAGAAATTCTTCAGATTTTAATCGCATTTCGGTTGCCATTCACACAAACGACCAACTTTAACTTTCAAGTTTGTACAGTTTAGTGTCGAACTTGCAACTCGGCTGTGGACAGTGACACAACATTGAGTTAGTGTTGGGAAAAGCCGTGTAGTCTTTGGAGATCAGTGAAAGAAAACTGTCCAAACAGAGTCAGAAAAATTGATGATCGAAAGCAACACATATGGAATATATAAACAATTTAAAGTTTATATCCTTTTTTGCAGTTTTTCTCAGTTCATACGATATCAAATTTATATGAAACTAGTTTATACCACCAGCAATAAATTCGTTCAGCTTGTCAACTCCATCAACAATTTTGCGACCCAACTTTTTTTTTTTTTTTTTCTTGAGGATGGGCAGGAAGGCTTCCAAGCACTCAGTCCATTTTGGACCATTGTACTGCGACCCAATTACTCGAACAACTTGGAACGCCGAATTGTTAGTTGTTTTTCCTTTTAATCGAATCAGAAATCAAAATCAGAACTTGCAGTATGTTTGGCTGATCATAGATTGCCCCACACGCCGCTCATTACAAGCGCGTCGAAATTAACAGCGCAACTATGGAAGCGTGAAAGTCCGCATTGCGGCGAGGTTCTTAGTTTTGGTAGACGACCAACTTAAACCAATTAAAATCAATTCGCCTTAAACAAATAGTCAAATTTTTATGGGCACGCTGCGGCAACAACACGCCGAGATCGTATCCTAACGCAGTTGCCGCTGCGTGCCGTAACCCACCGCCGCAGAGGTCACCGAATGCGTTGTGTAAATCGTAAATTACATGCGAAGCGTTTTGTCTCGGCCCGCCGCGCGCCGGTGCGGGTAATAGATTTCAACATGGACTTGACCCTTGCTTGCAGCGCTGCTTCAGTGGTTGTTGTTGTTGCTGCAGCAATACACGAAACTGCAATGAAAGCGAGAAGGCAATGGCAGCGAGAACGGCAGCCACGGCAGAAGCTAATCTGCGAGATGCAAAATCGAATTCCGGCCGCAGCGAAGGTTCGGGCCGCGGAGTGGGCCACGTGAACGGGCAGCCGCGCCGAGTCAGCTTTCAATTCAATGCAATGCGCAGAACCGATGAGATCACAAATGCCTGACAGTGGGAAAGATATTTCGTTACCGATACACAAATTAAATGTTAGTTGCTGTGCACGATCGTCATTAAGGATGCAAACGCAATTGCTGCCATGTTGCCGGCTGCCCGGTTGCGCGACTGACGTTGTTGCTGCTGGTGTGTGGTTTTCATTGCTGTCGCTGCTGCCACCGGTGACTGGTCTTCACGGCACACACGCCCATTCGGCCGGCGCGGCGTCCGCGGCGAGTGCTCACGTTCAACGCACGTCGAACGCTCGACGGCAGCGGCGCGATCGGCCGATTGAACATCGCCTCGAATCGAATCGAACTATTTCGGCCAATTCTGGCTGTGGAGATGTGCATTTGCTGGCTCGTTTATTGGCCGCTGTGTTGTTGTGGTTGTTTAGATTTATTACGGCCGATAAACGTGAAGCGTAAAACAACAACGCAAGCGTGGATGATGTTGTCGTCGCCATTGTTGCTTGTGTTCCGCTTCAATCGCATTTCGCGGACGCGCATACAATGGAAGCTTGTACCAAATGATTCGTGCATGGAAATGTGATGGCGACACTTTGGTGCAATGCAATAATTTATGTCGCATGCGAGCCAAGGGACAACTAGCTGCGCTCGCACGACGCACACCGACAAGCAACTTTTTTCCAGCAAAATGTTTTGTAAGGAACTCCACATTTATGGAATTTTTGCAATGTGGCGAGTAAGTAAATTTTCCTAAAATATCAAAACCGCATTTAGCAAAATATGCGCGCAACGATCAGCCGTCAGTACCAATTCCAAGGCCGGCCATTAATCAAACTTTTGCTATTCCAGACCAGAAGAGAAAAGCCATAACACGCGTGCACTCTGGCAGGCAGCGGCCACGCAGAGCTGTGCGTTGATCCGCAAACGCCGCTCGCTCCCCCAACTGCGCTTCCCTTCCGTGTGCGCCTTTGACACATTTCGATTTATTGATGATGTCTGTCAATCATTCGACTGCAGTGTGGCAACTTTGCACATGTCCGCTGCATATTTCGAGCAAAAGTCGGTTCGCACTCGGCGCGGCAAATTAAATGCGCAAATGTGGCAATTGTCCTCGCAGTGCAGTTGACGTTTGTTGATTTTTCTGCCGTTCGGCCGTCCTTTGTATCCGCATCAAAGATTAATGACCAAGAAAATGTTGTTAACAAAACATTATTACGCGCCGCTCGGTGATTTGTCCTGCGGCTGACATTGCTGTTCGACTCGTATGGCCCGCTTTCGGGGAACAGATGTTCCCAACGCTCGACAATACGAGTGTATTTTCGGATTGTTTGTCAAATTGTCTTGCACATTCGACGTGGTCTGCGTTCATTGAAGTCTTAATTGCAGTCAGACGAATATTTTGCCATAATTGCAGTTTCGACTTAATGCAACACTTTCAGAGATAGTAAGACGTCAACTATAGCACTGTGCAACACTTTTGTCGAGACACATACAAAAGTTGATATTGGCGTTTAATTAAAAACATTCATAGTAACATACTCAGTTTTCCATTTTCTGATCCGATGTACTTTTAGGAGGACTTTAACACTAGAATGCCCGACAATCTGACATACCTAAAATGCCCATATGTAGTCATTTTGACTACATTATTGTTTACTGACTTTTTTTAAATTTTATTGGTTTTTAAGTAGCAAATATGAATAAATGTACACGAGATTAAACTAAAATAAGCATTTAGTTTTTATTTTTTATGGTTTACAAAGTAAATTCATTTAAATAAAATAGCGTACTTTACACATAAATGGGATAAAATTTGTGTCCGACCGAATATTCGGTTTCGGCCCAAATAAGTGGTTTCGGTTTCGAATAGCCGAAACCGAAACTTTCTAGTATATTTTTTACATTTTATTGTGTAGCAGATAAATAGTGAAAGGAGAAGTAATTTAGATGACAGCAATGTAAATAAACTTCTTTTGTTAGCATATAATATTAAATTTTTTAATTTTGAATATTAGCGAATAAGGTACGAAAGGGTGATTTTTTATGTTTACGTTTTTAAAAAATGAATAAATTGTTTTTATTAATATGTATTTATTTATTTATGCTATGTTTGTTTGTTTGTTCTTTATTTACTTAATGTAAAATTCGTTTGTTGAAAAAAAAATGCTTGATATGGTGATTTTTATTTTAACTAGAAAGTTTCGGTTTCGGCCGAATAATAAAAAAAAAACCGAATATTCGGTTTCGGCCCAAAAAAGTGGTTTCGGTCGGACACTAGATAAAATGGAATGAAATTTGTAATTTGGAATTTGTGAATGAATTTTATGAGTGAGTTTTGAATTGAAAAACTTGGGAATTGTTCCAGCCTACTATGATATTATTGTTTTGAAATGTTTGCAATTATTTGAAATTTTCATATTTCGCAATTGAAGATGCATATTTTTCTATTTATCAGTAAGATTTGCTGAAAATTTTATATAGGTAGTCAAAATGACTACTTTTGGGCATTTAAGGTAAATTTTGCAAAATTGGTGTAAACAATTTTTTTACAATATTTTTAATTTATTTATTCCATTTAGCTTTAAAAATTAATAAAAGTCACGTAAGATATTTTTTTTGAAAGCGATGCAACAAAAGTTATTTACAATAAAAGACCTCAATGAAGTCAAAATGACTACCTTGGGCATTCTAGTGTTAAAGTTTCAAAACTTATAGATTTCAAAAAATGTGTTCAATCGCATACAAACTTGTCTACATTAGCACTAACTCAAGTTTTACTATTTATTTTCCTGCCTCCGACTATAATTCAACCTCTCCGCCTCGCCCATTCTCGACCATCACATGTAATGTTTATGCGTTTTCGTTTGCGACAGACGCGCCGATACTTTGAATCAATTTTCAAAGTGCAACTTGGAAACTGCGCGAGCCACAATGGCGCCCATTTTCAGCATTTATCACATTTTCGATAATGTTTTCGTTTTTTGCGTTGTTTTTGGTTGCACTCATTTTTTTTTGGCATTTTACGCGGCTGCACTTTGACAACTTTTGGGCGCATCGTTTATTTGTTGCGTTGTTAATAAAAATTTATGATTATTGTTTGCACATTTTTTACGCTGTTAATATTAAAAACATTATTTTTCACATGCCGGACAGGCGACAGGCGATGCGATGCGTTGTGCGCTGAGTTTTTATTGAAAACGGCTGGAGATGCGCTTGAGGATGGGTTGAGGCAGGGGGCGGCAATGCAATGCGGCTGACGGAATTCTGAACGACATTGGAGCGCGCGTTGGCGTTGCGTCCAAACTCACACGCGGAGTGTGAGTTGGCGCTGCTCTTGTTGTTGTTGTTGTTGTTGCCATTGTTGCTCGTATTATTGTATATTGGTGTTCAATTGTCATGCAATAAATCGATCTGTCGCATGCTGTAAATTGTCGCGACCACTTGCTACCAATTACTGCGGCTGGTGTTGGTTGACTGTTTTTGTTGCTGCCGCGCTGCTTTTGCTGAAAAAGTGCATTGCATGCAATTCGACAATACGCCAACATGTCGACTCGCACAATGACGGCTGGCGGAATGCCCCCCACGCAGCCGCTGGGACGGGAGCAGCGCGTCGGCCATGGGCACAGTTGGTGCCGCGGCGCAGCGGAAACGGATGCGCGCAAGTTCTTCATCTTTCAGTGCTTTGCATATCAATGCGAGCGAATGCATAAATTGCCGCGTTCACACGTGCAACATCGTTGTCGTTGCCGTCGTTGTCAATGTTGTTGTTGTTGTTGTTGTTGCCACTTTTTTCGCACACGTCTGGCCGCTGCATTTGCGCCTTTTCAGTTGTCCTGTTGACGTTGTTGTCCTGGTTGTTGTTGCATTTATTGCACCGCACTCAAGTGCATAGGCATGTCGGCGTCCTCTCCTCTTCGCTCCCTGCCTCTGTTGTCCGCCCACTGTGTGCCACTCAGCACGCGTTGGCGCATTCGTGCGCGCGTCTGTCCATCAAACGCATAAATCAGTCGAGGCCATCGAGAATTCCACACCGGATGTCCGCTTTTTGTTATGAATTGCAAGCGCTGCGCATTGCCACAAAACAGCAACAACAGCGCCAACAGTGCAACACCATTACGCTGCTGCCGAGCGGCCGGTGAAAAGTGCAAAAACGTAAATGCGTTGTAGCTACCAGCGCATTGTCGCATTGTCGTCAATGTGAAGGCCCGACTGGAGAGTGGCTTACGGCGCAGCAAAAAATCGAAAACTGCGACGTGGCAAAAACATCGAAAATCCATAAAAATGCATCATAATTTCTCAGCGCATCGCAGTGGATTGTGCACTCGGCGCCCGCCACCCCACCCGCTCGTTCGTTCGGCCGTTTGTGTGCAGCGGTCCAACATTTGCAATGCGCTTTGTTTATCTTCGGCGCCTGTCAAAATGTTCTCAATTGCATGCGAAAAAAACGCGAGTGCGCTGGTAAGTGTATGCGTGTGCGTGCGAGTGTGTGCGTATGTGATATTTCATAAATATGCAGCAAAGCCGCTGTGTCCCCGCCAACCGACTCGTCGACTCGCCTGAGCCCATAACGCCCCAAACGGCGCCATTAATGCATTCGCGCGCAGCTCCAATAAGAAACGTCAAAGTGCGCGTCCTGACGCTGCGTGCGGATGCGGACCGGGCGCCGCGTGTGCACATTTCACTGCTGGGGTGTAAGAATTTCAACACCCGATAACAGATTTGCGCTCGCGCTTGAGTAACTTTTTGCGCGGCTGCCTACAATCGTCGGTGCAGTTGAATTTTTTATTTAATGCTTTTCACTTTTTTGTCGTCACGATCGTAAATTTTGTTGCACACACGTCGGCCGGTCACATACTCGTAAATATCAGTTTGTATCATTACAACGAAATGAATGTCGAAGGACAAAGGATGGAACTGAGTCAGGTGCTGTGAATGAATGCAAATGTCACTTTCTGAGAAGTGTCGTCGAAAGGTCGATGTTGTTTGAATGCGGACACAAATCCACCACTCACTGGAAGCCCCAAGTGTTTTTAGGAACTAGCTTCCCAAAACCAACTAGGCTACATATCGCACACTCACTTCAAAAGTGACACAACTCAAAATGTTTAATTTTTCAGAAAACGCAAAAACTGCTTTTGAGGTGAATTAAAATTTTTTTTAAATAACGTACAGACCATTTAGTAGAAAATCCTTACAGATTATGCTTTAGGATAAGTTACAAAGAATTTTTATTTATTTAACACTAGAATATTCAAACTTTTGAGTTGTGACTTTTTATGATATTTTAATTCAATAATTACCGAATTATTTTAAGTTATGTCACTTTTGCTAAATTTAAAAATTATAAATGACAGTTAAAAAGTTGAAAGACAATTTTCTAAAATACGAAATTAATTAATTTATTTGAAAATATAAACTAAAATTGTCACAACTCTACTTAAAATTAACTCCAAGAAAGATTTATTTCGTCAAAAGTGTCACAATTCGAATTGTGACTCTTTTGCATTGAGCTGCAACGATCAAATAGCATCAAAATTCTCGACACAAAGAGAGACTTAACTGTTTTTTGGTAATAGTTAACAACAAAAAAATATACTTAGCTTTTGCTTATTGGTAGATAGATGCATTGTGCACAATATTAACACATAAACTCAAAAACTAAAAATTTTGAGTTGTGTCACTTTTGAAGTGGGTGTGCGATATTAATTTGGGTATTCACAATTTAATGTGTCTGGTCTTGTATTGTGTTTTTGAAAACATTTTCTAAATTTACAAAAACATAACACATTTCCGAAATACTACAAATACAGTGAATTATCTTCATGACTCTGTCAGAATAAAGATTCTCGAAATTTCTCTTTCTATTTATGTATATTTCGCTTCAGAACTTTTGGTATGTTTTAGGGATATCGAAAAAGTGGTGTGTGAAGGCCACTTTCTGCAGCTTTTCGTGTACTAATTAAATTAAATTTTACAATTTTATTCAGAATTCACCTCGAAAGTACCATTCACCGGTTCATTGTTCTTTTGTTTTCTTCATTTTAATGAAAACATTAAACCATAATATTAATTTATAATTTCATTAGAAACCGTCGACAAGTAATGTTGTTCTTGTTTATGAATTTTTGTATATTGTCATTTCGTTCTATAGCCAAGAGCGCACATCAATTGCACATGTGTTTGAGTTACGAGTGTATGGCGGTGAAATGCATGTATGGGTGGCTGTGTGCTCTTAGCCCACTGTGCCGTGGCGCTCGACACAACATCGCACTCGTGTCCTTTGTATCGGTGGTAACACGTTTTTCTAATGTCTCCATCGTATTGGCTTTGTGCGCAATTAAATTCGTTATGACAAGATAACTACTTCACAGGATAATTGTTTTGCCGGCGCTGCGCACACCACTGCGGGCCAAGTGCGCTTTCATGTGCGACCGAAACATAAGATGCGCGCCATAAATTCACCTCAACTCGTACACACACGCACGCACGTGAATGAATTATGCCTTTCAGTTATTAAAACAAAGGACACGAACGTTTCAGGATTCTAATGTGCAATTATTAACATTTGCGAAAGAACAATTAAAAATGGCGAACAAGCGACAATTACTTGGGCGAGATGTCTTGTCTGCTACAACTCGCAGGCACATTACCATCACAGGCGGCGCAACCAAAAACGAAGAAGAAGAAGAAAAGAGCATTCTGTGTCTAGTGGCAGAACGATTTCAACCCTCTCCGCATACCATTCGATCGGCTGTTATTACGACAATATTTATTGCTTCCAACGACTGCGCTGCCAATGATAAATGCAACACGTAATACATCAACGCACGCACTTCGGTTGTATGATTTATTCAAATCGAAAGCGAGCGCCGCGGCTTTAATGCATTGTCCCGAATGTTCGTCCTTTTTATTGTAATTGAAAATAAATCTTGTCAATAGTCACCGCCAGACGGCGGGCACCTTTCGCCAGCGCGAGTCCCTGTTCCACGTGTGTGCGCCCGTTCAAACGCCGCTCGGCTATTCTGTGAATTGTAAATTACTTCCGTGGTTTGTTACTTAGGTCATTGTCGGTATGTCCGTTTTAATTGTGCGCGACCCGGCGCCTTGCGGAGACGGTGTCCTGCTGCCTTAGCCGCGGCACAACGCAGCCGCCTCACCGCTCTCTGCGTGTATTGTATTTATTTTGTTTCATTGCTTTTTATGATTGCTCACACCAAAGACAAAAAACATAACAGAAAAAATAAAAAAGAAAAACGAAGTCGTCGTCGTTTGCTCGTCTGCGATTTTTTGTTGCAACTCTGCATAAGTCCGGCCAAAAATATAAATAAACATTAAAATATATCGCCACACAAACACAACAATTGCGGCATTTGTTTGACGCTCTTTGTGTATGTGTGTGTGTGTAAGTTACCAGCAAAAATGTTGCTGCGAAATAATAACAAAAAAAAAATATTTATATTGTAGAAGAGTCGCTTCCGCCAAAAAAATATAAAAAACCGTAATATTTATTGTGATCCTTTTCTGATGTTTTCCCCTCTTTTGAAATGCTTCTGTTTTTCTGTTTGGTTTTTTGTTGCTGTTACTATATCCTTTTTGGTGCTCACCGTTGCAATGGCATTGCGGAAGTTTACGGAGAGTTATTTTGCACGCTACAACTCGCTCGCTGAGTTGACTGCGTTTTCTACGTGAATTCCACATATGTGAGGCACTTGCTGAGCGCCTTTTTACTGAAAAGACCTGCTGAATGTTTTTCAGAGGTTAATCAGAAAAGTTTTCGTTATACAGTACATTCCGTTTAGCTGCATTCACCTTCGATGCACATGATTTGGGGCACTTAAGCGAAAAATGCAGCTAAGCGGAATATCTAGAAAAGTTTTTGGAAACAGCAAAATTTTTTTAAAGTAGATCCTTGGCGCACCTATATAAAATATCAAAATATATATTATATATATATATATTATATCAATATTGATATATTATATTTATCAAAATTTTGCATGAACGAATCTATTGAATTCTTGAAAAGATTACACCAGTGTAAGACTGAACAAATTTTTATTAGCAAATTAACCGCTATCTTATAGATGCTTATGCATACCTAATATGTATGTATACACTGGATATAATGAAAATATTTATATACATATTCTTACTGATATGCTTTATGCGGTAATTTTACCCTGCGAATATTTCTTTTTTGACAATTTCACAACTATTGCCTTCATTTCGAAAATGTGGAAATTTGTTTCGATACTATTTTCCAAAAAAACTTTTCGAAATTTTCAAGTGCTGCTAAACGAAGTATTTTTCATACAAATCAAAGAAAACTTGCTCAAAAACAGGGCTGTTAAACGGAATAGTGCAGCTAAGTGAAATGCAGCTAAATGTAAAATTTTCAAAGAAAATTCGGTTTACGAAGTAGTATTTATTTATAAATAATGCAGCTAAGCAGAAAATGCACCTAAGCGAATAGGCAGCTAAACGGAATGTACTGTATGACTTAAATTTATAAATTCAGACAAAAATTCAGTGCTGAAACAAAACTTATTTATAACTTATTTTTAGCAAACATTTGTATATTTCATAACTCTGACTTAAAGAAGAAAACATTTTAGAATGAACTAATGTTGAAAAAAACCTCTTATTTATTTAGTTTTTTTTTTGTTTTGCTATTGCACTGAACATTTGTGTGCTTTGACTTCTCTGAACATTGATTCAAAAATTAAATATAATGTTTAATTCGATACGGCACACAAAGTTAGGCTATTTCAAATAATTCACCACAAGGATAACTCAACAATCAAAATAGGTAATATTTAATATTTTTTGTCATTCCTGAATCAAACAAATCTGTAGCGCAAGCCGTGTTTAAGCTCAGCTGAACCGCTGCTTGTTTTGTATTTGTTGTTGTTCTCGCAGCGGCAAAACTCATCTTTTATGTGTTAACTACTTGGGGCCATTGCGCACTGCTTCCGCTTTTGCCCTTCTTACATTTTTATTATAATTATTGTCCTTTCTATTTTTTATTCCACTTTCATATTCACTTGTTAACATTTTTTCCTCCTCATTGGAGTTGCGAAAATCTTTTGCCGCATGCATAGAAATTTATGGTGTACTTTCATTGCATTCAGTCTGCTGTTTTTTTGTTTGACAGCTATGAACATGTTTTGTTGTGGTGTTTCAGAACTTTAAAAGTAGCTTCTGGATCATATTTTAAATCTGTTCAAATCGGTTCAATTACATTTGTGTGCAAGATCTTTTTTTGGTTAAAAGTACATTTGTTTTTACCAATTCTGCTTTTTATGTGAATCCTTCAGGCACTTGGGTTGAAAATTATTTAAAATTTCTAAATCACCTTTGTAGTGGTTTATTAAAACAGACGTGGATAACGCATTTCGTTAGAAATCCCACACTCACCCCACTCATTCTTGAAGTTCCCCATCATGAATTGCAGCAGCACAGAAATACTTTTGCTGCAACCCTCTAAGCACATTGCGCCAAATAAATGGAAAAAAATGCCAGGAATTGTCCACAAAAATATCCCGAAATGCACTCACCATAAATCATCGCCCGAAAATCATCGTGTACGGACAGCGCGTTTCATGTTGTATGCAACCGCATAGAAAACACAAAAGGCACACACGGCGCGCATTCATTACGGCCGCCAACGTTGGCCGCGTTATCGCAGACGCGCACTGCCAGCGCGGCGCAACACGAAACTGTAACAACCACTGCAACAGTAACAACAACCAACAGCAGCCGCGCGACGACAAATCAAAAGTGCATTCCAAATAAATGCCGAAAACAGCGAATGCCTTTGACAGAATCTATTGATGATATTTGACAAATTTCCTTGCGCGCCGCTCCCGAACGCATGATTTACGATCAGTGCCAACAGTTGCAGTTGCCTCGGGGTGGCGGAACGCGGAATTAACGTGCAGCGCAATACAAGCCAAACGCTTGCAATGCAATGCCGGATACAAAGGACAATGCAATTCAGGTGGACACGACAAGGACAATGGGAGTTTTTATTTTTAAGGCAGCGCTGAAAACTTCACAAAAAAGAAAGCTACAAAATGGAAGCATGACTCTTCTTTGGTAAAATAAGTGAATACAAATAATTTTTTTAACTCACATAAAATTCGTTATGTGTATAGAATTGAAGAAATTACTAGATAAATAAAAATATAAAAATTTTTTATTAACCCTAACTGAGGAAAAGTTTTACCTAAAGAAATTACACTTATTACAGCTACAGAGTATCATTTTGATTGGATGAAGGATTAAAGGTTAGTTGGTTTAGTTACTCACGCGACTTGGTTTAGATCTCACCCCACAATTATTATTCCTTGGATTGGTTAGAAACATCTCTCATGCACTTCGTCCTTGCAACTTAAGTTTGTTCCTGCAAACTACACGAAAGAGTAAGTTTTCACTAAAAACTTCAACAGCACAAAAACACATAACTTCCCCCATTCGACCCACTTCTGCCACCACCCTCCACCCTACAACGCCCGCCAACACAATGGCTAATGGTTTTCGAATGTCATTTTTGATTTGTTTGTCTTTGATGTGGAGAACTTCAAATTTATTTCATTACGAGCGTGAATTACAAGTCGTGTGCGAACGGGCCGTGCGCAGAAATTCTATTTGTACAACTCACGGCAGCGGCCAGTACTGCTGCCGTCCGCAGCGCGTCGACACAGAGCCGGCGCACCGCCCGGTCATCATTCACCGGCCAATGCGCCGCATCGTGGACTGCGCGCATTCTTTGGCCTTTCTTTGCGGTGAAAATGATTTCATGTGAAATGGCGATTATTTTCGCCTTCGCCCCGGCCGCCCTGCCATCCCTTGCGCGTGCCGAGCGATAGAAAAAAGGAATGCAAAGCGAGAAGCAGAATATTTATTGCAATTGAGCGTGTTCCGTTTGGTTACTCTCCGTTTACGGCCGCTCGTACATGGCACTGGCTGCGTTGGACGCTCGCCGATTGTTGTTCTTGCTATTGCAGTTATTGTATATGCAACTGCAGCGTCTGCCCACTGGCGTTGCTTTTCGAGGTCGAAGCGTTCGAATGTATGTCTCCGCTTTATAAATCCAAGCTGCTGGAATGCTTGTCTTCATATCAACCAACAGATTTACGATTCACCCCGCACCCCGGGCACCCCCGAATCGCGCACACTCCGCCAGCATTTTTGTTTTCGCCGTCGTTGCCACGTTGTTCCGTGGGCTATGCCAAAAATAAATTTCGTCTACTCATGTAAGCACACTCACACACACACACACACGTTCCATACTTGCACAGACTGCATACGAGCCTGAAGGACATGCTTTGTGGCGCCTGTCGAATTTTATGAATTATGATTTTTGATTGAAGTTGAGTTATTGCAATTCAATTTATTATAAATGCCAGGCACAACTAACAAATTTTCGTTTCCCAGCCCCTCCCTCCACCACGCCGCCCAGCCCATTATCGGGTGAGTATGCGGCCATGGCGGTGACAGTTGCCGAGGTTGTTGAACCAGTGAACCGTAGAGGCAGCGAAATAATTGCCAAAAGGAAACACTTTGCGATCAAGAAGCTTTAGCGACTTTAGTGCAGGCGAGCGAACATTTTTAGTGTAGCAAATTCTAATTTCCGTGAAAAACCGCTCAGATGTGTTGAAAATTAATGCGTGCACAACTATTCTGAAAATGTCCAATGAACTACGCAATAATTGTTTGGCAATGCATTGACGCTAAATAGTCGCATTGCCATTTTGTGACATTAGTGCACTACGCATTGTTTCGCACTGAGCTACGGCCGCATGAACTCTAAAATAATGCGCATAATTTTAAGCTGCAAGTGTGTGGGTGTGGCTGCCATTGCAGCGGCACATAACCATGTTTCTTAATGTTTAAATGGCATTGCATACTTTTAGGCGTTATAATTGAAAACATAATGGCAATGCTACATTTTGAACCGACCCGCTCGCCAACTACATTTGTCCCACTTGTCGTTGGACAGCACCGCCAGCCCAATGAAGTACACTGCTGCGCGCCCATAATAGCAACAACCAAAACACCATTTCAGACAACTCGTCCTGTGGGTACTTTTTCGCCATTATTAATAAATAAATACGCTTGGCCGAGCGCCTGCCTTGCTGCTTGCCATCCACAACGGCAAAATGTGAACGACCATATATCCTTGTACCTGCATTTTGAACACGGGCGCATTTTAATGGACGAATGCAGCAGCGCCACACGCGCAGTTCGCATTTTGCTGCAAGGTGCAAAAAAGCAAAACACAACAAAAATACATTGTGTAACCTTTTGGGGCACGAGGCGTCTCCACTGCACACTATCTCATTGGGCATTCTTTCACACACACACACAAACACACAGAGGCAGGTACCAACACACAGATGCGCCACATCAAGCTGCGTGCCCCATTCGAATGTTGCATTCGCTCATCTCGTCTCGTACACAACCCGCCAGCCCTGCTCGACGAACACTGCACCCCGCCCCACACCCGCACCCACAGCCGCTATTCCATCCAGTCCATCCGTGCTGTCCGTCTTTTGATTTAGCACTAACATAAAAATGATTTATCAGTGACATTAAAATAATGCACACTATGGCGCATTTTATGTGCGAATAGATTTTCGCGCCTCTTTGTTGCTTGCGCAACGCGCTCTCGCTCACTCACTCACTCACACGTTTGTTCGTTCGCTCGCTCATTCATTTATCTGCACTACCTACTCGCGCTTACCCCCGCCTCCACTTGGGTCCACATCATGTTTTCAGCATTTGTGGGAGAAGTGGGCCGTGCGGATGGGTTATTCGCAGGCCAGACATGCCTGAAGTCCTGCGACGACTCACACTCACACACACATAAGCATATTTTGATTTCGTCTCTTTGGAGGGGAGGGGCGCAATTATTAGTTTTAAAAATCTACACTGAGTAAAATTATTAATTACTAGAACAGAAAAAATTGCTAATATTGAAAATAAAATAAATGTAAGGAAAAATGTAGAAAATTAGATGGAAATGTATTTTCTTATGCTGAAGTCCTTGCTCTAAGTTTACTCACGGCGTCTTCTTCGGACTAGTTGTATTAACGAAATCTTTAAACGCATTTTTCAAAAATTATGATTTTTGGAACCACATGTAGGATTACTCAAAAACTAGTAATCAGATCGACTAGAAACTGAACGGATAATGTTAGGCTAGGTTGATTATGTTATGTTAAGTTAGGGTAAAAACCCTATAACCACGAGCGTTCAAAGCAAACCTAAAAGTTGAACGTAGGTTAGGTTAGGTTAGGTTATGGTGGCTGCCTCTATAAGAGACACACTCGGAGGCCTATTATGAGGCCCATTGTGATACGACATATTTCACCCGTTTTTGAACTGTGTATGCAACACTGTCTTTTCCAACATATTTTACAGCACACATTTCAAGCGGATGGGGAAAGGATTTTTTTCAAAAATCTTAGAGATACTAATCTATTTGATAGTCAAACTACATAGTCCAAAAACAAATTTAATATAATATTTTAGGGTATTTGAAATGACTGCTTCTCCTTTTTTCTATTAAAGCATTTTTTAAAAGTTTATAAAATGTGTTCAATATTCTAAACGAAATTGTTTCATATTAAGCACATTCACTTTTACAGTGCAGATTAGTGGCCGCCATAATTTTCGCACACATATGTGGCATGGGAGCAGTTAATGGCCGTCATGTGCTTCACATCTGCACGCCTTGTAAGTTGGACACACATAAACATTGCGCCGGAGCGACGTGGACCTACAACTCATTAGTCCAGCTCTTAAACTACAACAACAACTACTACTACCACTGGCACTCAAAACAACACTAAAAACCGAGAGCAACAAACGTTGCAGCGCGCCGATTGCACTGACTGCACTCAGAGGCGAGTTGTGCCGAGCGGTGCTGCCTGCACGCAGCGCAGCTGGCAGCGTCAGCATCATTTCCTGATGCTAAATGCCAACGTCGAACGGCCAGCAGACCCTGCTCGGCCGTAGCACTCGCACTTCCAATTTCCGCCTCTAATGCCAGTTCAACTGGGGCGCCCGAACGCCCGACGCGACGGGTTAAAATTATGCGACGCGATTTTGAAAGAAATGGCAATTTAACTGCACACACAGACACCTGTTTTGGGGCAATTTATCTCGAAGAATTATTGTTTCAAACATTTCGAACGCACGCGGCGACGGTGGCAAGCGGGTTGGAGCTGGCTGGGTCGCGCCGCAGCGGCGAGGCGACGAATGCGCCGACCGAGCACACAGGACAAACAGAAATAAAAGGATTTCAAAATGGTCATTTGGTATGAATTATGCGCGTTTGGTGCAATTACATGTTGCTGCCGCCGATGTTGCGCTGCTGCGGCGGCTGCTGTTCGTGTTGATGCCGTTGCCGGCACACGGCGCTCCTGCGCATTCATTAGCCGCGCACACAAGTGGACTGAAGGACGACATGCGAACCGAGCATTGCCGGCTTTGGCGGTAAATGTGAAATGTGATGCATTTGTTTATGGATGGCTGCCTCATCTCTTTTGATTTAGTGTCGCATTATTAAATAATTAAATCAACGGCCAGACTAATTTATTGAATTGCCAGCCAACAGCACGAAATGCTTAGATATCGATTTTAAGAGATACTCAAGTTGTAAACTTTAAAAAAAAAATCTATGAAACAAAAAATCATTTGAAAAAATGTTGCTTCTCGGCAACGGCTCCCGGTTTGGGCTATTTTAATTTCCCCGCAAATCGCCCTAACTGTGTGTGTCACTATTTCGCTTTCACTCGATAGAAAAGCTTACAAACTTGCATCAACAACAACAACAACAGCCGCACCAACCATAGCAACAGCGCAGCGCAACAATATTTGTTCGACGCCGCCCCCGCCGCCTCCGCCCCACAGCCGGTGGCCTCATTGCGGCGCTGCGACCGCAAGACAAATAAATCAAATAAACCGACCTCATTAACATATTATCTGCAACAAATTATGACAGCAGCCGTCATCTTAAGTTCAAGTCGGAAATCTGTCGAAAAGTATTAAATCGTTTATGCAAACCGAGGGCGGCAGGCGGCGGCGCCAGCGTCTTGCGTGTCGGCGTGAGCGCGTTCAATCGCACGTCAAACTGCCGACGAAACTTGGCAAGTGTCTCTGGCTCTGGTTTGACATGTGGCCATGTTGTGGCGACGAAGGCTGCTGCCGCGCGACTAGTTGACACGGAGCTTGTCGGTTGCCAGGGGGCGGGGGGTGTCAGCGAGAAGTGTTGTAATTACCACAACAGCCGTAAGCGTGAAGAATGACTGCCAACGTGCTGGCGAACCGCCGAGCAATTGACAATGCGTTTATGTTCCCTTGCCACACGGCCCGGCTCGCTGGGTTGTGGGTATATTCCCTGCAGGGTTGTTGGCTTGTTGCACACCTACGACTAGTCGTAAATCCATCACGCTGCAAACTATGCCGCTAGCTACCGTTGTTGTTGTTGCTGCCGCCGTCTCCACACCTTTGATGGAGCATTCGCTGCGGTAAATTGCCGAAACTGTGGCAACGCGCGCCACTCAACAAAGGGTTGATTTATTTGTGTTGCGTTGAGTTGCGTTGTTGATGTTGTTGTTTCATTATGTGATGTTGTGTTGTGTTAGGAGCAATTAGAAAACTTAACACAGGATATGAGCACAGCGTCCTTGCATCAACATCCTCCTCAAGTCGACGTTGCGACGTTGTGACGTGCGAGTTTGTGCGTGTCGCGCGTTTATTTGTGTGTGTGTGTGTACGTATTTGTCTAAGGGGAGAATGCCGTGAAATATTTTAATTTGACAAGAGAGTGATGACATCTCATTAATATTCATTGCGGCCTGAAGGAGCTGGGATTTGCGCTAATATATTCTGTTTATCCTTGAAATTTCAACTGCGGTTGGGTGGAGTACGGAAAAGCTTGAATAACTTGAATGGATTATACTCTACGCTGCGGGTGTAATGACACGTTAAATGGTTCACATTCATTGTATGCGCTGCATTTGTTATTGTTGTTATTGTTAGTGCAGATTTATTCACATTCTGACTTGACACGCTGACTTTATTGAGTCATCTGCTGTAGTTATTTGGGTTAAGATAAAATTACTGAAGCTGTGGGGAATTTATTTCATAGTTTTCATACTTACTATTAAATTTGTATAGTTTTTTAAAATTATTCTTACCAGTGTATTAGTTAAAATATTTGAGCAACTTTTGCAGTAATATCATTTTAATCGCAGCTGTAGGTGTCTGTGTGTATTTATTTATTTTATTTGGCACATTAAACCAACCAACGGGTTCAGCCTCAGCTGGCCATTTGGCACACACCCGTTCGAGCAGCCAAATCAAAAGTTTTTCAAACACTTATTGCATTGTCTCGCACTGGCATCTTGTTGCCATTGTTGTGCGCCCATTACAAAGTCAAATCAAGGGGGACTGCGGCCGCGGTAGACAGTCGATGCGCTATAAATACTTTTAAATGCATATTAAAATTCATGCCTCCAGATGAAAATTAGACAGCTCCGTTATGCTGTTTACCTTTTCATTTGGCATCAATTTCCACAAAATTACCCTACTAAATTACCATAACGACGGCACCAAACCCCGTCCCGTCCAGCCCACAGCGCGCCAGACTGAGCCGTTCCAAGCCCAGCAGCGCCACTGGCGAACTCAGCCCCAGCGCCAACTCAACGCATCCAAAGGTCACAAATACTCTGCAGAAGACTAAGAAGCAGAAGAGTCAGCAACAGCAACAGCAACAGCACAAGCGGAATAACTAACCGAACGAATTACCCGAGCAAAGAAAAACAAAGGCCACAAACAAAGATACGCAACGTCGGCATTACCTGCGGCCCACCGCGAGGAGGGGTGAGTGCGCGCTCTGCACGCTACCGACGCGTAGTGGAAGGTGCAGAAAGCGCGCACTAGCCGAGCACGAGTACAAGTGACGTACAGCGCGACAGCGAGCAGCAGGAAAGAACGGAGGAACGAAAAAAATAGTTGGGGCTGAAGTTGAGCAGGTGGCTGGCGACGAGGACACAACGTCGGGCGGCGAGAGTCGTGAGCCGTGCAGCGAGCTGTCCCACAGGACTTGTAAATACCAAGCAAACAACTTGAAAAGTTTTGTTTCTTTATTTTATTTTATTTCACTGGGACACCATAATCGTTTCTCATTTCAATGGGTTTTCTTCTGCTCAGTGGATCTTTTCCAATTTAGTTTTGAGCGTAATTTCTTTTAATAGCCCTGGTCGACAGATAACATTCCGCAGATACACGCCGCTCGGTGGCGGCGGGCCACCTTCGTACATCCTTTGGCAGTGCGTCTCGGCCAGAAGTGTTGAAGAGCAAAGCGCAATTTTCACTGGCTGCGACGGAGGAAAAGGTCAGAGAGGCGCTGCAAACATGCGCGACAGATCATTGGCGACCGCAGACGGGGTGTTCGGGCTTCAGACGCGACGCATTGCTCCAGCTAAGCGGCATAGTTTCGCACGGAGCGCCACTGCCCGACTGCAGCGACGACGCATTGCGCTGTGATGTGCGTCGGTCCGTCGCTGCGGCGGTCCTTCGAGTCAAATTACTTCATTTTCGAAAAGCGTAACGCGTAGTGAACCTGTGCGTGGAGGTTATGTTTTATGCGGGTGGTGTTGTGTGCGTGCGGCAGCCGGGACGAAAGCCGTTATTTCTCCGCTTAACAAGCAGCGTGACGGCTGTAAAAATGACGATCACATTTGCATTTTATGTTAATTGAAGTCCATAAATATGTCACAGCCAACTGGAAACTGCCAAAGAAAACTGTGGCTCGAATGTATGTGCGTACAGGTACATACACACGTACGTACATAGTTAGGTGCTGGCATCGACCTTTGTGGTTGTGTTTGTTGTGGCATTGAGGCGTCGCACCTGGCACCTTTGACAATTGCCACGTCGGGCTATTGTCTTGTTTGAAAGCTGTTTGTGGGCGTAATGAAACCCGGCGATGTGCCGTAAAAGTATCATAATTGACAATATTTGATGGAACTAGACAGATTATGCCAGCACATATGCATATATGTACATAAATATAAATACAGATGCATGTAGCAAATGGCCGATGTGTGTGTGTGGGATTCGTTTAGAAAAATGCTAGGTTTCTTATTAAAAACACTTCTGTTCTAAATATTTATTTAGTTAGTAGAATTTTGGTGATAAAAAACCAGTGGGAAACTAAGTTTAAACATCAAATTCTGATAGAATTTTCTGCAATTTTCTTATAGAAAGTAGGACCCTTACGAACTTGGGTACTTGAAGAAGGCTCCTGAACAGATCGTTTCTCAATCGCACGACGACGTTCTCATGAATACATTTTCTTACTGGACAGTCCCTGGAAAATTGATTACGGAAAGCTGTCGGCATTGTGCACATAATGTGGTCGCTGAAAGTGCACGTCACTCCACCCCCCAAGTGCCGCATAAGTCGATAATAAACAAACCAGCCAAACAAAACGTGAAACACGCCGACATTATTTACAAGCACTTATTTACTTCTAATATGTCCACTTAAATGCTGCCCATAAATACCGTGTAATGTTGCTTGTTATTGCTGCCGGCATTGTCCGCACATCCACTGTCGCGTTGTCCCTGCCAAATGGAATTCCGTCGGCTTTCTCGGTGTGTTTGTGTGTGTGTTAGTTTGTTTGAGCGCTTTCATAATTTCACTTTTGACATTTTTGCCGTTGTCATTCTTAGAGAACTCACATAAATTCCACTTGCAAATGTGTGCCGCTCCCTGCTCCCTATGTCCTGTGTCCTGTTCGCCTTTTGTTGCGCTATGGCTGCTGCTGCTGTTGCTTCTGGTATTCGTTGTGCTGTCTTGCGCGCTTGACAAGGATAACGCACAGCGTACTCGAGTAAATAGCCCAGCATAACAACTGCTGATATTGCTCTGGCAGCTTGATGGCGCATATAAATTTGCGCTGTGCAGTAAATACGCTTTCGCAAAATAAGTTCCGTCTTCCATCAGCGCTTACGCTACGTCCGCCAGCTTCGTTATGCTCATGTTTTCCCCATTCTACCCACTGTTGTTGTTGGTTTTTCCACCATGGTTGAGTCCGTGTGGTTGCCCAGAAGTGCGTCTCCTCTGTCAGCAACGTCCACATCGTCATCGTCATCGTCGTGTGCGTCTGTGCCAGCGTCTGCGTCTGCGAGACACAAATTTATTTATTCTGTTAGTTATTTTGCTATTTGCAATGATTTGAAGCTGGAAACACATCACCGAGTGCTATTGGTGCTCGCTCTCCAGTCGTCCAACAGCCAACCAGCTCGAGCAGTTTTCGACATGGCTGCCGCTGGTGGAGTCCTTAGTGGGGGCTGGTGTATTGAAGATGAGGAAAAAGGAAAGATCGGTTATCTGAGCGCGTCATGGCAGCGTTTGAGTGGACAGACAGAGGCTACACTAGAAAAAAATGTTCACAAATTCGAGTTTCTGCGCATAAGCCAGCAACATTGTGTTGGATGATGAAAGGTAGAGAAAGACCTCTTGTTTTTGTCACAATAGATCTTTCAGGCCGCAGTGCACTATTCCCGGCTATAATAAGAATCTATTAATTTTTTTAATGAATCATATTTGTAATCAAATTTTCCAAGTGTACACTTGCCACTTGAAGTGCCGTTCCTCCTTCACCTCCCACTTGTAGTATTTACGATACGAGTGACTTTTCACACTCTACATTCTGTGCCTCAGAAAGTCCGCTGCAAATATGAGGATATCACTGATTGTCATATTAAATAATATATATTAATATTTATATAATATATAATAATATTTATTAAGACTCACAATGCAAAACTGATCCAAAATGTTTACATATAAAGTCGTTAATGTGAATGTTAGCTTTACTTTAAAATTATTTTTTCTCTTTAGCTGTCCATCTGAAAGAGGTCCTTCCTACACCAGTAAAAGCAACGAGAATACAAAAATATTCAGTCAATTCTACTACTCAACTACTTACTTCTTCACTATTGCTGTGTAGCGTACTTCACACTCCGCACTGACCGATTGCGTGTACTCGTTTTCTATGCTGAACGAGTCATAAACCTAAAATAGTGTTGCTGAGCAATTCACGCATAAATATGCCGCTTCTCCTTGGCCGGTGGGGCGCTTGTTGGGTTTCGTCGCTTCCTTGATGTTGTGCTCCATTGCTGACATTTATGAGCAGGGATTTCGTACGCTTACTTATGGCCAGTGTTTACTTTTATGATGTTGGGTGTTTTATGCACGAAATAGTTGGCAGCGTTTTGGCCTTTTCCACGTTATTATCTGACTCGTTTCGTTTTTCTTCTGAATGCTCGCAAATTTTGCGTGCACACAAATTAAGCGACTTCACCCGTTGCACACACCCACACACACACAAGGGAAATGTTGCCCATTAAGTATTCTCAGCATTTCCAGCCAACGCTGTCAGCCAGTCAGCCCGCGAGTGGCTTGCAATAATAAAAAATTGAAAATCGCAGCTAATTGCATTTTAAAACTAGCAGCATAAAATGTGCTTACGAAATAAATAATTATAACGACATTTGGCGCTCCACGCCCGGCCCGGGCCCGGGCACCGACACGCAATCAGCCAGCCAAACACCCATCCACTTACCAGAAGCAAGGATGCTGTTGGTGGCAAAAGCGCTGATGAACGCCCAACACACACACACACAGAGCGGCAGGAGCCGTAGCTGCTCCGGAAAATTAGCAACGCCAGCGCAAATGGCTTTGATGTCAGAGCCTCACATTCGAAACTCGTCCGCGCGCAGGCAAACGCGCGCACACACACACACACACCAAAACAGTCGCACACTTTCATATTCAGATATGTGCTTTCGCCGGATTTAGCAGCCAGACTTGAAACACAAATACGAATGTGCACTGCATTTTGCATCTCGTGGACCTGCGGCAGGAGCAGCCACTACGCGCACTGCAGAATGTGCAACTTTGGATTTTCATTCTCATGCGATTAACGTGTTGCGCATATTTTTAGCTAATTTTCTAATTAAAATGGAATTTATGCATTGTTTCATTTGTCGCATTTCACACGCAAACACAAGAGACAAACAAGCACGGAGGAGGCGGGGAATGAGCAGTCATACGACTAACATGGCTTATCCTTTCCGAGGCAGTGAGAATCTCAACATGCTACAGGCGCTGTTCTCGGCCCACATTGTTAGACCATACAAAAGTTTTGAAATATAAAATCTTCATTTATTTGCATAAAAAAAGAGAAGATCACTGTTTTCGCTATTCTTAAGCATTATTTATTCTTACTTCAAAAATTAAACTGTCTCTAAACATCAGCACAAGAGTATACAAAAATCTGTAATTATATTCACCAATTGTCTCGCCGAAAGCACTACCGAATGATGAACTCCACCGTTGGCCATCACTGATTGTGAATAACGGTAATTGTTATCATAAACCGCAATTGCACGAAACGCCAATTCAAATCAAATGCGAAATCCACAATCTATGCGATGCAATTTAAAAATGAAAATTGGAATTAAGATCTAATCAAATAACGACGCAGACATTCTCGGTCACTGTAGAGTGACCAGTGTTGCCAGATCAGGAGATTTCCTCCTAGATTTAGGAGATTCTTGGCCTTTTAGGATAATTTTTAGAAGGAAGAATTGCTTAGTAGAAAGTTTAGGAGATTTATATTTTATCTTAGGGAATTTTTCTGATCCTTAGTAGATTTTTGGGAGATTTTTGAATAACGAAGTATGATGTATTAGGAACACTGGCAACAAAACATATTTTGGCAACTATTTTAATAGTCAAAGCATCCTATTGTGTTAAAAATTGTTAAGCTTACAAATTGTAAGCTCGTTCTATCTCGTTCTCACTTATTTCTGTTACAATGAAATCCCGCCAAAAATTGCACTTTTAATTTAGTTCATTTGTTATATGGGTTGTTTTTGTTGTTAAGTTGAAGATGAATAAAAAAAGGCTGCATTAAAAAAAATTATATGTATAGTCGTGTCTGGGTATAGTGAACACCCTATATAGTGAACACCTCGATATAGTGAACACCAAAATTTAGACATGGAGCCTCTAAATATTGAACAAAATTTTAAAAGCAATTTTAAGAAAAAAGCAAAAAGTGTAGTTTGAACACATAAAACGAGTTTTTGAACAAAAATGTTAACCTTGATATAGTGAACAACATAAATACTGTGAACAGGCCTTGCAATAACACTGATCAACAGCAAAATGGCTTTTCTGGGTTTGACATCAGTTCTAGGGTAATTAGGGACCGCTGATTTCGAATCCGCAAACCGTTTTCAAAACTTAGTTTCCGTTTTCGCAAAAAATGGGCGTGTCACTTTTTCGGATTTTCCCTGACTTTTTTCACGTTTGGGATTGTAATTTCTAAACCAACCAACCGGTTGACATGATTTTCACTTTGTGGCAGTTACAACACCTCACGGCTTCTTTTCCAATGTAATTTATTTTTATGAGTTTTAAAATTCCGCGGTAATTGGACCTCAAAGTCGGAAAATATGGAATTTCAAGGCGTTTTCTTAGATGTTAAAAAACATGCACATTTTACGTAAATCAAAATCATTTTCATCAAAATGTGGGTAATTTCCTTAAAAAATTAGGTGCCTCAAAATATGCAAAGCTTTTATTTTTTTTTGTTTGGAGCAATTCAAAATCATTTTGTTTTTTTGCTTGTATATCAGACTATAAATGGAACATATAAAAGAGCATATTTTGAGGCTCCTAATTTTTTAAGGAAATTACCCACATTTTGATGAAAATGACTATGGTACATTTTTGCTATTATTTCGATGCGAATGTGTATTCCGCCAAATAATTTGGCTGTGTTGTGTTGCTTGATGTTTCCGCTTTCGTGTTATACCTTACTCGATAGTTGATTCACGTAAAATGTGCATGTTTTTTAACATCTAAGAAAATGCCTTGAAATTCCATATTTTCCGACTTTGACGTCCAATTACCGCGGAATTTTAAAACTCATAAAAATAAATTACATTGGAAAAGAAGCCGTGAGGTGTTGTAACTGCCACAAAGTGAAAATCATGTCAACCCGTTGGTTGGTTTAGAAATTACAATCCCAAACGTGAAAAAAGTCAGGGAAAATCCGAAAAAGTGACACGCCCATTTTTTGCGAAAACGGAAACTAAGTTTTGAAAACGGTTTGCAGATTCGAAATCAGCGGTCCCTAATTACCCTAGAACTGATGTCAAACCCAGAAAAGCCGACACAAAGTCGAAATTTGTTGCCCTGTGTAATTAGTTCACTCTATCCAGACACGACTGTATATATTTTTATTTTTTCATGAGAAGTTTTATTCCTTCAAAATGACGCAAATTATAAAACAATTTTAGGAGACTTTTTTAACTTTTGGGAGAAAATTTCGGTATTTTTTTAAGATTTAGGAGAAAGTCATTTCAGGTATCTGGCAACACTGGTAGCGACGGTCATATGGACAACGTGTGTGAGGTCACAAGTCAGAGTGGTTATCAAATCAGGTGTTGAGTGTATTTTAGTTGGTCCAATCAAATAGAGGATATGAATAGCCATACAAAACATGCACAAATGGATATGCGGAGTGCTGTCCAACGGGCGGCGACGTCCAACGCGTCACTCATTCGCACACAGTCAGAGTTGTGCTCGCATCTAGTAGTTGAAATGCTGAGGCAGTTAATGGCGGCAATTGACTTGTTCGGTGTCTGGTATTGGTTCGTCAGTCGTTTTGGTTACGCCAAATGCTTGTATAATCCAATTAAATGCGGAATGGTTTATGTTTGGATTTGGTGTGATATCGATGTTGTGACATACACAGTGGAAAAAATTTGCAGCCTTGCAACTTTTGCACTTTCAAGTTGCATTACTTTGAAAAAGTTTTGTTCAAAATGGTTGTAGTCGAGATGAAAGGAAATGTCGATGAACAAGTAACTGTTCCTATTTTTAAGTTTATTGATGTCCAAACGCCTATGTAAGTCTGTTATAAACTCCAACAGATATTTCCCCCGATGCCAGTTATTATCGCGCGCCATGTCGACTGTCACAACCCGTCGCGGCCAGCACTGCTTCATTTCCCAGCTAGCCGTTGCAGCCATTCAAGGAAAACAAAACATGCCACAAATTATACCAACAACTCTTCCATATAAATATGTACAACAATTGCCGCCACCTTTCCACCGAAATTTTCAGTAGACTGTTTTAGCACTTGTCATGCGGCAAGCAGCAGAGCTCGTGCAACATGCCACTTTTTACTTGGATTGTTGCCGCTGCTGTTGCTGTTGCACTTGCGCCAGCGATTGTCACTGGCTGCCACTGCGGCTATAACTGTGACTGTGGCAGCGGTGTTTGATTGTGTTGAAATCACAAAATTCGATCAATTCGCGCAGTTTATGAATTCAGCGACATCGCTTCGCCATCCACAGCCAGCAGCCAGCAGCCTTGATTGCATTGCCAGCGCGGCGAAGGGAGTGGCTTTGATTATTTGGCACCCAGCGGTTTGCTGTTTGCACTGCACCAACAACAACAACAATTATGAAATCGACAGCAAGCACAGTCACAACTGCCATCGCTGCCAACATGCGGCGGCGGTTTTTGTTTCCGCGTTTTGTTGCTGGTTTTGCATGTGAGATCAGCATTAATAACACAATTTGCGCATAGATTAACAAACTAGCAGCGGTGAAATTTGCCGTTTGGTCGGCTGCTTTTTGTACAATCGGGAACTAAATTTTTTCGTCTGCCTACAAGTGCAGCAGATATCATGAAAATAGCAGAATTCCATATTAAAATTTAATGAAACATGAGCGGTTAGAGAATAATCGGCATTGATTTGCTTCCTTTGTGGCTTTGGAGTTGATCTGGCTGAGTGTGTAATAATATATTGTTTTTTTGTATGATTTATGAAAGAAGAAGAATAATATTTTTTACATTGGAAATTTGTCCTTTCTCGGCCACTGGCGCACAAACTAAACGCTTTGCCCAATTTCACACCACTTACAATATCTGTGGATGTGGTGGCCATTGAGTGCTTGAGTGGTCAGGCCATAAGCGATGTCCAAGTCATGCATTATAACTTCCTTTGTAGGGGACACTCGGAGACAATAAAATTAATGTTTTTGTGATGAGTCATCAGCAATGTGCCTCCTTTTACGACGCGCAATTCGATGAATAAACAATTGAACTCGAACCCAGCGAGCCTGTCACGGAACCATTTAGCATGCATTGACTTTTTATTGCAGCCAGATTCGACACGGCCCCCACTCCCCCGCCACATCGCTCTCCCGACCACTCGCAGTCACCGCACACACTCAACAAACTGCAGCACCAGCAACAACACCACAACAAATAATGCAAAATCATTTCGACAAATATCAGAAGAAACGCAAACAAGGAATTTTCTGTTTAGTCATAAAAGTCCAAGCTCCATGTAATTCGCATCAAAGCGACGCTCCACACCGACGCGCAACTGTGCCGCGCGACTCCCACAAGGACACAGAGGACACGCCGTGACCGCACTCGCGCATGTGTAACGTAATCAGCTCACGTAGCGCTCAGCACACCGCTTGCATAAATGCCAAAAATACTCGCATGCGGCGGGCAGGTTAAGTGCGATTTTATGCGACCGACAAAAACCTATCACACAAATGAAAGCGACGCGGCGCCATGCGATGTGACCGCTCAGCTGCCAATTGCCGGTCATCTATGCCGAACGGTCGTCAAACATGCGATTTTTCCCAGCGTGTGATAAATGCGACTCGGCTGGGAAATTGCGCAGAGAGATTGCTTTATTGACGCCTCAGATTATCATTAGTCCCCAAGCTACCAGATAAAAATAAATAGTGATCTTATTTAGTAATAATTTAATTTTAATTAAATTTATTAATTTTAAACCTAAATACAAACATTTCTATTCGGGACAGGAACAATTAGGATAAATTCAAAAGTTGAAGCTCACTCTGGAAAAATTTAAGGTATCATGGCACGTTAGAAAGGGGAATTTTTAATGACTAACAAAATTATTTATTTTTTAGCTCCTTTATTATCAATCTTTTTGAAATTTTTTTTACAATATATTGAAGGTTTAAGGAACACAAAAAAGCATATTGTCTCTTATATAGGTGGAGCTGAAGTCGCGTAAAAAAAAACACATCCTCCATTACGGAAAATTTTTTTAGTTCTTTTTATTAACTTATTTTATACAAGAATCCACCACAATAATTAAGAAAATTTTTTATTTAAAGTACTTTTTCTGGGGAAAAAAGTGAAAAACGCAGTAAATTTTTGACACTTTTTTTCAAAAAGCTCCTATCTTTTTATATTTAGCGTTTTTTTTATTTTTCTGGTGAAATCCTGTGTCCGAAAGCTTAATAACTATGAATATTTTTTGGTTTTTTGTTTCAGATTAGCCAATCCGGAGATTAAGTGTCCGTAATGGAGGATGTTTTTTTTTTCTACGGGACTTCAGCTCCACCTATATACTACTGTGTACAAAGAATACTCGGAATTTGTTTATAATTCAAAAAATCTTTATTTATTCTTCCAAATCAATTTCATCGCCTTCAAAGTAATCCCCCCCCCCCCCCCCCCCCCGATGCAATGCACTTATGCCAACGGACTTTCCAATCTTCGAAGCATGCCAAATAGTCACCTTCCGGTATGGCCTTCAATGCGCGCGGCGATTCACGTTGAATCTCTTCAATCGATTCAAAACGGTGTCCTCGAAGTGGTCTTTTGAGTTTGGAGAATAGCCAGAAGTCACAAGAAGCTAAATCAGGCGAATACGGTGGCTGTGGAACGATATGAGTTGGCGAAATGCTCACGAAGAACCAATGCCGTGTGAGATGGTGCATTATCGTGATGCAAAAACCAAGAGTTGTCTCTCCATAAATCCGGCCTCTTTTTGCGAATAGCTTCACGCAAACGACGCATAACGCTCAAGTAATATTCCTTGTTGACAGTTTGGCCCGGCGGAAAGAACTCATAATGCACAACACCACGATAATCGAAGAAATCGAATTCCGGGTATTCTTTGTACACAGTAGTAAGAGACAATATGCTAAAAAAAACAAAAAAGAAAATGTTGTTTGTGTTCCTTAAACCTTCAATATATTGTAAAAAAATTTTCAAAAAGATTGATAACACAGTGCAACATATTCAAAAAAAATTTCGAGGGACAAGATCAAACATATCTCATTCGATAGAGGACCTCAGTAGATGAAAAAGTGTCAAAGGATTTTTTCCGGGATGTTCCAGTTTTTTTTAAATGCAGTTTAAAAATGGCGGCTTAATGCCCCTTACTGAAACATTTAAAACATCATATCTTTTGACTCAAATGCCAGAAAGGAATAACTTTTATGTCAAATGAAAGCTAATGACATAAGGTCGAAGAAGAAATATCCTTTTTTGAAAAATTGTATGAAAAAGACATAAAGGACATCAACTAAATGCCTAACTGTGAAAGTGATTTACTTGAAATTTATAAGCAGTATAGATCTTTGAATGCTTTCTTACCAGAGGTCACTTATATAAATTTAGCTCGCATGGTTTCCAGGATATTCAAGGATAAAAATTTAGTTGATGTCCTTTATGTCCTTTTTCATAAAATTTTTCAAAAAAGCATATAGTTTCTTCGGCTTCATATCATTAGCTTTCATTTGACATACAAATTATTCCTTTCTGACATTTGAGTCAAAAGATATGATGGCATAAAAGTTTCAGTAAGGGGCACTAAGCCGCCTTCTTTAAACTGCATTTAAAAAAAAACTGGAACATCCCGGAAAAAATCCTTTCACACTTTTTCATCTACTGAGGTCCTCTATCGAATAAGACATGTTTGACCTTGTCCCTTTTTTTAGTGTTGCACTGTGTAATAAAGGAGCTGAAAAATAAATAATTTTGTAAATCATTAAAAATTCCCCTTTCTAACGTGCCATGATACCTTAAAAGAAATTAACAAAAAAGGCCAAATTAACAGGAAAAGGCTAAATATTACATTAGTTTGCTCAGAATTCGAATCGAATTACTAGAAATTCGCCTGTAAATAAAACTCTGTTGTATCTATCCTCTATTATTTACATACAATATTTACAAACTAGTGGTTCAAGACATCTCAAATCACGTAAAACGGAGACTAATGTCTCTGGTAATTTTCTGTACATAAATCTCGAATGAGTTAAAATAAGTTTTAAATTTTGGTTAAAAAATTTAGGTTTTTTTCTAGTTACGTTGCTTTCTATTGACTTTGTATTTGATGTTTATGAAAAAACTTGTTTTTCGATAATTTGTTTTTTGGACTTTTCACTTTTCAAGTGATGCTGTTTATAAAAAAATCTCTTTAAACTGTGGCCGATAAATCACTCATTTTCTTATGCTAAATCATTTCCTGTGAACCTACCCTTATGATCTGAATGGTTAATCTACTACAACTCTCCACTCTACTATAGACATCTACCTTGTTCTTGCAGCTCAAGCTTATCATTAAAATACAAATCCTTTGTACAACAATAGTCTATGATTTCGAAAATTTTCTGCTAAACCTTTGTCGAGTAATTAAATAGCAATGTTTTTGATTTATTTGAGACTTTGAGACGAGAGTCTTAGAAGATTTCCAAAAACTATTCTAAGCAACAGCTTACAGTCCCTTACTCCCTTACTCACCTAGCCACATTCACTCCCCATCGTCCAGCCTATTCTCCAGTCTTGTTTTGCCAGTGCCACACCGCCTCGAACAATGCCGACCGAAATTTATAAAATGAAGCAAATAAAAAATTGATACAGCACCAACATGCATAAGTTTCAGTTTGTTTTGATTTTTACGATGTCCGAGGGCCATCACATAGCGAGCGTCTCCGTATGTCCCACCTGGATCACTGGCGAATAACAAACCAAAAATGCCTATTTACGAGTTGACTCGGCCGCACTGCGGGCCCTGCATGTGTGCGTCCTGGCCAGTGACAGTGCCGTTGCGACTGCCGCTGTACACGTATGTGCTGTGGTCACTTGGACACATGGTAATCATATATTTTGGTCATATCTGGTGGTCATAAAACCAGTGTGCTTATGTGCCTGTCAATGAGTTTCTTCATGACATTTTCTTTCTTGCTGTACATTTGTTTTTTTCTTCGCTCACATCTTGGCTTTTTGTTGATTTTTTGTGGTTTTTGTTTTGCCTTTTGGGGCCCGCTCGTTTGCAGGACTTTGTGTATTACTTTTCGATTATGTGGCAGTGCTATCCTACCTCGGCGTAGACGGACGGGTGTGCGTGCGCGTGTGTGTGTGAGCCGGTTGCGTGTGGATGGGAAATATTTTAGTGTCCATTTAATGTCCAATCTAAGATGAGCACATAACTTTTGATCGAGAAGTAAATGCGGAATCACACACAAACAAATCGAGGGGGCCGCGCCCGAGTAAGGTCAGCCCTGGCCGCACTCACACTCGCACGCTCACGTGGACCGCTGGCTGCTGGCTGCATGATGCGGGCATTTTCCCATTCGCTTGCGGCATGCGGCCGCACGCAGATGGCGCAGCGCAAAGGGTTGGTGGGTCGGCGTTCAGCGCTCGCCGAAAGGTGTGCGGAGTCGGGCCAATTCCTCAGGGATAATTCTTTAATTTTCTCCGGCTGATGTGCTGTGAGTGATAAGAAGTTATTTGCCACCTATTTGGGTATTTTATGAGTGGGATATAAAACGAACACTATTCTCAGATATTTATTGATGCATTAATGGCGCTGCCGACCGAGATAGCATCGCCGCAGTTGCGTGCTGTTCATTCGCTTTCCTATTTGTTGTTTCTTCGCATTTCGCCGCACACGAAACGAGTCCGTGGACAATTGCCGACGACACGAATGAGAATGCCAAACAATTCGTTTACGAAAATAAAAAGTTTGAATTCATTTAAATGCGCGCCATTTGTTGGGCTTCCACTTACGGCTAATTTTAAATAAATATGTCTAGCTGGGGGAAACAAAACAAATTTCCAAATATTGCATACGTTATAAATATTTAATTAAACTCAAAATTAGGTTTTGCAAAGACACAACGCACGAAAAAAACTCGTGCGATAAAATATAAAACGTGAAAAAAGCAGCACAAATACAAAAAAAGAAAGTAAATGTAAATATCTTCAGTTGCTCGCTTGCAACTTGTGCTGCCGCTCCACCAGCCCCGCTACAACGCACGCAATAAAAAATTATTGCATCCACAATTCGCCTCTGCACCACGCGCACGATTTGCCCATCTCTCGTGTGGCATGAATAACCGAGAAGACGAGCAGCGGCAGCGCGAATTTTCACCGAGGAACTAGAAAAAAATGCCGCCAAGTTCCAGTCGACAACGAAATCCACTACACTTGCCGCAAACGTTTGAGAACCTCTAACATTTTCCGGTCAAATTTTACATATTGTAAAGATATTCTCCTAACTATGGCCATGGCAGTGGGTTTTGTGCCTTTTTGTCGTAAAATTAAGAAATTGTTTGTGGCTGCTTTTAAAAAATTCAATTTGAACTTCAAAACTATTTCAAAACTGCAGTAGTTGGAACTCTACTAACTTCAAACTCCTCGCAAAACCCAAATGCTTTAAGCCCGTTTACCCTCAATCCGAATACTACTAGTCCGAATATCTCGGATACTTGAGTTCCCCATGTACCGCGACGACAATCAAAATTCACATACTTAAGCCAAGTGTTTTGACAACAACACAACAGCACATCCTCATCCCAGATTAGTAGCGTGCAAGGCAAAAGCAAAACAAAAAACGAGAATCAGCAAAAGTTAAAAGACAAAAAACTTTTGCCGCAATTCAGCCAAACAATATCCGCCGCCACGCATATCCTGCCTCTACCAGCAGCAACAATAACAACTACGACAATAACAGCGACGCACAGCAATAAAAAGTGGCTGCACCACAATAAAAAGCAGCCACAGCCGCGGCAAAAGTCAAGTGTGCGTGCGTGTGCTTGTGTGTGCGTGTGCGAGCGCTGCTTTGTGGCCTTCAACACGACACGCAGCTCATGTTGCGCACACTTCAATCAAAGACATCCTTTGTCTTCCGGCGCAAAGTTCATGTGATGATAACGTTATAACACGCGCTGCACGCCAAGTGCCACCAAAACGCACCCAAACACAAACACCCACAGACCACAACGCTAAGCTGCGCACAGCGAAAGAGCAGAAATGCCCGGAAAGGTGAAAGCAGCAGCCAAAATGTCATTCCGTGTTAGCGGAAATGTAAAATAGGTTCAAAGGAGCAGCAACGGCCAGCAGCACAGCGCGCGCGTAGTAGTTGCAGTGCCAGTTGGAAAGCTTGTTAAAAATTAAAATGCTCATACGTACGCACCAATCAGCGGCCGTCGCCGTGACGCTGTGATGCGCGTAAACGCTGCCCCGCTGCCGCTGCTGCTCGCCGACTAGTGGCTTTGGCCAACGATTTAAGCGCGTGCGGCATGCAACACTCGTATCGCGCATAATTTCCAACTCTGCATTACCGTAAACTTCGGTTGTTTGTGTGGCCCTGGAGAGGACGCTGCTGATGTTTTGGCACTGGGGGTCACCGCTCATCCACACCTATAAATATGTTCGGAAGGTGGAGTCAGCGAGCAAATTAATGTTTTCCAAAGACTTTTGCCAACGCTCCCAGTGGGGCTGTTGTTGTAGTTTAAGATGTAAAGGAAGTGTTAAATATCCAGCTACATCTGCTCAACTTGAGTACATATTATGAGAACTGGCATGATGTGAAAATACTGTAAACTACCGTTACAACAACACTAAACATATGGAAATAAAGAGAAAATCTGTCAATAAAAAGTTAGAAGGTTATATCAAATACTCAATGAATATTGCAGGTACTTATATTCAAAATGATGGGACATAAATATTTTATAAATATTTTTGTAAGAAAATACACGTGGTCGAACAATTAGCTTCTGCTACTCTCTTGACACATAAGCCACATGAAATGTTTCTAGGGCCGGTGATTTATTAAGCAATCAAACTCAGTTCTGATCAAACGTCAGAGGTTATACCTGTTCAAAAAATTTCTACATATTCGAAAGTATATTGCTAACATATTCAGCTCTGTTCCAGAATCCGAATCGGAATCGGATTCGAATCGAAATGAAATTCGATTCCGATTTGTAGAGGTGTTCTGCAATCCGAACGGAAATGTCACATTCAAAGTTTATTTCGAATCCGATTTCGAAAACGATGCTGCAAATTAAACAAACCTTCAATCAGCTGTTGGCTTGAAATGTTCAAATGAAAAGGTCAGTTGTAAAATTTTGTGAGATTTTTTATTTTATTAAATGAGTTCGGTTATTTTATTGGCAGTATTGCTTGAGAACGAGCAGTCCGCCGTTGAAAAAGTGAAGCGCAGAATTTTGCGAGACCACAGCAATCCGATGGAATTGAAATTATTACAGTACATTCCATTTAGCTGCCTATTCGCTTAGGTGCATTTTCTGCTTAGCTGCATTATTTGGCTAAAATACTACTTCGTAAACCGAATTTTCTTTGAAAATTTCACATTTAGCTGCATTTCACTTAGCTGCACTATTCCGTTTAACAGCCCTGTTTTTGAGCAAGTTTTCTTTGATTTGTATGAAAAATACTTCGTTTAGCAGCACTTGAAAATTTCGAAAAGTTTTTTTGGAAACTAGTATCGAAACAAATTTCCACATTTTCGAAATGGAGGCAATAGTTGTGAAATTGTCAAAAAAGAAATATTCGCTGGGTGAAATTACCGATTATTTTACATAAAAGCATATCAGTAAGAATATGTATATAAATATTTTCATTATATCCAGTGTATACATACATACATATTAGATAGCGGTTAATTTGCTAATAAAAATTTGTTCAGTCTTACACTGGTGTAATCTTTTCAAGAATTCATAGATTCGTTCATGCAAAATTTTGATATATATAATATATCAATATTGATATAATATATATATATATAATATATATATATATAATATATTTTGATATTTTTATATAGGTGCGCCAAGGATCTACTTTAAAAAAATTTTGCTGTTTCCAAAAACTTTTCTAGATATTCCGCTTAGCTGCACTTTTCGCGTAAGTGCCCCAAATCATGTGCATCGAAGGTGAATGCAGCTAAACGGAATGTACTGTATTATTATTATTGCTCAGTACCGCCTTAACAAAATAGCATTCAACATGATCTTGACCGAGGTGAAACCTTTTTTCCGGCAATGCTAAATCCCGCCAGAATTGAAATTGGCGACGGCTTTGCGATTTCTTGCCGAAGGAGGCTATCAACGATCGGTAGAAAAGGCAACCGCCTCTTCCATTTCGGAAAGTTTGTGCTTCTTAAAAGGTCCACCGCTGGTCGCTAAAGCTTCTCTTCTATTATGTGCCAGCTTCCTTCTTACCTCACTTTTTCAATCAACCCAGGTCTATGATTGAAGAAAATTTTATAAAATGAATTGATTTAATTTAGTTCTCACCTTTTTCCACTCCGTTACACTTTTTGTTGGTGGTCCTTGCCCGTTCAGCGACTGCGTTAAATGCTTCCACTTATTTTCAGACTTTGTCGCCTTTGCAGAAACCTTTCACGATGTCCGCATTCTCCTCCATAAAATCCAAGAGCGTTTTACTCTGGTCAGCAGTCTTATGAGTCAAAATGATTTCCGAGTACAAGTTCAAGTTTATTTTATTGTTCGTTTATTGTGGGCATACGACACGACCGACCCGAATGAACAGCACATACAAACTCATTTTACATATCAAAAGAAATCAAAACGATGCTGCCAGATTTCGCACTGGTGACAGCTCGGCCCTTCCTGATTTTAACTCGTCCCGAGTTATAGCTGACTCCCAGATGCTTCTTCATCGCCGTCGTAGTCGTCATCGATTTCCGGAAACAACACACACCATGGCTTCATCTTGTCGCTGCTGACGACGGTGCTGAACCGTCGCTGTTTTGGTTGAAGCCCGTCGACGTTTTCAACCACGTATCGGTCGAATCGCAGCACTTTGGCAACCACGTAAGGACCACAGTAGCTTAAGTCCAACTTGCGTGATTCGCCGGTGCTTGGTGGCGGACATTCGATGAGGACCAGGTCTCCTTCGGCGTACTTGCGTGGCTGGGCGTGTTTCGCGTCAAACCTCGTTTTCCACGATGCACGCGCTGCTTCGACGTTCTTGATCGCATCTTCGCGCTTCTTGTTCATATTCAGGTTGACGTTGTCATCATGCAATGCTGCTAACATTCTGTTGTCGTTTTTATCTCGGAGCGGAAAATCAAAGACGAGATCGATCGGCGCAAACTTCGTTGTAGTGTTGACATTAGTATTCAGCGTCCACTGGAGGTCACTCAGTCTCTCATCCCAGCGCTTGTTGTCTATTGTCGTCGGCTTCAAGAACGAGAGGATTGATTGATTGACTCGTTCGGCGAGGCCGTTAGATCGTGGCGTACGCACAGCTACTTTCACGTGTTGAATGTTGTTGTCTGCACAAAACTGTGCGAACTGTGCCGACGTGAATGCTGTACCTCTGTCAGTGACGACGCGCTGTGGTGACCCGAAATACTGCATCAGGCTTTTCAATGCATCTACGACCAGCTTTGACTTTGTAGACTTGACTGCTGGTTCTTCCTTCCGTCTGGTTCTTCTTCTTCTTTTCACAAACGAGCGTTTCGATAACCGTAGAGTGAGACCCTCTTGCTTGATGATTTCCAAGAACTCGCGCAAGGTCTGCAACCCTTCTTCAACACTAGATGACGCAACGATGACTTCGTCGACGTAGCTGACGACCTTGCCTCCCAATGGCCTAATTACGTCGGCCATCATGGCATGCGGTTGAATTCGAAATGTCCGTTGTGTGTCACGAAAGCCGTATATTGTCGCGATTTCTCGTCGACTTCGATTTGATAATAGCCCGATATCAAGTCGAGCGTTGAAAAATATGTTTTTCCCGCTAGGGTCGATAATACCCCATCGACGGTAGGCATTAACCACGGTTGCTTCTCGGTAATTGAATTAATTGCGCGGTAATCGACACAGAGCCTGTCATCACCGTTCGGTTTCTGCACCAGCACGATTGGTGACGCGTACAAAGATGTCGACGCACGTATAATGTCCAGGCTTAAAAGTTCTTGCACTATATTTTCGACGGATTTCTGTTTCGGTATCGGTATGTTGTATGGCTTCTTAACAACCGGTGTCGATGTTGTAAGCACAATGTCCATTTTCACTCGATTGCATTTACCGATGTCCTTCAGGCTTTCGCTAATAAACCCCGGATATTCATCAAGCAATTTCGTTAAGCAGTTCAATTCATACCCATCGGCTGCATCACGGCAGCGTACACCGGCTGAGGCAAATTCGGCTGCGGGACGGCAGCAATTTCCCCTAGTCGTGTACTCGTCGGCTGCGTAACGGCAGCGTACACCGGCTGAGGCAAATTCGGCTGCGCAACCGCAGCGCACACTGACAGCAACTCGGCCGCGTAATCACCCGGCGTCGTTTGCATGAACATGTCCTGTCTTGTCGGCGGCGTCGGACTGTCGTTGACTTACTGGTTGGAGGGCGACTGATTTGAGACTCCGTGTGAGGACGCCACGAGCGTTTGAATTTGCGCCGACAACGCCTCCACGGTTCGCTGAAGAGCTCCTATGTCGTCGCGCATTTTCTCGGCCGCTTCCTCATCCTCCACTTCGTCCACCGCTCTGTCTGCCTCCTGAAGTCGCGCCACTATTTCCGATTTCGCGCCCGTCGTTTTTAACCTTTTCTCCCGGCACTTTTCTTTCAGCTCCGACAACGTGAGCGCGCTTAGGTTTCGTATCATCCCACTTCTGATTTTTGTCAAAATGATTTCCGAGTACAAGTTCAAGTTTATTTTATTGTTCGTTTATTGTGGGCACACGACACGACCGACCCGAATGAACAGCACATACAAACTCAATTTACATATCAAAAGAAACCAAAACGATGCTGCCAGATTTCGCACTGGTGACATATTCTTTCCCCTGATTAAAAATTAATTTATTAGTTTTTTTAAACACGATGTTTAATTTATTTGCACATTACATTTTCGTTGTTTGCTTTCGTTTTGCTGCTTTCCGATTTCAATTCCACCAGCTTTTTGTTTAACGGAATATTTTTGACAACAATTTCCGACAATCGGAATGCAGAACACCAAATTTCCGATTCAAATTCTTTCGAACATAATCGGATTTGAGAACAGGGTTGCATCGGAAAATATTTCCGATAATCGGAATGTAGAACACCGACGCTCGGAATCCAATCCATTTCCGATCCGATTCGGATTCTGGAACAGGGCTGATTATAATATTTTCCTCTTGCTGCAAGCTCCCAGGATTGAACCTGCAAACGTAGCATCACGTGAGTCCCTTTGAAATTCCTACAAACACTGACACTATCCGTACGTAATGTCAGTTATACAAACATATGTACATACAGACAAACATGTAGATGTATAGCTGATTTGCATTCATTTTCTTTTCAAGACATTTTTTTTTTATTATTCAGTATTTTGTAAATTTTGAACCGATGCTACAATCGAATTTGCCACAAATTTCATGCAAATATCAGACACAAATTTTTTTCATTTCGGTTTGAAAACTGACGTACATACATTCATACGAGTAGTGGGAGTGCTTGGGAGTGACATGTGTTTACCAGCACCCAGCAGCAGAGTTGAGAAAGATATTTTCTAATTTTTTCGAATTTTTCAATATCACACACCACGCTTCGCGGCAATGTGAACGCTGTGCCGGTGATGGCGGTGGCAGCTGCGCGCAATTGCTTTTTAAATATTATGCAACCTTCATATAGTTTATGAAAATTCTGTACAGGTGGTGGGTGGCAAACCGGCAGTGGCTGACGTAGCTCGCTACCTTTCAATGCAGTCAAATGCTTGGGGTGGGGCTACGTAAAAGTTGTTTCTTTTACTACATAGCGGCGCACTGCTAATAATCAGTTTTCAACAAATTTTAATTAAATTCAATGACAATCAGCTCCTTATTGAAAACTGTTCATTAGGTTCAAGGAAATTTTGCAATAAACAGTAATTTGCATTCAACCATCATATTGCAAACATTTTTCCGGTTTAAAAGTGTCAAAAATCTGAACCACTCCCTACCACATCATTGTATATTTTCGCATAAAATTGGAGACATAAAATGTGGTTGTTCCGGAAAATCCCAACTCGCAAAAAGTATCCTCCGCATAAGTTAGAACAGAATTATTCGGGTAATCCTTTCGACTTGGCTGTGCCATTTCCGCAGCCAGATTATTGCACTTCCTCATTTGTTCAAGATTGAGCACGTTCGATTCCAGCGTTGCATTTGTTCCAGCGATATCTGCGGTTCAGCACGCCGGCCGGGATATCTATTATGAGATTTCGCCAAGATACGCGCAGCCGAGTGGCGAAGGTGTACGACACATGAATCCTTTTTCTTATTAGCAATAAATTGGTGCGTTGCCTTGACTACGAGCGCAACGGGGCAACCCGACATCGGACTTAATAGTTGGCGTATTTATGCTTGGAGCTTAAGCCGGAAATGGCCACGCGCAAGTCAATTGCACTATTTTTATGCCTCGCATTGTTGCAAGTGGCAGCAAAACAAACTAAAATCGGTTCGAAAAGAGGAACAATTATTTTGGTCTTTTGAAAATTCACCCCTTCCATGCTCTGCTAGTTTTGTAAGACAATATGTGGCAGGGCCACGATTTTAATTCACTGCAGACGTGTACTTTGACATTTTTGCACCGCACACATTAAACGAAAACGTGTAAGTCCCGTTATGAGCCATCAACTGCAGCAGTTACACTCGTAATGTGCCGCAACGACAATCGCATTTGGCTGGCCGGCAACGGTCGCCGTTGACATTCATGGTAATTGCAATCGCAACAAAATACGAAGCCTAACCAATAATAACTTCGGCAAATGTACTGTTCGGATACATGTCCATCTTCCATTAATGTGTAATTGCCGCAAAAAGGACTACACCAGTCCGGCAAAAAACAACAACGCCAACGAAGAGCAGCGACAACGGCCGAGAGCGTCACATCGCCTGATGTCCCAAAGCAATATGCGCCCGGCGGAGGAGACATCAACATAATGTCTACTTTATATGGAGGATAAAATTTACGAAAAGACAAAAATCACATCCAAATCGAAATGTACTGCAAGCCGCCACACCATTGCCCGACGACCGGCCACCGGCCAGCCCATCACTTACCCCGCAACAGGCGTCCCAGTCCACTCAGACAGTTCAACCGGCCAGCAATAAAAGTCGAACACCCGGGCTGGCGTATGCGGGTCCGGTGTGGGCACATGCTGGACGCACATTAGCGACAATACGTTACGTCCGCTGTGTGCGCTGCATGGCCGCGCCGAGGGTTTGGTCGCCAGCGCAGGGAATCCAGCGGGCAAATCCAGAATCCGCACTCGTAAACAACTGCAGCTAATCGCTGTTTATATTGAACGTGCGCACGTAAGCACACTTACTCACACACACACAGAAGCGTGCAATAAGGATGCAACGGTGTGCGTGTACAGCGAGAAAGGATGTGAATTTGAAAAGGGAAACAAGAAAACTGCAAAAGTTGCACTTCAATGCGAGCACGAAAATACAACTTGTCAATAAGTATTTGAAAAATCGGCAGTGTTGAATTGAAAAAATCACTGTCGGCAAGTTGATAGATTACAATCAATCATAATTAAACTAACCTCAGCGCATTTTAATTTTGGTTGTGGTCTTCATTTTCTCAACATTTATGATTATGTATTATAAATTACAAAATATTTTAAATAAAATAAATAGAAATAATCGCCTTCTCATTCCATCCATTCGATCCTTCATTGCGTTCCAACACTTCTAATGCACTAACAATGTTTTTTCCAACGACCTCAAGTGCGCATTGATTGGTCGGTCGATGAAAACCGTTGTTTTGTTAATGTTTTTCACAACGAGGGCGTTAACAACTGAACAACAGAACAAGAGCTACAAAACACGCGCACTGAAAAATCAGCACCAAACTGACAACAAACCGTCCAGTCGAGGCCAGTGACAGCGTTAACACGACCAGCGCGACAGCAGCCACAGCGCGAATCGTTCACTTTGAGGCGGGGAATTCACCATCTGACTGGAATGTTAGAAAATAAACAGAAGTGACAGCTACACAGCAAACACCCACGAATTATTCAAAATAAATAAAAGATACAAACATTTTTTGTGCAATTTTGCAATTCTTAGTGAGTTGGGAGGCTTTCAATGAGTGGAAATTCGAGCCTTCAATCTGTTAATTAGAGATCCACCTAAGTAGTTGGAAACTTAGTCACAGTAGCTGAAAGATGGAGTTGTGATGCTTGCAAACAGTCAGCGGTTAAAGCCTCCAGAAAACGACAAATGATGATCAGAAAAACAGAGAGATGTCGAAAGGCGAAAAGGAGAGTTATGATTGAAGCTAAATATTTTTACACAAGCGGCTTTATCTCTGTCAATAATGCTATCCGCTACAGTAAAATTCTTTATGGTGTTCCAACTAATTTAAATTTCTACTTAAAATTCTCTCTAGCCAACTGCATTAATTTCCCGAAAATTTTGTTCTAAAATATTCCTTACTTAAATAATTCCGAGCCCCACTTTTAATCGTTTCTGTCACTTGGCATTGTAGCATTCGTTTACATTTCGATTTGTAGGATTTGAAGCGATTAAAACCGCTGTAATTGACTGCAAGTTTAATCACAACTTATGTATTGAGAGCAATCCGAATGGACGCAGTCAGACCACAGCAATTCAGCTGCAGCCGCAGCCACACGGCCGACGATTTTAAGCACTGCCAAAGATTTCAGTCCACGCCAGGCCAATTGCGGACAATTGCACTGCACACATTCGACCACTCGGGCGCATGCATTACGAACGCATTACCAGTGCGGCCAGAGTGCCGTTCGGCAATTGCAGTTTATTGTTATTTAATATGATCCCGACCGACGACAACGTCGACGACTTGAAAATATAAATTTCGGCTTCGTGCAACGTGTGGCATAAACCAGCACGCCGCGCCGCTTCAACCACTCGCTCGAAGTGCAGGCGGGACGGGCGCATTGCCGTGATGCGACCGCCGACACTGCTGCAGACAGTTGACGGTGTAGGCGGGCCGCAGTGGCAGCAGTAACGCGCCGTTCGTGTGTCGGCCTATGTGTAATGGCTGATGCAGCTGATGATGCTGATTGCCGTATAAACGATTGTCAACGCACCCGACTGGATTATTACCTCACGCCGATTATCATATCAGAGCGCACGCCCACACACAAACTCAGACGCGTGCGTAAGCGCGCTTGCTCCATGTGCAGTCCACAGGCTGGCAGAACTTGTAGGAATGCATTAAAGCGGCAGCAAGCGCCAATCGAAGGGGCGGCCTGGGGCGCGATCTGGCAGCTGCTGGAAACTGGAGTTGATGAGGCGTTGATATGTATGGCAGCCGGTGCGACGGCGTATAGGTGTGTGTGTGTGTTTGGTTGGGTTAGGTTGGGCCGAGGAAGTGCGATTTGTGGGCGTGCACAGACAAAGTGTACGACAATAATGCGCAATTTTAAATGGATTTTGATTGTTTATGACAATTCGATGGAGACGATAAGGACAACGTTGATGATGTCTGGTAAGCCGCTACAGCAATACAATGCATAAATGAAGACACACGTGCGAGCGCCGAACCATTCTGCCAACACCTCAATAAAATCTAGTTTAAACATTTTAGCAAATACTTATTTCAATCTGTTTGATGGGATGTAATTTCAGCTATAACAGATCCAATTTGTGGTATTGATTTACAGAACAAATTTTATTAATTCTTGCCTAAAATTCCATATGAACATATTATTAAACTGGCTTTAAACGAGTCATTACGGTCGAATTTTTCACAGAAATGAGCCAATATTTCCTTTTATTTGCATTTCGATGAGTTGATGTATATATGTAATTAACCAATCCCACATCGAAAACTTATAATACCAAATTTGAATGGAATTCTGTCCGAATATCGCTGGCAGCCATTCAATCCTTCTGGTTTTAAAGGCTGCCTTCGCCTGTCCTTGCAATGCATCGAATTATGCAGACAAGAAGTTAGACTGCCGAGCTGCACGGAGCGGTGCACATGGGTCATATGTATGCAAATTCAAGGAAGTTCTTACATGCACAATTTATGCACAAATGAATAATTGCATCCACACAATATGAGCGGCAATTCAATGGGCCAGCTTGGCGTATACGCAACCTGGCTGGTCGGCCTGCAAACTGCCGAAACCCGACAGCGCCGCAAAGGGTTGGCTTTTGAATTGAATGAGTTGGCAGCAGCTGGTGTCGGATCATAATTCCGGTTTAGTGGAAAGTGCCGGAAATTTTGTGGCAATTATTGTGCAAGTGTTTGATTGGTGCAATGCGACTTGTAAGTGCAGCCAAGGCTGAGTGACCAATGCGTGTGTGTGGGCGATGGGGCGGCGTATCGGCGATGTGCAGCTGCTTGTTGGCCGGTTGGTCGGTGTTGTGATTTCGCAATAGCTGCACTGATATAAATTAATTATCCGGCGATAAAATTATGATGTGTGCCACTGCCGGCCAGCCAAGTGACAATGTTCGGCCAGATGTTGGCTGTGGCCGTCCGAAGTTGTTTAGCTGTGTGTGTTCTGCTATTTATGGGTGAATTAAAGTAAATTGATGTGTACACACCGGGCGCAATAGCTATGCGCGTTTGTGCGTGTGTGCGAAATTTATGTAAATATGCGCAAATAGACCTGATGCTGATGGCGATGGCGGCGAGCAGCAGCTGAACGCGCTTCTGTGCGCATTAACAGCATAAAATTTGCAGCGCTGGTGAATTTTACACACACATCCTTGGCCACTCCAAAACAACAAGCGGTAAACGGTGGGAAAAAAACTATCCACTCTGGCTGGCAGAATTTATGGACGCTTTTTCAGCTGCAGGTATGAGAGTATTTTAAAAAGTTAATTGATGTTGTGTCGCGTAAATTATAAGCAAAAATTAAAGTATACTGTGCGCTAACACCAACACACGCAAATGAACACGGCCAGTGACAACAGTGGCAGTAGCGGCGGTAAAACTGCGCCAGCATCCAGCGGAAGCGGAAGTGCTGCTTTTGCAGTCGGCGCTTTGGTCAAGAGGCCAAGCACAGCGCTCGCCAGTGAGGTCAAGTGTGAAAGTGTTGCTTCTTGCTACTCGACCGCCGCCCCGACTGCCGCGAGCGCGTGTTTGTATTAGTGGCAAAAGTATAAATTGCGCTTTTTGCACAAAAGCGGCCAGAATGCCGCAGCGACATCTACGAGAGCACTTCGCAAAGGTGCTGCTGAGTGTGTGAGTTGCTGCGCGCTCACAGAACTCCCCGCATGCCGGCGCGGCACATTTGGCTACAAACTCCTTGTTGTGAGTGTTGCCCACTTTTTCTAATGCAGCTGCCGGTCTTTGTGTTTGTCACTGTTGTTGCTAGTGCGCTTTTCCTCCTCTTCAACCCGCCGCCCAATGTCCGCTGCATGACCACCTCCTGAGATAAGTTACAGCATCAAAATACATACAATATTTACCATTTCTTTGTTGTTGTTGTTGCTTTGGCTGTTGCGCGTTTTTAGCGCATCCTGAGCGCGCGTGGACAGGTAATAAATACGTATTCTTAATGGCTTTGCCGCATTTTATACCCAGCCGAAAAGTCGTCGTGGCATGATCAACAGTGGCAGCTTCCATATGACTTAAATCAACACAAAAAGTTAATGGGTGCGCTAATAGTTCCGCATATACTGAATTAAGCACCGAACGATTCTACTGCATTTGGCCTACAAGTGCTATAAAATATATCGAGATGTTGTTGGATCACTCAACATTCAGATTGTGCCAAGTCATCAGACAATTTCCCATCGATTGACGCCGCAATTAGATTTCAAAATTCCGCATTGAACCATCGCATTTCTCATTATTTATTCGAACAATTTAAATTCCGTGCAAACTACAAAATCTTAAAAGAAATTGACTCCTTTACTGCAACGACGCGACGCGAAAGATTTAAGGACATCTGAGTGCCAAACTGCCTAATTGGTATTAACTGCTTAATTTATTGTCTAATGTGATTTGTTGCAGTTAGAAGCATTACAATGCGGTAACTGCAACTGTCTGCCGTCGACGGCAACAACAACAATGTCAACCACAACAACAGCAATGGCGGCAGCAGAAGCTTGTTCAGCTGCAAAAAAGGAAAACGTGAGCCATTTGAATTATGCACAGACAGGACGGGAAGACGTTATCGTTTACCATACAGCAACATCGAGACGAAGAAATAGACACGCACACTCACACACATACTCACTCGTCTTTGCCAATCACATATCTACATAAAATGGCCGTTTTATATTTGTATGTGTGTCTGCGCTGCAAAGAAAGGATACAGTGCCATTTATTTAATTTTCTCTCCATCATCATTAGTTTTAAGTGTCTTTACTTCAGCGTTTGCTGTAGTTTTTGCTTGATATTCTTGTTGTTGCTGTTGTTGTTATCTTGGCTTGCCTTCAAGGGTAATTCGTATGAAGTGTAAATATGAAGACATTTCGTACAAGTCGAGTATAGCGGCGCTCAGGAGACCATTTCGCCATGGGCTGGTCTTAATTAATTTCGTCTTGAGTTGTGGTGATGGCAGTAAATTTTCGTCTAAATGGCAATTTTAAACTTAATTTAATACAAATGTTTTGCGGAGGCAAGTAAAGATATTTGAATAGTTGGAAATTTGAGTATGCAGTATGTTGTGTTTGTTGAACGTGGGCGTGGCTGTTCTGCTATTTTTACTTATTTCTAGATCATTTTTAACTATATGTGTACTTACATATTGTACTCAAATTGCTTCGAAATGGTAATGTCAGCTATTAAAAATCTGCATTCCCATAAATTCCCATTAACTACTGGCCACAAACTCATTTAAATGCGCAGAGAGCATTTTGACTAATTTTAAAAATTAGCCACAACGGGGTCACAACACAAGTATTGTACATCAGCAACAGCAGCGATTCATTATTGGCCACTGCAGTCGTCCGACGCGATGTCGCTGCGCATGCAAGTGCCTACTTCTAATCATGTCTGGCATTATAAATTGTTACATACTTAATTTCGACCGAAATAATAACACGAGTAATTAATTTAACATGCCAGCGACATAAACAACAACCAACGACCAACATTTGTCGCATGCCACATTCCCCGACGACCGCCCACCGATCGCTGTGCATTCGGCTGCATTAGCAACAAATAAACTAATATTCGGCAAAGGCTAATGCGAACGCACGTAAATTGCAGATGCGCTGCCGTTCATGGACCGCAACGCAACGCCGTGCAATATGGCAACAACAAGCGGCAGCCTTGCGCCATGGCCGGCCTCACGCTCGCAGCCAATTCGACATTTTCCAGTGGCCAATGGTGCGTGGCGCTCATTTGCGGTCCGTAAGCAATTTTCGTGTGCATTTTAAATTAGCCACCTGCAGCGCACGCACACACATACACACATATATGTATGTAAATATATATAAAACAAGCCAACACAAGGTGCTGCGCATTATGGCCGCAATAAATAATGAGTGCCGCATTCAGATTTCACTCATTCGTTTTCATACTGTTTTGGCACTGATTAGTATTTCCACAGAAAAATTTGATATTTTTTTTATTACCACAACTAATGGCATACGTCATTAGTAACAGATTAGTAATAAGTTCGCATTCAATAATTGTTAATCTTTATTCATATTTGGTCCAACACCTCACATCAAATATTTAGCCCCTTCTGAATATTTTATTTTGTGTCTGCTGCATCTGTTTCATTCTCAATTTACACCTAACAGTCAGAAGTTTATGGTGCGTGAATGAATATATTAGTGCAGTGGGTAATTTGTTTGCGATTGACAATTATTTTAGTGTGGCAAAGTTCCACATAGATCTTGTAATAAATGAAAATATTTAATGTTCAGACTTAAATTTATAGATTTACAGGTGAGTTGATGCGGTTGCTCCAAAAGCAAAGCACATTTAGGCCAACTTAGTCTAAAACTATGCTCGACCCCATATTCGATTCTCGATTCGATTCCGAATAACAAATGGAATAGAAGGAGCAGTATAACTTCAGTAATATTTACAATGTCAAGAAATTGCAATGATGGTTTTGAGGAAGATTGGGCAGGGTTTGAGCAAGCCAGAGGTCAAAAATGCAATAAATCCTTTCTTGTGATACCTTTAAAATATTCACATCTGAAGAAAGCTTAAATAAAATGCAAAATTAAGACGCAAAAATTAAGATTAAGACGCAAATTCCACTCCACCACAAAACACTGCAATAAGTTGTTACACTTTGACGCAGCGCCCCGCGCTGTCTTCCGCAACGTTGGCTTCTAATGAGAAAATACCGTTTTTAATATTCAATACGAAAGGATAATTGCAGCACACCAATGTCGGCCGATATTCCTGATTTTCTTCATTGTCCGCCGCCAGGCCAGCGCGCCGCGTACGTCTGTGCGAGGCTGCAATTAGTGCGCACAATTTCTATCAATATTTATTCGTAGTGTGCCTACACGCATATTTTTGCTAATGAACAGCGACGCACAGGTCCGTGGCGGCGGCGCCAGTGCGGCACACCCTCGCTCAGCATGCCCGGCACATCCTTTGTCAATATTCATTATGCCGTTGTTGATGTTGACTGGTGTGTCATAAAGTTGCTTAAATGTCTCATAAAACGTGATGATAATCGTAATTGATGCACTGCCCCAGCCCACGGCGGGCGGATTGAAGATGGTGACGACACTGAGCCGGTTGGCCGCCCGCATCACTGATTTGTGGAATTGTTATTGAGCACACCTTGGCGCATTCTTACACTGCCAGCTGGACCGCTATCAGCCGTCCGCCCAAGCACACGAGTGGCGCTAAGGCCAGCGAGCGCCTAATTGAAATTTGTGTGCTGGCAGCGTGTAAATACTCGCAGCAATCTTACGAAAGCCGACCGTCTTCTTCTTAGGCGTCTTGGTGCCTCTTGCCTGATGGAAATTATAAATCACAGAAACAAATCGTCACATGTGGCAACCTCTGCTGCCTGCTGGCTGTAAATTTCCCATTCATTTTTTTAGCTCTGCTGGCTGATCCACACAACAAAGCACGGACTGGCAAATAAACATTAGGTCAGCACTGGAAATGTCTACAGCGGTCGCTGCAACTCCTCTGCGTGCCGCTATCCCTTTGGCCAAGCCCACACAAACACTCACACACACACACACACACACACAAGCATAGACTGCCCGAGCAGCGGGCAAAATCTGCATGCAATCCATTATTGTATTAATTAACAGAAACAGGATCACCAATCAGGAGCTTGATTAATGATGTCACTCCGAGTCGTAAATCTCGATTTGAACATGTGTAAATTTGAATGCAAATATATGAGATACGCATCGCTGGCAGGCAGCGCCGGCAACATTTGTATTGCGTATCGTGAGCCGAGTTGTTTGCCCACACACACACGCATGCACACCACAACGCACTGGTGCGCTCACCAGCCGAGCATATGCAAAGTGGCAACGCACACAACATTCCTAATGTGGTTGCAAGTTACTTCCGGTGGGAAATGTCCTATCGCTTGTTGCTGCAACAGTCGCTTTGAATTTATTTCAAGGATGCGCTCGCATAGTGCGGAGCCGACTGAATATGAGCTTGCAGAGTTGTATGTTTGTGTGTGTGTATTTGGGTTGTTTATGCCGCCTGTTGCTGTGCCCATGCGACAGCTGCCTCCGAGCATCCTCCAAGCACTGATGTATCACCTTGCGCTCAACTTGAGCGGAGTCTTAAATAAATCAAGGTATCTGTTGTACACATGCGGGTCTAATAATTACTTGGGAAACATTCATTGTAACTTGGTAGGCTTAGGTTAGGTTAGGTTTTTAAAGTGGGATTACTTGGGAAACATTCATTGTAACATTGGTAGGCTTAGGTTAGGTTAGGTTTATAAAGTTGTATCTATCTATAGATAGATAGATAGATAGATAGATAGAGATAGATAAATCCTTTATTAATTATTTCAAAACTCTTATAATTATAAAACAATTCAAATGTTTTCTTATAATATAGTTATGTATATGAACGAAATATTATATAAAATAAAGGATACAACATTGACCCTCAGGTCGTCTGTCGGCAAACTTAGCATACATACATTATTTTGATTTACTTATTCTTAGCTTAACTATATTCATTTACAATTAGACTTCTATATTTCAAAGCACCCGTGACAAACCATACTAAACTATTCCATCCACCAGACCCAATACCATTCAATCTGTTATTAACTTCCTCTTGGTCTAAGTAAAATTGTCCAAAGTACCGATATCGGATTTCTTTCAATATTGGGCACCTTCCAAGAAAGTGTGCCAAGTCCTCTAATTCGTTTAAATTACAAAGAGTGCAGTTTAAATTTTAACTATCTATATAGATAGTTTTAACTATCTATATAGATTTTCAGGCCCGTGCGCAGGGGGGGGGGGGGGGGTTGGGGGTTCTAACCCCCCATCAAGAATTTTTCCACATAATTTTCCACTAGCAATAGTCCTTATTCTACGAAAGTCAAACCGACTTGATAATAAATATTTTGTTGCCAATTTTTGTTTCGACATTCTCAACTTTCTCGATCTTGTGCACGTTTTTTTTGAATTTTCCCGCCTTTTTTACCTCCTATTATCAGTGTCATTGTGAATGCAACCATCGATAGTAAAATTCAAGACTCACACTAGCACGTTACGAGCTCTCTATTATGAGATGTTTGTATATTCTTCATTCTTTGAATTTAATTTCCAGATCTCCATGCGTATTTTGAGCTCAGTACATTCTTTGACTTTGTCTCTCAGTCGAGTACTTCAGTCCGAAAACCAGGATCTTGGCGAGGCTATCGAACTGGCTGATGCTGCGAAACAAGTCCTGCTTGAAAGAAGAGAAAACGCCGAAAAGGACTTCAGAGGAATTTTCAAAACCGTGAGCGAAATCAGCGCAAAATACGACATCGAACTGCGGAAACCAAGGCTCGCGTCAAAACAGACTCAACGCTCCAACGTACAAACTGATTCAGTTGAAGATTATTTTCGCATAACGATTTACATCCCATACATTGATTTGTTTCTGACCCATTTACAAGATCGATTTTTGAATCACCGCAAAATTTTATCAAACTTTGCTTGCCTCTTCCCCAACAAAATGAAGAATTTCAATGAAGAATCCTGCGCTCTATTGTTTGAACCATACTCTTCAATTTTGCGGGATGATTCCCGTGACATCTGGGTAGACGAAGTCAAACTTTGGCGTCAACGCATCGCCGGAAAGAACGTTAAAAATTCGCTTGAAGCACTCGATGTGTGCAATGGAGATGCGTTTCCAAATGTTCATCGAATGCTTCGCATTTTGGCAGTTCTGCCTGTAACGACAGCGACGAATGAACGCTCCTTTTCAACATTGCGTCGCCTCAAGACTTACCTCAGGTCAACAATGTCTGAAGATCGGCTGAACGGATTAGCCTCGCTCAATATACATCGCGATGTCGAGGTCGATCCGCAAAGAGTTTTGGAGAAGTTTTTTTGTACACCTCGCAGAGTTAATTTATTATATAATTGAATATCAAGTCAAGACACAATAAAATGTCTTCATTTATAAGAAAAGTTTCTTATTATTTTTTATTAACTTCATAACCTAACATGATACACATATGTCAAAACCCCCCCCCCCCCCCATAACGAATTCTGCGCACGGGCCTGTAGATTTTCATTTTTTTATAGGCACTAGCGATCAAATTCAAGCGATGCATCGTTTATTTTGAATCTATTTTATCAGTTAAGCTTAAGCAAAAAGTCTTAGTCTTCTTTTTTCATTGAAAATATGCTTTAATTAACTTAATAATAAAATAAAAAAACAAAAGTAAATAATTTTAGCAACATTAATTAACAAACAAAAAACTCCTTTTCACTCAAGTGCAAGAAATATTCTCAGTCAAAAGCATTCTCAACTAAAGCTTCATTTATGTGGCCAAATTGCGCATTAGCAATTTTTGATTTCGTAATTCATAAATATCCATTACGCGTGCCGGGGAATGCGAAAATTGCGCTCCACATGCAGACCACAGCCGTTAAAAAACAAATTAAGCCATCCGCACAAAGTCTTCGAGTACTTTGTGCTTTTTTGTTGCTTTGTTTACAGTTACTAAAAGCCAATTCAATTTGCTAAAAATCTACTTTGGACAATTACAGATGCACTTAAAATTTCGCACACACACACACTCGTACTCACACGTGTACCACACTGACAGAGCGTCGCTCAGCGCTGCTGTCTGCCAGTGCCGTTTGGTGTTTTTGTCTTTTGCATAAATAGTGCCGTTAGTTTTCGGTGGTGTGCAAAACAATTTGTAAATGAAATCGTTTTTATGGCGCTGATTGTTGCGGTGCTGCGCATTCGACTTCTTTTGCATTTTAATTTCTTGACGTTGCTTCGCCGCGTGCACTTTGGTAATTTCGTCTAAATTCGTAACGGATATTAGATTTTTACTGCAACAACAGCTGCAGTTGACTGCAAGTGTGGCTAATTGAAATTTTGTTTGGCTTTAGCACTTCCGGATGGCACTGCAATTTGCCAGAATGCCAAACAATACGCGGTTAGCTGCGCAGATTACGCGCTTTAAGAGCCATATGGGCCCTTCACAAGTCACGGCAATTAACGCAATTACAAGAATTTTTATTTTTTCAATACAACCCATTCTAATTTTCTAATCATTCTAAACTTTCGAGCAGGAAGTCGCAAATAGGCGAATTTCGCATCTTCTCAAAATGGCCCAGTCGCGGCATGGAAAATCCCAAGAAGTGTGAAATTGATTTATCATCGACGTATAGCTTTAAAAATTGTCTGACCATTAACTATCTCAGTACGTATATTAAAACCGACTCGCTCTTCGAATCTTCAGATCAGAAAATTCTTACTCAACTTCTCTGCTATTCGCAAAACCTGAGCGATGTTGGCTCAAATCCTGCTGAATCCCAAGTTAGAAATACGATAATTTTTAGATTTTCACAATTCTGTAACTGTGAGCGCTAAAACTTCTAGCCATATTAACCAATATTTGTCGGCACCTTCAGCTGCAAAGTGCCGTACACAGCGATCAACGAAAACTGTCCACATAACTGTAAAACTGTAAAGTTTAATTAAAACTTTTCGCTCCGGAAATATTCCAATGAAATGTAAATCAGCGATGCTATCGGGTCAAAGGGGAGCTGCAGTCGGTCGCGGACAAAAACTCATACAAGACTCGAATGTATTTAATAATTTTGTAAATATGAAGAGAGCGAAAAGAAAATACAGCTACAACAACAAAACGGCATTTACTGGGCTAAATATAAAAAATAAGTTAACTAATAAATACCACGCCGCAAATTGCCGACTTTTGCCACAACGGCTGGCACCGCAGTCGCTGTCGGCGCCGCCACCGCCACAACGTCTAATAAACGATGTCCTTCGGCAGATCAAGTTTATTCAGGAATATCTTCGCGGCAAAAAATATCCAGTGGCAGCGTTTAATACACTCCGCGGGCGCACTCACGTGGCGGCTGCACACCACGCAACGCCGCCGCCATCGCCATAGCCACCGCCGACCGGACCAAATTCGAATTGAAAGTTATGCGCCGAAGAAGATAGCTGCGAAGAAATGAAGGTTCACGCAGTTGGCGAATGCGTTGCAAAAATTGCCACAGGACACCCACAAACACCTTTGACTCCCCCGCAGCTCCAGCGCCATTACCGAAGCGCTGGCAAAAGTCTAAAAGTTTGCGCTGAGGTCGGCGGCGCCTTCCAACGCGTCGCGTGTCTGTGTGCAGCAAATGGGCAAATGATTTGCCGTGTTGATGCCGCCAGCCGCCACTGGGCAGCACCGAAGGCGCCCACAACTGCCGCCTGCAACTGTTAATCTATTTTCTGCTCTCGGGCAACATCGGCCGCAATCTTTAAATACGCAAATTTATCGGCTCATAAAAAGTAAATTTAAATAATTTGCCTGACGGTGGGCGGCGAGTTTGCCTAGCACGGGTGCCATATTTGGCAGTTTAATAAACAAACATGGCGAAATATGAAAACCACAAATATAGAAAAGTGTTTTAAGCGGTTTTGGTCGATTTAATGACCAGCTACGTTCAGTGGTGGTGCATTCAGTTCCCTTATAACCAGATTTTTCCTATCTGTTGGAGATCATCAAAAGATGCTTCAAGTCGATATTTGTTCATTTCAGCCCTTTGATCCAACGCACATACACATAAACAAATGACGAATTTTCAAAAGATCAGATTCGATCAAAAACAGCACATAATACTTCTATAGTCGTCTTCTTCATTTGTTAAGCTCGCATACATATTAAACAAATACCTAGTGTTAAGCAGGCTGTGAGCTCTGACTTCGTTAGACTTTGCCCTCAATTATCAAATTTCAATGACACTCAGACTCCGCCTTCATCTCCGCCACACAACTTCAGACAGCACACCCCACTGTGCAAGCGTAGTAGCCACAAACACGGCCGATGCCGGAGAACACTTCTTTTCCATAAATTTACCCAAGAGAAATGAATAAATTTGTAAGCGTTGATTTCACAGGCGCAAACAATTTGTGGCGTGGGCCGAGAGCCGTAAGACTCAAAATTAATTTCAAATTATGGCTGCAATTTCCGTCTTCAAGACGGTGAGCGCGCGTATGGCCGTAATTTGAGTTTCTTGTAAACACTTTTTCCCGCTTTTTCCCTTTGCCGTTTGTTGAAAATTTGATTACTTTGGTCACACTTTCGTTGCTTTGCGCTGACCCGGCAATGACAGCGGTTACGGCTCCGCAACGCGTTTTTCGCACTTTCACCGGTGTTGGCAGAGGGAAAAAATGGCCTGTGCACACGACAGTCAGGCAAGTCAACCGAGAATGACGTTTCTTAGCCGGTCTTGCGTCGCTGTTCCGCATGTTGAGGCATTAATTTGATTTTGGCCGCAATTTATGTGGTCAATTAAATGTGAATAGCCGAAAAGTTGTTTGGTTCTTAATTTTCATAAATTTGAATTAAACGTGCATAGGTATTGTTCGCCCGTTTTGGCCGCTAGTTGTTGTGGTGGTTTCTGGTCGTGTTTGCTTTCTGTTGGTGGTTGCCAAAGTTCTACTTTAAAATATCACGAAAATAATGACATTTTATGATGATTGAAAAATTCTGCTAAAATTAAAATTTACTGCAAATAAGAAGAGATTAAAATTGTTGCTCTATAATGGAAAATTAAAATTTCTCCGTAAATAAATAAGCGAACACGAAGCACAAACCCTGTAAAAGTTGTGTAATTATGAATGAACGAATTTTCGGCGGCTGGACATTAAAAGCTTTGAATATTTACGTTAGGATGACAGATCGTTTCACTAAAACATGAACGTTTTGCGGTGTTCAGGGGAAATTCACAGCAACTGCTCAAAATATATTTTTTAATTTAAAAGTTAATTGATATAAAAAAATAAATTTAAATAAAAAATATTATAGTAAAACCTAAAGAACAGTCATAACGCAATGTTTATGTAAGTAAATCTGTAATCCGCACTCATAGATGCGCGTAAGTTCGCCACCGAAATTTATGGGGAAGCGGGTGGAGTTTTTCAGACATTCTGATTTTTTTCTCCTTCTTCTTCCATTAATTTTTCTTTTGACGCTTTTACAGAAGGTGGGTGCTTCCATACATTTAACACACAACAAGCAACAAAAAGTTATGGTGCTGATCAAGAGTGTTGGTGTGTTGGTATGTGTGTGTGTGTGTGTGTGAACGGATGAGTACGCACGTACGGTTAGTTGTGTGGCGTTTGTGTGTAGAGATTTACCGCTTTACACTTGACATTTCTAAAAGTTTAAGTTTTAATTTATGACACTGCACTGAAAACGAAGCGAAACATGAGCAAACGAGCGCAGGGCATCCTTTAACGGGATATCACAGCGCCTCCAACTACCAGTCGATCGACTATTTGGGGGGAGGGTTGCTGGTGGCAAATATTTGCTGCTTGGTACAATAGATGTGTAATAATGGTGCATGTATCTTTAGTTATTATATAATTTGTACTAATGTTATTTAGATATATTTATGTATATAACGAAAAATAATATACGGAAATCTTAATATATATTTATTAACTATTTCTGTGACTGATTCACCATAGCTGTGCTAAATCGGAAGAATCTATCTAGACACCTTTCGAAACAAATCAATCGAACCAAAGTCTCTAAGCCAACGAATATTGGCCAACAATTTACCTAATTTTATTGCAAAATTACATCAAAAGTGCTTTGTTCAAACAAAATACTCGACTGGCCACCTTATCCTCACCAAAGTGCAGTGCGGAAGGGATTAAAATAAGAGAGATGTGCAAATAAAAATACTCCAACAGGCCGGCAAGTACGCAGTGGGCAAACAAATGGCAAATGACGATCACACTGACCGCCGCAATGACGATGACGATGGTAAAAAGACGACCGCGCTCTATGGCCACACCCAAAGACGCCGCGCGTTCTGTGGGGGTCGGAGCACTGAGGGCTTTTGTTTCGTATTTCTACGAAGGACAATTTGGTTGCTCCGCCGCTGCAGGCCAGAGCCCAGTGCCCGTGTTGCATGCCATCACTGTTTCCAGGGAGTTGTCCCAATAAATCAATCGGATTTTATGCTGCGCTGGAATTTCTGTTGCAGCTGCAAATAAAAAGAATTTGGTATTTTGCAGGCGCGGAAGAAATAAATAAATTGCGGCCGGCAGCCACAGCAACAGCCAACTAAATGACTAACAACAAATGGAAGGCGGCTCATAAAAGCAGTTAGTGCAATCATTTGAAACAAGCAACGCCCCCGTCCGCCACCAGCTACACATTTGAATATTTATTTCAGAAATGTAATAAATTTGTGGCGGCTACTGCATGGCGGGCTGTCGTGTGTGCGTGCCATAAACTGCAAGTGCGCAAATGAATACCCACTCACACACACACTCGCACACCCACACGAACGCGTCCAAAGTCCACGGGCTGATTTATCTCGAGAGGAATTAAGATGTCGCCAAAGTTGTGCTAACCTTTAGATTCGAACGCATTAAACGCTTTTGCACGCCAAACATCCAACAATCTGCAATCTCCACAATGCTCCAGCAACAACAACGGCCATCGCCATCAAAAACAAGAACCCATACATCCACCGCTCATAATCGCTAACGCTTCCTGGTGGCAACTTTAGAGTGGCAGCGCGTCGCGGAGCGGAGCGGCGAGGGCGCTTTGGAATGTGTGCGGAGTTTGGGCAAAAACTTTGCAAACCTTTTCTTTATTTCCTTTGCAGGATGTCTAAAGTGATTTCCTTTTAGAATTTTCAAAAAGTTTCCTACAAGGTGTTTGCCAACCACATTCCCACACACACACACACAAATGTATATAATGGATGTGTGTGTGTGCATATGTAAGTGAGGATGTGGACACAATGCCATTAACACATTGCAGCCCCGGCAGGCCGAACCTCGGTTCATTTCGGTTGCGCTCAGTGCGTTCGTTTCCGCACTGTACGGACGGCAACCGCAGCTCGCAGCAGCAGTCGCATCTCTAATGAAGCCGACTTAGCGGCGCATTTGTACGCCAACCCACAACAAATTTAATCCCTAATAAGTTCTTGGTAAGTGACTTTGTGCACACGAAATGTCAGAACTCATCACGCTCTCAGCCGAATGCGCTGGACTGAAGGTTCATTAAAACGCTACGGCTTAGGTCGGTGCCGTGCGGGTGCGCAATGATGGCAAATAGCATTTTAAATAGAAACACCTGCAGTAATGATTAAGCGAAGCCGTACGTGCATACCTACTTAGTTAGATTAGAGTTATGGGTAAAGTTATTAGATAATTAATTTCTGGTAGAGGTTTTCGCAGCAAACTTAACCCTTTCGGCTTTGAATGTTGTTATTTAAAAGATTTACCAGGGGAAATTTCCGACCAGCCAGTTTGACATAACGAGTATTACCAGAATTAATCTCACTTACTTCCATCGACCAATATATTGTTTCGATTTCCTAAAATTATTTTTGTAATTGATCTTTTAAACAATCCCAGTCCACTTCGCAATGCATCGCAAAGGCGAACTACACGGGGAACAATTTTTTCCATGCCCCTCAATCATGCACAAAATCCCCCCCACAAACACTTGGCATCTTATAAATATTAAAAATCAAAGTTAAAATGGAGCCACACAATAAGACAACAAATTTTCCAACTCATCTTGCACATTTATTTTTGTACGATTTTCCAAATCGATTGTGAGCGCTTAAAACAAATGAAATGTGGCAATGGCTGCAATAAAATTAGCTCGAGTCGATGCCTATGCAAACATTGCCAACTTGCTTTGTAAAATTTGAAATCAAATTCAGAAATTGCACCCACACACAAACAATCACAATGCTTATAAGCGTACAGATGCCTGCACGATCGTTTGCCACTGCGGCCAACTTTTCGCTTAGAAGCTCAACAAAAAGTGGCAACCAGACAAACGACTCCGAAAGAAGCTGCATTGTGCGCACAGACGGACCCAAGTGCTGGAGCAGCCAAATACTTTATTTGTTTAGCGAATTATTCGAATGAGTGCCACACCCACAACACGCTCAGCGCTGGTTGAGCGCATCCAGCGTCGCTTTTGAGCCGAGCCGAGCCGGGCCAAGGAAGCAGGAATAAGTTGAAGTTTATTTACACGTTGCTCATACCACCCGTTGGACGGGCGGTGTGTGTGTGTGCTGCGGCACAGACGGCGCTCACGTATGTGTAATCAAATAATTTGCAAATCGAGGAATTATTACGAGTGAATTTTTGCAAATTCATTTCCAGCTGCACGTGCATGCAGGAAGCCAAACAGATACACCAACAACAACTGTGAGATACTATGCGAAAGTAGCACAATGCATGCAAAATTTCATGCGTCGGGTAGCGTTGAGCAGCAGCGGGCGAGGAAGCGGGAGCGGACACGCCATTCGAAGGCAGCGTGTAATTTTTCGGCATTTGGAATTTTTGCTTTTAGTTTTAGTTGCGAACTATGTGTATGATGTTGCAATTATGTTGCCAGTGTGTGTCTGTGTGTGCGCATGAATAGACAAAGGCAGTTGAATAGTGTTGAGCGCCGCACTGTGCAGGGTGTTGTTGCTGTTGCTGTTGGTTTTGGTCGTGTTTGGCTGTACTGCTTGGGAAATATCAGTGGCGGCTGATGGTCAAAAGTCATTTCAACAGCACTAAATTATTATTATCTTCAAGAGGTTGCACATAAGAATCATAAACGAGAAGTATTCGAACGGAAAGAGCGCTTCGGCATAAATCCGAAAAGTTTACTGCATGTGAAATAATTCCTGTGCGCGCAGCTCGCCGTGTGCACAATGAGAATATTGCAAATATTATATTTTGCGCATTCAATGTAATTCATGCAGATTTTGCATGACGAGAAAATGGCATTTTCCCACCCACGATTTGTGCTAGCAAATGTGTGCTTTGTTCAGAAATTTGTTCTGGAAAACAAGCATTTAATACTAATGCGCCGCTTCGGTGCTAATTGAAACTTCAAAAGTATTTCGACTACAGTCACAGCCGTATTTCCTCCACTGAGAGGCACCGCCACTAAATCATTGCACTAATCGCGCGCGAATATCCTCTGCATCATCTCCTGCATTTCTAAGTGCGCTTATCGGCGTCCACAAGGTACGGCCGCATTTTTCCTCCGCGCGCCAAGCAGCCGCTCAACTTCTTAAAACTCTCCCGCCGCATGCCTTGCGCATTCCGTCGCTTTTTCAAATAAATATGCATGCGAAGGCGAATAATTAAAATCGCGCCGGAATCGCCATAGCCTCTTCCTGCATCTGCTCGGCGCCGTAAAGGCTCGTGACGCCGCCTTTGCCGCTGTCTGCGCGCCGCTGCTTGCGCTTTATTGCGCTAATAGTTTGGTAGTAATCCGCGCTAAGATAACGCCGCATTTTATGGCCGACAATTAAACACTTCACTCTAATCTGTTTGCGATAATTATGGTGCAAGTAAGTGTTTATCTGCCTGCAATTAACACTCGGCACACGCCCAGAAGGTATGCCCGAGATTTAATATCGAAATTAATTTTCCGAATTTTCTCAATTAGAAATTTCCGTTGGCAGTGTTTATTGCAGATGCAAATCGCGGAAAAATATTACAAGTTACGCATTAGAAGTGTTCTTTAGATGAAATTACAAAAAATTATATGAATCCAACTACCTGGAGGGGGAGAGAACGTCAACATGCTAAGCACTTTAGGCAGAAATTTGGAAAATTGAAGAAGCTTGCCATCGAATTATTGAAATATTTGGATTGTTTGAAAGTACAGTCGTGTCTGGGTATAGTGAACACCCTATATAGTGAACACCTCGACATAGTGAACACCCAAATTGTTACATGGAGTACTCTAAATAGTGAACAATCGAAAACCTCTAAATAGTGAACAACATTTTGAAAGCAATTTCAAGCAAAAAGCTACAAAAAACACAAGAAGGAATCAAAAATGAAAGAGGGTATTCCCCTAATTTGTGTTTTTGCTGTTGATTGTTACAAAATCAGCTGTTTCTAGACTGTCGTGGTTATGTTTTTGGTCGTGTGCAAACCGATTGTGGTTAAAAGTAGGGTTTTTAATTTTTATTTTAATGATCTCTTGAATTGATATACACAAAGTGTATTTTGAGCAAATAAAACGAGTTTTTGAGCAAAAATTCTAACTTTGATATAGTGAGCAACCTAAATACTGTGAACAGGCCTTGCAATAATTAGTTCACTATATCCAGACACGACTGTACATATATCACTGAATTGTTCCATGACCTTGACCACTGAAAAGTGATTTTTTTTCTTGGCTTGTTGCATTTTTTTTACGTAGTGCATTTACTAACCCTCTAGTTCCCAAGAAGGCCTGTAGACATCCTAAGCTTAAAAAAAATCTGTAAATTACGCCTTATGATTTTTCTAGCTGATTTTACACATATGGAAAGGGGAATCTCCATTTTATAAAATAAATGTAGTTAGTTAACGCTGCCACATGCACAACGGCAGTAATTGTAAGACAAAGTTGAAGTTTCGTGAGAAAGTAAGCAAATCATTATTTTTGAAATTGTGTGAAAAACAAAAATTATTTTAAATAAATTGTGAGCCTCAATAAAACTAAAAAAATTATTGGTGAGCAGCTGTTAATGGGTTCTTTGAGAAAATTAAAAAAATTTTGAAAAAAGTTGTTACACTCCTCCTACCTAACCCAAACCCTAGATTGTCTATAGGCCTGCTTGGGATGAAAAGCGTAAATAATTAACGGTCATTGATGATATTTTTTCGCTATTTAAGCATTATTTTTCTATTTGAACCGTCATTTTGATACACCGCAATGTAAAAAAGATCATATCACTGAAAAAATGTATACTAAGGCGTAGTCCGTGGGGGTAGATGAGAGAACTAGTCTCCCCTAGTCCTTTATTTCATGGAGTACCTAGATTTATCGACATCTGTGTGAAAAGATAACAAAGCTTTAAAAAAATAAGAACCGCAAATATATATATACCTATACCGATTTTTTTAGTTTTCCTAGTTTCTACACCCCCAAAAGCAGTGTACAAACTACCCCACGACACACTACCCCTCGCCCCCACCCCTTTTAATTTATTGTCTATTGCACGCAGAACTGAAACTGTTACCGTGTTATAATCGCGACAGTTTACGATAAACGGGGTTCTATTTTCGCGACTTTTATCTGTTTTTTTTTTATTTTATTACAATGTCTATAACCAAAAAAGAGGAATCCCCGTCCTTTGGTATATTAACCTTTTTGGATTTTTAAGCCGACAACAGCACTATATGAACTACGTGACTCAGCTGTTATTTAAAAAAATAATTTACCAAAAAGTAACTCGAAATCTCCAATTTCTTTAAAAATGTTTAAAATGTAAATATACCAATAAAAACAATTCTAATTTTAAAAATTACATAAAATTTTTCAATAAAATTTTTGGTTCTGTTATCGCGAAAATTCAGTTTCCGCGACAGGTTTGGTTTTTAATTAGTCGCGAAAATCGAGCTTGCACTGTATTTAAAAAAAAAATTAAAAATTTAAATTAATTAAAAAAAAAAATCTTTATATGGAATTTTTTTTGGCTTTGTTTCCCAAGCAGGCCTGTAGGCCTGCTACTTTCTACACCCTCTATCACGCCTCCTATTGACATGCATTTTTTTTCCCCGAACAAACATTGCTTCTCCACCACAAAACTATCACTGGTAATTTTTTCAACAAGATTAAAAACTTGGGAACTAGAGGGTTAATTTGAGTCGTTTTTTCGGTTCATCGCTTCAATTCAGATTTTATAAAGTCAATGCGTGTTGCTGAAGACTGCCTGGTCCAATGAATTGTTAGTGAAACCTCGAATGCATATTTCCCGCTTTAGCTTTTATTTTGTTGCTACGCTCCGGCAGGTGGCGGTGCTGGGATCTATTTGCACAGGGCTTTTCATATGTTTATCAATTCAATAAATGACAGGGCGTCATCATGAGTCTATCTATCAGCTGTAGGTTTGACAGCAAGATTTCATGGGCAATTGGAGAAAATAAATCGAACAATAGAAGGTTTTATTTCGTTTCGTATTGTTATTGTGTAAGCGTCTGCCGCCGGCAATTAAAATGAGCTTGGACGACGTCATTTATGTGATTTGCCTTCTGGGATGCATTGGCGCCGGCAACTACATAAAATCTATACGCGATGAAACGCAGCGGAAGCTGATCAGTACTGCGCTCGGGCTGCTGATGGTCATCATAGTGTCTGGCTTCCATAGTTTTCACTGTTTGATATCTACAGGGCTGGGTGCGGCAGCGGTACTCTATGTGCACCCCAGGTAAGAACACAATTGACTTTGATTGAACTGCTGAACTTGCAACCGCAATTTGCATTTCTGGATAGTAAGTGCCACCTGGTAGCATTCTTTGTGATGTTCGGCTATCTGATTTTCTTCCGCATGGTCCACACGTTCGGACTGCCGTTCCCACCCGGCCACACCAACATGATCCAAATGCTGCTCACCTTGAAGGTTAGTGAGTTTTGCGTACGTTATGCGATTAAATTAGCCCTAAATGTTTTCGCTATTCAGGTATCGGGCATTGCCTTCGAAAAGACGGCAGCCTGGAAAAAATTACGTCAGCGGGAAAAGGAAATCGCAGATCGGAGTGATGCCGTTGCCAGCGCCCAATCCGAACAGCTGGTGGAAATCACAGACTATGATGTGGAATTGCAGAATATAAGCCTTACGGAGATTTTCCATTACACTTTCAATTACATTGGAGTGCTAACCGGTAGTTATATGGCATTAAGAAATCTGTTGGAACTTACTTCGCTCCAAAATGCCCAACAATTGTCGCGTTTTCCTTTGTTGCCGTCCCATTGCGTTGAGTGAACATAAACTGATAAGGTCGAATCTTTCAATTTACACTCCTAGACTGTCATACAAAGCGATAATTCAGAACTATTGCTTCACGGGCTGTAGCTTATCGCAACTTTTTTAAATTGCTTATTACACAAACATCCATAAAAATGCATATGTCAAGCCCAACTTTTTAAAGATCTAGTTTTGCATTTTTTACCACCAATGCATGTCTGAATACATGCATGAAAAATATTTATTAGGCAACGACTGAAGAGATAAGATAAGAGTTTCTTTGCAATTATAATCCTTTTGAAAAAAAATAATTATTAAAAATTCCAAGAAATATCAACATTTTAGCTGTTTCTTTCTTTAGGTCCCTACTACCGCTATCGCACCTACCGGGACTACTTCGAAACTCCGTTCAAGGATTATGCTCACAACATTACCGCCACAATAGAAAAATTAAAGTATGCCGGTCTGTATGGCTTACTCTACTTGACCACAAATTACCTATGGCCAGTGGATGTAAGACAATTTATATGTACAAATCATGAATGCAAATTGAAATGAGTTGCGTTTGTTAATTAATTTCGAATTCCCGCAGTATGCCTTGAACGATGAGTTTTACCAGCAACGATCGTTCTTTTACCGGCTTATGTACGTATGGCCCACGTTCTTCACATTCCGGATGCGCATGTACACTGGCTTGACGCTCAGCGAATGCGTCTGCACCATGGCCGGCTTTGGGGCTTATCCCGCTGAGGCTGACGCCACCAATGGTGAGGGACCACGCAAGCAATACACGCACCTTAAACGCGATGCCGACAAGCACAGCTACAATTTTACCACAATTGTAAACACGCGCGTCCGGGATGTGGAGAAATGTTGGACTTTCCGCGAAGGCATGAAGCACTGGAATATTTGCGTGCAGTACTGGCTAGCAGTGAATGTCTACAAACTGTTTCCCAGCAAAAAATATAGGTGCAAGCAGTCGTTTTTTCTGATTTTATAATTATCTAAATAATACCTCCATTCTTTTAGAACTGGAGTTACGCTTTTGTGCTCCGCCTATTGGCACGGCTTTCGGCCCGGCCATTACTTCTGTATCATGGGCGCACCATTTTATGTGTCGTTGGAGGATACGTGGAACAAGCTCGTACGCAAGGACGCCACTGGACTCAGACGCCAGATTATTGATGTCTTGTTTTGGATAGCGAAATTCTTTGGATTCAGCTATCTGGGCATTTCTTTCCAGCTGGCGTCATTCAGCAACATTTGGAAATACTATAGTTCAGTGTATCATTTCGGTTACATAAGTTGGGCCGTTTTAATGGCATTGGGCATTTTCTTAACAAAGCAAAAGAAAGCGGCGGAACGTAAAAGAAAACGCCATGAAGAAGTTGCCGCCGACAAGGGCAATGAAAATACAAACAAAGAAAAAACTCAATAATGGTGGCAGCAAAGGCCTTAGGTGGGGGAAATTACAACATTAACAATTTTTTTATTAAGCAATGTAAAACGCGGCATGAACTGTTGCTCAGAAGATTTAAATATGATGTAAAAATATTCGGAACAAAAAGAGGTGAAAGATAAGAGAAGAGAAAGAGGTGATTTTAACATTCATTGTACACAATCAAAAAAAATTGTAATATATGTTGAATGTAGAGGGATATTGAAGCAAATTACACAATTGAGATTCGTTTATGCCGCAGCAAATCTAACAATACTTGCTGTTCCCAGAAAACAAAAATTGTGTTCCAAATTAATTAATTTATGATAGTTTACAGTCGTTCGTCGTAACATAATTGTACTGTTACATATAAAAAAAATTGACATCCGAAAGCTTCCTGTGGCAATGTTAACATTAACAATACCAAAGAACTTGAATAGATTCTAAAACGGTTACCATAGTCTGGTAGAAATTGTTATACTTTAGTAGTGCAATTGTGGTACATTTCACAGTGTTAAAAAAACGCATAGAAAAAGTGAAAATATTTACAATGAATACATATGAATAAGTACCGGGCTCTCCAGTTATGTCTGTTGCCGCAATGAAAAGGAAAATTAGAAGTAGCTTCATTTCAAAATTAAAACAGCTATTCCAAAAATCATATTTTCAATGCAAGCACAATTTGTATTTCTTGGAAAACCTATCAATATGTTCAGTTTTTATCGCGAGCAATTTTTCTCTAATTTTAAGCACAAAACAAATTTTAAACTATGTTAGTGGTATACTTTCAAATATTACGATTAATTTTAACCATTCGTTTAAAATTTACTATTAGAAATTAAAAATTACTATTTCAGTACAATTTTGATAGAAACTTTTACACATTTATTTGAGAATTTTAATAATTTTAAATAACTTAATGCACAGTTGAGATTGTTCCATTTCAATAAAGGCTACCACGAGACGAGAACATTAATCTACTAAAACATTCAAATTTCTTTCAATTATACAACACAAATTCAATTAAAATTTCATAATTAAGAAAGAGGATATATTTGTCATTCGATACCAGCTCGAATTCAATCACTGATGCAGTAGAAGTGTTGCAAAAACGCAAAAATCCTTTTTTATAAAGCTGTCAACTTTTGCGGTTACGGGTACCTAGTTGTCAATAATCCGAATTCGCGAAAGTTCTGGCAACTATAGCGATTGCTAGAATGTTCACAGCGCTGTGTCATACCCCAGTAATCATACGAGTCGTTAGCATTTTCGAAATGGCAAGAAATCGAATTTTGTAAATTAATATTACGGAACGTTGTGCGTTGTGACAATGGTTTTAGGCGCTCAGACGTTGTCATGCCGAGGAGGGCTCATCTGCAGCGAGTAGAAAAACAATAACTTTATTATTTATTCTTAAACCAAATCAATTTGCATGGAACGCACCAGTAACTAGCGACATGCGTCGCTTCACATCCTGCGTGGTGTTGTAGGCGCCGCATTGCATACATTTTAGGCCAATAAAATTGAATTTTGTCTTCGACGTCTGCAAAAAGGAATCAAGCAGGTCAAGAATCATTCGAATGCTACTACCCAACTCATTCGTTACCTTATGACAATCATTGCAGAATATGTGAATACGCTGATTTTCGTACTTCTTTGGAATCGGCAGAGAGACTGCCTGCGCGTCCAAGTACTCCCACAACGCAGTCATATCGATGAGGGACGTTTGACAAATGGGACAGGCGTAGTGACCCGAGTTCAGCAGCTGATCGAAGCACGTCTTGTGCAGCAGATGCCCACAATCGGGAATGTGGCACGGAATGCGTGAAGTGTGTATGTCTCCCAGGCAGACGGGGCAATGCGAGCGCGATATGTTCTCAACGCACTGTTGACAAATATTTGTAAAAAACAATCAGATTATATTAATACGTATTCTGGTACTCATACACACCCGGTGACCATCGATTTGTAGGCGAATGGGCAGGCACATGTCGCACACCTCGCAGTGGAAGAAGTTGTCGGCGCCGCCAATACGGCAGATGCCGCAGCCGTTGCAGTGGTACTGCTGCTTGTCGGTGTCGTCGAACAAGTTGCAAATCAGGCACGTGTACTGCAACAAAAAACTTTACGTGAATGGGCATGAACAGCTGGCCCGCCGAGCGTCCGTCTCACCTTGCCGAAGCGTGTGGCGCAATGCTCGCACCGCTCCTGTACCGCTTGGCGTGTATTGCACTCCGAGCAAATCAGCTCGGTCAGCGTTTTGCGGTCGAAGTGGTGAGTCTCATTCTCGTCATGGCAGAAACGGCATTTGTAAAACTTGTTGCAGCACGGCGTCTAGAAAGAGTTCCAAGAGGGTTTTGGTAAATTAAAAAATTTTGCTAAAATAGATTAATTGTTTATTGTTTTGCTATTTTATTATGTAGTAATTTCGTATTGTTTTAACAAGGCAGAAGCGGCAATACAACAACATTGAGTGGTTCCTCAAATGATAATGACACTGCAATAAAATAATTAATAGACAGCTCGACTTGAGTCAAACGAAAAAACCAAAAAATATTTGTAAAAGGTCCAAAGATGTGTGCAGCAACTTGTGAAATTTGAGGCGGTAATAGGAATTGCAAACACAACAAATGTGGAATTTTTAAAGTTTTCTTTTGTAAACGAATTGCACTGAAATATTGAATGCCAGTAAACTTTTCCACAAAACGTATTGTTAGGAAGTGTATTATTAACACGTTTAGAATTGAGTGTCCATCAATTCAGCAGAAAATGTGAGCAACACATGTTCGGTGGCCCATTTAGAATTTATTGTCGCTGCAAATCCACATGGAACGCCTATTGGCTGCAATGTATTCAGCGCGTTATTGATACATCTGTGCACACTGCAGCTGCAGCAAAGTTGCGCAACACTGAGTAAACAGCAAACGCTGTACGAGTGCAAGTTGAATGTGCATTGTCTGAATTATAACCGTCAACTGGCATTCCGAGCACACATCTTAAGTTTGAAAATTACTTTGCAAACTTGAAATTCAAATTACCTGGTTAAAATATATGTTTTTTAACCCTTAAATGCATATTGACGTAAAACTGCAACATACCACTAACTTACTTATTTCTTTCTATGTCTCCCTGCATTAGAATGTACAAGTCTACAAGATATATTTTTTTCAAGAGGTCAGAATAAATCATGCATTTAAGGGTTAACCAAATTGATTCACACAACGAACATCTTTTTATCAAAAGACATAACCTTACGAGTAGTAAATTCGTAAAAGAAGTACTTTCTACCTCTTCTCAGCATTTTCAGCTTCCTTATTCCAAAGAAACGACATCGGGATTGCGCCCGCACAATATATTTTCTCCTTCTTCTTCCGCTAATTTTCAATTCAATTCTTTAGGCAATTCTTTCATCTGTTTCGTCAAATAAAAAACTAAACGCAATAACAAATTATAATCAATTTGACACGATTTTTAGTATACGCGAAATGTGTGTGCTAATTAGAGGCAATTTTTAAACTCCATTGTTGGACTTGATGGGCTGCCTATTCGGGAACCGGTACGTGCCTCTGTGATTGTTTGTCATGGTGCACGCACACACACGGGCATCTCACTGCAAAGCCCTCGCATTGCCGATGGCGAGACGTGGAATGTTAATTAAAAATCTTGTTCATCAATTCAGACACAATCTCAGACCAGACTTTATTGATTTCTACACACACACACACACACACACACACACACTCTCAATACAATGTGACGTTTTACCGACGCGGCTGTGACGCTTTTAGCAAATGAGTTAGGGGCAACGAATTGTAAAGATCGTGTTTAAAGGTGTGAAAATTCAGCGCTCGAGTCCTTTGCCTTCGTTTACTACTGTAATCGTAAAAACGTCATGAACGTGTCAGCGTCGCAAAATTGATTTAACACATACACATCAAAGCTGATCAATTTGCACTGCAATCAATAATTGTCACTTTACACTTAACAACAAGCGGTACACGGACACACTAACATCCAATCTGGCTACGGTCAACAGGTTCGCGCTTTTATCTTGCAACGTTTGCATTTGTGAATTAGAATGTAAATTTCGAATACTAGAGGCTATTTGGAGCAAACGGATACATATTTGTCACTGATCGTGCAGCAGGTACACCGATTGCAAACTGCGCCAATATTTACGCATCGAATGCGGAAGGGTGTCGGTGTAGCCGGTGGACGGGCCGGCGAGTTGCAAATGAAGTCAATAAGAAGCGGCAAAGAATCGCATAATTCAATTCGCATGAATTAGTCACCTTTTCACTTGGCTAAGTGCAATGCATAGCTCTGCTGATAACTGCCGGTCGCGTCTTTGTTGTCTCCGCGCTCGGGTCGAGCCTATAAATACGCACTCGAACTGGAATTCGCGATAGTGCTGCACAGCCAATGCTGGACACTTGCCACAGCGCTCGTACAACAGATTACTCGTACTTGTTGTGCGCTGAACTTTTGTACCGAAAACAACAACTTTACATCGGCCGACAGGCGACAGTTGATATCCCTCAGCGGGTTTGCACTTGAAACGCAGTGGAAGAGGAAATGTGCTCGAAAGCAGTAATGACAAATCAGTGCTAAAACTTCACCGATTTCAGTTCAATGAAGATGACCAACTCTTATTGTGCCAAATTATCATTCGACAAAAAATGAAGCAGCCAGCACTCAAATGCCGAGTGTAACTTTGATGCGATTTGATCGTAAAAGCTAATGAAATTCTGCTTAAAATGTGCTGCAATTCGCTTTCGTCTTATAACCTGAACGCACTATTCAATATTCTAAATGAAAACATATACAAACTTATAATACATATATCGCAAAAGGAACGAAGAGGAATAACCACTCACGGCTACTGCTAAACATAAAATAAGTGTGGAATTGATCGCTGTTGATATTGAAATGGCAAATATTGTTCGATCGGTCACTGTGCAAACATGCTTTGCATATGAATACGACCGTATAAATATCGACTGGTTGCGGTGTTATAAAAAGACGGCGATAATTGCGAAATGTAGTCGAAATCCATTTCGAGGCGTATGCTGGCTTCTGTTGGCATTGCGAAGCTGATTTTGGATAGAACTGCACTTTGCTGCACCACATTGAGTCGCCGCAAACTTGACACAGTTTACGCATTCACTTTGCTTAGATGTGTGCGGTGTGTAATTTATTCATTTACGAGTATGTAATGCAAAGTGCCGCACACACACACGCAGACTCACCTGCTGCAGAAGGTGTTCGCTGTCAGAAGAGAAGTGGGTTGGGGGCAAGCAGAATAAATAACTTGTGAAAGTGACCGCAGTGTTGAGGTACCAACGAGCGAAAATCGTTTCAGCCGAACCGATTAATTGTTCTATGAAGTGACACTCAATTGCTTAGAAACGTGCTTAACGCCTGATCCACACGATTTTTGTAACAACACGATCTACTCATAACCAGTGGGCAATAAGAAATTCATTGTTGACTTACAGCTACCAGTACGTATTAATTAAATGCTTGCCGACAAAAATAAAGAGGTAATTATCAAGCCTAGACAATAAGAAATATTTGCAAACCATTCCATGCACACAGCTTCTTTGAAGACTAAACCAGTTCAAAGGCTCTCACGCCGTTGTTAATGACTCAAGACGTTCTACTACTATTCCCTTCCTTAAGGGATGACTGCATTCCATCTGTATTTATGTATAAATACATGTAATATACAACGGGTGCCGTGGCTCAGTGGTTAGCACGGTTGAAGCGCGAGTGTGAGGGTCAAAATTTGGCGCAGCCAACCCCAAACATACAAATCCTAACCACAAAAACACAAAAATAAATAATAATTTAAATAATTTAAAAATAAAATTGAATTTAAATAATTAAATTAAAATTTCAATTTAAATATTTTAAATATTTGGTATATTATATATTATTATTATTCAATCACAAAAAATAGTAGACCACTGAGATAAGAGCTTTCGAGTTTTTCCAAGTTCCGAAGTACTGATACCTACAGACCCAGTACTTACTTTCAACTCATATACAAATTTACATGCACAACTCTTATGAGTGAACATACATACATACATATATAAATTAGCACGGCACCCAGTACTTATGTATAAATTACTATTTAGAAATTAACAATTATCAAAAACATAGTTTAAACATTTACAGATTTATTCAAGTCGCTTTGCATAAAATTCCGTGTGCTGCTAAAGTCGAACATTTATACTCATGTGTGGATGTATATGAATGTATGTAGCCTGAAATATTAATATTTATATTGTAAGAATAATTATACAAAAGATTTGCGTTTTATCGCCGCAGGGTCTAATGGTGGCATTAACATTAGTGAAGGTCTTGGGAAATAAAAACTGAAAGAGTTTGAAATTGTACAGGAAGAAAACTAACAACACATTTTTAATTGCATGTACCTATATATGTATGTATTTGTAGGCATGTATGTATGTTGAGTGTTTAAACGCGATAACGTTCTATTGTGTAAATCAATTTTACGCGATTAAACTGTTTGTTGGCGGAATTGATTTTCCCCGCATTTGAACACACAGCTGCCGCGCTATGTTAACATGGATGTGCATATATATATGAATGTAGCAATAAATTTTTCAAGACGGCGACATTGCGTCTATCTCGAGATGTAAATGAAATCTGTGTGTCTCAATTGTAAACAATTTATTGAATTTTTCGTTGTACTCATTTTCATGAAAAATTCACATCATTACATTCGTGTATGTATATATGTATGTACATGTGTATGTGCTAGTGTATGCATGCAGTTTCATTCATTGTTTTCGTACGCATAAATATTTCATTTTCGATTTATCACAATGAAACTTTACTGACTCGTTCATTGGCGCAGGCGCAACACGCAATCGTTGTGTGTTTTCATACATACATAAATACATATGTCTGACATACATATGAGGAGATTTTGCTTTATTACATTAATTGACTTTTAATCGAACATTAATTAATGGAACAAAGTACAAGCTTAACGCTTTACACGAACATATCGCAATTATTGAAACTTTTCGGAAACTTTATCAACTAATCAATTTTCTGTTTAATTAAAGATCTACAACCACACATCAAACGTATTGTAATGCACGGCATTGTAATTCGTATAATTTAATTTCAGACCCTCGGCGATATCTATCCTTGATCGCACCTTCGAATGTGACTGAATCGCTTTCTAAGTATTCAAGATTCCTGTGTTTGAATGTTAGTCAGATCGACATTGGAATTCGGCGACATTTTTCTGCGTTCAGGTTTGTGGAACGCACGCGTGATTGATGACTCATTTCACTTAAAAAAAGATACAAGTACTTGACCGACATAATTAAGACCGAGTTTCATTCTAAAGCAACAATTGATTGTATCAAGTAAAGGGATTTTCAATAGCAATATCCGAACTTTGATAGCATTTTGCACTCACGTTTCAACGTAGCCACGCAGCCAAAACTCAATGTTATTAAATGTACTGTAATCCGCAATAAAGGCATCGTCCTATCTAAAGCATGTCTCTTTTTATTCAATCTTGAAGCTCAAAACAAGCTCAATGAAAAACACGTTACACAATTACTGAGAAAGCACTTGTTATGAACTCTAAGGACCTTAACAAAAATTGAGTGGAAGAATTACTGAATCATTATTCAGGAACATGATTGCTAAACAAGTCAATAAAAGTCCTCACTAAAATTAAGAATGTGATCATCAACAAAATTTTAACTAACTTAACTTTAATTAACAATCTGCAGCCATTTTCCAATAAATAATTTTAAAACATTATTTTAATATCTATCTAAAAACTACCTTCAATGCAGTGGCGGATTCAGAGGGGTGTTTTGGGGGTTGAAACACCACGAAATATTAGGGTCAACGTTAAAACTACATACAAATGAAAAGGCATTTTTTGGCATTTTATGAATATTAAAGAATTATTTCTTGAAACGCCCCAAAATATTTTTCTGAATCCGCCCTCTGCTTCAATGATTTGCCACAAAAACCGATGGCCATTGCAACCGCTGAAGAGCCACCGACGTGTAGTGCGCAGAGATTTGCGGTAATTTGTCTATTTGCGCCATTCCGGCGCAAAAATGCACAGCCAGTCCGTAACGACTCTTTATGCTGATTGCACGTGAGTGCAACGATTATGCATGGACTCACACTTCGACTCGAGTCTGTCTACGTAGGTATGTGAGCACGAGTACGAGTACATATGTACCTGCCTATTGCCTCACTTGTACACCACGGAAGAGTAGAGGTTAATGACTGAAATTCGTTTCCTCGAAAGCGCGCACGCAGCTTTGCACACACAACTTCCTACTGGCGGCCTGTTTGGGACAGACAAATTTGCCTTTCCTCTCCTTTAGCATTTCCTCATTGCCGCCAGGCCATTGAAAGTGAAATGCACTACAACAAAACGATCTAAACCATCTCTGCGCACTGCTTAAATATGGCAGTGATCTGCAAACTTTTCAACAATTTTTTCTAACATAATGGGAACCTCTCGAAAGACATTTAGTTTGAGCGAATTCCTTGTATGTAGTATAACATCCAATGGAGACAACAACCAATGTCGTATATACAAATGTATGGAAAGATAAACCCGCCATAGGCCGAACAGTTTGACGAGCGCTGGCTTGCAACATCGCCAAAAGTGCAGCATGCTGCATGATGATCGGAAAACTTACCACGAACATGGCGCGGCGCTTGTAGTGCGCACAGCCGAAGCGCTGATCCAAGTCGAACTCTTGGGCTGGCGCTTCACTGGCGCTGTGACTGTCGGCTGCAACAGGGGCAGCAACATTTTCCGTTTCCCGTTGTTGCTGTTGTTGTTGTAACGGTGGCATTGTTGTTAGCGCTGTTTGTGACTGCACGATCGACGTGCAGTTCGAGTGGAGACGAGTTACCCCATCAATTGTTGTATTAATTGATGTTGTCGTTGTTGTTGCTAATGTAGATTGCAGCTGATGCTGGTGCGCTGCAACCGAACGCGGCTGATTGCTGTGGTCAGTGCCAGCAGCAACCGCTGCATCGCCGCCGCCAGCTCCTCCTCCTCCTCCGCCATCATCGTCAACGCCCGCGACGCCGTCTTTAGGTTTCTTGCTGTCGCATGCAACGTCACCAATTTTGAATGATGCCGGAGTTGAGAGCGACTTGCGAAGTGTTGTCGCTACCGACGACATGGCTATTGTTACTGGCATTGTTGTTGTTGTTTGTGTTGTTGGGGTTAGCTGTTTGCTTAGCGTTGGCGACTTTCGATTGTTGCTATTGTGGTCAGCCTGCACGCTATTGTTGTTTTTATTATGGTTTTTATTGTCGCTGCTGCTGTGGCCGCTGTTGTTGCTGCCGTGGACCTGATCAGAAGACTGTGATGATTTTAAATTGATTTGATTGAGTCCCCTTGTATTGATCAATAGTCGCTGAGTATTCGTGCAGTCACTGCGAGCATGAACAAACCGCATTGCCGCTGCCGCCGTTGCTGCTGTTGCTGTTGCCGATAGTGATGATTGTTTGCTGTTGCTTTCAATTGTCAGTGCTGGCATTACGCTCGAAATCAATTTAGCTGCTTCCTCTGCGCACCACTTGCCAGCTGCTTCGCTTGCCTGCACGGATTCTTCTGGACGCGTTGCCATATCTGCCACCACGCCGTCACCGACAACGCCGTCAACATGAGCATTCACATCAACACCAACATCAATAGCAACATCAACATCAACAGCAACACCGACAGCGACAGCAACATCGAAATCCTTCAGATACGCGTACTCGTAGCTGCTGGGCGCTGCGGGCGCGGCATAGCCGCTGCTCGTGGCCGCATTCATGTCGCGCTTGTGGTGTTGCAGCAACCCGACAATCGCCTTTTCAACGGTTTTGTTGCCGATATTGTTTTTGTTGTTGCACTTACTGTGCAATCTTTTTTACTGCTTTATTATTTTGACTTATTGCTGTTATTGTTGTTGTAGTTTTGCACAACCGCAGTGACAACCACGATCGGTGGCCGAAAAACAGCAAAAAGGAAAGAGAAATCGCAATCCAAGGAAAATGGAATAAAGGCAAAAGCACGCACGACGATTTCGAGAGCACGACTTGAGCAGCGCTGCGTCTGCGTCTGCGTCTGCAACAGTGACTGCGGCAGCCTCAATTAATATTAATATTGAATTAAATTAAACGAAATTTATGTAAATAGAAAGCGGTCGAGCGGCGCCGCGATTATGTTAAATGCTTCTTGGCGCTGGGAGCTGGGTGCTGGGCCGCTGAGTTTTTGTCGATCGTTACACGTTGCGGCCGTTACTGGGCGGCGCGCACACCGACACACTGCCGCACGCACGCACTTATGTTCGCATGCGGAGACAGCGTCGCACTTACAAATGTACAGCGCCAATTAAAAGTTATTTAACAAAAAATATATTTTGCTGCTAATTAAGCGACAACGACAACGTTCAAAGTCGTTCTACCCGAATTTGTTTGCTTTCAAATATTTGACGACGTTTTCAGCTCGCACCGAATCGGTAACCGTTTTCGTTGTATTTGGCGTCGGATTTGTGTTGTGCGCCTTTTCCGTTTCTCAATTTATTGCTATTTGCTGTTAGGCAACAATGCTTTTCGCTTACTTTCTTCTGGCGGCACACGAAAAAAAAGTCCAGCATCTACGAATTTTTGTATCTGTTTCGGTCGATTGGCCGCTGCGCTTCTTGCTCGACGGCTGTTTCAATATTCTCCGCTTGTTGTTGCTGCAGTTGATCTTCTTTATTCACAGCCTAATTAAACTTTCGTATAATTTATCAATTCAAATTCGCATCAACAAAACGCTGCGCGACGGTGTCGGCGGCGAACGCGGACGCGGCGGCAGCGACAACTTCATTAAAAATGCGCAAACCGATTTCGGATCGCTTCTGCGTTAGCTGTGCGTTGTCAGCGATCGGCGTTATCCAAGGCACTACTTGCTGGTTGGAGCTTTTGTTTCTCACTGACTGCTGGCTGGAACCATCGGTGTTTTGCATGCCCTCATTACCAGATGGCCCCCATGAGATAGCTGTCGCCACCATCATAACCGGTCCCCAATAAAACTGCTCGCTCCAGTGTGCGCTCTCGTGCTCTCTTCTGGCCGCGGCCGAATCAGTTGCAGCGCTCGTGCCGCTCGCCATGACTTGTGCGCTCACGCATCCGCTTTTCGCTACGTGGCTGCCGTGAGCTGCGCCAGGCGACCGGCCTGACAGCCCCTCCACGTCAACAACGTCAGTCGCAGCGTCGCCTGGCGCGCGCCAGACGCTGCTTAGTTATCTTGTCGCTGGCTTTGTTATTGCAATTCAATCTGTAGCGATTTGTCGTTGGCATCTCGGCTTGAGATCGGCGCCGTCGCTTCGCCACCCCGCCAAGCTTTACTGCTTTTTGTCCATTTCTTGTTAATGGTTTGGGGGTTTTTAGGTTTTGAATTTTTTTGTTTTTGTTTCTGTCTGGGTTTTGATTTTTGATCACGATTTGGCCGAAAATATCTCTAATTAAAAAGTGGTTAGCAAATCAAGTTCAAGTTTTAAGTCGTTAAAGACATTATTGCTTGCCCACCCTTGAGTTAATCAAATTATCATATCGAGAGGCTGAGCGCCCAGAACCGATCATTGCTGCGTCTATTAGCTCTTGAAAGCATCCACTCCATCAGCGCACTGAATACTGCCTGCGGCATGTAAATCACTATCACATTCAAGTCATTAAGTCTGCCGCCAGACGGATCAGTTAGAGCAGGTCCGTTTTTAGCTTTGGCAGTTAATTAACATTAACTTAAATTAACATATAAATTTCAGAATTGACCGCAGCACGAATCGGTTATGGTCACCTGCCATCCACACAGAATCGTTTGTTGCAAATTTTCAAAAAAAAAATAGTTCAACGCTCCAAGTGAACTGCGCCCTTGGCCACTCGCATAGCTACCAGAAGAATGCTGCACGCAGCGCTAACAGAATTAGAAAATTTATATTAAACGGTCAGAAAAACGACGACGGACACTTATAATATTTTAGTTTAGTTTCAATGAAATCAAATTGTTTTCAACCAAAAATAGGATTTAATTAGGCAATTAGTTCTTATGAACCCACAATGCGAAGACTGAGCCAATGTTGACTTTCGGATAAACACTGGTTGACGAAATTGACAATTGCAAAGTCGTTGCATATTTTTCCTATCAATGATACATAGAGGCTTCTTTCACTTTACTGTTGACGACCGCATTACACGTTTACGGTATTGGAAGCCTTTGGCAAACATTTAGCCCAGACAATACATACAGCGAATTCATGGTGCGGTTGATGTCTTGAGTAAGACAAGCCACACTAACGAAACACAACAACTAGATGGCGCCACAAACAGCAATCGGTATAGCAGTTTATGTGTTAACTTGTTGCATACTTTTCGGCAATACCATAGTGTATCCGCTCAATACGTATATCCGCTATGACTTCGTACAAAACTGCAACCCATTTTTCGTTTCCGGCACCGCAGCTCTAAGCAACGGTCTAACACTTTTAACTTTCACTGTCGCAGCATGTCATACTAAATTTTTCATTCATTAGAAATTTAACAAATATCAATAAATATAACATTTGTTGCAAAAACAAACAGAATTATAACGAACCTTCGGTGGTATTTCAAATGTAAGCTATACCTATATATTACAGTAGCGCTAAGGATAGAAGATTGAAAAGCAAAATTAAACTATACTACAAACGAGTTATGGTCAGTTCAGAGCCTAAAGATCAAAATAGGATTTTCGAAGTTAGAACCTATTCCTGTTTCACTGCCTGTAGTTGTCCAAACATAAAGTTCCTCCTCCTCAAGCAGACACTAAGCTGTTCAAATTCGCAAGGAAACCACTGAAATAATCAGATCGAAATAATCTTTGCGGAAGGCAATCATTCATTCATGCATTTTGGCATTTCTAATATCACAGGGCAACACATTTCGACTTTTTGTCGGCTTTTCTGGTTTTGACATCAGTTTTATTTTGAAAATTATTAAAATGACTATGGTACATTTTTGCTATTATTTCGATGAGAATGGGAATCACACCAATTAAATTGGCTGTGTTGTATTACTTGATATTTCCGCTTTCATTTAACACCAAACTCGTTAGTTGATTTACGGAAAAGATGCATATTTTTTAACATCAAAGAAAACGCCATGAAATTCCATATTTTCCTACTTTGAGGTCCAATTGCCGCTGATTTTTAAAACTTATAAAAATAAATTGCATCGAAAAAGAAGCTGTGAGGTGTTGTAAATGCCACAAAGTGAAAATCATGTCAACCGGTTTATTGGTTTAGAAATTACAATCCCAAACGTGAAAAAAGTCAGGGAAAATCCGAAAAAGTGACACGCCCATTTTTTGCGAAAACGGAAACTAAGTTTTAAAAACGGTTTACGGATTCGAAATCAGGGGTCCCTAATTACCCTAGAACTGATGTCAAAACCATGAAAGCCATTTTGCTTTTTGAAGAATAAAAAAGTGTTCAAAACTTAAATAAGCATTCGAGAGATATCAAACACTCCTTGAAATAGCATATTGGATGTTTTTGTGAAACCACTTGTTTTGAATACAAATGCATTAAGCGAACAATACAAAATAATATGCAAATTTACTTTGTCTAATGTTTCAATTTGCATAAACAAAAGCAAGAATGACAATTTATAGATTTTGGAAAACCACTGCAATCGCCGAATCGCTTGAATTGTTATGTGCTGACATTTGGCTTTATTAAAAACGGCAAGTGACCGAAATCGATGCACATTCACCTATGTCAAGCGTCAATGGCATTCAGACATGTCGCCAAATGCCTGCAGCCACTGACTTGACGCTGGCCACAGGCTTACCTACCCCTACCCCACCCATCGCTCGCACAGCACGAGCAGGTATGCGCTTGCATAGGATACGCCAATGAACCAGCGCAACCGGCGATCATTTTAAAATTCAAAACAGTTCGTGGCTGCGTGCTGGGGGCGGAGGCGTGCCCCAAATGTCACACTGCCAATCGACAAGTGTTTTGCACAAATATTGCTCGACACGACTACACAACAGTCGCTTGTCCGTCAGCACCCACAGTCGAATGTTGCCCATTTTTCCTCAATTCTCATATCACTTTGCCTTCGACTTTGCCTCCCCAACCCCAGAGCATGTGTGCGTGTGTGTGTGGGGGGTTTGGGTTGACAGCGAGTGTCAGTTCCATTTAAATACTCGTATTGTGTGCATCCGACATTTTTTAATGGCATTTTAAGTTCCCCTCACGAGAGACGATGCGTCCATGTGCGCGGGCACAACGTGTCTCGTGTTTGTCGCTGATGACTATTCCGAACACGTAACGGTTTTCGTTACGTTCCTGCGCACTGCTGATAAATTCAATATTGAAAAGAAATAATATAATTTTATTAGATTGGATAAGTGTGCGATGCAGCACTGTTGCCCGAACGACAGCGCCAAGGCCGAACGACGAAAGCACTCCGCGTGTATCGTTGCTACTCATTTTCGGCTCTAACCAGTGTAAACAGAAACTGATCCAGAGGACTGTGGGGACTGTTTAATGCTGAACTCATTTAGGTTTTCGTATTGAAGGTTTAGGTTTTCGAATGGCTTTTTATAATAAAAACTAATGAATTTTATGCAAGAAATGCTGATGGCTTACTTAAATATTTAGTATTCCAACTATTCTATGTAGCTGTGCTATTGTCACTCAATAGACAAATTTTATTGGCATTTGTTGTGAGTAAAAGAAGGCGGACTGTCGATAGTTTAATGTAACATTTACCTTTGAATGGAATTGAAATTTAAGATCAGTGGATGTTCAGAACTTCTTGCATCGCTTTCGAGTGATTCCAGTCAGTTGCAGCAAACATTCAGCACATCAGCCAGAACTGAGTGAGCAGTTATTCTAATAGTCGTTCGCCCTTTCAACATTATCACAGTCCCGATAATTAAAAGTCCCGCCTCTCCCGTTCGAACGCAATCACCTCTCCCAGCCCGACACGAGAAAAGCTGTTTATGGCGCAGTGTCGAATAAGAACGAATTAAGCGAATTATGCACACAAAATGCAAATTTAAATGTGCCAGAATGAAATTTAATTATCACCTTCGGTTTCGCTAGAGCGTCAGCGCGCCGGAGACGTCGTCATTTTGAATAAATTTGCATTTCACTTGAGGAGAAAGCAATTTGCGACGCCCAACAAGACCAGAAAAGCGGAAAGCAAACGGCAATTCGGCGCAATTGAAAACTTTCGCCAAAGTTAAAACAAATTGCGCGGCGCTGCCGAGTGAGTTATATCAAGTTTTTTATTTCGCCTTTTGTTTTTTGCGCCATTTCTGCGAACGCCAAGGCGCCGAAACTTTGACGCACGCACGCACGCCACACGCCAGCGCTGTCAACGCCGACCGCCGACATCAGGCCGCGAAAAGTTCAAGTGGAGTGCGTCTGCTGTAGGGGGTGGGGCCGCGGCGGCCAAAGGGGCAAATGAAAAAGTTGCAAATGGGCTAATAGAGACGCATCGCAGTGCTCCGCCGTCGAGGATGTGAAATGTTGAAAGCGCCGTTCGTGCTATTTCCGCCTCGTCATGCGTCTCTTGCCTGTCTGTCCGCCGCCGATGCTGTTGTGTGGGCCGTGCGACGGGCGAGTTCCTTTCGGCTGCAGCGGCGAACTGCAGTTTAATTTGTTTTTACAAGCTCAATTATGGCGCGAATGGAAATTTGAACAAGGTGGCAATGATGTTGTTGCCGCAGCGGAGCCATTTAGACATTTTAATGTGCCGCAACTGCGTCGAGCAAGAGTGAGATGTGAAACACTTCCTTTGGGCTGCTGTGCTCGCGATTATCCTTGCATGATACGCAAATAAACAGTAAACACAACGCGCACACACACATCAGCGCGCACACAAAGACATTTGAATAGCAATCGAATTGAATGCGGCGCTGAAAAAGCGCTCCGCCCGAAGTTCGCCCGCGCGCGTAAGCGATACGCCGCCCCGGATTAATGCGGTTTTTGTTACTGTTTATTTTTCAAAGGATTTCCATTGCGACAAAATACCAACACACACACACAACAGCAACGGCAACAACAGCGACAGCAAACAAAAACACCTTGCGGCGAGTGCATCCTCAACCGCATCGGCAGCAGCATCGAATTCGAATCATCGCGCCTCGGCCCACTGCGCAAAATGGTGGCCGCTTTCCGTTCGTTTTGGCCGCGACGAGCGTTTTTCCGCATTTTCGATTTTAAATAAAAAACCCGCTTGTGCTTTCGCAAATAAAACAACACCAACTACACAAACAACACCAACACATATCGTTTGGGAATACCGCAAAATGTTGTTGCTGTGTTGGTTGTTGTGCAAGCACGAAGGCGCGGCGCCTGGCGCTTGTTTCGCATTCACCGCTGCCATGTTTTGATCGCTGCCAGTGTGGGAAAAGCGCAGGTGGAGCTAAATGGGTTTTAAATACTCGATTTCATACAGGAACACACACACACATACACAAAGCAATACATTGTCGGATTAAATGAACAATTGCTGGCGAATGGTGTGTTGTTGTGGTTTGACGCTGTTGTTGTTGTTGCGTGTGTTTGTGTGCTATTTTTTCGGTTTTCGTTTACACTCGTTGTTTACGTGCGCCATAAGTTGCCCAAAGTGCGCAACTATAGGAATTTACGCAAATGATTTACATACGCGCGTCTTTGTGCGCATAATTAACCGACAGGTGCGCACAAATTCCCTTCAGACTTTGGTCTTTTGTTGGCACTTTCGGCGGTATTTGATATTTTTGCTGTAATTGCTGTTTTTATTTCAGCGATTATCGCTGATTACCAAGCAAAAAAAATAAACAAACTGCTCACTCCAATGCACATTAGGTCAAATGATCACTTTTTCTGTGCTAAAGTCAAATTTCGTAAATGCCGTTATAAATCCCCCGCCCCCCCCTCATCATGTTATAAAAACTCCAAAGCAACGAAAAGTCCACTTTTTTTTAAACATTTGAACCTTTTGACAGTATTCAGTCAAAGTCCCTTTATCGACAAGTCATTGAAAATTTATTTGCTGAATCAGTATTGATAGTAAAGTTTTAAGCGCGTATTGTAAAAATTTTGCGAATAATTTAAAAAAAGTTTGAAATGGAGAACGATGAATTAAGTACGTATTAATGATTTTATTAAAAATACATGGAATTTTTTTTTTGTTGAAAAATACTAATTTTTTAACATGACCTGAAAGCTTTTGCGGTTGACTTCAAATTTTAACTTTATGCAAGCTTTTAAAGTTTCGGCAACATTTGGCAAACTTAAAGTAAAAAGAAATGAATAAATTAGGATATTATATTATTCATTTTATTTCAAAATCGGATTCTGTTTTAAAAAAAAAAAATTTTTTCGCTAAAAACTTTTTATTCGTACATCTTACGTATCTAATGTTGCACATCAGAAGAAAGGTATGAAAAAGACCTTTCGTTTGATACCCATATCGTGTAAATCAGTTGGACATTAATTGAGTTTTTTTAATAAAAACTTTGAACTTTGACCCCGAGCCTTTTATGGGCATTTCCCAGGCAAAATTTTTAGTTTGTTAGGTTCAGGAGCCAACCCTCTATATAAAAGCATACTCATTTATTTTTTCACGAGGGTTCGCTATACTGCATTTATGCCCAATTTTCGTTTCATTTTTGACCTCAGATAATTTAATGGGCGTGAAAGGGTTAATATTTTTTTTATTTAATTTCTTAATATTATACCTCCTTTTGCCTTTGGTACGATTTTGGCTTCAAATAATACAATATTTTAGCCGTTATTAATTAATAAAAGAATCGGCATCGGCCTTTTTTGGCCGATGCCACATCGGCCGTTTTCAGTCGATGATGCCATCGGGTTCTTATACCCCTTTTCAGTAATGTATTTTTAGATACTGTTTAATATAAATGTTTCCTACAAATGTTTTTTTTTAAACTAGGTATTCTTAAAAACACAGATTTTCTCGAAATGTCTATGCATTTCGTCTCATCTATCAGGATATCAGAAGAAGGGGCATTTAATTTTTCAATCTTATCCTTCTTTTTTAATTGGAAGCATTTTTTAACAGGCCTTTTATTTTTTCCAAATTTGTTTCCTGACTTCTTTCCACTGCATCTGTACAACGGGTCGCAATTTGATAGTACCAATTTTAATATATAAATCGTAATTTTAAGTTGACTAAAAAACTGAATTTGTATGCAATATTTACGTCACTATTTTTGTTTCTCTCTCAGTGGATAAATGTGATATATTATTTTTTTTAATACATGTTAATGTATTATAATTCTGAATTCTCTTGTTATTTTATTTAGTTTTTAATTATTTCTTTTCTCGTTGTTATTTAGTTTTAAATTTTTTCTTTTCTCGTTGTTTTGTTATTTTGTGATGAATATTACAAACAATATGTAATAGTTCCTTTTGTTATTTAATAAAATAGACTGTGTTTTTGATTGAATTCATTCGTGTTATTTTTTCTATGTAATCGGCATCGGTATCGGGATCGGCATCGGCCGATTTTCGCCCTTTTGGCCGATTAATCGGCATCGGCCAAACTCGCCCTTCCGGCCGATTAATCGGCATCGGCATCGGCGAAAAAATTTGGTATCGGTCGGCCTCTAGTATCGATTTTCGAATAACATAGCCTTAGATTTACATTGCGTCAATAGTCAATCAACAGAAATTTATGCTGAAACTCCGCCATGTAGGAACATTTTAATATTCACCAGAACATAACTCGGAGCGTTCAACTTGGAGATTGTTTATTCTTACAATCAAATTAAGCAAGGCCGTCATGGCGCGGTGTTTGATTCAAGAGTCTCGTCTGCATTCAGTCAACACCTCAAGGAGTTTTCCCTCGACCACTGTCCTAGGAACATACCCTTGCGCCTGACCGCCGGAACAAAAGTTCGCCTTCAGTCCTTCAACTGGCTGTCGTCTATTATTTGATTTGTGCTCAACTGAACAGAATTGACTTTTAAGACAAACTTTGAGGTAAAAACAATTTAATCCTATTCGAAATTACCAAACTTTTCGCTTGTATGCAGAGAGTGTATACAAGAGGGTAAATGACTTTCTCAACTGCAACTCGATTTTAAATCAAACAACCAAAACCAGCGCATGAATCGTCGACCAAGATTGAAATGAATCCTATTCAGCCACATGGTCAAGCCAACTGAGTCAACTAACCAACTCTGGTCGACATGCAGCGCGTGTACACTCCTTCCTTCCCGTTGGTGATGATGTAACTGCTGAGCCGTGCGCCGGTAAATAGCAAACCATTACTTAATTATAAAAACAATCCCACCACAAACTTTAGCACATTTTGCTAAACCCGTAAAAAGGGGTTACAATTGATTTTTCCTGAGGCTAAATGCGCAGCCAAAACAAGAAAATATGGCACTCCCCAGTAATATGTGCAGTATGTGATCTAGATAGAGCAACAACACAGGCTTTGGGTGTAGAAAAGGAGACTATTTGTATGCAAAATATTCGAAATACATGAGGGGCCATTATGGCACTCACCAGCAAATTTAGCGATAATGTATAAATTTCGAAAAATAAAATAAAACGAAATTAAACGAATTTAAAAACTTTATATTAAGTAGTCCAGCTGTTATTTATTACCACATTAACTGTAATGCTGCAACGATCAATTAAATACTTCTATATATGTATATAGTCGAAATCAACGAGTTATTCAAAGTCTGAATTCCAATCATAAATTTATAAAAAGTATTTTAGTAGGTACTATCAATTTTGGATTTATGTAAAAAGTTCGAAAATTTTAAATATAAAAATGTCTGAATACATTTCAATAAAAAGCAATCAAATCCATTCATCCAGCCATCTTTAAGTATTCCCCTACAAAACATTTACATACCAACCAGTCACAATACAATCAACCAGCGGCCAAAATTGTCATATGTTATGCTTCAATCGCTCGCCCTTCAATTGAAAAGTCATCTCCATAAAAAACATTCAGTTAGGCGGCGCAGTTCGTCGACATCGACGACGACGATTCATAAGTACGCGCACAAATATATTTGTGGAATATGAGGGGGGCTGTCCAACTCCACCTGAGCACAACGTTCTACCTATCGGCAAAGGTTTCACATGAAACTGCGGCATCGACGCTGGTACAGCGTCAGTCAGTCTATTGCCGCTCTGACGCTGCCTGAACCACTTTGTCGTAAACACGCAGCCAACGACCGCAGCACGTTTAGCACAAATGTAACGACAAGAAATAAATTTGCTGAAAATATATTTTTAAAAATTGATCTGACGTGTCACGCGAATCGGCTGGCTGGAGTGTACGAGTATGTATCCAGGTGTTTGAGGGCGGTCCATTTGTGAAAGCTGCTGGACGAGGGTGGGAAAGCAAGTCGACTGTCGCTGAGCAGCGAAATATTAAATGTGCACACAAGAGCGTTTCGAAGGTAGGTGAAGGTTTTGTTAGATGTAAATGTTCCTTTTTGAAAATAATTCAAATTGATTAAATCTGAAATGGCTATATATGAGCATCCATTTTAGCAATGTCCAACTCAATAAGAGCAGAGAACATTTTTAAGTGATAAATCATTACAAGCAAAATACTATTAAAATAAAATATTAAGAGAAATTAAAATTTTGAAATCAATGTTTTTTGGCAATCTTTAGAAAACCAATGTGCATGCCAGTCCGTCAGATTCATACCAGCAAAAATCACTTTCTGATACACTGTTGAAGGATTTTCCATATTAGCAAACCACCCATTGGGCCCCTTTTTTCCCAATTCCATGTTAGCAGAAGCTGCAAAAATAGTTTTAAAAATCACTCCACAAAAACATTCTCCCACTTGTGTTGTTTTAAGTTAATGTGAAATTCAAATTAAATCATACTCAGGCATATCAAATCCACGAACATCAACTAGAATTCCTCCAGCCAATCAGTTTTCTAATCATCCGTTCCAAGCAAACCGAACGAAATTTCAGCTGACTTGTCACCGCTCAACTTCATTAAATACGCCCCTGTCAATTACCAGTTAACTTCATTTTACTTAGTATTTATTTATCCAAATATTGCCTCCCCGAAAGCGCACCAACGCCCAGCCACCAGCAGTCCCACTCCCCGGCACGGGTATCACATTCGCAGCAGCATCAATTTGTCCTCAATGGCCGCCCGTAAGCATTTTATCGCCGTGCGACGGAGATACATTTTATTGTTTATCGAAGAGCCGCATTAGATGCGCCGGCGTTGGGACGGGCAGGCGGTGAGTTGGGGACGGCGGTGGCAGAGCGCTGTCAAGTGAAATAAAAACAACAACGCGCACACCGATAAGCACAGCAGATATGGCAAACAGCCACTTGTTGTTGTTGGGGCGGTTGTTGTTGCCGCCGCTCCGCTGGGTATTCCACGGCGACATAATGAATTACCTTTATTGACAAGTTAATGTTTATAGGTGTCGTCGTCGCGAGCGCGCATAGACAACATTTGAGTACGCGCTGAAAGGACACACGTCGCGGCGGCGTGAGGATGCGCCCGTGTGCCGGTTGCTGCGCGGTCCCCGAGCAATTTTGTGGCTTAACGCAGGCGAGAGTGGCAAATAATTTCGTGAAAAATGGTTGCCGTCGCACACGATTCGCATCGATACCCATCGAAATCAACGGCAAATGATGTCAATAAATTATGTATGCAATGCAATGTTGCTGCTGGCTGCCGGTGGCTGGCGCACTTCATTCATTGCCTTTGACGTTGATTGCTTGGGCTGGCCCACCTTGTCGGCACACCGTACACGGCAGCGAATTGATGAGCCTCACCGCTGCTTTTCATTGTTTCGGAATTTTTTAACATCCTCGTGGCACATTTTGGACAGCGCGCTCACGCGACAGCATAAATTAGGCGCATCTAATGTTCACCGCTTGCCGAAATCGGCACCGAATTGGGGACCGGAGAGTGGACGAAGTGCACTCGCGAATCACTCGCTAATTGAAACGAATGGTGGAATGTGTTGGATACATTCATGGTTGGTGGCTAATTGATGGTAGCGTTATTTATGCAACATTATTCTTGCTCATGGAAAAACATGGCAATAATTGTCGAGAAGATGAATTGATGTATTTAATTACGCTAATGTCCTCTGACTCTATTTGACTGACAAAATTGAGAGACAAAATGAGAAGCCAAGACCCTTACCGATATTTTAAAAATGTTTGATCTTCAAACGCATCAAATGCAATATTTAAAAATATTCAAAAGAGTAAAATTAAAAAATTTCCTTTATGAACACAACTTCAAACCGGAAACCGGAATGCGATGAACCCAATTTTTCATCAATTTTTCACATTGCTTTTTATTTGTCCTTCACGCGGGTTCAGTTTTAATTTGTTTTAAATCCACTCAAATATAAAAAAATAAGTAACTAAATGCTGAAGGGTCACATCCTAAATTCTTAAACTTGAATGAAGCAAATCGGAGGCTGCGTTGTGAATTTTATTTGATAACCCTTTCCATTTCCATCACCCTTCACCAAACCAAAGCTGTCTGCTAGTCTTACTCTCTTACCTGAAGACGAAAGAAACCCACCTATTTATTCGATATTCGACCTGTTGATGTAAGTTGGGAGATGTTCCACTAAATTTGCCGTTAAGATTGGATCGGATCATCTACAAATCAAGCCTTATCATTATCTGTTCTTAATGGAACAACGCGTATTGAGATTCGCATATGACTTATAACTCTGAACTTAGATTTCATCAAATTGATTGTAACCCATATCCTGGCCTAATAACTAAAAATCGGAAGCAACTTCACCGCAACAATGAAATCCGCGCGAAGTATTTCATTTGACATAATTTAAGGATATTTTGAGAATAGTTAGCTTCAGGAAGTAGTTTTCTCCCCATTAAAACTATTCTTACAAAAAACATTCAAACAATAACTCCGCTTATCATCAGCAGCCTCAATGAAGACAAGTTTAACGTCGACGGGAATAACTTTTTGCAATTGAATTTGCATTTCCAATGAGCCTCAAACGAAAAGCACAAAAACAACGAAATTGTCTTCTTAAAGAAGCAACTTGAATAACTACAATGTTGAAATTCACTGCAAACTTCAACATTTATACGTATTCTATAGCCCGACGAAAATCTTTCAATACAAAAAGCGCTCAAGTCTTCATGTGGCGTTCTTCAATTGGACTATGATTAAAATAAAATCCTTCCGGCATGCCGCATAAAATGCAATTTCGCGTCAACGTGTCTTGCTGCTCCGCTCACCGACTCCGCCCCACCCATCCACATCCATGTTCCGCTCCATTTATTTAGCAAGGAAATGGGCAGGAAAATGGAAATGGCCGCTCGAGGCTACTCTTTCAATTTCTCCGCTCTCAACTGCGTCTTGCGAGACTGTTTACTTAGCCATTGCAAGGAGCCCCGCCCGCACCCACCAGCTCTGCGACAAAGTAAGCGCACAAATAAATAAGCGAAAATTTCCATTTCAAACGGCGCTCCTCGGAAAGGGTGGCTGGCGTTTTGCGCCCATGCAGCCCGCGCGACTGCATTATTTATTAATGGGAAAATCATTTCGTATTAATTTACTGCGAAGCTTAAACGATTTTATTAAGCTGCACATGGGTTTGGCATTCGTTCCCACAACATTTGCTCGAATGCGGAAAATCAGCGGAATTTTTACACAGCCCTGACCGCACTACCGACGCCAGTCAGCACCGACATTCAATTTCTGCGCTTCGTTTGGTTGGCATTATGCGATACGAACCGCGTGTAATTAAATCGTTAAGCATTTTTTAATGAATCCAAAGCGGCGTAATTGAATCCTATCCCCCAGCTCCCAGCTAAGTATGCGGCCATAAATGATATTCTCGTTGCTGATTGGTGGCAGTCGTGTTGGCTGTCGGCTGCGCCCAGCGGCGAGTGATGCAATAACGTTAATAGAACCGGCGACAACAGCAGCGAGAGCGACAGCGACAACACCAGCGCCAGCGCCAGCGCCACTGGCAATTGCCACTGCAATGGGCCGTTGCAACAATAACAACGCCTCAAAGTCGTGTAAGGCAATTAACGTTTTAAAATCATGCAAAAGTTCGGAAATGTCAAATCGACCATATTCGCTGGCGTGAGAAACACTTTTCACAGAATGCGTAAATCTCAAGCGCGAAGAGTTGCAGCGTCAGCACTACACTAAGGATGTGCCTGTTTCCAAGGATCATAAGTGTTTGGTATTTTTCGCCTGAGTTCCGATTTTTAGAATATCAAATGTATTTGAAGCCCGTGACTGATTGTTTTTTGCTTAATCTACCTCATACGTGCCTTCTCCATTTGGCCAGTCAATGACTACTCAAAATTTAAATGTTTTGTATCTAAGACTTCTATATATTATTGTTTTACTATTCACTTAATCTATATTAAATCTACCCTATTGACCACTTCCCTGTGTGGATCTTGTGGTGAAAAGAGACATGAAAAACATGACGATACTTTTCATGTGCTTAACAATAGGATGTGCTCCGTCACCAACGTGACCAGCTCCCTAAAATTACTCATATCAATAACAAAAGGAACCTATGACATGTGGCACAGCAGTCTCGCGTAACCCATTTGCTCGCTGTCACTTTATCCTTCTGTGTCATATTATCCTAATGCAAATTATAAGTCGGTCTTCATTCAAATCGAAAGCAATAGTAGATGATCTTGAATACTTGAGCTGACATTTCTCTATATTGAAATAACTAACGTACTCATGACAACTTTTTTAGAAAGCACCACACATTTTTTTCCAGTGCATTGCGCAAATTCCGCATCACTTACGATTTCTCCTTTTGACTGTGTCCGCAACATGGCTATCGCTTTGTCACCCTTCCATTACCATTCATTAACAGTGTTGGGGGATTAATTGAATTTAATTGATTTGCCAAACCAGGCCAAATTGGCCATGCTGTCTAGATTCAGCGCATGAGACACATTCGGCCACGCAGCCACTTGTGCGAGCGCGTCATCTATGAGCTGCTCGTACTACGGCCAGATAGAACGCTTGTGGTGCGATTAGCAGGTTCTTGCCGTTGCGGTCTCGTCCGCGTATTAATGAATGAATGAGTGAGTGAGTAACTGGCTGGCCGGCTGACTGGCTGGCTGGATAAATAGACGCGCTGCACGGGTAAGTGGGAGCTGAAGCTGTGCGCCGCAGCGTGAATCACTTGGACGCTCAGTTGCTCCGTGAGCATATGACATCATTGCGTTATAAGTTTTAATTGCAGAACACAAATAACGCAGCACCCGCACCCACAAGCATTGGCACTCACACAGCTGACTGCGTTTCGTGTAAGATTTCATACGCCAACGCGCCGGCAGCGCGCGCTGTTGTGTGCGTGTGTGCTTTTCAAGTAACCGCAATGACACATTTAGCAGTGGCAATTGTCTTTATTGCTGTTGTCATTGCCGGAGCTGCTAATGGCACTCGGTGGATGTTGCAAGCACAGCGGCACAGCCGCCACAGTCGCTGCAGCGTGCCTATTCCCATGGAAGAGTTTTGTGGCGTGTTTACATTTGACTGCACAGTGTCTTGTTCTAAATTTAGAAAATTATTACTCTCGGTGCCCTTTTGCCATTGTAGTGTTTGGCCAGCGAACAGTTGATAACCTCGGGGACACCACTTCTAATTGGGACTTGGATTAATGAAAAGATGATCGTGTGAGTCATGCAGCTTGTGGAAGCATCACATGGACCGAACAAGGCATAACAAAAAAGCAGCGGGAGCAAAAGCTCCTGCTGCTGTTTTGTCACGTTTCTGCCACACAGAACTCATCCAGAGCTATTAATCCGAAGTATATCGAGTCTATCCTCATTAAGGCGAACTTTACACCGCAACCGACTTGTGGCCTTTTCGGACAACACAGACCCCAGTTCAATTAGGTAGCTTGAGACTGGCTACAGAAATATTACAATTGCAATAGAAAAAACTCTCCAACTGTCCTACCTTCAATTCCTTCATTTATTCAATTCATCTTCAGTTCATCGTAAATTCGTACCACATAGCCCATGTTTATATTACTTTTTCGCACTGAACGAGTTATTTATAACTCAAACACCTATTTAGTTATTGAGGGCGCCACTACCACTAAGGCTAAACTTTAATAAATCCGATGCCTAATAGTTAATTCCAGAATCAAACTATCCACTTAAAAATTCAATGCCAACAATTATTTCATGAACTTGAGAAAGCACTCTCAACTTTTCAATGCCCGCATTTCACCAACAGTCCCCATGCAACCACATATTCTAGTATCTCATCCATAAAGAATTTCATTGTAACAATTTTCGAGTTAGTTCCTCTTAACTTGCACATTAAATTAATTAACCCTTTGCGTGTTGGACGGTTCCGCTCGCCTGACTTTTGGGCCAAAAACCAGACAACACATGTTCGTTGCGTTTATGAGCACCAATCCTGGCCGGCGTTAGCAACATTTTTGCATACGATACATTTCGAAGCGCACGAAGGCACGAAGCGCACAGCGCGCATGTTGATGTTTAATCCTTTGCCGCTTTTGGTATTCAAACTACTTTAACTTCGGACGTATGAGTGGGCAGCGGGCCGCCGATGAGTGCGAAAGCGCCGCCGTTGAGGTGCGGTCCGTGCAAATGGCGAAAATGACTGGGTGCGCCAACTCAACGCAACTGTTGACCGACCGGGCACATGTCAGTTGTCACCTTCAGCAGCGCCGCGATGACATCGGCCTGCACTCCAGGTGGGTGCTCGTCGCCCGTCGACATGGCATGATTGCATCCTATGATAATAAACGCGCGCCGAAATCACGCGCCGTCAGCGAATATTGAGGAATTCTGCTTTAACTTTTGTCATTCTAACAAATTAGCATGTTTGTCCATAATTGTCCCTTCGTGAAGATGTCCTATGGAGATAACTATTAATATTCGTAACAGATTGTTGTTGTTTGCTTTGTGTAGCTGATTTTATAGAAAACCTGATTTCTGCTACTGTCTCGACGGCCACATTGCGTGTGGTTAATGAGGCACGCATTTCAGTTTAGCGTTTCTTGTTTCTCGCTATGAAATTGTGGAATGAAAGGACATTGGTTTCGTCATTAAAACGGGCGTTTAAAAAAGCTCGTAAGTTTCCATTTATTGTTGCACGATTGACGAAAGTCCAAAAGCAAGGCCACGATCCAGACATACATATGCAAATGAAATGTCAAAAAAAAAATTATAAATATGCGTGTTGAACCTTTAAACGTGTGGACTGACGATTTAAATTGAAATGCATGAAGAATACTTGGAGCTCTCTTTAAGATTCTTTTTATAGGTTTGCATGAATTTGAACAAAACTGATTGGTATGTTGAACGCATAGAATGTTAACGATATAAACTAGAAGTCAATATCGCCCACTGGTTATTATGGGGTTAGGCCAAAATTATGAAATGGTATCTAAGCCATATATGGATCGACTGCAGTCGTGAGGTTTGCTAATCAAAATTAAATCGTACCACCTCGATATGCTCTCCAGCCGCACTTAGTCGACGCAAAAATACTCGAATGAAAATATGAAAACCATACATATTCAAGCCTATTCCGTTCAAATTTTGGCTACAATAAATGTTTTTTTGTCTTGCGTTGCTCTATTGGAGTAATGAAAGAGTTTTCCTTCTTTTCGTTGTGACCTTTTCGTTGTGAACCTTATAGGAAAAACCATTACATTAACCAAATGTCCACACATTTGGCCACGAAGGCTGTGAATTCAGAGATTGAAGAAAGCTCTCGGAATAACACTTTTGACTTCCAACGAAAAGAATAGAATTAGGGCTTAAAAGCAACTGAACTTGGATCTCGATCTGCTTAATCACACAAGAAATATTGTTAATCTAATTCGAAAAAATTGCACAATTCTCCGATGACTTCATACACAAAAAACTAAAGTCATTTCAAAATCGACTCAATATGTATCGTGTATAAATGTGTATGGACATTTTCACACATTCCCAGCTGCATTGAAATTATTCCACACACAGTTGTTCAAAGTTGTCACGTAACACCTTTTGCGCAGTCGTTCGTTAATTAATTAAGACACCCAACCAAACGCAACCTTCAGTCTCAGCTGCTAATGGCACTTAATTTATAGTTTCGCGCATTTAATCTTTCATTAAATAATCTGAGCTGAGCTGGGCTCAGCTAAACGAGCGCGTCGTGTGCGTCGTGCACCAACCCAGTCCCCAGTGGGGGCGTGGGGCGTGCACGTTGCCGGAGTTAGGTGGGCAGCTGAAATAATGAAATACAACTTGTAATATGCAAATGTGAAAGTGCTGCGCCACACACACACACACAAACCAAATGCAGCCGCAGCTTGTAAATACCGCAAAGGCAACAATAACCGACAAAACTAAATACTTTTTAGCTTGATTTCTTTGGGGAATTTCGAGTTAGAGTAGCGATGGTGCACGTTGCGCCTTAATTCCTCTAAATAGTTGGGTTGGTAGTTGCGCAGGCAGCACACACACGTATGTATGTATGTTGTTAGCTTTAGCAAAGGTATTTATAATTTGCTTAATTACTTTAGAATGCCAGCGCGAAAGTCGGACAAATGCTGGCAGCGCTTGATTGCGCCTGTGTGCCGCTGAATAGTTGACAGTTGCAAATGTCATCACTGACATTTTCATTTGCTTCCTTGCCTCTTGGCCACGTCCAGCGTGAGGACAGCGAAAAACCGCTATAATTAAAATAATTACCCCTTCCGTTCGGCGGCAGGGTTTGTCCTATTTTCGCCGCGCACCTCACACTGTCGCGTGGGCTAATCAGTCGCCTGCCGTTTGTCCCGTCCATTAACTTGCAACGCCATTTGTGGCTCGAGGACACACGGCTGCCACTCGCGAGTATTATTTTGTCACATGTGAAACGAAGCGTAAGTGATGCGTGTACGCAGGCCGAATCGAGGGGGGCACGAGCGCACGAGACGGTGGATGAAGGGTTGCCGTATGCAAACGCTGATTGTTCTCGTTGTCGCTTTCCTCCAGGCGGCGTTTTGGTTAATGTTTGTTGATTTTCGCTGTGTCGCTCGTTGTGTTGTTGTTTTGGTTTGTTGTGCTCGAATTTGAAATTGAGACTTCCCCTTTGGCCTGTCGCTTTAGCCTTTTCGATCCCGTATCTTGCGGCTGATCGAACATTATCTCATAATTACAGGACTTTTTCCGGTCATGCCCCCATGTCAGCACGTGACACGCTTCTTGTTGCTTCCCCCGTTGTTGTTATTGTCATTGCTCTATTTATGCAACAATCCGGCTAACCACGAAATTTATTCATTAAAAATATAAGCAAAAATTCTTTTGGACTTTCACATGTGACTGTGGGTAGCCATATGAAACGTGTCTTTCAACCCTTCCCACCCCACTGATGATTGTCTCATTGAAATTACTATGCTTCCATATGTCGTGGCCAATTTTCGGATTATAAGATTTGAATTCCAAAAAAAGGTTTCTAAACGATTTTCATTGTGCGCCACAGCGAAAAGTAATCTCAATGCTTTTGTGGTGGGAGAGCACTGTGGTGGGAGGAACTGTGATTGGAAAAAGGAATCTTCTTGATGCCATAAAAAGTCCAATGTCAAGAGAACAATACTTGTGAAAGGTTATCCTTTCTAGTAGAGTATGAAAATCCCAATTTTTACAACTATTGCATATCCAAAAGGATCACTTTCAAGTTCAAGTTCTTGATATGAAATTCCAAGATCATTTTTAGAAGAGTGTTTAATATCAGTTGGAGCTCATTGGATTTCCTATCCAATTATTTGATCATTGATAATATAAAACAGCAGAAAAAATGAAAAAGATTTCGAGATCCAGCCCATAACGCCCATCTCACATTTAGTATATATTAAATCTACTTTTATATATGTATCGATTCACAAAAAAAAAAGAGCTTGGTTACATTGAAGTCCATGTTCAGGGGACTTTTTTTGTAATCCTTAACCCTTCTGTCAATACGAAAAATTTCCACCTATCATCAATACGAAGGTACCCGGGTACCTTCATACAATTTGTATGGGAGAAGTGGAAATAATAGCGCACAAATTTTAAAAATCGATATTAGCTTTTAAAACAAAGCGATATTTATTGCTAATTGAAGTTATAAACATTAAACACTTATTAATAGTGCAATAATTTCAGCATTTTCTTGTTTTACGTTTTTGCTTACAATGATCAGAATAGATATAGTACGAGTCATGGGCTTTTGGCCGGTGATCGCAGTCTCGTTTTGTTCCTGCTTACGTTTGCAGAAACGAACATAAGGGCCTCTGTGCTCCGAAAACTGCTTCAAAACCGTTTTTAATGTAAAAATTGTGATAACAAGGGCGTTATTTTGCCTTTTCTGAATTTTCGGCATCAGCGGCGCACACAGGATTTGATTTTAAGAGGCGTTCTGCATACAACTTTTGACCCCAATACCATTTGAAATCAATGCGTCACCCATAATTTTTGTAGCTAGCAGATATTTGGGGAGTTTGAAGATATTCTCCACGGTACAACTCAAAAGATTTTGTCGCTATGAAACCGAATATCGATGACTTTAGGGGTTGAGGATTAAATTTTTTGCGAATAGGTATTCCGCAAGTACGAAGTAAAAAGGTGGCTGCAAAAAGGCTGCAGCATTGCGGCCACAGGGTTTAAACTTTAAAGCTTTGAATCAAAATTTGTGCTTTTGCAACTATTGTCTTACGTTGACAATTGGCTAGTCTTCCAGAGTAAGCCTCTCCTTTCAAAGAAAAAAAAACTTGGAGTAACACGCATGTAAAGTCGATGACTTCGATCGGATGTAATGAATTTAACTTATCTTTGAATACAACTCTGAATGCAAATTTCAAAGTTGGTCCACTACTTGTTTGAATAAACTTGCTTTGACTCGAATATGAACGAATAATTTCACGTTGAAACTGTATTGTTTTACTATATTTTCTATGAAGGCACCCGGGTATAGAACAAAGGGGTAGTGTTAAAAAATCGGATCTAAAAGTTATCTAGAAAAAGATTTCTTTCTATATAAGATCTCTAATAGATAGTAAATTGATTTTTAGGAAGATACTAAAAATATCAGCATAGCTTTCCTTGGCCTGATATTTTTACCTCAAAAATGCAAAAGGTACCTTCGTATTGACAGAAGGGTTAATATAAAGTTTAAAAACCTATTAATCGTAAGTAATAAACAAATATATGAATGCATTGCAGCCTACTTAAATATTCAACCATAACATCCACAAAACTTCAGATATCAAAAACAGGATAGACGCAAGTGAGGCAAAGTCAAAAGACTCGACCTTTTACAAAGAATAACTGGGAGGCGAAAACGATGTGGATGAATGAGAATTTATTAAACTGCCGAAAAATTATGCGACGATAGACGGCAATTTAAAAAAAATGTTAAATTAGTGTGGCCCGCCAAGACCGCCTTTTATGTCAAAACTGCTGCTGGTGATTTTTGCGCCGCGCCGCGCGCACCGCACAGACGGACAAGATGTAAAAACAATTTCTTGCGCTGCTTGACCAAGGAATAAAAATTAAAATATGATTAAAAATGAATTATGTGGAACGAGTTGGCAAAACAGAGCGGCGCGTAAATGAAGAAAAGACAGACCGCGCACCCTTTAACGCGCGGCGTGCCCAGAGGCCAATTGAAGTGGACACAATAAAAATTTAAGAAATGAGCGTCGTCTATGGAGTCGAGCTTCTGATACTGACTCATGCAATTCGGAAATGGTGAATATATAGGGGCTGATGTCAAGTTTTGAATGCGAAAACAAGTAGTTTGAATGAAGATAAGAAGACAAGTTCGGGGAGCAAGAAAAGCAAGCAAAGAAAATTGAATGCGCAGTGCCGCTAGAATCTGAAAGAGTCCTCTGTAGAAGGTCGCTAAAACGTTCGAAAACAAAAATTTACTTAATTACCTACGCCCTTCCCCTGAACGATTCATTGAACACCGAAAGACGTGTAGGCACTGCAAAGCGATTCGCCGCAATGAGCGTCGCTTGTGTCGGAACTTTGCTTCTGAACTCTCAGCTGCACCAACCGACCACAACGTCATTAACCACTGGCGATCAATTTAAATTAAGAGGATTTTGTTTTAATTAAAAATCTTCAAATGCGCTTAATGGCAATTAATTGGGCAACATTCAACAGTCAACGTTGCGGCCGGCAGCAGTGGGCGCTTTGTAGGCGCGTTGCTGCCCTCAATCGACGTCCCATGCCGTGAGCCGTGAGCCATGGCGGGCGGCTTTTCCGACACGTTCACAAAGCGCTCTTCGAAATCCGTAGCGTCATCCTTGGTTCGCTCGATCGGCAATTGTTCAATTGTCGTCGATTTAATGAACGAACGAATGAATGAAATTATTTATCAACAACAACTGGAAAGCATCACTTTTTAAAGTTCGCTTACTTAGTTACATGCGGACTGGGAATGGTGCGTGGAATCCGTTTCGGCCGCCACCAGATGGCACCCAGTCACGCGATCGCACTGTTCGCGCGGCGACACGCACTGAAGACCCGACTCGTCTCGGTTCCGTTAATTGAAGCAAATCAAACTTCATGGGCCCCGGCCCACGCCGAATTACAGGCACAATCGCAACTGGCGCTGCGTGTAGTGGCGTGTAAAGCCGATGAGGGCACTGCAAGATTTCGCGTTCTTCTTGATTACGCCTCGATTTTTAATTAACGTATTTGTGTACTGAGTTTACGGATAAGCAATAACGACAATGTACAGGGAAATACTGAAAATCTGCTCCGAAAGCATTTTCAGTTTTTGATTTTTCAATAATATTTTTAAACGAAAAAAAGGGGAATGTTTATGCTGATATGAAATATATTTGTAAATAAATATTAATCAATTTCATGTATACATATGTATAGTATATGTAAATGGTGGGCACTAACTGGCGAAAGGACTGGGACTCACTCGGAGTCATTTCCACGTATCATGTCTGAAAGTAAACGCTGCCAGTGTCGTCGTAGTCTCACAGAACTATACCATGGATGGATTTTTATTAACAGGTATTGAGCAAATTAAAAAGATTTTTGGCTTCGAAGAAAACTCATTTATTAGAGTAAAAGGGAAACATTTCGTGTATCAAATTTTTTGATAATTCGACGAAAAATTATGGCAACTTGTATAAAAACAGAGGCTTTCTATGCATTTCAATATCGATATTTAATACATGGATAGTAGACTTTAACTTAAAAAAACAAAAACCCATGTACTGACTGTAAACAAGTATTTTTACGCACACACTTCAATTATAGAATTATTTGACTTGTATTTAACTAGTTGAAGAAAAATCGCAACTAAATCAACGAGCTCGCATTTGAGCCTACAATAAAAATTCAACTTTTACTGAACATGGCAAAAGCGACCCTACTAACCTGTATCGATTTATCTTATTTATGCGATTTGTTGTGTCGTTTTGTTGTTGATTTCAAGAAGTCAATACGCTTAAAATGAATTCAATTGGAGTTTTCTAAACATATCCTGGCGGCCCTCAGTTGATTTATATGCGTTTTCAATTTGAAAGCCAAAAGCCATATTTATTTTGAGTCTAGTCTATTATTTCAGCGGTTAATGGGGCAATCGACTCGCATTATGCGGCATAGTGCGCACCGAGCGCATAAACGCAAAATAAACAATTTCGTAGTTGAAGCCATGTTAAGGCAGCAGGTACCTAGCAGGTAGCAGCCGTCAACAAATACGGCACCCGGACCCAACACAACACCGCATTCCGTTTCGCCTCTTTTGCTGCACGCGGATTTGATTTTGCTGGCTCCACCCAGCCACTTGACCGCCAGTATGGCTGTCGCCTTCTAACGCACGTTAAACGCCGGCACCTACGAACAGCGCAGTTGGCCGCCATGCAGTGTCTGTGGGCCCAACGCGGCCGACGCACACGCTCGCACGCGGCGCGGAGAATGGCGTGAAACAGGTTTGCGGTTGGCTGTGAAGTCATTGTGCGGTGCGTCGTTCAGACCTGTGCTCGCCCGCCACCCCACTCCCCAGTGCGGGGGCACAACGCTCCACCCCCAGCCGGCAAGCGACGCGCGAGCCAATCACAGCGGCGCGCTCGTGCGCATGGTAGGGATGGCCGCCCCCTGCCCCGGCCACCCGCCGCCAACCCGTTGTCTGTTTTGATTGATAACAAAGTCATTATCGGCTGGATTGGCGTTATCGCACTTGAAATTGGAGTCGATTCAAATTACGGCAATCCATGTCAATTATGTTTGCTTTCCGTCCAATGCGCTGCGAAGCGGGCGGCAGAATTAAAGAGTCCGTTCGAATGGCTGGCGATGTGACATTTCTAGCTGCCGCTAGCCTCGTTGCCGGCTGAGCAATGAAAGCGCTCTGGAATTCCCGACCTGCGGATGCTCTCATTGTGGACAGTTAAAAAAAATTATTGTGGCTGTATTTTGGTAGTGGGGTCTACTGTGTTGTTGTAATCGGAACACAACGTCGTGCAGTAGGTGCTAATTGGGATTGTAAAATTACCGTTTATTACAGCGCAGTCGAAGTGTTAACCGAGCGCGTCTTGCAGGCCCATAAACGATTTATTGTCCTCGCATGCTGAAACTCGATTTCCACATGTCAATCCACAGATTTTCACACACGTGTGGCGTTTAATAATGCGAATTTCGCATACAGTTAGTGTCTATTAATTATGCGTTCATTAGCAAGAACGATAGAAATACTGAAATTATTAAATACAAATTAAAAAATAGTACACACAGCAAATGATGCCATCGACTGGTTGCAGCAGGACTAATTTTGTGCCGTTGTTCTATTTTTCGTATTTCTCACCGAAAAATAAACCTATTAGGAACCTTGGCTAAAAATTTTATACATAATATTTTTTATATTAAAAGAATTTCTGTTAGAATCTGGTACCATACGTATAACGACTTATAACTTGATCAGTGGCGCACACAGGGGGTTCAACCCCTCCCCAAATACAAAACTGGCTGATGCAAAATATAGTTTCAAATGGAATTGGCTCAAAAGTTGTATGCGAACCCCCAAATGAAATCCTGTGTACCCCACTGTTCTTGATACACGATTTCTGAGTGGTCTATTGGATCGCAACTTGAAACCTTATCAGTTCACAAAGCACTGTTACAAAACCCTACACACAAAAATAAATTTTATAGCTTCACATGTAATGCGTTCGAATTCATCAAGACTCGGTACAGGACATGGGCGTACCCAGGTATAGGCAGGGGGGGTAATTTTCCCCCCTTAAAATTCGAAATTCTTTTCGCATTCTATATTTTGAATTTTTAAATGTAGTTATGTCTTGCCCCCCTAAACTTGTTCCTGGGTACGAACATAGTACACGATGTGAAAAACTCGGATATGGAAAACTTATCCTTAGAAAGAAAGTCTTTTGCTGAATTTGTAGACAATGTTTTGTAACAATTTGCAAGGCTGAGCTTCGCGTATGTATTTATTACTGTCTTATAATCCTTTAATAAACCTTGATTCCATTGTCTTTGGAAGAGAATATGCAACACTAATTATCAGCTGAGAGATGATTATTCCTTATAAACGATAAAGGTGAATTGAAAAAAAATCGAATTGTTAGAATGGAAAAGCGAAAGTATGAATCACTCTTCTACAAACCTGTACAACTGTTTTCACACATTCAGCTACAACGATGGACCTGCAGCAATTGCGTAAAGATTTCGATTAGATATTAAAGCTATAAAGTCCAACTATAATGCAGCTACAATGAACGTAAATGCAGCTAATAACCGTTGTCCAAATTTTATAAAAAGTAATGAGCCCACATTTCGGTTGGCACTGGGAAGTAATGTGCGTGCATTCGTTCGCCACAATTGCCAGCATTTGCGCGTCTGTGCGTGCGAGCAGTTGGCGCAATCGTGGTGGGTATATATCTATAAATATAATAAAATAAAAATGAACTTTTACAGCGGCAATAAAATATATTTTTGACATGAATTTTCAATCAGAATTTTAATAGCCTTAATAACAACATGACTATCAGCCCACAATCAACAATGCTATCAGCTGAAAGTCATTTTCGGTGCTGACAAACCGAAATCGAAATCGGTGCCCCCATACATTGCCATACACCGCTCCAAACTCAACAACAACAACCACCGCCACAGCCAGTAACCATAACTACTCAATCACCGGCACAGTACACGCAATCGAGCCCACATGCGCTGTCGCACCGCGCTCCCCGCACCCCCACGTCATGCACTCTCGCACACCTATGAAAATACACACAGCGACAACAGCGGCAATGTGCACCGCTGCAGTTGTAAATACATTATTTATAACTCTTACTTCAATGTTGATTTAGTGCCTATTCGTTATTGTTCGGTCGGTGCGGCATTGGCGGCGAGCGGAGTGCCACCGCCACTGAGCGAGTGAGTGCGTTGTTTAGGCGCTTATCTAATCGGACGAGCTGCCAGCTCCAAGATCGCAGATCGTTGCTGTCGCTCCCGGTGTCGTTGTTGTTGCTGTTGTTGCTCGCAACTTTGTCTGAGCGCTTTCACTATTGTGGACCGATTGGCGGTTTTATTGCACCCAGCTGACCCCGCTGCCCAAGAATGCGTCCCGCACATTTGCGCGTGTGGTTGCAACCAGCTCAGGTCCTGCTCCACCACCAACCACCCGGCCAGCAATAGCCCCAATCGGGCACCAATGTTTGTGTTTGTATTTGTATTGTGATTACAAGTTGAACTACTCCTACTAACACCTAGAAGCTGCTGCGATTAGTGCTCCTCAGCGCTGCGTTCGACTGAGCTGATAGCAATTCAACCACTAACCGCACAGTCCCAGCGACTTTGATTGTGCCGCCACAGGCTGTAAACTCTCCAAACAGTCGCCTTCTTCCGTTGATATTGCAATCGTTTACTGTCGATTGATAAAACAGTTCGATTTGTATGATTTAGCGATTGTACGCAAAGAAATCAAATTCTTGCCGTGTAAGCCGATGAAACATTTTACGACCCGATAAAGAGTTAGTTTTATAGTAGTTGGAGTGCATACCTGAAGCATTCTCGTCAGTTAACTTTTAATGGTAACTGAAAGTCACAGTGGCAAAATTTCGCAGCGTATAGGTCTAAAAAATTAATAAATAATATGCAAGAGTTTTTATTTGGCTGAAATTATTATCCTAATTACCAGAATTTTAAAAGGAATGTAAACTCAGAAGTGAGACTGTCAGACTTATATGAGCTAAATTACTGAAAACATTTGTTTAAAAAGTACAAAAACTGTCTAAAATGTTAAATTTATAAATACAATATAATTCATTCCATTCATTCAACATTCCATTAGAGGATTACATAAAATAATGGAATCGAAAATCTTTTGGATTTGTCACCATTTGAAATCTTTAGTGAGACTGTGAGGCTCACTTCTGGGAATTAGGGTTAATATAGAAAATTAATGCAGGAAGCTAATTAGTGCTGTAATTTTTTATTTCTTTGAGGCAGAAATTTTGAATAATTGCAAAAAAACAAACAACAAATGTTGATATGAGACGGCCACGTTAAAAAGGGGAATTTTTAATGATTTACAAAATTATTTATTTTTCAGCTCCTTTATTATCAATTTATTATCAATAAAAAAAAAACACATCCTCTATTACGGACACTTAATCTCCGGATTGGCTCGACCGATTTTAAAAAAATTTTTTAGTTCTTTTTATTAACTTATTTTTTACAAGAATCCACCACAATATTGAAGAAAAATTTTTAATTTAGAGTACTTTTTCTGGGAAAAATGGTGAAAAACGCAGTCAATTTTTTACACTTTTTTTCAAAAAGCTCCTATTTTTTTATTTTTAGCGTTTTTTTCATTTTTTTTGGTGAATTCCTGTGTCCGAAAGCTTAATAATTACACTGCACAACAGCATGTCGGTTGCATGGAGTTTATTACATGAATCTGAATCGTTTTTCCACACTGATTTCAAAACCATACTCCGTTTTTATGTAACAGCTCTAGTTTTCGCAAAATATGGGCGTGTCACTTTTATGAATTTTCCTCGACTTTTTTCACATTTTCGACTGTAATTTCCGAACCGATAATCCTATCGACATGATTTTTAAATAGTTGCACTAACAACATCTCACGCCATCTTTTTTGGCATTAATCAATTTTATGCGTTCTAAATTGGCGTTGTAATAAGGTTTCAAAGTAGGAAAATATTGAATTTCAATGCGTTTTTTCTGATGGCGAAAATTGTACAGATGTTTCATAAATCAAGTTACGAAGTATATGAATATCTTAAGAAGAAACATCAAGCAATACAAAACAGCCAAATTATTTGGCGGAATGCACATTCGCATGGAAATAATAGCAAAAATGTACCATAGTCATTTTCATCAAAATGTGTGAAATTTCCTTAAAAAATTAGGGGCCTAAAAATGGTGGTGTTGTTAGTGCGATAAGGTGAAAATCATGTCAATCGGTTTTTTGGTTTAGAAATTACGATCAAAAATATGGAAAAAGTAGAGGAAAAACTGAAAAAATTACATGGTACCTATCAGGTGTACAACTTTGCTTCCGCCGTTTTTTTTCCAAAATTAAAAGCTTTATTGCGAAAAAGTGCTTACAGATGTATTATTCAAAGTATTGTCCGTCGCTAGCGACAACTTTCTCCCATCTTTCCGGCAATTTTCGGATCCCGGCTCGAAAAAAGGAGTCCTCTTTTGACGCTATCCATGAAGCAATCCATTTTTCCAATTCTTCGAAGGATTGAAAATGTTGATCTGCCAGGCCGTGTGCCATCGAACGGAATAGGTGGAAGCCAGAAGGGGCGACATCTGGGGAATACGGCGGGTGGGGCAAGACTTCCCATTTCAGCGTTTCCAGGTACTTTTTGACCACTTTTGCGACGTGAGGCCGAGCATTGTCGTGTTGGAGGATGACTTTGTCATGTCGCTCTTGATATTGTGGCCGCTTTTCTTTTAGCGCGCGACTAAGGCGCATCAGTTGCGTTCGGTAGCGATCTCCTGTGATGGTTTCACCCGGTTTGGCACGAATCTTCATCAAGCAATGCGTCTAGTTGTTCATCTTTGAAGGTTTTTTCTCTTCCACCACCATGTTTGCCTTCGACATCGAAATCACAATTTTTAAAACGTTGAAACCACTCCCGACACGTTCTTTCACTCAGAGCAGCATCACCGTAAGTTTCTGAGAGCATTCGATGCGCTTCAGCTGCATCGAATTTGCGAATTGTAACAGAAAAGTAAAACTTCCCGCAAATGGCGAGAATTGGGCACATAAACGGACATTTTCGAGCGTGAATAATACGAAAACAAGAACAACTGTCACTGAAACGGCGATGACAATTCGTTAGGCACTGTCCACACTCACTTTAAAGGCATTACCATCTATGTATTTCAACCAGCCTCAGCCGGTACAGCCACCTATCGGAAAACGGCGGAAGCAAAGTTGTACACCTAATATATCTCACTAACTAGAGCTGCTAGAAAAAAATCTGAGGATAGATTCGAAATCAGCGCACCCAAATTAGTAAGAAACAGTAGAAAAACTCCATGCAACAGAAAAAAAGTGTTTTTTTGTGGTGCTGTGTTATGAAACTTTTTTGTTTTTTTGTTTCAGACTGGCCAATCTGGAGATTAAGTGTCCGTAATGGAGGATGTGTTTTTTTCTACGCGAATTCAGCTCCACCTATATAAGAGACAATATGCTAAAAAAAAATATATGTTTGTGTTCCTTAAACCTTCAATATATTGTAAAAAAATTTTCAAAAAGATTGATAATAAAAGAGCTGAAAAATAAATAATTTTGTAAATCATTAAAAATTCACCTTTCTAACGTGCCATGATACCTTAAGTTTTCATGTGGCATCTATGTGCATAATATTCCGATAGAATTAAAGTTAATGAATGGTGTTGCACCTTTGAAATATTTGCTGCAGCTTCACACAAAGTAATGTTCATGAAATAGTGAATCGTCGTCACTCAAAGAAATACTATGGAGACCCTGGAAGGCGGTTATGATAGAAAATCCTTACTCCAGCAAAGGGAAATCCAATTGAGCATTGAATTTTCTTCACAGATCTTGCAAGTACAGATCTCTTCAATACAGCAAGCAATTAAATATTTGCTGCATACAGGAATTCAAAGTTACTTAATTGCTGATATTTCATTTGTTTGGGTCTTGTAGGGTGCATTCGAGTAGGGTGAGTGCCTAAGAACGCGTTTTTGGTAATGTGGTTGCGCATAATTTGATATGGTCACTTTGTTTCATTCCAAATCATTCAAGTAACTTGCCCAGAACATAAGAACGGGTCCAAAGCGAGACGCATACTTATTATAAACACAACATATGTACGTATATGTAAGACGCCGATACTTGTCAAGTTGTCAGAAAATTTATGGCTACAACATTCAAGTACTGGCAAGTTGGTTGTGAGTTTTAGGCTTCCAGGTTGCGTAAATGTCTCTTTCTGACCAACTAAAATGTGCAGTTGGTTGGTTGTGCCATAAAATGAAATCGAAAATTGTGATTATTACAATGTTTTACCAATGGCCGCGTACTTCACTGTTTACAATAAAATCGCGATCTACGGTTGATTAGCCACTGATTGTATTCGCGCAAAACGCTTTCAAGTAATGCCGCTTAGATTTTTTACCAATAAAGGTAAAACATTTTTTATGAAAATTTATTAGAATTCACTATATTGTCCTGAGTACGACTCTAGACGACTTAGTAGACTCTAGATCGACTTATCTCTAATGCTTAATCTGTAAAAAAAAATTATTTTCAAGTTATAGTCATATACAGTTAAGCTTTGCCGATTCCGATTTTGGCTCTCTACATTAATTTCGCACTTTTATTGGAAAATTAGTTGATTTCAAGCAAACGGCCTATTTTTCACATATTCCGACCAAACGCACAGCGAGTCGCCTGCAACCAAATGAAAAAGTAAGTGTTCGAGTTGCACAACAAAACATTCGGAGGGAAAAAAATGACAAATGTAACAGTTGGCAGAAAATATGTGCCCAACTTTGGAGAACATGTGACCCACTTTGGGCGCCTGTAACTTTTGCAACTCGCTCTCTGATGCTGCCTGACACGACTTGAAATGCACCCGTCAAGCTGCGAGCTGTCGCCGAGTCGTGGTTTATGTGGCCACATGCGCGTTGTTTGTAATTTGAGGCGCGTCGGAAAATTTGACAACTTAATAGAACAGCCAGCCCATTGCTCGCGACGGAAGTGCGGACCGCCGCGGCACTTGCGTGGCGCTCGTATTTTAAATATGCGCCACAGATTTACCACTGCCCATTTAATTGCGGCGACATCGCGTCAACAACGCATTACGCGCCACACTAAATCAAGTGTGTTATTGCCGCAATCGCTTGCATGTGGTGGCACAAATTCCGTATTTCGGGTTAAACAGTCCCCAAGGCGATGCCAAATATGAAAATCTCCAACAAAAATATTTACGAATTTATTATGATGTTGAAATGAGAACATGCAGTTGGTATTTCGAGCAGCTCTCGATTTCCCCCATTCACGAGCATATTCATTCATAACTCATGCACACATGTGTGCTAATTGAATGCCATTGCTCGAAGGCAGGGGCGTAGCTAGAACTTGGTCATGGGGGGGGTTTTAAAAAATTGTTTTGCCAGTTTAGTATTACATGTTTTTTAAAGTAAAGTGCACTTTCCAAATAGGGCATTTGGTTGTGGCTTATGTGACTTAATGCATTAAAAACTAAATTTTTTCCCTTATTTTTAGTAAAAATTTCATGAAATTCGGTGGACTGAAAGCGAAGTTATTGCATCTGAAGTGGAAGTATGTTTGTGTCATCGTACAAAAATGTGCATCGAACAAAGATCCAATATTAACTATTGTTTTAAAAATGTTTAAACTTTAAAAGAAGCATTTAAATTGATAGACCAAGTTTATGGTGATTTTTGTTTATGCCGTGGTGGAGTTCATAAGTGGTAAAAGCGATTTAAAAACGATTGTCAGAACATAAATGATGACCAAAGTGTTAGCCAACTGAATTCGCGATCACCGTAGAAAAGATAAGCCAAAATCTTCATTGAAATTTTTGAAATTGGATTTAACCTTCGCTTTACTTATACTCAAATGTACCTGGGTGATCCCAGGCGCTTTCGCATTCACGATAAATTTTTTTTGCGTACCTCATTATGTGTTCAATAAACCCTCTGGAAAGAAATCTTCTAATATTTTCCATAGTCTCAAAATAAATCATTAAAGTTAGGCCTTTTTTCGAAATACGAACTATCGCCAGAGGAAGATACTAAATACTGAAGTATGAAAATCATTTATAAATTATTATATATTTATTGTGAGTTTTACTCAAAATAGCGGCGGACGTGCCTGGGATCATCTTTAGTAAGGCGAAGGTTAAGCATCTCAATAGCATAAATTTATTGCATTTTAACTGAACACTTGGCTATCGAAGGATGCCATCCCATCTATTGACACTTGTTTTGACTGTTTTTTGTTTTCACATAATGTGGCACCGTGCGAATTTCACCTTTTCAAAGAATGCATTTGCCGATGAAAAAAGCGTTTTGAGAACGTAGAAACCATCCAAAAGGCTTGTACCGACATCCTGAAGGACATTCCGGTCGACGAACTAAACTACTCTTTAGACATGTTTTTAGAACATGCAAATCGCTGCATTAAGCCTAAACGTGACTTTTAAAAAAACAAATTAGTTTCGGTAAAAAAAGGGTTTTGTTAATATTATTTTAAATATTTAAAGATGAAAAGACCTTTTTGCTAATGTGGGAACGTACATACGATGCATAGTGATTGAAAATGTTGACAAATTATAGGCTATGGGGGGGGGGTTCTGACCCCTAAACCCCCCCTTGGCTACGCCCCTGCTCGAAGGTCATTACTCAGAAAGCACTTTGTGTTGAATGAAATGTCGCCTCGCCAGCAGGAAGATTGGGTGATGTGCTGGCCATCTTATCATATATGATTTTAGGTATAAAAGTGTTGCGTGAAACTGTCGAATGAAATGTCTAAATAAATAGAAATAAAATAGAAGCCGAAGCTAGTGATTTTTTATTGTTATAACTGAAAATTACTTAAATACATAGATAGAAATTAATATTTAAAATACATATAAGCACATACAAAAGTACATTAAATGATCAGAAATGTTCTAAAATTTTTGATAAATATCTACTTCTACTACTACTCAGAAACGTAATAGAAAAAAAGAGCCTTAGTCTCTTAGTCTTCAGTTTCTCGAAGCACTCAGTTCGTTAGTGTTAGCTCAAATTTTGAAATTCGAAAAAGCAATATGTAGTATGACCGAAACTACAGTAAAAGAACTATTGCACTTCTTTTGCAGTGCTTGATGGAAAAGGAAACTACTTTCCGTCAATAAGTACCAGAGGCGGATTCAGAAAAATATTTTGGGGGGTTTCAAGAAGTAATTTAAAAATTAATAAAATGCCAGAATCCTTTTTATTTTGTATGTAGCTTTAAAGTCGACTCTAATATTTCGGGGGGTGGTTTCAACCCCCAAAACCCCGCCCTGAATCCGCCAATGATAAGTACATCCATTATGAGGAAATTATGAAAATAAAGGAGAAACTTAATTTAAACTTCGATTGACTCAAAATTCATACAAAACTTGATTTGAATATTTATTTGAGAAAATCCCTACTGAGATTCGTGAACTCCGATATTGGCTGTGATCTTCAAACAGAACAATGTTTTGCAGTCATTATATAGAATCTGCGGCAGTTCAAAGCATCACGGGTTCAGAAAAGTGTTATTGTTGTTGTTCAAATGACTGTTCATATGCTGCCACATGCTCGCAGCATGGCACGTGCAACAATTAACACCTGCCAAGTGCGCTCACGACAATGGCACACACACACACTCACTGTTTAATCGGCATGCAGTAGTGTGAAAAGTGATTAGACGGAGGACAGAAGTCCTGACAGCTGATGGCTGTTAGCAAATGAAATGCGGCCGAGCCGAGAGGAATGTCTGTGGAAATCACAAAGTGACAATCAAAGTCAAGGGCCCCACTAAGCCAGCAATTACGCCAAACGGTTTGACACCAACAGCCACCACAGCTAAAGAATGCCAGAGAGGGCAATAATACAAAATCAAATACGAAGGAAAAGAAAACAACAAGAAATCGCTCGAAGATTTCCAAAATTACAATTTGAAGGGCTGTTGTTCTTGCATTTGAAGCAAGGGGCGGCAGTTAAGCCACTTGTTGTTGTTGGTGCAACACACAATGCAACAGCAACAACAGAATCAAGAGCAGCGTCAATGGGGCGTGTACCAATCAACAGGCGAACAGCAACAAATGCGCAGGAGTGAACGAAACAACAAATACGGGCACTCGAACTCACACCATGCGGTATGGGCGCGTTTCGTTGCCACAATGTTCCGTTCCAATGCTGGCTATGGCAGCCAGCACACCACAAGTGCTGCAACTAAAAATCTTGGAATAATCACAGCAAAAGACTACAGAAGCCCAGTACAACCACCAGCATCATGACCACTGTCGGCAACGCCATCGCTGCGCCACCACCAGCACAACCGGTGTCCATTCTTCATTGCAAATGGAGTCCAAGCGGAAAAGAGCTGGATGCAGCGGCGTTGAGCGCTCCCAAATCTCAAAACACCACTTGGAATGCGATTTCCAACTGGAAAAGTGACAGCACTGCTGTCGTCCTGCTTGCACCACGCAGGCAGGGGGCGACTGGGCGCGCAGCTGGCGAGCGAGTGAGCAGGCAAGCGAACGTCCATTGAGGGTGCCCGATAAGACTGCCACAGCGGGTGAGGTGGTTGTCGGGTTGTTGTTATCGCCACAATTACACGTGATTAAGTGGTAGCTTGCGAGTAAATCGGAGATACACACAGCGACTGGAACACTCTCAGCCGCGCATTCGATCGGCGCTCGCAGGCGGCCAAGTCCACCAGCCAGTCAATCAGTTGGTATTTCGAACCCGAGCGGACGGTCGCAGAACGTAGCCAGCGTCGCTGAACACTCATCGACCGCTAGAAATCGCGTCGTACTACGGAATTTGATTTCTCGAGTTGGGCTCTCGACCAGCACGCAATAAACATCCAGTCGACGGGTGCGCTCTTTCTCGCGCCTGTCTCTCGCACTTCCGCTCTTTGGAACACTGCGCGCCGTCGTCGTCGTAACCGTTAGTTGGCCAACTTGATTTTTTTCAATCTAAGCTGGGAAATCGCATCAATTGGAATTGTCGGATTGGCTTTCTGGGTGGGTAATGCCACATGCCCACCCACCAGCGCGCTCGCGTTCCAATAATCACCCCTTGGCATGGGGACGAAATCTCGAGTACGAGGAGCGCGACAGCCACAGCCATAGCCGCAGCGACAAGTGCATGTGCGCGTACCCGCGTTCGCAGTCGACAAGAAGAAGTCTCAGCCTGAAATCAGTTCCACTCAGTTCCATCGCAACGTTGCCGATGGTGGCCACTGAAGCAGTGATTAATTTTACCGTTAGTACATTAGATGACGCCGAAGATACAATAACTATCTTGAAGATACCGTCGCGTGTGCGAACACCACAGCGGTCACTCGAATTTCTGCTGTACGGTGGCACCACGTTCCGCTTTCAACTCAACCACGAACATCGCAAAAAACATTCCAAATTAAAAAGCCAGTTTCTCGAAAGCTCCCCGAGCTGCGCGTCAATGAAAGAAACCACGATTGGCACTCCGAGTTTATTTAATTGTGATTCTGTGATATTGAAAACCCGCAAAATAAATAAAACACAAAGCGAAGATTAAATCGAAAACTCTAATTTTAAAGCTGAAGCACAAAGATGGATATTGTGAAGCCCAGCGCCAGCCTGCACGTCCAACAACATCAACACCAACATCAACAGCCGACGGCCGCGCCGCCAACAAATCAGCAACACCACCTACCGCTGGACTACAGCCTCGGCAATTTCAAGCCCGCGATCGCAGCGGACTTTCCCAGCGGCTTTGTGAGTAGTGCGTCGGCCAGTATGCCGCTGCGCGACATGAACGTTCGAACCACAATGTCTCCAACAATACTAACGCCGACGCAAATACTGCAGCAACGCGTGCATCAGCAACAGCAAAACGCCAATGTCAGCGGTGCAGGGACCGCAGCCGGCAGCGATCAGCTAGACTACCAGCCAGTGTCGGCCTTCAAGGCTGTGCTGCCCAAAAAGAAAACCACCGACGGTAAGAGTGCATCCCAGTTGTTGATGAAGTGGTCACAAATAGTTGCGTAGAAAAAGCAGAAAGCTTGTAGGGCGCAGAATTTGACGCTCTCATCTAATGCCAAAATGTTAAAATTATTATTTCATTAGAGGAAAATTTAATTTAAATTGTTTTAATTAGCAAAGATTAAAAATTTGTTGTGTGAAAGTCACTTCAGACTGGTCTCTTTCACTGTGCCAAATTTGTTCACCTGAATATTGAATTCAAGTTCCACTTACGTCTTTCGAAACATATTCACATATCTGCCAACAATTGTTTGAAGGATTTGATTTTAGTTAAAAAAATTTACCAATTAGAACATCAAATGTTGCAATTTCCATCTCCAATTCAACTAAATTGTGCTCAATTATCTGATCCGAATATCGTAAAATTTTCAAATAAAATACAAGAATTCCGATTTTGTCTCTATTTACTTATAGTTATAGCAGGAGCATAGCCAGAACTTGGTAATGGGGGGTTTTAAAATGTTTGTTGCCAGTTTAGTAATACGTGTTTTTTAAACCAAAGTGCACTTTCCAAATGTGGTGGCTTATGTGACTTAATGCATTGGAAACTAAATTTTTCCCCGATTTTTAGTAAAAATCTCATAAAATTTGGTGCACTGGAAGCGAAGTTATTGCATCTGAAGTGAAAGTATGTTAGTGTCATCGTACAAAAATGAGCATCGAACAAAGATGCTCATTTTTGTTTAAAAAATGTTTAAACTTTAACCGAAGCATTTGATGAACCAAGTTTATGGTGATGATTGTTTATACCGTGGTGGAGTTCATAAGTGGTAAACGCGATTTAAAAACGATTGTTTGGACATAAATGATGACCAACTGAAATTGGCGATCACCGCCAATCATCAAAACTGGGCGGTAATTCATAAAAGATTAGTCAAAATCTTGATTGAAATTCTTGAAATTGGATTTAACCTTCGCTTTACTTATACCCGCCCGGGTGATCTTTTTAATATTCATGTTTAATATCTGCACAAATTTGAAGGTAATTTTCAATAACATGAATAAATATTTTTTTAGAAATTTTGTTCATGTTTCTCATTATGTGTTCAATGAACCCTCTGCAAAGAAATCTTCTAATATTTTCCATAGTCAAAAAATAAATCATTAAAGTTAGGCCTTTTTTCGAAAAACGAAGAGGAAGATACTAAATACTGAAGTATAAAAAAAATTATATTTGTCATCCGAGTGAACGACATTGGTAAACGACGTATACAAAAATCTTTGGCATCTCAATAGCATAAATTTATCGCATTTTAACTGAACATTTGACTATCGAAGGATGCCATCTCATCTATCGACACTTGTTTTGACTGTTTTTTTGTTTACTAAAAGTCGAATTTTAACCATCAACCGCTCCTCGTTTTAACCTGATGCGGCACCGCGCGACTTTTACCTTTTCAAAAAATGCATTTGCCGATGAAAAAAGCGTTTTGAGAACGTAGAAACCATTCAAAAGGCGTCCTGAAGGACATTCCGGTCGACGAACTAAACTACTCTTTAGACATGTTTTTAGATCATGCAAATCGCTGTATTGAGTTTAAACGGGACTATTAAAAAACAAATTAGTTTCGCCAAAAAAATTTTTTGTTATTATTCTTTTAAATGTTTAAAAATGAAAAAAACTTTTTGCTAATGTGGGAACGTACTTACGATGCATAGTGATTGAGAATGTTGACAAATTATAGGCTATGGGGGGGCGGGGTTCTGACACCCAAAACCCCCCTTGGCTACGCTAGAAACTATAAAATAATTAACTTAATAATTAAAGCTTAAAATTAGAATTTCGAATTTAGTTAAAAATAAAATTTTGAAACAAGTTCTTTAAACTTCTCTTTTGGAATACAAAAATCAATATCACTAAAGGACCTTAATTTATTAAATTCTAGGAGCGACCTAACAAGCGGTTGATATAAAGCCTAGTTAGTTCTATAGTTCTTTATAAAAAATATCTTGTTTAAGCGAGTAGTTCTGATTGGAAAAAAGCTAATCAGTTATCCGGCATACTAACCGGTTGAGACACTGGTGGACACACGAATATGACCAAATTTATTCTTCTGATAATTTTAATAAAAAGTGTGTGAATATATTGTTTTATTTTATCTACACCTTCCATGCCTCCTTCTGGGCGCTAAACCAAATTAAATTCATTCTGACGACCTAACACAGGGTACAACAATTTAAAAACAAGCCGAGAAAGGGAATCGTGTTTCTGAACCAATAAGTTTCTTGTATATGAATCAAGGACCGAAAATAACTGTTATTTTACAATTTTCAAATTAAAAAGGCACAACGAAAAAATTGCCGTTGGACTTTTCCAAATATACCAATATGATCGTAATGGCCTCAGCTTCATGAATATTAAACGCCTTTAAATTTTTGACTTTTACTATAAAAGTTAAAATTAACTGTTATTTTGTGCCTTTTATCATTTCAGGCAAAAATAACTGTTACCATTTGACTTTTATTTTTTCGGTCATAAATAACAGTTATTTTGTGACTTTTTTTTCGGTCAAATATATCAGGCAATTTTAATTTTCCATTTTTTTCGTCTCAGCAGACCGCAGATTCTGAGCTTCAAGAATTATGCGACGAAAAATATGGTATCAATACTGTTTTAGTCGGCCAAACGGCCTTTGAAAAAATTCAAATTGCCTTATATATTTGACCGAAAAAATAAAAGTCACAAAATAACTGTTATTTATGACCGAAAAAATAAAAGCCAAAAGTAACAGCTATTTTTGCCTGAAATGATAAAAGGCACAAAATAACTTTTATTTTTGTCGGGAAAAATATTCATATCAGGGACCGTACCGGTTATGGTTTTTATCAAAAAAGTCAGATTTTAACTGTTATCTTAAAAGATACCGGAAGAACCGGTACGGTCCCTGATATGAATATTTAACTTAACTTACTTAACTTGACTTGATTTAAATTGGCTTGACTTAATTTGTCTAAGAACCCGAGTCGAGTTTTCATGTGTCACAAAATTGTATGCGTAACGGAAGATAAAGTCAAGATCTTGACACGAAAACTCGATTTGGGCTCTCAGACTATGTGCATGGAATTTTTTTTTGATAGATCTCAAATGGACTGTATTAGTAAAAACAATTGTTTAAATTTTCAAAGTAATTTTATTTCAGTACCTTATTTCTCCAGAAGTAACAGAACAAGCATAAAAATGGTTTTTTTCGATCTCGCAGACCAATAGAAGTGTAATTGTTATGACTACTTTTCGTATGTTTCGTAATACAGGGACAGTAAGTTTTGGCGCATCAATTTGGTTTTACTGAAACAACTTAAAAAAAAACAAAAGTAGTAATAATAGAAAACTTAGAGCAAAGCACAAAGTATGTTTTGTAACACAGGGACAGTAACTTTTGGCACGTCAATTTGGTTTTACTGAAACAATTTGTATCTGAGTTATTTAATTGGAAAAAATATTTAAAAAAAACAAAAGTAGTAATAATAGAAAACTTAATGCAAAGCACAAAATATACTCATAACGAATATTCCAACTTACTAAGCTACATACACTTTACAAATTTTACATAAAAAGGCCTGAAAATTAAATTAATTTTCATAACGGCGCAGAGCATAGCACATATTTTGCTCAGCACTGTGTGTCTACGTTACCCACTCGGACGAGTTTCACCTGATGAATTTCATCACTCCCAACGCCAGCCAGTGCCAGCCTCCACGGCGTTGTGTATTCCCAAGTTAATTAAAACAAGCTACGAGCAGCGCGTTGACAGCTCGACGAAGGTACGAGGAAAGCAGAAATTGCAACAACAAAAAATTCAAAAACTGGAATAACGCGACAAAAAAGCTTGAATTTAATTTGAGTAATGTGTGATTTTAAAGCGCTGCCCATCAACGGCCATGCCAGGCTGCCCGATAGCGGCAAAAAATAACAACAAAAAGCAAAGAAATCCAAAAATCCATTATTCCGTTTGTGGACTCGAACGTGTAAATCTCCCAGGCGGGCGCACAAAAAACCTGTACATGAGGATTTTTGGATTGAAAAATCCATACTGTGCCATGCTACATAGGACGGAATCACACACAGGCAGACACACGGACGCACATTGGGCGGGCATAGCCACGTTGGAGCAGACACACAGCCACGCGGGCAGACATGACAAGCGCGTCGCGAGGACATCATATTTGGGGGCGCTGAATGGGGCAGGACAGAACCGACCGTAGCGCAACTGCAAGGCATACAGCGCCTGTGTGTGTGTGTGTGTGTGTGTGTGCGAATATGCAGGAATTGGATTTCATTTACTGCTGTTACATAGCCAGACACACGCACGGACCGACATTGAAAAGTAAATATATGACGGCTTCAGACATACACACGGCTTTGCTACATCACAGCAGTTACAAATACAACTTTCTCAATTCCGTTCACCAGAACAAGTTCACGTTGATTTTTGCCTCGTTTTTCGCATTTTGTTTTGGTAAAAATGATTTTCACTTTGTTTACCGAAATATGCACCGTATATGCACGAGTGTGAATATGTATGTGTGTGAGTGTGAGTGTGTATCCGGACACGGATGTGCGGCCACACGGTCGCAGCCATGTTGGGCCGTCGACGTTGATGGCGCTTTTTCACTCGCATCGACGACTTTAACGTGGATTTATTTTGGTATTTTTTGCGCTTTTCACCTTTTTTCTCTCGCCTCTTTTCCATGGTTTGTCCTGTGTTGGGTTTTGTCATGTGATACCGACAGATGAACGCTGCCAAAAATCTTTCAGGCTTAAACTGAAATGTGATTATTTTCCAACAATGCTGCTTGCTGTTTGCTGCTTTTGCGCTTTTTGTTGTCATACGCTGTTCTTGGCTGTAATTAAATTTCCGTCGCGCAGCAGACAAATCAACGACACTGCGGTGGGCGGCCTGTAAAATACGGCGCTGGATAGTGGGAAGCGCCGTAAGGTGGTCTTACCTGTGTGTGTGATGTGATGTAATGTGCCACGCAGTGTGCGAAAACTTTTAGCGCCAATTAATGGGAAAATCCATTCGAAATATGCAACTTTTCATTGTTTTACAGCGTTTAGTACATCGAATCACGAGTCGGGGGAAGGAGGGGGTCTTGAGTTCCCAAGTATCCCAACTCAGCTAACAACAATTTAAGAAAAATGAGTACAAAACCGAATAAATTTAGGATTATTGCGAAAAGCTTAAACTTAATCGTCAAAGAGCTATGGCAAAGTTCGACTGCCGTGCGACAGCATTTTTCACACCGGGAAAAATCCATATGTGCGTGAAACTAGAGACCAAATATAGTAATACTGCGTACTCAGTTTTTCATTTCTACAACCTTTATCCTTTTAAAAGGACATCAAAATTTTGAGCGGGATAAAAAATAAAAAAAAACATACAAAATACTTAACCTCGTTAGAATATGGCGATATGTATATCAAATGAAAGAGGAAAGGCTCAAGAATTTAAATAAAATTAATTGTTTATCTATTTGTAAAAAAAGGATATGAAAAAGGTCCTTTGAATATTTTAATCCTTTATATCCTTGAAAATTTACATTGAATTTTCTTGAAAAGTAAGTATGTTAAAACCCCAAATCTCCCTGATCACGTTTCAAAATTTCATTACTCTAACTTTATTAATTCGAAAGTTATTAAAAAAAGGCGGAAGCTGCAATTCTAATGAAGTATAAAAATTCTAATTTATTTGAGTATCAGTATTTTAAATAATAAAAAGATACAAAATGAATTAAGCGACAATAATTAAATTTTGGGGTTTTAACATACTTACTTTTCAAGAAAATTCTATGTAAATTTTCAAGGATATAAAGGATTACAATTTTCAAAGGACCTTTTCCATATCCTTTTTTTACAAATAGATAAAAATCAATTTTATTTCAATTCCTGAGCCTTTTGTCTTTCATTTGATATACATATCGCCATATTCTGACGAGGTATTTTTTATATATTTTTTATTTTTTATCCCCTTTAAAATTTTGAAGTCCTTTTAAAAGGACAAAGGATGTAGAAATGAAAAACTGAGTACCCAGTATTACTATGTTTGGTCTCTAGTTTCAGGCCCATATGGATTTTTTTCCGGTGTGAAAATTTTTTTTTATTTTTGTCGCACGGTGATGCATGTAGATTACCCGTTCCATTCACTTGCCAACCGTCAAAGCTCTTCAATGAACATTTAAAATCTCTTTAAAGCGAACATAATTGATGTAATAATGCAGATTAATTTAGAAAAATTTGCTTTGTGTATGAGCAAAGCCACTCTTTATCAACGCATGCGCACAAGTTTTAATTAAAATCAACTACATAGATTGCATACGAAAGGCAGCACGCAGACTCGGCAACCAAAGTGACAAATCTCGCTTTCATTAACCGACAGATCGGTCATGAAACTGTCAAAACCGCCGACGATGACTTATCGTTGAAGAATGCGCTGCCCGGTGATTTGCGAAGAAGATTGGCGCTCGCTTTGCGTACTTCAATTTTCGTCGTTGTGCCGCGTCGGCGGTCTGACTCGTTATCACGACACGGCGACCTAATCAAACACAGCAATTTACGCTCGTGCGTTATTACTCATAAATAACGGGAGCGAGCGGTTGGAGCGGTGGACTCTGCGCCCCACGCTGACACTGCAGCGGTTCGGCGCTGCACGCACACCCGGCCCGGCCCGGTCGCAAGTTCTGTGCGCCGTAGTCCGGCAGGAATTTAAAAACACAATTTAAATCACACCACCAATCATTAATAACAATTCCAATTAATAATAATCGCATCGTAATATTCAGTATCTGGAAAATTTATTTGTTCGCGAAGACTGTCGATTGCGATCGTAAATTACGCTGCAATGGCCGCGCTACCGAAACATGGAGAAGGAACAAGCAGAGGAAACGCAATGATATCAAGTCAACTTGAGGCAACTAGCAAACAAAATATAAATAAAATTACACAACTTTAACCGAGCGAGAAATAGAAAAAGCGATTGCGGTGACAATGACGCTGCCGTTGACGTTGACAAGAGCTGCAAAGGGCGGGAAGTAGAGCAGCCCAAAACAGCAACCAATTCGTATGTATTTATACTACAACAAAGTGTTGATTCGAAAATCTGGGCCATATTTATGAATTTTTATTATCCTCTCCGCGCAATTACGGCAATGATGATATACACCGTCGCGCTGTACACAGGCAGCACCAGGCAGTCGTCATGCAGCCAGTCGGCCGGCACCTACTTGTATATATGTATATATTTGGCTGAGTGTGAGCCCGATCGGGCGCGTATGGCAGCCGGGTCTAACGACTGTCATCGTCTGCATTGTCCAAATGTCACTCTCGCTGTAACCGTCAGCGTTCAAATATTGTAAATAAACGCGAGTCCGTGAGCAGCGGGTGGCATTGTGAGTTGGATAGTCATCGACGTTCGGCGTTCGGTGTGCGGTGCGCGGTGCTGTTGATGTGTGCAACATGGATTGATTTATGACTACACTCCAATATGCATTTCCACACTTGGTTGCCAGAAATTCTCTGCTCATATCTAATGCCAATATTGGGCGGCCATAAAGTGCGCACAACATACGCATGGATTGTCCGTATTGACTCAATGGGTTAAGGTACCAATTGGCTGCTTTTCACCACAAAGAAAGTGACTGCATATGAAAAAAATTTTCGAACACAAATAAGAGTTTAGTGCATTCAACGATCTGCGTCATGAATATTTTGTGTTCGACGGACTAGAGGGAAAGAGAACGAAACTGTATAACGTATTAGATTTGCTCTGGGAAAATTGTAGGTTGCGGAAAATTGGACTTCTTGTTTCCTAACTTCTAGTATGCTATCAACTAAGAAGTCTTATCTGAAGAAGAATTCGATATTTAGTATTGTTTTTTAATCGAACCCACGAGACTCAAACCCGATAACCTCTAAGTCCCATAGTACATACATATATAGTAGAATATCAGATCTTAATAATGGAATATCTTCCAAATTGTAAGTTGTACAACACTGAAATTTTATATCCCGTCGTCCCATAGATGAGTCATTCTACTGATAAGATTTGATGAGCCAAGGGGCGTGGCACATTTTTGTGACCCAAATATTTTGCTGAACTATAAGTCGCTCAGCAATGAAACTTAGTACGAACCTACCATTTATTCATATATTTTGACAGAGGGAATGGGGCGAGTATTGGACGAGGGGGCGTGGCACCACCCATACGAGTCAGCTCTTAATAATGAAATATCTTCCAAATTGTAAGTTGTACAACACTGAAATTTAGTACCCCGTCGTCCCATAGATGAGTTCTAATGATAAGATTTGATGGGCGTTGGACAAGGGGCGTGACCCATTTTTTGTGACCCAAATATTTTGCTGAACTATAAGTCGCTCAGCAATGAAACTTAGTACGAACCTACCATTTATTCATATATTTTGACAGAGGGAATGGGGCGAGTATTGGACGAGGGGGCGTGGCACCACCCATACGAGTCAGATCTTAATAATGGAATATCTTCCGTCGTCCCATAGATGAGTCATTCTAATGATAAAATTTTATGGGCGTTGGACAATGGGCGTGGCACATTTTTTGTGACCCAAATATTTTGCTGAACTATAAGTCGCTCGCAATGAAACTAAGTACGAACCTACCATTTATTCATATATTTTGACAGAGGGCATTGAATAAGAGGCAGGTATTGAATAAGAGGGCATGACACCGCCCGTATAATTTAAATCCGGTTCGAGCGCAGTCCATTTCTTTACTGAAACTTAGCAGCAACATTGCTTATTTGTGGGCCTCGATTGCGTTAATCAGTAGCTCCTTCTCTTCCTTTAGTTGGTTTTCTTCGGCAATTTGCATCGCCATAGATTCGCCATCTCGCGTATTTCATTATAAAAAACAACAAATGTCGTGCGATTGTAGTATTTCGCTAATCCGGAATCTGGATTATAATCTGAAATTTTCCTTTCACTATTTTGTTTTATCTTGGCCAGCTGGGTGGCCAATTATTTCATTTAATTTCATTCAATCAACGTTTTACGCAACAATTTTTTCGAAAAACCCAGTACAAATGCGCTAAACATTTATTCCCAAAAACTCCTAGGAACATATAACCTGTACTCATGCGTTTGCGATTGGAATCGAAAAGACGCTAATTACTTTTAAATTACCGCTGACTATGATTAAATAAAGCCACAATTTCTGGGGGAAAACACCAATTTGGTTCGATAAATGGTGGGTATAAAGCTTAATAGTCCAATCAAGTGTAGAATGTGGGCAAAGGTGAAGATTTTGAACGAGGCTAAAATTATTACACTCTAAAAATTAAGAGCTTACTTCAATTAAGCTTTGAATCTGTTAGTAACCACACGTTAGAATAATAATATATTATTTATTATTATATGATTATAATATTTTGTTTGTTGTTTTTCAGTAAAAAAATATTCAATTTAAAAACTATGTACTTAAATTTTTTTAATTGTTATTAAAAAGTAAAAAAATTAACAAACTTTCTAACTCACGAAAATTCGTGAACACTTTTGTCCGCCACTGTATCTCTTTTATTAAATGTTTTATTTTTCCATAAATATTCAAAACAACAGCATTAGCCTCTGAACCAAATTCCAAAAGTTAAAATCAATGGTCAACATTTATTTATACTGGAATCAAGTCTAATCTTCCCTCTCTTCTCTGACAATTAATGAGTCAGTTTGCATCGGAATAGTGTTATCGCCCTCTCCGGAGAGGTAAAAAAACTCTCTCGTTAACTGAACAGCTGGGCCACTGCCCCCACGTACTCGGACTCATAGGGCTGCACAAGTGCACGGACCGATCGAGTGCAGTATTTGCAAACATTTTCAAATGTAATTCCACGGGCTTACGGTTAATGGCTAATATCGCCAACAACAAACAATCGTAAAGTTAACAAGCAATCCAAATGCCGGCCTCCTTTGATGGGCTCAGCTCGAACTCACTTTGTCCGATTGCGGGGCCTGTCAAATGCCAAATCCCCAACTCAACAACCAACTCAAAGTGCAGGCGGCGCAGTATTTACGGAACAGTATCACTGCCACTCAGCCGTTGCAGCAGTGCGTCCGGCGCGAGTGAGCTCCGCTCCAACCCACCTTATCGCCGGCAATAAATCAGAAGACTATCTAAACTTTAGACTCATACTGATACTCGATCGACACCTAATTGAGCGATCGCCGTGCGTTCAGTACTCTCCGCACGATTCGAAAGTGCGGATAGCGCGCGCGTCTCACTGTCACCTGTCCAGTGGTGTACATGCCAAATCTGTGTGGCCAAAAAGTTAACTACCCATAAAGCATATACTCGTAGTCACACACACATATATACCTATATATATAGATATATAAAGATATATACATATATAGATAGTTGTACGGCAATTTGCGATTTTATGACGGCACCTTCGTGCCTCGTATTTACGGTAGAAGCTCCTTTATTTGCTTAAAAATTTCGTGATTTTCTACGCATTGCAGAAAAGCACACTGAATTTTATGGTCTCGGCTTTTTATCGAAATTGTAGTTGGACATTGTGTTGGTATCGTAAAATGTGTGAGTACAAAGTTGAATTTCGTTTTTATTATTTTTATTGTTCTCGTGTTCTTCTTGTGATGGTTGATTGTTTGGTTGGTGAGGTTGTTGGTTTCGGTAAAGCAGTAAACCATAGTGAAATGAATGAAGGAATATAAATACATGTAAAGGGCAAGTACACTTTATGATATCAAATTCAACAGGAAAGAATATGTTTCAAATTTAATGTGTCGGGAAAACGATTATTAAATTCTTATTAATTATAATAGTGAAGTCACATTCTATGATGAACGATTTTGTTGAACCTTGGTCGGTGATTTCATATACAACTCTACTAACGACTCTACATAAGTTAAATTGACACATATTTCGTGGTTGATAAGAAGTGATTGATTAAAAAATTAAAATTTGAATTAAAATAGAACGTTTCGTCTGACAAGTCTATACCAAAGCAAGTTTTAGTGGACGAATGGTTTGTAATCTGGTTATAAGTAACGCAACTGATCCCGATGAAATTAGATTTTTAGTAATAACAAAAAGTATGAACAAATACGGTTTGGCACATAAGAGCTCTGAAAAAATTTGATACTTGACTTTTTTGGAATCTATTTTCTATTTTTGGATTTCTTTCTGAGCATTTTTAAATCAAAATTTACCATTTCTAAACAATCTTAAAAGTACATTTTGTTCAGCCAACTACTTCAAATGAGAGGGCCCTCGGCCAAAATATGGAAACAATTTAATAGAAATACAAACCAGAAAAAATATAGAAAAATATATAAAAGCTTTAACAACATAGGACATAAGTGTTTATTTTGCCCTAACCTCTTTCTTCTAGTTCCTTTTTTCTCTTTGCTTCGTATCGGTGTTCTTCCCTGTCTTTTGCGCGTCGTAATTCTTTGAGGATTTTAGCCTCTGCCATCAGTTTCCTCCATTGATTATTATTGATTTTGGCCCAGACCTGACCGTTTAACACTGCCTGGTTAGTATAGTTGACCTGCGTAAGTTTCTGCTGCTGACTTTCTACTCGAAATTCCAGTCCACTTAAGTGAGCGCAGAAAAACTCAAATCAAATATCCACAACTTCTTGCCCTACACACTGCCCCCCGTAGTGTTCGTTGAGTCCAACAGATTACAATTATGGGCTTAACACCAGCGCCGACACCGATGCCACCGCTACCGCTACTGCTGCCACCCTGCGCTTCACACAATCGCGTGCGCACCAACTCGTCGACCGCACTGGAAAATTCACTTGTGCAATAATTGTCGAAATTCAAATGTTAAACGCTCAACTTGCTCGCAACCACGTCGACGCCGATAATCATGAGTGCGCGGGGGGTGGTGTGTTTTGGGCTGGCGCGTGAACTGGCAAAGTAAATAAAACGGCACACAGCTTCTGTGGCTGTGCCACCATCCGCACACGGCAGTCTGTCTGCCGCAGCCAGCCTAACCCCTGCCGCACTCGCGTTATTCAGCGACAGCGACAACTGCAAGAAACAACAACAAACCGCCCCTTATAAAACGCTGCTGCATCAACCCATAAATTTGTACGCATTAGACACAGTCTGCCCGGTTTTTTCTCCCGCATCCCGCACTCCGGCAGCCAGCCTGACTGCAGACATCTGTTTACGCGCCCGGAAGCAAAGCGGCAGCACACGCAACGACCTCGACGCACTTGCTCAAAAATGTCCTCCCTTCACTCGCCGCGCTGCCTTCTTCCGTGTGGGCCCGATTCGCTTTTTACCGCCAGCATACTTAACGCTGTGTTTACACAAAAAGGTGTTATAATTATTTTGGCGCATCCGAGCAGCGCCTTCCGCACTTACAAGTGTAAGCGAGTATTTAAAGTGATTATTGTCCTTCGTAGGCGATAAGTAGAAAAGTTTGTGCTTGTTGTTGCTCAAATAAGCTTTTTTATTTTTGCTTATTTGCCACAAATTATTTAATTAAAAAATATATTTTAATGCAGATTATTCATTTTCAAATGAACAAAATAATTTCATGGTTGGCATTATGATTTGATCTTTTCAAATCGAAATCTCTTAAAAGTTGCGTCCAAAACCCATTACGCTGTAGGTGTAGAAATTTTAAGCATTTCCACATTGTTCTGTCACACTTTATATAAGTACTTGCATATTATATAAGTATATGCTTCAAGTTTTGCAATGTGTATGTATTGAAACCGAATTCAAATGCATTTTTCAATACGTCTTCCATCTTACCGGCATCCTCAGACTACTTCGCCTTATGCCAAAACCTGCACACACATTTCTAGGTTAATTATAGCGCCCATGGCACCCTACTGAATGCTGGAGAATCTAATGATTTATTTTGTGTAAATGATCAGCTAAATTATAAAGGGGAATGCACCACACTGTATCCAGAGACGCTCGCACGTCGGCCATCCCCCGAGACAAAGTGCGAGCCGAGTTGCAGCAGACCGAATTCCACTCCGCCTCCATAATTATTCGGCGAGCGGGGAAATGGGGTGTAATTACGAGTACTTGTGCAAGGCAGTTGCAAATTTCCGCACATCACACACACACTCACTTGGACCCACAGGCACTCGTAGAGATATGTGTGCAATTTGCTTTCTACTTCTTTTTACACACAAAAGTACAGAGTTGATCAGTTTTGGATTGGAAAATGCCGCGTATGCTAGAAATACACGTAAATGTGAAGATCAAGGTTCAGGGTTATTCTGACTGCAGGGGTTTCGATCAGCGCCAGACACACAATTGCAAGGAGAGCCTGCTACATACCCATTTGATCGACACGATGCTTGCTGCACGTAAGCTCAGCTTCTCCGTATTTCCGTTTTCAGTCTATCAGGTTTCAGCATTTTCTGTGATAACACATTCAAAAATAGTCAGAAACTAGTCTCACTTGCAGATGGACTCAAAACCTGTACCATATTTTCAACCTCAGCTCTTTCTTTGCATTCTCCTCTACTCTCAACCGACCAAGTTCGAACGCCACCACAGCCATTGTGAGCTGTGTGTTGCCTTTCAATTTGATTTTATTGTATTGTTGTAAGCGTGGTGAATTAGTTTTTTGTCAAATTACAAATTTCTGCAACGCGCATTCGCTCATTCGATTCGCATTTTCCGGTTATGTGCGGCGCTTTCGAGCGCAGGACGAGTCGGCGCGCAGATTTTCTACCCTTTTGCGACGTGCAGCTCGACGTCAACGTGTCGTTGTATCGATGTCACTATGAATGTAAATGCGAAGGCGAGTTTGTGTATTGGTTGCTTTTGTTGTGTATTTTGTGTTTCGTCATGCTCCATTTATCCGGGTGTGGAAGAACAGATGTTCTATTTAAACGCGTATTATTATTATTTTCTCTGGGTTGTGCTGGGTGGCAGCCGGACGGGCGGCTAGAACGACAAGGACGACGGCTGCGGCATTGATAATGATGATTCGTTGATTCGTTGAAGGCGGTTGATTAGGGTGAATTAATGGTCATGTAAGGTGGATTATGTGATTCAATACGAAAATAATTATGTCGGAAATTCGATGCAGTCAGAGACATGGCCAGCGATACAGGTGGGCGCGCCGTGTTTGATCAGGGGATGCTGCCGCTGGTGATTTATGGTGTTGCTGTTGGGGGCGTTTTATGGGTGTCATGTTATTATTGCGCAAAGCGAGCATATTTACTTTTCGATACGATAACCCTTTCCTTTGATTTGGTGATTTTCAATCACCACGGATTCTATATAAATTTGTCACAGCTAGGATTTGCAATTTATTGAAAGTAGGAAAAATAGCTCTTTATACATTTACATAGCCGAACAACCACCGATCTTTGTATATTTGATAGTCTACCTGTTGTTGATTTTAATTTCAACCCACTACCATAATTTTCCTTCGATCTCTAAACATCCTAAAATAGTTCTTACGAATGAGTTTCCTCTCCCTTTCTTTCCCAGACGAGCTCGCCTTCAGCATTAGCCGATTGGTAAAGTCGGAGCACCTCCCCGTGCCGTCTTCGATCGCCAGCTCAAATCAGCCGCCATCTCTGCCCGCTATAGCCAAACACGAGGAGGACAATAACAATTCCATTTGCATATTGAGTAAAAATCAAATTCTACAGTGGAAACTGCAACCGAGCGAGGAGCGGCAATTCGTGCGCGACATACAGTCGCGTTCGCGCAGCCATTCCCGCACCTCCTCGCAGATCGATCTGGACGATGACAGCAATTGCCGCCGTTCACTGCAGTCGCGCTCACGCTCCAGTTCCGTTGAGCTCGAAGTGGACTCACCACCTCCACCCTCGCACACCCGCTCCAGCCCCATCAGTTCGCCGCCTTCCACCTCGGAACTGCTAATTAGTTCGAGTCCTAAAAAGTCTGAAATGTTCTCGGTGTCGGCGCTCCTGCGACGCGACGAACCGCAGCGCGCAGCGCAAAAGTCGCCTACCGCTTTGCCCTTCACCAACGCGTTCGAGGCATTCCGCAACGGCTACTCCAGCTGCTACGAGCCGCCCATCTTTCAGCGGCCGCTACTGTCGCCCGCATTCCCGCTCTTCGCCGCGTTCGCATTCCATCAGGGCCAGCAATCTGGCCTGGCCTCTAGGTAAGTGGCTCAATTGTCCATCGCTATCAGGTGCGTACTTGTGCAGCACCTCGCAGAGAACTTGCAAACAGTTCGCCACCAAGCGCGCGCCTGCTCGCAGCATGTGCAGCACACTTGACCAAGCAGACGACCATGAAAACCGCCAAAACTTAATTAAATGAGGCGAAATATTTAATTGCACACATTGCGTTCTGTTTTTCATGTGCCGCACAGCTACCACCCCGCCTCGCAGGAAGAGCTCTTCCGAATACGTAATCTAATGGTGCCGCTGCAAAACGGCCAGACCGGCGCAGGCGGCGAGGCTGGCGGTTTGCCGCCGAATTCCCATCTCGGACTGCCGCATCCGCCGCACCTGCACTTCCATCACATGGCCAAGTGGCCGGGACTACCGCAATTCAGTGACCTTTACTCGTGCATGAAGTGCGAGAAGATGTTCTCCACGCCGCACGGCCTCGAAGTCCACTCGCGGCGCACGCACCACGGCAAGAAGCCCTACGCCTGCGAATTGTGCAACAAGACTTTCGGCCATGAGGTCAGCCTGAGCCAGCACAGGTATGTGGTATCCGCCAGCCGTTATTCGGGTAATTTTAAATGAGCACATGGGCGGCGGTCGGATATAGCGGTGGTATTTAGCTCTTGGGTTAAAAAGCCACTCTCTTTAATGAAACTAACGAGGGGATTTGCATGTTGCGGCTTCAGCGGCCGACGACAAAAGCAGGATTATCCATTTAATATGTAATTGTCCTAAGTCGCTTCAGTGTTTGTCTCACTTTCAGAGCCGTGCACAACGTGGAGAAAGTGTTCGAGTGCAAACAATGTGGCAAACGTTTCAAGCGTTCCAGCACCCTCTCAACACACCTGCTAATACACAGTGATACCCGGCCATATCCGTGCAGCTACTGTGGCAAGCGATTCCACCAGAAGAGCGACATGAAAAAACACACCTACATCCATACAGGTACGTTTTCACTGAATTTGAATTGAACATATTTACAAGAATAGTGAAATGCTTAATAGCATTAAAAATTAGGACCCGTCAAACCTCCTTTATGGATAAACCTCCTTTACTGGGAGAAATTTTCTAATGAATACGATTCTATTTGGAGGAAATGTTGTTTACTTCCAAGGGGATTTTTAACCCTTTCGCTATTTTGTTGCCATATGGCATCATGCTACTTTGTGGGCGTCTGAACCATCTGTGGTTTCAAGGATACATGTTTTGGTGGTCCTTAGAATAGTTTGAAGTTTTAGGAAAAATACGAAATTAATAAACTGAATATTTAAGTTTAAAGAAGAGAAGTATACACGTTTTTTTAATTGTATATCTTGACATAGTAAAGGAAGAAGAAGCAGAAAAATTTGAAAATTAATTTGACGTTTTCTTTCAATTTAGATATTTTTTTTTTAATTTTGGCTGAAGTAGTTAAATGAAGAAATATTCAAATTTTGGTTATGCATAAACAGTTGTATGTTTAAGTAATTATTACAGCCACAACGATGTGGTTGCTCTCATAGAAAAACACTCTAAAATACAGGGTCCAAGTATAAAAATTAAAAAATTTCTTATGGAATGTTGCTAATATAAACACATAGAAGCCTAAAACGTAAAATTTAAAATTTAACTTTCCCCATTAAAAATCTGTAGCGAAAGGGTTAAAGGTGACAAATCAAAACCACATTTAATGAGTGTGGCTGGACTTATGTTCGACCCGGCAGACCCTCTTTATGGAATATATTGCTTACTGGGAGAAAATTGCCAATGAATACGATTACATTTTTTGAGAAAATTCTTTACTCCTACACTTTACTGGTAACTTTTAAAGTTACGAGTCAAAATTGCATCTAGTGGGTCTGATTGGACTCTTGTTCGACCCGCCAGAGGCTCTTTATAAGAAATATTGTCCAATGAATACGATTACAGTACTTTTCGTTTATAACGAACCCGTTTAACCCGGCGTCATTGTGGCTACTAAACAGAACTTGGCCGTTGTGGCCGGGTAAATTTTACCCATGTACATTATTGTACACTGAATCAAGCTTATGTCAATATTAGTTTTCTATAATAGGGAAATAGGTAGTTAAATACATTATTAATAAAAATCAAACATTTATTTATCATAAAATGAGCATATTACTCATCAAATTAAATCTTTTTATTCTGCGATAATTTTTTTAGAACATAACTTAAAATGCGTCGGGTATTAGATACCCGGCAACAATGACGCCGGGTTAAAACGATTTTCCGCCTAAAACGAACCAATTTCAAAAGTACGCGCTGTATGTTTTCGCTTATTACAGACCCCCCTCCCATTTTGCCCAGTCCCTCGAAGTTCGCTTTAAGCGAAAAGTACTGTATATAGTATTATAGGGGCAAAATTCTTTTACTCTCATAAAAAGTTATCATCAAGAATTTTAGAATTGAAAATTAAAAATTACATGGGTCTGACGTCATTATTTATCGACTTGGTTAGTGCTCCAAGCAAACTATTATAGATTGTTAGGATACTTTTTATATAAAGTTGCAGCTGGACTTTAACAGTGTCAAAGTCAAACTGTAACCTTAATATTGGAACACTTTAGTAACCTTCTCGCATTACGAACGACTGCTGCTTTTCTTTGGCACAAGCTAACATATTCCATTTAGAAATCCTTGGCACTTGATGAAGAAATTTTCCAACCATCATTGTCTCGTAAAAATCCGACACAATAACGACAGCAAGCAGTCGTCCCCAAGTGAACAATGATGACACTTACTCGTTTTACGAGGCAGAGCCAAGTCTCCACCCGAACAGAACTCGCTATAATCTGTAAAGTTGACAGTGTCGCTGGAGCCCAATACACCTACACTACCGAATCCATGCAGCCGCGCAAGGACACACAGTCGGGAGCACTCATACAGACACAACCCCCAACACGTTGCAAGCGACAGCAACCCAAAATGTCACCCCCCCCCCCTCCTCCTCTTTGGGCTAACATAAAAATCTGGCTTACACTGGAAAACTGTCGTGGAAATAAAATCTGCACACACACACATACATACGCAGTACAAATGCATATTAAAATTCTTCCACACAAATAAAAAACTGTGCATGTATTGCTGTCAAACGCATACGAGCACAAACGAGCGCCCAAATCACAGCCAACCAATGAAAAATTTAGTCAGGGGATTTTGATTTTCTATTTTATTCTTGGAAATTTACGCTCCTGCGTGCAGCTCACTCACACAAGCACACGCTCACTCGTCCATGTACGAGTTCAATTGAATAAATGGCACTCACGAACGCACACACACTCACGCCGGCATTGTGGCACAGCTGAGAGAACACACCCCATTGCGCTCACAGCTACTCCAGCGCGCCATCTCCCCACCAGCCCACTGCGCGCCACACCATCGCTCGGCAGCCATTTCCTACACCTCAGCAATGCAAACAACAACAACAACACAGCTTGCTCGAATTGGTGCCTGCGCGTTGGCTGCCATTTTGGATGAATCTGAATCTCAGTGTGAGCCTGAGCAGGCCGGAGCACTGGAATACGAATACGCACCGCGTCATTGGCACTGACACAGAAGGCTGGCGCGCGCTGGCCGCCGCTCGTCAGCGCGCAGCAGTGCCGCCGCAAGTTCGACTTTGCCGCTGGCCAGGCAAGCATATGCGCCGCGCTCGTAAACGAAAGAACGGCGAAAAAATGAAAACACAAGAGTGCCCCGCAGCACTTCCGTAAATCAGTTTAACAAATGGCAGAGATAATAACTTTAACTCCAAGTGTTAAGCGCGGCGCGGAGCAAAGTGTTTTGTGGGCCGTGGCAGCCAGCCGTTGCCGTCGTCGTGCGTCTGCCAGACTCTTTTATCGTTTTTGTCTTCGATTTCGGTATTCTGTGCGCCCTCCGCTTTTGCTACCCGGCTCGCATCGTTTTCCGCCTGGCTTCCGGATCATTGTAGAGTTTTGTTGCGGCCGTGGCGTCTAACCAAGTCCGAGACATGGCCACGCAATATTCGCTTTCGCATTTTTGCGCTGCACGCCGCAATATCCAACGCGCCGCCAAGGCCTCGCCTACCCACCGTTTCATATTAATGCTGAGCAGAAAAAACACGCTTTCTGATTTTCGCTTTCGTATGCACACAGATTTATTTATGACAGCGGCTGATAGGGAAAATCAATAGCCTCAAGCGTTTCCGTGTTAATGGGATGCCAGCGTGTAGGCGGCGGCGGCGGCGGCGACGGCGACGGCGACGGCGACGGCGACGGCGACGGCGAATGAGCCGTCTGTTTCGTTTTCATTTTTTGTGGGGAAAACTCTACCGAAGCATAAAAATAAAGTGCGGTATTATTGATTTTCAAATCTGAACTAAATGTTGAAAGCAAATGGATTGCATAAACTTGAGTAAGCAGCAGTAAGTAGTTGAATAAATATCACTATACGTAGGGAATGAAAGCATTTGATTGTTGTTAAAACCTCTTTGCAGAAATAAGAAGAAACCCTTTAAATGAATTGTTTTGTCAATTTTACTTTCATACTTTGGAATGTTAAATTTTTTCTTTTACCAATGGGGCTCATAGCTTAAAAAAGTCGGTTCTTCACAAATTTTTGGTTAAACCAAAAGCTATTCTCTGATTTGGCATTTTAATATTTTCATGGCAATATTACTCTTAGGGATTTTGTTAGCCAGAGTAGCCCCTAAATTAATGTCTAGTAACGTTTAGGTTTAGTCCTGCAATTTGTTGAAGGATTCAACGCTCTGAACTGAAACTATAATACAAAATTTAAAATAGTTATATCCTTAAATCAACATCAATTACGGTCTGTAGATTATGTATATCTGTCCTAAATAATAACTACATTTATACATAACTAGCACCACAACCCTATATCGAAATGAAGGTCTGGCGCCCACAATCTTTTGTGTTGGCCGTTTTTACTCAAATAAATCTCGGGCTATGGCCGATCCTTGTACATAAATATGGAACCTTGTACATGGATGGCTTGATTAATCAATTTTGAAAATGATTCTAGACTTGATTTATCTAGATTTATCCATCTACTAGACTACACGTGGAAATTGTATTTCATCGGTTAATGGACTTGACTGTTTAAATGTGGAGCTGCGAACTGAAAATAGTTAGCGCAATTTTTATGGCAAATATATTATGTAGCATTTAAAACGCCAAAGCATTATTTATCCCAGAGATGGTTGTGATTTCTTAGGTTTCGTTTTCTCATTGCTGCATGCTCTCCTCTACTTTCCTGCCGCATTGTATTGTGCTATGCATGTGGGAAGCACTGCCCTGCAGTGCCCTCGCCACATTTCCCTATGTACACGTGCAAATGCCCCACGAAGAACTCTGTGTATATAATGGAGAAAATACATAAAAAACACAATCACAGACAAGAACTTTCCATTCCCATCGAGCGCCGCCACTCAACGGCACGTCCAACTCTTACCCCAATCCCCAGTTCGTAGCAACAACAACGCCGCCTCGCCTCGCCCCACGCCAAGTTACAATACAGCTGCTGCTACCGCCGCCGAGTGAGGATACATAATGGAATTGCAGCGATGTGATTGTGAACGTTCGACCGTTGGGATGCGCTCTGATTCGGCTTTCTGCCGCTTCAGTCTTCAGATTCATTTTAGCCGGCGAGCGGGCCAAGAGTGGGGCGATGCGGCGCTGCACAAACGCTCGCACGCATACCAAATGCGCAGACAAGCAGAGGCCAAGATTCGTTAGGGAGCGTTTCCAGCTCACGCGCCAGTCTATCCAACCGGCAGATAGTCAGCCAGCCCGTCGGCGGGTCGGTCCATGCGTCAAGTTCCTACGCTGACGTCGCGCCAACAGTCGGTAGGTACGCGCAGCAACCCCTTCGGCGTGCACTCTAAGCACGTTCGTGCACTATCGGAACAAATAACGTCACGTAGACGCAGAGATTATAGAGCAGCTTTTATTATTTATCACAGCAACGAAACGAGAACTAACGAGTGCCATGTACAAACACACGCATACACATAGTCGCCCCCCACCCCACTTCCACACACACACACAAACTCCCGAATATGGAGGCGCACAACAATACAGCAGCAAGTCTCATACGGCGGCTCCTCAGTGCCGCACTACCCCCCCCCCCCCCTCTCGACCACGCCCTCGCGCCACCTCCACCTTCAACAAAAGGACAAAACAATAAAAACGCTCAAACGCAACGAATCATGGCGCACGAGTGCGAGCGGCAAAAAGCCCTTCAAGCATTTTTATTGCATCACATTGTAGAAATTCTTTTAAATCTTTGTTTTCTTCTGCGCTGCTTTCTTCTATTATTCTTCTAATTTCTACGTCCGCTTCTGCTGCCGTTTTCGCTTGCTGTGCTTTCAGCTTTTCTGCTGTGAAGTATATAAAGTGTTCTATGCATGCATGAGTGTGTGTTTCTGGTTATATACTCACAACTTGTGTCTCTGCGGATGTGGCAGCAGGAGCTGTGTGTGTGTGCTAGCTGGAATCAAGGAATCCTTTTCTTTGGTTTTTATGTCCTTTCCACTTTTTGCAAAGTTAAATAAACTTTTGTTTTTTTGTTCTTTTTCGGTGCATTAAGTGGTTCTGGTAGTGGTGGGGAAAGATAAATCACATTAAATTGATTTAGTCTGCTTTCGTTCCCGCAAGACACATTACTGCTTTCAGCATTCAAGCCCGTAATAAATGAGAATTCTGATTTTTTCCTACTCTTGCAGAAGCAGAGGAAATGTACTCTGTACAATTATTAAGGACGTCTTTAATAAGAGACTGCAGGCATATATCGATTTTCCTGGTAGCATTCTGAAAACATATATTATCTAGAATGAATTCAGAAATATCCTGAAGGTGTTTCAATCCTATATTACTTATAGAGCATGAATAACTATATCAATTCGACCAAATAAATATTAACTGCAAATTTTCGCAATTTTCTATAATTGAAATTGCTTATCGAAGAAGATATCTTGCGCACTAAGGCAATAATGTCAGCGGGTCTTAAAATAAATTCACTATGACTTAATTGAGTCTGCGGACCTACAGTCGCCGAGCAACCGTTTGCGCCGTCTTATCGCAGCAATTGTGGCTAATACCGAATAAATAAAAGGTGTTGCGCGCACGTTACGAAAAAAATAAATCTGAGTCCACTCCACGCCTAATCTCGGCGATTACAACGGCAATGATTATATTTCGTTTATAAATTTCCAGCAGATTGCCGAAAAAGTCCAATGCTGAGCATTTTGCGTGCATGCTTTGAACGGCAGCCGAGCGAGAATTTGATTTAAAAATGCTGCCGCATAGACTTTGCTACATACGCAGACAGTTTTGATGTTGTTGCTTTTTGGTTTTTTGCTTTTTGCTGGAATCGACCGCAAAACCGCAGATGATCCGCATGTTGAAATTTAAACACCTACAGCAACAACAACGCCAACAATAAGGCCAACAGAGACGGGCCAAATTGAAATGTGCGCATGGAGTGAGAGCGACTGAGCGACGTTGTGGTTAGGGTGGCTGTGCCGTCGGGTTGTGTGATATTTGGGGGGTTGGCGCAGTCTGGAGCATGTCGAACGGATGAACGTGGTGATGAGCGCGCTTGGTGGTGGCAAAAGCGTGGGTCGTGGTGTCGATTGCGTTGTGGTGTGTGTGTTGACTGAATTTCGGTGGGAGAGGAGCGGCTGGTGCATAAGATTGCAAAACTGAGATAACAAATGCAGATGTAGCTGCGGCAAGATGGCGGTGCCAGCCAGCGTGGAGAGCATTAAAGCTGGGGAGCAAGCAACCGCGCAATAAAATGAAACGAAAAATAAAGCTTGACTGAAAGCTGAGAGTTTTCGCAGATTTCATGGCTTTATCGATTTTTGCATTCAAAGCATTTGCATGCCCGAGATTTCGGCTGCCATTTCCATATTTTGTTTTACGTCTGCTTTTTAAAGACTTGATTCATGTTTCGATTTAATGTCGTTTGTGCTGTTCGCTTTCGATTTGCAGGTGAGAAACCCCACAAGTGCCAAGTCTGCGGCAAGGCCTTCAGCCAGAGCTCGAACCTCATCACGCACTCGCGCAAGCACACCGGCTACAAACCTTTTTCCTGCAAGCTGTGCCACAAGGCCTTCCAGCGCAAGGTGGACCTGCGACGTCACAAGGAGACGCAGCACACCGACTTGCGGCCGCTGATCGAGCGAAATCTGGGCGGCAAAATGGAGTTCATGACTGCGGCGGCAGCCGCAGCGACAGCCAACAACCACGAAGCGACTCATGGCAGCGGCAACAATGTGACAGCGGCCACGGCCGCTTCAACGCTCAACGTGCAGTTGGCGTCAATGAATTGCCAGAAGGTGTCGCTATTAGTATAACAGCAGCAGCAACAACACCAACACCAACAACAACAGCAGCAGCACCTGAAGATCGACCTAATGCTATAGCAACAACCAAAGAACAACCACATAAGGAACAAACCCAAAGAACAACGAGTATGTGCAATAACCACAACAACAAATGTAACTGTAATACCAATGCAGACCATGCAAGGAGCAGTTCAAAGTTTCAATCTAGAGAATGAATTTTCCAAAGACGCATTGAATCTTCGATTAGTCTGCTTCTAAGTACCGATTCCAATCTAATTATACAAAATCATATGAGAAATTGTCCAGTGTTGCCAAAGAAAATGTTGTGCTTAGTTCGAAAATGATTTAAGCTTTTTTCGAAATTTTAAGTTAATTGCAACGCAAGCTTAGCGCACCTCCGACACCAACAAATCACTGTGCCGAAGTTTTAACTGCAACACCTGGCACACAACCCACACAAGCACACATACGTACATGTAAAGACGTTGTTTAGCCTCCTCCCCTTTCGGTTTTGTATATAATTCGAAATTGCCCTGTGTACATTGCGAACGTGTAAAGTAAGCCCAACTAATTGTAAAAGAATCAAATTTATAAATGTACGAAAATCCAGCGATTCATATTGACGCATCTACGAGTGTAAATTGAAATGGATAAATATGAACGATTGCATTCTCGCTTCTAGTTAGCTAACTATTTGTGAATTTTTTCATGCTGTACAAGTATTACGAAATTTTTTGATATTATATCATTCCAAAGATTTAGTCTAATTAAATACTTTTTTATCACTATTATAAATACAGACATAAATGTATATTCACTTATGTTCATTTAATGTTAAATAATTCTTAAATAGCTTAAAACAATTTTATGTTTTGAAATAATAAAATGAATTTATTGAAAGCAAAAAATAATACTTTCAAATCCAAAACAATATGAAGCTTTTTGAACTGCACTTATTCAACTGCGACATGGATGCATGGTTTAGGACAGTCAGTCGATAGCAGCTCGCTGGGCAGTCATACTAAATGCAACAATCTGTTGACGTTTACATGTTGGAATCGTCCTGAAGCATTGCCCGATTTTTTACGACATTGTGAAATATGCTTATTCTCAAATATATTCCACATGGGGGCGGCATTTGCAATGCGAGTTAAAGAAATTGCACACAGCCTAGGTTAGGTTAGGTTAGGTTGTAGTGGCTGCCTCTGTATGAGACACACTAAGGCCTCTTTATGGGCCCATTGTGATACCACAAATTGTTCCCGTTCGAAATGTGTATGCAACACTGTTTTTTTCAACATGTATTACAACACACATTTCAAACGGATAGGATAAGGGAGGAAGGGGACCTACAGTTTAACGCCGAATTCGAACGGCGGTTTTTTTGGCAATTTTTTCTTTCACACTTGGAGGTTTTGCCATTGCCTGCCAAGAGCGCACTTGTGCGATTCTTGTAATTCTCATCTGCTTCATGTGGATAGCGATAGAAGTAGACGAGTTTTTCACCAGCCCGAGCCAGGAATCGAACCTGGGGCCTCGGTATGAGAAGCCAGCGCGCTACCCGCTGGACTATCGAGGCCGACTGCACACAAACTGCAATAGAAGTCGCAGACATCTGAAAATCATTTGGTCAATTTAATGCAAATTAACTGCTGACAATAACTCATCGAAACGGATCGAACCGGAGAAGCCTTATTGAGGCCTTATGCCTACTAACAGAGTGAACTAGTAATAAAGCGAAAGCTTCAATAAAAAAATTTGCAAATAAAATTCGCTATGTTTGAACCTTTTCAAGATATAATTAGTCAACTTTCGGATGGTAAGTAGGCAAAAAAATTTATGAAATATGAAGGTAAATATAACAAAATATAAAAAAAAAATTATTTCTTTCGACTTTCTGTCAATCGCAGAGCTGACTGCTCCAACAACTACTATTTTTTTCATTTTCGAGTGCGTTGTATGTGCAACCTTTTCATGAAGGTAAGGAACTTAATATATTCTGCTGTTTTCGAACGGCGACTTGGTGGCTTTTCATAGACAATTAGTTTATTCGCAGAGTTTGCCATTCTCTTCTGAAGGGACAGCCACCAAAAATAGTTGTTTTGTGCAACGTTGGATAAGTCGAGATTCGAACTCATGTAATGCAATTTTTAACACAATAACTACTGATTAATAAGTCATTTTTAAAAGTCAACCTACTGCACTGCGTAGGGGAGCCTACATCAAATATTCAAAGTATTGTGTCAATCAAATATTAAATGTAAGAAAACACTGAATATACTCAGCAAAGTGGTTAAATTGACATCGACATCTTCACACTCACACACATTTCGAAGCATTTTGCAATATTGAAATTAAATACGAAATATTACTTTCCACGTGTCCATGGCAAGTGTCATTTTAAATGTTGCCTCGTCTAATATTCAAATGCCCCGAGTGAAATGTGTGAGACGTGGGCGTATTCACATCCCCAAAGTGTCCGGTTGACAGCGGTACCCGCGTCTGCACAGCACCCAACAAAACAACAACCACAATCACACCGTGCATGAGCGCCATGTAGCCATGAAGGGTTACTCGTGTCACAGTCGCAATCTTCTTAAAATTGTACAATAAAAATATGTGGCCGCATGTATCATTTATGCGAATAGCTTTGCAGCTGCAATTCCCTCGTCTGCAATTTGTGTGTGCTTGTCTACTTTCTAGCGCTCAGACGCAGCTCGCCGAAGGTGTTGCGGCGAATGTGTGCTGGGATATATATTAGATAAAACGTCAAGCGACGCAATTTCATCAATAAAGATATTTTGCAAATATTTCTTCTTATTATGACAAGTTGACTGGTTGGCACTAAGCAGAAAAACAAAAACAAAACACAAACGACGAAAGCAAAAAGCATTCGTGTGTCGACGATGAGGCGGAGGTGTGCCTTGTGCGGACCTGAGTGGAAATTGATTCAGTCACGTTTCGGAAACGCTTATCGCAAATGGATTGGATAGCGCCGAAGACAGACCGCATGGCGTGGGCACTACGCGCAAATGGCGCTGCTGGCGGCGGGAGGGGCCGCCCCGGCTCGGGGTATGCAAACGGCATATGGCAATTGTCGCTTGTCGCTTCGAAAAGGTTTAAAAACGTGTGGTTTAGCGGTTAACTGTCACCGCTGGGAATCACGTGAACGTGATAAAGGTTTCTCCATATTGGATAATAATTTCTGTGCACAACTGTAAGTGATATTTACTCGAGCGCCAATATGGCAATAACTGGGCTTGTTAGGGGAAATGGTGTAATTTGTTATGCCTGGTTGACAACTTGTATGAGACGGTTGTAATTTAATTAAATCTCTCAAACACTGGTCGGAGGGCCCACTTGTGTATTTATCTTCAAGAACATTGTGAGAATTTTACTTCGCTTGTAACGCGGCAAATAAATAAACTAATAGAGTGAGTAAAGTTAAACTTGAACAATTTTTGCTTTTGCCACCACAGCGCAGCTTCTTATGCTATGAAAACATAATTATTGAGTGTTTGCCGATTACTCATTCCATCAACTCTGGCAATTGGGAATTTCAGCTTTATGACAGCCAAACTTGGTGTCGCTGAACTCGAAATAAATCAATTGCGCTCAACTCAAGCCGGCTAGAATCGCCCGCGTCAAACACTCTAAACACCCACAATCACAACGGGGAGTTGCAAGCTCATTATATCAATTTATAGCAGTAATAAAGCAGTTGATTAATGTGCCTCGCGCTCGATCGCGAACACATTCAAATCGAACGTACACTTCCTTCGATGATCGATAACATCCTGAGCGATTTAATTAACAAACGCTCGCCGACAGCGGCCACGAACCAGCGCACCACCCAGTAATAGCTCACAGATCGGCGCCGATCAGCTGCACAGAAAATAACAAATATTCATAATCTTCAAGAAATCAGCAATATCCGGCCAAACGTATGTACGTATGTGTAATAAAAAAGAAATACGCCAACAATAGCAATAACAAAGCCCGCGTTATGGATGATGGCAGCCAGAACTGGCGTATTGATCGCATGTCGATTGGCGATTGGCGACTATAAAAAGAACCGTACGCTCATATCCTTTAGTTGCGCTCAATTAGTGACGTTCGTGGAAGGCGTCCGCAGCGCTCTAAAACAAAACGGCAGCCCAACTGAAATACGATTGCTGCAATGCGGGCTCCTTTGTACGAATTAAGCGCAATTAGTGTAGGTATCAGTGAACCCAGCACCCCAGCCATGTCGACTAGTGTGAATTTCCCCACACTGAGCCGCCAATTGAGTGTAAGGAAAACTCGTTGCATTGTGGAAGATGACTTTAAGAAATGTTTATTTATCACCCTTTGGAAGAAAAACCCTTAAATAATGGTCGGGAATCGGTAATATCCATTCGGAGCCATTTTTAAAGTTACAATTCAAAATTTATTGATATTTTGCGCCATTTAAAGTGCTTATTGTGGCTACTGACGTTTAATGGCTTTCATAGCATTACACGACTTATACCAGCATACATAACATCCTAAAGAATCTTTATAATTACAATTCCATGTATGTACATATGGACAAACAGACCTACATACTAACATTCAAAGCACAAATTCATTGAGAGTGAAAGGAAACCAAAGGAAAAATTTTAAGTTATATCTGCCATCTATGCATCGATTGATCCAATCCTTAATTTTAGCATAAGGAGGATCGATTTGTTGAATCGAATATTCTTATACACACATTTTATGACTGACTGGCATTACTTTTATGTCATTTGTCGGTCTGTTTTATTGAAATTTTGAAAATTGAAAGAATTCGTTTGTCTTGAATCTCCTGGTCTGGGCATCTGAAATTACCTAAAATCTGGCATATTTTTAACTTTCGAACGTCAAAAAACCCTGATGCGAACAACAAGAAAATTACAAAAACCAGTTAAAATTACCCAAATAAAAGCATATAACCATGATACAAAAAAAAAAATACAGGTAGTTTCAAAAAGACAGATAGAAGAAAATTGACAAATGAGAAATAAATTGTTTCTACTACTCTTTTCATTTTAGCCATAGGGCTGTAACTTTACGGCTATCAGTTTATGTAGTAACGTAACAAAAAAATACTATAAGAATTAATAATAATAATATTAATTGTGAGAACAAATTTTTTCTAAATGTTTGCGCAGTGTAGGCTGCTATTTGCAGGCGAGTCTTGATGGTGCTTTGGCTACTGGGGGCAGGCGTGAGGTAGTGCTCGGCGCAGGCGAGGCCTAGAGCTTTAAGGAAGCACTTCACAAATAAACTCATTGTACACCACTAGTTTGACCATACTTTCAACATTATAGTGTCCATATAATGTACGATCTTGCAAAAAATCTATAATTTGCATGACAAACCACAATGTAAGTTTGTGGTGTAGTCTTCTAAAAATCACCACATTTTAATGACTTGATACCGAAAATCATGGAATTTACCGCATCAGTGTTCAATTTGTTGAACAAAATTAAAGCAGTTAAACAAATTTAACTACTATTTCTGAACTAATATTTATGAATAAATTTCCTACCATTCATACTTTTTTCTGCGCCATTACAATTAGGTCTGTTTGGCCAGATTTCCAATAAAAATTATCCAATCAAAAATATCAGGAGGGTAAGCGAGCTTACGCTCCCAAAAATCAAACTATCCAAAAATGTGAACAAACAGCAATTTGTAAGAATTTGCAAGTTTTAACTCTTGGGTACACCATTGTGACTTTCTCATTCACAATACACAAGAAAAAGGGTGTAAACAGGAGGGTTAAAGGATCAGATTTGAAGCTGTAGGGAAACTTAAGTAAAATCAGATATTTAATGCAAAGGTTCGTTGCGCTCAATCTGCGATTCTTCTCTTCCAGCTGCAGCAAGTAAAGCTGAGCAAGACGGTTGTTGGTCAGCAGACTCGCGAACGCACAATTTATTTGCCGGATGCATTTTCCTCCAAATGTTTACAAAATTTATTTTTCTGCAGTCGATCATATGGCAACCAGTCATATGTTTTTCTTGTTCTTCTTCTTACTGGCAAAAAGTTACTGTACAAAATTTCTCCAGTAAAAACTTGCAAGTTCTCACGAAATGAACTGTCACTTTACGCTCTCAGTTTCTCTCTCGTTACTGGAGATTTGGCGTCAACAAACAGGATCCAGTAAAAATTTTTACAAATTCGTACAAATTATTCTCTGCCAAACAGACCTATTAGGTCTGTTTGGCCAGATTTCCAGTAAAAATTATCCAGCAAAAAATATCAGGAGAGTAAGCGAGCTTACGCTCCCAAAAATGAAACTATCCAAAAAAGTGAACAAACAGCAATTTGTAAGAATTTGCAAGTTTTAACTCTTGGTTACACCAGTGGGACTTCGCACATTCATAAAACACAGGAAAAAGGGTGTAAACAGGAGGGTTAAAGGAAGAAACAGCTGATTTAAAAGTTTCGTTTCAGATTTGAAGCTGTAGGGAAACTTAAGTTAAATCAGATATTTAATGCAAAAGGCGGATGGTTCGTTGCGCTCAATCTGCGATTTTTCCCTTTCAGCTGCAGCAAGAAAAGCTGAGCAAGACGGTTGTGGGTCAGCAGACTTGCGAACGCACAAATTTTTTGCTGGTTCCATTTGCCTCCAAATGTTTGCGAAAATTATTTGTCTTTGCAGTCGATCATATGGCAGCCAGTCATATGTTTTTCTTGTTCTTCTTCTTACTGGCTACAAGTTACTGGACAAAATTTCTCCAGTAAAAACTTGCAAGTTCTCACGAAATGAACTGTCACTTTACGCTCTCAGTTTCTCTCTCGTTACTGGAGATTTGGCGTCAACAAACAGGATCCAGTAAAAATTTGTACAAATTTGTACAAATTCGTACAAATTATTCTCTGCCAAACAGACCTATTGTCTTCTTATTTGTCAAAAAAGCAACCGACTTTTAAATTTGATCGAATGAAATTACCTGAATATTATTGTACCATGTTTATAACTTTCGAATGCCAAGAAAAACTCGATTCTTTGGTTAAAACTGCGAGTAAACGCCATCTAATTGGAAATTACTTGAACTTTCAAAATGTGTGCAGACATTCCTCAAATGTTTGTCAGCAAATGCGAAGAAAATTTCAAAAACCAATAAAACTTTAGAACAATGTGCAATTATTGTTCAATTGTCAGATTGTTGAACTAAGATCACGCCGAGAAAATGTTCATCGGGACCGCATCTCGACCTCTAACTGTAATTGCATTTTTACGACGTAAACAAATGCAAAAGCAATGTCGGCTCACTAAGTGTGTTAACGGCCGCCAATGACAGATAACGCCACTTAATTGTCTTTCATCCTTCCAGAAGCGTTGACATCGTAACTTTTGCAATCTTCAATTGAATTAAATTGCTTTTGTCCTTTTAATGTCGCATAATAGCAATCGCTGTTCGAGTTTTGTTATTATTCCGCACGCTGTTGTTCGTTGTTGTTGCCGTTGTTTTTGTACTTGTGCAAAACACCTGCTGACAATTTCAAGTGCGTCAACGCACTTTGGCGCGTACACTTGAACGAAACGGCAACAATAACAGAGCCGAAAACAAAGCGAATAACAACAAAAACGAATCTCATCATTACGAAAATTAAATTCAACCCTCAGCCATAGAGTCGCACAGGACAAGAGAGCTGCAAGTGCCGGATTGGGTGGTTAATCAGCAGTGGATTCGAATACTCACAGCAAAATAAATGCAGACCAACAGTTTTGTCCCGAATTTGAGCCAAAAAAAATACATAAATAATTTAAAAATTCTAGTTTTTCAATACTTGTATGAGAAGCAATTTTTTAAGAACTGTTTAATTGCTGAAGCGAAATTTTACAATTATTTCGATGCGCTTTCTTGAATATTAAAAACTCCTTCTATCGTTTTTTCCATGATTATTCAATGCAATAATAAATATTTGAAAATCATGAATTTTCCGATTAACTGTCGTTGAGTATTCGGTTCAAGCAACCCACAGACAGTACACTGTACCAACAACGTCGTTCACCGCATCACTAGCAGCACAAGCAGCAGCAACCACAGCGAACCGCAATAATAATTTAAGGATGCGCCACATGAATTGTGCTCACGGCAATTGCGCCTTGCAAAGGAAATCGCACTCATCAGCGCCAGCAGCGGCGCACAATGGGATAAACATGTCAAAAACCCGCGCATTACGGCTAATCTTAAAGTTACGGGCCTAACTTTTTTTTGGTTGTTTCGTAATCTGCATGCATGTAGCAATCAGAAAACGCTTTTTGCATGTAAATTGAACTAAAACTGGCTGCTATATAGCCATTCAAAGTTGGGTGTTTTTATACTCAATTTCATTTTGTCGACGCAACTTTTTTGATGGGTGTGCTAAAATCTCAATAAAATCGTTGTTTATAAATATAATCAAATAAGTTTTAGTACGTATAATAAGCATATTCCTATAATTAATTTGACATATAATTCTTTCACATGACACATTTTCTTCTAAAGATATAAGTTCTCAAAGTTTGGGCAAAAAGGACGATTTTTTAGGAAAATGTCCTACTTTCGTGGTGTATAACTTTTATGGATAATCATGGATAATCGAAAATCTTTAGGGAAGGTGAGTAGGAACCTTCATAAAAAAAATGATACCCAACTTGTCTGCGGAAAGCTGCGGAATGGTAGGATTTTTGGACTTTTATTCACTTCTTCTAGTAAGAAAATAAATATATTAGAACCGAAAACTTTTTAACGCGCGTATGGGTCGGTACGTTTCTAACACTTGGTGCATATATATAGTATTAAAAAAAATAAATAAAGTAAAAATAGATGTGATTTATCACCTGAATTAATAAATATGCTAAAATAAAACATTTTTTATCAATTTTTTCGGCTGGTACGTAGGATGATTCTCGAAAAAGGCAATATATTTCAATAAAACTTTGTAAAGAATTTACAAGTGGCATAACTAAACTCTGACGTCAAAATGGGCATGGTACGCCCACTTTTAAGTAGGGTTGCCATATAAGCATACTTTGTTAAATTGGAAAAATGTATTATATTTATATATTAACCAACTTCATCTGCACTTTTGTGGTTATTTATAACGGTAAGTGGGGGTGGGAAGTACCATTAACCCGTTATGAGCCGTATCAACCCATATAAAATGTTTTTTGTTTAAATACGAGTTACCCTACATGTATGTGTTTTATGTGGGTGTTTTATGAAAGGAGGCGAAAACTCGGGGCTGGCTACAATCCAGAGTATTCATAAGTCAGTTTGGGTCGATTTAAATACTATAACTTTGGTTTTGTTTTTACTAATGAAGATTTTAAAAATGCCTAATTGCCGACTGTAGGGTGCCGATGCACGGTACAATAAATAAAATAAAATTATGGTGGACAAATCTCTGAAGAGTTCTGAAGGAGATGTCCGAACTTGAGGTATTTATCTTTAACCGTATAGATACTACAGCATAAAATAGGCAATGCGCGGGTTTTTGGCATGTTTACCCCATTGTGCGGCGTTCAGCAGCCCGGCACAACCTCGCTCAAACCCAAATCCCGACCAGTACAAACCAACGCGGCGCCCGACTCAGCGCAACGTCTCAATTGCAACGCGCCCACCCCTGATGCGTCGCCCTGCCAGCCAGAACATCAAGTGCAGCCGTACAACGTTGCCGCGCACTCAACCCTCGACCCGCCCGGCCCGCTTCGGCAATGGCAGCGGCAGCCGCATTCCCACCGGAGTAATTTGGATCGAACGCACCGCTGCGACAGTGGAAAGCGCACTGCAATTGAATCGCCGTGCAGCCACCGCGTCCCGCTCCTGGTCGAGCGCACGCCTGAAAATTGAGCAGTTAAACATTTTGGTGTCATAAGCCGTAAATGTCCGTCTGCCGTCGACAATTATTTGCCTTTCTTATTTTTGGTGAATTGTGTCGGCCGCATTGTTATTGTTATTATTATTGTTACTCTGCCGGCTGGCTGTGGAGTGCATTTGTGTGTGTGAGTATCTGCACTGTGAAAGGGGTTTTTCAAGCATTTCACAATTGAAAATATTTACTTATTACGAGCACTTATTTTACATTTCCTAAGGCAGTTTCCCAGCAAACGGGGGTTAACTTCAATATTTGCTTATCTACATTGAAGAGTGCCAACAATCATTGAATTTAACTGCTATTTGTGCGTAGTTGATGAATGAGCCAATCATTAGTTTCTTGTTTTGTATTTTGGAAATCAAAATTTGTATGCAATGAAATCGGAACGGATTCGTGTACGGAAGAATAAGTTGAAGAGGAATGTCCACTGTGTTCAAACTATGTTCCACTGTATACGATAATTATATATATATAATTCCCACTCGTATCTGGCAAAGCCCGCCTGCTTCAATGGGTTATAGTTAATATTGGTTCGAACCAAATACATAATCCAAATAAATACAAATGTTTAGCTTTAAATATATAAGTAATAAAAATTCAATTTATCTGAAATATTAATCCGTAGAATTCAAAACTTGTGGTTGAGGTTTCAGCTTACGTTGGCAATGCGACAAAACTATTTCCAGTCCCCAGTAAACCGGCCGATTATTGGATTTTCTGCACACAACATTCGGCGGCAGTCTCAGCTTTCAGCTTCGTCACCAGCACGAAGTCTTCAGCGAACCAAAGTGGTTAAGCACATTTGTCGTTTCGAATTTCAATGCATCACATTTCATGCATTTGTTGGCCATACTTCACACCAATAAAAATCAAAATGTACCAAAATTATTATAAAACTGTACTGATTGTGTGCAGTGCGCAAATGTGATTTATTTCGTCTGCTCGCCGCCCCCTCTTGTCATCGCCAAGTGTCAGCATCAATTGGCAATGGCGGCGATGGCGATGAACGTACCAAATCGCCGCACAAATTGAAACAAATGAAGACATCGCAGCGAGCGCAGAGCGGTAAACATATCGCTGCTAGCGACAGACCCTCGTCGGAGGAAAGGCGCAACGTGCGGCGTAATTCTATATCGCTGAATGCGAATCTTTTGTCTGCGCACAGAAGCGCTCGTCGGCACAAAGGTCACATTTGCTGGGCGTTTTAGCCGAATTGGCTGCCAGCACTGCTAAGCATTCCCCGTGGACCGAAATAATTTCCTACCCTCGGCTGGCGAATATTATTACTGTGCATTAGGAAGCTAATAAACAGGTTCACGGCAATTCGGTCGAGTCATCTGTTGGCGGGCACCTGCTCGGCGCGCCGTTTATGATATTTTCGTGATTTGCGGCAATAAATAAAGCACACAAACTACCGAGTACGCATCAAATATGCAACAGACAATTATTCGCCATTTTAATTAAATAAAACTTCGACGTGCAACGCAACAAGAACATAGATGTTGTTGAGAATTTTCAAATCGCAGAGTCGCTGGACGATGGAAAGAACTCTTTAAAGTCTGTTGGTCTGTTTTTGATGGTCTGTTTTTCTTTCCCCTATGCGTTAAATTACTTCAAAAACTACTTTCAAACGAACTTGTCAAAACATTCAACCCCATAAGGCGACTGCCATTTTAAGCACTCAGTTTTGCAAAACCTACTTGTCATAAGATTCCATCAACTTCTTTACTTTCTTTTCGCTGCAGCTCGTGAAGAAAGGCGCGCGCTGTCGCTTCATGCGTCATTGGTTTCCAAATGTGTGCGTGTGTGTGTCATATGTTTGCACGAATATTTATTTCAAACTGATTAATTCGCATTTACACTCCCACCATGCGGAACGGCGCGCAAATATTTGTGCGCACACAATCCGTACATATGCTCTAATTATTATCCTTTCAACTGTGGGCCGGCAAGACAACGGCCCACCGACACCGCTGCCCAAACAGCGATACCACAGCGCAAACTCAAAATCAAACACTGTACATTTCCGAATCAACTAATTATGGTAATTCTCCGGCGAAATGTCAACACAAATTTACAACACGAAAACCTAAACGAAAATGTACGCCAACCAAGCCAAGAACGCAAGCCTCGAGGCAGTCCAGGGGTCGGCCGAAACGCGCAAGCCAAACGATGTTTGCACGGGCAACGTTGTTTTTTTCGTGACATACCGAAGAGGTTTTGTTTTTACAATGCCACAGCGGTGTATACAATTTCAGGCTGAGTGAAATTGCTGCGCGCTGCTCGTTGCCGCTCACCTCTGCTCCGCTCAGTCCACCAGCGGCAGCCTTTCGCTTGATTGTGTTTGATTTTCGGGCAGACGGCACACGGCGCACGGCAGCGCGCGGCCATGCGGTCAGCCCGTGTGTTAGTTGGCCATAATTCATTTTATGCCATTACGTTTCATTTACAAGCAAATCTTTGGCATTAGCCGCATGCGATACGCCTTGGCAAACAGGTGTGTCGCTGTTTGCACGCTCCTGCCACTCGCTCCTCGAAAACTCTCCCAAGTGCCGACGCCCGGCGCCTGTTTGCATTTATTCGGTTATTGCCGCGACAGAGCAATCGCGTAATAAGTATAGGCCATCTATCATATTTTCTCCATGCTCCATGCTCCGCGCAGTGCAGCGCCCGGCATGTGCCGCAGTGTTCACCTCGCCTAGTGCCGTCTTCTTGACGCCGTTGACACCTTAACCGGCCGCGCACTCCTTTCGCTAATTCGCTGCGCGGCCGTTGCCCAAAGTACAGCGCAGCTAATTAATTAGCCATGAAGCGTTACGTTATCGTAAATAAACAAATATATCGCATAACGAGCATTGCGACCAACATTCCCTAATACGTTTAGCAGGCTGGGAAACGTTGTTGGGAGATGGGAAAAGCTGCAAATATTTGGCATGAGGCATTCAGGACATTATCGGAAATTTTCTATACTATCAAATCAGCACAGCTTAGAGAATCCAAAAGCTTTAAGCAAATCTTTTGCTCTTAGAGGAAAGAGGTCACCGAAAGAATTGTTTAATCTTCAGTCTAACCACTAAGCCTCTGCGAACCCAAAACATTTGATGGACTTTATAGCATTCATGTTCGAATAGCCAGCTTTTGGTAGACCCTCGCTTTGTAGTCTTTGAAATTTTCCCACTTCATTCATCTTATATTAATCGGGAATAGCCTTTTCATATACAAAACTTGGTACAACCTGTAATTGAGTTCACGTGACCTTCGTGTCGACGCAGCGTCAACAGTCCGCAGTATGCGATTTGTATGCGTTGCGTTCACGGTTCAGTGAAATTTGTGGCCCGATTTTATGTGCTCGGTAAACAGCCACAATGTGGGCACACCCATAAATACGCGCACATCGACCCGTACTTGAACGCGCCTGGAGCGTAATAGCGACAACATATGTCCAAATAGCGGTTTTCCTAAACGAACGCACATGCAATGCCGCATTGTTATATCGCAATGTTTTGATCGCCCACAAAAACAATGCGCAAAGTCAAATTCACGCTTAAGCACACAGCTTGCCGCTCATCGGACGAGGGACTTTAATTGCGCGGCAGACATCTCGCGCCCCGAACGCAGTCGAATCGGCAAAAGGATATGACGCGGCGCGTGGACCCCTCACACCTCACAACCATTCCCCGCCGCTGTCAGTCGTAGGGTACGAGTATTTGGGTCCGAGCGATACGCACGTTCGACGCGTTTGGCTAATACACATTGAAGTGTCGCGCCCGCCGCCAAATCATTTATCTTGTTTTCCTAATAACTCGACGGCGCGCAGTTAAAAATGATGCCCTGAAATGAAACTCGCAACCAGCAGCGTGGCGGCAATGCATGCTGTGAATATGCAATGAGCTGTGACAGCGACACCTTCGCCAAAGTGGCAAACGCCAAACGCCAACAAGGGACAACACCCGTCAAAGGAATAAACGCACAAGACACGTTGGCGTGTTTGCGGCAATCAACCCTTTACACTTGACGGACATTAAGAAAAGAAAAGAATTTGCATTGCAAGTTGGCCACTTCCTGCGTTGTCCCTCAAATTGTGGCAATGATTAATTTCGACTTTTGCGTTGTCCAATTTTCGACTTCTTCTAATTGCGACCCACAGTTGTCGCTTTGACAAATTGTTGCTATTGTGCCGGTCGTTTTTTTATTTCATTTTTTTTAAACACCAAAACGGTGACAAATTTTTAAGCACACAGAGTGACATTGAGTAGGGAAATTAGTTGGGCTATACGAATGGTATTTTTCAGCTTGAAGTGGAAAAAGTGGCAAAGAATTAGGAGGGCAACTGACGAAAATTTTCCTCCAAGAACACTGCGGACGCTGAAGATAATTGGATACAACTGTTAATGTGGGCGACTTTACGTAGATGCGTTTTTATGAACTTGGAACTAAAGTTAAATTGAAAAATTTCCTAAAACAAAACGAAATTTAATATTTCTATCATAGCAAAATTCAATTTGAGAGATTGAAAAATTTAATTCCAACTAATTTTCAGTAACTTGCATTACACCATAAAATTGCACACATCTGAGTTTTTGCACATGTCAAACATTTGCCAACACGTGTCATGCAAAAAAATGTTCACTTTATTGATTGATGAATTAAAATTTTGCAACTGTGTCTCTGAATCAATCATTGGAAGTAGGAAGCGATTTCCTTTTATAAATTACACAAACTGCGGTTGCTTTAAAAAATTTTCCATTTCTTTATTGTGCAATACGAATTAAATACACAATGGTTTCAATACATTTTGAGGCCACATCAAGGTATTCTCAAATATTCTACATTGATCTACACATTATGGCAATAAATTTTGCTGACTACGCATTTGACGTTTCGTTATGGATATTTGTGAAATCACCCGCCATGCTCAGAATCGAATTTATATCAAATAAATTAAAAAGCTAATAAATATTAGCTTCCCGCATAGTCGCACAACTTCCCACCGGCCCATCGCACTTACGGCATTGCCTACTCGTGTTTCATTATCTGCGTTTAGTTCGTTTTTGTTTCATGAAACCGCTTTGGTAACGGTGCTACGTCTTAATTAACTATTTAGCAGGCAACGAGTAGGTTGGCCGCGACTGCACTGCAACGTCTAAGGAACAATGGGAAAAGTACACAGCGACACGTGTTGAATTCGAGTGGATGCCGGAAAAGCAACAGCGACAACAATAACAACAAAAAACAGCGATAAAAAGTCAATACCGAGTACGATGGTACGACACCAACAGCGATGACTTAATTGATTAAGAGGGTAAAAAATTGCGACTGCCACCACCACGCGGCTGCCATCATCGACGCGGCTGTTGCGGCGGCCGCTAATGTCAGCGCCGCCATCGTCGCCAATTGAGTGCCGCGCGGCTCTGACGCTAAGGTGCACGGAAGAGAAGGCGAAATAATGAAGGAAGCGCAGCGCGAATTGCAGCGACTGATAGTATCAATCAAGCCGAAAAATTAAAACAACACTAAACAAAGGAAAGGAAGGAAAACAATGTCGACGAGCCCACTTTTGATTGAGAAGCGGGGCCGCGTAACGTATTTAGCGTGTTTCCCCTAATGTGAATTATGGCGTTTTTTTGTTTTTTAACACCAGCGAAAGTGTGCGCCCGCTCAAGCGATGGGAATTAATATCAATTGAGGAGAACAGATACCAGGAAAAAATGCAACAAGAAGAATCAATTTAGTGTGTTTGTTGGTAAAACTAAATATTCGTGGGACTGCGGACAGTGGCGAATGGGTAAGAGGGCACAAGAGGACAACATTTTTAGTACTTAAATCAAATATTTGGATAAAATATTGATTAAAGTTAAGCTTCGAGTACTTAATTTGCTTCTTATTAATAAAAAATGGAAGGAGAAGTGAGAATTTACTGTGGGTAAATACATATACGACACCAACAAAAAGTGTTTTGCAAACGTTTGCTTACGAATGTAGACGAACTTTCAAGCATTGCAACTCATTATATGCGAAAAAAGCTTTTTTCAAATTTCCTCGAATAAAATTTTCATTTACCAGCTGCGAGAACTTCTTCCCTGCTGAATATTTATGCAATTATTGAGGTTCTTATGTTTTACATGTTTGCGTACATTTTCAAATCTGTGAAACTTGCAGCATCACAAAATATTTTTGCTAACTCAATAAATGAAATTGACAACAAGTGCTTGCTTGGCTCTAATACAAACACAACGGGAATTATATTCTCTAAATTGTGGTCAAAAAGGGATACAATTTGTAGTCAATGTTTACTGTTGTCACATTGCAGCTGATTTCATTTCATTTCTAACTCCATGCTGTATACAGTTATTGCCCAAAGTTAACTAATTTGTATGTTTGTGTATGACAGCTTCGATGTTTGAGACTAATTGAATTGAGATTCTCAAAACTGTTCAACATTTGTTTGTGTATGTATGTAGCATACACACAATGACCCCGTCAGCGCGCATCTTTCGATTGAATTTGAATTTGAAGTTACAGTATAAACAACAACTGTCCAGACACATTGCCCCCGCCTCACCCCGCCAGTTCCCTTTGCGCGTCACGCACCAGTGTTGTCAATGCTCAGATTCTAATTTATATGCGAAAACATTAATTGCACGCATTCGATTGAATTCGTTGTCTGCAATGAAAATTTGCATTTTGCACACAACTGTGTCGGTTGCTGCTGTCACTGAAGTGTCCCCTCCACGCCGGGCAATGTGCAAAAGTGTTTTGCCGCCGCTCGTCCGAATCTCAAGTGCTTTCCTGCTGCCATCAATTAAGAATCGGGCCAGTGGCATCTGCTTTATGCTGCAGGTCTCACTTTTAATGTTTTAGTGGCGCGCACAAGTGACTTTTTCGTTCTAATGGCATGAATCACAATTGGAATTGCTTTTAGCCGAAACCGATTTTAGCAATCAATAAAAAGAAGAAACACGCAAAGTGCAATGCAAAAAAATCACTTACAAATTTATACACTTGAAGACTTTTAATTGCAAACCAACAACGACTGCATTACCCATAACTAAGGCCTCACTCCAAGTCCCCAACCATAGCACAACAACATTCATACACGCGAAGGCACAGGCCGCAGCAGTAGCGCCAGCATCAGGCGCTCATAAAGCCGCATTCGTTTTCAGCTCCACACTCCGACAATCACAACCCCCCACAGCTGTTGTGATAAGTTTCGCATTTAATTTATGGAGCTCAATTAAACCCCAGCCGACAGTGTGTACGCCAAAAGCCCGCCACGTCGAAGGCAAGGTTGGGCATTCGAGATTTTAAAATCGTAAGCCTCTCTGGCTCCGTCTGTCGCCTGACTGCCACTGCACCCTGTGCCCGTTTGCCAAATGACTTTGCATTTATCTGCGTGGATCAAGTTCGCATCTCATCCATATCACGCCCGCGCACATAACTTCCGCGCGCCACTGCTTGCCCACCGTCAACACTGTCGAGCTACGGAATTTGCTTGCTCAGCGCCAGCTCCTCCCCTTTCACCTTTCGATGAGCGCAAAATTCCAGTCAGTTGCTCACATCCTGCGAATGAGTATACACAACATACCTGGGCAATTTGTCGTACGCGAAGCCATTTGACGCACTACAGCCCGGCATTACATTTCCATGTCTACCAATTCAAATGGGTAACATTAAACTTTACTAGAGCCAAAAATCAAGTGTCGTTGAGCTTGACCTCTGTGAAATGGGAGCAGTTATAATAATTGGCTATTTCGCTTGAGAGTTATCAGTCCCGAACGAATTTTATACTCTCACATGTAGATCTTCTATCGATAATAAAAAATTATAATACTAACGATTTTTTATAATAAAATGTATTCTTTAGTTATGTATTGCAACAGTCGCTTGTTTATTAGAACCAAACAAAAATACAAATCCGAAAATCCAACCATAAATAAAACTGTTTCGAAAATTCCAGTTGATATCTAAGCAAACTGCACGACTTCAGTGTGAACCAAATTGGATCAAATTGTATTCAACCGATATTTAAGTATACATACACTATGATCAATAAGTACCGGGACTGTGTCAAAAAAACAAAATTGTTTTATTCTTCTGGTAAATTTATTTTATCCCCTTCAAAATAAGCCCCATCTGAAGCAATACACATATGCCAACGCTTAATCCAATCGTCCATGCACATCTGGTAAGCCGAAGCAGGTATGGCCTTCAGCTCTCGCGTCGCATTTTCTTTTATGACCTCTATGGACTCAAATCTCTTTCCACGAAGCGGTAACTTGAGTCGGGAGAACAGGAAAAAGTCACATGGTGCCATATCTGGAGAATAGGGAGCCTGATCGATGATATTCACACTGTGTTTGTTCAAATAATCGCGAATAATGTGTGCTTTGTGAGACGGCGCATTCAAGTCTTGAGGAACAAGCCGTGCGGCGACGCGTTTCATGCGCAAAATATCGACAACAATGTGTTTTGCGCTTCCATAAGAGATGTTAAGAACGTTAGAAATCTCCCTGAGGCTCACATGACGATTTTCAAGCACGATTTTCTTCACAATTTCAACATTTTCGTCGGTATTCGATGTTGAAGGACGTCCAGAACGAGGAAAGTCTTCGACCACTTCACGACCACTTTTGAACATTTTATACCACTCGAACGCTCTGGTTCTTGATAGAGCAGACTCCCCAAATGCTTTCTGCAACATTTTAAGCGCATTGGCACAAGAAATTTCGTTCTTAAGACAAAATTTCAAACAAATACGTCATGTCAAAATTTGACACAGATGTCAGTTAAGGTCCTACCAACCTAAAAAAAATTTGTTTACCTGCATCGGGCAACGGCGGAAAATTTAAAATACACAGTCCCGGTACTTATTGATCATAGTGTATATACATGTATGTAATCAGTGGCGCACGCAGGATTTTGTTTCGGAGGTTTTGTGTAATTTTTTTGAGAACTTTGAAACAGAATAAAATTTAGATGTCTGAATCTACAGACTGAGATCCAAAACTTGTACCTATGCTTTCCCCCCTTTACAGATTTTGGTCCTGATAGTTCAAAAGAGAAAATTTAGTTAAAAGGAGACAATTTTTCTATTTCATTTGATACCCATATCTTCATCATTGCACAACCGCAAATGTTAAAAAAAATATTTGAAATGTGTATGTCCTTAAATTTTAAAGTCCATTAAAAAGGACTTTCGTCCTTTGAAACGGACTTTGGGTCAGAAAATTAAAAAATGACTATGCCAGGTTACTATAAATGACCTCTAGTTTCACGCCTATATCAACATTAGGATGGGTCTCGGCAAAAAAAATTTGTTTTTTTCGCACGGTGTAATAAATGTCAAGTTGGTGTTTTCACTCAGTGCATCATAACTTTGTCATTTTTCTTTCGATTCTATTGATGTTAGGCTTAATATTTGCACAAATAATATATCTTTCATCTTCGATTTTAAAACCAAAGGAGATAATTTATTTCATCTATAAAATAATCATTCGAAAATTTATGATTTTTGAAAATGGTCGAAAAATTCACTTTTTTACAAATTTCACTGCCAGTAATTTCTCCAAATCTCTAAGCTGTTATCTTCTGACCGACGGACAGCTTGTGTTAGTCGGGTGATTCGTTTACGAGATATGTGCTCATAACTGAAACAACAGGGAAAAACGATTTTTCGAAAACGCTTCTTACAAAAATGTTCTGATCTTCAGTTTCGTGTTCAGCGGCCCAAAGTTAGTCTAGAAAACACTTTTATTTTTAGGTGAATTTTTTGTGTCGAGTAGTGTTAGGTTAGGTTAGGGTGGCAGCTTGAAGAGCTCACATAGGCCACGTTGCGTCCCGTTGTGGTACCACGTGAAGGACGTGGCCGCCCTTCAGTCAGTCGAGTAGTGTTATTGATGATTGAATATATATGCCACGGTTATAAATTAAAATTCTGTACTTACTTAAAGATATTTCGGGGGGTTTAAACCCCAAAAACCCTCCCCTGTGTGCGCCACTGTATGTAATATTAGATTGTATAATTTTAAAATGAATAAATCGTTTCATTCTAACTGCTGAATAGTTGGCGTATTAACATACTCAATGCGATCAAGATTGTCGAAACGCGTCGCTGGGTTATGGATTCCGACTTTGTGCTTGGCGCTTGTTCACTGTGTCAGTGTTTGCCGTTCAGTGTTTATGTGCGCGCCTTTGGTGAAGTCTTGAAATTGTTGCCAAAGCCTTTAATCGCATTAATGGCATTTGTATTGTGTGCGATTAACAATGGGGTTTCGGGTGGGTGGTGCCGGGGTGAGCGGATTGAGTACGCCTTGAACACGAATTTTAGCCAAATGCTTTGCCCCATACTTGGAATCAAAATTCCACATTGGTGCCACACACACACCACCTGATTCAATCATATACAAGCACACGAACGCAATACAAAAAACACAAAATGGAAGCCAAGAAGGCGTGAGGCACGAGTTGAGGTGATTTTGTGCACCTACTCACATAAATACTTTCTTTCTCCCTGCAGTGTGCAAACTGCTTGGCAAAATAAGGTGAATTTTTGTCAGATTCGCATAATTAATTGCTTTTTGTATCGGCGTACAGCGTAGCGAGAAAGAGAAAGAATGGTCCAAAGTATCACACTTTACACTACGGTGAAAGACTTACGTTACCCTTCACTTGCACGATACCAACCAACAACAATTCACAGCAAGTGAAAGCAATTGTGGAATGCCGACCATGTCCCCGCCAACGCTTGGCCTGCGTACCTGCACGGCAGCCGCGTCCCCGTGCGCACACAGTCGGTGAAGTATTTAAATTAATTGCTTTTGTCATCACTTTGAATCTTGACATTACTTCGTTACCAATTTCTATAATGTGTACGTACATACAGTGTTCGTTGTTGTTGTCGTTGTCGTAGCGTCAGTTGATTCGTAATTTATAATGATTAATTTATTACGGACACGGTGCGTACATTATTTATTAAACATTGATTTTAAGGAGCACTGATGAAGGCGATTAATCTGCCGAGGCAACGGTTTGAAAGCAAACCTGACAGGACATTCAATGAAAACAAAAGAAGGTAAAAATGAGGAGAATAGCTGTCATTTCCCCACCACCATATTTTAGTTTGCCAACTATTTAATGGTACAATTAGTTTAACAGATTTTCGGTTACTTTTTCAGTATTCAACTAGGAGTGTGAGGACTTGATTCAATGCTTAAGCTAAGTACATATTTCTCCACTTTTTTTTAGTAAGAAATAAAACGAATATCGTTTATTTCGTAATCAAAAGATCTATGTCATAAATCACTAATTAGTACAAATTAAAAATTTGTTTAATACTTTTATTTTATTGTTATATATTAATTTCTAATGTGTTCATTTTTATATACTCGTAGGTAAAAGTCTGTCCTAGAAAGTATCTTCTCTTTTGCAACACTATTTATTTTCGAATAAGGAAAAATTTTGATAAAGACTGCGGATTTGACGCTATTAAAACTTCAAGCAAATAATGATATAAATCATAAGTTTTTAATAGTTCGGATACAATTCGACCAAACATTAATCAATTATCATTTAAAATTGCAAACTTTTGATTACTTTTTTCTCATTTCTCTCTGAAAACCCTGTTTTGTATCTAGTAGGTATATGAATTCAATTAATTTTTTAATATTCTCCATCAAATACAATGAAATAACATAAAACCTATAAAATTCAATTTACAAATAAAATCTCATTCGGCAATCGTTTTGCCGCTGACAATAATAATAAAGATGGCAATGGCCGCGGCTTCGGCGCTTTCGATGTCGATACTAATGGTGCGTGGGTAACAAGTGGTGGTGCTGTCAAGCGCAGTGGAAATGGCTAACGAGAGGCGTATGGCAAATCAAAACAAGGGTTGTGCAGCCGGCGCACAGCAGCTAATCAAAGCGCGTACCAGCGGTCACGTGTCAACCGGCGAACGCGCCCATACACACACTTTCAATAAATATTTCCCATACATTTCAATGTACCGAGCAATGCAAAAGCAACGGCGAACTTTTTAAGTGTTATTATTTTTGAACAAGTGCCACACAGCGAGCCAAACAGGTTGATAAACATCTCGCCGGGAATGGGTGTGGGGCAGCAGTGCGAAAATGCCAATGAGATTTCTGAACGTCTGCATGGGGATTTCGAGCATTAGATTGTCCCAGTACAGAGTGTATGTACACAAATATTAGGTTTCAAAAAGTTTTACTTCTATAGAATTACGATTTTCCCATGTTGCGTGTGATCTTTAATGTTGTACAATAATTCTATATTGGCGCATAGAAATATATTCAAAAACATTACAATACAGACATGTATTAAGCTTCAAGTACATTTCCAGACGGGATTTCTCTTGTATATGACCTAACAAGTATAGAAAACCCAAGCTTTAAATGTTTGGTCTGCCGAGAACTATTCAATTTTTGAAATTTATTGACATACACATACAATTTTATTTCCATATCTAAGTCGTTTTTCACAACAGAACAAAATACTACAAATGAATCTTTCATGCTTTGCATAACTTAAAGCGTAGACAATGCACATACAAAGTGTTGGATTAATTTTGAAAGGTAGCAGACCGGAATACAACTCTGTTTGCCTCATTTAAATGTTAACGTCACATTATATTTTACGAATGCCTAATAAAAGTGTCTGCTATTAAATGCGTCGAGTACTCCATCTAATTAAAACAACTATCATCTCGAATTGAACAAAACGCATGTTATGAAAACTGTAAACTGCGCGCCCCAGCCCGCTCCCCATTAGCGAATGCGTACGCAAATTAACAAAACTTTCCCAGATAATTGTGCTAAATTAGTTGTTAGCGTCGAAGAGCCACAAAAGGCCCAAACTTTGCATAAGTGGAAATTCTCTTGCCCACGCTTGCCGACAAGACGCAGTGCCACCACCTCCTCAGGCCCTGGCAGTGGCAGACCAAGAAGGCCAGCTGAAAAGTTGTCAACCAAAAACAGACCATAAAACAAGCCCAGAAACGATGTCGTTATATACGGACGGCAAATGGTTGCCTTCTGGGACTGCAGCACTCACTGTACTTGCAGTACTTGTTTGGCCGGGGTTGGGCTATGTGTTGCCGGCAGACAACAATCATCATTTGCCGACTTCCAAATGGAAATCTTAACGTCAAATTGGCGAGTGTTTATCTTCGTTTTGTTGTGGGTTAGAAACAAAAACCAAACATCTGCGTGGTAAAAACATGTGTCAAGTGGGCGTGCGCCATTGGCAATTGGGAATGGGACACAACTTTGTAAACAAAAGTCGCTGCGGCGAAGAGTAAATCAATGTTTATTGACCAGTATTGGTTCATATATAAATTTTCAATATAGGTCGGAACCTCGATAGTTTGGAAATAAAATCCTTCTGCTCTAAACCAGCGTACAAATATTCGCTGCGACTGTCACAAATAAAGTCCTTCAAACTTATGACGATTGCTCTAAACGAAACCATTTTACTAAACCAAATCGAATTACCGCCATAACAATTCTAAAAACTACGAACGAAAGAATTTACGCATAGAGCAAAAATCTCATCAATTTCTGCCTAGAGTAATTATTAATTGTGACTTATCAGGGCATTTAATTAAAATCAAAATAAGTCCGTTTGCTTGTCCACCATTCTCCACCCTGCACCGCAACCAAACACAAAACGTGAATAATCCGATGGCGAACAATAAATGGACAAATATTCATAAATTATTACCGACGAAGAACAAAAACGATTTCCAAAATATTTTGCCAAGTCTTCGAGCTAACAATGAAGCACGCACCGAAAATCCCCGCAACAAATAATTGAGCCTCACAGCTCATGAAAAATCATTGATTTTTCGCTACCGTCATGCGGTCGGCGTGGCGTATTGTGTCGCACAGTCAAGCACTGTCCGCTGCCCTTTTGCCAGTCAGTGCACTGCAGCAGCCGCACAGTGTCGCGATCACATATAAGCCGTGGCCAAAAATACTTAGCGGTGTCCTATTTCGATGAAACTTGGTGAGATTGTTTTCGTGGTGGAAATTAAGAAATTTACAAAAAATCATTAAAATTGGACCACTGCCACGCCCACCTCCCATACGAAAGGAACTGTAATATTGAAATAACTTTCTTAATATTAGCGATAGAATTATGAAATTTTGTATTTGAGCTTAAAATAATGACATAAAAGCTCACACTAAAAATCTGCCACGCCCACTTTCAAAAATATTCGTATTTTACTACAACTAAAACTGTATTTTTAGAAGGCTGTTTATGATACTCGTTCCACGATGTAATTTTAATTGGTAAGCTTTCTAAAACCTTAAAGTGGGCGTGGCAGCTGGAGCATATATATAAAGTGGCCAAAACTTTTCCTTTATGAATTCATGTTTAATTTTTTCAGCTTGTGATACCATATTTTGGTATAAATGTTTAGATTTTTAAAGTGGGCGTGGCATTCTGCCTACTTTTGATGATACGAACAATGTGCCAACCTTGTCCTTTATACAGCTCATCATTTCAGCAGATGCTTTGCCGCTACTTTCATTGAACGTCGGAAGCCATACTTCGAAAAAATCACCATTTTTGAATGTAGGTGCCACTGCAAAAAGTAAATGTTTAGGTGGGGACGCAAAGTTTGCTTTTGTTCATGATTAACATCAACGCCCGTCTTATCTTTAAGTAAATTTATAAGAAAAGCAAGTTTTATTGACCACTTTCTGGATTCAACTTTACGCCACACTTCGAAGAAATCACGTATTTTTAGTAGAGGCGTCACTAGAAAAATGCGAATAACAACCAAATAGGCACTTAAAGGCAAAAAATTACTCCGGATTATGTTATTACATCCTTTTTTGAGTAATTTAGGGTTGGAACTAAAAAAGTGTTTTTTGACGTTTTTTAAACTTTTTTCTACCAAACTTTTGGTTCTTTGTTAGAAGCAAACCGAAAAACGTAATTTTTCAATGTAACGGGATTTCACAGTTATTTCAAAGCACAAACCAAAAAGTAGTACTACCATACAGGAAAAATTCCAAAGTTTTATTTAATATATAACATGACTATATTAATACATAAATTATATTTTTATTTGATTTTTCATTCAGCATAAAGAATTTCCAACAAACTTGGAACGAATGCGTATTTTTTAACATCAACTTTGAATCTATATAAATATGGAACGGAGTAGGATATTGAAGATCGGATAACGGATTTTTCTTAGTTGAGATATTATCTGTCGATTGTCATATTCATTTTAGTCATTTTGTAACATTGATTTTTACTATTTTTGGCCACACTCGCGACACTGTGAGCCGTGCCCACCCTCCTGCCTAGCAGATAGCACAGCAGATGCTGACGAAACTATTAGCAGCAGCAATGTCGCTTCCCAGTCACTGCTGGTGGATGGGTGGCCAGCCGTCAGCCGACGCATTTCGGACTGAATATGAATTCGAAATCTGTACTGACATGATTTGCAGAAAGCCCTCGCAAGACGCGTAGACAGACAGCAACATACGTAAAAGGAGGGCGCGCGCACGCCGGAACGAACGAAATCAACCTCAAGAACAAGTGATAAATTATTGAGGCTATTGTTAATTTGATGACACTTAGGCCGAATCCGGATTATCTCAATGTCGCCGAGCAAATATCGCAGCACAGAGGGTGGTGGTGGTTCTGGCGAATACGAGCGCTTTTGATTCTGATTCTAAATGAGATTGAATAAAGCAAAGTCATTTAAATTGCAATCATTATGAACATTATGAAATTAATATGCATGAGAAATATATTTGTAGTGCTTATGACGCCGCTTTGTCTATTAGACAGCAATAAGCTTTTTTGTTTGAAGATTTCATGTGCATATATGTACATACATATGTACGGATGCTGTGGCGCACACAAGAATGCATTTTGGGGGGAGCATTCCATACACACCTTTTGAGCCCAATACCTCTTGAAACCATAATTGCTGCCCTCAGTTTGTGCAACAAAAATAAAACATATTGCGGGAGAAAATGAGTTTTCAAAAGTGTTCACAATTATTTTGCTTCTACTGTACTATATTCTACAAAGAAACCCCACTGTCGCAACTTAAATTATGAAAATGTTTGGTAATATTTTGTACATTTCGGTAGCTTCAGAAACGATGGCCGCAAAACGGATTTTGTAAAATATGCGGACAACCTTCAAATATGGTAAATGTTCAGTCAAGAGTCAAAGATTTTAGTGTATATGTCGCATAAAAGGTGGTCATTTATAAAAATCAAACGCTTTGAACCTTATTTCAGCCCCAGACGACAAAACCCTAATTTCAATTACAACGTAATTCTCCGCGTCAAAAATATAATTCTTCTAAATTCACTTCTAAGAATTTGACTTCTTCAATTTTTGAGTTTACCCAACACTGAAACATTCAAATGACAACAAGCGCCGACTTCAGTGAACACAGCCAGTCAGCTGATTGTTAATCGAATCAACAGTGCTACTTCTTTTCATTTCCTTTTCAGCCTTTGGTACCTTGTGTTGCTATTAATTTAAATTTATTTTGACTGACTTTCGCGTTATAAAACCACTAACAATACGAAAATTTCACAACAAATTATTCTCATACAAATATAAAACAAAATCGCAAATCATACATACATAGATATAATTTCTTTGTAGCTTTTGCGGCCCGCGAGGGAATTTTTCGTACCTCTGTCAACTTACAAGAAGACAGCAACATTGTGCCTCCACGTTTTTTTGAAATTCCCTCGGTCGCTTTTTCGTTCATCAGTAAAAATCGCCAACAATTTAATTATCAGGCAATAAAATAACTAAAAATGTCAACATCGCTGCAGGAGCAACTGCAGCACTTGGCTGCGCCGCAGACCAAGTCGCTAGCGGATGCGCGTACGCGCGCCTCCATTCTCTTCGACCGCAATGATGCCAGCAAGAAAACTCGCCGCACCATATACGAAATTGGGCTCGCCGGCCTGCGGGAGCTCACCGCGTTCAATCCCGTTTTTCACTCCTTCGAAGCAACACTCTTCGATGAAGCAACCGTAGACCTGGAACGTGCCGTTGAGGACAAGAATTTCAACAAGCTGCTAGATCGCAACATTTGGAAGTTCGTGCAGCACTTGTCGCCCTACTTCCTACTGCGACCGGCCCAGATGTGTCTCGAGTGGCTGCTGCGTCGATTTCACGTGCACGAGTACAATCGTGACGCACTGATGGCGCTGGCGTTGCCCTACCATGAGACGAACACGTTTGTGCTGGTGTTGCAGACGATGCGCATCAAGCAGAACGACAACGAGTGGGGCTGGCTGAAGCCGTTGCACAAGCCCGGCCTGCCCTTGTCCAAAACGGCGATACTGAACCGAGCCGCCAGCAATGCCGCCTTTCTCAAATTCATTTGCAGCTCGACGCTTAACGCAGTGCAAGAGTTGGGACCGCGCGCCAACGCTCTGCAGGCGCAAATCAATTTCTACACCTCGGTTGTTGTCGGAGCGCTGGAGCATGCAGAGAAGGTAAAGGAGTGGCACTTGATAGCAATTCTTCCCTCAATCCTCAAGGGCTTCAAATCGGAAGTAGTGGACTTTACTGCAGCCTCGTACATTGTCGCCACTCAGTTGGTGTCGCGCACGCAGCTGTCGCCCAAACTGTGCAACGGTTTCCTGGAACGTGTGGCGGCCGTCTCAGCGGAGCGTTTACGTTCCTCTGCCGTTTTGCTGCTGAATTTAATATTTGACATGCAATCGGCAGCGGAGCCGCAGTTCACTGAGGCGACACTATTAAATTTAGTCAAGCAGAAGTGGCTGCTTAGCATATTGGCTGCATTAGCCAAGGGCAAAGTGTATGTGCACTTTCTCTGCATGCCAATGTTGCAAGCAGCGGTGGCCGCCATTCATGCCCAGCACACAGAAGAAGATGCATTCAAGGTGTTTCTAACACGGCTGCTGAACGACGTGGAATTTGACGTTGCATCCGCGCAGGAAATGATCAAGTATGCATTTGCTGTCATTGTTAGAGTTGCAATCTCAGCAGTTTTTCTTTTACAGCACTTTCCTCAACTCGTTTGTTGCAACAGAAAAGGAAGTGGCACCACCAGCGAAAGCTGAAATGCTCAAGGACGGAGATGTGATCGAGTTGGAGTCTGACGACGAGATGCCACTGGCGCCCGCGAGCTTTCAGTCATGGTACGCGGACTTTTTGCGCAAATGGGAGCACAAGTACCCCACAGCCTTCGACCTGGCCGTGAAAGAAGCGCTTCAGGCCAACACGGAAAAATCGGAAAGTCGGAAGGAAGTACTGAAATTGGCTTTAGGTACTTCCATCCTGCATTTATTCCACCTCAGAATTGTTTCTCAATTTACACTTCTTACTTTGCAGGCTTCCGCTTAAAGTCAGTGGATCCCAGTGCCACCGACATGTACGAGAACTTATACCATTACACGGCCGACATTCGCGTGTACGCCATTCAGACGCTTCTGGCTAATCTGGCAAACTACCGCGCAAGACCGCAGAATTACCAGCTGTTGCGTGAATGTCTGGCGGATCGCATTGCAGACGACAGCGAGCGTGTTGTCGAGGTCGTGCTCAAGCTGCCCACACAAGACTTCGTCGATGTGCTTGGCGTCGATCAGTTTGTCGAGTCACTTTTCGCCATATTCAACAAAATTCTGCAAAATCCACAGCAGTGGTCATCGCTGACACGGGCCGTGGTGTGGCATTTGACGGCACAGCAAGTGGTGACCGCCTATGATACCAACTTAATATTGCTGACGCTTATGTCGCTGCTCTTTCCCGACGACTGTAGCAGCAGCACTCGTGATGCCATCTCCGATATTCTAATAAGCCCGCTGGCCGAGCAATTTGGTTTTTTAAAGTTGCTAAAGACAGATTGTGGGAAGAAGGGCAAGGAATTCAGCTCCACAGAATTCAAAAAACAGTTTCTAAATGCCATATCCAGTGCCGATGGGACGCCAGATGCATTAATGCTATTCAAGAGTGCTGAGGCGCACAGTGCGGACATTTTCAAAAGTTCGCTTCAGTTTGCGCATTTCCTGCTGTTGGTTACGGCATGTTTAAAAGACAACCTCACTAGCGCTGACAGCGGCTATATGTTCGCACAGGTGCAACGCCAGTGCCAACGTTTTCGAATTAAACACTTGGGCAGCCACGAATGGAAGTTGGTGAAGGATAAGCAAATCATACCGCTGCAACTCTTCTCGGACTTCGTTACAACGCTTACCCGGCAGACACAGTTTAGTGGGCTGCTCAATTGGACACAAGCTGGCCCTGAGCTCAGAACCTTCGTGAGCATTTTTCAACTGCTGGCAAACGAAACGTTTGAGCAAACAAATGCTGAGGAGCAGTTAGAGTGGTCTAGGACGTTGAAAGATTTTTTCGATATTGCACTTAAGACGCCACAAGACAAACTAGAATTTCTCATAAATTTCTATGTTTACGCAGAGCTCGACGCTGTGACTGCATACGTGGCACTGCGCCTGAGGGCTTTCAAACTGATGAACGCGCTACTCAAAAACAAAAAGCATAAATTATCGCTGACCACGGAACACGTACTAAAAATCACCATTGCGCTTAACTCCCCCTCGGAAGTCATACGTCTGCAGACACTGGAAACGCTAAAAGTGCTGCAGCAAAACGACAACTTGCGTTGCGAAAAGCTGCGCTTCCTTGTAACCAGCATACTTGAGCGCAGCCATGAAATCGGTATGGACCAAGAGCAATTCCCACTCATTCTCTACACTATACTAAATCCGGCGCACAAGAAGCAGAAACAGCTGCTGGGCGTCGATCAGGTTTTACAAGGCATTATCAAAGTGGCCACCGCTGAGGATGCGCTCGACAATGCTTTCTTCGTCGCAGAAGTATTGAAAACACTGAAGCACATCAACGACGAAGAAATACTCAGCAATTTTATACCGCTCGCCGCCAAGGTGCTAGATAAGGCAACCAACGATGGAAATCTGAAATTGCTACACAAGCCGTACAGCCTCATCTTCGAGCTCATATGCGAGCGCTTCGATAGCCAAAACATTGAAAATGTGCTCATGGACGAACCGGCTGCCTGGCAATTAATCGAGAACATATTCAGCAAGCATGACGTGTTCATTCCATTGCACGACAAGCTGCACTCGATATCGTGCGTGGCGCTGGAAGCACTCGATGAGCACACGTACGAGAAAATGCCCAACAAATACAAAGTGGAGCTCATCAAATTGATCGTGAGAACCGTGGCCGAGGCAGAGAACGACATCATCTTCCTTACAGCCAACAAATTGCTAAAACGCTGCACGCTGAACTGCGCTCCCTTAGTGGGCGTGTTAGAACAAATGTACGCCACAACTGATCAGGCTAAAGCCACCAAACGGATATCCATCGCGACAACGGCAACGGCGACAGGCAAGCGCGAACACACAAACTCGCAAATGCAGGTGAGCCGGCTAGAGTGGAAGCAGGGCGTGGTGCTGCTAGAGCTACTGGAGAACAAGAAGAAGCTGACTGAGAGCGCACGCATCATACCGGCGCTGTTCGGACTGCTGCGTTTCTGTTTGCAAATGGAAGAACAGAGCGCCGTGGAGTATACCAAACAGCTGACTCTTTCCATGCTATACCGCTGCTGCCAACTGGCGCAATCGGAAGACGTAAACCTACTGGAAACACTTCCCAAGGCCACTTTCCGTATCGATTTGATTGTGCAATGCGTGCGTGCCACCCAAAATCCACAGACGCAGCACAACGCGCTGTTGCTGTTATCACATTGCGCCGCGCTCTTCCCTCACCAGGTTTTGCACAACATCGTGGACATTTTCACGTTTATGGGCTCATCGGTGGTGCGCCACGACGACGCTTTCAGTTTCCACATTATAAACAATGTCATCGAGTCGATTATTCCGATTTTGGTTAAAGGTACGCACAAAGGCAGCGCTGCATCAGGCGCCAATGCATTGGTCATTCCTGTGCTAAAGGTCTTTTCAGACATACTGCTCGACGTGCCGGAGCATAGGCGCCAGCCGCTCTACACCAAGCTGCTGCTGACGCTTGGCGCCGAGCAGTACTTATGGATCTTCCTGTGCATTGTCTTCGAGGCGCACGTCATCGACGACGAGAAGCAGCGTTTGCTCCAAAAGAAGAGCCAAACCTCGTCAACACCTGTCAGCGCTGCGGATAAGTTTGCAAAGCGCATCGAAATCTGCTTGGAGTTAACGAATGCCTTCACACCGCAAATCACGCTGGAAACCGGTATTCAACTGCTCAACTACATCAAGAATTTGCCGCTGAACAAGGAAACGGTCGAGAAAAAGTCAATCTTACCCGCGGAGTCGACTGAGATGACACTGTTTGACGTCAAGTGTCGCTCCGCCAAACAGCTGCGTCACTACAAATACATCATCATGCAGTTCCTTTCGGCCATATCCAACTCGTCGGAGTTCCTGCGCAAGACAACGCTGTTGTCGGATGAGGAACAGCTGGCCATAAAACCGTACTATCAAAATTTCATCATAAGAACGCTGTCCTATGTGCCGATTGTGAACACGGCCATCGAGAAGGCTGACGAGCCATCGCAAACCAAGTTCTGGAAGGTCATATTGCATCACTTGCATGACGTGCTGGACAATGCCATCTCCTTGTTGTCGCCGGATATGTTTCTGATTGTGGTGCACGGCCTGATGCAGCACCAGCTACTTAGCATACGCAAGAAAGTTATCGAGCTGCTGATCAGCAAGTTGCAACAGCGGGACTCATACTTTGACGGCTGCGAGCCGCAGAATTTCCACAATATACTGAAGCCACTGCACGACATCGTCGCCGGCATACTGCAGCCGGATGACGAAAACGCCGCGTTGCCCAGCGCACACCACTCAAACGAGCTGGTATTCCTACAGCAGACGGCCCTCATCGCAATCAAGCTCCTATCGAAGCTGTTTGCGCTCAGTCACATCGACGAGTTCAAGCAGCTGCTCTTGCAACTAATCAAGATCATCAAAAGCCGCACGCACATCTCGAAAATCGTCCTTGCCACTGTAGTACTCACGATCGTGGAGATTTCGTCGAATCTAAAAGCACATTCGCTGGCACAGCTGCCCAAGTATATGCCGCAGCTGATCGAAGTCCTGCAAGACCAGGTGGAGCTAGTGCACCATCAACCGCCTGACAACGTTTGCATCGCCATCATTACCGGCATACAGAAACTCTTCGAGTCACTGCCGCTGTTTCTGGGTCCTTACGTGGTTGACGTCATCACCGCGCTCAGCACGATTTCCACCCACGTCACAGAGCAGCACAACGAGAAGGACCAACGCTCGGCCGCCGTACTGCACCGCATTTCCACCATTTGGACCAAAATCGCCAATGAGGTGCCGGTGCGCGTGCTCGTGCCGAGTTGCGAGAAAGCCTACAAGCAGTTAATGGCCGCGAAGCAGTACGTCGACATCGGCGTGCTCATGAAACTGCTACCCGAATGCATTGCCAAGTGCTCAACAATGGATCTGTCAACCGTGCAGTCGGAATTCAGCAACTTCTTTCTGCAGACTTTAGAATTCCGACTGCAAGTGGGAAAGGAATGCACTCTTGAACGCGTCTCCGCCACAGAAACGGTAATCGTCGATGCGTTTGTGGCTTGGGTGCTGAAGCTGTCCGAGAGCTTATTCCGCCCCGTCTGCCGTAAAGTGTACGACTGGGCGCTGAAAGACACGGCCCCAAAGGAGTCTATACTCACCTACTTCGTGCTAACTAGCAAAATTGCAGAGGCGCTTAAATCGCTATTTGTGCTGTTTGCTGGCGATTTCGTGGACGATGCGGCCAAGTTACTCAACGAATACAACACCTCGAAGCACACCATTGACTCGGATGCGGACGCAATTTGCGCGGAGATAATAAAGTCGATTCTCGGCACGTTGCACAATCTGTTCCTGCACGACAGCAAAGGCTTCATAAACAACCGCCGTTTCGAAGTGCTGATGCAGCCCATTGTGGACCAATTAGAGAACCAGTTGGTGCTGGAGAACGAAGCGCTGCAGCATACGCTGAGCACGTGCATCGCCCAGCTGGCTGTGGTGGTGTCCAGTGACGTAATGTGGAAGCAGCTGAACTATCAAGTACTGCTGAAGACACGCACCAATGTGCCCGAGGTGCGCATATTGTCGTTCAATTGTTGCCTGGAGATAGCGCGCAAGCTGGGCGAGGACTTTACGCCACTGCTGCCAGAGACTGTACCGTTCGTGGCCGAACTACTGGAGGACGAGAACCAGCGAGTGGAGAAGAACACCCGCAAGGCAGTGCAGGAGCTGGAGACGATTTTGGGCGAATCGCTGCAGTTGTAATATGGATTGTGTTTAATTACTTATTACTGAATAAAAGTAGCAGAACTCGTATGAAATATGCTTAATAATTTAAATAATTGACTGGCACGACAGCCCGATACCGCGACTAAGGCCGAGCTACCCGCAACCATCCGTGTTGTGCGTGCGAATTTTTACAAAGTTGGAAGGGACCTAAAGTTTTATGCCGATTCCGAACGGCGAGTTGGGAGCTTTTTCATAGGCAATTTTACTTTCAGAGGTTTGCCATTTCCTGCTGGACAGCCTCCGAAAGAAAAATTGTTTTTCTTTTTTCGGTGTTACGAGTAACAGCAACGGAGTGTTGAACCTGGGTTCGAGCGTCGCATTTGACTCGCAGCCCAACGCACTGGCCAGCTGAGCTACGGCGGCTGCCGAAGTAAATATGCTTAAAGAAATTAATTTTTAGTTTAACATTGATTCGAACTACATATTAGGGTTCCCCGAGCGCTGTTTTAAACAATTGCTGAAATTCTGCACAAGATCTATAGTCTAATCAAGGTTTAAATCCAAGTGCTGTATTGAATTATTGCGCAGACTTTATTCGGTACTTTTATGTTTGATAACAAAAAGTGTTTAGATATTGCCTTCTCAATGGTATCATACACTGAGCATCCTTTCGACGTAATACATATTTACTCAACGTTGTTCACATGGAAGCAAAGTAACAACTTAATAAATATTTATTGAATGATTTAACAAAGCAATTTGCCCGATTCTCTCATTTCATCAATTCAGAATTCAACTTTGTGCTGGACCTGGCAGCTATCTGCTGTTGGGGTACATGAAACTGTGGGTGTTGGCATTAGATTGCGTGTTATCAGCGGTGGCCTTGTCCTCTGGTATCTCAGGATCTTCGCGTTCCTCCTCCTCGTCAATAATACTGATGTCACGAATAGATGGACGGTGACTGCGGCGCCATCCTGCAACAATACAAACAATATCAGCAAGTTTAGTTAAAATCCTTTATAAGCGATAGAATGCCGAATAGGACTCCTACCTTCCAGTACTTGTGGTTGTTTGGTTTTCGTGAGCAGTCGGGTGCCAGAGATGGAGATCAATATGGCGCCCAGCGGAGCGGTTAGCACAATACTGAGTACTGCTAACGTCTGTACGATGTACGCGTACCGTTTTTCATCATCTGTTGCAGTCGCACTCAGGTTTTTCATGGCCACCGGACCTAAAGCCGCCTGCACCGTCGCCTTGGACATCCAAGAGAGAGCCACAAAGAATTTCTCCTTTGTGTTAAGGCGATCGCCAAACGCTATGCCGGCCGTACAAAAAATACGCACCACAATCGCGACAACTAGGCAGCCGAGGCCCACTGAAACGACGTCTGGCTCAAGTTCCCTAATCTAAAAGTATGTCACACATTTTGAAAACATTCAACTTAAGCATCACGACTCAGTGCGCAATTTACCTTAACGGTAGCGCCGGTGATGCCGAACAGTATGGGCTCGAAGATCATCCAGAAGATTTCGAATGCCGTGGAGACCGGGTTGTCCTCCACCTCCCAGCCTTGCTTACACCAAAACAAATTAGATACAAAAGCGGAAAAAACCACTGCCAGCGGGCCGGCGCCTTCGTAGCCAATTTCCTCGCTGCCATAGATGGCAAACAGGCCGCCCACAAACAGCATTATTGTCCGCAGCGGCACCACGTACTCGTCGTTCTTCTCCGGGAAGAAACGCGCCATAAGTCCCCACAGCACACCGAATGCCAGGCCGCCGAATATGCACACGGGCGCCTGCGATATCTGGTAGCCCATGCCGCGATCCGAAAACATAATGCTGCTTATAATACCGAAAACAGCCACCGAAAGCGCATCGTCAATGCCGGCAACAGCAATGATCAGCGTGGGAATGCCTTTGGCCACGCCGTAGCCCTTGGTGCGCAGCCGAAACAAGCAGGGCACAACGACCGCTGGCGATACGGCTGCTATAACGGCTCCCAACAGGAAGGCCCACACCCACGGCAGACTGAGCAGATAGTGAGTCATTATGCCAACAATGGCGCACTCCACCACCCATGGAATAATACCCAGCTTCAAGATAGTTTTGTAAACCTTCCGAAATGCACTCGGCTCCATTTCGAGTCCAGCTCGAACAAGAATAATAGTGAGCGCGAATCTTCGCAAGTGCCCCGTAACCCGATTGAAATCACCATCCAAGTTGACCCAACCAACGTTCTGCAATGACAACCAACAAACGGAAGCAAAATTAAATAAATGTATAATAAAATGGTACTTTTACAAATAATTAAACTTAATTTTACATACATTTTAAGGAAATTTATGTTTTAAATTGCCTGGTTGATAAATACATAAATGCCTTCTCAGAGTCTTATGGCTGGTATAAGAATCATCTCATCAGTCCTAAGTTATCAACCAAAATATGTATATTTTGATAAAAACTAATAACTTCACTTGCTAAACGCCACAATACACTTTTATTAATTGTGCAATTGTATATTTTTAACCGATATCAATGATGTAATATATACAATCGCAGAATTCGGTAGAAAACCCAAAACCTGACTAGAATAACAATTACTGACTACAAATAACCTCAGATTTCTCATTAATATTTACACAACGGCATCGAGTGCGGCCAAACATGGCAATGAAAATTCGTTTTACCTTCAAGCGCCTGTTCTACTCTGGGGTGAGAGATAGCCGCACTTGGCATCAAGTGCGCTGCGATTTGGAGACCTTTACGGTTCACTTTTCTAATTAAAATTTGAATATTCTACAGCCGATGAAATCGTTAGATAACACGGCAGACAGTTCCCATTTAATGTGTAAACTGACTGAGCCGAATGGGCATAATGTCAGTCGCTCGATCGGCAATTACAAACTCGTCTTTCGGCGTTCGCAAAGTATTGTTGAGGAATAACCACGTGATGCGATTACTCACCTGAAACAATATGCCCACCGTGAGCATACCAATCAGGCGCGGCAGCGTCGTCAGCGAAATCAACCATCCGCCAAAGTTCGCCGCAACTGTCAGCACGACGAGATCAAATAGCTGTCCGCCAGGAGCAGCAGATTTTCCAATAATTGTGTAGGCCGTCAACCAGATCAGCACACCTGCAACGACCCCATACATGGTTAGCGTTGGCTTGGTGAAAGCCAAGGCGACCACTCGTACTGGCACTCACCGATCAGGATGAGCACACTCAATCTGGCGAACTGCCGGAACGACGGGCACAGCGGGTACGGGCACACCTTCTGCCAGTGAGGCGGCTCCCACGAGGGCAGGTTCTCATCGCCTCGGCAGTTGAGGCAGAAGGAGTAAATCCAGGATTCTTCCAACTTGTTGCCATGATTGTCCAATGCCTGCTGTTGTTGGTGTTGCTGGATCTTGGCATTCAGTGTGTCGAGCGCAGATATTTTGTATGGACGATAGTTTTCTGTAATGGATAAAAATACGAATGAAAAATTTAGACTTGAAGCTCGGCGTGTGGCTTATGTGGGGCGGTATCTGTTTAATCGCATGCAAACGATGCTTGCCGATGTAAAGGTATTACCCAAGAAGTGGCATTGCATTTTTAAATTTTAATTTTTCCCAGACATGATACAGAGGTACTCGTTAATATGTCTGCTTGCATGCCGGCTTAAATTAGTCGATGTTAAACGACGCCATTAATTGATAACGCGCACCAACAATGTGTTGAAGAAGCTAATGTCGTTGTTGTGCAGACTGTGTAGGCGAAAATTAAAATACACCGGTGTATGTGGGTGTAGCTAGTTTAGTATCCCAAACGAAGTATCGTTGACACTAGCCGATATCGGCTGATAATGAATGTTGAAATTTAGCTTTTGCGCACATTGCTTACGACATATATGTACTTATTACCCCAATTTCTTGAGAATAGTTTGTACTTTGCATATGAATATAGTGATTATAAATGTATGTCAACTAATCTTAACTACTCGGTCTCATTCAGATGAACTCAAAGTTTCGATTTGTCGATCGCACATGACCGAATCGAATCTCCTAATCACGTCGATCATTTGCATAAGCGATCGGCATACACACATAAAAACTAGCACTAGCAAGATCCACACAAGCAATCCATCACTATGTGGCATAGGGCTACAACAATGCAAACATTTACGATGCCAAACTAAGTATTCACAGTCGATACAACGACCTAACAGATTGTCGTCTATTAAGCGATCATCGCTGTAAACTAGTGAAAATTATCAACCATATGGAAGATCTGATTGTGCTTGCAATGTGTGTATTTATAATACTATTAACAAATATTTGCGTTAATTAGGAAATCGAACCCGTCACATGCGTGCTATATGTATGTATATATGTATGTATAGTTTGTGCTGCCACTTCTTAGCAAAGCGATCGAAAAACACGATCGCCACAGACAACACTACACACACACACACACATAGGACTGATCGGCAGTCTGCAGTGACAATTGTTTATACTCATACTTCCGGCGGTGAGTTGCGGTGCGTATGTGTGTATGAAGATGTGTGCAGCGTCGCAAGCCGCTAACCACCCCGTGCTAATCTAATAATTGTTTGTAAATAATAACTATCATAAGTGGTTTCATATCACGTGCCAGTCGTCGGCCGCGACTTTGTCAAATTCGACGGTTTTTCCATACAATTTAACAGTAACACATTGTCATAAACACCGGCGACAATGACGAGTATGCACGGGTTTATGTGCATTAATAATACCGCTCCCACATTACCAATAAACACGAGATAATTCCTACAACGCTACATGTAATTTCCACATTCGAACCCAGACAGCAATTTATCAACCACCTAAAAACAATTCAACACACTTTAAAATGTATCGTAAACAAATACACACAGTCGACACAACGCGACATTGCTTGACACTAGTCACTCGTAGCTCGAGAGTAATTTTTGTAATTTTTCTTTTGCGTCTGTCAAACTTACCGACACTTTGTATGGATCCATGATCGGATTCGTTGTCGTATAACGGCGCTATTGCAGTGACGTTGGTATTGATCAGAATACTCTTTCGTCGCACTGGGCCCAGTTCAGTGTGGGAATGTGTTGAAGTCTACAAAGCAAGAAGAATCAAAAATCATTCTTTCGAAAATTGTCGTAAAGAACAAGAACTCAATGTTATAGCCATTCTTCCCATAAGTTGATCAGCAGCCCAAAGAAACAAAGACATATTCGTTAGCTAAAGTAGCACTTCCTAATATTGACAAGATTTGGTTTGGTTATGTTTTTCAGTTTTCCCAATCAGAAGGACTGTAGAGAAGGATTGCACATAACATATTTCATAATTAAAATTCTGCTATCAGTGGGCAGCGTTTAGAACACAAAGACATAACGTATTAACTATTCGATACGCTGCGTAACTCTGATTTGGCAAAACAGCCATTAGTTGAATCTGTAATCCTTCTTTTTCCAAAGTGCGATCTGAGTCTTATGAGTCAAAAATTTTCCAAACCTCTCTCAACACTTTCCACCATACACAACAACCCCCATAAACAACTCAAGTACACACATTTAGTAGTAAAACTTTTCCAATAAACCAAACCGAAAATACTCAATTGTTGTCATACGAAGCAATAAATCGGTATATGGATTTATGGTGTTGGCAATCTGATTTACGATGGGGGTGCTAGTACTTTTTGATGGCCAAGTTGGCAAATCAAAAATTGTAAACACCCGTTGCTAATCGCAGTTTCGCGCTGGCGGCACATAGTTTAGATTGTCAGTGTCGCAAAAGTTTATATGGCCGAGGCATCGCGTTCTGTGCACGGCTATCCGTACGCACACTATCGCATATTTACCTGTGATATTTTGCGGCGAGGATTTTGCTCGAAAGCGGGATTATCATAGGCGGCCGCGTAGCGAGCTTCGGCCGCCGGATCGGATGCAATGCTGACACGTCGCTTTGGCTGGCTGTCGATGACGATGGTGTTCCTGTAACTGCCCACAGTGTGGTTGTGGGGCATCGGCGATGCGCTGAAGATGGGAATGTCGGAGATCGGTGCTGTCGTGGACAGCGGCGTCGGTACTGGCATCGCCGTTGTAACGGGAATGCCCGCATTCCCTTCACTCAGCGGCGTTGTTGTGCCGTTCGTGCCGTTGGCCAGCACCTCCGAGCGCTCACCATTCTCATTCATCGTGCGATTCTGCAAAGAAAGTCGGAAATGGCTGTCAGCAAATAACTAACATCTTTTTATAGCGCCCGCTCGAACGTCAGTGTAGATGAATTACGAGTTATTGATTAGTTACACGTAATCGAATAACCGAATATGCCCTAATACCCAACGGCGATCGCTGCTTAATGGCTCGCAATTGCCGCCGACACCGCCGCTAATGAGTTTATATACCCGCACTCACAACTTGGTACACCTTTGAGGGCATGCTGCCGATCGATGATTGGTTTTATGACCTGCTCGTTCACCGTTTAATATCGAAATGAATTCGTTAACGCTCTTCTCGCGCGACGACAGCGCTTCAAATCTTCGAACGTCGGCGACAGTAACATGCTAAGTGCCCAAAAATTAGCACATTTCTCTTATATCGAAGTATTAATAAAATAAAAAGGAATTAACATTAATTAGGTTCAGTTTGTGCGTGTAGCCAAAATACGCGAGCATACTCGTGCCCGTGATTGTGTTGGGTGCGGGTTTCCGTACTCGTACTTTGGTTATTCTTCATGCCTACATATGAGTGTGTATGCCTCAGATCCTACGAATGTGCGCTCTGATAGCTATTATGGACTTGCAGAGCCCAACGCCCCTAGGAAAGCAAGGAAAAACTTGAATCAGAAGTTCAATCAGGCGGAAGCGTTCGCGTTCAGGCGTCAGATTGTGCTGACAGCCTTCTAAAATCACCCAATTCGCACTTCTAGTCAAGCACACACACAAACACACACAAGGCAACAGTGGTCACGGAGTTCAGTGGTCACGGAAGGCCGCAGTAGCGCCAAAATGCGTACAAATTTCGCACATACGCACAACTTTTTTTTTACATCAACATTTCTCTTGCAACGTTGCCTCACACGCACTACGCCACATTGAATTTCTGCTTGATTTTTATATTTTTAAAGTTCTGCAACTTCGTCGGCTGGCAGTGAGCACAGTCACGTGCAAATCACTCGCTTAATTAGTCAATATTGTGTTCCACGTATTTATGCTCTGCAGATGACACTCGCATTATATTCCTTCTTGAAATGCATCCATTTTGAACCGGTTTTGGGCGTTTTTATGCGGTACAACAGGGAGGTTGTGACCGCGAACACAGTGCCAGGTGACACGTCTGACAAATTGTTATCGAACAGATACTTCAAGTGGAAAACTGACGATATTTCCCTTATTTTTATTCTACCGGACGAATCTGTCGATCTGACGAACCTAACGGAACAGGGAATCGAACAACTGAATCAGTTGTTGTAGTGCTCGTAACAATTAGTTACACTTACCATTTGTTTCACTTAACATATGTACTGGGTGGTATTGGTAATTTTTTTTGTGGTTTTGTAAATAATTTGTTGTTTAATCTCAGCTTACATGCGCTCACGACGCAGCAAAATCTTTTTGCCAATTACGCTCAACTGCAATAAAAGTGAAGCTTTTATTTACCTATTTAAAGACATTTAAGCTTATTGAAAACTATATTGGAAAACAATATTTAAATACAGTTCGAAATTGGGCAAGGTCCGCAGAAACTGAAACACGTGAAAAAATATTATTTTGCTCTTGTTCTCAAAGTAATATACAGCTGGAAGCGATATCGTCATACATGATATGGCTCTAACAAGTAAAAAAGTGCTTGAGCCAGGGGCGTAGCCAAGGGAGGGGGTTTAGGGTGTCAGAACCCCCCATAGCCTATAATTTGCCAACATTTTCAATCACTATGAATGGTATGTACGTTCCCACATTAGCAAAAAGGTCTTTCATCTTTAAATATTTAAAAGAATAATAAAAGAATTAATAGTCCCGTGTAGGCTCAATACAGCGATTTGCATGATGTAAAAACATGTATAAAGAGTAGTTTAGTTCGTCGACCGGAATACCCTTCAGGATGTCGGTACAAGCCTTATGGATGGTTTCCTCGTTCTCTAAACGCTTTTTTTCATCGGCAAATGCATTTTTTTAAATGGTGAAAGTCGCACGATGCCGCATCAGGTGAAAACGAAGAGTAGTTGATGGTTAAAATTCGCCTTTTGGTAAACAAAAAAACAGTCAAAACAATCGATCGATGTCGATCGATGAGATGGCATCCCTCGATAGCCAAATGTTCAACTAAAATGCTATTGATCAATTTATGCTATTGAGATGCTTAACCTTCGCCTTACCAAAAATTTTTGTATACGTCGTTTACCAATGTCGTTCACCGGATGACCCCAGGCTCTTCCGCCGATATTTTGATTAAAACTCACAATTAAGGTATAATAATATATAAATTTTTTTCATACCTCAGTATTTAGTATCTTCCTCTGGCGATAGTTCGTTCGAAAAAAAGCCTAACTTTAATGATTTATTTTGCAACTATGGAAAAATATTAGAAAATTTCTTTCCAGATGTTTTATTTAACACATAATGAGGCACGCAAAAAAAAAATTATTGTGAGTTTTATTCAAAATGGCAGCAAAAGCACCTGGGATTACCCGGGTAGGTATTTTGCATACAAAATGACAAAATTCAAGTTTAAACATAAACAAAATTTCTAAAAAAAAAATATTTGTTCATGTTATTGAAAATTACCTTCAAATTTGTGCAGTTATTCGAAATCATAGCAAAATACTCTGGCAGATATTAAGCATGAATATTAAAAAGATCACCCGGGTGGGTATAAGTAAAGCGAAGGTTAAATCCAATTTCAAGCATTTCAATGAAGATTTTGGCTAATCTTTTATGAATTACCGCCCAGTTTTGATGGAATCTACGGTGATCGCGGATTTCAGTTGGCTAACACGTTGGTCAGCATTTATGTCCTGACAATCGTTTTTAAATCGCGTTTACCACTTATGAACTCCACCACGGTATAAACAATCATCACCATAAACTTGGTTCATAAATTTAAATGCTTCGGTTAAAGTTTAAACATTTTTAAAACAAAAGTTAATATTGGGTCTTTGTTCGATGCTCATTTTTGTATGGTGACACAAACATACTTTCACTTCAGATGCAATAATTTCGCTTCCAGTGCACCAAATTTCATGAACTTTTTACTAAAAATCGGGAAAAATTTAATTTCCAATGCATTAAGTCACATAAGCCACCACAAAATGCCCTATTTGGAAAGAGCAGTTAACTTTAAAAAACACGTAATACTAAACTGGCGAAAACAAATTTTAAAACCCCCCCATGCCCAAGTTCTGGCTACGCCCCTGGCTTGAGCACATAGTTTTTCAGATCATCGTCTACTGGAATTACTAATGAATGTATGGAGAAGGTTGATTCGAACTGGCAGCTGATAACTTCACCTAATGGCTTTTATTAGGATCAAACGAAAAAGCCTTGTTAGGTAAGGTGAGTTCTATGCTTGCTAGAAGAAAGCTTACAGATGCAAGAAAACAAGAGTTAAATACTCCATGAGTTTAGCTATTCTTCGAAAAGAGAAACCTATAAAAACACGGAATGCGACTTGGTCAAGATTTTCCCTTCTAGGAATGTGAAAATAGCAACAAAAAAGCAAATATCTTTAGCAAATATCTAAACATTCTTAAAAAATCTTTAACGAAACTTGATATTTTACTGCACCCGCTCTAAAATTCGTCTACCGACAATCAAAAATTGATGTAAAATTGTAGACAAATACAATGTTGTTTACACTGAAGCGTAAATTTCGATATATTACAGGTTATATTCTTTTTTTATAAGCGTTGAATTCTGTCACTGTATGGCACAACACAATTAGATAACCGCAACAACTACAACAACACAGTTCCGAATTTAACTACCTTTCAGATTTGTTATATTTTACAAATGTTCATGCGATTTAAGATTGGATTTTAAAAATACAGTATTCACAGCAACCGATTTACTACCTCGGCCATTTCGTTCGCAAAACAAGAGGCGCATATTGTATCTTAATGCCAAATGCAATTACGTCAAGTACTAACATATAAAGTTGAAGTTTTTAACGCAAAGGCAGCTGACAAAATGGTTTTTGCCTCGGAATCGATTAATAAACGCTACACGTTGAGCTTTTTCGATTTCATTGTTTGATTTGCCTTTTAACCTTGTAAGCGGTCGTTTTTGAAGCAAATTTCCGGCCGTTTTGTCAAATTCGGCCCACATGTGCATATAAGTCAGGCCGAATAACGCTTAACCCTATACGCAGCTTTCGAACATTTTGCGACCGTCAAATTCGCACAAATTTGCAACAATTTTCGCCAGCTTCAGGTTAAAATGTAAGTGATAATTTATTGACATTTGCAAGGAAAACTCAAAATGAATGCTAATTAATCACTGTTTTTCATGATTCCCAGCACGTGATGATGTGCTGCCGCTGCTGTTATTGTTCGTGCTTCAAATATTTTGTCAACCGATTGACAACGGAATATTAACAAAAATGGCGCGCCATTACGCAAACATGCTCGTACATATGTACGTACATGAGTACATATGTACAATACAAGTAAGTAGTAACTAATTTAGAAGTACACAAATGTGGTCTTACGTAAACAAATCTGATCGACGATTGCCCACTGTTCGGAGCCAGAACATAGCTGGGATCACACTAACGCTTCGCTGTTAGACGCACCAGAACGATTACTGTCCTTTTTTACAAAGGAAGAACCATTGCCAATTTACGTAAATAATTTATACATCACAAGTTGCAAGCCCATTAACTACGTGTCAAGTCAAATAGTTATTAGTTTATCAATTTCGTGTAAATTTATGTAAATCACTATCAACAAGCTGTCCCTATCATTGATTATCGAAATCGCTTCGTATTCAAACAAGAAACGCCACCAGCAGCAGCAACAATCGTAAGGTTTATGAATTTAGTAAATATTTATGGGGGACTTTGCGCGAACTGCCACCAGCAAAAAAACTGAAGCGCTAATTCGAAGTGACAATTATTGCCCGTGTGTTGCTTCTCTTTAGCGCCCCATTTTTTTTGTTGCTGCGGCTCGTCGCATGTTGTTGCCTGTTGGCAGCCTTCGGTAAACATTCGTAGCTATTTTTGCACTTCTCTTTGTCCGGCTCTATTTGACAAGTGAAACAGAGGCAAGAAAGTAGTTTAGTGCGAACATTGCGGCAAGAAAACCCACAAAACACTGCACTACCAGGATGCGCATCAATGCGCGGCACAGCCCTTGTATTGTTATAGAATATATTTCAAATATTATATATTGTATAAGATTGTCGAGGAGCAAAGACGAATGCGAAATACGAGTATGCACCTAACAAATCAACAGACTTGGCGCTTGGCCGCAAGCGGCAGTTGCTTATAAATCAATGAAAAACTTTGATTAGTCAAGATTTTATTAGTTCATAGTTCAGTCCAAAACAATACAATCTGAGACTAACAATGTTAAAACTTAAAAAATACAAGAAGTGCTCAAATGCCAAGAATATTTGTCGCTCTTCTTCTTACTTCTTTCCCTATGATTTGCTTTTGAAGCCAGATTTGAGGGATTCAATTGTCTAAGCAAACCATTGGTTAAGCATAAAAAGTATTCTTATTAATCTTTAATGATCATTAGAAAAGAGAAATCCTTAGTCGATCTCTTAATAATTGTGATCACTGTTCGGCACACGCACACTACCACCACACCTATTTACTAAATATACATTGGTTTGCTAAAAACGTACAATTGCCTAGAAATTGCACAAGGTGCTCACTACACTTTTAATATGAAAAATTAGGCAGAGTTTTCTGATATTTTATTCATTCCATTCATCACCATGCGCCACTTAAGACACAAAGTTCTTGAGATTTTATCAATGGCTAAGCGTTACGCTAGTGCTTTATCGTAGAACATTAATCAATATTTTTTGAATGCAATACTTTTAATATATTTTGATCGATTAGCCAACTGAACTTGCTGTGAAGTTAAGTTGCTTATTTAATTGACCATTATTAATTGGCCGAAATTCTTGCTTTTGACGTGCGAATTTAATCGCTTTCGTCGATAGCTTTCGACAACAACATAACTTGCACAACGCCAGTAGATTCAATCACTAAATTGTTAGACGATTTTGATTGATTGTGTTATGATTTGTTTTATTATTTTATTCCTGTCTTATCGCCGCCCCAAATCCATCTCCGCCGAGTCGCTGAAAGCGTTAACGAGCCGATAAGACCGCGCAATCGCGGCTAAGACTTTATTGCGCCGGTTTGATGGGCGATACGACTGGCCGTGCGATGGGCGCTGTCGGTGGGGGTAGCGACGGAGCAGCTGCTGTTGTAAACCATCAACGAATGCGCCACCGTTGCCTGATTGTGCGCGGGGCACGAGCAGCGTTCGAAGGTGCTGCGTGGCGTCGTTAAGTGCGCTTGCTACTGCAATTCAAACTGGCTAAGCAACTGATTCAGTCCACTCGAAAGAGTGATCCCCGCTTAAGCCTGAAGACACTGGCACTAGTCTATTATGTTTTGTAATGGTCCCAAAAATTGATTGTTGTCTACACCAGCGACTGGCGTTGTGGTAGTGCGGTACTCGACGTATCTGAAGAAGATACGAGTACTGAAACGCGAATTACCTGAATCGCGATTATGCTGCTTGGATGTTTATCGTGCTTGTTGTAATTATTAAGGCACTTGGACGGTATTGCTCACTTTATTGTGCAGATAAGATTTGGAATTCTTTTAATGCGTCAATATCTCCACACACTGAGCTTGTATGTCTCATGCCGGTATAATGCTAATCAAGTTGCAATCAATCGTCTATACAGTTGTGAGTAAATTTTCCGCCCCGCACTAGCACTCGCATTGAAGGTACATTTCCATGACAATCGTAAATAATTAAATACGTTTTAACCGTGAGGCATTGGACTGTACAGGCTATTGGTCTTCGACAACGTATACAAATATTTTCTTAACTGATTCGGCGCGATAAATTATCTGTAAGATATTGTGCAATTTTTTAGCACTGACGTGTTAAGTACGTAAATTGCTTTTCCGTACAATTCAATAATTTCATTTTTCCAATATTATTTATGCCCCTCTTGGCCGCTTGACAAATGCAGCAATTTCCTTGGCTGTTTTTTTAAATTATTTGTGTGCGCCTGCGTGTATAGTTTTAATGTTTTTTACTGGTCGGTTACATTTGCCCTGGAAATTTTATAGGAGCACAGCTTCAAAATGGACTTTTCCGCCGTATACCCTCCCTGGCTACAACTTCAACGCCCCTCAACGAAAGCTATAAGCACGACCCCATCCTTTAGACTTCGGCACGACTTCTGCCGCTTAGTCATAAGCCATCGGCTCCTGACGCTGTTGCTGTCAACAACCGAGATCATAAAGTCGGTAAAATCGAATTCGACCCAACAACAATCAAACCAAATCAACAATAAACAAGCAAATTAAAGACCATTATGCGACACAAGGCACGTACTTAATGAGATTCGCGTATTTGCATACACACTCTCATACACACATCCATACACACACACATACTTAAACGCGTTTGTAAATAAATTAAACTGGCGTCTCGTGATACAAAATTTTAATTAGTTTTAACCAAAATGTCAACACAGCACACATTCCGAAAAATTAGGAATGACAACAACACAACAACACCTCAGTCACATGCCTTCAAAAATTGTAAGCGAATGCAAGAAAAAAGTGTAGTGAAGACCGCTTCTCCACAAACCGTTCGCCTGTTTCACACCCCGACTAAATCATTTCGTTTCTTACAGCCACACTTTTGTTCTTTCTTTTGTGTTTTGTTTTAATGTTATTTGTTTTGTTTTTCTTTCGGCAGTTAAATGTTCAGTCGGAGCGCTAACTTCGTTTATGCTGCCACCCTTATTAGCGTCTCATTAAAATATTAGTGGGTCTTAATCGGCTTTTAAATTGTCTTTATATTACTACTCTTAATATTTTCGAATATTGAATTTCGTTCACTTTTTTAGAAATGTTACACCATCAGTTCTACTATAAATGACCGGTAGGTAATTCGCACGTACATTTTCGTCTCCCAAACGTCCGATCTGCTGTCTCTCATCCACTTGTTCGATCGCTTCAGTTGAACATTTACGCAAAGCCCTTTTTTCGATTTGTTAATCCGTATTTTTAGTTAGTTTTGATATCTCCAAATACGCTCGTTACTCGTTACGTTAATAATTTGAAAATGTTTTGCCGCTTCTTTCTTTCTCTCTTTCAATTTCAAAACCAATCGCAGCTCCGTCACAGACAGACTGAGTCTACGCAAAAACTTGCCGATGCTTTATAGGATGCATTGCGCCGACATCGATCGACAATCCGACGATCAGCTACTCATATAAAAAATGAAAATAAAAAGACGAACGCCAACATACGAGGCGGTCTTAACGACTCGCTCGAGCGCATTACAACTACGAGCGCAAACTTTACTAATCTAACAGCTGTTTGTAATAATTGTTACTTTGACTTAGTTATAATAGCTATAAAATATTGAAACATAAAACTGAAATGGAGTTTTGTTTTTCTTAACTCCTTTACGACCGTCGGCCGTATGAAATTCCTTAAAAATATTGAAAAATATGATTGTGAAAAGCAACAACGAAATGGAATTAAGACATTGAGAATTCGATGTGGGTGGTTGTGGGTCAAAACGTGTCATATATTTAGATTAAATTTTACGAAATGTCAGAATTTGAAAAATTGGACCATTTCCCATTTTCGTCTCAACCAAATAATATGTGCTGATATTTTTTATATATATAACCGGTTTTCTTCATAGATTTCGTAAGATGATGATTATCAGTTTAAAGCCGAACTCAACAGTTCTCTCCAGGCGGCATTGCTTCACCGCAAAAAGCTATTGCAATATATAATTTTATACCAAAAAGGCGTTTAGTGCGAAAGAACTGCTCTGAACATCTTACTAATGTTGACTGCAAAATTGTGTTGAACATAAACGAATCGCTGACTTCATTCGATTTAGACAGGTTTCGTGTTTCACAATTTGTGTGTAATAATTTCGATTGGTGGCAATTAAAAGACTCAACTCTTGGACCCAAGTGCTCGACTAAATATTTGTAGCGCCATCTAAGAAGAGTTAAACAAGCCCGATACAATGCACAGTGACAATAACGAGCACAAGCAAACGTTGTCACTTGCATTTGGCAACACTCGTTATTAAAGAACGAGTGTTATTCATCAATGATAGCATTCTTAAAATATAACTGAAACGAAAACGAATTTAAAGAAAAACATAATGCAAAGGAGCAAATGAGTGCAACAAAAATTATTGGTAACCAACAAACAACAAACATTACCAAAAGTACAACCACACTTTCAAACACCAATTCGAAGGAGATTAATCTTATCTAGAGGTACAAAAAGCATTGACCTAACTATGCTGAACACGGTCACAGACGAAACTACACACAAATGTTTGTTGCGAATTTTACGTGTAATCGCGCCCGAAAATATTCAAACTGGCTTATTCAGTAACCGTTTTGCGCTAAGGGTAATGTTTTATAAGATAAGTATGTATGTATACTCGTGTATAACTACTATGACATAAACGTAATTAAAGTGATCTTCTCGATTGATAGTTCATATAAGTATAAGATTGATAGTTCAATCACTATGTCTGTCGTTCGCCAGAGCGAACGCAGGCTCTCAACATCAAGTGTAGACAAGAGAAACGCGTACTTCGCAATAGTAGCAGACAGCGTGAGATCCGACTCAACTGAACCGCGAGCGCGATCTTCCTCACCATCGATGCAAGCCGCTATCGACATAAAAAACTGTGCGGAACTGAAAGGCGCGAAAACGGCACTCGCTTATGCAAAAACAACTCCCCAAACTCTCGCAGAAACTGAGTCTACCACTGCCAGTAACCTGCATGTACGCACATCTGTTGGTATTCCCAGCTGGAGCGAACAGTGTGAAACACCCACACAAACATGTCCCTCAGTTTTCGCTCAAGCAACACCAACAATCAACATTCCCGTAACGACTCTCGCATCGGCCACTGAAAACACAACAACAACGTCTGTAGTTATGACGTTTGCCCCAATTATGTCTGCTGGCATCTCCACTCTTCAGCAAAAGAAACAACTACCAACACCAAATGAGAACAACCCAACAAAACGTACGCGCAACTCTCCCGATAAAACAAGCGAAAGCACTAAAGCAAATAAAAAACATAAAACACAAACAACAAAACAAACGTCGCTAACATCATACTGGCTGAGTGAGTCCAATAGATTTGCGCCACTAGCAAACATTGAGCAATGCGAAAATGTCTCACAAGAACGTGACAGTGGGACAATTAAAGCAACAAACCAACAAAATCAAAACACGGCAAATATGCCAAAACCACCACCAATTTATGTGCAAAATGTTGAGAACGTTAACAAATTAACCGCCGCCTTAAACTCTATTTCTAATGTTAAATACGAACTCCGAGTACTACAAAATAACGAAATAAAAATCCAAACAAATAATTCACCAAACTATACATCAGTCATCAAACTATTGAAAGACAAAAACACACAATATTACACCTTCAAACCAAAGGAGCAAAGGGGATTTAAAGTAATACTGCGTAACATGCATTATTCAACCAATACAGACGAAATTATACAACATCTTAACGAATACGGCCATGAAGTGACGCATATCCATAACATACTACAATCAGGTACGAAAAAACCACTACCAATGTTCTCGATTGAACTGAAACCAAACCACAATAACAAAGACATATACTCGATAACATCTCTACTTCACTGCAAGGTGAATTTTGAACCGCCACACCCAAAAAGAATCATACCTCAATGCACGAATTGTCAAAAATACGGACATACCAAAAACTTTTGTACAAAAATCTCTATATGCGTCAAATGTGCAGGTGAGCACAAAACAAATGACTGTAAGATAAGTCCGGACCACAATAATATCAAATGCGCTCTATGTGGGGGAAATCACACCGCCAACTATAAAGGGTGTATGGTTTATAAAGCACTGAGAATCCAACGCTTTCCAGCACTAAGACAAAAACACTTGACCTCGAATAACATAGACGAAAAAAAGCAAACCCAACCACTAAGCGCAAATAACAAACCCTCGCAAACATCAACAGTGACACCTAATATGACATTTGCCCAGGCAGCAGCTTTGAACTCCACAACACAACACCACAACACCACAACACACAGTACCACAACAAGTATCACCTGAACCTCCACCAGCAATTAACGAACTCCACGAAATAAAGGATATGATGAAACAACTAATCTCGCAAATGTCTAACATGATGTCCATTATCACGCTCCTAGTAACGAAATTAAATGACCAGACAAAATAGCTTAAAAATCGCACTTTGGAATGCAAACGGCTTATGCCAACATACCCACGAACTTAAATCGTTCCTGATTGACAACACAATTGACATCCTGCTAGTGGCTGAGACTCATCTGACAAACAAGAGCTACGTTAAAATACCCAACTACAAAATATTCCACACTAATCATCCGGACAATAAAGCGCATGGAGGCACAGCTATCATCATTCGACATAAAATCAAATGCATCGAACTTGACGCCTATAGGAGAGAGAACATTCAAGCTACGACAATTCAAATAGAAGATCAATCCGGATTCCTGACTATATCTAGTACCTACTGCCCGCCGAAACACAACAACACAGCTACTCAATACCTTGACTACCTAAAAACCCTTGGCAACAGGTTTATTGCTGGAGGCGACTACAACGCGAAAAACTCAGCATGGGGATCCAGATTGACAAATCGTAAAGGCAAAGAACTACTCGACGCAATAAACAAAAATAAAAGTGACCATATAAGCACCGGAGAGCCCACTTACTGGCCCACTGATATGAAGAAGAAACCAGACCTTATTGACTTCTATATCTACAAAAACGTAAGCCGTAACCACTTGACAATAGAGCCTAATTACGATTTATCTTCTGACCACTCACCAATATTCTTGACATATCTCACCGCGCCTGACCTCGAAATACATCACGGTACACCATATAACAAACTTACTAACTGGAATTCATTTCGTCAAAAATTACAACATACTCTAAACCGCGACGTACCACTCAAAACGGAAGAACAGATTGACAGCGCAGTAGCACACTTTGCCGACGTAATTATGGACGCGATCTCTAGATCAACACCATTATTAAGGACCAAAGATGTTAAAAATGACATCCCAAATTCAATAAAAAAGGCAATAAAATTAAAAAGAAGATTAAGGAAACAGTGGCAAATAACAAGACTTCCCGCAGACAAATCACGACTTAACAAATTAACTAAGGACATCAAAGAGATGCTTAAGGACAACGAAAATAAAAAAATGCAAATCTTTCTATCTGGTCTTGACACCACAAAAAACAGTAATTACTCTCTCTGGCGAGCAACGTCGAAGATAAAGAGGTCAACACCACATCAACATGCAATACTAACATCAGACAACACTTGGGCCAAAACACCATTGGAGAAAGCTAGTGTGCTTGCTAAACACTTTAAAACGACCTTCACAAATTCAAAAGACACCAAAGAATATAACCTACCTATTCTTCCTGACGCTGAATATAAAGCATTCAAAAAAGTAACCCTGGACGAAATTAGGCGAAAGATCAAGGCCATAAATAACAAAAAATCCCCGGGTTATGACAAAATCAATGGACATATACTAAAAGAACTACCTGACGATGGAATTATATACCTTAGAAACATCTTCAACTCTTCAATAAGAATAAAACACTTCCCTGCACCATGGAAAGTATCCGAAATCATTGCACTGCCAAAACCAAACAAAGACGCGACTAAGCCATCATCATACAGACCTATTAGTCTTCTACCCATCCTCTCTAAACTATTCGAAAACTTGATTCATGACCGCCTTGACCCAATAATACAAGAAAAGAAGATAATTCCCAGCCATCAATTCGGATTTCGACGAAAGCATTCGACAATTCAACAAGTGCACAGAGTGACCAACAAAATATTAAATGAAATTGACAAAAAGAACTTCTGCGCTGCAATCTACCTTGACGTGGCGAAGGCTTTTGATAGCGTATGGCACCCGGGACTATTATTTAAGTTAAAACAAATATTTCCACCTGACTATTATCAACTACTCCGAAGCTATCTTAGCGACCGCTATTTCTATGTTAAATATCAGGACGAATGCTCAGAGATATTAAAAATGGAGGCTGGAGTGCCACAAGGTAGCGTTTTGGGACCATTACTGTACATCATCTATACACATGACATACCCAATCCAATGGACGACAGAATGATTGCCACTTTCGCCGACGACACTGTTTTAATAGCGTCTGACAAAAGCATAAACGTTGCTTCATTGAAGCTGCAGCAGCTGATCAACACAACGATGACCTGGTTCACGAAATGGGGAATTGAAGTAAATGCAGACAAAACTGTCCAAGTAATTTATACAATCCGAAAATATGACCATCAAATCCTGACAATTAATAACACACCAATCGCACAAGACAAAAAAGCCAAATATCTGGGCATAATCATTGACGCAAAGCTGACTTGGAAGGACCACATAATCCAGAAAAGGAACGAAGTGAAAAACAGATTCCGACAACTGTACTGGCTACTCAACAAGGACTCAAAACTGTCGCTATTCAATAAACTATTAATATATAAAACGATGATAACACCAATATGGAAATACGGCATAGAACTATGGGGGACAGCCAGCAAATCAAACATACAAATAATCCAACGACTACAATCAAAAATTTTAAGGACTATCACCAATGCACCCTGGTATATAACGAATGACGATATCCACCGCGACTTAAACATAGAACCCGTCAAAGACGTGATCGAGAAAAGCAGTACCAAGCACGCACTTAGACTCCTAACCCATTCAAACAAAGAAGTGCAACGAATACCTCAAATGGAACTAACAAAGGAGAGAAGACTGAAGAGAACTACACCGACAGCATTAACAGACACAAGCGCTATAATAGCAGAAATTACTAAAACATAAACCTAATAATGTACTCAAAATCGTTAAACATATTACTTAAGTATTGATTTAATGTAGTAACTATCTTCCCACCCCTGTTAACTCAATTACTAAGTGCCCACGGGCAGATGTAATCAATTTGGGATGTAAAAAAAAAAAAAAAAAAAAAAAAATATAAGTACAACACAGGCTAGGCAGCTTCTGTCGCTATCCAACGTTGATCAATTTCATAAAAGTCAAGTTGTAGTCAACTTGAAACTAATCAAGTTACAAATCCGTTGTGTACCCTAGGAAGGACATTTCTGTAAAAGTTAAACCATGCCAATCTACAGAAGTTCCAAATCTCAAATTCCTTGCAGAAGAAATTTTTTGTAAATGTTTATAAGAAAACACACAATCGTCTTGATGTCAACGATTTGTCACTGTCTTCCCATTCTCAATGCACTCAAAACAACGTTCTATCAGGTGTACAACTTTGCTTCCGCCGTTTTTTTCCAAAATTAAAAGCTTTATTGCGAAAAAGTGCTTACAGATGTATTATTCAAAGTATTGTCCGTCGCTAGCGAAACCTTCTCCCATCATTCCGGCAATTTTCGGATCCCGGCTCGAAAAAAGGAGTCCTCTTTTGACGCTATCCATGAAGCAATCCATTTTTCCAATTCTTCGAAGGATTGAAAATGTTGATCTGCCAGGCCGTGTGCCATCGAACGGAATAGGTGGAAGTCAGAAGGGGCGACATCTGGGGAATACGGCGGGTGGGGCAAGACTTCCCATTTCAGCGTTTCCAGGTACTTTTTGACCACTTTTGCGACGTGAGGCCGAGCATTGTCGTGTTGGAGGATGACTTTGTCATGTCGCTCTTGATATTGTGGCCGCTTTTCTTTTAGCGCGCGACTAAGGCGCATCAGTTGCGTTCGGTAGCGATCTCCTGTGATGGTTTCACCCGGTTTTAAGAGCTCGTAGTAAATCACACCGAGCTGATCCCACCAAATACAAATCATAACCTTGGCGCCGTGAATATTCGAAATCACCATTTTTAAAACGTTGAAACCACTCCCGACACGTTCTTTCACTCAGAGCAGCATCACCGTAAGTTTCTGAGAGCATGCGATGCGCTTCAGCTGCATTTTTTTGCGAATTGTAACAGAAAAGTAAAACTTCCCGCAAATGGCGAGAATTGGGCACATAAACGGACATTTTCGAGCGTGAATAATACGAAAACAAGAACAACTGTCACTGAAACGGCGATGACAATTCGTTAGGCACTGTCCACACTCACTTTAAAGGCATTACCATCTATGTATTTCAACCAGCCTCAGCCGGTACAGCCACCTATCGGAAAACGGCGGAAGCAAAGTTGTACACCTGATAACAAATTCGTCAACTTTCTTTCAAAATGTAAAATTAAAAATATCGAATAATGAGAGCAATTTTTTTTCCTTTCATATAGCCATGGAATGATATTGCGGACACGTTTGGGGTTTTACGGTCTAGTGACCCCGCCCATTCATATCAACCCACCTACGAAAGCGATCGTCAGTAGGCAACAACCCCAAGTGTTTGAATTGCGACAGAAACACACATGCCGCGCCCTGTTTACCACCTTTAATTCTGAACGAATATTTGCCCACTTCCGTTGTGTTTAGTTTGTTAGTTTTGTTGCATAAATTATGGAACCCGTCTTTAGTGTATGTACTTTCATTTGAATTGTGCCTATTATCTCATTAACATCATCTCAGTTAGTGATAGCAGTTGTTTGTGGCCATGCGCGCAGGTATTTCTGTATGTGTTTGTGGGTGTGTATAAATTTCGCGCGTATCATTAACAATTTCATTTCGTTCGTGTACGTATGCATGACTATATATGTAAGTACTCACATCCATACATATGTAAGTATGAATTGTATTACTTCGACTGTCTGCAGGCGAATATTGGAATTCGCCTTAAGCTGATGAGTAGGCGCTACCATAATGCTACGAGTATCTACGCAATCTGCACTTGCTGCTTTTGACACCTTCTTGGTACATTTACGTCAACAATGGCAACAATAACTTGCTCCTCAATGATTATTTATTGCCGACACAATGCACGGACCCATTTGAAAAGTTATGGGGAAAACATCATTACAATGTTTGCGTTTAGATGATTGTGAAAATGACGTCGACGCGAATTCAAATTCTTTAAAAATCAGTTCAAAACTGAAAACAGCAAATATGTGCACAACAACAAGTCACACCTCATCCGACCAGGTAAATTTCCGTAGCATGAGCAATAAAACAAATTTGAAAGGGTGTTAATGCGTCATCTGGCACTATTAGAACGCAAGGACATTATTTCTCCTCGAAGCTGATGTTCACTGGAGATTTATTTCATTTTATTTGTTTATTTGCGGTGTTAACGTACAGCTATTAAGCTACGGGGGGAGGGGGGGGGGGGGGGGCGGAATTGACCTAATTATAAATTTGAAGACTTTAAAGTGTGACTTTTTTATTTGGGAGGGGCGGCAAAGAAGAAATGGGCGCCAAATTTCGGAAAAATATTGTCTTTAAGTTGCATTAATATAAATATTTCCAAATGTTCATTATTTTATTGAATATCTATCGATTTGTATGTAAAAATTGAATTCAAACAGATCAGATGTGGTTAAAAATTTTCGTATGTATTTAAATAAAAAATTAAAAAAAAGCAAATTTAGGGGCGGCACTCTGGCGATTTGCCTCGGGCGGCATATAAGCTTTGTCCGCCACCGTGTATAATAGTTAAATGCATATAAAATACAAAAATTTTTTTCTATTGTGAATTATTCTTTTCTTTTCAAAAAATTCTCTTTCAAATAACACTATAACTGTCAAATAATAGTACAAACTATTTTATTCGTCAAAGATGCTCTGACACTTCAGTTATTGGATATTGGTCCTTTGTTGTTTGTATTATTTATTAACGACATTGGGTCTTGTTTTTCGTCTGCTAAATTCCTGCTATATGCTGACGATCTTAAAATGTATGCTGTTATTCATAATGTGTTGGACCTGTTGCCTTACAATCCGACCTCGACAATGTTCAGTCTTGGTGCAATGATAATCACCTTTTTTAAATGTTAGCAAATGCTTTCATGTTACTTTTACTAGGAAAAGGAATCCCCTACAGCTGTCGTATTCCATCTCTGGCTCCGTGCTACAATTGGTTAATGAAATTAAAGACCTAGGTGTTTTCTTCGACACCAAACTAAGTTTTGCGAGTCATATCAGTTTTATTGTTTCTAAATCTTATGCCATGTGGGGTTTCGTTCGTCGGAATAGTACTGCCTTCTCGGATCCGTATGCAATCAAATTACTTTACACAACCTTTGTCAGGTCTAGATTGGAATATGCCGCGCTAATATGGAGACCATATCACGCCTCTTTCATAAACCGAATTTAACGCATCCAGTAAGTCTTCATTCGGTTCGCTTTGCGTTCGCTGAACTTCAGTGATCCCATCCTACAGCTCTCGTTGTCTTATAGTGAACTTAAAGTCACTACATGCTAGGCGTTCACTTCTTGCATGTTCTTTTGTAGTCAGTCTAATAAGTGGGTCTATTGATTCCCCGGATCTTTTAGCAAGAATAGACTTCAATGTCCCTAAACGGAGTCTCCGGATGGTGGATACCTTTCATTTAGATGTCCCCAGGACGAATTATGCAAGAAATGCACCTCTATCCTAGGGCCCTTTCGGAATTAAACAATGTTACCGATTTTGATGTGTCACTTCCGAAGGGTTTGTTGTTAAATAGTTTAAGTAACTTATAGTTTTTAATAATTATTACATAGTCAGTAAGGACATTTGTTCATTGGCTAAACAAATAAATAAATAAATCTAAATCTAATTATAATTTGTGGGTAATTTCAATAACTATCATTTCGCACACACACAGTTACACATCTGCTGTAATCAGTGCCCTCCGTGCCAAAGCCTTGGAAGATAGAACTAATTTCTATAGTGACAACATGTTGTCGTATTTGGTGTGTTTTAGTAGTTTGGCTAAACGGTAAGAAATAGAAAAGACAAACCACAAGAACAGCAAATATCGAAATAAAAAGGCAACGCAGCGCACACACAATTGATCCCGATGATCTCTCACTCAGTCAAACGCCTTTTGTTAGCTCTCTCAACAGGCTTCAGTTGTCGCTGTTGCCATCGCTGTAGCTGTGAATCCTCGTGAAGAGCAGCGCAAATTGAATTGTTGCCGCTGAGCAATTGATTCGATGCGTTCACGTGCAGCCAATGGCTTTAATTGTTTATGCGTGATTACGCGCATCATGCAGAACGGTGCGGAAAACTTTTACCAACGAATCAGAATTGCAAAGTGAGATCAGTGATCAGCGTCGATCACAGCAGCAATCAATTAAAGCCAATTACAAGGGACAACGACCACAAGCTCCAGTCAACAGCGCCAATAGCTCCGGCCATAGAATGCCAAGTGGCATTGTGGTAGCGCCACAGTTGCAGCAGCGGCGCTGCACAATGTCGCAAGCGACCGACTGTAGCGGGCCAAATCGCACAGGGTAAAGGAGAAACTGCAGAAGCCTTAAAATAATTAAAGCAAATTTACACTTCAGACACTCATTGAAAATAAACAGCAGCAGCGATAGCAACAACAGCTGCAGGACAAACAACAACAATCACTGAATAGAAACAGCAACATCAGCGACAGAGGCCGGGGGCCGGGGGCCGGGGGCCGGCGGCCGGCGGCGGCCAAGCGAGGTGAGGCGAGGCGAGGCCAGACGAGAAGGCAACCGGGTAACATGAAAGCGCCAGTTGTGCGAGCAACAACAACAATGATTAGGAGAAGGCCTACAATAAACTGAGTGTGCGCCAAAAATGATTGCGAATGCGATTCCACAACACAATACGAAAAAATCGCATATACACACACAACAAAGATACATCCCGACAAAGCATCCATCCGCAGAGTCCTGGCCGTTGCCTTGACAGCAGCAGCAGCTCCAACGAGAGAGACGACGACACCGCCAGTGACGACGACGACCACGGCAACAACAGCTACAACGAGGAAACACAGCGGCCCGAGGAGGCGGCCGCAACTCGAGCGCAAGGCAACGTTGAAGAAGGCGAACAAGAACAAGAGCAGCCAGAAGAAGAGCTGATTTTAATCGAAATCCTTGCAAGAGAAAAACCTTAACGCAATTAGAGAAGTCGAACGCCTGGCACAGTCACGGAAAGTTACATTTTTTTATTCTTTCGCCTATAGAAATTTTCCAAACGATTTTTACAAGTTTTGCAAAGTGCACAAGACCTAAATTAATTACCGATGAAACCGCAAAATCAAAAATATCAGTGCAGTTAACAAAAAACGAATGTGGCAAAGTGAAATTGGCAACGGGAGAATTGTTAAACGCGGAAAAAGTGCAAAAATCGCTCAGTGAACGAAAGTTGAGCAATGAGACAAAATCCGATGCGACATTTTTCAAAATAAAAGCTGACAAAAATCTGCAGATTGCTGGAAAAATTGCAATTTATCAGACAGTCGGGTTGGCGCAGTCAGTGAGGTATGCGTGTGGGACGGGAAAGCGAAAACCCTTTCCAACCCAAAGAAAAATATTTTGGAGAAAAACCAAAATTGGTGAAATTTTCCAAATCAGTTACAGAAAATGGCAGCTGCCACAACAACGGCAACAACAACAACAATACCAGGCACCAAAACGAATGCATGAAAATTGCAAAAAGTGAAAGCCATCAACGCCCAAGATACTTTTTTCGGTTTTTGTGTTCGCTTTTCATTTGCAGCTATTGCTATTGCTGGCACGGCTGTTGCCGTTGCTGTTGTTGTTGCCGTTTCCGCTTTGCGATAGAGACACAAAATTCACGCCGCTGCTCCTGCTGCTAAACGCGAGTCCGCGCGTACATTGCACACTATGGGCCGTTAAGCATTCCCAGCGTTATGCGGACAGTGTCGGCGGCGCACTCAGTGCCCGCGCCTCTCGCATTCCACGCCCGTCCCGCGGCGGCACGAGCATCTACGCCCACCGCTTGCTGCTGACAGGGTGTTGTTGACGGTAACGTTTTACGATTTACGGAATGCCAGTCACTGTGTATAACGTGCAGGCGTATGGTAAAAGTTAGAAATCCCCTGAGAAAAGGACCATTATAAAACTATTTTCAAAATGGATATATTTTTGTTTATGTGTGATCTTGACCTACATAGACACGTACTCACGTATCCCTAGTGGTGATAATTATTTATTTATTTATTTATTTATTTGCATATTCTTCAGTCTACAGGATTTACTTACAGACTAAGGCATTAATTGAAAATTTCAAATAAACCAAGTTTAAATCTATTTACATCTAAATTAAAATTTAAGACATTGGAATATTTATTAATTGACCGAATGCATCTTGTAATAGGCTCATTGTATGCATAATTAGTCTTGTGAGAGTAATCTTCAAAGAGGCGAATTTGCCTTAAATCATGACGCGAAGAATGAGAATTAAAGAATGTTGCGATTTCTGGGCAGCTTATCTTACTGTTTAGAGCACTATAAGCGAACATAATCGATAGATAAATTCTTCTATCTGACAACGACTGCAAACCTAGCAATTTCCTTCTGCTATCATAGCAGATTAATTAAAACTTAATTCTAGATTGTTATCAATGCTGACAGCCATAAAGAAAATATTTGAAAATAATTTAAACGCTTATGGAATTGAAAAGTTGCATGTAACAGCTGTATTCATAACCGAGCCCTGAAAAATGGAAACTCTAAACTTTGCTCCGATCATATTTGTCAGTTTCAGTAAAGTAAATTAAAGTTCGAAACTTACAAATTTCTTGTCGGAATATGAAAACACTAGGCTTAAAACAGATTTGTAAGGACACTGTGATTTCTTGCCGCATAAAGCTCAGATTCTAATTTGCACTAATTTCTTCATATCTTTAGTTTAGTTAGTTTAGAGAGTTTAGTTTGGTTTAGTTTAGACGAAACTAACTTTTAAAAAGGGCTATATGTAGATATCTATGGCGTTATGATTAATCCAACATCAGACTTGCAAGGGGGAGAGGGCAACATTCGATATATTCTACTTACTGGCAAGTAATATGTGTGGTTTAAATCAAATTTTGCTAATTTCGAATGGAGGACCGCTTTAGATCGCTAGGAGAGGCAATGGCAATTGTAACTGCCGACTATTGGATGGACACTAGGGTGGGTCGATTCCGGACTTTTTTCGATTCGAGATTTCTAATAGTGCGGAAAAGTTGCCTTAGTACTTCGTGATTCCAATGCAATTTTTTGTTTTGAGATCGGACTGCATCTTCAACCCCAACTCCGGCCTTGAAATTTCGGAAATTTGCCTAAAATCGTGAAATTGCCTACCTAGCGCCTGAAATACGCCTCTCATGGCAAAATGTATAAAAGAAAAGTTGTTTGTCGCATCATTAGCTACCGAAATGGTATTATGATCATGGCCGTAGGACGAACCGTTCCCGAGATACGAGCGAAAAGGCGGCGCGCCGCAGCGCAAGGTAAAAATCGGCTTGCGGCCACACTTCTCCCTGAATGCGCCCACAATGACGCCGGCGCTGCGGAGATATGTTCTGTGCTTCACGCGTCGGGTCGGACCGGCCGGGCCGCTCCCCCCGTCCCGTCTCGCTCTTCCCCCATCTCTCTCCCCTCCCCGCCAGACACTAGACTAGACTCCCGCTGCGCGCCGGGCGCCACCAGCTTGCTCCGTCGTGTATTCCCCTGCGCCATACGACACGTTCGGACAGGTCCCCACACAAAGATTCTTTCATCGAGTTCCTTCACTCTTGTCGTTGATTTCGCCGAGTGCTATCACTTACATTTTCTGAACAGAACACAAAACTCAACATGTCTGTATCTAAATTTAAATTTAGACAGAAATGTCCTGTGTTTGGCATATATCCGTACGATCTCACTGAGTCCCAGCTACCCAGTTACCAGGATGTTCTTTTGTATTATCAGTTTGAAAGATTTCGTATAGGGCGACTCCGAGGTGACAACTATGAACCTAGGAGTAAAGAGGTTTCAGAAATAGTTGCAAAAATGGTTGAAAATATTTTCAAAAAGTCATCTATTCCGATAGTCTCACACACCAGAGTTCTACAAATGCTCACCACAGTCAGAAAGTTGGCCCTTGACCGTCTTCTGGCAGCCAGAGAAGCAGAGACTGACACTGTAAATGGATGGGTTAGATGTAATAAAGTGCCAAAGCTGAATTTCAAAGCTAATAATTATTACGATATGATTAACTGGAAGACTATTACCTTGACTGTTCCACCAGTTCTTCGTTCAGTTTCTAACGAAGAGCTCATAAAAGGGTTGTCGGGAGACACTGCAGAGATATGGAAATTTAGTGAATTCCCCTCTCACACCGTGGCAGTCGAGAGAACCGTCAAACTGGTGACAGAGGCATCTTCTAAAGTTATTGGCCCCCAGTCTCGTGATCGTTTTATACGCTCTACACTGAAATCTAGGCAACAACTGCCAAAGTTTAGTACAAAATCTGATTTTATCAATAAATTTGATACAGATTCAGACTAAAACAAGCCTGACATATGGTTGGTTGGTTGGGTTGGGCTTGGGAGGAACCCGAAGTGCAGCCACCTCCACGTGGTGGGTTCTGGGTAACCAACACAGGTTAGCTGAGAGCTGCAACAATTTTCACCTTGCGCTGCGGCGCGCCGCCTTTTCGCTCGTATCTCGGGAACGGTTCGTCCTACGGCCATGATCATAATACCATTTCGGTAGCTAATGATGCGACAAACAACTTTTCTTTTATACATTTTGCCATGAGAGGCGAATTTCAGGCGCTAGGTAGGCAATTTCACGATTTTAGGCAAATTTCCGAAATTTCAAGGCCGGAGTTGGGGTTGAAGATGCAGTCCGATCTCAAAACAAAAAATTGCATTGGAATTAGGAAGTACTAAGGCAACTTTTCCGCACTATTAGAAATCTCGAATCAAAAAAAGTCCGGAATCGACCCACCCTAATGGACACCCTGTACATGCGCGCATACACTCGTATTCACGCAGCTATGCACGCGCTCTCGCAATTACCAACACACCGACACGCGCGCGCACACACACGCACGCACAGATGTCGATAGAATAACAAAGGCAGCCTCTGCCACAGCTACAGCCACAGCCGCAGCCACCAAAGCGACCGCAGCGGGTATTAAGTCATATCTGGCATTTTTGGGGTCAAATCTAAATCGGCAGCGCGCGGTCTAAATGCATTTTTGCTTACCAATTTTTTGCAGTTTGTGGTGTGAATAAATGAAAATATCATAAACTTGCGGCAAAGTATCGTTAACAGCGGGTGCGCGCAAAAACAAAGCGGAAAAGCGTCATTGAAACTCACAGAACGCTACAGTCTACGGTTTGTCTTGCGCCAAATACGAGTTTATGCGACAAGAAAGGACGAACGGGTGAGCGCTTAGACAAGCGAGAAGTATGTGGTTTGCTGGCTTTTGTGTGCGACAGCAAGTGTGATTGTGTGTGTGTGTTGGGGGAGAGGTGTGAAGGAATGTGACGGCTGGCTGGTGCTGGAGCATTTAATACCGAATTCAAATTTAATGTGAGGAAGACAGCGCACAGCATCTTCCTGCAACAAGCCACAATACCACACACAAACGCCAACAGCCACTCTGCCCGCAGACTGGCTGCGCGAGAGCGAGTTGCAAAGAAAATTATAAAGGAAAAAATTGTATCCATAAAAATTCAGTGCTCGCACACAATTACGCGCACAACGGTGTATTGTGCCCATTTTCCCCGGCACACTTGTGGACTGTGCGTGTGTGCGTGCGAACTGCTTTTCTCCGTCTACAAACATCCGCACATACGAGTACAATTTACTCGCATCCATCTGTTTGTGCCCACATGCATCACGAGTGCGAGTGCGTGTATATTTAGCAGTAGAATTTGTTCGTTTATTCCATATTTAAGAAGCAATTTATATTCCCTTTTCGGCTTGACTCATATTTTCTGAGCCATTGTGCGTGCGCGTGGACTCCGTTGTTGCCGTCCACTCTATGTATGTATTTGCTCGCTTTTTTCGCTTCCCAGCTTCCGCTTTCACCCAGCCAAACAGTCATCCTGCCACACGACTCGCGTCTATTCAGCTCCATTCTCTTTCATTTCGGCCAGCTTTTATTTTCGTCTTTGCCATCATTTGCCGTCCAGTAGCCAATGTCCATAATACAACATTTTTATTCAACTTTTCTAAATGAGCCGAATGAAATGAAAACTCAACTCGCATCGCATAAAACACAAGCTCACACATACAAACGCACTAATACTCATATGTGTGTAGACTGAGGGCTACGAGCACCTCCTGTCGCCATTGTTGCCACCTGCATTCATTCCAGTGCACCGCTGTCTCACTTTCTTTCATTGTCATAAATTATTCAAACGTAAACATCAACAAGACTGCTGACTGCCAGCGGGACTAGCTGCTTGGCGGGCTGGCGGGTTGGCTGCCGGACGGAGTGCCTCCTTGGCTGGGCGACTGCCACTCTTGTGTGTTTCTGTTTGCTGTTGATGTTGATGTTGATTCAGTCGCTGATGCCTATGTTGGTGTTGATGCTGGTGCTTGCCCTGCTGCTGGCGCTGTATGTGTGCGCTTGTAGCCGGCTAAGATGTCCTTTGCGGCGTTGGCAATCGCAACGGCGGTGGTGATTGTGGCGGCTAGCCGCAGCTGTCTGATGACACACACTCGTACCACACACCTACGTACCTATGTATGTGTTGTGAAAAGTCGAAGAAATGCTACGGAAAGAAAGCCGCTTAATTGTTCTCGTCTACATACGTTGCCATGCCACACATCCAAAGCAAACTCAACTGTTCTCGCTTCTTCCATGTGCGTCTTGTGTAAACCAACACATTTGAGATGTCAGATGATCCTCGGCTTCTGAAATGAATACCTGCTGCCAGTTCAGGCACTGAATAATAAAACATTGGCAGCTCAATGAAATAACTTGCCGCACAACAACTCATTTGTATACTTATATACACATCCTCACATATTTATGTATGTATGAGGTTGAATGGTCTATTTATTTATTTATTTAAGTCTATGAACAGATTGTTCTTACAGACACATTACAAACTAAACTTAAAACTAAAGAACTTAAAACTAAAGAACATGTTTTAGATTATTTTTAAAAACATCTTTTGAATGAAACAGGTCTAACTTGAATTTAAAAGATACAGTGTTATACACGTTTAAAGCTCTGTATAAAGGGGAGTTTAAAGCATAATTAGCTCGGCAAGTGCTTAAATAGAATGTGTCTGCATGTCATAGCGCTCTTGAAGGAACATTGAAGTTAATTAACTGCAGCAAAAACGGGCAGTCAACCCTTCCCACCACGATGTCAGAAACGAACATCAGTGCCAAGGTTGTTCTTCTGTTTTCCAGAGACTTTAGGTCAATTAGTTTGCAACGTGCCTTATAGGATGGTAAAGGATCTGCAAACCTGAGAGACCTCAGAGCGAAGCGAATAAACGACTTTTGATTCGTTTAATTCGTGAGGCATAAGATGCATAAAATGGATTCCATATGAAAGAACCATATTCTAGCCTAGAACGAACCAGACTTGTATAAAGCGACTTAAGCGTGTATGGATCAGAGAATTCCGCACCGTTACGGCGAATGAACGCTAGCAAGGAGTAGGCTTTAGGTATGATGTAATTCAGGTGGGGTACAAAGCTGAATTTAGAATCAAAAATTACCCCAAGGTCTTTAACTACCATGATTCGACCAAGCGGGCAGTTCGCCAGGGAATACGAAGTATTTATAGGATTGGTTGACTTCGAGAAAGTGGCAAAGTGACACTTTGAAACATTAAGTTGGAGTTGGTTATTAACACACCAACGAACGATTGAGTTTATATCCGACTGTAAATTAGAAACGTCCGAAAAATCCTTAACTTTAGTGTAAAGTTTTAAGTCATCGGCAAACAAAAGGCACTGAGAATTTCTGACGGCATATGAGATATCATTGATAAACAGAATGAACAACAGTGGACCAAGGAAGAAGTCGCTACAAATGGCCGAGAGTGGACATTTTCAATACTAACAAAACTTTCTCTATTTTTAAGATAGGATATAAACCACGATAGCATACTAGAGTGAAACCCCAAATTTGATAATTTTTTGATCAAAACCGCGTGCGACACCTTATCAAACGCTTTCGAAAAGTCGGTGTAAATCGCTTCAACTTGATATCCTTCCTGAAAGGCAGATATGCAATACTCTATTGATTCTACTTTCGAGTTCCGAATGGCTCTTAGCGGTTTGTCATTGCCGGGGCAAGATGGTTTTCTTTATTTTGTATCGGACGAGTCGCGATTCCAACCGACGACCCTTTGACTTATGTAATACACAATGCACAAGCTCAAGAAAATGTATATAATATATTTAATAATACATAAGTAAATTATAAATTACAACTGTCAAATATGGTTTAAGTAACATAAACGTGTCAACTTGTGAATATTTCAAATAGACACAAAGCTGAGTTTCCAGATGTGAAAATCACAGATTAATCATCACGTTGTAGGATTAACATCCCTACGTTTACTTATTCTTACACCTACAATATACATACAAACTTGCACCCTCGTTTTGTCTTTGCAATTTATGTTCGTGTGATTTCTTTCGTGTCAACATTTCTACTGTCAAATAAATTGCCATATTGCAGATTCGTGCTATCTGAACTAGTAGCCACCGCACGCACACATGTCATACGTGTGTTAATCTCTCACACAAACAGACATCTCATCGCTTGAGAAAACCGACGGTGGTGTGTCCTGTTAAAGCCAATGGAACATGCGATATTCGTTTTCTGAAGCGACGATGCATAGTAGTTTCCATACATCTTAAAACGACACCCTGTGGTCCAATAAAAGTTAAGATACCGTCAGGCACTTATCAGAATCAATTTCGAGGAAAATATGTTGCGCACTTTCTTTTCGACACATTCGGGTATCCAATTATCGAATTATATTTTTATTTTTTTTAGTTTTATTTATTTATAAATTGTTTCGATACACATTTCTATCAATTTCAAATTTTGTTTTTCAATTGGCAAGTCAAGTCTGGGGCGCAGTTTTTTTTTGCAGAAAATATGTCGACCCAAATTAGTAATAATATATGAAAACTGCCGTTTCGAAACTATAGTTTCAAAATTTGACTATGAAATAGTTTCGAGTTTCCTCATTGTATTATTTATATGTAAATAAGTATGTAGATATGTGTGCACGAGCGCTTGGCATACAGTGTTGGCATCATAGTTGGCATCGTTGACGTGGTCGGAAATTAATTTGCCACATACCAAACATAATTCCAGTCTGCCGCACGTAATCTTGGCGAGAACGCAGGCACAAACGCATTCCGAAGTTATTTACCCCGTTTTATGTTATCTGCCCGTTGTCCTGTGGGGCGTGCGAGCATTCAACCAGTGCATTGCAATGAGCTGAATTCACTGTAGCATCATTTGCATCCGTATCTATGTAAAATTACATTTTAATTTTCTACCAGCAAAGGCTGCGGCGGATGCTTTTCGCTTCACACACTGAAACATACTTTGCAATTGCTGTACATATGTATGTAAGTATATGCATAAATGTTTACACATCCATATGTACGCATGGTTATTTCAGTGTGTATGTGTGCAAATATTTGTGTATGCACGTGGATATCTGCAACTTTATGTGAATAGGTAAGTTTCTATTCGCACATCGAGGAGCGAGCACGCTGTGTTATCGGTTATTATGGGACTCAATGGTATGAATAAACGACTTTTTTGGTCGGAAAGCAATGTGGCATTTGCAGCATACCGTAAATGAGAAAAGTTGAACGGAAATTGCCAATTTTATCGAACGTTTTCAACACAATGGCTTATGGTTGGATAATTTGTCGGCCATTCGCGAGTACAGAAACGAGATATTGTTAACACTACTGTTAATAAGATATTGTTGAATACTCTTTGTGAAGAGTTGAAAGGAAGCTACTTAAAACAAAGTCTAATTTTAAGTATTATAGCTATATGTAGCTATATGAAAATTGATATATATATCCATATACATATACAGTTCTAGAAGAACTCAAGTCGGTCTGAGCTTTACCAAACATTTCTGCCAGAGAAAGAAGACTCGTACGCAGTTAAACATTACTCAGGATAGTCATATTTATTATTTTCTTCGAATATTGGTTCAAAGCACTGGGTGCACTAATGTGCTCTCTGTCCACTATAAGTATTTGTAGTAGTTAATATACTTTAAAGGGCACAATTTTAGTTTGGCAGGAACTTTTTCAGCTTCAATTATTTTCCCCTATCCTTAACCACATTAACTCATTTGCTCGCTGAAGCGTGTCTTATTAGCAATATTCATATTTTGAGGCATACAATTTGAATGAAACGAGATAAAGGGAAGCACTTGGCACTGTCTCAACTGCAGCGTATGATTGAGTTAAAATTCACTACCAGCAACATGTTTACTCTAGCAAAATTTTCTTTTGGATATCGTTTGTGAGTACGTGAAATGCAAATTAATATTTTTATTCATAGGACTGCCAAAAATTAGTTCAACTTGCGGTTTAAAATTCAGTTGTAAAAGTGCAGCACTTTTAACGATGCAAATTTCATTCTCTAAATTTTGCAGCAGCAAATATTTATGCAGCATTTATTTATGTGTAGAGCGCGTCCGTATGCGGCACAAGTGGCACAGCTCACCGTATCCGGTGAATGAGGTGACGAGAAGCTACTTAAGGTTGTGCAACAAAACTTTGTCGCACAGTCGCTCTCCAATTGCCAACGGAAAAAGGTGTTACCAACACATACAATATATAAAATAATATGTACATTTTACATACTTGCACAGTGCAGTGTGCATGGCCATCTACATATGTATAAACATTTACCTTTATGTGTGATTTAAATTATTTTTTGCATATTAACAACAAAATCCACAACAACAGCAATAGCAACAGCAACAATGTGTGTTGTATGTTTAATGAAATGTGCATTTTTGTGCTTGCAGGCACTTTGGCGGCAACAGCATCCTGGTTGCTACTGTTCGTTACACGGAATTCGCGCACAATCAAAGGACAAAAACATTTGTGATCAAAGCGACAGCGCTTCCCATACTATATAATATTTGAAATCAAAGCACAACGCAGCTACCATGGCAAGGCAATCAAATGCGAAGGCGCTGTTGAGCACAACGGCGGTGAAGATGAAAACCACTTGACCCGGCGCCAGTCAACAGCGCTGTCACCAGTCGCACAGGCGATGGCCCACGGCCGACCCAACTTTCAACTCACTAATCTAACTGTTTACTTTACAACTTTGCGTGTGTACTGTCTTATCCTTGCCTGCTTTAGTTCCGTTAAGAGTTATGTTGCGTCGAGAAGTAGTCCTGTCCAGCTAAGAAGTAGCAGGGCTGCGGCAGATCCCAGCGCTTCTTCAATTAGCAACTCAATGAGCACTGATCAAAGCGACAACAGCAACCGCTACAATAGTCACAACTGCAACAGCCATTGCGGCAGAAACAGCACCATCCCCAACAACAGCAGCAGCAGCAACAGCAACAATAATGCCAACACACGCAATCGCAAAGCAGAGCAAACGAATTTGTTATCGCCTCCCGACTATTGCATCTGTCACGTTTTTGTGAATATCAAAAGGACAATTTACGAACGCTTTCTGCAATATATTTCCATAGAAATTGGAAAAGCAGCAGCCGATGCAGGAGTGGACGCATCTGTGACGCAAGTCGTTCGACATCAAGGAATTTGCATTATAAGACTGATATCATTAAAGAGATTTCTTCAAATTCCTACTCAACAATCATGTGTAATTCTTAAGCGAATGCAGCACTGCTTCGCTCCCCCTGGGCTGCGCACTGCGTCGGCTGCGGCCGTCTCCATTGCAACCGAGCGGCAGCAGCAGTGCCAGAAGTGCAGCACCAGCGGCAGTTCTAGCAAGCAGCAGTGGTGGGCCTGGGATTGGTGGTGGCGATGGTGGTGCTGGCGGCGGCAAGGATGCGAACTATGGCGATGGCGGCAATCTATAAGCAAAACTGCAAAGCTTCCCAGTCAAATTTTAGTGTTAGCCAAGTGTGTGCGTGTGTCGAATGTGTGTAGTGAATATGGTAGCAGTAACGGGAGCGATAGTATCGTGGCCGATGCTGGCGGCAGACGGCCGGTGCATTGTGTGCCGCTGCTGCATCGCGCCCTCATCTTTCTGATATTGCTGTCGTCGTTCTGGCATGGCTCGGAGTGTGTTCACGGTAGCGTCAAGCTCAGCCCAAACACTGTTAAAACCAAGTACGGTCTGCTGCGTGGCATTGTTGTGCGTTCGAGTCCGCTGGTGGAGGCGTATCTGGGCATACCCTATGCATCGCCACCAGTCGGGAGTTTGAGGTGAGTCGGCCAGCTGCTACGCTATTCAAATGAAAATACATTTGTGATATGTAAATAATTATGCGAGTAAGCATTTACCAAAATGTCAATTTTTCCAATATAATTCTTTGGTTTTACAGATTCATGCCACCCATAACGCCATCCACATGGAAAAACGTCCGCAATGCGGACCGTTTTTCGCCTGTTTGCCCACAAACCGTACCAATTCCACCAAATGGACCTGAAGCACTCTTAGAAGTTCCGCGCGCACGTCTGGCGCAATTGCGCCGCCTCATGCCCCTGCTCAATAATCAATCGGAAGACTGTTTATATTTAAATATCTATGTTCCATACGAAAATCGTAGACAACGCCGTAAGTTTATCATCCAACGTTTGTATGTTACTTATCTGTTTAGAATATAAAAATTTCCGATTGCTGAGTCATCAATTCCGTAGTGCATTGCAGTCTGTTATGTTCGAAAACTGCAAGCACTGTGGAAGTGATATCTCTCAATCAAGACTCATCGAGCATATAGTTTATAGGCAAAAGTTTATGAAAACATATATTTATACATATTATAACTTGTAGACATATTTAATTTTAACCAACCAAAGAATTACTGACGTTTTTTGTCCTGCAGGCTCCACCAGCAGCAGCACAGAAAGCTTTGACAATGCAAAACTTTCAACTGTCCTACTTATACATGGCGAATCGTATGAATGGAACTCAGGCAATCCCTATGACGGCTCCGAATTGGCGGCCCATGGCAATGTCGTAGTGGTCACCATCAACTTTCGTCTGGGCATATTCGGCTTTCTAAAGACGGGCGGCAAGGAAAGCGCTCAGGGCAACTTCGGGCTCATGGATTTGGTGGCCGGTTTGCATTGGCTTAAGGAAAATCTGCCGGCATTTGGCGCAGATCCGCAGGGCATCACTATACTGGGACATGGGTCGGGTGCGGCTTTGGCAAACATTTTGGTTGTGTCCCCGGTGGCGAGCGGTAATGTTTATAATCACATTACTATTATATGTGGATGTCTCCTCATTGGAATGTCTGTATTGAACTTTGTGCTGCACGACATCATTTCAGATCTCATACAGCGTGTGGTTTTGGTGAGCGGTTCGGCACTGTCGCCCTGGGCCATACAGAAGAATCCGCTGTTCGTGAAGCGACGCGTGGCCGAGCAGACCGGCTGTCATGGCGACATGCTCTACGATGATTTAGCGCCATGCCTCCGAACAAAAACAATAGCAGAGCTGCTGGCCGTTAAGATTGATCATCCTAGGTGCCAATGCCCACAGCAACAATCAAATAGTTATTAATAACACAAATTCGGTTTTGCGTTTAGGTTTTTAAGTGGCTTTGCACCCTTCGTGGATGGAACCGTAATATCGCCGAAAACAGATCCGGTTGGAGAATTAACACTGCCTTTGGGTTCAGCCATAGTTAGGTAAACCCGACAATACATTTCTCATACGTTCGGATGCGCACTACATATCATTCTCCCTCTGGCGTTTTCTCAACAGTACATCAGGAATTGAACTTGCAAACTTTCCGAAGCGCGACCTCATTTTTTGCCTTACGTCAGTGGAATCATATTTGGATTTGAGTGCACAAGATTTGGAATTTGGTTTTAACGAGACACGACGCGATCGTATATTGAGAACATTTGTTCGCAATAATTTCCACTATCACCTGAATGAGATATTTGCCGTTTTAAAGGTGCGCATCGCACACACCCTCACGCAATCTCCAAACGCAAATAATTATGCCTAACAAACGTACTTACTTCCTAGAATGAGTATACCGATTGGGAGAAGGCCATACGCAATCCACTCAGCTCCAGGGATGCGACTTTGTCGTTTCTGAGCGACGGACACACGGCGTCGGCGTTAATAAAGCTCGGGTACATGCACAGTTTACGTGGTGGCCGCAGCTATTTTCTACACTTTAAGCATAAAACTGTAGAGGAGGAATACCCTCAGGTGGGTGACAACGCGAAATCACAAGTCGAGAATCTCACTTGAACTCAGGATTCATTGCAGAGAACTGGATCCGTTCGTGGTGAAGACGTGCCTTTTTGGTTAGGATTACCCATTTCGCCGCTGTTCCCACACAACTACACAACTCAGGAGAAACAGATCAGTCGCCTTATGTTGCGCTATCTCGCAAATTTCGCGAAAACGGGGTTAGTATGCCCGTTAAATATGTACCCAGGAGACCCACTTGGAGTTGATATGTAAAACTCGTGTTTGAGAAAACTTGAAGTATTGAGATATTTTCTTGTGAAAAATTTACTCAGATTGGTCTGCTCTATTGACTAACATAATAATTTAATGAATGTTAAATTACCCCGTGAGATATTTGAATCTCATACAAGAGCATTTATAGCATTTAAAAATTATGAACTTCAGTTTTAGGAAAACTTTAAGAATTTCAATTGATCAATGTATGTAGTAGTGAAAGGCAAACCTTCGTCGTCAAATACGATGACGCCGTGGTATCACTTCTTTTTGGCATTTTGCTTACTGCTCTCCTCCCATTTTAGCAATCCCAATCTCTCGGTAGTACAAACAACACCGATGTCAGCATCAACGTCCAGATCCCCCGCACAGCAGCACTCCACCAGGGAGAGTTTTACCAAAGTAAAACGCTCCTCCCAGAAATTCTCTTCCATAAATAAAATTGCTAATCAGACCACTTCAGGCTTGACGTATTTGCCACGTGCTGTAGCTGCTGGCACTGAGGAGCTTAATCTCGCGGTGCTCTACAATCAGCGCCGCAGCAACACATTACGGGACCGACGCTCCTACTACAAACGACATCTGCGCAGTAACAACGAGTCGCTCGAATCGAAGTCAAGCAGCAAGGCCGACGAGCTACCGTTTTGGGATGCTTACGATGTGGTGAATCAATTGTACTTAGAGTTGGGTAAGCAAATTCGAACTGGGCTTAGCCGTTCGTCTTCACGCCATTGAACACTTCACCATCTCAGGTAGCAATGCTGAGGTGCAGAGCCACTACCGCGGCCACAAACTCTCAATGTGGCTGAACCTCATACCACAGCTGCACAAACACTCGAACATCAATGACCAGTCCATGCGACATCATCAGTTTCCGGATGATATCAACAACAGAGATCTTTACGAGGGTAGAATACTTATAAATTTTATAAATAGAAATACACATAAATACTGACCATAGAAAATTTTCTGCCATAGGTGTTGTGCGTCCACAGTTACAGATTAAACCGACAGATGACGAGGACACTGTCGTAATTAAAATTCCCAAGGCCACAGTATCCACGAAAATTGTCACAAACACGACCAGCAGGACTAATCCCACCAACGTGCTGATTGGAACAGCTACCACAGGTAAATAAGGAAATCTTATCTATGTACCTATAGTACATAAATCGTATATTCCAATTCTTATGTATTTTCAGAATGCGGTACCGAGTACACGGCCCTTTCCGATGTGTCCACACCGCCACCCGCGGACAATCGATCTGTGTCGGTGGATAATCAAAAAGACCTGGCGACCGCCTCAACGGGCCTCATCGGCAATCTAGAGGTGCTGCGTCGCCTCGGTGGCAAACAGTTTCAGAGCTACACTACAGCATTGGTGGCCACAGTGGCCGTGGGCTGTTTCCTTCTCACACTCAACATTCTCATCTTTGCTGGCATCTATCATCAGCGCGAGAAACGCGCACGCGATGCCAAAACCAAGGAAGAGCTTCAGGACAGCGACACCAGTAAAAATTCGAGCATGCTTAAGCTGAACACAGTGGGCGTACTTACGCCAGGCGAAAGTGCGTCCTCGTTCAGCGGCGGCAAGACCACTATCGTTTTCGGCGAATACAACTGTTATGATGAGAAATCGAAGCAGCACAGGGACGAAAAACTGCTGGTTGAACTTCCGCCAACACAAGCGACCAGCATGCTCGATGCGAATTGGTCGACGGCACCCTGCTCTACCAGCACACTGGATCTGCTCAAGACGAAGCATCACAATCCGCTAGAGGCCGGCTTCGAGCAGCAGACCATCAGCAGCATAGAGATGGCCACCTACAACCCACTGCCCATCACCGCGGTCACGGTGCTGGAGTCGGGTACGCTACAAGGCAAACGCAACTCGTTCGTAGGCTTCAGTAACGTCGGCACCGGCGCGAGCACCAACACCAGCCATCCATCCAACCAGTTCGACTACGCGGTACAGTCTTCCGATCAAATGTCTTTCAAAGAAATCGAAGATGCAGTCAAAGCCTCCACAGACGACATCGTCAATGGCGTAGACGATGACATTCCGGAGCCGCCGCCGCCGCCAAGATCGTTTCAAAGCGCCCACCACCACCAGCAGCAGCAGCAGGGCGGCATCCTGCGACCGTCAGGCTCAAATACGGTTTCGACCTCAAGCGGCAAGAAACGTGTACATATTCAAGAAATCTCGGTTTAAGCCTCTACATGGTATACAATACATATACGTACGTATATACATATGCTACTTTCGCTTCTCCATTCAAATACTTTCCCACGCCCTCTCCGACATCGACACTTATGCTGTGGCGATGCGCCTCACTTCTACCACTACTGCAGCCAAGCCTTTACTTTGCAAGTGTTTCCCCAACTAAATTATATACGCACGATACATACAAATGTATGTATGTATGTATATAACTACTAAAACGAATATATGATCAATACTTGGTTATTGTTGGTATAGTTTTGTCAGACGGGTGGCGGGTGTGTGTTACACGCTTGGCTTCTTAATTTAAATTTTTGCGATTTATATTGTTCTGCTGTAAATTGAATTTTCTTAAGGATTTCCGAGGCCATATGCATACGTACATATTAAATACTTATTTACTGTATAATATATGGTGACTATATGGGTGTACATGTAAGCAGAATCAAATTCTTTTTTAGTACTAATAAATTTATATTTACTGTTGGTCAAAAAACATGATACAATAAGAAACGAAATTCGCACTAGTTTCACTACATATGCCAAAATGTAAGTATGTATAATATCAAAATTTGTCGAATGTTCCTCACACATCGAATAACCAATTGCATTCGGTCCGAGATGCAAAGAAAGTTCCGCTTCCAACTACTTATTTCTTTATAATTATAGACACATCAGAGTTTGTTCATAGGGAATTTAATAAGTTCTTTTTAGGCAAATTAAAAACAAATGAAAATCTTTCATTTCTAACTTAAAAATAAGCTTAATGCCGAGCTGCGTACACAGGCGTACATAAATTGCCTCACGTGCCATCGAATCGATCGCAGCTTTCAGGCAATCAATTTCATCTGTCAATAATCTTCAGAATCAACCAAGATTACACGTTGTGCTGAATCTAACTTTTACACTTCAGTACTCGCGCTTTTCGATTTTCGCTTTTTTGGTTGCTTCTCCGTCTCGGATTTTATCTTTACCGCAGGCTCTTCAGAAACATCGCTTGATTTTTGCTTACGCTTTCGGCCGCTGCTCTCTTCTTTCACTTTACTTGGCTTCTCTGATGCATCCTCCGTTTCGGACGCCTGCTCATGCTTTATCAGCTTCACAAGTTCGTCCAATTCGTGCGTCTCTCTCTCTTCTATTCCTGAATCAACAGTGCTCTCGTTGACATCCGGTTCAATTTTTATTAACTGACGCTGCAATCAAATATAAAAAAAAGTTCCACACTTAAACTTCCTACTCATTCAAATTAGACATTATTCAGGCATACCGATATCGCAACACCTTCAGCAGTGGATAACACCAGGTCGCCATCAATGTAGGGAAACACATTTTGCAAGTTATAGTTGTTGATACGAAACTGCACGGTATCGTTCATTTTCACTTCCTCACGGTTAACTTTCGCAGCGAAGCGTATACTCGCATTGAAAACTCTGTAAATAATCACGCCTATGTGACGATTTCCAATGTGCTTAACCACTCCGCTCAGCACCGCGCCCACCACTGGACAGAAGACGTAGCAGTCAGCTTTGATGTGCACGTGTATGTGCGGGTCATCCGCACGCATCGCTCCCAACGTGCCCAGAACCTGTATGTTCTTTATATCCAGCACAATGCCGTCCAATTGCGCATCATAGTTGCCTAACTTTCGATGCCTGATATGTGCGACTAGCTCCTGCTTAAAATCAGTCATGCAACTTGGCCAGAGCGACAAGTGCATGTCGGTGTTAACCTTGCGCACGCAGGATCCCTCGGTGGTGGTGTAGGACTCTAGCTCTTTAGTGGTGTACTTGATGTACTCCCGCAATTTCTTCACCATTTTGCTGATGTAAATTACTATAAGTTCTGAAAATATCTCAAAATACTTAAAACACGCGCATTGAGTATGGTCACCGAGAAATGTCACAGCAACATTCGTTCAGTGAACGACATTCAGGGTTCTAAAGTAGTCAAATTTTAAATGTTGCCACACATTGAATTATTTGCTACGGAAATTGTTTTATTGTCTTGAATATTTCATTTTATTTTCAAAACAATGAACCAAAACGCAGTTCGGTTCAGTTCAGGTGCGCTTTATCTGACAGTTCGATCGATACGTTACAAACACATATAATAAACATGCTTAGCGACAACCAGTTGTTACAGCAGTTACGATTTTCACAGTCAATGACCCACAAATTTTATATATTCACAACTAAAAATTAACTCGGATTATAACGTTAAAAACTGACTGACTTATTGGTCAACCAATAATATTTCAAAGATTTGTCAGAAAAGAAAGGAAGAGAATTGAGCTGGTAGCACTATCCATGTCTGCGGATCAGCTTGTTGTGCGAAGTGGATTGAAGCAACCCTGTCGTTGCTTAGGATTAACCGAAATGTCACTAGTGCCCAGCTGTTTACACCTTTTCTATAGATTTTTAGTTCCTTTTACCTGACGTGGGAATTTTTTTGCCAATAATAATAAACACAAAAGGAAAACCGATACAAATCTCGTAACAGCGTTGTCTTCGATTAAATCGTCCAAATAGTTCTTCCCAGGTCGCGGCAGCACGTACAAAAGTAACCTTAATATCCAAAATAAAAGCAACAGCCAGTGAATAAATTCCCTCTACGTGTCCGAACACTTCACCGTTGATAAGCCAGCTTGCTTAACACACCACAAAGCGAAGATGCTTATCTAACGCCAAATGTATAGTAGTTAATTAATGTAGCACGGTTGTGAAACAAATGGCACCATCAACGCGCAAACGAGTGCTGATTCTAATCGGCGTATGTGGAAGTCTGTTTTTGCTGGTGCGCTATTTGCTGTTCCACGGTGCGCTCCTGACCGTAAGTAATTCTTCCAAACGGAAGCCGACCAAATGGTCAACAGTTGGTCAATTGAGTAGCAACTAAAATTCGGCTACTAGCCACGTAGTGTCGATTATGCAAATTATGACCAGACTTAATTTCTCATTGGGTTTTGCTTAGCCGCAGCCTCTTCCCCGTCATCCTACCGGCTCGCCCGTCTTGGTGATGGTCTTCTATGAGGCACTGTGCCCGGACTCCAAACACTTCATTTTGAAACAGCTGATGCCCGCCTACAAAGTGGCCACACCCATTATGGACATCCGCCTAGTGCCGTATGGAAAGGCAGAAACAATACCGAATGCTGATGGCACGTACAGTTTCGAGTGTCAGCATGGCCCAATCGAGTGCAAAGCGAACATGTATCATGCGTGCGCAATCGAGCTGATTGAGGATGCGCAAGCGCAACTCAACGTAGTCGCCTGCATGATACGAGACAATCACTTGCCCAAAGAAGCATTCCTCAAGGTGAGTCATTTACATTGCCGTCGGCCAACCCCACTAATGTAATTCTGTTTATAGTGTGCCACACAGAACAACATTCAAAACACTGATCTCATACTGAAATGCGTTGAAGGCACCGACGGCGCAGAACTATTAAAACTATTCGGTGAAGCCACCAGTGCGCTTCGACCAAAAGTCAGCTTCATACCTACCATAACGTTAGACGGCAGTCAGCACCGACAAGCAGCAATACTAAAAAATTTGCTCGCCGAAGTGTGCAAACTCGCCGGGGACTCAAAGGAGGCAAAAGAAATCTGCAAAGCGCATCAATAAGACACAACGAACAAATCAGCCACAAATTATGACAAGCGCATAGCGTAAGAGGCCAGCACAGACTTGCTCATCGAATCAGCAATAAACGCCAACTATTGTTGGTCTCACCAGCGTTGCGGAATCATTTGTTCAGCAATTTAAAACGAGCGCAAATACCAGCACTTATACTTATCACTTCCGCATTTGTTTATCAATTTATATTTTTACCTGCGTGTATGTATTTTGCTAACGGTCTAGCGCGTGTAAATATAAGTGGTGTATTATTGTATTCATGATTTTTATAGTCAGTACCACTAACAAATTTATACTTATAAAAATGAACAAATAAAACGCAACTTAAAAAGAAACGCTTTAGCTAAGTTTTCTAGCAAAGTAAGGCCTTAACTAAGGCCGCAGTTCAACTGAAGTTTTTTTGAAATAATGGGAGTTTTTATAAGTTTAAATGCCTCTTGACTTTATTAACATTGACATTTGCATATCCCCTTTAACAATTACAAAAAACATGCAACTACATAAGTAAAATTTCAAATGTAATTGTCAATTTGTATATGAAAAAATATAGTAACATATTGTGTATAATGGATAACGTTCAGTTCCAATAGCCATTTAATAAATAATGTTACCTAAGCAGCGTTCATATGAATTGAACGTTATTGCAAAATATACGTATTCGCATACAAGTGGCTGCTAAGATGTCAAGGACAAAAAAATCGATCTAATCCTTGACAGCGAATATTAAAAAATATAAATACTGCGATTTTAAAGCTATTAGCTGAGCGTGATTTCATCGGGTGTAATGTGTACATTAATAGTTTCTTCACCATTTGTTTCGCTGTCAGTAGCACCGCTGTCACCGCAATCACTGAGGATCAGTGAAAATCGCTTCATCAGGCAGCTCTTAGCATCGCACAAACTTAGGGCAATATCCAGTTTGATGTTTTCTTCCGGCAAAGGGGCTACGTTCACGTCTACACGCTCCAATTGTAAATTGAATGCGCCATTCGTAACCTGACCGGACGAAGTAGCCGCACGCAGTGCAGTAGTCATAGTCTTCAGCGCCCATCTTTGCGGTGCGTCTGCTGTGAATTTGAGGCCATTTTCTAGATTGAAAGTGACGTGTACTTTTAGCAGTGCGCGGTTGCAAAGCGGTAATTGTCGCAAGAGCTGCCTGCCACTACGTATTGCCGCATCTGTTTCTGTTTTCTGCGCTACATGAGTGAAATCCAAAGTAAAATTCTTCGCTGTAAGCATCTGCATGTCCACAATTTTAATGGTGTGATTGTTAGTATCCGCAACAAGGAGCTGCTGGCCACTGGCATCGAAGCACAGGCCGGCGGGCTCGTTAAAGTGCAATACATTGCCTATCTCACTCTTGATGGTCAGCGTTTCAATGGCGCTGGTGGCGGGATCGATGACTTTGATTTTATGATTGTAAGTATCAGCGACGTACACTTGTTCCGTAACGTGATTGAAGGTAACTGCTAACGGATGCTGGAGCTTGGCGGTGTATTGCTTGCCATCTACGTCGCCAAAGGAGAATAAATTCTGTTGAAATAAGAATAGTGTTGCACATTAGATAATTACCAAATTTTTACTATTATTGTTTTATTGTTCATACTCTAACTCACCAAAGGATTTCGATCTCCACCGACAACTGGCATTACTTTACCGTCCACCATAGACACTTTGCGTATGCTGGAGCTCTCACTATCCGCAATGAACAGAAAGTTCTTCGTTAATGCTAGGCCGGATGGCTGCGCAAAGGCCGCATTCTGCGGATACGAATTGTTACGGTTTTCCTCTAAGCCATTGCCACATATGGCCACGCAGCTGAGTGGATCGAACTTGCGATATTTCCACCAGATTATACCCTCTGGAAAGTAGCCCCAAATTTGGTGCGTTCCCGCCATAGCCACCAGGATGATGGGCTTTTCCGGTACGTTGCGCTCGTCCAAATGAAACGACATATCCATGTCCCGCATCCGGAACGCCGCAACATCCCACGGCGACGATATCGCTTGCAATGGACCGGCCTTCCCACCGGCACGATCATTTCCTTGTTGCCCGGTACCCGCTAGCGTTTCCACCTTCCCCTTACTTATCGTGATCTGACGCAGCGAATGATTCTCCGTATCAGCTACGATAAGCACATCGGCGTCCAGGAAGTCCACTCCCTGTGGTGAGTTAAAACGCGCCTTAGCAAAGTCACCGTCAACAAAGCCAGCAGTGCAGCCGCCCACACGATACAGCACCACTCCTTCGCTGTTAAAGATCAAAATGCGATTATTTCCCGCATCTGCCACCGCAAAACGACCGTCTTCACTGCGTGCAATTTTCGCTGGGAAACGCAACTTTGAAGCAGGTGCCATATCCTTTGACAAGCGTAGCGGTAAAGAAAATGTCGCCACTCGCCCTTTTTCCTGAAAATAGCTTAGGGCTCGCTCCGTGAAACGCTCCAAAAAGCTACCGTGTCCTTCGCCCATCAGCAACAGCATTGGCACACCGGAGGGACTCACTACCAGCAGTGACGGCCAACAGCGTATGCCTATAGCACGCCAAAGTGTCGATCGCGGGTCGTTTACAATAGGGTGCGATATGTTGTATCTCTGCACGGCCGATAATATGTTCGCACCGTCCCGCTCATTTTCGAATTTTGGACTGTGCACTCCTACCACTACCAAACCGCGTTCCACCGGGAACAGCTCCTCCAGTGCCGCCAATTCAGGCAGCACATGCATGCAGTTAATACAGCAATATGTAAAGAAGTCCAGCACAACCAGTTTCCCACGTAGTTGCTCCATCGTCAGTGGCTCCGATATATTGAACCAGTCATGATCTACAAATTGAACGAAACATAGATGATGCAATCAACCCTCCTTACAAATGTTGATGCACCCACCGTTTCCGAATTCAATTTTCATATTCTTTAGACCACTCAAAGCTGGATCGGCCTCCCAGCGCCGAAGGAATTCATCAATCACTTTCACCTCGGCACTTCCGTCTTTGGCACTGCGCCAACGCCCCTGTAGCTCTTCCGTGGTGTACGCTAAAATGTCGATAGGATCCAGATCGTCGGTGTCCATTATTTTCAAGCGTTGCCTCAAGTTCCCAAAGAAATTTATGCAACTGCGTGCAACACAGCGAAATTTCGAAGCAATTTTGCACCACAAACGGACAAGGAAACCAAAAAAATACCAAATGACAGCAATCAACTTGGAATGACAACGCCGTGCTCTCTAACATCTGTTCATCATTTTCGGAAAGCACTAATCGATAGTACTTAGGTAAAATATATCGAACTTGACCACTTTATACAAGGGAACTACTTTGTCTGTTCTAAAAACTAAAATGTCATTATGAAAATTTAAATTTTCGAAAATTATTTGAAATAGTCCAACCCCAGTAAGTCCAGCAACACTGTCACAAGCAATGCCAACATTTGCCAACATCGATAATACTCTCAAAGAAACAGGATTGGTTGTTACTAAGTAATTAATACAACATATTCGATAATGCTCTCAAAGAAAAACGATTGGTTATTACTAAGTAATTACTACACAAACTTTTTACAGATTTTAAACAGCAGAAATATGAATTATGAAATTAATATGTAGTTGAAAATTTGTATTTAGGAGTTTAACATCCCTATATATTTATTGAAGGGTGAAACAGTGGCAACGTCGACAGAAGAAAAATGATAACCAGAAAGTTGAGAAATTTTTGACAGTTGAGTTCAAGACATTGATTAGAGTGCAGGTGCAGATATTGTTGGTCTCGAGACTAGCGGTGGTGCAAATTTGTAAAGAATTCTACTTAGAAGTAGCGAAAATTTCAATAAAATCCACGCAACTAATAGTATGAACGAAAAAGGCAAGCAATCAAACAAATGCCAGAGACGGACTAGAAATAAAATTCCGGATCCGTGCGCTTCCATTGACTTTTCACCCTCACCCCGGTACGTGTCGACTAAGTCGCTCTCGCTACGAACAACCCATGCAAAAAGTGAAAAATCAATGCTCCAACGTCCTCTAATGTGCTCTGCCATACAATTATGCACCCATGCCCGTGTCCGCCCCGCGCTCGTGTTGTCCCTGATAATATTTGTGAATTGTTTGAATTTTGGAATTTGTGTGAATAACGAAAATACTAGCGGTTCATTAAGTGCGAAAACAGCGTCGTCAGCGGAATTGGCGGCGGATCTGGTGGCGCTACGGCAGGCACCGAACAATGAGGTGGCGAGCGGTGCGATGGCCGAGGGCACGCAGCGATTTACAGCGCCAGAGGACTCGCAAGCAAGGTATGTACACAGTGTAAAAGCGACCTTATGAGAGCCATTGAAATCGAAATTATAAAATTCAAGTAAACGCAACAAATCGAATAGCGGAAAAACATGAGCGAAGATGAAAGTGAGCAGGGCGCATGTCGAGCGCCAGGCCAACAGCGAAAGAGTGGCGGCAGCCATGCATCTGGCCGTATCTCGTTCCGCTCTGTCAAAGCAAAGTGATAGGAGGAAACAGACCAAAAACATAAGAAAAAAATAAATAAAATCGTCAAATTTTGGGAATAACACGCTTCTAAATGTCTGCCTGTATGTTATATACACGCTAAAGGAATGTCAGAGGATGGCACCCAAACGAACACTCGGCCATAGCGCGGTGCCCCGGCTGAGACTGTGGCATTTCACTGTTTCTTGTTATGATTTCGATATTTGCTGCGACTTGTAACTGCACTCTTTTGTTTTCATGGCGACCGTCGATTGCTCCCGGTAGCAACGGTCTGCCTTGACCATATCGCTAACCAAACCGCTGCGATTTTCGCGCATTATTTCCTTCAGCATTTAGGCTCTGATTGCCTCTGCAAACGTATGTAGTAATACCGCAGCAATGACTCAAAACCCCAAAATAGAATTTATCCACTTTATCATGTTTCCCGCTTGTTTACTTTGTCGTGCAATTCTGTTTGAAATTTCGCTAGGAGTTAACATTATTGCACATCACTTCCAAACCCACATTTAAGTACATGAACACGTACAAACATATCTATATTTACCTCTGTAGATAAGCATACGTAATGAAATGTATATATTCGATACCAAAAAGTGCGCTGGCCATACATTTTCCTGGTGACTGAATTTCAAGCTGTGGCCGACGTCATTATCCTGCTTGAAATAACTACGAGGCTGCGGTGGGTGGTGAACACCCGTTGTTGTTTCTTTTCTGAAAGAGCTGGCCTAATCAATACAACTACAGTAGACGACCTTTTGGCTTTGCAAAGCCAATTCGTTGTATATGTATTATTCTTTAAATATAATTGAAGTTCTTTCACATATTCAATATATTTATGATATTGTATCAAAAGTACTTGAATTTTATCAGTTGTGTGACCTTACCCTCAATTTGATTGGATTTTAGAAGAATAGTAAAATCCTATCAGGTAAACATTATTTTCAAACTATTCCAACTACAACTTATTCTTTTGTTTACAAAAATATTCAAGCATATGCATGTCCATAGCAAAAGAAATGGAAATTTCTTCTGATTACGTAACGTAAACACCATCAAAAAGTATCGTAAAAATTTAGTCAATTTTTGTTCATTCTTTAATACCAATTTTTGCCAAACATTTGTAGTCTTTCTCTGACAGGTGTTCAAAAATAAAACCTCAAACTGAAGCTCCACCATAAACTTCCCCCAGTTTATGTGAATAGTATAAGTAATACCCACTGCACACCCACCTTTTCTCATCCCAACGCGAGACAATGTAAAAAAATGATTTGTCGTTTCGCTTCAGCGGCCAATGCATGGAATCGTCTGAGTCATGATAATTCGCTATGACGCAAACGTCAACACCGTCTAGCAGCACTAGAGATGAAAAACTCGGGGTACCGTCAAAAATGTTGTCCCAAAAATACCTTAATTTCCGATATTTTGTTTAAAAGAAAGTAATTATTTATGTGAAAAATCAAAACCATAATCGTGGTAAAAAAATCATAACTATTTGTCATATACTTTTGTATAATACAAAGTTAATTATTGCACATCTCTTAAGAAATAAATAAAGGATTTGGAGCAGAAGCAATTATTCTTAATTATGCATAATTTCTTAACATGCATTTTTATTTTAATTAATGTGTGTGTAATTAATAAACTGTAGGGGAATTCTTTGTAAGGTGCCACTCTTTGTAATGTGCCACCCTGCTCGATTTTGACGTTCCAGCAATCCAAGCAAAAAAATTCCTACAACATGAAGTTTAATGTGGTTTTTGAGGGAATAGACACAATAACGCGGTCTGGGTAAAAAAGTGTAAAATTTGGTTAAGAAAAAACTTAAAAATAAAAACTGAAGGTATTCCTTGCGGTGAAAAATAAATCAAATACGTGTAAAAAACTAAGTTAAATATCAGTGTTGGACTTAATTTTTAATGCTTTTTCATACTCCGAAATGATATCCGAGCATATCGCAAGAGGAGAACATTTATTCAATGATTTCCAAAATGGCGTGAAAATGTAAAGTGCCACCTTTTTTTTCTTTGTAAAGTGCCACCCCCCTTTTTTCATTATTTTGTGATCCTATATCGGTAAAATTACTTTTTGTTGCTCGGAATCGTCATTAAAATGAAATTAAAGTGTTCTAAGTAAATTTTTCTCTAATCCTATCATGAGGAATAAAGTTCAGTTCAGTTTTGTTTATTAATTTCCATATATTATTACCGTTTTATTCGTTACCATTCAATTTTCATTTTGCTTTCGGTAATTTTCTATTCAATTCAAATTAAATTCAATAATCTTTCGTAAATTTTCTAAATCATGCATTTTTACTTGAGATTTCTACGTTTCTAGCGATTTTTTAGGGGTGGCACTTTACATTAAAAAATTTTAGGATGTCGATTTTTAACACTTTGGGAAATTGGCTGTAAAATTAGTATTTACAAAAAATTCAAATGTGGTGTTTCCTTGGATCATAGCTCTTTAAACCCTCTTTCCAATGGTATATTAACATTGGCGATAAGTTAATTTTCTAACGAGCTATACGCAAAAAAGCCATGGGGTGGCGCATTACAAAGAATTCCCCTATTATTTAAAAGCAAGCGCTGTATTTACAATTCTAAAGTATACCTAGTAGCAGTATCGTGAGGATGCGCCTTTAATTACGCTCTTCAAATCGAAGTCTTCAATCGGTCTCTTTTGTGGAAAAGCAGTCAACAGCGACAATTAAGTCGCCTTCTATATAAATCAAAATTCACTGCGAGTACCCGCTCAGTTGACCCATACTTACTACGGTTTGCCGAAGTTGCAATCTGCCTTAAACTGGTTTAAGCCGGCAAGCAATCACTCAGAAGCAAAACAAAGAAATCAAAAACCGTTTGGCTTGCTTTCGTTGCGAGCGATGATTCAGGACGCGATATGTTAATGACCAGTATTGGGGCATATTACTTTAGTAAAATCTTCTAAAAGCTTCTAAAAGTAAGATCGTTATATTACATATTGCTTGAAAACCAAAGTAATATATTAGGAACAAGTTATATTAGTTCCAAAATTTTGGTAATACAGTCGTGTCTGGATATAGTGAACTAATTATTGCAAGGCCTGTTCACAGTATTGAGGTTATTCACTATATCAAGGTTAACATTTTTGTTCAAAAACTCGTTTTATTTGCTCAAAATACACTTTTTGTTTTTTTGCTTGAAATTGCTTTCAAAATTTTGTTCAATACGAGGCTCCATGTCAAAATTTGGGTGTTCACTATATCGACGTGTTCACTATATAGGGTGTTCACTATACCCAGCCACGACTGTAATATTACTTAAAAGTATATATTTATGATAAACCATTGAGTTAAGGGTGCTAGCATGTCCCTTTAAATAAAATAAAAGAAATATTACTTATGGACTTGAGCGATTATTCTTTTGACTACAGAATTATTAGAGCTGTTCCAAATCATACACACATGTCGTTGGTTTCAACAAATCGCCGCAAACACCGTAACTCTCTTGACTTGCCCAGTTTGCAAAATTCTATTATTCGTTGAGGCAAATTTCTCTACTTAACATGTTGGAGTGTTGTGGAGGCATCTGACTCGCCTGACTGTGCAATGATGCAAGCAATTAGTGCCAAGGGCTTGGCTGGATTATTGTAATTTCATTGAATTGCTAACGCATAGTTATAAAATCATATGCAATAAAATACATTGTGTATTTTACTCTTACTCTAGCCGATCATATTTACGAATGGTTAACCACGGCCGTTAAGAGTAAAGGAGACATTCCAAGCAGTAATATATACAAATGTCGTCCCATACTCGAAATTTGACCATTCAAACGCACTGTTTATATAAGTAGATCTATCTATCTAACACTCAGCCGAATATTTCATATTCATACAAAATAACTATGTATGTACCTATGTACATATGTATGCTTCTGTTCGCTGTGTGCGAATTGGAAACGTTCGTTTCAAAGAATAATTCGTCATTATTAATAGCATTTAATTTCCAATTTCGCTCGCTGCTCGTTTGAGCACAACGTAGCGAAATCGAAACAAACGTGCTTGTATTGAAGCCATATTGATGGAAGATAAATAAATAAATAAAGAACTCGTAATGAAAATATGAACACATCCTGTGCGCGCTCATTCACTCGTTCATTCGTTCACTCTGCCGTCAAAACAAAACGACGGGCAACATTGTCGCTCTTATAAAAAGAAAATCAGAGTCTTGCAAGCTATGCCAAGTCGGCGTATTTTCTTCCATGCGTTCCATACGCCAGGCAGAATGTAAACATAAATATCAACAGTGATTAAGAAAACAAAAATCCTCACTATGAAATCTTGTCCGCTCTGCGAAAACAAACCTTGCTTAAAACCAAATTCGCCTATGGTAGAAGTTGTCGCAGTCTTTCATATTTCTCTTTACTTTATTGCGAATAGTGCGAATGTCGTAAACATATAGCCAGCAAAAGATATCTGCACACATGTCGCACTATGACTACGGTGACCAGAATGCAGAATTCAGGAAACAAAATGTGTTTATGCGATACTTGTTTGAATACAACTTATCTACACATAAAATTTTCAATTTAGTTGCAGAGGCAACTTCTCAATCAATGGCGTGATCAGTGAGTTGAGCCCCAAAATTGGAAGCCAAATTTGATGGCGTGTAACCTTATTCATTGCACATTTTTCATTAAATCGTATCTGTAATACGATCTTGTTTTTTTTTTAGTATCTGCCAAAAAACATTTGATGTCTAATTTTGTATATTGTATAGATTTGATAATAGCAAACGTAAATGTAGTTCCTCCAAGCGAATTTAACTAATCGATTTCAAAGAACATATTTTCGTAAAAATATACAGCACCAACTCTTAAACGTGGTTGTAGTATGTTGCCCATAAATTCCTAGTCAAATTTCATATTTCTTGAAGTACTTGAATGTATCCTCCAGAACATCTTGGTAGCATTCGCAGTAAACGGTCACCGTAACTGTGACGGAACGTACGTATGGGGCCATGTGGGTCTGTCTAGTTGCGAGAACAGCGCCACTGGAATGGCTGGTCAAGTGTATGTGTACATGTATGTGTGCATGCTGCACATAATTAGATATCTAAATTGATGGATAAATAAGCGGTGAAAATACAAATGAAACGAAATGCCGAAAAGAAAAACCTGGCACACAACATTCCTAATCGTACGAACATATTTTTTAATTGGGATGAGTCGTTTTGAAATTATGCCATTAATTCATTTATGAGGAGGGGGGCAATCGCCGCGGTGCACGATTTTATTGCACGCCACACTCGGTTGTATGAAAATCTATAGATGCGGCGCGCACAATCGTCCGTGCATGCTTTTCAGTTACTTTGTCACTTTGGGCAAGCGAGAGTTGGCGTAGGAGTGGGCAATATCAGCAATTTGGTTGCCCAATTCGGCGTGCGTGCAGTATAGATTGCGGTTTAATCTGATAGAATGATTTACTCACCGCAGCGTATTTCGCTTATCTGGAATTTAGTTGGTTGACTTCAGTTGCGGCCGCCCTCCCTTTGCTCGTACATCATTTAGTGATAATTTTACGATACTTACACACGTACTGCTTACATAAGCAAATTTGATAAGATTGACGGCACGGTTATTCGCAGACAGACCAGTGTATCTCGTATGCTCGCTTAGAGTATTCAAACCCAAATTTTCCACATTGATAGCTTGAATTTGGCGTTCTGACTACGTCGTTGTCGCTATCGAAAACACATCAACGAACGCGATTGCAACATTTTGACACGTTGGCGCAATTCAGTCATTCGCACCCTCAAAAATTACCACAAACGATTGGCTTTCAAATGCCATGTTTCGGTTGTCAACTCAATTGCTTTTGGTCATGTGTAAACCGACAATCTTGAAAATGATTAGACTGCTTGTGCTTCAGTGCAAGAAGAGTTTTATGGAATGTGATACTTGAAGCTTAAAGACATTAACTTAATATTTGTTGCTATAATATTTCTCAAATATTATATTCACAGAAAATAAAACATGGATATGATTGTATACTCTGAGATAAACACCAATTCGTTGGTTGGTGCACCTTTGCTTAACCCTGCATTACACTATCATCTATTACACTAACTCTATTACTAACTATGGGTGTAATCCACCTACAACTTTTTATTATCCGTTTTACTTATCCATTGAGGTAAAATAAACAAAAACCAAATTTTTTCATAATCAGAACATCATAACATGTAAAAACAAAAATAAATTGTATAATTTTTTTAATTCATCTATTTAATATAAACATTTGTTTATGTGCATCTCATTTCAAGAAAAAAAATATGAAATAAAAAGTTGTATTGGGAAAATAGCCACATCTTGCACAATATTTAAGCTATGTTTCTTGGGCTTAGTGATTTAGAAAGCTAAAAAAATAAATAATAAACAATTATTTAATAATTTTTTCGTACCGAGGTAAAATTTTGCGTAAAAACTCAAACAAAAATCAACAATATACCTGCAGCTCTTTAAGGTTATCAAACATGTCGTCATAGCTTGCGTTCATTTCTGGCAATGTTGAATTGATTGATTCATAGCAATAGATGCAGAGTGGGTTATTGTAGATTTTGGAAATATATATTTCACATTTTCAGCATGTTGTTTTGGTTTTTCTATCATTTTCATAGCTACTTATAGTGACTCATAGTATAATAAATGATAGTGACTTATTTTTAGTTGTGTCGTGAAATTGTATGCTATTTGATCGCTGCAGCTCAATGCAAACGAGTCCTGATTCAAATTGTGACACTTTTGACGAAATAAATCTTTGTTGGAGTGATAGTGAAATTAATAAAGTGTGCCAGATAGGAGGAACTCTCTCTTCATCGTACACTTATTTTCTGACAGTTAATGTCATTTTGCTGACAAATGTCAGAGTTCATAACCCGTCTGTGCTGTATGAAAAAATTTCAAACTAAATTGTTGTTTGAAAATACGTTCTGCACCAAAACCGACACTAAAAACGCAACTACATGCTAGGAAAAACGTGCTGTCTCTGAAAACAAACGCACGGCAATGCAGTTTCTATGTTTTTCTAACATAAAATACATTACGAAAATATATATTTCTGTGGTACTGAAAGTAAATTTTAAATTTAACGACAACAAAAATAAAGGTTAATCGAACTGACACAAATAAATTGACACATTGACAATTGCTACTCAGAGAAATAAGTGTACGTCATCTACCTGGTACACTTTATTGATTTCACTATGGTTGGAGTTAATTCTAAGTAAAGTTGTGACAATTTTAGTTTATATTTTCAAATAAAGTATTTCATTTCGTATTTTCAAAATTTTTCTTTCGACTTTTTAATTGTCATTTACAATTTTTAAATTTTGCAAAATTGTCATAACATGAAAAAACGATCAGCAAAATTGACATAACTTAAAATAATTCGGTAATTATTAAATTAAAATAGCATCAAAAAAGTCATAAACAAATTTTTGTTACTTATCCTAGAGCATAATGTCTATACGTTATTTAAAAAAAATTTTCGCCAAAAAGTGAATAAAAAATATGTACATGTAATTTATAAAAAATAAAACTTCATTACTAACAATCGGTGTTAAGCACCCAGCAATGTTATAACGTTACTACTATCGTGGGTGTAACACACCCAATTACTTTTGAAAACAATTGTATAAAAAAAATTGCTTTCTTTATACAAATGCAATATATTCTAAAACCTTCCGAAATATGCAAATGTGGATTACATTATAACTTTATGTTGGTTTTGGTTAAAAAATCTATATTTGGAATAGGAAGGAATTGAACTCACAGGGTGGATTCCACCCTAACGATAGTAATGCAGGGTTAAGCGGATTATAGGCACTAGTTCACCACCACAGTAATAAATCTATAACTAAATTTACATACTAAAAACTGTTTTAGTACATAATATACGCACGTCCTTAAGACATTTCCTACATATTTATACTAAGCATTGTATATGTTTAAATGCATTGTCTAAATGTACATACTATGTATGTACATGTTTGTATGACCCGTGGCTGGCATGTAAACCCTGCTTCAAGAACCCTTAACAATTAGGGTCTGTAATAACGATAGCAGTCGGATCAGCGCCTTTCGCGAAAAGTGTGCTGCAGCTTGATTAACTGGTAGTTTGCATGATAGTTCGAGAGTACTTCAAATTTGTACTTTTCCATATTTGCTAAAGATAGACAAATATCGAAACAGCTCCGTTTTAATCTTTAAAGTGCAAAAACCTGGTGGCAGCATGATGACATGACGCACGAACTGCTACATGAGAATTATTTGTAATCTCATTGGCCCCGATTTGTCCGACTTGTGTTTAAAGAGTGACAGAAGACAAAATATTGTCGCGTGATATCAATTTTTTAATTGGTGCCACTTCAAAGATTTCTACTTCATTCTGGGCATATGTATGTGTGTAGATATGTACGAGTAAATACGAGCAAGTGCAATAATGTCGGTGGTTTGTTTTCATGCAGTAAGGTAAACAAAACAGCAACATGTCTCTGATGCCATTGTCCAGTATGCGTTGTGATATCTGCCTATGTATTGGCGATAGGTACAAGTACGCTTATTACGTAAATAAAAGAAAAACAATCAGATAAATGTGTGTATGAAAATAAGGAACGAAGCGTGGTCGCTTGAGTTCTACACGTGATTCGTTGCTTTCGCGATTTGTGACGGAAAACGGGCAATTCAGAAATTAAAAGTGCCTGTGAGCACAGTGGAAGTAATTAATTATCATGGCATACCGCTGCTGGCTGGCCGTAAAGCCCCCGATATGTATATTTATGTTGTGTGTCTGTTGATTCTTACTTCTGGCTGCAGAATTGATATGGCAGGTCAGAGTCGCGAAACGATTCTATATTTGTCTGGTGCATACGTAATATTCACGCAGACGGTGGCTAATTTTGGTCTTTCGCCTGCCCAACACTACAACCGGCATTGTATGCATATTGTGCATCAGCTGATTATAACAACATAAGCCATTTAAAAAACTTCATAAAGCACAGGTTGCACACCATTTGTTGGTAACGTTGTCCCAAAAACACATCAAATAAGTAGCTTAATCTGAGCTCCTAAACATACAACGATTCGCAATGTTGTGGTTACTGATCAGTCAAAACGAATATTGCTTTCTAAGTGATAACTAAATGAGTTTATATATAAACGGCCGTTATGACTGTCTACCGACTACCAATTTCCTGTGTTTCCTGAGAGGTTTCAAGCTTTAAGCAAATTTTCCATTCTATTTTTGGGTCTCACAGCAAAAACACAAACACATTGAATAATAATAGACCACGCGCGGTGGAAAATACTTCTCGATTTAAAAAATTAGGAATGGAAATATCCTAATTTATTTGACTTTTCTTGCAATACGTATATTGGATTTGACTTTTCTTTATTACATGTTTGGCAGGATTCCAAAACGTAATACGTTAAAATTTAAACAGTAGGGGAATTCTTTGTAAGGTGCCACTCTTTGTAAGGCACCCCCCCCCCCTGCTCGATTTCGACGTTCCAGCAATCCAAGCAAAAAAATTCCTACCGATATTTAAGGTATATATAACAACATCAATTTTAATGTGGTTTTTGAGGGAACAGACGCAATAACACGGTCTGGGTAAATAAAAGTGTCAAATTTGGTTAAGAAAAACCATAAAAATGAAAACTGAAGGTTTTTCTTGCGGTGAAAAAGTAACCAAAAACTTATAAAAAACTAAGGTAAATATCAGTGTTGGACTTAATTTTTAATGGTTTTTCATAATCCGAAATGATATCCGAGCATATCGTAAAAGGAAAAAATTTATACAATGATTTACAAAATGGCATAAAAATGTAAAGTGCCACCTTTTTTTCTTTGTAAGGTGCCACCCCCCTTTTTTCATTGTTTTGTGGTCCTAAATCGGTAAAATGCCTTTTTGTTGCTCGGGACCGTCAATAAAATGAATTTAAAGTGTTCTTAGTAAATTTTTCTCTAATCCTACTATGAGGAATAAAGTTCAGTTCAGTTTTGTTTAATAATTTCCATATAATTACCGTTTTATTCGTTACCATTCAATTTTCATTTTGCTTTCGGTCATTTTATATTTAATTCAAATTAAATTCAATCATCTTTCATACATTTTCTAAATCATGCATTTTTACTTGAGGTTTTTTCGTTTGTAGCGGTGTCGATTTTGAACACTTTGGGAAATTGGCTGTAAAATTCGTATTTACGAAAAATTCAAATGAAGTGTTACCTTGGATCATAGCTCTTTAAACCCTCTTTCGAACGGTACATTGGCGATACGTTAATTTTCTAACGAGTTATGCGCAAAAAAGCTATGGGGTGGCACCTTACAAAGAATTCCCTTATACTGAGACGAATCGCCACAGGGGCGGATTCAAAAAAATTTTTTGGGGGGTTCAAAAACTAATTCTTAAATATTCATAAATGTTTTTGCATATTCCTTTTAATTTGTATGTAGTTTTAAAGTCGACCCTAATATTTGGGGGGGGCGGGCGGTTCAACCCGCAAATCACCCCCTGAATCCGCCACTGAATCGCCATGTCTAATGTATTGAAATTAAAGCGTTGTGGCTTTGGTTTCTCTTGAAATCGTTGCTGGTTTCGCACGATACTATAAGTTTATTCTACGCCGGCGGTTTTCTATCTGTGTTACGAATACCACCAGTGGTACGTAGAGCCTTCAAAGGTGGACCGCGAGGAATAAGTATGAAAACCGCTTCATAGACAATTATTGTTTCTGCTCTATGCAAACGTTTTACACTCATTTATGGCGCATCCTCTCACTGTTCACTGGAGAAAATTTTTCAATTTCGCAATTCTTTTTCTTTTGAAGGAGTCGGGTCGTTCGAGATGCACAAGAACTGAAAATCTCTGGCTTTCGGTTGGAAGCAAGCTCTCATGAGGTGGAGTACGAGGATAACGGTGTGCCCAAAGTGTTAAGCAATTCGGAAATCACTATTCGTGTTTTCGGTCGAGGCATTACGGAGCATACGGTGGTGACATTTACGGCAGAGACGAACGTGTACGGCGGCAAGTGTCAAGTGCCAGTGACTATGTTGTACAAGGCCGAGCCGGGTAGTGTGGTCAACGAGACTGCAGTTTACAAGGTCATATTGCCGAAAATGGATGTGGCCAAAACCAATGGAAGCAATTCCTTCTACATTTGCGCCAAAACGGACCCTAACGTAGATGAGGTTTGTCAATGCACTACCAGAGCAGTGCTTGCAGCATTGCAGCGTTCGAATCTCTCACTAAACATTAACAATGGTATTTGTTGTACAGGGCAATGCTGCCGACACCAAACCGATGGTGCATCAAGGCAAAGATATATGGTTACAAATTCGTACTTACGAGAATTTGTTGCCGCTTTGGCTTTCGTTAGTGGTCATATTAACGTGCTTGACCTTCTCTGCCTTGTTCTCTGGTCTCAATCTAGGTTTAATGTCGCTGGATCGCACTGAATTGAAGGTAAGTATTGCGAGGCGAGCTTTTTCGCTTGAGTAATGGGAAAATGTGTCAGTGGTTTTTCAGTGTAAGCCATTGAGTGTGACTATTGTGTTGTTTTTTGCAGATCCTTCGCAACACTGGCTCGACTAAGGAACGCGAATACGCCAAAAAAATTCAGCCAGTCAGAGATCAAGGTAATTTCCTGTTGTGCAGTATTCTCTTGGGTAATGTGTTGGTTAACTCAACCTTTACCATTCTCTTGGATGGCTTGACTTCTGGTCTTGTCGCTGTCATTTGCTCAACGTTTGCAATCGTTATTTTTGGTGAAATTACACCACAGGTTAATCACTCCCACTGCATTTGCACACATTCGTTCACATTTGATTGTTCTATTTTGTTTCTCGTCCCGTAGGCCATTTGTTCGCGTCACGGCCTAGCTGTGGGAGCCAAAACCATAATGGTCACCAAACTCGTTATGTTAATTACATTCCCGTTATCCTATCCTGTGTCGAAGATATTAGACTGGCTATTGGGCGAAGAAATCGGCAATGTTTACAATCGCGAGCGCTTGAAGGAGCTGGTGAAGGTAAGGACTTAGTTTAGTATTGAGTTAACTTTGAAGGAGCAACACTACACGCTTTCGACCACCATCACCAGGTCACCACCGGCATCAACGATCTGGACAAGAACGAAGTGAATATAATTTCTGGGGCGCTGGAGTTACGCAAAAAGACTGTCGCTGATGTGATGACGCGTATTGACGACGCCTTTATGCTTTCGCTGGACGCTGTACTTGACTTCGCAACCGTGTCCGAGATAATGAAAACCGGTTACTCCCGCATTCCCGTTTACGATGGCGATATGAAGAATATTGTGACTCTGTTGTACATCAAGGACTTGGCTTTCGTTGATACCGACGACAATACGCCACTACGCACCCTCTGCGAATTCTATCAGAATCCAGTGCACTTTGTCTTCGAAGACATGACATTGGATGTGATGTTCAACCAGTTCAAAGACGGCACCATCGGTCACATTGCGTTTGTCCATCGCGTGAACAACGATGGCGATGGTGATCCCTTCTACGAGACGATTGGCCTAGTAACGCTGGAGGACGTTATCGAAGAATTGATACAGGCCGAGATTGTCGATGAGACAGACGTGTACATTGACAACCGCACCAAGGTTCGTCGGGCCCGCACCAAGAAGCAGGACTTTTCCGCGTTCGCCGAACGGCGCGAGAACCAAACCATTCGAGTTTCACCGCAACTTACGTTAGCCACGTTCCAGTACTTAAGTACATGTACGTATCGTAGACAAAACCCGGGCAGACGAGGCAAAATCCTCACACAGACATTTGCATTTACTCTTGCAGCGGTTGATGCCTTCAAAAAGGAAGTCATTTCTGAGTCGATTTTGCGGCGCTTACTTAATCAGGACATCATCCACTCCATCAAATGCAAGGGTAAAAACAAGGATGACCCGCGCTTGTTTATCTTCCAGCAAGGTAAGGCTGTAGATTTCTTCGTACTTATACTAGAGGGACGCGTTGAAGTGACCGTCGGCAAGGAGAACTTACTCTTCGAAAGTGGTCCTTTCACATACTTCGGCACACAAGCGCTAGTGCCGAACGTGGTTGTGGGTAAGTGCCTGCACCTGCTGCTGTGAACACTCTATTGTTATGCATATGTTTTTTTCGACCAGACTCTCCGTCGCAGCAGCAAATCAGAGGGTCATTGCAATCACTGAACATGGACTCAAAGATTCGCCAGACATTTGTGCCGGACTACTCGGTCCGTGCCGTGTCGGATGTCATTTATATTGCTGTGAAACGCAGCCTCTATTTAACAGCTAAAAAAGCTACGCTACTCGAAAAAACACGCAAGAGCGGCATAGATTCCAGCGGCGAAGTCATAGATGACGATGTTGAAAAGGTATGTAGTGCAGTCTGTGGGGTAGTTTAAATATTTCCTTAAAAGGGAAAGGATTGTGTTTATTCCTAATTTGTAACTGGTGTTTCATGTTTTGTTCTATTAAATTTGCATTTTGTTTTCAAATTAGTACATTGTTTTTGGTGGGCTCGTAATATTTTTAATTATAGAAGATTTCAGTGCTTTTAATACCATAACGCTAACAACTTTTTCAGTTGTTACATTCGCTTACCGATGACGAAAGGGTAAATCGTGGCAGTCAGAGCATACGTAAACCGTCAGCGATCAATGGCAGCAATACGGCCTCACCCTCATTAAATGTATGAAGAATACGACTACTTGAATGTCGCTCATATGTTGATACTAAATGTTCGTTGTACTTTCAGGACATATCACTGCAAAGTCACAGCAACCCAGGCGCTTTAGCACCGCACCATTCGCCGGGCAACAATAGTGCTGAATTCATGGACGGTGGCTCTCTGAGCAGCCAAATCACTTCGGATCCGGTCAACGAGGTGCCCTCTTCTGAGACGAACGGCGACAGGGACAACATAGTAACCACACCATTGCTGCCCAAGCCTGACCAAACCAAATAACAACAGCCGCAATAACAGCCGCCACTGCTGTTAACACACAAGCTGACATATGCTTAAGAACAATCGCGAAAGCATCCAGTACCAGTACCACCACCACCACCAATATAATCGACCTCGTGACCGCCACCAACACCGCCCGCGACACACACCATACAAATCACATCAGTCTTCGCAGTTGCGGCTGCGACGGCGATTCGGGTTAATTGCAAAACAGTATAAAAACTCTAAACCTACTACTTCCTATCTTGCTTTGGAGCGTTTGAACGTAATGTTTGCTACACTTTGATCGGGATCGGCGAATACGAGTATTTATTTTAAACTAGTTTGACTGTAGCACTAAAAACAAAACAAACCAAAACAAAACATTAAGCAGAACAAAAAAGTAACAAATATGGCAAAGATAATAGCAGTAAACGTTTCTAAAGTAAGTAGTCAGACCTTTGGGAAATTAAAATGTAAACAATAATTTTGGACTTAATATCGTATGCGAAATAGGCGCAGTAAGATGCACATAAGTTTTAATACCGCAACAGAAGCTAATGACGGTGATGCAAAGTGAGAAACTAGAATAATGGTGTTTTATGAAATTTATACCTCAGCGCGTACGTCCATCGTGCGCTCAAGATTACTTAATGTACTTAAGCATGTGAATGATGTGGTAACACTGTACGTATTCCCGCCCATTAATAATTGAAACGATGACATGCACACCGGCGCTGTGTACGTATTGCCGGCAAAGTTGGTCATTATTGTGAAACTACATGCATTATGATGATATGATGATAATTATTGTCAACGTAATCAGTTATGTTTATTGCTGCATAATGTTAAAACTTAAGTGATTTGTTAACAGCGTCATACATTTAAGAACAAAGCGCTTTTTGTACAGAAGTTTCAAACTTCACTTGTTGTTCATTTAATTATGTTAAAGAGAAAAAATATTATTAAACTACATTTATTACGAATTTAAGTATACCGACGGATTCTTAACCGCTTCATTATTTACTTGTTTAAGCTTTACTATCTATCGTCTATCTATCAATTAAAACAAATCAATTCAACGGTTTTTTCCAAACTAGCAAATGCCGAAATAAACTAGCATTGTTCATGCGAGTAAGCTGAAAAAACTCTGCGTTTTCATTTGGATGCGTGCATTGGTGATTGCCGGATAATCCGAACAATACCCTTAATGCAAAGTGGAAGACCAATCTGCAAACACGTGTCGGCCTGAGAATATTGGCGAAATGTCAAAGGCAACATCAATTAAGTGGTTTCGAAAAACCTTGAACCACCCAGTTAAGCTATTCCATACCTACATATGTGTGTCCCAATCAATAAACAGTTCCGCCACATTTTTGTAGAGTGTTTTGTTGTAATTATTTTATTTTTGAAATTTGTTTTTAAATGTTCAAATCCATACCGGGCACCAAGCCCTTCCAGTTATGCTGTTTTACATCCTGTGGTTGTTGTTATGTTTATGTTTGTTCTTGTTTACATTTAGAAGACTTAAATAGCTACAAATTTTAGATTTTTTAAATTAATTTTTCCATTATTTACCATCATTGTGTTGTATGCATTGAGTGTTCAATTCAATATTATTTCAAGTTAGTCACACGCGCACGCGCGCACTCACACAGCCTTCAAGTGTGGCCTATACAATACAGTAAGCGTATATGACCGGAGGCGTGGTGAGGTGCGTGCGCGCTCATATGTGGTTATGCACGCGAGTGAGTTATCGATATACAGTGACTACGGGCGGCAAGTCGCACTCCGTTGACCGGGCGGTGGAAATTAGCGGCCGTATGAAGGATCAATGGCAGGATAAACACATCAATTGACAGGTCCAAGCAGCTCCAAAGAATGCCATTTGTATGTCAAATGAGGAGGCGACTGGGATAAATACGTCAAGGAATGCAGAACAGGTATGGGCGCGGATGCAAATGTTCATCTTACATGATATATAATTATAATACATAATATAAAATTACATTATTGCATTAATTTTTATGTTTCTGTTTTGTTTCGCTTTTTTGCGTTTTGTGTAACTTCAAGAATGCTAGTAAAATAGGAAATTATAAATTACACTTTAGTCGCTTTTTTGTTGTTGTTGCTTTTGTTGTTTCTGTCGTTTGTATGCTCAGACTTTTGTTGGGTTTTTTGTATTACTATGTTTTTTTCGAGGAATATCAATGAATTGCAACAAAGTCTTTCCGTTCCATAATACGAGTACGAGAATACAGTTTTCACACTTTTCACATACGGCTACGCCCGACAATTCGGCAACGTTGCAAATGGGCACCGCAAGGGATGGCAATGGCGACGGCGGACTGATGTAAATATATGGAACCAAATTTAAAAAAATAAATACAAATATGAGAAGGAGACAATCTTGTATTATGATTCAAACGGATACAGCGTCGTCGCTTAGTGTCCACTACCAGTCATCAGCTGCTAATCCTTGCGCGAGCTCGACACCGATCGCGACAAGGTCGAGCCGCCGCGTCTGCTACGCTTCACCTGCGAACTACGCTTCGGCGACGGCGATGAGGAATCTGCTCGGTAGCGTCGCTTCGGTGATGGCGAGCCGACACCGCCGCCGCCCCCGTTGCGCTCGTCGTCGCTGTACCGGCTAGAGTCGCCATTCTCACCGCCGCGCCCATTCTCTCGCGATTTGGCGTACGGGATGTCGCGCGACTTGCGCGAGTTCTTTATAACGCTCGCCGAACGGCTTCGGCTGCGTGACCGCGAACCCGATGCGGCCGACCGCGAACGTGATCTGTGGCCACGTGAAGCGCTGCGAGAGCGGCTACGGGAATTACTTCTGAAAGGAAAATAGCAATTGAAGTTTCTGTTAAAATGCGAAAAATTGCAAAAACTTAAAATTTACGTAACAAAGCCCAATTCATGGTCTTTCCATTTTAAACGGTCATTTAGAAAACTGCCCCAAAACTCTCACACAAATTATTAAACAATTACGCAAATTAATATTCATGCTGGCCGCCAGCTGCAAACGCCCAGTCGTCACTACCATAACCAAATCTCCGTACTAAATGACCTCGTGTCCCAAAAACTGTCTCATTTGTACTTATAACTAACTTGTTTTATTTCTATATGAATTACAATTTAATTTAGCAATCCTAACAGCATAGTTGTGTATTGCCAAAAAATAGCAATGTACCACGTTCATACCACTGCCTTACGCGTATGCGAAAAGCGCGACTTAAAACTAAATTCCAGCCAAACCAACTAGTCAGAGTCGACTGGCTCTTTTGATTTAAACTTTTTTTTGGCAGGCGGCTGCATATCGGTCGCTGTGGACGCCTCCTCTTCCTTGTGCTTCTTCTTCTTCTTCTTTTTCTTCTCTGATTTCGGCACTTCTACACCGTCATCGGCTACCACCGTTTCAGGTAGTGTAGCACTGACTTCAACCTCCTCTTCGGCCTGTAGTTCTTCTAGGGCCGGAGAAACTTCCGAATGTTTGCGTTTCTTTGTGGAAATCGTATTGTCTACGCCGGGCTGGTAGGTGAACACCTCACTGCAAACGAAAACAAAATAATTTAGTGTGGGCTTTAGATAATGCTCGCACTTGACGAATACAGCACAACAGTTTAACTGCTCGATCAGACAGCCAAGGTTTATCGTCACAGCTTGTGCATCAGACAAATGCGAAACCTTTGTGTTATCATCATTGAGAGCAGCTCCATTGTGTTTATTTATCGTCAGCAATAATGGAAAAACTCACCTCTTCGCTTGGTATTTCTCGAGCCTAGCCTTGGTTTTGCCAGTGCCCGAAAGTGTTCGAAGATTGCCCTCTTCTAGTAGACGAAGACGCGCTTCCAGCTTCACCTTGTGTGCCGCGCCAAGCTCGAAGCTGGCCTCTTCGCCAAATGCATCAACGCGCGTGGCCAGTGATGCCTTCGCCGCCAGCGAACGCGACATTTTGCCCTTGTTCTTCATGCTTGCCTGACCTACCAGTTGCGCGTGGAAAATTAAACCGTACTTTGGCGTGTCCTTTTTCGTCTTCAGCGCCCGGAACAACGCCTTTTCGGCACCCAGGATCTGCACTGTCGACGACGGGTGTTTAGCCAAATTAATAAGAGACCCCGCATGCGCAATAAGGCGTGCCCCCACCGTCTCGCCCACGAGCACCGTCAGGTTGGGCGCCATAGCCATCATACGCGTCTTCAAATAGTCGTATAAATGTGTACGGTATTCGTCAATAGAGAGAATCTCGTCGCACAGGCATTGTATGTTCATGATATCCTCCTCAGAAACCTCGGTACCCATTGAAATCTCGGCGGCCTCCTTTACTTTCTCCTCCACCTCCTCAGGCAGTATGTCCGACAGATCTGCTTGCGCCATGTGCTCGCGTGTGCCAACCAATTTTATCGTCTTCACAAACGCAACGTTGTCGGTGATGATTTTACCTAGTTCTGGGAAGTGCCAGCCATACCATTCCCGCGCACGCATCATATAATTATTCAGTTCCTTATCCAGGTCATCGAGCAGACACTGTGCCTGCACAATCATCGTGTCGATTTTATCTGGCGAGAACTTTAGCTTGTACCGCGACAGTGAGTGCGCAAGTCCGAGCGCCATCGCCGTCATTTCGCGCTTAGGCAGGCTTCCCAGAAGGCTGTCCGCCTGCTGACGAATACAACGCATCAGCTCCTGCACACCTGTGTTATACACGCACTGCACCGCCAGCTTGTCCTTGATGGCGTTGCCCAGCTTGGCATCGGCCACAAGCAGTGACGACTGCACCTCGTTCCCAAACAGTTTTTTCAGTGTCTTCTTAAGGGGCTTTGACAACTTTCCTTCAACAGCAGCCGTGGCTGCCGCCAGTGCTTCTGTGGTGTCATTAAATTTTTCGAAATGCTTCAATTTAAGCAGCTTGTTGGCCTTTTCCGGTGTCTGGAACTCCAAGTATAGGTTATCTACCTCCGCCAATTTCTTTTCATCCAGAAGTTTGAAAATTGCGTAGCCCGCCGGCGTCTCGTACAGTACGAACATTTCTGTTTGTCACTTTTCTTACTTCATTAATAAACTTTAGTCAATTTGCCAACAAATTTTCGCCTGTAACGTGACCACCGAAATTTCCACTCCGAATGCCGCCGACGAAAATCCAAAATGAAGGCGACAACACGTGTATACGCCATAGCACATTTTTAACAGCGCCATCTGCGTTTCAATGCAGCAAATGCTTCTTCTTTATCGAAATGCCACTCAATCTTTAAATAACTACACGGTTGCATTCCAAAGTAAAAAATCACGAATTTTTACTGTGTATTGTCATACCACTGAACTACATATTAAGAAACCGCACATAATTTAAAGCAACACATACAAACATTAAGAAAAATTTTCTCGCAGTAAATTTTGCGTACATTTTATGACTTGCCATATTTTCATGTACACGTATACGAACAGCCCACAAGACTAAAGCCTGCAGTGTTGCCAGATCAGGAGATTTCCTCCTAGATTTAGGAAATTCTTGACCTTTTAGGAGAATTTTTAGGAGGAAGAATTGTTTAGGAGAAAGTTTAGGAGATTTATATTTTATGTTAGGGGATTTTTCGGATCCTTAGTGGATTTTTGGATAACGAAGTATGATGTATTGGGAACATTGGCAACAAAACATATTTTGGCAACTATTTTAATAGTCAAAGCACCCTATTCCGTTAAAAAATTGTAAGCTTACAAAATGTAAGCTCGTTCTATTTCGTTCTGACTTATTGCTGTTACAATGAAATCCCGCCAAAAACGGCACTTTTATTTAATTAATTTGTTATATGTTTTGTTTTTGTTAAGTTTTTGTTGTTAAGCTGAAGATGGATAAAAAAGGGTACAATAAAAAAAATATATGTATATATTTTTATTTTTATGAGAAGTTTAATTCTTTTAAAATTACGCAAATTATAAAAAAAAAATTTTGGAGATTTTTTAAGATATAGGAGAAAGTAATTTCAGGTATCTGGCAACACTGAAAGCCTGGCTTCTCAGCCGGTAATACTTATATACTTCATAAAAAAATTAGTTTTCCCAAGAATTAAAAAAAAATAAATTATCTTATAACGCGGTGAAATAAATGGGTCTCAATTACGGAGACACAAAGCTATACGAAAGCATCAATCACCCTGTTTTTTATGCACCTTTTTTAATAACGGAAAACTTCTATAAAAAAATTATAATTGCTTAATCCAAGTTTATCACACACTGTACACATGGAGTTCCATTCCCCGAAAATTAGCACCACATTATTTCACTTCAAAAAGCAAGTGTTGCTCTCGTAAAACCGTAATATTTATACGTAGATTTTCTCCCCTCGCAATTGTCACTTATTAACTCTGTGAACAACACTAAGCTAATGCATTCCCAACATTTTTCTACGTTTTCATTTGACTACCCTGTCGCATGCAGATTTTCAGTCTAAATTACACTTACCGACGACGGCTGCGTCCGCGGCGCCGACAGTCCCTTGCATAGTGTCCTCTGGCGCCACATTCATAACATTTGTCATCCGAATTAAAGGAGCGTCCGCCGCGGGAGCGATCCCTCATCCGCCTGTCCCCACGCCCGCCGCCCGCAAACTTTCCAGTCGACAGCTCGACGCGTGCTCGACGCCCGCACACAGTCCGTCCGTCTAGGCCGCGCACAGCATCAGCCGCATCGCGCGCATCCTCAAACTCCACAAACGCAAACCCCGGCGGATTGCGTGCTATCCAAACGCTGCGTAGGGTGCCGTAAGCACCAAATGCGTACTCCAAATCGTTCTTCCGGGCGCTATTTCCCAGATCGCCAACGTACACCTTTCTATCGCTTGGGTAACGTGACATCTTCTTTGACTACACGAAACCGCACGGCACGGCGAAGAGAAGACAGAACAAAGCGACCATTACAAACAGAAACAGAAACGGTGGTAAACGAAAAATCGATTGGCGGCTGAGTCCATCACAAGCACTGCGAGCGTCGTTTTCGTCCCGAAATCCTTACCATTTTCAATGTTCACCGTTCCGCACTGGCCAAATTACTCTTTCGCTATTGTCCAGCCCTAGCGTTTTTTTTCAATTACCACCAAATTCGACACTCTAAAACATTATCCTTGCCAAAAAACAATGCCGCCGCTAAATTAATGCGAAGCCTATGCGAAATTTGCCGACAGTCATCAGCACTGCCAGCTCAAACTACATTTTTCTACACAAGCTTAAGCCCCTACTACAGAAAATTACGGTGAGGCAACCACTCAAGCACAGGTTCGTTATATGCAAATGAACAATTTGTTGAAAAATCATTACATACTTGATGAAATGTTAATATAAAACCACACCGAAGGCAAATAAATTCGAGAAATTAAACTAAATTAAACTAAACTTTAGTTATATTCGAATTATGTACAAATACAATTTCATGTGAATTAAATTAATTAAAAATTTAATAAATGCCTTCTTCACTTCTTATATAACTAATGATTAAAATTCCTCACGTATGGCAAATAGCTATCATTTCATTGATGTGTTGCGGTTTTTAGCTTTTCCTGCAAATGAATCCGCCTTTTGCAACTTATATGAAGCAATCAATAAAACTTCATTCATATGTATCATTTCGGCCATATTCAGGTTCCTAAAAACTAATAACAAGATTAGTTTCCTTGGTTAGTTCCCACGTAGCACAGGGCTTCACATGACTTCCATCTTACTCAATTTTGAGAGTCCATCCAGAACTACGAACGAACGCTCAAGCGGATGTTGTGTGGCTTGTCCTGAAATAACTCCCCAGCCACACTAACAAAAGTAAATAATCGCATAATAATAAGTTGCTTTGCACCATTCCACAATTTCTAGTCATTGGCAAGCTCCATGCAAGCATCATCCTCGGATCTCCAAAATGCCTTGTCTACTATGGTCCAGTCATAACCCTACACCACGCTGCCTCTAATGGCTTGCGTTAAGCCTGTTAATCGATTACGTGGCTTGACCAGGAATATTTCCCCAAGCCAAACACACATAACTAAATAAACAAAAGCTTAATAAAACTTCCTCCACGCCATACACGCATTGCATAGTTACCTTTGATTACAGACGATAGACATTCAGATTTCGGATAAGCTATACGTGCAGCTGTACTGAATTCTTCAAATCCAGCCTAGTAACTGCCACGTGGGGCGCTAGTGATAAATAAAAACTGCTGAACACACACTTATCCATACACCTCAAGTTTATTGCAGCTTGATAAACTGATAACAAAGAAATCAATCATCGTATCCGACTTTTCGTCATTACTACAAATAAAATAAATGTTGTGGAAAGAAAGATCTACAATTTGTTATTATTTTGTGGTTTTTTTTGTTTGTTGTATTCAAAAAATTGTAATAAGCAGATTTTATACAAACTATAAATATTTTCTTTCTGTCGCTTATGCGTTTATAAATATTCAAATGCCAGCTAAATAATAGTGAATACAATTGAATAATAATAATTGTATATATAATTATATATTAAATCGTAACGGCACATATATATATATATATTTGCTTTGCTTGTTGCTGTTGTTGGTTGCTGATGTTTTATTTTCGCAAGAGGATACCCAAAAACGATTCATAAGTCAATTAATGTTTAAGATAGGTGGTGTGTGAGGGGACAGGGTAGGGGTGGTTGGATATCGCAATTACGCGTTCTATATGCAACGCAAAGGGTTTATAATCGTAATAATAATGTGAAAATATTATATTAAACAAATCGGAAATGTATGCAAATAATATGTAGACTTTGAAGTAGGCAGGTGAGCATGTAACTTGTTGAAATTAAACAGATAAAAGCAAAAACATGCATGTCCAGTTAGAGGATTACGAAACGTAAACACCATACGTACAAAATACAATAGTAAAAAACAAAAAAGGCAAATAGATGACATCTTGTAAACCTGTAGACGTTTATCGTTTCTTAAAAAATGTCCATGTAAAATTCACGAATCATGTTCGCTTGCTTGCTTGCTTGGTATTGTTTTCTATTTTGACGTTTCGTCATAATTTCTAACTCTGTTTCGGTTTCTGTTATGTTCGGTTTTCGATTTTCCTTTACTGAGCTAAACACTTACATATTCAATTTGTTGTTATTTTGTTGTATTCTTTGTAGTTTACTCATTTGTTTAATTATTTTCTCAGATTTCTTCTTTACATTTTATTTCGTTTATTTGCTATTTTGTTGTTGTTCTTGTTGTTGCTGCTGCTGTGTCGAATGCTTTTTCCTCAATTTTCATTTAATAAATTTAACAAAACTCTGTGTGGAGCTTACATATTTACGACTTATGTATTTTAAACATTATTTTTGTCATTCGCTTTCCACAACTCGATGCGGCAACCACAGGCCCGCCTCACGCACCGTCGCTCCTTCTTAACGTTCACCAAACCGCCCCACTTCAATTCGCGTCACATCGTTCCGTAGTTTTATTCCATTCCAATCCGTCTCGTTAATTTCAATTCATTTCGTTCTTACGTGCTGGTTTCTTTCACTATTAGTTCAAAATTTCTCATTATGTTTAATTAATTATTTCAATATTTAGTAACAATGTCCTTGATAGATATTTTGATTACTTAGGCACTGTGTTCATATTATAATTAAGAAGAATTAATTTAATTTAAATTCAATACGCAAAGTGTCAAGGAAACTGAAAAGGAAACACGGTGAACAAAATCCAAAGCATAACCGGTCATACCATATTCGTAATTATTATTACTATCGCGTGTACAACGATACAGATACCACGCCGGGTGGACTGGCAGACAGAGACCCAGCCAGACCGGGCTGCGCCGAACCGGACCACACCGCGGCGCCGAACGGCAACACGGCGCGAACCAGGCAGGAGAACAACGAAACGCTTAATGTACGCTCTCTTGCTAATCTATTTTTGCTTTTTTGCTAAAATTTTACAAATGCACAACATTTTTACGCTTTATCAGTTTAAAATTTATCAGTTTAATTTCATTTGTTTGCTTGTTTCTTGCTCCTACTCGCGCTCTCATATCCATTACTTAAAAACTTTGTATTGTAGATTTGACTAATTTTATGTATTCTCTTATTACTTTGTAAGTTTACAATTAGGCTGATTAGGCTGATGTATGGCTTACTAGAAGAAAAATTAAGATGAGAAACACCATGCCGATCGCAACTGTTGAGTACGAAATCTAACTGAACGCACTGTCGGCAACCACTCGGGCCGCTTTGGTACTCTTCGCAGAATGCGATGAGCGAACAAACGAATTTGCGCCATTTGCGCGCGGCTTGTTTTACGGTGACGTTTCGGGCAAATCCGAAGCTACAAAGCCCGACTCTCGGATTGTAATCCGCACGCACGCACAGAAATATGGCAATCGAGAACTTTGCTGAAAGGCGCTCAGCGTTTAGCGCCTCGTTCGAAAGCGCAAACTGCTCTATTGTATAGTCGGCCGAATTGGGGACTTGATGCTGTATGCACGCATATTAATCTATATAATTCGCCTGGCTGAAGACGGAGAAAGCAAGCTTAGTTCGACGCATGAGGTTTTCCTATCTCTACCAGCTTTGATATTTGGGTTTGTTTCGGTTTTCGCCTCAACTAAATTCAACTGATGAGGATGACTACTTTGGTTAATACAATATAAACATTCGCACATCTTACATTGCTTGGTTTTGCGGTTTGGTTTCCTGGTATTGTTGTTGTTCTAAATTTACTTTACTACAATTACGCATCGTCGCTTTATTACAAATTTAGTTTAATGTTTAATATTTAAAGTACTTGTATGTATGTATGTATGCATGTAAGTATTAATTTAATCCAAAGAAACAAGAACTGTATCGTTATGCTTTTAGTTGGTAATCATATTTTTGTTTGTTTTTTGCAGGCGAATTGTCAACGTCAACGATGGCGATGGCGGCTGGCGCCAGCGTGCGCGCACACATCGTCAACGTCAATGTCGACAAGAGACAAGCTCCTCCTAACGACGTTTCAACACTTGGCTTTAAACAACAAACTAATTTCGCATCGTCCACTTTTCAGTATTCACTACACTTTAGCCTGATTTCACCCGCTGTTCTGCGCTACGAATTATCGTTTTTACTTTGGATGGGTGATCTGGGACAGCTATATGTTTGTACAAACGATTTGTTCGTTTGTTTGTTTGATTGGAAAAGATTTTCGTTTTATTGTTCTTCATGTTGTTGTTGTTCTCTTCATCTGACGCTTCTTAGTCTTCGGCCTTTTTCAGCTCTAAGTTTATATTGTTATAGTAGTGCTACACAAATATGATTCGTTAAAGTTAAAGTCAATAAAAAAAACCTTACAATACACCGTTCTTTGTGTTTCGTCATGTTCTTTTTAAACCTCATTATTGTTTTGTTTAAACTACAACGTACGCCTAAAAATTTATTAAATAAAATTTACACATGCCATTGCTTTCTGCTCTAGAGTTTCTTTGCTTACTAGTTGAGGGTTTCGTCGTACTTTGCTCTCGCAACTATTTCAACGCGCTGTCACATCGGCACCGCAGTTAGTCCACCACGTCCAACGTATTGCCGAGCACCGCAAAGCTCCTGAAGTGCCGGCTTGAGCGCGCTATTAAAATGTTCAATTTTTGATGAATTCTTATTGGTTATTTTGTCAGCTCTATTCTCTGCGTGTGTGTGTTTACTAAATTTAGTTAGTAGGTATGGATGTTTTGCTTTCTCATTAAATGTATTACTTTTATTAATAGTAAATCAGTCAATTTGTTATTAAATTTACTTTAATTCGAAAAACCCAAAATTACTTTGTCTCTGCTGCTGCGGCTTTATTCTTTATCTGCGCTTCTATTACTATAAGACGTTATTGTAGTTGTTATGTTATTATTGTTGTCTTGCTCGTATGAAATATAAAAGTACACAAGTTGATCTGCTGATTAAAAAGAATTTCCGTTGCGCCCTTTGCAGGAGTTCCCTTAGATGGTTTTAGATTTAGCTCTAGAATTTTCGCGTTTTATCTGGTTAATTAAATCGTTACATTTACAACTCTAATCATAAGTTAAACATAAAACGTCTCACTATTCAAATTTTGTTTGTTATTAGCTACGTACAATACGATACTATTGGGTAAATGGGGAAGGAGGTATGACGATCTTAATGGCGCAAATGCAATCAAATCAAGCTCAAAGCACACGCGAGAAATGAAGGAACAAAAACTCACTACGCGGTAACAACAAAAGGCCGTACTAACTTTACGTTGTAGCAATAGTATTAATCATATTGGGTAAAACTAACCGTAGATTGTAGTCATAGTAGTAGTGGTAGAAATCGTAGTGGCGGTCTTCAGTTGCAGTCAAAACCGAAAATAGTAAAATCGTTTAGGCTAATGCGTTCCGCATCTATACATCCGTACGTCCACCTTACACACATATACAGGAATTCTATTATTATCGTATGAAATTCTTTTCAAAAACGTAAATGTACAATTTACCAAGTAATAAAAAATTAAATCAGTCAATATTGAAATAAAAAATTGCTTGCAGAGAAAGTAAATACTAATTTCCATCATACACATTACATTTAAATGTACCTAAAAGTGGCGCTTAAATTGTTCTTGCTGTTGGGATTTGTTGGGAATTGCTTTAAGGTGCTAAGTGAAGGTGCTTAGTAGGCAACTGCTAGAGCCATTCAGCTCAATAGCCGGTCGAAATGATGACAGTATGGCGGCGCGAAAAGGTGGCAGCATCGGCCGTGACAATGGTTTGTTTGAGAACTTTATAAATCAAATAATGCAATATTACATTTTGACAGATCGTCTTCTACTTGGACATTCTCAGATTTCGACACTTTTTACACGCACTTGTTCACAGAAGACCTAAACTTCGTCGAACGTAAATAGTAATCGAAATCGAACCTTTTTGGTGCACATCGCCGGCCCAGCATAGCCTCTCAATGCTATTCTTATAACTTCAGCGACAATCAGTCGGGGAACAGAATTCACATAAATTCAAGGTCAAAATTAATAACGAACTATTGGGCTACTAGCTGGCAGGCCACCGAGTGTGGCACATGAAACGTGGATGTTCTTCTCGTTGCGTGTGATGCGCCGTTTTGTCTTTTCAATTGCAATTTTTATTAATTGTTGGGTCAGGCCGAGGGAAGGGTTGAATTCAGCTTAATGGATTAACAATATGTATGTAGGTAGGTGTAGTATGAGCAAAAGCATGCAGTATGCGCTACCTGCTTTTAGCGTTCTATTAGGTCGAGTGTGTGTATTATTTCTGGGTGGTGGTGGGGTCTTGGAGGTAAGTGCTTCCACTTATTTAGCATATTTTCAATTTATATCTTTGTATTATGCTTCATTACTCTGGTTCTGTCTTGCCTTTTTTGCCGTTGCTTTTGCTTTCCTTTCGCTCATTTAGTTTGGTTATTAGTAGGTATTTAATTTATTTTTACGATATTTTATAATATGTATGCATGTATTTATATTTATATATGTATATATATATTTATATATATTCCATTAAAATGTAACTTTTTAAATTTAAATCATAATCATTAAAGAAATTGTTTTACAATTAACAGTCAGTGTTGGTTTTTAAATCCTCTTTACGTTACGTTACTTTACTTTGCTTCAAGTGGTTTTTGCTCTTTAATTACCTTTACTTTAAAATTTTAATGCTAGTGTACTTTAGATTTAGATTTGTTTACCTTCTCTCTCTATCAAATATGCATTTGTTTTTGTTGTTTTCTTTATCTTTACGTTACGTTTAAGTTTTATAAATTTAATTGTAAGTGGTAGATTGTAAATTGTAGTTTTTTTCATTTTTCTTCTTGCTTGTTGGTTTTTAATTTAATAATGTATGTAGTATGTATGTTGTAAATTTATAATCTTTAATTGTAAGTGTAATTAATTTTAATTATGTTATTAATTAATGATTACGTCAGGTGTTGTTGTTGGTATTTTACTGTTGTCATCTCAACATTCAATTCAATTTCTAACTGCTGTTATTGTTGCTGCTGTTGTTGCAAACATATTTTCTTTTCTGTTCTTGTATTAGCTGTTTTTTTTTGTTTTTTGTTTCTTTTACTTTTCAGGCTTTTTCGACTTATCCCTTTAACGTATTAATTATGCATGTATATAATGTTGTAGTTGTAGGTGTCATAGTAATAGTTAATACATATACAAAGTATACCATATACTCAATAGACTATTTCTTAATTTAAACATGTTTGCTCTTCAACTTCAAATGCTAATTTTTTGTTGCTTTCGGTAGCGTTTTCTTTCTTTGTTTCTCTAAATTTTGAATAAATTACCATATTGTATACTATATTTATGTAGGTATGTGTATATATATCGGTTCACTAATTCACTATTACTACACATAATTCTCGTCTCATCTGATTTGTAAGTTTATTTCTTCATTCCGCTTCTGCTTGCTTTCTTTCATTTTGCAATAGATATAGCATTGTATATAGTATTATAATTTACTATCGTGTGTCGGTATACAAACTATATAAAGTATGGTAATTGTAATTAAGTTTAATCAAATCATATATACCATTTATATACCATCTATACATACACACAATAACAGACGTCAGTGGTGTTGATTTGCGGGAACAAAGTGACTGCGTGGGTGAGTGCGGGTGTGAATGGGATGGTGCATGTTTGTGTGTTAAGCGTGCTAGAGAACGGGGATGGGAGTATGCTTGCATGGAAACCAACTGCCTCTTCTACCGAGGTACATGCCAAGAGGGACAAAAACACCCAATTAGAACAAAGCCCAAATCAAATTACGGCAAAACGCTTATTTTTGAAAAGCATTCAAGAAAATGTGAACAACTATTGCAGGGATGGCATATAGATATTTACTCGGATATTTTAGGCTTTCTCTTGTTTAAAACGCAATGGATCGATGACATGCAATGCTCAGAAATTGCAATCTGAAAATTTAATGGAGAGAACTGACGCAGTGCTGTTCGAAACTGACAGAGCGTTCAATTACAGCGCCGACGCAAAGATAAGATGCCCGTTCACGCACGCCCAGACAGTTCGTGCGATTTCTCTCGCTTTCCCTCAAGTTGTGTGGCCCGCTAATGCTTCACCAATTGCTTTACATTATCATTTCTTAGTTAATTGCCGATTTCAGATTTAGTTATATTCTTCATGTACTTTCTGCTTGTAGCTTACTTCGTTACTCTGCATTCTATGTGGTATGCTATTGCATATTCGGCATGGGTATGGGTATGGTATAGTAGTAGTATGTGTGTGGTTTTAATTTTAATTTTTAGTTTGTTTTTTTTTTCTTTATATAGTATGTATATAAACTTTGTATTCAGTATTGGTTTTATGTAATATATAATTAATATTTAATTTCAATAACAGAACTGAATGAACAGACGCTAAGCTTAATATGTAACTTTGCTTCACCTTACGCACGGCTCGGCGGCAGACCAAAGCGTCTGCGTCTTAAACGGCCTGTGAGGTGGCGTACGGTGGTTGTGTGGAGCTGTCGTTACCATACGCGGACCGTGGTCCGGCGCCGTAGTTGGAGGCTCCACCGTCCTGTTTAGCGTAGTTGCTGTAGTCATAATCGTAGCCGGAGCCGTAGCCGCCGTAGTCATATTCGGAGCCAGACTTCGAAGCCGAATTCCCGGGGCCAGTTCGCGGCATGCCGCCTACAGGTCCGGTGGTCGACGGGCCGCCGGCGCCCCAAGTTTGAGCCCGGGAATACATGTCAGTGCCGGTGCCGGCTGCAGCGCCAGGGGCTCCTGTTGGCCCGGCTGAATTGGGTGGTATATTCCACGAGTTCCAGCTGCCGCCACCGGAAGGACCGGATGGGCCGGCGGTCGAAGTAGAGTTGTACATATCATAACCCCCGTATCCTTGCGTCTGTTGTGGTCCTGCATAATTTGACCACTGTGGTGGTGGTCCTTGTGGACCTGGGGGCCCACCCCAGCCTTGGTAAGAACCGGGGCCGCTATTGCCATAGCCATAGCCCTGCTGTTGTGGCGAAGTGCCCCAACCTTGATAGCCGGGCATCATGTTCGGTGCGCCAATGGGCATGTTCAATGGCGGGCCACCCATTTGTCCATTCTGGCCCTGCATCATATTTATGGGTGCGTGATGTGGTCCCCAGTGGTTACACTCGTTGCTAAGCTTACCATAGGCACCACCAACGCTGCTATTATTCGCATTCTGGCCGCCGGATCCATCACGAGGTTCTGCCTTCTTGATTTCAACCTGCAATCAAAATCGTTTCTTGTTATTGCAAGTTACTTCGATTTATCTAAATAAAAAAAAAAACAAAATGTGTTATTCCAACACCTACTAAGACTGCTCCACTTTTTCATTCCCCAAATTCTCAACTCTTTTCCGTGTCTGCTAAGTGAGTGTCCAACATACCTGCTTGCCATTAAGATTGATGTATCGTTCATTGGTCACATGCTCCACAGAAGATTCCTCCTCGAAAGATAAAAAGCCAAAGCCACGCGACTTCTTCTTCTCCTGATCATACATGATGACCACCTCGGTGACCTTGCCGTAACGACCGAAGAACGTACGCAAGTCCGTCTCCGTAACATTTGAAGGCAAGCCGCCGAGGAAGACCTTGTAGCCACCGCCCTTCTTCGGTTTTTGCAGAGTACGTGGATTACATGGCTTCGGATCGATGGTACGTCCGTCCAACGTATGGGGGCCGCTCTGCAGCACGTGATTGACGTTAGCCGGGTCCGCGAAGGTGACAAAGCCGAAACCGCGTGATCGGCCGCTCTCGTTGTTCTTCATCACCACGCAGTCGATGATCTCTCCGAAGCGGCAAAAGTACCGCGACAGGTTTTCCTGCGTCGTCTCCCACGACAGGCCGCCAACGAACAACTTGCCCCTCTCGTCTTCCTCCATGATTTTCTGGGGGCTCTTCTTAATTGACGTAATTTTGCCTGAATTTAGTATTTGATTGGGCGCAAAAAGTTTCTTCTAGTGTATCTTACTGTTGCTGGTATCGTTTTTAAGCTGTTGCTGTCACCGCCGGAACCGAAGCCGCTGCTGCCGCTGATGCTAGTCGCAAGCTGGTCGGTTGGTTGATTGTGTATTGTGTTGGTAGTAAGTTGGTTGCTGCTAGTTATTGTAGTGGTGTTGGTAGCGGTAGTAGTGCTGATGTTAGGCCGTATCGCTCCAGTTGAAACTCACTCCGGTTTTGTTGGAGTGTTGCAATTTCCACACTTTGGGTTTTTTTGCTAAGAAGAAAACCAAAGCCACGACTTCGACACGTAACTTTCTATACAGAAGTAGAAATAGAGACATATGACAAACGGGTAGTCAAACACAATAGAATAGAAAACCTTAAAATTTAACACCGGCATCAACCAACTGATACGATGAGCGGCAACTTCATTGCACAAGCCATTCAAAATTTTCCATATGAAGACGAGGCCCCTACCCAAACAGCCAATGGGCTGCTTACTTCATTCATTCATTTACTTGTTACTCCTTTCTTTAGCCGTTCGCATTGACGACGGCCACGATGACGACGAAGCCTACACCAAAGCAGCACGAAGAGCGAACAACGAACTTTTTCACAGAAGCCCAAGCAACAAAAGCAAAAAAACTTGCGGCAGTGAATAGGTCTTGACCGACTTGGCAAAATCCTACACGTGACGTCGCTTGCCGAAAACTTCAAACAGATATTGCCAAAAATCCTGATGTGCCAGCTGCAAAAATGTGAGCCCAACTATTAGATGGATGCATAGGTGGATAAGTCCGGCCAACTTATTTTATCTCGCCGTACGTATAGATTTCCATCGAATTTTATGGAACTGTTCTGCTTTAATGAATTTTCCAACGAAACAAAAAACTGCTCATGTATTTCCGAAAACTTATACTTTGACCTGGATATCAGGTACTAAATATTGCCAAAAAAGGATTTGATTTCGATCCTTTAATGGCGTATGATACTTTAGCATTAGTTGGTATGCAAGACGTTGTATTTTCACATTAACACGTGTTTATTGACAAAAATAAAGTCCTTAGCTTTTTGATAACTTTTCGATTTTTTTGCTTCAAAATACCTATGGCAAGTTTTTGTCCCTCTCTATTCTTAGTAGTGGGGGAAAACACTAAGGAATAACTAGTTAAAAAACAACCGTACCTAAAAGAAGAAATATAGTTTAAAGTTGGCGGAATGACACTGCTATGAACTATGAGAGTTGTAAGCCTTAATAGTTGCGGTTTCCCTACGTTTCAGTAAAAATCGACATAACAGCCTTATTTCCCCCCCAAAAAAAACTATAATCGGCCAAACCGACAGCCAAAATTTACTTGATGTACGCGTCGATGAATGTTTTGTTTTCATACATTATTTTTTACAACAGTCCCTTTCTTCGCATAGCAACCGAATTCGAAGCCACTTGCAGCAGTTTGGTTCAAATTTTTTATTGTTATAATTCATAATAAAGCTGGATTAAACATTAAAAGAATTCTTTACTTCTTCAACTTTCGCCAGTTAATATAGCACACAAAAAATGTTTCACTTTGAATTTTCAAGCCATACCTTCGCGCCTCCACCTTCAATGTTACAAACACAACACCACAGCCAACGTGCCTCACAATCACAACGCAGGGTATCAAAATGTCGAAGCCAAAAAAGCACAAAAAAAAGCCGGTCACAAAATCACCACGCCAAACACAACACACGGCATAAGATTTTCAACTTTAAATGCTTAGCGCGAAATGTAAACAAATTTTTCACACCGCAAACGGTAGTCTACAAGTTTAAATACTCGAAGAAAACTTAATTCACAAAATTTGACAGCCGATATTGACGAAATCGTCCTGCGAAATAACCATGGGACGTGCTAATTATTCAATGAATTGGCCACTGTCTCTGTCGCTGTCGTCGTAAAATGCAAGCATACCTGCGTATGCCGTTTTCACCAGCATTCACCACGGCAGAGGCATACATCTTAAAAAACAAAATGGAAGTCAAATGAATGCTATACACAAGAAAAAAAGACAAGCCAGTGCTGCCAGTTTTTGCTATGTCTAATGAAACCAGAGGAATTTCTCAACGAATTTCCTTTACTACATCGAAAACCAGCGCTATTTTTGCTGCTGTTAACAGTTATGAAGCCGAACTAAGACTCTTGAATGCAAACGGTGTATGATCGATATTTGCTTTTACAAAGGGATATTTACCAATGTAATTTTTTTAATTCTGGACACCTTGTGAAACAAAACTATAAACCTTAACTTGTTTTGCGGAAGATTTTAAAATCGTAACTTGTATAGCGGAAAAGTAATTTCATATATTTTTGTAGTGGCAGCACCAACATCTTGCAAAATCGCAGTCTGCCGCACGTTAAGCACGCTTCCAAAATGGCTCGACAACAATGGTCTATGTTCATACACTAGGCTCATTATTTTATCCACACCGGATAACCTACAAATTTCTGAATCGTTATCAGCAACCTCGTTCAGCCCACCATATCAAAATATTGTGGCCATTTCGCACCTTCTCTCATGACTCCTTCAATTTTTCACATAGGGCAAGGCGACCCAAAGCTGTGCGTTGTAGCGGCGCAATTGGCGACTCCATCACTTTTTTTATGTTTCAGATATTTGCGAGCATTTAATTCGCTTTTATTTTCTACGCATTATTTGTTTGAAAATTCTTTGTGTTGCTCTGCTACTATTGTGTACGTACATATGTATGTAGGAGCGCTGGTGTGTACTCGTTGCGAATGTGTATGTAACCTGTGTGGATATACATAGCATTTTGTATGTATAAAATGGGACATTTTTCGCACTCTCCACCAAAAAAAAAGTCGATGGCTGCCCCTTGGCAAACGATCACATTTCTGTGAAAAACATTCCGAAATTTGTCAACTTTCAAAACTTGAGCACATGAATTTCTCCGCTAATGCGGGAGTCTGTGCCCACCGTGGTCGCCGCTATCGCTGGGTGCCACAGCCGCTATCGTTGTCGTCGCAGCAGCCCCAACCATCGTCGTGTTTGCAGTCGCTGTCGTTTGCCGATCACCATTTTACAGTAAATTAAAATTAAGTAATGAGAAGGCTGGCTACCTCAATATTTCGGCCGTACGAAAATCATTATATAAAATGCAAACAAGCAAAATTTCAATCTCACCGCTTTCGCCAAGTGTTCGTCTGCGAGAATCTCAACTTATTCGCACTGCAAATTCACTAAATTTAAGTTTTTCCTTAAAAAACTAGCTTATAAATAATTGTATGATTTGATGCATACGAGTATAACCTAACTTAAAAAAAATGATTTCGACAAACTGAAACGCTGCATGCAAGTGGTGAGTTTTCTCCACTTGTGAGTTGATGGTGGAATTGCCGCAAAGAGTACAATGACTGCTTGATAATGTATTATATAGCTTTGTCCTTGTCTGGCTCAAGTGTTTTTAATGCCTTGCTGTGAAAGTTTTCAATACTGCCACGTTTTATTATCAAGTATTATATTCACCACACGCTTGTCGAGTGCACCCAAGCATATCAATTCAAGCAAACTCCTAATACAAACAAGCCAAACACTAATAAGATTGTGCTTGTGGAAAAACTATATGCATAGATAAGTCACGTTTCCCATGCTTAAACGTTTTTGCAAAGAACTTCACCAAGCTAGTACGAAAACAGTTTGGACTTTTAATTATACAATATAATGGTGCTAAACTTTAATTATAGTTAAGAATTTTTATAAGTAATTTAACCAAAATAAAGTACATTTTTTGTGTAGTAATAAGTAATTCATTAAATTGTAATTATCCTATTATCTTAAAGAAAAGAATGTGTTAATAATTGTTATAATCATTATTACAATGTTATACGCGATTGCGCAAGTTAAAATTCATTCAAAATGTATATATTTATTAACAACTATAGTTCGAAACATAAACTAGTGATACTGTGTTAACCGATTACACGGTACAGTTGCATATCTGCAACCAACCGTAAAATTGCCCGTAATTTCGGAAGTAATTATCAAAACGACACTTTTCTGCTATTTTACAACTATGCAACGTTCCATTTTTGAACTACTGACATTAATAGTGGGAAAAAGTAGCTAAATTTTACTTAACAGCACTTATTTGACCGTTTTTGCAAAAAGTTGCACGCATTTATTTTAGGGAAACAAAGGTGATTAAAACTTATTAATAAAAAACACACAAACACTTTGCGAAAAATGCGGAGTAGGACTATGCTACAACAAACGCATTAATTGTTTTAAAAATTTTCATTTAAAATTAAACATATTAAAATAAAAAACACAAATTTTATTGCTTTGTTGCATATGTGGAACCAAATGTTTTTTACAAAAAAACCTTACATAATTAAAGTATATTAAAACAATAAAAAATACGTGCTTTTTAAATTTAGGTTTACATCTAAAAAACAACATTTGATGAAAAAATTCGCTGCTGCCGTGTAAAGGGTTAACTTAGATTTAATTTTCACCTTAATTTGATAAACAATTTCTACGCATCATACATTTTAAATCAATAAGTTTTGGAAAGCAACTTGGAAAAATACGATGTGTAAGTGAAGACGTATATAGAAATGGTAGAGCGCCAATTCGCACCAACAACGCTGGTTTTTACGGGAAGCTATACCTAAGTATAGTATTATAATTAGACTGCCGAGAGAGTTATGTATATTTTTAAAATTAGTCTTATAATGATATTGCGGTTCTTTTCAAAATTATAACTAACAAATTTATATTTCTTCAAACACTCATCTTCAAGTTTACCATCTCATAATACGGTCCAAAAGAAAGAATTAGATTATATATAGGAAATTTTTATTAGCAACTACAATTTCAGGAGGTTAAACAGTAAAATTCAAAACCGTATCAACGACAAATGCAACCGTGTAGTTATAGCTTGTTACCAGCTCTGTGCTCACTTAATACGAAAAATTCCGACGGTGAGGAATTATTAAAACCGCAGCCAACTTCGCTATACAATTAATTTGAGTTGAATTTCAATTTTCTGCGACACAATTTGGAATATCGCGTTTGTTTCGTGAATTTTGACGCGTTGTTGTTATTATTTTTGACTGTATTGCAAGGAAAAATATTAACCGGATACTAGGCGAAAAGCCAAGAGCATAATTCCAGAAATGGAAGCATTTCGAAAGATACAGCCAGATAGGAATATAAACGACGCCGACACATCGCAAGAACAGCTCGAGCTTAACTCCAGCGTCGAGATGCGTTCTCCATCACCTGTATGCGCTATACAGCCACGGAAGCTGCGCTTTGTTTCGCCGCAGGGAGACGAAGAACCGGGACAGAGATATAGTCCACGACGAACGCGTACCGCAACGGCGGCTGTGTCTGTGTCGCCACCATACCGCAAGGTCAGAGCACTGCGACTCTTCGACACACCAGCAACGCCAAAGACCATCTTGCAAAAATCTAAGAACCATCTTTCGGGTGCCGCCGCAGCCGATGTGGCGCGTCGGGACACAGCGGAACGACCGAGATCACTGCCGTTGCATCAGCGTGCGCTAGACAATATAATGCAACATCAGACCGCCAATGTGAATCCTTTCACGCCGGATAGTAAGTACTTGAAAATAGTTAGGTGAAAGGTAGGTGATATAAATGCTACAATATTTGCTTCTTTTAGGCCTTCTGGCGCACAACAAGAAACGCTGTCGAACGCAGTTCGGCCACGAGAATATGACCAACCAGTCGCTGCAGCTTTTCCTGAATACGGAGGACGACAGCGCAGGAGATGGCGACGGCGACCAAGGAGGCGATGTAGTTCAGGCGCCAAAACGACTAGCGCTACAAGATACCAACATCAGTCGCTACCAAAAGGAGTTTTTGGAAATCTCATTAATTGGTGGGTGTTGGGCTTTTTGCTCATCAGTGTTTTCTAGAAAGAACTAATGTATTTTGCTCTGCATTCCAGGCATTGGCGAGTTTGGTTTGGTTTATCAGTGCCTAAATCGCCTGGACGGCTGCATTTACGCTATCAAAAAAAGTATCAAGCCTGTGGCGGGCAGTTCCTTCGAGTGAGTACAAACGATTTTTTTTAATTGATTTATTTACTTGTATAAAATATAAATAATTAATTTATTTGCATATTTTGCTATTGCTTACAGGAAGCGTGCTTTGAATGAAGTCTGGGCGCATGCCGTCCTTGGTAAACACGACAACGTCGTCCGATACTACTCGGCCTGGGCCGAGGACAACCACATGCTCATCCAGAACGAGTACTGCAATGGCGGCAGCCTGCAGTCGTTGATACAGAAGCGATTCCTGGTCGAGTCTGAGCTGAAAATATTACTGCTGCATGTGGCCGAGGGTTTGCGCTACATTCACTCCAACGACCTGGTGCACATGGACCTTAAGTCGGGAAACATCTTCCTAACCAAAGTGCCATCGCTACACAAGTCATCGCTGCCGCCGTTGACGAAGGAGTGCTACGAGGATGGAATGGACGGCATCTACGAGGAGCTGAGCAACACCGAGTGCATCACCACGTACAAGATAGGCGACCTTGGCCACGTGACCTCGGTGAAGGAGCCCAACGTCGAGGAGGGAGACTGTCGCTACTTGCCAAACGAAATTCTGCAAGAGGACTTTAGCAACCTTTTCAAAGCAGACATATTTTCACTGGGAATCACGCTGTACGAAGCGGCAGGTGGCGGCCCGCTTCCAAAAAACGGCCCCGAATGGCACAAACTGCGCAACGGCGAACTACCTAGCATTACTACCCTCAGTCGCGAGTTCAACGACCTCATCAAACTAATGACGCATCCAGATCCGGAGAAGCGGCCCTCGTCCACATCTATTTTCAATCATCCGTAAGTGCTGTCGCTGCAACAAAGCTTTTTAACGCCTTTAATTCATTGGTCGCTCTTTCAGAATTCTTAGCTCGTTGGAGTCGAAGAGCAAGGCGCAGTTGAACCAGGAATTGACAATTGAAAAGCGTAAGAGTGAAATCTTGCTGCGCAAGTTGCGCGAAGCCAAAAAACTGCTCAAACAGTACGAACAAAACGCAAAAGGTACGAGACGCATCTCACGGTGGTTGGTACATACTAAATTTTTAATGCGTGCCCATTTTTTTTAGCTAATCAACCACAGTCGCTGCCCGAACCGCGTTGCCTGCGCTCTTATGCGCGTAAAAAGCGCACTCCTTGCATGACATCGAAGCTCGACGGGCTACGTGATCGCAACAAGAATGTCATTAATAACATTCATTACTGAGCTACAGCAGTCGGTCACTATTCCACCATTATTATCGTCTACGGGGTTAACTTTTAAGTTTGCTGCATTCCTTTGTACTTTTTATTTTACGCAAAACCAAACTGTAAATAAGAAAATATATATACGTACGTGTGTCAATGGACTATACTTGCTTGTTTTCACTAATTTTGCGGACGATAAGAAATTTCGTACATAGAAATTTCCTCACATTACATTCAATTTCGAATTTCAAAATTGAAGTGAAAATTTATTTTCAAAAATCAAAGTATTCGCATATTTTCAGTCTAAACCAACGTTTATCCATAGCATTGGTTCAACAGATACAGACATGGCTTTTAGATAAAATCGTATTTGTATATATGTATATATATATAGGTATGTACGTTGAATGTATGCAAGTGCATACATATACTAAAAATAAAATACAAATGGTTTTGTTTTTGCTGTGGTCATATGTGGGGTGGATTTTAATCAAAAAGATGTAAACATCTTAGCTTAATTTGTTTTTGCTTCATGTGTGTTGTTTACAGATTTTAGTCTTTTTACATTTTTTATTTTAATTTAAAAATAAAAAAATATAACGTGAATATTTCAACATTCAAAAAATCTACATTGGCATTACTATTCTTATTACATACTCATTATTATTATTAATTAATTTTGCCTTCTTAAATTTTCTTTTCCTTTAAACAATTTGATTAGAAAAATCCTTTTCATTATCGTATGCATCCTCATAACAATAAAACGCGTGATACTGTCAGTCAGAATCATTGATGGTTTTTTTTCGTTTCTTTGCTTGTGATATTTTCTGCTTGGACCAGTCTTCCTGTGGAATAAGATAGTTCAAGAAATTCAGCAAATTGCACAACTGTACGATGTGTAACACGCATGGACGTTACCTCGCTGGATTCTTCGTCTGATGAGTATATTGTCTTAACTGGATCCGAGTTCTTCTTATTGCTCGCGCTGTGATTGTTTGTATCCTTCTTGCTCGTCGGCTGCTTGCGTCCGCGGCCACTGCCACCACGTCTGCCCACCGCAGTTTGCTCGTCCTCAGCGGCCAGTGCGAATAGGTCGCTGTATTGTTTCTGTAAGGTAAGGTAACCGACTACAGTTAAACACTGATCGCGTTTTGGTTTTGTGTTAAATTACACACCTTTGTGCTCTCGTTACTGTGTGTGTAGGCAGCCTGCAAGGCGCGCTGCATGGTATCGTAAACGTAGAGCCCAGTGCCGGTGCCGTGTCTACAGCTCCGCCGATAGTGCTCCAGGTGACTCAGCACCTAGACAGACAAGATAAAAATGGTACGCATGTTATATACAACTGATACTATGTTCAAATGTATGTGTGTGTTTGTGAAAGAGCTTTGACGACAGCTTGGTAGTACCTGGTCGGCAGAGGGTGAGCTGCTCATAGCTGAGCTGCCTTTAAGCGGCCGTTTTCGCTTGTTCGGTGATGAACTGGGATACTTTGAAGTCAATAGTGATGCAATGATTTCAGATAATTTCTCCTCACCACGTTGGCACCAAAATCTAAAAATTAACATTTTGTAACATTAAATTAACATGCCCATATTTTAACTCTAACTGGTGAGTACCTTAGCGCCGATGTGACAAAGGGATCACCACGTGACTTTGTCTCTCTACTTAAAAGTAGCCGTATAAGCTCATTTGTGGGCTCCTCGTTCTTTAGCCACAGCAGCATATAGCCAAGCGCCTCCGGATGGCTAGAGGATTCCAATTCAGGCAAAATATCCTAAAATAAAGAACAAGAGTTACAACAAGCTTATAGCGAATTATAGTTTACTTTGTACCTGTAAGCACTTGAGCGGCACATCGTGCGCCTGCACTAACTGCCATAGACACAGCTGCTCGAACGTCTCGTAGGCAAGGCTGTCGCGTATGCACTCAATCAGGCCATCTTGCTTGAAGAGCGTCAGCTTGCCCTGCGCCACGTAATACATGAGGTCTCGCAGATTCTTAGCGTCGATGCAGCGCAGCGTAATGCGCAGCAGCTCGCTGTTATTGATGGCGGTTGTCTTGAACTCGCGGTAAATGTCCGGCAGCAGCCAGAGGAATATGGTAGTGTTCTCCTTCTCGAGCAGGTCGAGATCGCGTGCCAAACAGTCGTCGATCTTCTCGCTGACCGCGTCGCACAACTGCCGGTAGATGCTCGTCTTGAACTGGACTGCTTGCTGGGCATTTTTGCGCGTCTGCAGCTTTACGTGCACCTTCATGAAGTAGAGCAGCAGGTAGCCCGCCTCCGGGATGCGTTCGCATATCTCACCGAGCATGGTCTGAAAGGGCTTTTTGCTCTTTTCCTCGTTCTCGTACAGAAACCGGAACAGTCCGAATAGCGGGTAACTGATGCTCTTCACCAAATTCTTTTCGTCCGTCTTGCTATCAGAGAAGAGGTTCTGTGGTGGCAATGTTTCGCGCAGTATTAAATGCGTATTCGAGATCACATAATTGAGCTGGGCTTCGTCCAGGGCCGAGGCGGGCAGTGTGCGAAAGTCCGCCAGGAAGGTCTCCCAAGTGAAAGAGTTGCGCTTCGTGACGAACGTCTCGAATGTTTCGCTAATGGAGGCGGGCAGGTCTATTTTCTCTGGTGTGGGTTTCTCTTTTAAGCGCACCTGTAAATTTTATTAGTAAATCAAACATTCACACGTAATTTTTGCAATAATGAAATAGTATGACAATGTGAATAAGTAAATCATGTCATTTACCTTTGATAAAGGCAAATCGTCATCGTCATCGGTGAGCTCTTCATTTTTCACATCCTTGGTCACTTCCTCGTCATCTTCGCTGAAGGCAGCTTCGGTTTCCAAGTCATTACTCTCCGACGCTATGATTGAGAGTTTGTTGTCCTCTTCAATGAGTGCGACGGCGCCGGCACCTGTACCCACACCACTAGCGCCTATCTCTAGGCCTGTGCTCTCGGCCATTTCGGCGGTGCTGGTGTTTGGCTGGAAGTGATTTGGCATGTGCATTTCATGTTGTTGTGCCTGCGGTCCGCCAAAGAACAAGACACCCGGGTGTAAGCCGCGCTGATCGGCTTCTTTCTTAAAAATGGGCGTCTGAATCATGGTTGACGCAGGGTAAATGGGCGGGCCAACATTACCACTGGCCGATGTGGGTGAAACAAATTCACGGAAGTTTTCCCGTATCAAGTTGCGCAACTCGCGATCTAATTTTGGCGATTCGAAGAGCGGCTGCAGATTTGGAATGACCTGAAACAAGTACAAATTCAGTAAATTTTAGACATGGTGACTGAGACAGAGGTTGTCACTTACCTGTTTCTCGAGAATTTTGTTAAGCGAGTTGTAAACACCCATGCGGATCTTGTCTTCGTGCTTTGTGTAGAAGTTCTTCATGATGCGACACAAGAAATCGAGCAGAGTGCTGCTAACGAACGGGTGATTGCGTATTGAATGGTACATCACCAGAATACCCGGCTCAATGTTCATAATGTTGTCTTTCATCGGGTCGAAGAAGAGCCAGTCGTAGAAAAGCGACAACTTGGCATTGGCCAGCGCAATCGGATTAGTGCACGACGATATCAGCCACCCGATGATAGCCCAGCGCGGAATAATGTCCGAGCAGAGCATATCGTTTGTCGGGTGAATGACATTGATGATAAACCGAATCAGGTCCGAGCGCAGGCTGTGTGACTCAGGCGTAGCGAAGTACTTGTCCTGAAACCAGTCTTGGTAGCGCTTTTGGTTGCCGAATTTCACGGACGAAGCGAGGAAGTGCAGCTTGCGTTCAATTTCAGGCGTGAGGCGACTTTGCAGGAAACGCCGGCTTGTACGAATCTGCAGTAAGTGCCAGATACCGTTGAATGTCGGGTGCAGGCTCTTCGGATTGTGCAGAATATCGCGCCACAGTTGTTCGAACTCCGGCACTCGCGCCACGTTCTGTAGTAGTCTAAAAGTTTCAGGTCAGTTTTGATTACTTTTATCATTTTACACATCGACATACCTAACAAAATCCCTGCCTAGTGGTATAATGTCCAAAAACCGATCACGTATAAGCGAAATGACGAATTTCACCTCCTTTTGGCGCAGTGTGTTCAGGGCCGGGCTGGCGTGGTCCTCAATCAATCGCACGTAGCTGTACACCACCGTCTGTATAAGAAAGTGCTGACTTTCCAGCCACGGCCGATACTCGATGAAAATATCCAGCAGGCCTTCCACCAGAAATAGATTCTTTTGCGACACGTCACCGCCTCCCGCTTGTCGTAGGCAATTCCAGATTATGTTCTCCACTTGTAGCACCTGATGCTTTACTAGCTCGCGCAGTAGCCAAATCAGCTGGCGCCGTGCCACTTCCGTCAGCTTTCCGTACTTCTCTGCCACCAACATCGTCAGATTGTTCACGACCATGTTCATACCGTCGCGCGCGACCAGCGTCAAATCACGGTATGTCTTCTGCGCCATGGCTGGGTCCGTCAGCATGATGTACAAAAAACCAATAGATATCTCTTCGTGTTGTTTCTCCTTGCACACCAGCTGCGACAAAATGTCGTGCATCTCCTTGTCATTGAGGCCATTGATCTGCTGCTGAAGATTGACGTAGGCACGTTCGAAGCGCTGCAACGACGAAACACAACACAATAAAAACTTGGGCATCCGTTATGGTAACGCTCAATTTAAATGAGGCGAGTTAGATAGCGAAAAATCGTTTCGGTCACTGTCGGCACTTCTCCGCGCACATGCAAGTGCGAGCACCAAATTGCCACGAGCCTACTCCAGTTCTGACTCGAAGACACTTTGCTGACTCGACTACGAGACTAAAAATTTAATATTGAATCAAAAGCGCAAACCTCTTCCAGATCATCTTTGAAGTCGACGGCCGTGCAAACAAAAAGTTTCGATTGATTGTGATTGTGTTGCTCCATTTGTGTTGCTCCCGGTGGCTGGTGGTTCGTGGTAGCGGTCGTAGTGGTTGTGCGAATACGGGATGCGTGTGGTTCTTAATTCATCATATGCAGCAATGCCGTAAGCTCACTTATTTCTCTAAATATTTAATGAACTTTAGTTGTAAATCTACATCGACAAATAAATAAAAAGAAAATTATGAGAGGAAAAATTCTGAAGCGAGAAAGCCAGCAATTTTCATCAAACGAGTTAACAATGCAGAGTTGCATTTCAGGCGGCCCTCAGAGTTGTGCTCCCTGTGGTCCTGTTTAATAAAACAGAAATAGGAGTAGGCGAATAATTCAACTGTAGTATGCATCGAAAGTTTTCTAATCTGATATTGTTATACAAATTGTTTGTATAATTTCTTGCTAAATGGTTAAATACTCACAGGGAGTTGGCTTGTGTAAATTCAGTTGGTTGTATGTTTAATTTGGCTTACCAACAAAAATTACCTTAAAATTTCGTTTCGTTAAAAATATTGTTTAGTGAAATGATTCGCAATGTCCAACACTGCTTTTTGGCTATTTTTGTGCATTAAATTTTGCATTTTTAGCATATAAAAACAAACGTGTTGTTGCACCTCAAATTATTCTCTGGCAAAAAAAATCCTATCGCCAGCACTGTCACTGTACAATATTTAGAACTTGAATGCCAGCGAAGTGTTGCCGGACTACTAACATGAATGGTTCGGACTTTATCCACTCCTAAGTGATTTTTGGCAAACAGTCCGGCAGCTTAGTGTTTTCACAATTGTCGCCTTTGATTTATCATTGTGCTCTGAAAATTTACGAACGTTTTTGGGAAATTCTTTGTTTTGCTAATAGAAAATTACACGGTGTAAGAAAGCATAGAAAAATAAGAAATCATGGAGGAAATGTTGGAGGAAATGGTCACGCAGGAGGATTTCGATGTATGTGCTGCGTGCAGAGCTCGATTAAAAAGTGAACACGAAAGTGGGAATGAAAACTAAAGAAAAATGAAAATTTTTGCAGCGCACCGAGCAAAAGTACCTTCGTGAAGTGGAATTAGACGGACGAGCGAGTATAGAGGCGAAATTTGGCTACGCGTTCTGCCTGGTGCGTTGTGCACACAAACAAGACATTGCCAAGGCAAGTGGAGTCAGTGGCTTGTGGCTCTGCTTCACGTCACGGCGATAAGGAGAGTGAAGTGAATCATTTATAATGTTAAGGGAAATGATTGCAGGGCATCGAGCTGTTGGAGGAGTTGATGGAACAGCATGTTGAGGGGCGACGCGATTATCTGTACTACTTGGCGCTCGGCGAGGCTCGCATGAAGAATTATCCACTCGCTTTACAATATTGTAAAGTTTTTCTAGAGATTGAAGAGAATCCGCAAGTGCGAGCATTAGAGGTAATTCCTAGTACATACTTACATACGAAGTCTTTGTTTTATTTTTAACACAATGAAAACATTCACGCGCTGACGTCTTCAAGTCTACGTGTTCAAAACAACGAACAATTTCATCACAAGTATCGAGCATTTGTATCAGATCTTTGCGTATAGAAAATCCAATGAGCTAATAACTGGAAATTTAGTATATTGTGTTGATTTCTCGCAAAGATGTATGGATAAGTTGCCATAAATAGTTATTTTAACTATATTCTTAACGAATTTTCTTAAAAAATCGAATGTGTTTTTGTTTGGTTTCAATCAACATAAAATACATTTTAAGCATGTTCTGAACATATTTTACATACACATATACATTTTTTAAATTACAGTATTTGGATTATTATATTTAACCGAAAATTATACATTGCTTTTACAATTTTCAGGATTACATCCAAAAGCGTTACGACAAGGACCTAAAGAAAGGGATGGCCGTCGCCGGAGGAGCTGTTCTTGTGCTGGGTAGCATTCTGGGCTTGGGCATAGCACTCGCCAGAAAGTAATGATTTATACAAGTCTATGCACATTTCCAAACATTTGATTTAATTTCAAAAGTTAGAAGCAACTTTGCTAAATTCAATATTAATTTAAATCACATAAATATGTTTAGGGGTTATCATAGATTTTTATATATTTGAAACCTTCCCAAAATACTATATAACCATATATTTCCACAAACATATATACATGTCTATGAAAATGCCCATTCACTTATTTATTTCTTTTCTCAATTTATTTATATTTGTAGTAAACAAAAACGTGATAAATAAAATCATTATGAACGAGGATTTTACTGACAGAGTTATATTGTTGAATGGCATTACATAAATCTATATAGACATGAATTTTATTCCGGATTCAAATATTTGAAAGTACGATATCGATACGAATAATTCTTTCAATGATAAACGTGCACAGAGCTGTTTGGATTGTTTAGACGAATACTTGCATAGCTGCCCTAGAACCGGCGATCAACACGTCTTCTGCAATTGCTTTCTATATTATCACTTCTATTTTCTTTGAATTGCAATTTAAATTTCATTCTAAGCTATACAAATTCTTACTAAGTCGATGTGATTACTAAGTCTACCAACATATGTATTTATGTATATTTTTTACGTACATACTTTTGTGGCCAGGCACAAGTAGAATGCGGTGTAGTATACCAAAGTCGTTACAATTTTCCAATCAAAATTTACTCTTAAGACTAAAGTCTTATCGCAAGTGCCTGGACATATCAGAAGTGCATGTATTAACTTTATAATTGGCTGTACAGCACCTTAATGTCGCAAGTCAAAAGTGTAAACATTTATTTGAGTTTTAGCAACTTTTAAAATATGTATAATTCATCCAATGTTTGTTATTTAAAATATATATTTGCACAAGTCTATATCAATAACAATAGTCGTAGACCGTAAATAAGCGAATTCTCGTAAAATATAAATGCATCCGTTTCGAATTGAGCGTCATTATAATGAAAAGCAAATAAAGACAAGAGTTTGACTCTACTCTTCCTGGAATTTTTTAATAATTGATTAGCTCTTTGATTGCCGTCAAGCAGCGGTACTTGTCCGGCAAGTAGAAAGGCTCAAAGACGTGTGGGAATGGTGTGTCCCAGCCGGCAACGCGCTTGACGGGCGCTTCCAAATGTAGAAAACAGCGCTCTTGTATGGTCGCGGCCAACTCTGCGCCGAAACCTTGTGTTAGCGGCGCCTCATGTGCCACCAACACGCGTCCAGTTTTCTTCACACTCTACAAGGGAGAAATTGCAAAATTTCGTTTAGTTTACTTCACTAAATGTTTGCTGCACATTCAATTACATTGCACACGGTCTCTCTGTCCCATGGCAGAATGGACACCAAGTCGATCACTTCACAGTCAAGATTGTATTCCTTTTTAGCTATATGGGCCACCTGAAAATTCAAGCAATTCATGTTACGCTTGGTTTAAATTGTTTATCATTGTTCCTACCTCTGACAGCACATGCACCTGCGTGCCCCAACCAATTAGCGTGACATCGGTTCCTTCCCGCAGTACGTCTGCCTTGTCCAGCTCAGAGACATAGCTACCGCTAGGCACTTCCTCCACAGCGGCGCGATACAGTGTTTTCGGCTCGAACACTATGCATGGATTGGGGTCCCGTATGCAGCCCAACAGCAGTCCTTTGGCCTTAATGGGACCACGCGGTACCACTACTTTTAGGCCAGGCGTATGCGCAAAGTACGCTTCTGGGCTTTGTGAGTGGTAGAGGGCACCGTGGCCAACTGCGCCGCACGGCACGCGGAACGTCAAAGAGCCGCAGTCGAAGATGCCGCCGCTGCGATAACGATACTTAGCCGCCTCGTTCACAATCTGATCAAACGCCGGGAAGATGTAATCGGCGAACTGAATCTCCGCGATTGCTGTAACGCCTACGTTTGCTACTCCAATGGCAAACCCGGCTATGCCTTGCTCGCACAGTGGCGTGTTGAAAACGCGTTCTTTACCATACTTGTCGCGCAGGTTAATCGAGCAACGAAACACACCGCCGAAACCCACATCTTCACCAAACAGCAGTGCTGATGAGTCCTCGGCCAGCGCCAGGTCCATGGCATTGTTGATCGCCTGGAACATGTTCATCTTTTGGAGTGGACCAGCCGCCGACGTAGAACTTTCCTTGGGCGCTCTGTCGGGGTAGTACGTGAAGTGTGTTCGATAAAGCATTGATTTTGGTTTCAGCGCGCTGAACAAAGGTCTGGCCATTTTGTTCATTTTGTGTTTTAGATGCTCTTTTCGCGAATACGAAACTACTCAACAATGCCAACACAGGCCAATTAGGACTAGCTCGAAAGTTGCTATTATGCTGTCATCTATTATGAGGTTATGTAACTTGGCGATCGCCTTCCGCGGTCATATGGCAAGTGTTGCCGGAAAACCGGCGAAATTTGTGTGGTTGAAAAGGCGGTCCGCCAGAAGGCAATAGGCGATATGCACCACCCTCAAACCATAGTGAAATTATAGTTACTGTGCTACAAACAAAGTAAATATTGGCTTGATTTTATTCAAAATCTGTATCCTCGCACATTTTAAAAAAGTTGTATAGGGAATAGCAACACTGCTTGCTTTTGTGGACATTTTGTACACTTTGCACATACATGGTGCGCAAAAAAGGTTTGTAAAGTCACTAATGAAGTATATGAGAACTATAATCTGTTCGGTAAAAATTTGAACTGGCAGATACCGAAGGGATGTTTAAGAAAGTACGCAACACTGATGCCTTGGTTGATTGAATGCTCACCCGTGGCTGCAACCTTGAGTAAATTTAAATGATTCGTTTGGACTGCTTTCTTTTTTGGAGGATTTATATCAGAGCGTCTTTTTATTTTTGTACAATATAATAAAATCAACTTAACAGCTTATTTTGATATCATTTTGGCGATATAATGGTGGACTCGTCTAGTTCAATAAAGTTGGAGAATACTTTAGAGGATGGCGCTTGGAAGGATTCGTTTGACAAAATCTTGGAGCCACGCTCGTAAAAACAATGTTTTATTTTTTTGTAATTTGTTATTGATGAAATGTAAAATTTTAGTGTAACGCGGGAATTGAAAGTGCCGAAGCGCAATGTGCGTGCCTCCTTCAATATTGACTCGAGCGTGGAGAACAGCAGACAAAGCGATTTGGACGTGTCCGGTTTATTAGCGCCGCCGGCGACATGTTTGCTTGTAAACGAACAGAAAGGGCATGACGAACGGCGAAGCACTATTTCGACACCTGTTGCTGCTGGGCGGCTGGCTTTGGATCCGTTCAAGTGTTCGTTATCGCCAATTGGCGCTTGGAAATTGCGTTTTTTTAATAAGGCTGACAAGGCGACCACCAAGAGAACAATTTCTGTTGAAGGGCCGCTGCATGCAACGCCTATAAATCCCGATATAATGGTTGTTGGTAAGTGTATTTCCTAATTTAGTAAAATCTTTCAAATGCACGTGACAAAATTTCTTCTTAGAGTACAACGAAAGTCAAAAGGACAACAGTTCATTACTCATAGGAGCAGCACCTAAAGTATTTTCTCCACTACCAATGCCTCCGCGATGCTCGACATTGAAAGAGGGTAAAAGAACTCGGAGCCAACGCCATGTGTGCTTCCAATCTGTGATGGACCAGTCACCGTTTCAAAAGAAAAAATCCTCAGCGCCAGCCGAAAAACGTTCCGGTGTTGTGCACGTAGAACAGCATGAAGAGGGGGTTTTCGGTCTAACCCTGCAGCCAGGAAAGTGGCGCAAATCGTTGAATATGTGGCGCCGTAATCAACAGCAAGAAAGTATGTTATATACTTATGCTCTAATTTTGTTTTATTATACCTCAACTTTTTTTTGCAGTTAATGAGCGCCGTACTTCGGTTGTGAACGGAACATTTGACAATTCTGTTGAGTTTGTGGCGAATTTAGGCACTATCGCTGGACGGCGGATATCTATCTTCCTAAAACCTGAGCGATTTTCAGAGAGTTTTGCGGCGGTCAGTCCTAGCAGGCAAGACGATTGGCAATATCGCGTGTTGAAGCGCTGTCAGCAGGAGGCCCCAATGCCTTTTGATGCAATGTACGGTGCGGAGATGCTAAAGAATTGCAAAAAAATTGGCGAGGGCGCTTACGGCGAAGTCTTCCTCAATGCGGCGACCAAACGTAAATTTGGCGAGGGCGCCACGGTACTAAAGATCATTCCCATTGAAGGCAAAGAAAAAGTTAATGGTGAGATTCAAAAAACGTTTGAGCAAATCTTAACCGAAGTGGTGATCTCAATCGAGTTGTCCAGCTTGCGTGATTTAGCAGGTGCCTCCGGCTCAACATCGGGTTTTGTTGGTGTAAAAAAGGTAGCCGTCAATGGGTCGTTAAATTGTCGAATAACCATTAAAATAATAATTCTATTTAAAGGTGGCCTGCGTACGAGGAAAATATCCCAAGCACTTAATTAAATTATGGGAGGAATACGATGAAAGAAAAGGGTCCGAGAATGATCACCCGGTGGTGTTCAGTGACACACAACTGTATATGGTCTTGGAACTAGAATTTGGAGGCCAAGATTTAGAGGCATTTCAATTTGTCAACGCCGAGCAAACTTACTATGCATTGCAACAGGTGAGATTGCTGGTGTTATTTATGTTTTTTAATGTCGCCACAAATGCGAGAAAAAACATTATATTTGCAGATAGTATTTACTCTGGCTGTGGCTGAAGAAGTCTTTCAGTTCGAGCATCGCGATTTGCATTGGGGCAACGTTTTAATACTCAACACAAGCTTAAAACAGCTCAAGTATACATTAAATAACAAACAGTTGATATTGCCTACAAAAGGCGTTAAAATAACGATAATTGATTACACATTATCGCGTATGACATTCGATGACTACTGTTTCTATAACGATCTCTCCTGTGACGACGAACTGTTCGCGGCGACTGGGGATTACCAGTTCGATATTTATCGCATGATGCGCGAATTGCTTAAGTAAGCAGCATGCGAGGCAGTATGACATTTATTTTCTTGTTATTTTATTTTCTGTTTTATAGAAATAATTGGGAATCCTTTGAGGCGCGAACGAATATATTTTGGATTTCGTACATAATTTCAAAGCTTATTGACGGTGTTTCGTATAAAAACACCCGCACCAAAACACACTCAATGCATATGAAGAAGCTGCAGCATCTAAAGGACATCATTCTGGACTTTGAGAGTGCTACAGAATTTGCACAGCATTTATTAGAAATGACATAAGATCTATTTCTTGAAAAGTATTTTTTTTGTTCATGTTTATTTTATGTGTTCGTTTTGTGAACTTATTAAATATTATTTGTATATTAACTTTTATTTTTCTAATAGTACGCATTTTTGTAACATCAGAAGTTGCTTATTATTTTTGTTCAACTTTTAATAAAAGAATCTACACATCTATAATTTTGGTTTAAGGTACTAAGTCACGCTGACCGTTTTTTCAAACACGCTCATGGCGGCCAACGAAAAGCTTTCAACACCCGGGTAGGTAGTACACTTTGCTAAAATGTTAGTTGACCACTCGAAGTAAATAAACGATTGGGGCCGTGCATTTCTCGCGAAAGCTCAGTGTCCTGAGCTTAGCGCTGCGATTCGGTGAGAGTTGCTGGTATTCACATAGGTTTTTGCGACGGTGTATCGTTGCGAAGGGTTCCTGCGGTCTCTGCGACTGATTGACATACATTTCACAGCAGTGAAAAGTGCAGCATTCATTTTTGTTGTAAATACAAATGGAAAACGGGAAAAATTGCATTTAAAAATTGTGCTAAAAACTTAAAAACACACTAACAGGACATCGTTACGGCAGCACAGCAACCATGACGTAGAATTAGTTTAGGTGGCTGCATTTTAAAGTGAAAAGACGAGAGATAGAAGCACACCGACTCCCAGTGGGTGCCAGAAACGCTGTACAAAATCGATACGGCACCAGATTATCCGCCTCAAATTTCCAAACCGCAATTCCTTTGTTTTCGACGCGTTTTTGTTTTTGTTGTTGATATTCTGAGCTGAACTGCGTGCTTGTCGATTTGATGTTTGGTACCTAAACTGAAGTAGCATGCAGTGTAGACAATGGACATCAACGGGCAACTCCAGTTGAGCATGTGAGCTGGCTAAGATATTAGCGACAACGGGCCAATGCCGACGAGGACGACAATGCGATAGACGAGCCATTACCAGGAAACTCATTACAGCGACGAAATACATAAAAAGGTATTGAAGGGTGATTGACGGCAGCAGCGGTGGAACAGTGGGGGCGGTGGTATTTATTTATATTTACGTACATTTGTGTGTGGTTAATGCTTTGTGTTCAGGTTCAATTTGAATGGTCGAGCGAAGCAATGGGCCTCTTGGGCGCCGGGGTCATGATTCACGCTCTCAGTTTCGTTGCTAGTTTGTTGATTTTGAAATGGCAGACGACAAGGAAAAAACGCGTGCCGTGTAAAAACATTGTGAAATGTATTGCAAAACAAACACTTGAAACCTGTTGAAAATCACTCAACTACCCTTCGAATCGCGGTCGCGGTAACGGCGTCGGACTCGACCAAGGAAACAGGGGCGGTCGCCGAGGGACTTGCGGGTAATTGTGTTTGACGCAAAAGTAATTTACTTAAAAGCTGCAAAAGGCAGCGAACAAATAGTAACTAGAGTCTTATCGCGCACGGCTGGACGGTCATTGGTGTGTGCGCGCATGAAATGGTGGGACCCGTCCTTTTTTTGTTTTTTTGTTCTGGGCAGCGCGCTGTTTACTTACATGTGTGACATTTGTTGTCCATTGCTGTAAATGCCTTTGCAAACATTTTCGTGCCTTGTGTTCTTGTGAAGATGCTGTCTGGTGTAATCATACCTTGGGCGTGGCGTAATTTGAGCATCTCTCCACTTTATCGCAGCGCGAATGTAGGTCAATGTACGGCTCTGCCATTGTTGCATACAATGGTGCGTTGTTGGTGGCGCTGGCAATGTTAAGCATGCAGCATGCAGCTTGTTGTTGCCACTTTTAAGCGGTAGGTCGCGAGTGGGTGTGTGCGGGATTGTGTCGACACACCAATAAATGTGCACAAAATGCGCCGCGCCATCTGTGCCACATTTCTACGTACCAATGCAGCTTAAACCTTTAATAATGTAGTATTTAAAAAATCTGCCAAATTGATTTTAGTTACCTTTAATAATGTAGTATTTAAAAAATCTGCCAAATTGATTTTAGTTGCAATATGCTATCAAACTATTAATAAGGACTTCATATTGCCCCCTTTTCGTGAAATGTTCCTCCCGAAAAGGTCTTAAGTAAAATATGATGATAGTGTGCACGGATTTCTCAAATGGTTCCAACGACCCCGTCGTCCAATTTGTATGTGGCGATAGCTAGAATGTTTAACCAAAAATTGAAAACAAATAATATCTCAATAGGAATTGAATTATTGAGTACAAGTCGAATTGGAGCAGTTTTCGCTTAGATTTCAGCCAGATTTTGTTTTGCGTTTTAACTACAATGTAAACTAAAGTGGTCCATTGTCTAGTTATTTGCTCTAGCAAGATGCATTCGGTGGGCATACACTCGGCAATGGCGATTAAGCGCCAGCGCAAAAGGCGCGACGAACAGAAGCGGGCGCGCGAACGGCGCTACAGCACACAGAGCTCGGAGAGCGGCGAAACCTTTCACTCGCCCAGCGGCTCCATACGGCGCAAATACCAGCACGCGCACGGCACGGCCAAACAAGGACCAGGGATGCTCGATAGCCAGGTAAATGTCAGCGGCAGTCGTTACAAGAGTGGTCTTGACTTAGGCAACTTTTCGCCTCGTTGGCAGGTTGTAACCAGCATTGGAATGCTGCACATTGGCATTGTCTTCATAGTGTTTGGAGTATTTCTGTGTGGTGCTGGCATAATACCGGATGAAACAATGTCGTGGAATGTTTTTAGTAAGTGCGCAACAGTGAGCATCGTGTGAATTGTGCATTAATCGTTCGTTGTCGCCGATAGGTAGCAGTTCCGCATGGTGGAATGAGGTCACCTGTACGGGCCTCTTCTCACTTGGACTGGGCCTCTTTTTGTTGATTTTGAATTGTCTGATCAGTCGCAAGGAGGAGGAGGATCTCGAGGACTATGTGCAGCGGCAGCTGACACGCTCGCGCTCGGGCCATCGCTTGGAGCGCGACGTTGAGACCGGAGTGCTAACCACGCGCCACGCACGGAAAGCGGTCGCGCTGCAGAAGAATATGCGCAACGGCTCGGCAATGGATGTTGCGCTGGTGAACAGCTCTTCGGCGGAGAATGTCGCAAACGGACCGCTGTCCGGCCGAAGCTGTAAGTGCTGAGTATTCAATTCGTCGCATTGCATGACTAGTAGAATATGTGTGCATATGTAAATGTTGCTCTCCCGACAGGCTTAAGTAACTCTGGTGATATTGTGCTCGAGAAGATCGTCGAGGAGGACAATTCATATCTTAATGACCGGAGCGCTGGAATATCGCCCATAGAGATAGAGAACGACACGAAACAGCTGTTACGAAGAGAATCCCTAACCGAAACAATCAACATAACACGAATATAAGAGTTAATGAGATGTAGTGTACACTTTAATACTTGAAAGTCAAATATTTTACAGTCCTAACATGAATTTTTTCATTTATGTATAATGTTAAGCCTCTAAGCGATAAGTAAAACATGTATTTAACTTAAATATAATCAAACCCGTGCGACCATAATTTTTAAAAATCTCTTTTATAAGATTTTTCGTATTACTATACCTAATATTAAATCCGTATATAGATATATATCAAAGTTACAAAACGAAAACATGAAATCCCAATACCAAAAATATATAAGTATGTATGTAGAAGAGAAGCGCAAGAATATGAACCAGAATGTATAAAAAATTTTCTCGTACAAAACCCGATAATATCAGCAAAAGATTTAACTCAAACTAACACCTAAGCCGCCAAGCAACATCCATACACACATATTATATTTCAAAACACTCAAGTGTATGTTGGCAACCAAGTATGAACATAACATCAACATTTATGCGAAGCATATGCCGAAACTCTTTTAAAGTTGAAATTGCAAAGTAATTGCTGCAAGATTGAATGCAATTTACATTAACTTTAATATTCGATTACAAGTTTGCACAATTAAAACTCATAACAAAAGACTTTTGAATAAAATAAAATATTAAATACTGAATATGATATATGACAAGAAATGACGGAAAGTGAAGTGGAATACTTTTAATATACATACATATATACCTACAGATAATATTGGATGTACATACCAAATCTAGTCTATACTGAACGCAATCTACTCGTATATATATTTTATAACATTTGTAGTCAAAAGCTATTGCAATTAATTATATAACAACATAGTTGACGAAACTGAAGCCCATTGCGTTGCACTGATCTCGCGTTCGTTTTCAGCAGCTTCTTAGTAGTTTAATGCGGAAAACTGACACTCAACAATTGTGTTGTTTACACATTACATTCCAACCTTAGTATGGCTTTAGTTAGCTACCTCGGATTTGGCACGACAAACGACTTTTGCTCATTAGATTTTGGATTTATTTTTGCTAACTAAAATTTAAGTGAAATTGTATAAAACTGAGGGAAACTGCATAGATTTTGTAAGGGCCAAAGTTGACACACTCTGCATGAAGCGAATGCGGTGCGCCGTCATAGTTTAATTTTTTAACATTTACTCGCTGCTCCCCGGCTTAAATTACTTTAGGCCTAACGTTTAGCCCACTTGCATAGCAGCGCATGCTTCTTTAGCTACAATCTATGATCCAGCGGCCGTCGCTGTACAAGTTTTCGTTGCGAGTCTGTGCCCTTTAAACCCCCTCTTTACTATCAAAACTACTATGAGGCAATCAATACCTACATATGTATGCATATTGTACTTCGTTACTAATTAACTTTACACCGAACTTTATCGAACGTCCGGCCGGTGCGTCAATGGTTGGCCGGCATTTCGTGAACAAGGATAATATAAATCGTATTGATATTTCGCAGGCCCTCACTATTCAGCGCGCTCTTGTTGTAAGCAATCCATTCTCCCTCCACACATATGTACCTTTTCCGGTCCCTAACTACTATTCATAATTTTTGGTCGGTCTTAATTTAATATTCTCCCGTGTAATGCCATTCGTACTTGAACGTGTTTGCTTTCTCTTTCATGACATTATTTTGTAATTCTGTGTCTTAATGATTAGGTTTAAAACCAATTTGTATATTTTTATATGTGTGTGTGTACTCATGTGTACTTGCATTACGCCAGATGCGAAACATTAGCTGTTTCCTCTATATTTGTACTATGTATTTAAATTTTAAGCATACAAAGACAGTATAGACCTACATACATAAATCGCTTGCACAACATGTAAGTTTTAAAAGTTTAGCACAACTGTACTATATGATACGGCATAACAAAATACTTACTTTATGACGGAAATAGAACTCTAATTATTTTTTTTAATAAGTAAAATTCCAATAAAATTTTAACAATATTGCAACAATCCCAGGCTTTTCGTTTAGCCGGAGGAGAACTCGATTTTCAACGCACTGTCAGTTGGTGGTGAAACTTGGCATTTGAAAAATAGGGTAAGTAAGCGGATACGGGTTGGCTCACATTAACCCTAATTCCCAGAATTTTAAAAGTAACGTAAACCCAGAAGTGAGACTGTCAGGCTTATATGAGCTAAATGACTGAAAACATTTGTTTAAAAAGTACAAAAACTGTCTAAAATGTTAAATTTATAAATGCAATATAATTCTAACATTCCATTAGAGGATTACATAAAATAATGGAATCGAAAATCTTTTGGATTTATCATCATTTGAAATCTTTAGTGAGACTGTGAGGCTCACTTCTGGGAATTAGGGTTAAAGCCTGCAATGTATTTTTTGTAACTATGTACTTTCAATGTATGTAGAAATGGACTCAGCCCAGACTGGGAGTGGTTGTTGTTGTTGTTGAAAAAGTAGTTGGCAGGATAAAGCCAGAATATGAACCTGGGACTTGATTGTTATAGTTTTTTAAGAAAATAATTGCATTAAGTCGGTTCGACGTTTTCAAGTCTCTGCTACCAAGTTAACCCCTTGGTTACAATGCAGATTTTGAAAAATCTGGTAAATATATTCCTCTTTAGCCAAATTTTACACAAACTGTCAGAGTCCGAAAAAATGTGTAACCTATGAATCTTCTCTTTCAGTCAGTTTTCCTTTAACACTTATTTTTATTTAGCAATGGTTCAGTTATTTAAGTACAGTGGACGTCCAGTATAACGAACAAAAGTGAAATTTGCTATTCGATATAACGAATATTTATGTTGTTTTTCACCCTTCGATTTGTTTTTATTTGAGCATTCACATTTTTTACAATAACAATGAATGTTTTGTTTCGTCAAGTGAACGGAACCTCAATTGTTTTTGTTTTTGTTACGTTAAAACTAGTGTCCGACCGAAACCACTTTTTTGGGCCGAAACCGAAACCGAAACCGAATATTCGGTTTTTTTTTAATATTCGGCCGAAACCGAAACCGAAACTTTCTAGTTGAAATAAAAATCACCATATCAAGCACTTTTTTCAACAAACGAATTTTACATTAAGTAAATAAAGAACAAACAAACAAACATAGCATAAATAAATAAATACTTATTAAAAAAAACAATTTATTCATTTTTTAATAACGTAAACATGAAAAAATCACCCTTTCGTACCTTACTCGCTAATATTCAAAATTAAATAATTTAATATTATATGCTAAAAAAAGAAGTTTATTTACATTGGTGGCATCTGAATTATTCCTCCTTTCACTATATATCTGCTACACAATAAAATGTAAAAAATATTCTAGAAAGTTTCGGTTTCGGCTATTCGGCCATTTTTTGGCCGAAACTGAAACCGAAACCGAAACCACTTATTTGGGCCGAAACCGAAACCGAAACCGAATATTCGGTCGGACACTAGTTAAAACGTTCAAATTTACGTCAAGTTACCAACATTTTCAAATTCTGTTTGTATGCATTGCTGATCATTTTCACAGGATTTGTGTTGCGTTCGGTCGGCTTTTTTCTTTTAAAAATTAAAATTTCAATAATCAATCAAGAGAAATTGCCATACAGAAAAGTTTACTTGCGGTAAAGAGGCAATTGCGCATCGAAGACTTTTTCACTTTCTTTTTCATAAAACAAGATATTTGTTTAACCTTCTGTCTGTCCTTTGCTCAAAATTGCGTTCGCTGTCCTTTGGGGTCAGGATGATCCCAATCAAACGGTTATATAATTTACTGACAGAACATGAAGAAATGTTACACATAAATCACAAAAGAAAAGGGGAAAGCCCCGAAAAGTGTTTTTCCCGATTTGTTATTGGGTTGTAAGCGCGATTAACACTAAATAACACAAGTAGACGAGTGCAAAAAACCGCTCAACCGTTTTTTTAATTCCGCCTGGGGTCAAATTGACCCCTAGGGACAGGCAAAAGCTTAAAAACTGAATATGTGAGACTTATTTCTTTAAGAAGGGTGGTTTAAAACAAAAAAAATTTCGATCGATTTAACGAATTTTTCGATTTAACAAATTGGGGGTACAACATAAGATTCGTTATATTGGACGTCCACTGCATAGTGAAATAAATAAAGTGAACCAGATACTGACAACTCTCTTGAATCGGCATACTTATTTTATGTCACTTTGAAAAAACATGTCAAATGCTTAACTCTTTTTATTAAAAAATTTTGTTTTCATGGTGAAAAAAGCTGGAAGCAGCTGAACAAACAAAACGCAGACAAAACGGGAAAATATATCAAGAAGTAGAACAGGTAGATTTTGCAATTGATTTTTTATATTGTAATATGTTGTAATTCGTATGAGCAAAGGCAAGTTCCAGCGAATTTTCACATTCAGCGTATATACATACAGTGTGTCGAAATGTGTTGTTCCAGTGTTCTGTGGATCCTGCAATGTTCCAATCCTCTCCCTTCCAATTCCCCTTTGTACTTATGTCCCACTTTCCAAATCCACCGGCTCCGGCCGTTTGTGTCGTCAAATGTGTTACTATTGTCATTCGTGTTTAAACAACGGAATAAACCGCACACAACCCGCAACCCGCGTCTTTTATTTAAGCGTTCCGCCGACGGCTCAGAGAGAACTTCTACATGGTCCTTCGAGCCACCGCGAACCTTAGGAACGCGCGGATGCAAGCCGCAAGATCTCAAAGATCACACTCTATGGTGGAATGGCCCCAAATGGTTGCAGCAAGCTTCCGATGCTTGGCCCAAAGGTCACTCTCGCAAAGTTCCAATCCCGGAACAACGAGCGATTGACTGCCACCACCTTCTCGAAGAGCAGACCGACATCCTCGATCGGTTCTCCAGCTTCTCTCGAGCCCTGCGAGTAATCGCATACATGTTCCGATTTGTTAATAACGGCATCTCCTCCCGTCGCCAACACAATCCCATACACGGAACACTGTTGTCCCAAGCAGAGTTGGCATTTGTTAAGAATCGCCTTATAACTCTCGCGCAAAGTTCCCACTATTCCCAGGAACGACAAGCGCTCTCTCATTCTCTTCCCATATCCAAGAAAAGTTCTCTCTTGGTGCTCAATCCCTTCTTAGACAAACAGAAGGTGATGCGAGTTAATGGCAGACTCGCCAATGCGGCATTGTCGTATAATGAACGACACCCTATTATTCTCCCCCCAGAGTCCCGCTACTGCAGTAATAGCTTGTGAAGGAACCGAAGAAGCAAATGGCGGCTCGGCCGCATTCATAAGCTACATCGCGGTCCCGACAATCACGTTCGTGTCGTGGATATCCGCACTGACTCTGGCATCCTGACAAGGCCAGTAGTCAAGCTATGCCCCCTAATAGCTTCCTAAACTCGACTAATTGCTCTGCATGTATTCTCACATACACTTACTCAACATACTCTCACATTCTCATACTCTACCCAATCACTATTATCCTTTAGTGATACACTCTTCTTGTGTTTTGCAGGGCAACCACAGCAGCAGCGCCCACGGCCATACTCAGAGGCGGCAAGGAGCCGCAACAGCCCCGGCAGCAGCCCACTCAGGCAAAACGCCCCATGCAGCGCTCCGCCATCGCGGACCGGCTCACACGCCATCGCCGGCCGCAACAACACCAACCCAGCCGTCCCGCCGCCGCGGTAGCAGCAGAGCGGCAACTGATCGCCTTCAGCAATGACGAGGCCTCCGACGAGGAGATCACACAGCCGCGCGTCGGAGCCCGCGCCCTTATCGAGCGGGCCTTGGAGGCCCTGGGCCGTCTGAGCGAGCAGCTACCCAATTAATGTTGCCAGAGGCAACGCGGGCCGCCATGTCGAAATGTGTTGTTCCAGTGTTCTGTGGATCCTGCAATGTTCCAATCCTCTCCCTTCCAATTCCCCTTTGTACTTATGTCCCACTTTCCAAATCCACCGGCTCCGGCCGTTTGTGTCGTCAAATGTGTTACTATTGTCATTCGTGTTTAAACAACGGAATAAACCGCACACAACCCGCAACCCGCGTCTTTTATTTAAGCGTTCCGCCGACGGCTCAGAGAGAACTTCTGCACAGTGCAAGCTCGGTATTCGCGACTACCCATTATCGCGACGGCCCGGTTACCGCGACGGCTTCATTTTTAACATTGCAGGTTTTATAATCGCGACAGTTGACGAAAAACGAGGTTCTATTTTCGCGACTTTATCTGTTTTTTTTATTTTATTACAATGTCTTTAACCAAAAAAGGGAAATCCCCGCCTTTTGGTATATTAACCTTTTTGGATTTTTAAGCCGACAAAAGCATGAGTGTTAATTATAATTAAATGACACTCATACGCCACGTTGCGCTGCGCTCAAAAATGCACATATCGCAATTACACAGTTTAAATGTATTTTTTTTGGATTGGTGTCTTAAGCAAATGTGTTGGTCGTTAAAATATCTACAAACTTGCCGAAGACAGTAAAGCGATATTCGGAACGATTTAGGACCTACTTAAGCGACAAATTTGACGAAAATTACCAAACTTCAAAGTCGGATTTCTCATAAACTAGAACCAATCTTACCAAACGGCTGGTGGATCTCAACTCAGTATACCTATAGGAAACTCACCCAGTAGGTCCCCCCCATGTCTAAATTTTGGACTTGCACAGTGTTATTTGCCAAAAAAGCAACTCAAAATCTCCAACTTCTTTAAAAATGTTTAAAATGTAAATATATCAGTTAAAACAATTGTAATTTTAAAAATTATATACAATTTTTCAACAAAATTTTGGGTTCTGTTATCGCGAAAATTCGGTTTTCGCGACATGTCTGGTTTTTAATTAGTCGCGAAAATCGAGCTTGCGCTGTATTTGAACAGCAAACTCAAACGGGTTAATTCAAAACGAATTGACGTGAAACAAATTTTCAAAGCAATTGACATTTTTTAAGCATGCCTCTCCCTAGCTGGTTCACTTTATTTATTTCACTATGCGTCCACTGTATGTATTTTTTATGAACATGCTATGAGCACCGTTGAATGCAACCCTGAGCACTGGGCAATCCCTTTGTGAGCAAACTAAACAGCGATCAGCTGCAAAGACAGTATCAAAGGCCATTCGTTGTGCTTTGATTTGCTGTTTCCAAATTAATTTGTGTGTTGTCATGTTTGGGCAAAAATACAAACATTGGTAAATAGAAAATAAGTATACCGTGGTTGAATGGACGCTTACGACACGGCAAACGAATTCCAAAGTGAAAGGAAATATTCGAACTGGGCTACTGAAACTAGCAACATGGACGCAGTGGAAGATGTGATAAAAATCGATCAGCCCCATGAGCTGTGTTTTGAGAAATGTAAGAAATGGATACAATTGGAAAAACCCACTATATGGTGAGTGGTATAATGGAATTTTACTGTTTTTGTTGCAGCGCCCGAAAGTGTTGATGAACAAAAAAAACGGCAAACAATTGAGGCGCTGCTGCAGCAGGGCAACGGCCGCATTGAGTTGGGCGTGTTGCAAGAGCTAGCACGTTCCGAACACGGTCTAGTGACCGATGAGCTGCGCCGCAAACTGTGGCCACAGCTGGCCGGCGTAGACACATCTTATCTAGAGCCGGCGCCCAGTCTTGCTGACTTGCAGTCGCATCCCGAGTACCATCAAGTGGTGCTGGACGTGAATCGTTCGCTAAAGCGCTTTCCACCTGGTATTCCTTATGATCAGCGTATCGCGCTACAAGACCAGCTAACCGTCCTGATATTACGCGTCATCAAGAAATATCCGAATCTGCGCTATTATCAGGGCTACCACGACGTAGCGGTAACGTTTTTGCTGGTAGTTGGTGAAGAAGTAGCCTTCGCGGTCATGGAAGAGTTGTCGACGAATCACTTTGCGGAGTGCATGCAGGAAACAATGGACGCCACACAGAAGCGGCTCATGTTCATATGGCCACTGGTGGACTTTGAAAATCCGTCTCTGTTCCAATTTTTGCAGCGGTCGGCGGTAGGCACGCTGTTTGCGTTACCCTGGTACTTGACTTGGTTCGGGCACAGCTTGAACTCGTACAAGGCGGTGGTGCGGCTTTATGACTACTTTCTGGCCTCGCCCATCTACATGCCGATCTTTGTGACTGCTGCCATAATATTGTATCGGGCCGAGGACATACTCGAGGTTGACTGTGATATGGCATCAGTGCACTGCGTCTTGTCGAAGGTGATGCGGTTGTGCAAACTTAATTAATGTTTAGTGGTAATTAACAACTGCTTTGATTTGGGGTCGTTTATAGCTTCCCGATGATTTGCCATTTGAAGAGCTGTTAAAAACGTCGAGCAGACTGTACGACAAATATTCGCTGACTGTCGTGGAAAAGCATGTAGAAGAGTTGGTGCGAAAAGAGTGAGTTTTCGTACAGCTTTAGTAAATTCGCCGATTGCGAACGTGTTTATTGTGTTTCTACAGAAAACAACAAAGACAACTGGAGGAAAAACTGATACTGGAACGTCGTAAGAAGATGGCACGTAAAGCCGGCAATGGCAATTACTTGCTGAATCGGTTGCTGCCCCAATTGCTGACGCCAAAGTCGGTCATTGTGACGACGGCATTTTCGATTCTTGTCGGCATTTGTGCCTACTACTACAAGAACCAGTATTTGTCGGCAGGGGTCAGTTGAGTAAGCATTTACCTGCAGCCGAGCCCACACTATGTGCTACGGCATGCAATGGCTCCAAAGTGGAATTGGATGATTGGCTTCTCGTTCTTCTAAAAGAGTATAAATAATAACATGTACCAAATTTCAATTTCCTCTTTTCATTTGCAAAGTGTAAAATACAAATAAAACATTTTCCTAATTTTAAGTAAATGTGTAACTAAGTTGGTTCGCTGTTCTTTAGCCGCATAGTATAAGGGTAAACACGAAATTTTTTAATAAAGCAAGAGTGCTTCAATATTAGCAAAATTTATCATATAGCCAATTTATGATAAATACATATTCATAGACATATATAAATATTTCCAAAAATATAATTACTATTATAGATTGCTGTGTTGAACGATTTATTTTCATAAACTCTGTTGTGGTTGCTTTTCGTGAATTTATTTACACACATACATTGTGCACTAATTACATTTCACTAAATCATATAATGCAACAAAATTGTCAATGAAAGTTGCAATGTCATTTGTATTTAAAGTTTTAATGTAATACACAGGAATATTGAATACAGGTAAAGTGTTATTATTTTAAATGAAATTCGCTCTGGACGGGTAAGTGAAAGTGAAACTTAGTCGGTTTAACTACAATTTAAAACTATTAACCACGATTTACTCGCAAGAATGAAGTTGCAGAAATCAGCTGAATACAGACTACGAACTGTTCATATCATTGTTTTTTTTTTAATCTTAATATCTGATTAATCTCAGTTTTCTAGCCATTTTATTATAGTTAAATGTTTTTACAATTGCATAAATTCTTATTCTAATTCCATTAGCCGTGTGATCAAACATTATGTCTTTATTGTTGGGTCATCAGCAGTGGCTACACTATTACTGGATTCCTGTTGCAGCGCCTCCTCCATCGCAGCTATCAGTTCGTCCAACTTCTTACGTTCGACCTGGAAGTGCAAAATGCTCTGCTTGCCGCTGGCCTGGCAGCAATTTAAAGTTACAGCCACTAGGTGACGCCAGTTCTCCGCGAAACTACTGTCGCCCATTACCATACGTAGATCCCAGTCAAAGGATTGTACCAGCGGATGCTGCTGCGCATTGTGCAGCCGAACGAGGTATTTCATTAGCTCCGGACGCCGCGCCTCGAATACAGTCGGCACTTGACGTTGTAGCTCGGGACTGAGATTTGTAAATTCGGACAAAAGGTCAGCCTCGGCGGCACTATCGTCGGTGCAATAACTGCGATAGCCGCGCGCAAGTTTTCGCGTCGTCAGCATGAAGTCGCTCTCGTTTTGAAAACCATACTTGTGGCAGAGTTTGTTTGTTTGACGCTCATCACTGTTACCAACTAAATAGTCGATGGAGTGATGCAAGATCTGCAATGGGAAAGGTGGTCAATGGGCATGTGGGAGTTTGTGTATGGAAATAATACCTCAACTTTGTCCACCATTTTGCTGGTAAAAATAAAGCTTTTTTGTATTATATATATTTGTTATTGCTCTGAAATTTACTGCGGGAAATGTGATATACAGCGAAACCGCTTCCCAAAAAATACATATAAAACGAATGCCGTACTGTTGCTCTCACTCGAATGTGAAATTAAGAAGTGTTGATAGCTAATGTTGCCAGATAAAGCAAAATTAAAAAGGCGATATTAAATTTATTTGCGTTATCTTTTCACAATGTTATTATGCCTTATTCACCTTAAATAAATGTATTCTGTATATTGAAATGTATATGTATATGCATGCTAACTTTTTCGTTCAATACAAACCGATTTTATTTGTTTGGCAATAACAAATTTCTTTTTCCTTAAAACCAAGTGAAGTTGTCACAGAATATGTGTTGGCATTATATGGCAACACTTCTGGTTAACGCGATTTCTGTTCGAATGAGAGAAAACGAAGATCTGGTGAAAATCATGGCACAATAATAAGGTAATAGCATGCCCGCAACACCAAAAACCACATGTATTTTGTTGGTAGGATTGTTTATGGTTACTGTCAAAATCAGCTGATATTTTCCGACGAAAGAGGGAGAAACTGAAAATATACAAAAGTGATTGTTGCCAGACGGTGCTGTATTTGAGTGAAAAAACGGGAAAAGTGCTCAGGTCAGTTGTTTTCAGTCAGGTATTTTCATTTCAACCGATGCGGCAACACAGCACACCGACGATTTTGACAGAAGCCATAAACGATCAGCCGGTGGCTTGCTACAACCTTATAGTTGAACCATGGTGAAAATCATACAATAGATTTCCCGAATCCCTGTAGCAAAGCAAAGAAACGAGGATGACGACTTCAATTGTGCCACTCATGCGCTTTGTTTGTTAGTTTGTGTTTCTTTTGGCTAAAATGCCGAAACACCGATTACTACTTTTAATTGGAAGTGTGAATTTATCGATTCACAGAGGACTATTCACAATAGAGTGTGGTTTTTGTCGTTACAATGGCGCGTTTGGAATTTTTAACCCTTGTGTTAATACCCGGACACCCGGGTACCCACAACAGGATATTTTTGCATGTAGCTCGAGTAAAAATTAATATTTCCGTGCCAGCCCCCGGATCGTCGTTATTTAGTTCAATTTAAAGCATTTAGGCATTTGAAAGTGAAACTTTTTTATTTATTAATCAAGAAAAAATTCATTCAAAATAAGGTCTGCCGTACCAACACCCGGGGTACCCGGGTACCCAATACTCTTTCGGTGCTGTTTTTTTTTAGTTTTTTATATGTACATTTTGTGAAAACAAATAAATAACGTTGAATATAAAAATAAAGAACAAAAACTACTAAACTAAAATATTATTTATAGCAATGATTACATTTGGTGATATTTGTCGAGTGTTCCTCACAAATTGGTTGCCACAATTGGAGCAGTTTTTCCGCGTTTTGTGCCTTTTTTTAATGTTTGATTATTACAAATAAAGCAGCAGCCAGTGACTCTCTTCCTTCCTGAATTATCTCGGTCAGCAGTAGGAGATGAGACAACATTCACATGATGTTTCTGCCGGCCGATGATGCTTTCAATAGATATCTTTGTGGTATAATTCCGCATTACTTGTGCATTTGTCATACGATATTCAATAATTGGTTTTGCGAATTCCTCGCTCAATTTTCGCATAAACAGCCGTCTTTGGTTTGTCTTTTTTGGCAACATTTTATTATTTTGGTAATAAATAAGGTATGTAGCGAGGGAGATACTATCTATCATATTGAAAAACATTGCTAAAGGCCATCGTAAGGTACGACGTTGCGTTGTATGCCTTCTGGTCATCTGATCCATGGTGTCAACACCAGCTTTATATCGATTATAATAAGATATAATATAGGGTTTCTTCTTTCCATCACCGTGCACAGCGTTATCGCTATGCATAGTTGAGAGCATGATCACGGCTTTATTTTTTTTTGCACGTAGCTTTTTCATGGAAACCAAACACAGTAGAACATAGTTCCCGTGACTTATTTGGAGCCATTACGCTTGGTATGTAAGGCTTATTCTTTTTTAAAGTACCAACAAGCGTTAAATTCCACGAAAGCAAATGTTTGGCGGGAGGCAGAGATGTGAAAAAATTGTCCATACAAATTTTTCTGCCAGTGCCTTTGTAAGCGAGTGCAAGTTCTGTGACAACTCTTTCCCCCTAATTTTTGAAGAATTATAAGCAGAATAATAGCTGTGTTGCATTTGCTGCAGCTTTTGTGAATGTTATAATACAATTAGCAACTTGTTTTTGCTCACAGTAAGTGCCCACAGTACATAAACATTGGCGGGTACCAGGGTACCCTGGGTGCTAGACAACGTAAGAAACCTTGGGTATTAACACAAGGGTTAAAGCAGTTAATTATGAATTAAGTAGATACTCTACAAGCGTTGATGTTTAGCAGGAAAATAATGTCAAGGTCATAAAAATTTGTTGGTCAGTTTTCAGTAGATGAATAAGGCCGTTGTAGATACAATGCGAAAGTGTTTAGTTATTTTGAAGTTTACAGCTTATAAGCCTGATTGAAAACCAAATTTTATTACATAAGTAAGTCAGAATGCATGTGTTTACATATGAAGCATTAACATTGCTGAATTGTAATAATAAACTTAATTTTTCGGAGTGCAATCTACAATTTAAAGGTGGCCTAGTCCGGAAGCATGAAATTAGCAAAGTTTTCCCATTTAAAATAAAGACTGATGGCGATTACGGTGACACTTAAATTTAAACTAACAAATTTATCATGGCAGAGATTTTCTTTGTTGCTGCAATGCTGGCTGCGTGCGTTCACTTCGTTGTGTCGGGGCGAAATAAAGCCACGCGTTGTCGACCTGGTGACTGCCCCAGTTGGATAGTGGGCGTGTGTCCGAAATCTCACAACTACATTCGGCTGGTAGGGCTGCACGATCGGCATATGAAACAATTTACATAAAACTCTATAACTATTTTCGCTCTTTGGTTGCTTTCGTCTTTGCTATGTGCATTGGGTGGAGTGATTGTATAGAGTAAGTTCGGGTAATGTGATATACCCGTTTGTTTTACGGCGATTCCCGACACAATCCTCCCCTCAAAAGACAATTTTTTTTAGTCTCAAAGTACGCATTGACGCATTATTTAGTATATATAAGATGATTAATTCTTTAAGATAAACTGTTGACGAGTTTTTTAATTATAAATATCCAAATATAAGCGTTATCTGAAACCATAACAGATTTTCGTGATTATTCCACTTTAAATGTTATAAAATAAAGTATATATACATTTCTATATATAAATAGTACTATATATATATATTCTATATATAATAGTATTACTATCATTTAACCCATTTCCAATTCGTATACAGTACTTTTCGCTTAAAGCGAACTTCGAGGGACCGGGAAAAATGGTTCGTTTTAACCGAAAGTTCGCTTTAAAAGGGGTCCGAAATAAGCGAAAACATACAGCGCGTACTTTTGAAATTGGTTCGTTTTAGGCGGGAAATCGAAAAGTACTGTATGTGTTTTGCTGTTTAATTTTTCTTGAATATTTTTAAATGGTATCACGTGTATGTATGTATGTATGTATGTATCTGTGTATATAAGAAATGCAAATTTTTTCATTTGTTGAGTAAAAATGCCTACACATTTGTTATAAGTAATTAAAGTTATGCCATTAGCTGTGTGGTCGTAAAAGCAATGATATCCAATGATAATTGGGCGAAAACAAAAAAATTTCGTCTCTACTTTGGCATTGAGCGGACACATACAAGGTTGTAAATATGTAAAAGCTATAAAATTTCTAGCAGTCACGCCAACGGAAATTAAAATTTAAAGGTTTTCAAAATATGTATGCATGTATAGCGGAATCGTATTAAAAAATGGTAAACAACTATTATTGGAAATAATAAAACTTAACAGAAACAGTTGTAAGCATTGTAGCGCGTGGGCAGTTTACCTTTTGGCCTTTGCCGCACATATAACGCAATCTACATACAACAATTCACACAGGCGTACATATATATATATATACAGGCATACATATATATATATATATATATATATATATATATATACGTATATATATGTACGTATGTTTAAGTTTATCAATAGCCGATTCTCAGTTCCCTCCACATTATCGTTTTCGCAACCTTTGGGTATCACTCTAGAACTGACTCTGGCCAGACGTTTGACGCTATCGAGAGCAGTACAATTAATGTGCCAGGCACGTGAGACAAGCGGCAAAGTGGCGTGGCTGATGCAGATGCTGATCACTTCGCTCAGTTCCGTCCCGTTCGGTACGGTTTCGGTTCATGCGGTTGAGTGATTAGCTAAAGAAATGCGATTGCGCTCGCACTGTAGATGTGTAGGTCTGTCTCCGTTGGATGTTGCTGCGCTGCGTGCTGGCCAGTCTCTTCACGTAATTCCTGAATTAACGCCGCCTGCCTGGTGTATTGTAGAAAAACATCGAGCACTATCACTCGAATTTACTGCTATTAGCTGTGCGGTTCCTTGCTGACGGCTTTTCTTTGGTCTCCTGTATGATTTGTACGAAACGTTTAAGTTTCATTGGCTGAAAAGTTCAGCCGCAACAGTAAAGGTTTTCCATAGGGCATTGGAAACACATAAATGCTTAACCCATTCGAGACGACGATTTTTTTCGAACACGGTCCCCAGAGCGAAATTTTGTTTCTTTGTATTGTTCATTTTCATTCATTTCAGATAATTTTTAGATTTTTTGGTACACAGTAAAACCAATGCCAAATTTTGTTTTCCTGTACTTTACAGATTTCATTAGTTCCAGAAAAATCTTATTTCGACGACTAGTTTACTCAGAATATCTGATAATTGCACATTACTGTTATTGCACACACGGTGTGCAGGCTGTCTTATAGCTTCGGAAATCCATTGCACACACGGTGTGCAATCGGTCTCGAATGGGTTAAATATGTATAAGTTGAGCTTGATTAGTTAAAAAAATTTACGAAAAAAAAGAAGAAATTCGCATTTCATTTGGTCGAAGTCGAAGTGGAAGAGGTGAACTTCATTACTGAATTATAGTTGGCGGTTATTGCGTCGTGACTCCCAGACGAAAACGTGAGTTTTACTTGAAAAACAACAAAAATAATTATATCTGATTTCATATGGTTTCTAATTTTATTGCGCTGAGTAAATTGCTGACAAATCTTATTTCGTTTTTAACTATATTTATTTTATTACCAACAGCAAGTTATGCTAATTACAGATTAATTACGATCTAAGCGAAATTGATTTGGAGCAGTTAAACAGCACAGCCACAATGACGAATTCGTTGACTGAGTTATACGACTAGTTTCGATATGCTAAATAAATGAATGCATATATATGCATACATAAGTATGTGTGAATTATTTAAAGATCAATACGAGAAATGCTTTTAGTCTTTTTACAGGTGTGTGCATATCTATGTATTTTTGAAAATTAATCAGATACAGTTAACCAACTAATGATTTAATTGCCATCTACACTCGGGGAATATTGGTAGAGTGATAGAAAATAGAAAAACCCCTTATTTATCTAATTTATCAAGTCGCGCAGACACTACAAGATCGTCATAACAAAAATTGCTTTATAGAGTAAGTTCGGGTAATGTGATATGGTCGGGTAATGTGATATAGGTGCTTATTTCACTAGTGCGTTGACTTTTTTCAAAATTAACCTTTTTAAAACATCATAACAGCTAAAAAAATCGTGCTGCATGATTTTGGATGTACTTGAGTAAATAGTTTACTGTGAGTGTGATGAAGTGCTTTGAGTAGGCTTGCACAAGTTTTTGGTCACGAGGTTTGACAGCATAAAAGGTAAAAAAAAAAATTTATTACAAAGTTCGAGGCTAATCAGAAGTAAATCAGTGATATCGATTATGAGTTTGCCAGATACGCTCTTCTTAACAAAATTATTATTGTTTTTCTATAATATTTTTTTCACAAAAAGTCAATTTCGGGTAATGTGATATACCAAAGTTCGGGTAATGTGATATATAGCATCTCAGTACCCAAACTTATGACAGTAATACTATTTGTATACAGAAATGTATATATACTTTATTTTATACTATTTGAAGTGGAATATTCTTAAAAATCTGTTATGGTTAAGTTTTAGATTAAAAAAATCCATGAAATCATGTTTCTCGATAAAAATTTTTAACCCTTGGTTTACCCCGTCAGATTGTGATTTTCCAAAAAAATGAGAAACACGTCTCTAATTATTTTTGATTTGGAGTATTTTCACCAAGTTTGAAATTAGTAGGTCTGTTAATTAACGTTTTTTCGGGTATATCACATTACCCGCCAATGGTATATCACATTACCCGCCACTTTTATCAGACGCCAATATTTGCATATTTTTATTTTTAATTAAAAAACTCCTCAACAGTTTATCTTAAAGAGTTAATAATCATAGATATACTAAATAATGCATCAGTGAACAGTTTGAGACCAAAAAAAGTGTGTTTTAAGGCAACATGTGTCGGAAATCGCTGTAAAACAAACAGGTATATCACATTACCCGAACTTACTCTACACATTTTTTTGTAATGGTCCAGTTTTGAGTTAAAACACTCTTACAGTGAAGGCCCGACTACTTGCCCTTTTCCAACTAGTCGATACAGATGATGCTGTATACATAAACGAATCATGTCTTCATGTCCTTATGCCGCCGGTCGATTTGATCGTTCTTGCTATCTTCGCCCTCTTAAGTGTTGGCATTCAAGTGGGTCAATCGTTTCGTGCATTGAATGAACAAGTGCGCTGACGAACAAGCTTTTAATTCCTTAAAGTTTGACGAAACGTTCGCAGTTCGCCTGCCAGCTAATCATGAATTCACTATAACACCAAATGCGTACTACAGTGCGTATACTTAATATTGATTGTAACCCTTGTTACTGCCGAGCAATCAGAGGGTCATGCGCGGCGATCAATACAAACGGGAGCCTCTCTCGTTTAATCACCAACAAGAACAACAACAACGAAAGGCTGCATAATCGACATAAGCAACAGTAAGAACAATAACAGTACGAACAACAACAAGTCAGTGAGAGAATAAATAGGCAATAACAAATTAATTACGCATATTTATATGTTAACATGGCAGGCGGCAATTTGGCCGACGTCTTCGCTCTTGGCGGCAGCAGCTTCGAAGCAACATTGTCGAAAAAAAAGCGAAAACAGAGCGCTGATTTCGCGGCTGGTGGTGCCATTGGCTGCGCGCTCTTGCGGGTTTTGTTTTGGTACATGGTTTGTTTGTTTCTAAAAAGCGCGAAGTAAAAGTGACAACAAAGAATTTATAAATAAATATAAATACGATCTATGTGGAATGAAGCGCTCGGCGAAGAAGCGGCGTTCGTAAAAAATCAAGACGAAAAAAAGAGACAAATTCATGCAACAACAAATGCTCATATTTTATTGCAACTTGAATAAAATTGCAAATTGAAGCTTTTTCGGGTCTTGTTGGTGTTGTTGCCGTTGGAGGCCTGTGTATGCGTGTGTGTTTTCTTTTGCGGTAGTATGGGTGCGCGAGTGCGGCAAGTGTTTTCGGCGCTTGGTTTTGGTTTTTGGCTCTCGGTTTTTGGTTTTGGTTTTTTGGTAGCAATATTCGCCACTGTCGCCGCTATATGAAATCTCATTCTGGCACGCTCGGCAGCAACAACAGCAACGAGAGCGATATTAACGAAAACCGTAACAATAACAACAACAACACTCATAAGAATAGCAACATAAGCAAAATTAACAACTGTCAACGTCCGTTCGCGCTGTGTGAGCGTGCGGCAGAACGTTTGGCGCTTTCGGCTCACGCGTTTCGTCGCTGGAGTGGGCCTTATTGTCTGAGTGTGTGTGTGTGTGTGTTGGCACTTTGTGCGCGGACACGATGAGCAACGGCGAGCAGCGCTTAAACGATTTTATTTAAATTTTAGTCGCCTGCTAAACGCTGCGGACGTTGTATCGTTATGTTTCCACTCTCGAGTCGAACTCACTCTTCGATTGGCTACCCCGCAATACGGTTCGATTTTTCGCGCAAACTTACGCAAATAAAATACGCCGTTTCAAAAATTTTTTAGTGACTGCAAAAATTCATTTGATGCATCGAAATTGTGCGCACGCGTATGATTGGCAGCGTGGAACAACTCAAAACAAATTGAAAAGGTTATTGTACCCGCGGTTGTTTTGGCTTTGTGCGGCAATCCGCATTTGGCCCGGCCCAGTGTCCGCGGCGCGAAAAGTGGTGGGCAGTAGCGCGCACGCGTAAACAATGAACGCAGCAGTCAGTCTTTACCGCCGCCGTCATGCCGACAGCAACGCCGGCGACGACGATGTCGACGAAATTAGAGCGCCGTAGCTACAGCGAGCGCACAGAAAAGTGGCGGTGAATAGCGAACGGCGCAGCCAGTGGAGTGGCGGCAGTGCGTATATCAATGGCCCGCCGGCCGGCGGCGCTAACGACAACAAACAGCACTTTCTATTCGAGCGGGTGTGCGCGCACATGCGAAATTCCGAAGCGCGGAATCACAACAAACGAATAACCAAGCAAACAACGAAAGAACGCACTTAAAAAAAACTAAAAAGCGTAAAATCTGAAACGGCAACGACAGTGAGTGAAGTGTGTGCGATCAAATAAATCAAAGACAATAAATACAAAGTGTCGATGGGCAGCGACAGCACGGACCATTAATAAACACGCCGGACGCCGACAAACGAAAGCGAATTATGATAGCGCGCCGCATTCACGCAGAGCGCAACAACTCAACAGTGAATAATACCGCGCAGAAGCAGACAATTAATTATAACAACAACGGGAAGACATTGTAAGCCTGTGCGCCCGAAGACTGCCAGAACGAGCGGCGTGCGAACAGAGTCCGATTATAATCGTTGGTGATCACCGACCCGCGGAAAAGGAGACCCAACGCGAAGGCCACTTGAACATTCACAAGAGCAGCAAAAACAACAACAACAGGTAAGACGCAGAACGACGGGAATGCGAACAGTCAAATAATGGAGACATTTCAAATACAATGTGCTAGACCGCGCTTGGACAAAGGTCAGCAACAATAGACAGTTTTTGCACAACAAAAGCATACATTTCGCAAAAAAAAGCGAGTAACTTAAATAATGGTGAAAAGTGAAAATATAATGGGATAGTTTTGCCATAGAACGCCATAAGCCACAGCACAAAAGTTTCCGACAACTTAAACGTACCTACATACAAACGTACGTACGCTCTGATATAAATATTAATCCAATGTGATATTAATTACGTGCGTATAATTGGTGGCATTTCAAAGCACAGATAAAAATGCTGTGACATTTGCTTATGCAATCAATATTTACTCGTATTGCGTCTTGAAGGCTTACATATGTATGTAAAACAGGAAAACATTAATTAGTTGCATGACAAAGAATGAAAAAGAATAAACGTGCATAAACGTTGTATTGTGGTTGGAGTGTGTTTTTTGAAACACGAACTACTATACCATTATTTTTAGAACAAAATTCTTAAAACCTTTTGGTATTAAAAAATATGAAGGGTTTTATCAATAGTTTTTGTTTAACAAATACGAAACAAAACCTACTTTGTACGACCTATTATTAAAAATTTTCTTTTTAAGTATGAGTGGTTTAATTGTTTTTGCTTATCAAAAGTATAAACCATTACTATATGGAATTAACAAAATTACATACAATTCCTAGACTTTTTAATTAGTAGGTAGAATAAGTGGCCGCCTTTAGGGCATCACTTAGGCTTTGTGGTACATTTTGGTACCCAAAATTAACCCAAGTTTCGGTTACAGTGCTCGAAACGACTTTTACTCTGCCTCGTGGAACTGAAATACTTTTCATGAATATTAGAGGAACGGTCCCAAAATTACTTGTCAGCTAAAAAAAATTATTACCATGCTGTAAATTTAGTCCCAAAAAAAACGATTTTCGCAACAATATTTCAATCGCTGCTTCTACAAAATTCAGCAGTGTGCAGCACTTGGTAAAAGAAGCATCCGAAGGTCATTGCTTTGGAATGCATATGCGACGATGACACAATTTAACAAAGAGTACAACGATAATCGTAACAGTAAAAACAACAATAAAAGCAGCATTCATATTATAACAACTATGCAACAATAACAAATGACGGAGACAAAGCTAGTTAAAAGAACCTGTACGAGTGGGCATGTTACAATCGGTAATAGTCGACTTTTATAGAGTTTTACTTTAGACAAACTTTTATCAATAAAGTAGGAAATTGTAAATCTGTATAATAATTACTCTTTGTGTATTTGGTCCCTAATGTCAACTGTAATGCCACGGCGAAGAGGCACGACCCAGCGCCCTGGTGCAGTGTGTAGCATGTAAAGTTCAAACCACACAGACCGCAACGAAAATTGAACTCCAAATCCCAACCAGCATATTTTCCACGCTCACAATAGAGACAATAAAGCGTTTATTCAAGTGTGCACAACATTTTAATTAATTAGCATAATGCGTCCATAAGCTAAAAGTGCCCGACTGCCGTATTGCGAGCAAATTCAAAATATGTAAAACTTAGTGGTAGAAGCCGCAACAATTGAAAACCACAATCAATAGAGTGGCACTCATCAACAGAGTGGCGAGTTGATGTGCGGGAACTCCTAGCGTGCGACTTGGCTGTGCCACCAGACACGTGGTCGCGCCTGGGCGTTGGATGCGCGCGGCTTGGCGCCGGAAAGCGTTCAACGATCTTCTGCGAAGTGTTGTCGGTGCAGGTGCGAGCAGCGTGCTGCAAGCAGGTTCGTTGATTTCTCAGTCATCTGCTTGAATGCGCGTACGCGTCCTCTGCCCGAACTGATAGGCAGTGGAAGCCGATAATGCTGAGTCATTTGCAAATTTGGCAATTGCTCACTCTTCGGCGGAATAATAATTAATGAATGCAGAAATTGGCTGAAGATGAAGTAACGTCTGCATGACTCATTGTGTAATGTACTGTCGGGCCGCGCTCAGGTGTCGGCACCGCAGTGCGTTGGCGTTTTGTTTTTTTGTTGTATTTTCTACTATTTACTACGAGACGGTAAAAACTGCACACACAAATTCGAAAAATTGAACATAAATTAGTTTTGAATTGAAAACACGTGCGTCACCCGCGCTGGCAATTGGCGCTGTCGCGCTCATTTTGTTTTTGTCGTAACTCATCACTGATCGCATATTTGAATATTTGATGTTTCCGAATACATATTTTGTAGATCATTGTTCTGCAAATTGTAGCTGGCAGCATACAAATGTTCCACAGCGACGAAACTACAGAAATCGGGTTTTTTTAATTGGTTTAAGCCAATAGGACAGTGTAGATGACAGAGAATCCAGTGGTCTTCTTAGCATGGAAGGAATGGAAATGCGTTTATTTTGCCATTTGATTGATGGCATTCACGGCAGCCAATCAGTTTGAAGAATTAAAAACGATATCGGGAATTTTTATGTTAAGAAGCTGCTATTGCTATATAAGAAGCAGAAAATTGCTATTTTATTTTTTTCTTTTAGCACCAAAAATACTAATAAAATAATACAGATGCTTACAGCAAAAAAAAAATGTTATAAAAAAAATGTTTCGCAGTTTCGGCGATTTGTGGAGATGTGTGTTTTTTTTTTTTTACGGAGGAGGTGGAAAATCTTCGAAAGATACAGCCGGACCCGAGTTCGACTGTATGCCGGATTCTTACGGACTAAAAACCACCCCCTGTCTCCTACCCGTAGCCCCGGCGGAACTGCCGATCAGCATTGCGTCGCCGGGCGGGTTTTGGCCTTAGTGCGACGCTACACTACTGCTGGCTACCTGTGCCCTTCGTGCGCGTTCTTGGCGTCGTTGCTCCGTCATCACCACGGCTGCGAAATTGCAGACCGCGACCCAGTTGCCGGCATCGTCGAGCATATGCTGGACGATAGTGTTCGCCCTAACGGGGTGGTTCATTACAGCCTCTAGCTGCTCCCTCTCAAGGTTGTAGCGGGGGCACGTAAACATGACGTGCTCGGCGTCCTCGTCCTCGCCAAAACACTCCGAACAACACGGGCCAAAACGGTGCAAATAGGCCCTAAAGCAGCCGTGACCTGTCAGCATCTGCGTTAGGTAGTGTGTGACCTCGCCGTCCTTCCGGTTGTACCAGCTACCTACTTCCGGTATTAGCCGATGGGTCCACCTACCCTCAGGCGTGTTGTCCCACCTTCTTTGCCACTCAGGCAGGCTTTGCTGCCTATGCAGTTGGCAACGGTGCTGCCCATTTGTGTCGCTAAACTTCCTGTGGTTCCTGCTACCACACACGCCGCCTCATAGGATGTCGTGCGGAATGCGCAGGAAACCCTCAATGCACTTAGCCTGTAGATGCTCTCGAGCTTCCTCCTGTACGCCTTAACGTGCATGGCGGGGGCCCAGATTTGCGCCCCGTAAAGTATGATGGAGGTCGCAACTCTCGCTAGTAACAGCATCCACGATTGCTTGGGGCCGCCGATGTTCGGCATAAGCCTTCGCTGCTCGCTTGCCTGCGTGCTGTTTGTGCTGCTTGAAGCACAGCCTGGCATCCAATATGACGCCCTGGTACCTTATTTCCGGTTTCGACGCTAGGCTGCTGCACTCTTGCCACAAAATTTAAGAAACTTAAAAAACACACATCCCACTTCAATGTGCACCATTTCCACCTGTCAAATGCAACATTTGTTCGTCTATTTCGTACACTCTTCAGCGCCATCTAGTCTGCTGCAACCTCGCCACAAAATTAAAAAAACACACATCCCACTTCAATGTGCACCATTTCCACCTGCCAAATGCAACAGTTGTTCGTCTATTTCGTACACTCTTCAGCGCCATCTAGGCTGCTGCAACATCGCCACAAAATTTAAAAAACTTAAAAAACACACATCCCACTTCAATGTGCACCATTTCCACCTGCCAAATGCAACAGTTGTTCGACTATTTCGTACACTCTCCAGCGCCATCTAGGCTGCTGCAACATCGCCACAAAATTTAAAAAACTTAAAAAACACACATCCCACTTCAATGTGCAACATTTCCACCTGACAAATGCAACAGTTGTTCGTCTATTTCGTACACCCTTCAGCGCCATCTAGGCTGCTGCAACCTCGCCACAAAATTAAAAAAACACACATCCCACTTCAATGTGCACCATTTCCACCTGCCAAATGCAACAGTTGTTCGTCTATTTCGTATACTCTTCAGCGCCATCTGGTCTGCTGCAACCGCGCCACAAAATTTAAAAAACTTAAAAACACACATCCCACTTCAATGTGCACCATTTCCACCTGCCAAATGCAACAGTTGTTCGTCTATTTCGTACACTCTTCAGCGCCATCTAGGCTGCTGCAACATCGCCACAAAATTTAAAAAACTTAAAAAACACACATCCCACTTCAATGTGCAACATTTCCACCTGACAAATGCAACAGTTGTTCGTCTATTTCGTACACCCTTCAGCGCCATCTAGGCTGCTGCAACCTCGCCACAAAATTAAAAAAACACACATCCCACTTCAATGTGCACCATTTCCACCTGCCAAATGCAACAGTTCGTCTATTTCGTACACTCTTCAGCGCCATCTAGGCTGCTGCAACATCGCCACAAAATTTAAAAAACTTAAAAAACACACATCCCACTTCAATGTGCACCATTTCCACCTGCCAAATGCAACAGTTGTTCGTCTATTTCGTATACTCTTCAGCGCAATCTGGTCTGCTGCAACCGCGCCACAAAATTTAAAAAACTTAAAAACACACATCCCACTTCAATGTGCACCATTTCCACCTGCCAAATGCAACAGTTGTTCGTCTATTTCGTACACTCTTCAGCGCCATCTAGGCTGCTGCAACATCGCCACAAAATTTAAAAAACTTAAAAAACACACATCCCACTTCAATGTGCACCATTTCCACCTGCCAAATGCAACAGTTGTTCGTCTATTTCGTTTACTCTTCAGCACCATCTAGGCTGCTGCTACATCGCCACAAAATTTAAAAAACACACATCCCACTTCAATGTGCACCATTTCCACCTGCCAAATGCAACAGTTGTTCGTCTATTTCGTACACCCTTCAGCGCCATCTAGGCTGCTGCAACCTCGCCACAAAATTAAAAAAACACACATCCCACTTCAATGTGCACCATTTCCACCTGCCAAATGCAACAGTTCATCTATTTCGTACACTCTTCAGCGCCATCTAGGCTGCTTCAACATCGCCACAAAATTTAAAAAACACACATCCCACTTCAATGTGCACCATTTCCACCTGCCAAATGCAACAGTTGTTCGTCTATTTCGTATACTCTTCAGCGCCATCTGGTCTGCTGCAACCGCGCCACAAAATTTAAAAAACTTAAAAACACACATCCCACTTCAATGTGCACCATTTCCACCTGCCAAATGCAACAGTTGTTCGTCTATTTCGTACACCCTTCAGCGCCATCTAGGCTGCTGCAACCTCGCCACAAAATTAAAAAAACACACATCCCACTTCAATGTGCACCATTTCCACCTGCCAAATGCAACAGTTGTTCGTCTATTTCGTACACCCTTCAGCGCCATCTAGGCTGCTTCAACATCGCCACAAAATTTAAAAAACACACATCCCACTTCAATGTGCACCATTTCCACCTGTCAAATGCAACATTTGTTCGTCTATTTCGTACACTCTTCAGCGCCATCTAGTCTGCTGCAACCTCGCCACAAAATTAAAAAAACACACATCCCACTTCAATGTGCACCATTTCCACCTGCCAAATGCAACAGTTGTTCGTCTATTTCGTACACCCTTCAGCGCCATCTAGGCTGCTTCAACATCGCCACAAAATTTAAAAAACACACATCCCACTTCAATGTGCACCATTTCCACCTGCCAAATGCAACAGTTGTTCGTCTATTTCGTACACCCTTCAGCGCCATCTAGGCTGCTTCAACATCGCCACAAAATTTAAAAAACACACATCCCACTTCAATGTGCACCATTTCCACCTGCCAAATGCAACAGTTGTTCGTCTATTTCGTACACTCTTCAGCGCCATCTAGTCTGCTGCAACCTCGCCACAAAATTAAAAAAACTTAAAAAACACACATCCCACTTCAATGTGCACCATTTCCACCTGCCAAATGCAACAGTTGTTCGTCTATTTCGTACACCCTTCAGCGCCATCTAGGCTGCTTCAACATCGCCACAAAATTTAAAAAACACACATCCCACTTCAATGTGCACCATTTCCACTTGCCAAATGCAACAGTTGTTCGTCTATTTCGTACACCCTTCAGCGCCATCTAGGCTGCTGCAACCTCGCCACAAAATTTAAAAAACTTAAAAAACACACATCCCACTTCAATGTGCAACATTTCCACCTGACAAATGCAACAGTTGTTCGTCTATTTCGTACACTCTTCAGCGCCATTTAGGCTGCTGCAACATCGCCACAAAATTTAAAAAACACACATCCCACTTCAATGTGCACCATTTCCACTTGCCAAATGCAACAGTTGTTCGTCTATTTCGTACACCCTTCAGCGCCATCTAGGCTGCTTCAACATCGCCACAAAATTTAAAAAACACACATCCCACTTCAATGTGCACCATTTCCACTTGCCAAATGCAACAGTTGTTCGTCTATTTCGTACACCCTTCAGCGCCATCTAGGCTGCTTCAACATCGCCACAAAATTTAAAAAACACACATCCCACTTCAATGTGCACCATTTCCACTTGCCAAATGCAACAGTTGTTCGTCTATTTCGTACACCCTTCAGCGCCATCTAGGCTGCTGCAACCTCGCCACAAAATTAAAAAAACACACATCCCACTTCAATGTGCACCATTTCCACCTGCCAAATGCAACAGTTCGTCTATTTCGTACACTCTTCAGCGCCATCTAGGCTGCTTCAACATCGCCACAAAATTAAAAAAACACACATCCCACTTCAATGTGCACCATTTCCACCTGCCAAATGCAACAGTTGTTCGTCTATTTCGTACACTCTTCAGCGCCATCTAGGCTGCTGCAACATCGCCACAAAATTTAAAAAACTTAAAAAACACACATCCCACTTCAATGTGCACCATTTCCACCTGCCAAATGCAACAGTTGTTCGTCTATTTCGTACACCCTTCAGCGCCATCTAGGCTGCTTCAACATCGCCACAAAATTTAAAAAACACACATCCCACTTCAATGTGCACCATTTCCACTTGCCAAATGCAACAGTTGTTCGTCTATTTCGTACACCCTTCAGCGCCATCTAGGCTGCTGCAACCTCGCCACAAAATTAAAAAAATTTAAAAAACACACATCCCACTTCAATGTGCACCATTTCCACCTGCCAAATGCAACAGTTGTTCGTCTATTTCGTACACTCTTCAGCGCCATTTAGGCTGCTGCAACATCGCCACAAAATTTAAAAAACACACATCCCACTTCAATGTGCACCATTTCCACTTGCCAAATGCAACAGTTGTTCGTCTATTTCGTACACCCTTCAGCGCCATCTAGGCTGCTTCAACATCGCCACAAAATTTAAAAAACACACATCCCACTTCAATGTGCACCATTTCCACCTGCCAAATGCAACAGTTGTTCGTCTATTTCGTACACCCTTCAGCGCCATCTAGGCTGCTGCAACCTCGCCACAAAATTTAAAAAACTTAAAAAACACACATCCCACTTCAATGTGCAACATTTCCACCTGACAAATGCAACAGTTGTTCGTCTATTTCGTACACTCTTCAGCGCCATCTAGGCTGCTTCAACATCGCCACAAAATTTAAAAAACTTAAAAAACACACATCCCACTTCAATGTGCACCATTTCCACCTGCCAAATGCAACAGTTGTTCGTCTATTTCGTACACCCTTCAGCGCCATCTAGGCTGCTTCAACATCGCCACAAAATTTAAAAAACACACATCCCACTTCAATGTGCACCATTTCCACCTGCCAAATGCAACAGTTGTTCGTCTATTTCGTACACTCTTCAGCGCCATCTAGGCTGCTGCAACATCGCCACAAAATTTAAAAAACTTAAAAAACACACATCCCACTTCAATGTGCACCATTTCCACCTGCCAAATGCAACAGTTGTTCGTCTATTTCGTACACTCTTCCGCGCCATCTAGGCTGCTGCAACATCGCCACAAAATTTAAAAACTTAAAAAACACACATCCCACTTCAATGTGCAACATTTCCACCTGACAAATGCAACAGTTGTTCGTCTATTTCGTACACCCTTCAGCGCCATCTAGGCTGCTGCAACCTCGCCACAAAATTAAAAAAACACACATCCCACTTCAATGTGCACCATTTCCACCTGCCAAATGCAACAGTTCGTCTATTTCGTACACTCTTCAGCGCCATCTAGGCTGCTTCAACATCGCCACAAAATTAAAAAAACACACATCCCACTTCAATGTGCACCATTTCCACCTGCCAAATGCAACAGTTGTTCGTCTATTTCGTACACTCTTCAGCGCCATCTAGGCTGCTGCAACATCGCCACAAAATTTAAAAAACTTAAAAAACACACATCCCACTTCAATGTGCACCATTTCCACCTGCCAAATGCAACAGTTGTTCGTCTATTTCGTACACTCTTCAGCGCCATCTAGGCTGCTGCAACATCGCCACAAAATTTAAAAAACTTAAAAAACACACATCCCACTTCAATGTGCAACATTTCCACCTGACAAATGCAACAGTTGTTCGTCTATTTCGTACACCCTTCAGCGCCATCTAGGCTGCTGCAACCTCGCCACAAAATTAAAAAAACACACATCCCACTTCAATGTGCACCATTTCCACCTGCCAAATGCAACAGTTCATCTATTTCGTACACTCTTCAGCGCCATCTAGGCTGCTTCAACATCGCCACAAAATTTAAAAAACACACATCCCACTTCAATGTGCACCATTTCCACCTGCCAAATGCAACAGTTGTTCGTCTATTTCGTACACCCTTCAGCGCCATCTAGGCTGCTTCAACATCGCCACAAAATTTAAAAAACACACATCCCACTTCAATGTGCACCATTTCCACCTGCCAAATGCAACAGTTGTTCGTCTATTTCGTATACTCTTCAGCGCCATCTGGTCTGCTGCAACCGCGCCACAAAATTTAAAAAACTTAAAAACACACATCCCACTTCAATGTGCACCATTTCCACCTGCCAAATGCAACAGTTGTTCGTCTATTTCGTACACCCTTCAGCGCCATCTAGGCTGCTGCAACCTCGCCACAAAATTAAAAAAACACACATCCCACTTCAATGTGCACCATTTCCACCTGCCAAATGCAACAGTTCATCTATTTCGTACACTCTTCAGCGCCATCTAGGCTGCTTCAACATCGCCACAAAATTTAAAAAACACACATCCCACTTCAATGTGCACCATTTCCACCTGCCAAATGCAACAGTTGTTCGTCTATTTCGTATACTCTTCAGCGCCATCTGGTCTGCTGCAACCGCGCCACAAAATTTAAAAAACTTAAAAACACACATCCCACTTCAATGTGCACCATTTCCACCTGCCAAATGCAACAGTTGTTCGTCTATTTCGTACACCCTTCAGCGCCATCTAGGCTGCTTCAACATCGCCACAAAATTTAAAAAACACACATCCCACTTCAATGTGCACCATTTCCACCTGTCAAATGCAACATTTGTTCGTCTATTTCGTACACTCTTCAGCGCCATCTAGTCTGCTGCAACCTCGCCACAAAATTAAAAAAACACACATCCCACTTCAATGTGCACCATTTCCACCTGCCAAATGCAACAGTTGTTCGTCTATTTCGTACACCCTTCAGCGCCATCTAGGCTGCTTCAACATCGCCACAAAATTTAAAAAACACACATCCCACTTCAATGTGCACCATTTCCACCTGCCAAATGCAACAGTTGTTCGTCTATTTCGTACACCCTTCAGCGCCATCTAGGCTGCTTCAACATCGCCACAAAATTTAAAAAACACACATCCCACTTCAATGTGCACCATTTCCACCTGCCAAATGCAACAGTTGTTCGTCTATTTCGTACACTCTTCAGCGCCATCTAGGCTGCTTCAACATCGCCACAAAATTTAAAAAACTTAAAAAACACACATCCCACTTCAATGTGCACCATTTCCACCTGCCAAATGCAACAGTTGTTCGTCTATTTCGTACACCCTTCAGCGCCATCTAGGCTGCTTCAACATCGCCACAAAATTTAAAAAACACACATCCCACTTCAATGTGCACCATTTCCACCTGCCAAATGCAACAGTTGTTCGTCTATTTCGTACACTCTTCAGCGCCATCTAGGCTGCTGCAACATCGCCACAAAATTTAAAAAACTTAAAAAACACACATCCCACTTCAATGTGCACCATTTCCACCTGTCAAATGCAACATTTGTTCGTCTATTTCGTACACTCTTCAGCGCCATCTAGTCTGCTGCAACCTCGCCACAAAATTAAAAAAACTTAAAAAACACACATCCCACTTCAATGTGCACCATTTCCACCTGCCAAATGCAACAGTTGTTCGTCTATTTCGTACACCCTTCAGCGCCATCTAGGCTGCTTCAACATCGCCACAAAATTTAAAAAACACACATCCCACTTCAATGTGCACCATTTCCACCTGCCAAATGCAACAGTTGTTTGTCTATTTCGTACACTCTTCAGCGCCATCTAGGCTGCTGCAACATCGCCACAAAATTTAAAAAACACACATCCCACTTCAATGTGCACCATTTCCACCTGCCAAATGCAACAGTTGTTCGTCTATTTCGTACACTCTTCAGCGCCATTTAGGCTGCTGCAACATCGCCACAAAATTTAAAAAACACACATCCCACTTCAATGTGCACCATTTCCACTTGCCAAATGCAACAGTTGTTCGTCTATTTCGTACACCCTTCAGCGCCATCTAGGCTGCTTCAACATCGCCACAAAATTTAAAAAACACACATCCCACTTCAATGTGCACCATTTCCACCTGCCAAATGCAACAGTTGTTCGTCTATTTCGTACACTCTTCAGCGCCATTTAGGCTGCTGCAACATCGCCACAAAATTTAAAAAACACACATTCCACTTCAATGTGCACCATTTCCACCTGCCAAAAGCAACAGTTGTTCGTCTATTACGTACACTCTTCAGCGCCATCTAGGCTGCTGCAACATCGCCACAAAATTTAAAAAACACACATCCCACTTCAATGTGCACAATTTCCACCTGCCAAATGCAACAGTTGTTTGTCTATTTCGTACACTCTTCAGCGCCATTTAGGCTGCTGCTATATCGCCACAAAACGTAAAAAACACACATCCCACTTCAATGTGCACCATTTCCACCTGCCAAATGCAACAGTTGTTCGTCTATTTCGTACACCCTTCAGCGCCATCTAGGCTGCTTCAACATCGCCACAAGATTTAAAAGACACACATCCCACTTCAATGTGCACCATTTCCACCTGCCAAATGCAACAGTTGTTCGTCTATTTCGTACACGCTTCAGCGCCATCTAGGCTGCTGCAACATCGCCACAAAATTAAAAAACACACATCCCACTTCAATGTGCACCATTTCCACCTGCCAAATGCAACAGTTGTTCGTCTATTACGTACACTCTTCAGCGCCATCTAGGCTGCTGCTACATAGCCACAAAATTTAAAAAACACACATCCCACTTCAATGTGCACCATTTCCACCTGCCAAATGCAACAGTTGTTCGTCTATTACGTACACTCTTCAGCGCCATCTAGGCTGCTGCAACATCGCCACAAAATTTAAAAAACACACATCCCACTTCAATGTGCACCATTTCCACCTGCCAAATGCAACAGTTGTTTGTCTATTTCGTACACTCTTCAGCGCCATCTAGGCTGCTGCTACATCGCCACAAAATTAAAAAAACACATCCCACTTCAATGTGCCCCATTTCCACCTGCCAAATGCAACAGTTGTTCGTCTATTTCGTTTACTCTTCAGCACCATCTAGGCTGCTGCTACATCGCCACAAAATTTAAAAAACACACATCCCACTTCAATGTGCACCATTTCCACCTGCCAAATGCAACAGTTGTTCGTCTATTTCGTACACCCTTCAGCGCCATCTAGGCTGCTGCAACATCGCCACAAAATTAAAAAACACACATCCCACTTCAATGTGCACCATTTCCACCTACCAAATGCAACAGTTGTTCGTCTATTACGTACACTCTTCAGTGCCATCTAGGCTGCTGCTACATAGCCACAAAATTAAAAAACACACATCCCACTTCAATGTGCACCATTTCCACCTGCCAAATGCAACAATTGTTCGTCTATTACGTACACTCTTCAGCGCCATCTAGGCTGCTGCAACATCGCCACAAAATTTAAAAAACACACATCCCACTTCAATGTGCACCATTTCCACCTGCCAAATGCAACAGTTGTTCGTCTATTTCGTACACCCTTCAGCGCCATCTAGGCTGCTTCAACATCGCCACAAAATTTAAAAAACTTAAAAAACACACATCCCACTTCAATGTGCACCATTTCCACCTGCCAAATGCAACAGTTGTTCGTCTATTTCGTACACCCTTCAGCGCCATCTAGGCTGCTGCAACATCGCCACAAAATTTAAAAAACACACATCCCACTTCAATGTGCACCATTTCCACCTGCCAAATGCAACAGTTGTTCGTCTATTACGTACACTCTTCGGCGCCATCTAGGCTGCTGCAACATCGCCACAAAATTTAAAAAACACACATCCCACTTCAATGTGCACCATTTCCACCTGCCAAATGCAACAGTTGTTCGTCTATTTCGTACACTCTTCAGCGCCATCTAGGCTGCTGCAACATCGCCACAAAATTTAAAAAACACACATCCCACTTCAATGTGCACCATTTCCACTTGGCAAATGCAACAGTTGTTCGTCTATTACGTACACTCTTCAGCGCCATCTAGGCTGCTGCAACATCGCCACAAAATTTAAAAAACACACATCCCACTTCAATGTGCACCATTTCCACCTGCCAAATGCAACAGTTGTTCGTCTATTTCGTACACTCTGATGATGTTTTTTTTTTTTTTTTGCAGTAGGTGGAAAAGCCGGAGTGCGAGACTTTTACCCGCTAAAAACCACCTGTACGCTATCCCACAGACCCCACGGAACCACGATGAAGTATTACTTCGTGGGGGGAGAAAAAAGACCTAGCTGTCCCTACTCCATTGGCGTCGCCGCTGCTTCGCCATTATGCTCGCGGCCATACTGCTTACGGCCCCCCAGTGGTCCTCCGACGCTAACATGTGGCTCACAATATTATCAGCCTGTCTTGTTCGGGCGTATTGCGGGCAATCGAAGAATACGTGCTCGGCGTCCTCTGGTACTGCACAGCTCTCGCACGTGGAATCGCTGTCGTGGCCGAACCTATGCAGGTAGGCCCTGAAGCAGCCATGCCCGCTCAGAAGCTGCGTGATGTGGAAGTTGACCTCTCCGTGCAACCTTCCACACCAGCTGGAGATGTCGGGAATGAGTCTATGTGTCCATCGGCCGTTCGGTGCCTCGTCCCATCGGGTCTGCCAAAGCCGCAAGCTAGCTAGCCTATTTCGCTGCCTTCTCGCGCCACGATCATAGTCTTCGCCATCTTGCTGCCTAGCTCTAGCTGCTTCCTGAGCTAAAATGTCAATCGGGCACAGGCCCGCGATGACCAGAGCTGCGTCCTCTGACGTTGTGAGAAAGGCAGAGCAAACTTTCAAGGCACACAACCGGTACACGGAACGTATGCACTCTGATGATGTGTGTTTTTTTTTTTTTTTTTACGGAGGAGGTGGAAAATCTTCGAAAGATACAGCCGGACCCGAGTTCGACTGTATGCCGGATTCTTACCGACTAAAAACCACCCAATGTCTCCTACCCGTAGCCCCGGCGGAACTGCCGATCAGCATTGCGTCGCCGGGCGGGTTTTGGCCTTAGTGCAGCGCTACACTGCTGTTGGCTTCTTGTGCCCTGATGATGTGTGTATGTTTGTGCGTGTGTGTGTATTGCTTCTTCGCATCCACCAATGTGTTGACTTTGAACGTTTGTTTCTCGTCAGATTTCAACTCGGGGGAAAGCGAAATTTGCATATGTATATAATGCACGAATTATTGTGCATCGGCCGGCTGCCGCTTGTTGTGTCTGCCAGTGAAGGGGAAACGCCAACTTGTATCAGATGTGCGAGTGTGTCGTATCGAATAACATTGCCCGCGCATAAGATCATTTCTATTTGCAGTGCGAGCAATTTATGGCCGATGTAACTATTTTGGCATCGCGCGTTACGAGCGTGTAGCTAAATGCCAACTACTTAATTTTGATTTGCTTCACGTAACATTGCAGCATTCGCAAATGTTACATGCTCTCCGCGCAAGTGTGCTCGCCGACGCGCGAATTAGTTCGATATACTAAATGCTTATGGACGTAAATTTAAAAAGTGCGCTGGGCACACTCGCACTCCGGCCATGATTCACGCCGACTGTGCGGTCAGGCAGCGCGAATGCGTAAGAATGTTGCCGCGGAGGAAACGGTTGTTATTATTTTAATGCTACTTAAAAGGCAATAAGCAATTGTCTTCGACATATTTGAGGAAAGCTCCACTGGCATTAAGTTGCCATCAAAACGCCGAATCGAGCCACGAAGCGCTCGATTCGGTGAATGAGAACAAGAAAGGCGGACGGTTGCGTCCAAGAATACTTATGTATAAATTGAAAAAAAGCCATAAAATTTACTAAATATGCGAGACGTGCACACACACACATACAAACAAGTTAGAGTACGCACAAGTTTGTATGTACGTACGTAACTGGGTAGGTTCTGGTGGCGGTTAGGCGTGTTTGCTATATGCGCGTAGTTGGCGGCTACTAGTTGTTGTTATTTACTTTTTATTCAAAGAATGGGTATTATGAGGAGAATGGGTTTTAAATGAATTTTAAAATATGCCATAATTGAATTTAGTTTGAATTTCGAAATTTTTGCAATATTTCCATTTTGGCATAAATTAAGTTTATACGATAAATGGCTATGACTAATTGGGTTGTTGACGACTTTTGAGTGGAATTCGAAATTCGGCAGTTGCTTGATGAAATATTTTGTTTATTTCTATTATACATATTGTTGTTAAAATTGTATGTCAGTAGCTAAAAATAGATATGCTTTAATGAATTAGGAGCAATTAAGTAGGCAATACTCACACTCGTGGGAAAATGAATACGCAAAGTGAAAGCTTAGATTTCAAAATGGAATTCTTGTATTGTCTTTAGTTTATCATTCTTTAGATATGCAAAGTTTTTTTTATTAAAAGCTATTGTATTAAATATGGTTGATGTTGAAAAACCTGTTCAATGATTAATTCCCATAAACAAAATACATGATTTTATTTGTTTACTAACATTTGATGAATGTAAAATTGTTTTGTTTATAAGCAGTTCATACTCACGACGTTTATGAAGTTCTTTCAAATGAAAGCCGCAGCCTTTGCAACGCTGCACAGTGATTCGACTCCATACAACCGCGGGACAAAAAGGAGTGGTCCGTTCTTCATAAAATTTGGTATACTAGTTAATCATGGTCTGCTGAAGTGAAATATCCATTTTGTTTTTCTTAAACTTTTGTAGTTTGGCAATGCCTGAGACTTAAATTTGCAATTTTCGTCATTTTTGGTGAGCTATAGCACAAAGTGTGTTGGCTAGATTTTTCAGATTTTATTGCTTACTCAAGGAAAAACAATAACGTTATAATATAATAACAATAATGCTTTCTACGGCGAACCCATAAAACCCAATGTTTACACTCAAACACAGTCAAATCTGCTCCGCCAAAGTATTGGCCAACTCAACGCTGACCGAATGCAAAAAGCAAAACAACCAAGACGTGACTGGAAAGGGCAACAACACCGGCGGCGGCGAGTGGACGCAAGCTCGTCTTGAACTCTAACTAGGCGAGCATCGATTGTATCGGAAAAGCGGACGGAAAGCGAACGAATTTAGATGTCAAGTCAGTTCGCATGAAGGAATGTCTGGCCGAATCCGGGCGCGTGAACTTGACTAATGTCAGTGGGAGATGTGCAATTAAAGAGTTGCGCGCTTGTAGACTGGGCACCGCGATAATTTGAGTTTTTGACTTGGATGTAATTTTCTCTTGCAGACAGTCAGACAAACAAACAGTGTAGTGTGTGTGTGTGTGGCGTTGCTTGTAAGTATCCCAACAAACATTATTGGCTAATCTCAAATTGAGGTACATTTGAATCAAATTGCTTTCTCAAATCTCAAACGTTTGTTCTCAAATTGATCTCAAATATACTGTTATGGCATTCTCAACTTAAAAGGCACATTTTTAATATGGAAATTTGCCTTTATTCTCAAATTGAGAATTTGAAATTCTCAAATGAATCTCAAACCAGCGGAACGGATGGAATTGGAATCCAATTCGCCTCTTGTATAGATTGGCGTTGCCACTCGCATGTAATAAAAATCCAGAATAGATAAATTGTTATAAATAATATTTTTATAGTTTTATTAATTAATAAACCAACAATAAACCTTAAGGTAATTTCAGTCATATTCATTGCAAGGTACAAACATTTCAATTACTTAATATTAATTAATCATAAAAAACATAAATAAACATAAATATTTCAAGACTATTTCATATTTATAAATAAACATAAACAAACATAAATATTTCATTTTTTGGTACATTTCAATTACTTAATATTAAGGCAATAAATAATTAATCATAACAAAACATAAATAAACATAAATTTCATATTTATAAACATAAATATTTCATTTTTTGGTACACGTGCGTGCGCATCTTCACTTTGCAGAATTAAAAAAAAAAGTAATTTAATTTACTGAAACGAGTGACGTTGCAGAATTTTCCGAATCTGAAAAGATATAATATGCGGTAACCAAACGAAATTTGTAAAAGCTGCATGAAGAAAAGTAAGCTTCAATTTCCAACTTAGCTTAAAATAAAAGGATAAATATATTAAGCCAAGTTGCAAAGTGAAGCTTACTTAGCATCAAATAATTCTGATACGGACCTTAGAAATTAGTTTTTTGCTTTGTAATTTTCTTTTTTTTGCAGTCGTGCATTCGCATGTTGAAAGAATGCCATAGTTGCCCTTTCAAAATCTTGCTCAGATGCTGCAGCGGAGAATTTTTTACTGTGGGCTTCTAAAATAAAATAATATGTTAATAGTAAAATTTAAAATAAAAGTATTTGCAGGAAATTACGTTTTATTGCTGCGGTTGTGCTGAGCGCCCTAACTGCAGTTTTGTCCCTAGTGCCTTGCCAGCAATAGTACTTCGCTGCAGCATCTGTCATCAATTTTCTCCATGCAGTTTTTATAAATTTAGTTGGGTTACCGCATATCATAGTCTGCAGTTCGGCAACCTAGTAAAGAAATATAGTAACACTCAAAATATATAGTTTAAATTTTTATAAATAAACTGCAGTATGCTAACGGCAATCTTACCAAATCATCAAATTTGTTTTCCGACGACTGTATCTTCGTTTCAAATTCGGAAAATTCTGCAACGTCGTTGAATGGAGTTTTTGGCAAAATCTTCTTCCGCCTAACGTTCGTTGCGTGTGCAGTGGTTCTTATCTCCTGAAGAACTCGTTTGAGTAAGTTTTGTGTTACTTGAAGTTCTATAACTTAATACAATGTACATATGCATTTAAGTAACTTAAAAGAAATACTACCTGCGAGCACGTTTCTTTCCAAATCATTAATCTTTTTGTTTAAATTTTCGAGATCTGAAAAATACATAAAATTAATAATTTCGCTGTAATTCTAACATTGTTATTACACTCACCAGTTGTTGTCACTTCCAACCCAACGGTTTCAATTGCAACAAAAGTATCGTTTAAATCCATCTACATGTGAATTAGAGGGATGAATATAAATTTGTTGGCTTCAAAATTGCTGAACATAATAATTTTCTGGGATATCTCTTCCACGGAGTGTTGAAAATGAAAATTAGAAAATTCTAAAGTGGCACTGCATTTAATGTTGAAATTAGACGATTTTATTGGTGTAACGAAAAGGTTTGTTAAGTTAATGACTTCGTGGGCAATAATTTGGAAACTACCATTTTTGAAATAAATGTTCATTATACGGAAAATTTTATTTTTAACGCTGTAGAAATTGTCTGGCTTTTTTGTAGCTAAATAGAATAAGTGGGTATGTAACGATTTTACCGGCCCATCGTCCATGTTTTTCTTTTGAGTTTTTCCTACTGAGTATTCAGTTGAATACAAACTTTCCTCCACTAAACGATTATAAATTTGGGCAGCAACCTGATTTTTCTTATTACATTTTCGTTTGAGTTTGGACAAATAGTTCTCAAACTTAAACGCACTTATAGACTCTAAGCATCCATAGTTCAATGCGTCACTATGTAAATGATTGAGACAGTGGAAGTTAAAAGTTAGAAATGAATCATCATAAAATCTTGAGATATTTTTGACAAATTCACTTAAAAGGACTTTCGCACATTCATTATTTTCAGCGCACGATTTTCTATCTAATAAAATGCGTATGCCTAAGCTCAGCATTAAGAAATGGTTATATCTGTCGGAATCTAAAATGTCATCAAGTAAGGCAATTCCTGTATATAACAGAAATTGCCTTAGCTCCGTAGCTTTAAACCTTTCAAAATCGTTCAGACTACGTGGATGTCGGGCGAATTCTCTTGGAACTTGATTGCTCAAAAAAATTAGTCTCGAATTTATTAAATTAATTTTTGATAATTTCAAAGAATATGCTTTATTTCTGTGTCTAATCCAACCAAAAATTAGGGTTTTCATAACACCAAGACACACGACATGCATGTAGTCGTAAGGGAATGATTTGACAATATCAATTGGCAATTTTTCTATCGCTGTTGGCTCCAACAATTTATGATGGTTTACATCTGACCGCGAGCGGAAATCAGAGTCAGTCCTAATACTATGGGTCTCACTTCTAAAAATCATCCTATGACCCAGCGACTCCCCTTTCTGGCTACATTTAATACAGCTAGAAAAGCCTGTGTGTCCTTTAACACCTAAAATATATGATCTTGCTGGAGCATCGCAAATGAATGATCGGCAATGAACAGAGTAGTACTTGCCATTGAAGTCTAAACCGTTTTCTAATAATTCCAGAAGCTCATCTACAAATCTTTCTAAGTAAATATTTGGACACAATGGCTTACTGTTACCGCAATAAGCACCTACAACCATGACATCGGGTTCATCATTTACATTAATTAAAATTGGCCAAGTCTGTAAATTAGAGCTTTTGGCTAGTGGAAGACCATCAATATTTATATTGAGGTGAAATTCCGTGGGTTTAAAAGGCTTTCTAAGCAAAAAATCGGTGAGGCAGTCCTTAACACCGTAGTGAATATATTCACCTAGACCCATTTTTTCAACTGGCGGAGTCTTAGGAGTTGATTTTAATGATCTGGAATCCTTTGGAAGCCCTTCAACATGCTTTTGCAGTATTCGTAAAAGGTCGTTTGTCGCAGCGGTTGAAACGTTAAATGCAACAGCCCACGCTGCAAGTTCGTTTCTAAGCATGCCACTTTTGTCATTTTCTAATTCAAAATCTGAATAATCAGAATCGTCGTTTTCAACACCACCATCAACACCAGCACCACTGGAAGCGCTCGAAGTGGAAGGGCCTGTTACCAAGGCATTATCCACAGAATTATCCATAGAATTTTCAAGGCACGCCGGCAAGCTACTTTCCGGGCGCTTTGATAGCAGATCCATAATCTGCTTTACCTCACTTTTAATTTTTTTTGATGCACTCATACTTCCCTTTAAATTTTTAATTCCTTTTTCGCTTTTCCTTTTCCTTTTCGCCAACCACTGCAACTTTTCGTGAAAATCACTTTTAACTTTTCCACAACGCGCAAAATTAGAAAAACATATGTTTTGCAAAACATTGCTGCCATCTTGACGTTTTCGTAAATTCGATTTTAGTGCTGCCATACCATTACTGAAAATTAGCTTGAGAATGTAAGTAATCTCAAATTGTTGGCAATAGTGAATATCAATTTGAGAAAGCCTTTCATTTCAAATGAATAGCAAATTGAGAATCACAAAATTATCAAACGTGGTAACTGAGATTTTTTCTCAACTCTTCTCAAGTCGTTCTCAAGTTGATAGCAAACATTTGAGAAACGTTTGAGAAAATATTCATTTTCAAATTGAAATAATGCTGAAAAACAATTTGATATCAAAGGGTTTCTCAAAGGTTTGAGATTTTTTTGGTCAGTGTTTGTTGGGATAGTATTTAGCGGTTTCGCTTCAGCGTTGCCAATTGCGGCATTTAAATGGATCGCAATTCTCAGTTGGACAATTTGAATATTCATAACAATACGGAAAATCAATAACGAAACGGGATTGAAAAATCAGAACACACACACACATATTGGCGCCAACCAGAAGCTAATGAAACAAACATATTTTTTACGTATTAAACGTTTTTTAATTTTCTTGTTGCTCCAAGTAGCTTTTTAGACTGATTTTTTGTGCCGCAATTTAAGTGTTTCCGTTTGTGGTTGTTCGTTGCGGACTTTTTGTTTATTAATTAGCGCATTTAATATTTGTGGACAGTTACAAAAATAAACTCGCACTGGTGATTTCGCGCCGCCACCGGCTGCTACACAAATGTTAAAGGGCGCCAGCAGTGATTGACTTGCGGTAACAGCGTTGCATTCTCAAACGTGCTGCAGTCGCGGCGAAATTAACGACGCGTTGGCGTCCGCTTCAAAACACCTGACAAATCCATTTTTGTAATTTAATAAGTTTCCACAAACAAACGCGCCAAGGCTATAAAGTTTTTTTTGCTAACTATACACGAGCGCCTACATGTGTACATACCAACATATGCACATATGTATGTATGCGCGTGTTAGTCGGTGCAGAAATTAGCATTAGTCGCATAACCCTGAGCTGATACCCGGTCCATTTCTTTTTCAGAAATCAATTAAATGCAGTTTTTTTAACTTTCGTATCGTATTTGCACCTTTGTGTTTAAATGTGTGTGTGTGTGTGTGTACGGCTTATGCTAACTGTATGAGTATTTATTTTATTTGGTTGTTCATAAAACTTGTTTCAAATTAAATTTTATCGCTTTTGTTTTATCCAAGTTATTCGTTCTTGGCCGTTGACGTTGTTATTGTGTTTCACTGTCGTCGCAGTTTTTTTGTCGCTGTTATTTATGATTCTTGTATATTGTTTTTGTTTTTGGTTGAATAAATTTCACGTATCTTAAACCATTGGCCGCTTCTATTGTCAAATTAAATATAAAAAAACTTTCGCGCATTTTTTAGTGCGAATTTATTTGGCTTGTGGATTTGTTCCTTTTATAATAGGTGTTCATTTTTTCCGTTCGCTTATTCCGTATTGTGTCATTTAGCAAATTTTGTTTGTGATTTTTTGTTGTTGTTATAATATATATTTACATTTTTTGCGCGTCGCCGTTCTGAGTGACCTCTAATTTGTGTGTGATACGCGTACGCGAAATTCCACTTGTCACACTGCGAATTAATCGACGCATGTGCCGACGGTTGGGTGATTCAGTATTATAAATGACGCGCACACGCGTACGCTTTATGAGGCTTTTATATCAAAAACCTAAACAAGACCATGAATTGTGGTTTCGTAAAAATATCACAGAGTACACAATCAAACAAGGAGTAAAAATTTTGTGCAATTTTGGGTGAAAAAAAATTATTATATATCTAAAAGAATTTGTGGTATTGCGCAAGAAAAGTAATTGTGGACATACACACACACACACATTGAAGCTTCAAATGTGTGCGTGTGTGTATGCGAAATGGTCATGTCCTAAGGTTGGGATAGGTTAGGTGGCAGCGTACTTAGACCTACATATATAACCCATTCTGATGGCAAGGCTAGGCCCGTTGCACAGGAGCAATCGGAGCCTCTTCCAAAGCTAATTATCGACTGTTTCAAAATTATTTGAATCCCTGATTAAGAAGAAGCTTTACTTCGCAGTCAAAAGCTTAATCTCTCCCCACCAGCATGGTTTGTGTCTGGCAGGTCAACAGTTTCTAACCTTGCCGTTTTCTCTGAATATTGCTTAGCAGCATTTAGTGAAGGTCTCCAAGTTGACACTATTTACACGGACTTTTCTAAAGCTTTTGACACTGTAAGTCATTCAATCCTGGTCTCAAAAATGGCTGCACTCGGTTTTCACTCTACTTTTCTTCAATGGATCTACTCTTATCTATCTAATCGTAAATGTGTTGTTGTGGTTGATAATGTTTCTTCCTTACCTTTTATTGCTTCTTCAGGTGTTCCCCAGGGTAGTATTTTAGGTTCCCTTTTCTTTGTTATTTTTATTAATGATATTTCAAGTTGCTTCACCAATTCTAACTTTCTACTTTATGCTGATGACTTAAAGATCTACATAAGGTTACCGATTGGTGTCGTGTCAACCGTTTATCGTTAAACATCAATAAGTGTTTTCATATGTCATTTTCTAAGTCTCGTGCTCCTATTCCTACTTGTTATTCTATCTGTAATACTCGTCTTAAAGCCATTACTGAGGTTTCGGATTTAGGTGTCTACTTCGACTCAAAATTTTTGTTTCACAAGCACCTAAGCTACACAATTGCTAAATCATATGCCATGCTTGGCTTCATCCGCCGTTTCAGTTCGGACAAGATCTGTTTCTTATTCCTCGGTGCAAAACTAATTATTCTCTTAATGCCCCAATTGTGCGTGCTTTGACCGAGGCTAACTTATTCTCAAATTCTTTAGATTTTTCAATTCCTAAAAATGTATTCAAGAATTTGTTAAAAAGACTTATAGTGTAAGTATTTAATTTTTGGTTAGTCTGTATGAATTGTTAATTAATTCTAGGCTATTTTTGAAATAAATAAATAAATAAATAAATAATTATGCCATTTAACGGCAGCTCTGTTAGATCCCTAAAATATCAAAAATTTAGCTATCAAGATGAAGAGTTGTACAGAAGTTATTTAACAGAAGTCTGTTCCCTTCATTATAAAATAGTATGTCCTCCAATGGGAATGAATGTGTACCAGACCATAGCATCAAGTCATGAGAGCGCCACAATTTTTTCTACACATTCCTCAAGACCTGGAATCCCATTACTTGAGGATTGGCATCCTTAACTTTTCTAAGAACTGTGTGAGATTTTGTACACTTTTCTACAGAGTTCATTGATTGTTAGTTGAGGTTTCAACTCCTCGCGAGACGGCCATCTTAATCTTTGATGAATTTTGATGTTGGTAGTCTGCGTTTTTACGGTTTGTTTCCAGGGTTAAACCAGTGAGTAAAGTTGGAAAAGTAAGAATCAAGCATTCTTTCTTAGCACGATTCTACCCAACTTCTACAAAGTTCTCCGGTGTCTATTGTGACAAATCTATTTCTACTAATATCTTGATATAGCAGCATAGTAAATGTTTCGATTTGATTTTTTCGTACTGACATTTTACATGCGAAGTACTCATTGAAAACGTGTTTTATTAAGTGCTATATTCAAGCGCCACAATTAATTTGTTTTCGATGTTCATGTCGAAAACCATGTTCTAACACAGGTACAAAGTGTTGTGGAGGCGACAGTTTATAAACAATCCACATAGCTTCATAAATTCCCATCGCGATTCAAAATTTTCAAATTAATGTCAACACACAGCGCGAACGACAGATTTGATAGCCATATTTATTGCCGAAAGAGCTCTACCGCCCGAGGCCTACAAATTTGATGGCGCTGCGATGTTTCCGCCAATGGGCCGCCACCCACGTATCTACTACACACTCATCGGGGCCCTGCTGTGGTATATCGAATAATTACTGTGTCCAATTTCTCATCGATTCGCTCCGCCACATTTTATCAGAGCTTCGCGCCTGCTACCGCTGCGTTTATTTGCGACATCGACCAAAAACATTGCGGCATTTAGTTTTGCGTGCTCATGTCTCGTGTTGGGCCGAGGTGCCGGAGAAAATATCCGATTCAGTTTTAATTGCTCAAAATTGGCGGCTGCGTGTGCGGCTCTTGATTGTTGCGGTTGTGGCTGTTTGCGCACCGCTACTCTAACTGGCTGCCTGGTTGGCTCTCCAGGTGATTGGTGCGTCAAGCTGTTGGCGATGGTGTTTCCGATGATGTTGATGCTGGTGATGATGATGATGCTTTACCACACCGTTGATATCGTTCGCGCTGCTGATCTGTCACATCGTTGTGTGTGTGGCGTTGTGCTTGATGCTTGAAAGATTTAAGCGATTTGCGGTGTGTGACGCTTTTGATGTCTCTGCTTATTTTCTCTTCTCATCTCTTCAAGTATTGTTGTTGGGTTTTCCATTCAAATAATTTGTTTTTGTTGTCTCATTCGAGCATAACAAAATAAAATATAAATTTAATTTATGCGCTCTTTGCAAGATTAAAATAATATAAGCAATGACTAGAAACAACAAAACTAGAAGAATGTGTAGCCAAAAATGAAAACAAAAAACACACGGGCTATCATAGTTTGGCGCGCACTTAGACGTGAATCCGCGAGTGTAGCGAATATGGCCAATTTTCGCGGCCAACAATGTTGCGGTTGAAGATGCTACGCGCGACTTAGTGGATCGATGGCGACGTTTGCTAAATCAATAAATAGATCAAAAAATACCGCGGCAGATTTAAAAGAGTGTGAATCAGTTCCAATGTCATACAACTGAATCGAATTAAATTTCGGCGCAAGCAGCACGCACGCACACACCCGCTGACATTCACTCACTTGAATTACTTAGTTGAATCGCTTTACGAGTGTTGTGGGTTAGTGATTGTGGCGCTTGAAGACACCAGCCGCCGCCGCCTAATGACCGCGCAGCACCACAAAAGCTCATAAACCAAAATGTCGTAAAAAATACCAACAGCCAAAATGCCGAATTGAAACAAACATGCGCAGCGCGAGAAGCAACTCACTTTGACTAAATTAACCCAACTTAATTTTAATTAAGCTGAATCGAAGTGCGAGCGCTCACACCTTTGCAACTGCCAACGTTCCGAGTAGTAAAATATTTTTACTTTAACTGAAGGTGCGCATGGCTGGCGCACTGATTCAGACAGTTACCCTCAAATCGAAAATAACACGAAAGTCGACTGCGTTTTTATGCCGAGTGAAATGTAAATAAATAAGAATAAGTGGTGAGTGGTAGTGCAACCTTGAGAAGCGGAAACAGCGAGCCACTTTCGAAATAAGCTGAAACAGCAAGTGAAATTCTGCAAGAAATCGCGGATTTGCATTTGGAAGATTAATGCTACAAGGTCGCACTTCTGTCAATATTTGACAAAAAGAAAACTGAGGAAATTGTAAAATTTTGTCGAATCCACAGTGGATTTAGCAATTCAATAGGATAAAACTTATCAATTCAGTAAAGGTAACAAAAATTTGAAAACATGTGTGATTTTTAACCTTAGGAGCATACTTTGTGGGACGTTTGAGAAGTGATTTAAAAGGACACACGCAAAATGGTTGTAGAGTGTTAATATGTATATATGGCCATATATCAATCTTTCAATATGCCAAACTTTCAATAAGTCAAACTTTCTCTAATATTTCGCTATTGTCTTCGCCATATACGGACATTTTGCTTATTCAAAAATCTATCTCTGTACATTCAATAAAATCATTAAAATATCGCCTGCTCTATAAAATTTACTGTCTTATTTTGGATATATAAATTTGTTTGTAATTCGTAATATCCTAAAATACCCAAAATACGTACCATACAAGCCAATATATGCAGACACCTGCGATTTCTTGTAGCCGCTTTTTGACTGATTAAAAACTTGAACTCGCTGTATGCCTTTTGCATATTTAACGATGACATTTTAATTTCAACGCATTTTGAACCAAAAAAATAAGGAAAACAAAAGTGTTACGCTAACTAGTTTTTGTTTTGTTTAGGTATTTCCAATTTATATTTGGCATCACTAATTGTGTACATCGTCGCTGAGAGTTGTCGAACTTTGTTAATGTAGGTAACGTAGGTTGTGAACATTTGAACGATGTTGGCCGGTGATGAGGGGGTGTATTTATCATTTATTTATTTAAATTGCGTTGTGAATATATTTATTGATCATGGTATGTGTCACTTACAGGGACAATGCGCGAGTAACAGATTTGGAAGCATTTATCGAACTGATTTTTGTAGCAATGTTTGTATGTGTTAAGTTAGATATCTGCGTTGTACATTTTTATAGGATTCTTACCGATTGCTATTTTTTAGATTTTATAACTTTCAAAATACTTATGTAATTCAAATTTTCACAAATCAAAGCTGATCTGATATTTTCTCAGTCTTTTAAATACTTATTAAGATATAGCACGTCACAAGGTCTCGCTATGTAGGCGAATACTTTTGATTGTTGCTGTCCATATTCTGGGCTATATTTGACCACTTTCTTTCTGAACACTGCAGTGTACAAATTTTGCTGAGAATTTTCTTAGTTGTCATAAGACGACAAAGTCAACGGGATGACAATGGACACAATAATTTGGTATAAGTTTGAAGGTATTTGCGTTTTTAACACTGAAGTCTTTACAGAATAGAAAGCCACTGCTTTTGAGTAGGGTTGTACTGTCCTTCTGAAATTGTATGGTATGGAATGGAATCATTTAAAAATGAAAACTTTTTAAAAACTTATAACTAATAACAATTATTACATTGTTTATGAGTTAAAACGTTGCCCCTATTTTCTCTGCGCATATTTTCATTCGCCTCTCTGACCTACGCTGAGTGTTGCCACTCAGCAGATCTGGTTTTACACGAGCAGAGCTGATTTCCTGATCCATGTATCTTCGAAACTAGTTGTTTAATACGTCTTTGAGCATTAGCAGTCGGCGCTGATTGAGCATCTACATAATTGACGTATGTATGTATGTTTTTTCGGCGGCCGCACACGAAGTGATAGCGAAATGTTGACGATGTTCGCACATTCCAAGCTCGTATTTTTACTTTGTTTTCACTTTTTTATTGTTTATTTCTTTGTTGTTGTTTTGGCTAGTGCGCTCTTATTTAGAATTGGGTTTCTATTATTTTTATCGCCGTCAATCGTGTTGTTTTTGTAATTCGATAATAACAATAAATACGGTTTTTTAATTTTGTGAAGAGGGGATTAAAATAAATATCTCTTTTTAAATATCAAATAAAATTATTCATTATGAATACTTATAGAAATATGTTTTTAGAAGAAGGCGCGTAGAGGGACGCGGTGGCGTGGGTCAGCAGCAAAGTGGCCGTTATGCGCAACAGAGAAATTCGCAAAAAACAACAACATTTAAAAATGAAGCGGCAAACGTTGGCGCCGTTGGCATAGTGAAAAGAAGTGGGCGTGTCGCTGTGGCGTTTCCGTGCGCTACTGCCGGTGCTGTCACTATTGCGTTCGCGGTTGTTGTTGCTGATGGTTTTGTCCTTTTAATAAATTTTAAAATGTAATTACCATGTCGAGAGTTTATTGTTGCTGTTGTTTATAATTTATTTATTTTTTCGGTGTGTTTCTAGATCTTTTTGTCATTCATTCATTTGAATTTTCAATAGAAATTTCGAGCGAGCGTTGTGGCGTCGCTGACCGGTGACGTGAGTCCCGCTGCACTTTTTGCGATATGAATTGTCGTTGTTGTTGCTGTTGAGTTTTGTGCTGTTTTTTAAAATGCCAAGCTGTGAAATTCAGAATAATTTTTTGCGCAACATTTACTCTATTACAAAAACACACAGTAAAGTTATGGCCCGAACACATTCAAGACGGCACGACACGGCCACACAACTTCAAGATGGCATCGACTTCGACCGTCGCCGTGTAGTCAACTACATGAATACAATGAAAGAGGCAGCAACGTCATCATATTTTTGAGCTCCTGTTGCTTCCACATTCCCTTTGTTAAGTATTCGTCTATATCCATTTACTGTTGTACAATCAGTTATAAACAAATAGCAATGTTTAGAACTTTTAAATTTCAACTGAAATACTAACAAATTTGTAACTGTTGTTCAAAGCACATCAAAAAAGTGAGAAAAACTTCATTTAAAATTGCTATGGTTTTGTCGCTTAAGAAATAGAGAAAAGTTCTATGTTCGGCGACAGCGGCAACTGCGGTCAGTGTTCGTGTAGTCGAGCTGTTGTCAAAATAATCGTTTCTACACGAACGTTGTGATTCTATATTTCTATATAAGCAGTCGTGTCGCTACCGTCGTCTATGTGTTCGGGGCATTAATAGCAATGCTAACCACAAGTACGTTAGTTTGCGAGCGTTGCCACCTTTTTGGCAACGCTAATGACCATTTTACGAATTGCCGATTGACAGTTCTTGAGTTCTTGTTACTACTAGCAGTGTCAATGTTGCGTTCTGCTTTCTGTGGTTGCCGCTTCTGCCACTTGTTGTGGGCACTGTAGCTGAGTTGTTGTTATTTCGATTTCGAAGTGTGAGCTTTTTTCGCCGATGCCAGCACTTTGTTGCGCTAAATTACTAAAGCGTGCGATAAGAACATACATACGCTGCTGCCCTTGGCCGCGCAACCCGCACACCGCTGCCTGGCTTACGGTCGCATTGCGGCGCAGTCGATGCAGCGGCACAGACTGAAAAATATTTGAGGAATTTTGTTTTTTGAAATAAGTCTGAGAAGCGAGTAAAATTTCGCCGTGCATGCTTAAATTTGTTTACGAGCTTATTCTTGGGCGTGTGTGTGTGTGTGAGTGTGTCAGTCAGCACTAGCATTAGAATTAATGGTGCATTTGACGATTAATTGCAATTGGACTCCCAAACCAGGAAGTCTCGAGTGTTGCAGCCATAAACTTCGCATACGGTTTATCGATTTTAAAGGTCTGCCGCAAGCAACAAAATTTTATGTGTAAGCATTTCAATGTTTACGAGCAGCCAAGTAATTTTTGTACAGTTGTGACTTGAATAGGGTTGCCAACCCGCACTGTGGAGCACCTGGACAAAATACTAAAAAATTGACGCTTACATTTGTGCGGAAAAAAGGAATATTTACCGAACTGAATTTTTACTTTTTATTCGGTGGAGGAAACTTCAATTAATTTTCGGCAGGCCTTTTTTGTGCTTTGAAACTTTTTAGAGATCTTCTTTGATTTTGTTGAATTAATATTTAATATTCCATTATATATAATGCATTAGAGCAATTGTAACTTGAACTTTCCTGTTCAAATTTGGTAGCGCTGAAAAAATTGTTTACTTTTAAAACATCGTTTTAAGTTAAACTGGTTTGAGTTTTTTGGCCTCTAAGGAACTTTGTTTCATTGACTAACAATAAATTAAATTGTGTTAAGACTCGTTTCTCAGTTTGCTTTTTTTTTTTTTTTTATTAGTATCAACAACTGTTGTAGCCAACTCTTATTATTTATCAAATCTTAATGAAGTTTTTGGCAAATATGTTATCTGTTACTATATCTAAAATTAAATCGAATGAATATTTCTTTCAACGTTTGCACAACTTTGGCTTACATATGCTTTGCCTGCAAAACAAATGACCTTTGCACTTCCCCTCTGTTAATTAATCAATATAATTTTGCTGCTTATTTGCGGTGTAACCCGTTTGCTGTCAGACACACAACCAAAGAAAAGCATGGAAGGGTGGGCTGCTGCATTTTCGCACCGCTATCAAGGAACGGGTTAATTTAAATGGTTTTATGCGGCCTATTCAAATGCTCATTGATATAATTTCACCCAACAAAAGTTATTAAATGGCTGCAATTAGAGATAGCGACACTAACGTCTAATGTGGCATTAGTTGGTTGGGCTGTGGGCAACATTGGCCGGCAGTGCTGACAAAATATGCACCGTGTAAGTGCTGGCACGGAAACTAAATAAAGTTTTGCAAAAAGCGGCCGACCTTGAGCACGTAGCGGCGCACATTTACAACATGAGAATTGCGTAGTGCAGCGCGCGTGTGAGCGTCGCAGCGGCAGCGCGCCGCCGTGTGTGGGAAGCGGGCGTGCGTTTATCTGCGACTTTATCGATGCATGGCCGCGCTGCGTGGCCAGCGGGTACTTGCGTGGCTGGCGGCGGTGTAAGCAATTTGCTATTTTTAGTGCAGCATAGTCGCACGGCCCATTGGTGCGCACTGCGGTAGCGGCCAGAGCGTCACAAGTGCGCCGCCTAATTTGATGGGTGTCATTTATTAGACGCGTTCACATTCTCGCACCGGATAACCAAAGTCCCAGTCAGTGCGTTCTAAATGTGTCTGATGCGATTTGATACGTGCGCAGCGCATTTGCGATTTTGATACGGCTTTCTGTGGCGCTTGTCGCTTTCGACCTGAATATTTATTTAGATTTTAAATGGTAATTCATCACGCCGACCACTTTGGCAGGTTGGCGAGTGTTTTAATGTTCCGACTCGAATTGACCGCAATTAGTCACCTACAACATGCATCAGGGGCGTAGCCAGAACTTGGTCATGGGGGGGGTTTAGAAAAATTGTTTGCCAGTTTAGTATTACATGTTTTTTAAAGTAAAGTGCACTTTCCAAATAGGGCATTTTGTTGTGGCTTATGTGACTTAATGCATTAAAAACTAAATTTTTTCCCTGATTTTTAGTAAAAATTTCATGAAATTTGGTGGACTGAAAGCGAAGTTATTGCATCTGAAGTGGAAGTATGTTTGTGTCATCGTACAAAAATGTGCATCGAACAAAGATCCAATATTAACTATTGTTTTAAAAATGTTTAAACTTTAACCGAAGCATTTAAATTGATGGACCAAGTTTATCTATGGGGATTTTTGTTTATACCATAGTGGAGTTCATAAGTGGTAAAAGCGATTTAAAAACGATTGTCAGAACATAAATGATCACCAAAGTGTTAGCCAACTGAATCCGCGATCACCGTAGATCAAAACTGGGCGGTAATTCATAAAAGATAAGCCAAAATCTTCATTGAAATTCTTGAAATTGGATTTAACCATCGCTTTACTTATACCCACCCGGTTTAATATTCATGTTTAATATCTGCACAAATTTTAAGGTAATTTTCAATAACATGAACAAATTTTTTTTGAAATTTTGTTCATGTTTAAACTTGAATTTTGTCATTTTTTATACAAATGTATCTGGGTGATCCGAGGCGCTTTCGCTACCATTTTGATTAAAACTCACGATAAATTTTTTTTGCGTACCTCATTATGTGTTCAATAATCCCTCTGGAAAGAAATCTTCTAATATTTTCCATAGTCTCAAAATAAATCATTAAAATTAGACCTTTTTTCGAAATACGAACTATCGTATGAAAAAAATTTACAAATTATTATATATTTATTGTGAGTTTTACTCAAAATAGCAGCGGAAGTGCCTGGGATCATCTTTAGTAAGGCGAAGGTTAAGCATCTCAATAGCATAAATTTATTGCATTTTAACTGAACATTTGGCTATCGAAGGATGCCATCCCATCTATTGACACTTGTTTTGACTGTTTTTTTGTTTTCACATGATGTGGAACCGTGCGAATTTCACCTTTTCAAAGAATGCATTTGCCGATGAAAAAAAGCGTTTTGAGAACGTAGAAACCATCCAAAAGGCTTATACCGACAAATTACTCTTTAGACATGTTTTTAGAACATGCAAATCGCTGCATTAAGCCTAAACGTGACAGTACAAAAAGGGTTTTGTTAATATTCTTTTAAATATTTAAAGATGAAAAGACCTTTTTGCTAATGTGGGAACGTACATACGATGCATAGTGATTGAAAATGTTGACAAATTATAGGCTATGGGGGGTTCTGACACCCTAAACCCCCCTTGGCTACGCCCCTGACATGCATATATGTATATGTATGTAAACCAAACTGCATTAGAAAAAATCTACACTAATGCATGCAGCAATCGAAGTGAAGTCATAAAGATTGTGGCAGACGAAACCGCATCAAGCTGCCTACAAATAGGGAGGTTAGCATAATTAATATTTATATCTTGTTGTATAGTTGAACTTCCAACCCATAGTTAAAGTTGATTAAGCAATTGAAATCTGGAATATTTCAGTGCAATATAGCAACTCGTATGTTACGTGGCGTGTGTTACAATGTTGCGACTTACAGCAGGATAGTTCACTGTGGTCTGACACACAAATAATATTTAACTGCAACTGAAGGTCGTTTAGGAAGCCAAAGCTCCAACTTAACCGTCTTTAGCATTAGCACATCTAGTTCTGGTACTTTTAAGTAGTTCCTTTACTAATTAATGATTTTCATACTACATTTTAATTTTCAAAAATTTAAAAGTTGAGCCTATATTGAGACTCAAGATGTGGACTTTCATAAAACGGCTGCCAATGCAACCTAACCATTCTGTGTGGATAAGGAATTTCCAACTCAGCCCGTATTCAAAAAACATCATTCTCACATTTGGGTCGAAAATGTCTGTAGTGTTAGGGGTTTGCATTAAATTTGGTACTACACCTTTTCAACCTCAAAATGAGAATATGTTAATCCGTAATGAGAATGCGTTAGTTCATAATGTGCAATATAAATTCGTAATGGGAATACGTTAATTCAAAATGAAAAATATAAATTCATAATGAGAATGTGTAAGTTCATAATGTGCAATATAAATACATAATGGGAATACGTAATTCAAAATGAGAAAAGGAAAATTCAAATTGAGAATGCGTAAGTTCATAATGTGCAATATAAATACATAATGGGAATACGTAATTCAAAATGAGAAAAGGAAAATTCAAATTGAGAATGCGTAAATTCAAATTGGGAAAAGGAAAATTTTAAATGAGAACTATGTAGTATAAGGTTTATTTTTAGTAACTTTTATTATATGATTTCAAAAATAATGATTTCAAAACATAAAGATTTCAAAACATAATGATTTCAAAACATAAAGATTTCACAACATAAAGATTTCAAAACATAAAGATTTCACAACATAAAGATTTCACAACATAAAGATTTCAAAACTTAATGATTTCAAAACATAAAGATTTCAAAACATAATGATTTCACAACATAAAGATTTCAAAACATAATGCAAACAAGCAGTGCTTAAACAATTTTTACATCCCTACGTTCATATCCTGTAAAGCAAGGCCATTTGCATGGAAAGTTGTGGTGTGCTGTACAGCTCTGGCACAATCTCCACCAGTAATGGTGTGCTTTGCATTATCTATTATTCCCTCAAGATACTGTAAACGTTGTTCGCATATTGAAGGAGCGGGGACATTAGGAATGCGCAAATTACACTTCACTTCATTTTTAATTTTTGCCTAAATAGTTTCAATTGGCATTGGCAAATATGGGGCCAAGCGCAACAGTATAAAAAAAAAATATTCTCATTTTGAATTTACGCATTCTCAATTTGAATTTTCCTTTTCTCATTTTGAATTAACGTATTCCCATTACGAATTTATATTGCACATTATGAACTTACGCATTCTCAATTTGAATTTTCCTTTTCTCATTTTGAATTACGTATTCCCATTATGTATTTATATTGCACATTATGAACTTACGCATTCTCATTATGAATTTATATTTTTCATTTTGAATTAACGTATTCCCATTACGAATTTATATTGCACATTATGAATTAACGTATTCCCATTATGAATTTATATTTCTCATTATGAACTTACACATTCTCATTTTGAGGTTGAAAAGGTGTAGTAGAAAAGTTTGGTTGCATGATTTTTAGTGTCCGGCTGAAACGTCTTTTTTGGGCCGAAACCGAAACCAAATTTCGGTTTTTTTTAATATTCGGCCGAAACCGAAACATTCTAGTTGAAATAAAAATCACCATATCAAGCATTTTTTTCAACAAACGAATTTTACATTAAGTAAATGAAGAACAAACAAACAAACATAACATAAATAAATAAATACTTATTAATAAAAACAATTTATTCATTTTTTAAATACATAAACATGAAAAAATCACCCTTTCGTACCTTACTCGCTAATATTCAAAATTAAATAATTTAATATTACAGTTGAACCTCGATTATCCGGGCCTCCATAAACCGGGAACATCTATTAACCGGGATGCTGAGTGGTTGATTTTATAGCTCTATTAACCGTGACTTACCTCTATTATCCGTGAAGCACATGTACTTGTGTTTGTTTTTTTCCGTATAACACACATATAAATATACATATTTATTTTAAATAAATGCATTTTTTTAAATAGAATAAGATTTATTGATGCAAATGTACCTTTATAGAAGCAGTTTTACAAAAATAAAAATAATACAATTTATAAACGATTATATGTAACCTCTTTTAACCGGGTTTTTCGATTATCCGTGATGAGCCCAGTCCCGAGCAACCCGGATAATCGAGGTTCAACTGTATATGCTAAAAAAAAGTTTATTTACATTGGTGGCATCTAAATTACTTCTCCTTTCGCTATATATCTGCTACACAATAAAATGTAAAAAAATATTGTAGAAAGTTTCGGTTTCGGCCGTTCGGCCATTTTTTGGCCGAAACTGAAACCGAAACCACTTATTTGGGCGGAAACCGAAACCGAAACCGAATATTCGGTCGGACACTAACGATTTTTGATAATATTATGTTGTAGCAAAATCATTTAACCCTCATCCGACGTTCAAAAAAACCCACACATAAGATGTGCGGGTGAAATTTCACCCATATGGTACTTTGTATTGTTTTAATGAATTTTTTAACCAATTATAATAAAAAATGATTTGTTATCTTTAATCTTTATTATCTTTGTTATCTTACAGATAAATAAGTTAACAAATTTTTCTATATTTATTTGCAATTAGGGCAACTAGGTTAGGTTAGGTTATTGTGGCTGCCTCTGTAAGAGACACACTCGGAGGCCTATTATGAGACCCGTTGTGATATACCACAAATTTCACCCGTTTTTAAATGTGTATGTAACACTGTTTTCCCAACATATGTTACAGCACACATTTCAAGCGGATGGGGAAAGGGGGCAAGGAAGGGCAATAGTTAACTAAAACTAAATTGGCACCGCGTTCCAATAGTTCTTTTAGTTTTTTACGCTCTGATTTTCTGATAAGGTTTGAGAAATTCGCTGTATTGAGATAAGAAGTCAGCATGAAGATTTTCCTTTCGGTAACGTTGCTCTACGCAAAATCTTTAGCTTTACTAGACTCAAATCTCAGTCTTCAAGAAAAATTCGCCGCTTGTACTTTTTGTTCTGATTCCAGCTGGGGTCGACTACGATTAGTTTTTCGCTTGACGGTATAGTTAGTGAACAACCAATTGGTCTAAAGTGTCAACTACTGCTTTTGACTTATTGTAAAACGATATAATTTCGGGTAGTTTTTTGTCACCAACATATCCTGGTTATGATGCAAAGTGCTCAAAGTGCTCAGGGGCATCTTCCGTGAAAAGCCAGCAATTGTTTACTTAGTGTGTCCTTTTCATAGGACGTACATAGCAGTTGTCGCTAAACCCACTTTTCTCATATATCTCTTATGGGTGTTAACGAGCTTCATTCTTCATTACAATCGTTACGTTCTTGGGGAGTGGTTTATTATCGAGAGATTATCCATTCGACTTATAAACACCACTCAAAATTAAAATACCAAAATATGCCCGAATACTCGTATCACCAACGCTGATCCATGCACTGCCAAAAGCTCGCAAACCTTCAACATTAGTTTTGTCAGTTACTATCTTTAACATTCGTCTTCATTGGCATCTTGTATTGCTGACACACGACTTCAAGCATAGCGAGTTATACCAACTTTAGTTGAAATAATATAATTGGCTCTTACTTTTCCGTTGAGTTCAGGAAGCCCATTGATCCATAAAAAGGTTTTACCTATAAAAGCAGTTCAAAACTTTCAATCCAGTGACGTAATTTTATGGCATTTTCTGTATGTTTGCTTTGAATTTCGTAACTTTTTTTATAATCACCATAATAATGAAATAATCAATATGTTGTAGATAAATTCTAAAACTTACATTGATTTGCTACAAATACAAGAAACCTTAATCATTTTGATAAATATATAGGAAAGTTATAGCATCCCAAAGTTGAAAATGGGTGAAAAATCACCCGAACGACGGATTAGGGTTAAGTTCAAGAAAAAAAAAAACAATGTCCACTTTATAAGAGCTTCAAAAACGTTCGTACTCGCATAATTGAACTCACTTTGTATAACTTCAGAAAGATAAAATTCTTTGGGTTAATGACATTTTTCGAGTTTGACATGCGGTTTGATAAATTCAGTAATCTTGAGTAAACAGCTTGAAACTAAAAGAAATCATGTTGCACTCAAAGTAAAACAACATTTCGCTAAAATATAAAAGGCAAACAATAACAACATTTACTTGCACAAATTCGTAAATATAGAAAAAGTGAAAAAAGAACAAAATTTATTTGCACAAATTCGTGCAAAATGGAAATTTGCTGTCGATAATTCGAAGCGAAAGCGACTTTTTTAAAAGAAATTTCACTGACACTTTGCAATTAGCCTTAACACACAACAAACAACACACGGCCACTTGTAACACAACTCGTAAACAATAACAAAAACAATAACATAAAAGTGCCTTCGAAGCGTGTAAATTTAATGAATTTGCAGATTTATGAGAAAACAATGAACTTTTGCCGGTCGATATAGACTTGAATTTCAGTCAGTATGCACTAAAAGCTCAGCAAAATGCAAAGGGGAAGGGGGCAAAAACATCGACTGAGCGCAATTTGTACAAACAACAAAGTGGCGCGACGCAAAAAGACGCTAAGCGAAAAATGCAGCAAGTGCAAAAGTAAACTCATTGAACTGTTGACTGCCACCGAAATATGGACGCAGACGGGACAGTCAAAACAAAAACAAGAAGAATAAACGCAGCCGAATTATGTACAGGAAATATGAAAACGGCAGGAAATATGAGTGAGTGAAGGCCTGCGCGGAATTTATTATTTTGCATTTGTTGAATGTAGAATGTTTCGTTACATAAACGCGCTAAGCCAAGTGAACATTCTTCATGAAGACGATGAGCTATGATCGGTTTTCTCGGCGAGCTTTATACAAAATTTGTCATTCTATATCGCATAAACAAAATCGAACTAAGCCGCGATTTTACACTGTAAGGCCCCGAGTTGCTTTTAATGTACAAATATGTTTTTGTTTTGTCTACAATTCTAAATATTTTTGCACAACAGTGGCGGTATTCACGATCTGTGTGGATTGATAGAGTAGACATTTAAAAAGTCCTATTCCTGGCGAGGAATACCCAAGCCTTTGGAACTTTGGCACATATTTGAAATGCGTTTTTGTGTTTTTTTTTGGTTGGCTCGAGAAATTGTTGGCCGAAAAATTGCGAGAATTTGATTATGAGAATTATTTATTTTTATTTGTATCGTCTCGGTTATTTCTGTATTTAGCTGATTTCTTAAAATAAAACTATTCTATTTTCTTTTTAATTAAATACTAAATATGTTAGCTGCGTCAGTGGAAACAAATTACTCAGCAAATATCTGTTTTCATCGTTGTCTCTTTCTTGTTGCAGACGCTTCAGCGAATCGGCTACTGCGAAAATTTATGATTGCGAATTTTGCGCGCGGCGACTAGTGGAGCGAGGCGCAGATTTATGCATGCACATATGTACATAAATACTTACATACCTAATATTTGAGTGCTTAAAAATTCTAATTGAGTACAACACAAATTACCATAAACAACGCAATAAAATTGTTGTTGCGGCGCCGTTTAAACGCGCATTCTGCTCGACGTGGCGTACATTTTCGGTAATGATCGTTTTGCGTTTATCGCAAAATTATGCTATTGCAAAAATTCGCCACTAAATACGGCTGCAGGAAGAGCAACAACAACACAACCAGCACGACTGCCATTGCGTCCGCAAGCATTCGAAGCATAAACGAAGCTCCATACAAAAAGTGTTTACGCACAAAAACGTTTAAAAGCTGAAGAATCACACACCTACCCACCTACGAGTACGCGACATAATTACGCAGCAAAAGAGTTATAAGTGAGAAAACGACGAAATGCACACAAGTAAAGTGAAGCCGATAAAAATCAGTCGTGTAAAAATGCGACAACGCACAATCGCTGACAACAGCGATGTCGACTTCCGGATGCTAACTGGCAGAGTGTCGCCAAGGGACGGCGGCATCGGCGTAGCGGCATCGAGCCTCACGCTTCGGTGGCTGACGATTGCAGTCACGCTGCTGGCCACAACCGCCGTCACCTCGGCGGTGCTATTCGAAGATGCGAAGCTGCCGAAATTCGATAGAAGCTCGCATTTTTATCAGTACAACTGCTTCAGCGATGGCGGTAAGTAGTGGGCGTTCTACACATTTTCTAAACAACCTCGGTGCGCATTGACCCTTTCGCTACAGGTTTTACTGGGGAAAGTTAAAATTTTAAATTTTACGTCTTAGGCTTTTATGTGGTTATATTAGCAACATTCCATAAGAAATTTTTTAATTTTTATACTCGGACCCTGTATTTTACAGTGTTTTTCTATGAGAGCAACCACATCGTTGTGGCTTCTTAAACATAAACATAAAACTTTTTACGCATAACGAAAATTTGAATATTTCTTCATTTACTTCAGCCAAAATTAAAAAAAAAGTATCTAAATTGACAGAAAACGTAAAATTAAAAAGTTCTCTAATTTTTTCTGCTTCTTCTTTCTTTACTATGTCCAGATATACCATTAAAAAAACGTGGATACTTCTCTTCTTTAAACTTAAATATTCAGTTTATTAATTTTGTATTTTTCCTAAAACTTCAAACTATTCTAAAGACCAACAAAAAAATGTATTTTTGCAACCATAGACGATGCAGACGTCCACAAAGTAGCATGTTGCCAAATGGCAACAAAATAGCGAAAGGGTTAACTCTGATTTTTGCGATTCCATGATATATTTCAAAAATGATCGTGTTTTGTAGTAACTGTACTGATCGATTCAAATGACCAAACATAAACCTTCTTTGACCAACGAAAATTATTCAATCTTTAATTTCTTGACTCAAAAAGGTTTTAAAAAATATTATATTTAAGAATATAAAAAAATGTTATTATTGTTTTGAAATAGCTTGCAGTCAAATAATTCAACACTGATTTAAAATGAAAGTAGCGGGTTTTCTATATACGCTCCAATAAAAAACTATGCCAGGGCTTTAAAGTCTAAAATAGATTTTTTTTTCCTTTTTTTTTCATCGTTAAAGCCAGTAGCAATAATTGTTTATCCAACCGACTGAAATGATGCTACACACTTTTTTATATTTAAGTTAGCATCAAATTTACGATTTTGCTTTAGTAAAAATTATTACACAGTTGAGTTTGTAGCGAAGGCAAAGCTGGCTGGCAAATTTTATGAGTTGCATAGAACTTTGTTATTTTTCAGTTTCCTTTTTGTAGGTTAGTTTAGTTATTTGTCAAAGTCTTTATAGCCTCGCATTCTTTTAAATAGTTAAGAAGAAAAGAAGTACAAAAGCAAAGTTATATACAAAGTTGTATACAAAGTGTTCTTGATTTTGTTCAACTTGTTTGTAATCTTGACTCATTTACACAGAATTAACAGAGAGTAGAAGTAGAGACTAAAATGGACTTACGCGGATAAAAAGTTTGAAAATCGTACTTACTGCCGCTTTAAAATTCGGCCAATTTTGCTTCGGTCTTTTTGTTGTCTGACCGTTGCTACTGCAAACTCAAAAGCGCTGCGATAAGCTCTCAATAAGCTTTTCACGTTTCCCCCCCAAGAATCACATCACTTCACAATATGGGTCACTGGGAACGTGTCCTCTGGCGGCGCGCCTCCATGCGAGTAAAAAAAAATTCTGTCATCAGCGCTCGCATGCCGCAAACCAATATTGATTATTTACGTACACTGTTCGTGTTTGCTTGTTTTGACGATTTTCGTGTTAACTAAACATACGTACCCGTACACAATCGTACCTCAGTGCGCCACCCCCTTTGGTTGCCCCCATTGGCCGCTCGCGATCGCCTTACCGAGCCCGACGCAGCGAGCAGGTCATCGGCTTTGAACTTGAAATTTCAACAGTTCCAAGATAAACAACTTCATACATACATACATACACATTAGTGTGTGCGTGTGCGTTCTTTTGCCGTTTAAATTGTCCAACAAGTGGCAATTGGCGGGCGACTGCGACTCGCCGCGGCCTTAGCAAACTGATGTTCGTTTGGTGTGTTTGCACGCGTGCCGGTGTTTGCCTCCGTCGAAGCCAAAGAGAAAGTTTAAAGTACATAAACAAACATCGAACAACTGGATGTGATAACAACAATGAATAGGTGAACGTTCTCTCTTATCTCTGCTTCATTGTTACTGTTTAGTATTTACGTTTAATTGTTAGAAGTGGAGGAAATTTCCATAGAGAGCACTTTTATTTTTAAATTGTGGCGCCTAATGTTTGCAGAGAAATGTTTGTAGCTAATTCTTGGCAAGATTTAATATTTATTCATGCTCGCAGTAATAAAACACACCACTCAGTATATATGCTCGCATGTGTATTAGGTGTAAATAAATTTTTCTCTATATCGCGGTTCCTCAAAACTCACTCTGGCCAAGTTCAAATGCGTAGTTTTCCAACAAAACCAAATAGCTTGCAGTGGAATTCGCATAAATGTTTTTCAGTTTAACATCAGAGAACTTTTCATAATTGGTTTTGCTCTATTAAATTTAATCGAATGAATGCGTGTGCAACATACCTACATATGCACATATTTACATATGCAGATGTGTCTTTAGATATGTGCAAATATGTATGTTATGTTATGTATATGTTTAAAGACACAGCGAATATTTTTAAATAGCAATAAGTATATTTTTTTAAGCAAAAAGTATATTTTTAGTATGTAATTCGAAACTTGAAGGACTAGCGACCTGATAAGTATTTTTTTGTAGTAACACTTTCCAGATAAAGCTCTCAATTTTTTTGGGAAAGTCAACAAAATCAATATTGAACAGTCAAAATCGTTTAAATTACTGTTTTTAGCTCTTAAACCGGAAGCGTTAGACAAATAAAAAACTAATTTTCAGCTCCAATCTCCAACACGTCAATCAATCAAAGTGGGCCACTTTATTTCTGGAACCCACACAATACTCGCCTCTGGTAGGTGACGCGCTTGGTTGATTAAACAAATTTAGTTAATAGAAAATATTTCTTCGGGACTTCAAAAGTTACTTGCCTTAAATTATATTAACAAGTACATTTTTATAGCTCAGTTTTTGCCACTTGTCATCTAAAGTTTAAATTTGTTTTACCTTAACCTAACTATAAATTTACTTAATCGGTTAGATTGTCGGTATTTTCAATGTTTTCTTTTGAATGTGTATCAACCTTACTTATTATTTATTTGATAACATTTTTTTATAGGCCCCTTGCCGGCGCCCAACATTCGGCAATATCCCGTGGGTATACAAGTATCTGATCGGCCGCTGCATCAGCTCATGAGTCGCATTTTTGCCATAGTACTACGAGAGAAACTCAACTATCGGAACATCTCGCTGATACCGCTCAAGTACAGTGGCGACATAATGAGCGGAAACTATGATGAGCAGACATATCGAGACACTTTCGATCTATTAACGTAAGTTCTATTTTAGGCTTTTTGTTGATCGAAACTCTGAGTTGGTGGTCGATTATGGATAGACTATGGACTATGGGTCCATAAGTAGTTCCGATTAGCAAAAACTGATAGCATTTAGTTTATTTATTTTTTAACTAAACAATTTCTATGTAATAATCTAACTTTGCAGTAGCTATCCCAAATTTCCTGACATGACAATGATAAACTTGGCCGTGTGGATGCCGGCGCTAGTGCACTCCATCATACCGGAAACGGTTTATGAGGCTGGCGCATCGATAACGGTGGGCCGGTTTGGTTGGTTTGTGCCAGCAACACAGGTTGGCGACTCGGCTGAGGCTGCATATAGCTTGCACTACAGCGTGTTCCTGAATCAGTCACATCCGGACTATGCTAAATACGTAGTGAGCGAGGAGTTGCTGAACGAATTACGTGGCGGCAGAGAGTGAGTATCAGTGACAAATTCAGTGGAATTGTTTAACTAATGCCGCTTCCATTCAAAATGTTAGGCGAAATGAGTTCATCAGTCCCCGCTGCATGGGCCAGTCCTGTGTGACGCTGCTGGCTGCACACCGCCAGTACACGACTTTCGTGGTACAGCAAATTTTAGAGAGCGGCAGCTACTTGAACGTGCTGTGGCTGGGCGATGACTTTCGTGAACAGCTGCTGCGCCTCTACCACACGTACGATCGCAGTGGCCTTTATCGCGGTAAGCGTTTCGTCGTTTTACACTGGACGCCGTCGGACATCATCGACGCGGAAATCAAGTTCAAACAGTTCACGCTGCCGCGTTGCGAGGATATGGTTTCGCTGCAGAAGACGCTCTGCAAGTACGAACTGACGCCGGTGCTGAAGTACTACGATCAGCGCTTGGCCGGCGAGCATCGGCTGGTGTCGGCGCTGCGCGACTACTACATTGGCGACGATGCGCTCGAGCGTCTACAGCTCTACCTGAATCAGCAGCGCAACCAAAGTGGTCAGTACGGCTCTGATGAGCTGTACAATGCGGTGGCCTGCAAGTGGCTGGTGGAGAATCCACAGACCGTCAGTAGCTGGACCAACACCAAGACCGAAATTACCTTGGAAATTGGCGGCATCTTCCCGCTGAAGGACACTAGCCGTGGTCACCAGAACCTCAATTTGGCTGTGGAGCAGGCAGTGAGCGCCATCAACCAGAACAACAGCATTCTGCCCAATTACAAGCTGAAGGTGGTGATTCATGACGGGCAGTGCAAGCCGGACGAGGTGATGAAGCTGTACATACACTACTTCAATGAGCCGAAGGTCTTGGGCGTCTTGGGGCCGGCTTGCAGCGAGACGGTTGAGCCGATTGCGGGCATCTCCAAGCACACTAACATGGCGATCATCTCGTATTCGGCCGAGGGCGCTTCGTTTGCCGATCGCAAAACGTACCCGTACTTCTTCCGCACGATCGGCTCGAATCGGCAGTACGAAGATGTGTACATCAGTCTAATGAAGCACCTGCGTTGGCGGCGAGTGGCTGCGCTCACAGAGGACGGTCAGAAGTATACCGAATACATATCACACATGGAGTCGGCCATGAAGCAGCACAACCTGGAGCTGATTATCAACAAGAAGTTCCTATATGATGTGACGGCGGTCGAAATGAACAAGGTGGGTGTCCAGAAAGCCGCGATATGTGTTCGAATGGATTTTAATTTAATGCTATGCAAATTTTACAGTATTTGGCTGATCTAAAGCAGAAACGGGCTAAAATCATTATTGCCGACATACACAATCGAAATGCGGAGTTGGCTCTGTGCGAGGCCTACAAATTGGGCGTAAGTCTGTCGTGTGGAATACGTATTGAAGTCTGGCAATAATGAGATTGAATTTCACAGATGACTGCTTACGAAGGATATGTGTGGTTTTTGCCATCATGGCTGTCGAAAAGCTGGAATACGTCGCGTAGTAACCATAGCTGCACCAGTGACGAGCTGCAGATAGTGAGTCTGTCGTTGACTATCCGTATTCGCAATAAATAACCGAGTTTTTGATATTTTTCTCCAGGCCACGGAAGGGCACTTCAGCATAATGCATGCGCCCTTTGCCAAGCCCGATGCCATGATGCAGGAGAACGTTTCCGTCGGCGAGTGGCTGCGTTCGTATGCAGCTGACAATCGCAGCGTCTCCAATTACACTGGCTTCGCCTACGATGCTACCTGGGCTTACGCCTTGGCCGCGGACAAGCTGTTGCGCGAGAACAACGACACGGTTAACAATTTTCGCTCGCGCAGCGTTGTGGAGCGTCTAACCGAGTTCATCTGGCAGACGGATTTCGACGGGTTGTCGGGGCGAGTTCGCTTCGGTCAGGGTGGTTCGCGCATAACAGAGCTAAACATTGTTCAGTGGCGCAAAACGGCTTTCCACCAGGTGGGCGTGTTTAATCCGACAGTGGTGGGCACGGGCAGTGGCATGCACACGAATAGCGGCGAGTTGGTGCTGCACGAGGAGGCGGTCGAGTGGCTGTCCGAACCGAAGCCACCCACCGATGGCACATATGACTGCAATTTTTCGGCATTGGCCGAGCTTATGAACATTGGTTGCAATAGCGCCGCTTTCACAGTCACGGCCATCATCTGCATGCTGGCGCTCCTTGTGGTCTCGCTGACGTCGTTTCTGTTTTGGAAGCAGCGCTACGACAAGAAGCTCAAGCAGTCGGCCAAAATCATGAAGAATTTCGGCATTGATCTGTTGTCGCCCTCGCGCAACAAGGGCAACACGCTGGACAAGTGGGAGATACCTAAGGAGCATGTCGTTCTGAATCGGTGTTTGGGCGATGGCGCCTTCGGAACGGTATACGGCGGTGAGGCACAAATCGGCGTCAACGGCTGGACCGCGGTGGCTGTAAAGACCCTGAAGGCGGGCGCTTCCGCGGAAGACAGACTGGATTTCTTATCCGAGGCGGAGGCTATGAAACGCTTCGAACACAAGAACATCGTGAAATTGTTAGGAGTGTGTCTGCAGTCGGAGCCGATCTACACAATTATGGAGTTCATGCTTTACGGCGATCTCAGGACGTACCTCCTGGCGCGTCGCGATATGGTCAACGAGAAGGTCAGCGACGACTCGGATATCTCAGCGAAACGCCTGACAATGTACGCGATGGACGTGGCGCGTGGCTTGGCGTACTTGGCAGAGCAGAGGTACGTGCACCGCGATGTGGCCTGCCGCAATTGCTTGTTGAATGCGCAGCGCGTTGTGAAACTCGGCGACTTTGGCATGGCCCGTCCGACATACGAGAGCGACTACTATCGCTTCAATCGGAAGGGCATGTTGCCGGTGCGCTGGATGGCGCCCGAGTCGTTGGCGTTGGGCATGTTTACGCCGGCCTCCGATGTGTGGGCGCTGGGCGTGGTATTGTACGAAATTATCACGTTCGGCTCGTATCCCTATCAAGGCCTAACGAATAATCAGGCAATGGAGTACATTAAGAGCGGCAAAACGCTGCAAATACCGACCGGCGTCAAGCCACATCTGGAGGGCCTGATCAAGGCCTGCTGGAGCCAGGAGACGAAGAAGCGCCCCACTGCCTCCGAAGTAGTGGACTACATTTCAAGCTATCCTCGTCTGCTCACACCGTGTCTGGACTTCCCTGGCTCCTCCGTTGAAATGCCCGACACGGAGTGCGACGAACTCGAGTTGCTACCCAAGGTGCGCAAGTCTTCGCCTATTAAGAAAGACTCCACCTTGGACATTTTGCCGCAAACGCCGGTGCTCAACCACTTCGATCGATCCAGTGACTTGATCGAGGACATGGAAATGCCCGAGCACACCAACATCGAAATACCCAGAGGCAATCTGAATCTCAGCCCGAACAACAACAACATTGACGCCTTCTCGCTGATCACGCCGGAGGGCTACAGCATCATGTCCCCGCTGCTGATGCATCAAATGAGTGAAAGCTCGGACTCGTCGCAGGCGCGACTGCTGAAGAAGGCATCCAACGAAGCATTGCAACAGACGCGAATCTAAGGCGAGTGAAAATTGCTCACGCTGTGCGCCACCGACCGACCACACATACGAGCACCTAAGTAAACGATTGTACAATAGCATCTCCCGCCCTCTAAGAGTTAGTCACTATTTGGACCTGTGTGGGCATTAAGTCAGCCTCACACAGCACGAGTACACCCCACTATAAGTTATTATCGCTTTTGTTTTGGTTTGTTTTGTAATACTTACTGCCGCGGAAAGCAATTATTACAACTATTTGGTACTTACCACAGGTAAAGTCATTGAATACAACATAAGACTGGACTTCTTTATTTACTAACTACTCGAATAATACATACAATTGCCCATGCAAAGGTATTTACACCTGTAGAGTTGCTCTAAGTTTGTATAGATCTACTGTACGTTAGCTGTAAAACGTTTTCGTTTGCCTACTGTTAATGCCCTGAATATATGAAAAGCTAAAATATATACATATTACCTAAATTGTAAGCTTCTGTAAGTTCCTATTGTCTTGAGAATGAATACAGTTCAAGTTTATCAGCACTTTGTAAAAAATTACAAGTAGTTTTATTTTACTTCCAACTGGACAGTCGCTCAGCATTTGTGTAAGTGTAAGTATTTCTGATTCAAGTCAGATTTTTGCGGAAAAATATTCAACTAATAAAAAGGATTATATGTCTATTAGAAGTCTTCTTTGCTTTGACTAAGTAAAAATTTCGAGCTGCCAATTTAAATAATTTCTTCTTTTTTTTCTCAAATTAATGTATTTCACATGGGCTTCCTTACTCCTTCCCCCTCTCTACTCGCTGTTGCCAACATTGATAGGTTTCTGTTATTTGCCTTTCGATGATATTTCTCTAAGCCATTTTTTGTCATCCAGCTGCAAATGCAAAAGCGATTGTGGTTAGCGCCAATGTGGTGAGAATGGCACGAAACCGCGTTTTGCCGCTGCGCTGTCAAGGTGCAAATGCTGTGTTGCTTTGGTAAATTTTCCATTCGCTCTTTTTTCAATTCATATGTCTTATGTGGTAATGCCGCGCAAAGTTGTGCTATCATCCTTATTGTTGCGTGACATATTTTTTATCCGGCTGCTTGCTATGCCGCCTTCACCGGTGCGAAACCCGAGGGGACCCGTGTGCACTTTTACGGGCGCCAATGCACTGGCGGCACGTGACCCAAGCGAGCGCATAGGTTTGACGCTGTCTTCGTACGGTACCTGTGTTGGTGTGAGTGCGCTGTTTGTTGCAAGTAAATAAATTCTTTTATTCTGTCATTGCAAAATTTTGCTATAAAGTTGTACATGGAAACCACCATTAGGGTGGTCAGGCTTGAGAGTTGGGAATATGCCATATTATTTATTTTGCTATTCGGGCACTTGTTTAAAGTTTTTTACTTTGCAACAGTTTCACCCCATGGTTATTGGTCTTGAAAAAAATAATCTTTTAAATTCTCAATAATTTTAAGCGTTAATTATAATTAAGATTTCTTTAATCTAATCATTAAATATGAATCTTGAGATTGCTTTAATATTTATATCTGAGCATAGATTAACTGAAATCAACAGCTAAAGTACTATTCCGCGACTTCCTATATCTACAGGAATTGTGGCCACCCTGGCGGCTGTATATGATTTGATTACTTCCAACAAATATGCTACACGGGTTGTCATTGCTCAGAGGGCGAGCAACAGGGGGCCCAGGGCCACATGCCACATAGTTGAGGCGGTCCAAGTTGTTAACCTCGAACTCGGCAGTCGGGTTTCTGTGTGCAATATTCTTAGCGCTGATGCTCGGTGCGTGATCCTGTGGGTTCCATCAATATGTTACCGCAAACGTGAGTACGCTGGCGGACTGCTGGCACGTAATTATTGCACAGGAAAAGGTGTCGGTGAGTTTCCTCGCTCACCTTGAAGCATTGCTGCGAGGGAATACTTTAATTGGTTTATATTTTTTGTATTTGTAAGAAAAGCAAATAATTACATGCTCATCACTTTAAGGTGATTATGGCTATAAAGGAAAATGAAACGATTGCAGCGTTTAAATGCAATTCAACTGTTCAGTTATAATTGTGCTTAGTTTTAGTTTTTTGATTCAAAAGACCATAAGTCGTACTATAAGTCTGTTTGGCAACGAATAATTTGTACGAATTTGTACAAATTTTTACTGGATCCTGTTTGTTTACGCCAAATCTCCAGTAACGAGAGAGAAACTGAGAGCGTAAAGTGACAGTTCATTTCGTGAGAACTTCCAAGTTTTTACTGGAGAAATTTTGTCCAGTAACTTTTTGCCAGTAAGAAGAAGAACAAGAAAAACATATGACTGGTTGCCATATGATCGACTGCAGAAAAAGAAATTTTGTAAACATTTGGAGGAAAATGCATCCGGCAAAGAAATTGTGCGTTCGCGAGTCTGCTGACCAACAACCGTCTTGCTCAGCTTTACTTGCTGCAGCTGGAAGAGAAGAATCGCAGATTGAAGGAAGCCCAGTGAAGGTATTTTCTTATTGCGAAAAATGTCTGATTTAACGTAGCTTTACTTACAGATTCGTGCCCTTCCATGTCGGAAGAAGGCAAGGCGATGAACGTGAAGGCAACAATTTTAGCAAAAGTGCTTTCAGTGGTTACGGCAGTGGAATCATCATCGTCGGATAGCGAAAACGAGGATGACATTTTTATTCGCCAGCGGTTGAATGAAAACGAACCATTTCCCTATGAAATTCTGCTGTTCGCCGGGAAAAAACCACGAAATGCAATCAGGAACTATGTCGAGGAAACAGTTCTCATGTATACAGAAAATGAATTTCGAATGCATTTCCGAATCGCAAGAAGTCTCTTTGAGAACCTTTGTGAACGACTAGCAAACTAGGATGCTTACAAAAATCTTCATGACGCCAAGAGACTTCCGGAAAAGGTGCACATGCTGGTATTCTTGTGGTTTGCTGGGCATGAAGCATGTAGCTTCAGGGATCTAGCTGATCGCTTCAATTTGTCGCTGTGGACGATTCATACCATAATACACAGAGTATCAATGTTTCTCAGTTCCATGAGCCCTGAAATCATTAAATGGCCAAGTCAGCAAAGAAAGGAGGAATCCAGTAAATTTTTTGATAACAAATGTTTATTTTCGAAGGCAATAGGTAATTTGAATTTGCAGTTATTAATTATGCAATATAATTATCCTTTAATCATTGAATATAGGATGCATAGATGGAACGCATATTGTAATCGATCCACCGGCTAAAAGCAAAGACGATTACATTGACAGGAAAGGCAACACACCAATTTGCATGCAAGCCATATGCGATGAAAATAAGAAGTTTTTGAATATATTTGTGGGATATCCAGGTCCGTGCCACGACAGTTGGGTTCTGCAAAACTCACCAATTTACGACAAATTACCATCATATTGTGGAGGTAACATTCAATGAAATTTATACAGCAAATAATGCATTTAAATGAATCACATTTCAGATTATTATTTGTTAGGGGATTCAGCGAACCCCTGCAGTCAATATTTAGTCACCCCATACAGAGACAATGGACACCTGACGCAGGCACAAACAAATTTCAACATTAAATTAAGCTCTGGCCGCGTCGCTTTAGAGCATACTTTCAGCATTTTAAAACAACGTTTCAGACAACTAAACTCTGCCACTTCGTACGAGCTTGTTGTGTGTTACACAACATTGCTAATGAGGAGGACCTGGAGTTCATATCGGCCTCAACGCCAATAGCAGATGATGAAATTATTGAATGTGAATATGGTGAAATATCCAAGGGAAATTCCGTGCGAGACCCAATCTGCCAAAATATACAACAGTGTCGAAGTACAGTTCTTCAATAAATGTTGCTTTTTATTATATACTGAAATTTATTTGGTATTGGTATTTCATTTCAATTTTTTTGGGTGTTTTTAATGGTTTTTTTTCTAGTATTATTTATTTCTTCAGTATTTCTATTAATGTTTTTACTAATTCCACTTTCCTATTCTCTATTGCTTCCTTTCTTTCTGCTCTTTCTTCTCTTTTCTTTAAGCTGTCTTCGTTTAGTTTTCGTAGAGCTCCATCGTTCTCCTCCTTTTTCAATGCGCGCTTTTCCGCATTTTCCAAAAACGCCTCTATAGCAGATTTTCTTTTTCGCGACGTTGATGGAGTGCACTGCAATGTCTCTGTAAATAAAAAACATAGAGATATTTAGCTTTAGTTGGTTTCCACTTCGGCGCTTTAATACCTTCTGGGCCTGGAGATGGTGGCGATGCACAGCTTTCTTCCTGGTATGTGCTGCTTATGTCCCCTGGCTCGACATTCGCCTCGCTGTCGAGGACATATTCCAGATGCAGTGCTCTCCGCTCTTTCAAAAGATCATCCAACTCTCTAAATATTTGTATGAAAAAAGTTAAATAAGTAATCGATTATATTGCTTACTAGTAATGTACGTACTCTTGATGTGGGCAAGTTTTTCTATTGCGCCCAGTTTTTGAGTTGTGCAGTTGAGTTTTTTTATACTGCCTCTCCAAGCTGAAACATTTTGCTTCAGCTTGCGAGGCAGTAACAAAATGTCCGTTACTGCACAACTCCTCACTTATTTTCGTCCACATATGCTTTTTTGTTTTTAAAGATGTGCTTTTCCCGACCTTGGGACGCAACTCTTTCACTTTCGAGATGACCAGCTTGGTTGCGGCGTCTAGCCACAGCACCTTTCTGCCATCCGTAAGTTCGTTGCCTAGACCGGAAAGAAACATCGATAGGGTCCTGGGCTGCTGGTTGCTCAGCATCGTCTGGTGTGTTTTGGGTGAAAACTATTTCATCATAATTTTCGCACCCAGACACCTTCTCCACGACGCGCGCTCTGTATTCCGAATCTGTAAAATTGTGTTTTGTATTGTATATTCAATAGTTTCTTTATTTTAAATGCTTACCAAGTGATATATTTCTAAATGTTCCAGGGGAGCAATTCACATCTAACTTCTTTCCTTCCATTTTCTTTTTTATATATTTTTTCTGCACCACGAAACTGCAAACTCGAATTCAATTTTAAACTCAGCTGTTTCTTTCTTTCACCCGTTTTGTCTACACCATATTTTCTGTGTATTGTGAATGAGAAAGTCACAATGGTGTACCCAAGAGTTAAAACTTGCAAATTCTAACAAATTGCTGTTTGTTTACTTTTTTGGATAGTTTCATTTTTGGGAGCGTAAGCTCGCTTATTCTCCTGATAATTTTACTGGAAATCTTGCCAAACAGACCTTATATGTAGTAGCCCCCCCCTCCGCCCCTGTCGCAGCTAGTCCCAATTCTCCTATATGGCGCCCAATGGCAGCTGTCAGTAAGTTTTCATGTTTTGGTTATGTTTAACAGCTGGAAAATAAGTAATTTTTGTTAATGCTCACATCCGCGCCACACACACACACACATGCACGTTGCTTTCGCGGCCGCATAATTTGCTCGGCGCCCGCTCAATACGAGGTCGCGGTTTCGCTCAATCGCAGCCACACAATCAGCTGCACATTTCACCTTAACGCGTTGATTAATTTTATGACGACTTAGTTCGCCGGCAAGCGCCGTACGAACGCACCGGAAGCCACCCGGCGCCTCCTCTGCACACAAACAGCCGTGCGCGCAGAGTCGTTTCTGCGCTCAAGTGCTTGTCGCCGCCGTCGCGCGTCTGCGTCTGGCATTTTGGCGGCACGATTGCGCTCGTCTTATTTTCCGCATCATTTGTTGCAATGTCGTATTTCAAATACATTTTTCAAAATTATGACAAAGTGTTTACGTTCAAATTTCGCCTGCACTAAACTGCTGCTGACAGCCGGGGAATTATTGTTTGCACTTGTACTTGCGACCGTGGGGCGGATGGTCGCTCCTCTGGCTGCTGCCGGCTTATGACTACTTACACGTTGGCAACTTGTTCGCCGCGTGGTTCAACACAGCTGAGCGCATAACGAACAAACCAACGGACGGACTGCCGCGCTGCGTTTGCCCTCGCAATTAAATACACACTATCAGGCATTTAGTGATAACTTTGATGACAATTTAATTATTTAATTAATTGCCCAACGCTGTTGGCGAAAAAGGAATCAAGTCCTTTCCAACGCCATCTACACCTGGTTGAGGCTGCTGCGATACCTGTGCTTTAAATTTCTGGGTTAAACAAAGTTGAACTCCCTTGAAAGAGGCTATTCTAGTGCAGAGAATGGGCCATGTTTATGAATTTTCATAGAGAGAGAATTTTTAGAATTTTTGGGTGTTATTTTATGGAGTCTTTATACACATTTTACGTTTAAAAAATTAACGAAAGCTTAATTTTATATAAAATTCACGGACCCACAAGTTCATCTACATCATTTTGCGCATTTTGATGTTGCTTGAACATTTAAAGAAAATACAACATTTTAAAAGTATCATAAATTATTAGTGCAACTGAAGCTCATGTTTTTGACATTGCAAAAATATGGAACCGAGTAAATCTCATGCCATGAAAAGCAAAAGCATTTTTTTTTTTTTTTTGTTATTTTGTGTTGGCATTTAATGTGATAATCGTCGCCATTAATTTGGCTGATATCAATAATGCAAAAATATCGCTCTTTAATGCACTAACTTAATCCGCCGTGGCATTACGTTAATAGCTTTTATTGTATTTGTATCTATGCAACTGATGTTTAAACAAAGAGGTCGTTTAACACGCCCACATAAACACGTTCCTGCCGCATGCAACAAACCATAAATCGAGAGACAAAGCGACAATTAATGCTTGCAGCAGGGATTAACAAAACGCGTTTGCCGGCAGCATTCATGAATGCGAACAGAAGCGTTTAATTGCATTTTTCTGAATTTAAACAGTTATTTAAACAGTAAAAAAAATCGCCAACAAAAGGTTGAAAAACTGTGTTGCACCAAGCAAAGTTATGTAGACGACAACTTTTGGGTTTTCACGCCTAGAAGAAAAATACGTTGAATACTATTTCGGTTTTTCAATGTCTTTCAAAGTGTCAGTTCAATGCCGGTAAAAGTTGCGATTAGTTTGGTGGCACATCCGTATGAGTTTTATGCGAACATGGAGTTACCAGGGACCGAAAATAACTGTTATTTTACAATTTTCAAATCAAAAAAGCATAACGAAAAAATTGTCGGTGGACTCTTTCAAATATACCATTATGATCGTAATGGCCTCAGCTTCACGAATATTAAACGCCTTTTAAATTTTAGACTTTTACTATAAAAGTTAAAATTAACTGTTATTTTGTGCCTTTTATTATTTCAGGCAAAAATGACTGTTACTTTTGACTTTTATTTCATCGGTCAAAAATAACAGTTATTTTGTGAATTTGAATTTTTTCAAAGGCCGTTTGACCGACTAAAAAACAATTGATACAATTTTTTTCGTCGCACAAGTCTTATAGCTCAGAATGTGCGGTCTGCTGAGACGAAAAAAATGGGTTTCAATAGTTTTTTAGTCGGTCAAACGGCCTTTGAAAAAATTCAAATTGCCTGATATATTTGACCAAAAAAATAAAAGTCACAAAATAACTGTTATTTTTGACCGATAAAATAAAAGTCAAAAGTAACAGTTATGTTTGCCTGATATGATAAAAGGCACAAAATAACTTTTATTTTTGTCGGTAAAAATAAAAGTGAAAAGATAACAGTTAAAATCTGACTTTTTTGATAAAAATCATAACCGGTACGGTCCCTGGGAGTTACTCAATCAGGCTTGGGAACGACTTCCGAAAACTAAAGTGAGCCTCAAAATGCCGATGAAACGGCAAAGCAGCTATTAAATTATGCACAATTTAATGGCATTAAATCGCTTCAGCTTATTGAATGCGTTACTGAAATTGTCACACATACACACATCGATTGGGTGAAGCTGTTACGTGCAGTGCCGGCAGTGGTGCTGCAAATGTCAATTGCACAGCGTTGTGTGAAATGTTAAAAATTAATCATTTGTGACAGAATAGATTAAAACTAAGTACTATTATTGCATATTATTTCCATTAACATTATTATTATTATTATTGCTTTTGTTGGCGGTGGCGGCACTGGCAATTCGGATTTGGATGGCTTGGAAGCAATGTGGCGTGCCATGTTTGTGGCTTTTCTAGTTTTTTGCGGTGTCACAATTGCAGCGATTTGCAAGTTTTTGGCATTTCAAATGTTTAAGCCGTTGACTTTGCGCTGCGTTCATTTAATTAAACGCAACGAACGTGAGTAATGGACTTTGACGTTGCCGAAAATCAATTTCAGCCTTCACATTATGCGGCCCGAAAGTCGCCGAGTTGCACGGTGCGCCCTGGTTCCGGTCAGTTTCCGAAGCGGAGTATTTGCGCCGCAAAAGTACTGGCAGATTTAATAAACACAAACTGCCAGCCAGTGAGCACTGGGCAATTGGCCGGTGTTTGCTTTGTTGCCGCTGCGAGTTTTGCAATTTTACTGCTGCAATGTCAGCAGAAATGCAAATGCGTTCATCCGCCTGCCGTCGCCAACCAGCGTTAGCGGCTAATGTGCGTGGCCGCTTGCAGTTGGAATGGCGGTCGCGGCACGTGCTTCCTCCCGCTCCTCACCTTTGCGACCAAAACCGTACCAGCCGTGCGCGGGCGGCTGTGTGTGTCGTTGGGTGAGTGTGCCAGCTTGTTTGCATTTGGCGGCTGGCGGGAATTTATGGTTTGTGCCGCTATTTATTGAAAATTACAGCGATTTGCCTGAAGTGGTGGTGTTGGTGCTGCTGTTGTTGGCAGTGCGTGGGTTATCAGCTTTTGGGACTTTGCGTTTCGAGATTTGTGTTTTTAGTCGTTTCTGTTTAATGCCAAATAAATGCGCGGCTTGTTGTTGTTGTTATTGCTTTTGACAATAACACTTATCACATTCAGCCAGTTGGACGGCCAGCTACTGCGACCCATCATCACGGGCGCCGTCGCCACGAAATCCGACACCAGGCTGCGGCGCACAGTGGGTCAGCAGTGGCAAATATTTGAAAAATAGAAACATTTTAGAACTTTTGGCCAAAATGTTGAGTGCAGAAAATGTAAAAAATTATTAAAAATCAGCAAACATTTTCACTTCCAACCAGCCAAGCGTGAGTAAAATTGCTGACCTCAGCTGCACGGAACGAAAAACGTTCAAAAAATTTGTGAATTTGTGCATAAACTGTATGAACATATTCATAGTTTTTGAACCAGTGAACGCGTTCATAAAAAGTTTATGAATGCATTCATAAACCTTCGGGTGACCCGAACGCTCATGAATGCGTTCATAAAAATTATGAATGTATTCACAAAAGTTTATGAACGCTTTCATAAGCCTTCGGGTGACCCGAACGCTCATGAATGCGTTCATAAACCATATGAACGCATTCATAAGCCTTGTTCATAAACCCAAACGTTTATGAACGAAATTCATAGAATGTTTGATTTTTTCATAAGAAAAATTCCTGAAATTCAAAATCCCTAAAAATTTAAAACATTGGTATATATTGTTTATTAATTATAAATATGAATAATTAATTTTTTAATAATGATATAAAAATTCAATAAATTTTCGTTTTATAATAAACAGCATATGGCCGCCACACGCATCTTTGATTGCTAAAAAGAAATTGACAATCAATAGCAATGTAATAATATAAAAATAAATAAAATAATAATATAAAGAATTTATTTAATTGAATTCGAATTACCTGTCTCGCTGGCTGGTAAAAACGCTCATCTACTTCTGTCGCTAACCACATGAAGGAGATGAGAATTACAAGAATCGCACAAGTGCGCTCTTGGTAGGCAATGGCAAAACTTCCAAGTGTGAAAGAAAAAACTGCCAATCGCCGTTCGGATTCGGCGTGGCCGAACGAATGGTTTAGGAACGAATTTCAGAAACTTTATGAACGTGTTCAAAAACTGATTCATAAAGTTTATGAACAAAATCAAAAAATGTATGAATGTTTCATAAAAAGTTCAAAATAAAGGTAGCCTGCCCGCTCGGCTCGTACCCGAACCAAAAATGTGAGATTCGGCTTTTATGAAATGGTTTATGAACGAAGTTTCATAATTTTTATGAATGCGTTCATAAACATTTATGAACCGTTTCATAAATTTTATGAAAAAAATCAAAATGTTTATGAATTTTTCACAAAAAGTTCAAAATAAAGATAGCTTTCCCGCTCGGCTCGTACCCGAACAAAAAATGTGAGATTCGGCTTTTATGAAGCGATTTATGAACGAAATTTTACAATTTTTATGAACGCGTTCACAAACAGGTATCAACCATTTCATAAATTTTATGAAAAAAATCAAAAAAATTATGAATTTTTCATAAAAAGTTCAAAATAAAGGTTTATGAACACCGTTCATAAGATTTTTATGAATTATTTTTACCCGTGTGTATGGTGGCGACCCACAGTGTGGCATGCCGCACTGTAAAAGTCATAACTCGAAAAACGCGCTCAAGTTTTACAGGTTATACGCATTTCAATGCAATTGTAAGCATCGACATTTGGTTATTGTTGCTGTAGTGTGAACGGTGGTGTGAGCGTTGGGCATTAGGATGGGGTTAATTTTGCTTAGTACAATTGGTAATCGACAACTAAGCCAATTTAAATTCAATTCAATTTCGGAATTGTTGCTGCGAAGACAACAATAATAATAACAACAACCGCAACTACACAATAACAATTACACAATAATTGTCGGTCGGTCAAACTTTTGCTTGCAACGTAATTGCCATCGATTTCATGTACTTCAAATGAACTATTCGATCTGCCCCGTTTTGGACGGACGCCTGTGCTTATCTTCCGCTTTTAATCAGACTCTAACATTTTCTATTTAAATACATTCGAATTTTTAAATGAAAATGGCTTTTACTGCAGGTTCTTCTTTAATAAAGCTGCATGCATTAACCGTTACATACATATAAAGCCGCGTACGTTCGTATATATTGCAAAGTGTGAGTACCTGTTGGCGCAGACCGCCAACTGCCAAAGAACGAGCGAAAAAAGCACCGCAAAGTACTCACAAGTGCGCATTGTTGGTGCATTGAATGCGGCCAGCTTAGATTACACCGAAAACATTGAAAATAAATAAAGGCCATTGTTGGCTGTGTCATTGAGGCGGCTGCTCACCGCGCGCGCTGCCCTTTGGCCGCCGCCGCGACCTGCCGCGCGTAAACACGTAATCTACTTGAAGCGGGATTGATTTATTGCTATCCAATACAAGCATCGAACCGACGATTAAAGTGGTCACCGCATTCAATTTTATGCGATTTGGGCGTAAGCGCGGCGCAGTGCCTGGCAGTGCAGCAAACGGCGGGAGCGCTGCAGGCAAATGCTGCGTTCGGGCGCTGAGTGGACTGCAGCGGGGCGTGCTGGGTGCCATGTCGAAGCCAACGACATTGGCGGCGATGCAATGTGCTGATTTGTGAGTTTGCGAGTTGTTCGGCTCTTTCAGTCGGAGTTTGTCGAGCTGGGTTGGAGTGCTTTGCGAAAAATATTGCCGCATAAATCAGGAGCATGGAAGCGGGAATGTGTGGTTGCTGGCTGCGTGCGGGCGGCTCAAAAAGTGGGTTAGCTTTTAGGATGCGAGTTCTGTGTGTATGGATTGAGTATAAAAATTGAAAAATATAATGAAATAAATTGTCAAAAATATTGTCACAATTCTATTTGTAGTTAAAGCTTTTAAAAGTTGAAGGCTTTAGGCATTAAAAAGATGTATGGAAATCTGGGCACAATTTTAAGATCAAATGATTCATTTATAAAAAGTTGCAACAGTTATTTCATTGTTTTTGTGGATGGTTTATGAACATTGGATATGTTAAGCACAGTTAAGTATTGAAAGACATCTGCTGGAAATGATAAAAACGAAGTAACGAGTTTTATTCTCATCCCATTCAAATAACTCTACTAATTCTCCAACAAATTTTAAAGTAACATTAAAAAATCAACAAGTCGCTAAATTCATAATTTCTTGTTTTCTCATCGAATAAACTTGGCATAGAAATCTGTTGTATCAAAATAAACTTGGTAATTGATTTGTTTTCTGCGCCATTTATATGCCGAAGATTTAAGCTCCGCTGCGTTCGAGTGTTGACGCACCCGGTAACTCGGCTCGTCTGGCGTCATTTTTGGCTATTGTCCAGCGCAATTATACTGGCGCAGCGTGCAGCCAGCGCCATGGACGCTAAAGTCCCGAAAGCAGTGGCCGCCGCCGCCGCCATATGCACTGTAGCCGGAGCGACATTTATGCACTGCTGCTCGCATTTAATCGCATGTCAATTGCCTTTAATGGATGCTCATTGCATTACAGCCGGCACGAGAGGAATCACATTGGCCACTGCAGACGGCCCACTACCCACTGGTCGCTGTCCACTGTCGTCGGCTGCAGTCTGTCGCACGCATTAAGTTTATTGCCACTGCCATGGCCAGTGCGGCCGTGGCTGTTGTTCCCACTTTTGCTGCTAGACGTGGCCGCGCCGAACTTTGAAGCTATAGTTGTAGTCGACATTGTTGTCGACTGTAGGGAGCGTTGCAAATCTAGCAAAAACCAAACCCAAACACATTTTTCGCGCGAAAATAAAACGCACTGTATCGAACCAGATTACTTTTTATTTATCAACTACTAGATGTATGTTGCTACTGTTGTTGGCATTGTTGTTCAAAAATTATTTCGAATTACTCGTTTAGAACTTGAGCCTTTTAAGCCACTTTCCAGTGTTATGAATATTTATGTACCTCTCAGTATTGCCTGAAGTATTCATAAACATTGTACAACTATACAATGTTTATGAATACTTCAGGCAATACTGAGAGGTACATAAATATTCATAACACTGGAAAGTGGCTTAAAAGGCTCAAGTTCTAAACGAGTAATTCGAAATAATTTTTGAACGCTGATCAAACTGCGAACAACGATTTTTATTGTAAGATCAAATCCATCCGTATAAAAGAGTTGGATTAATTGGATTCTATACAAAATCTCAATGTTATAAACGATTGAAAATCAAAATTTGAATGCGTTGCGCATTCGACAAAGTAAGTTGCAGGAAAAATGCAACTAAAGTGGTACAGCGAACTGTAGTTTCCAAAAGAGTGTCATCAACCTAATACACTGGCAACATAAAATTTATGCACACCTCTGCAGTTTATGTCAAAATGTCACTTCTTAAAAGTCGCTTTTTTCTTGTGTATTTTTTTGTATTTTTTCTCCACTTGAATAAAAGTTAATTCAACATTTTTTAATGTTGTCTGTTGAAAATTAGCTGACGCTGTCATATTTGCACTTCTTCTTCTTTTGTTTGCCGAAGCGCTACGACCAACATAAATCTTAGCAGATGCTTGGGTTAACCTGCGTTGTTTTTGCCGGCGCGCTCGTGTGGTCGATGGCTTCAAATGAGCTCAAAAGTGAAAGAGAAAAACTGCAAACAAAAGAACTAAAAAAGAAAACTAATATAAAAACGAAAACAATTACATTTGTACGCCAGAAACTTTTCTGCCTTCGCTTTCGCGCTCATTCTTTCCAACTCCTCTCATGTTGCACGTTGCGTTCTGTTGATTATAACCGTCGGAGGGTGGTGCGGCGGAAATTAGATGCGGCGGTGTGCGCGTGGGATGGTTGAGCACCGCATTCCACGCGATTCCCGCGTGCGCGGTTAATTAAATGGCGCCATTAACAGCGTGCAGGACTTTAATAGAAATTGAAATTAATTCAATTGAATTTAATTTGCAGCAAAGTCAACAATCGTAAATTAGTTAATTTGAGCGCATTAAAGTCATACGCGCCTCACCGCTGCGGCCATCCTCGTCGCCTCGTTGTGCGGTTAGCTGGCTGACGAGGCTTCAATTTCATTTGGCCACAATGACGCACCGACACACGCCCTGATGTGCCCACAACGGCCGACCAACAAGTGACATGTTTGTGCCGGTTTGCGCTTTGTGGCCTTCGCAGCATTTCCACTTCAACGCGAGTGCGCAACAAAAATCACTTACACAAATGATATCCTCACACCCGGCCACGATATGGCCGCCGGCTGAGCGGCGCACGGAGTGTGGAGCGTGGAGCCGCAGTGGATTTTGCCAGCGCGGCGCACACATTGAAAACACTGAAATTAAGAAACAATCATAATAGTCGCATTCAACGCGCGTAATTATGCCATCCACGACGAGGCTCCAGCCCATCCGCACACACACACACAGTTGCACACAGTGCACACCCACACTTCGAGTGGCATAATGGATGGGAAGCAGTGCCGCAGGAACGCATCAGCGTTGGCTGTGGTGCAGTTGCAGCGGCTGGGCGTTGTTATCAGGACGAGGCACCTCACGGTTGAGCGCGTAGGCTTACCTCTCCAGCAGATTTGCGCCGATACAGGGCGGCAAAGTTTTGCACTTGAAAAAGCCGCATCGATTACGAGGGATTTTCCAAAATAATGTACAAAAAATGAAAAAAATCTTGTTTAAATATAAAAACTGCAAAAATGTGATTTAGTTTAATAAAAAACATTTTTTTTATTATCAGTTTATTTACTTGTAGCTATTTAAATTTTATACTTATACTTGAAAAAGCCGCATCGATTACGAGGGAGTTTCCAAAATAATGTACAAAAAATGAAAAAATCTTGTTTTAATCTGAAAACTGCAAAAATGTGATTTAGTTTAATAAAAAGCATTTTTTTATTATCAGTTTATTTACTTGTAGCTATTTAAATTTTATAGAAAACTGTGAAAACATTTTTCTACTGAATTGTGTTTAGTGCAAAAATTTGTTTTTGTTTAATTAGAAATGTAATAACTTGTTCAACGACAAATAAATGACGTAATGACCCTAAAAACACAAAAAAACAATTCCGCCCCGTAATTATGGGTCACCCTGTGGTCATTCACAGACACGCTCAGTAAGTGCATAAGCCCGTTATGTGTTGTTATGCTCGACCACGTTAATGTTACGCTTACACATTGGCCTCAACTCGCGCCCGCTCGCCGCCCCTCGGGCGCCGGCCCGCCATTACTCCCGGCCGCGCACTGTCATCATCACTAACGCTTCTCCGGCAACCAGTGCAGCGCTTCGCATCCGTTCAGCCGTGCAGTAGCAATAAGGGCAGCGCGGGCGGCGAGTGGTGCCGGCGATGGTAATCTAACGCACAGCATGCCGAGAATTGCAACAACACCACACGCCAGCGCCGGCAACCTCTCAGCGCCGCTCGGGCAGCGCTATGCAGCTGGGCGCGGGGTGGCGGCGGTGGTTGGCGTCGGCATTGCTAATGCGATATCTGGTGCCTTAAACAATGGCGAGCCTGTCAGTTGCAATCCACAGCAACGGCGGCAGCGGCTGCGTAGGCGGCGGCCTGCAGGGGTGCACGGCGTTGGTGGGGGCGAAAATGTTGCAGCCACGAGTTGCAAAATAAAAATTATTATTATAAACGGAATGAAAACAATGGCGCAAGTAAATAAATGCGGGAATTAAGTCGAAATAATGCACTTTGGCGCGCCGCCGTGGATGTGGGGGGGGGTGCGAAATGGCCACACAAGGTGACTGTGTGCGGTGGCCAATGAAATGGAATGGAATGGAACGCGTCAAATGCTACAATTGATGCAAAGTGCAGAGACAACTTTAAAAGATGCTCGATGCGCGTTGGCTGCTGCTGGCGTTAAGTGAATTTTGCTGGATTCTTTCAAGTGTTTTGACATTCTGGAATGCTGCGGCAGTGCTTTTGGATGATGCGTGAGTGGCGCCGAACACGAGGTTGACTTTGAAACAAAGAGTGTTGTCAGTCTTTAAATGGAGATTTCCTGGAAAGGAAGCTAAAATCTAGAACGACTAGTTGGAAGTGGTTAATTGATATTCTGCAAAAGTTGTCCATGAAATCTTGAACTCAATAAAAGTGAAAGCAATTATCTTCTTCTAGACTTCTTTATTCCCTTCTCCTATGTATATTCTCTTCTCTAAACTTCTATGATTTGTATTATTTGATTTTTTTGGTTTTGACGTCATTTAAGCATAAAAGTCAACTTCTTGCAAATTTCTTTCAAAAATTAGTCTAAAGTATTTGACTAAACATTGGGAAATGATTGCAAGGGATGCAAAAAAGAAAGGAATTGCAATAAAATCAAACATTTGAAAAGTCATAAAATAAAATTAACAACAGCTGAAGGCATTAAAAGGCGAAAAACTTAACAATTTCCACCATGAATTGGAGCAGCCTAACAGCCCATCACCGACGCCGGGCAGAAGGGGTTGCAGCGCCCGCCAGTCGCAAGCAGCGAACGTCAAATGTACAACAACAATTGCTGGAATTTATTCCATTGAAATTGTTTTCGAGGAAAAACTGAACTGAAAGCAATTAAAATGCTGCTGCGATTATAATTGCGCACTGAATGAGCCAGTTCCAGTTCCCATGCAGCGCGCAGCAGCCAACAGCAGCCGGCAGCAATTGCAGAGGACTAGCGACGAGCAAACGACAAACGTCAAAGCGTAGTGTGACGACAACAATTGGGAACGGTGGAGGGTTAGGGAAGCCATAGTCGGCGTCAGCAGCCGGTGCACGGCGTGTGGGCATATGAAGGCGTACGCGAGCGGCGCGTTAATTGCGCGCGGCTGACGTGGTGCGGCACTACGCGGCATGGTGCGGCTATGGGAAATCCAGCGGAACATCCAGCCGGAACACGAATTTTGCCCACGGGCGACAGCTTCATTTTATAATTTAGCCGGAATATTTATTTCAGTATTAACGTTGTTGTTGTTGTTATTATTTGTATGTAGTTTTTTCCCTGCAGAATATTCGCCTCAAAAGAGGCGTAAATATGAAAAATAACAATAACACTTTTTTAAATGGCGAATATGCAACAAACACACACACATACACACATACAGCTGGATTCGTTTAGCGACGACTTCGCATGAGCGCCCGAAAATAATTTAAGTAGAAATGGTGGCTGACGAGGCAACTTTTAAACTTTGAGCTTGCATATGGCGTGGACTTTAGACTTTAGGATTTGAAAAATTTATTTATATGTCTCCTACCTTAGGTTTTCCAATCATATGTAATAATTAAATAATATAAATTAATTGTTTTTACTTGTTATACTTGTTTTTTAGATTTGTGTCATTTAGTTTCGCTGCTTGTTTGAAAACAGTCTGTTTCGGCGCGATTGGGTCGCGCTGGAGGCATTTTCTGAATGCAGCGCGAGGTCATTTGCCATGCACACTTTCGGCTGTGATGTGTTCATCGTTTCAATGGCGACATTCGAAAGAGCTGTCCGTGCTTCTATCTAACGGAGTCTGATGATTGCATGACAACGACAGCACAGTACGCTGTGAAAAAATTAGTAATTGAAATAAATTAAATACATTTATTACTGTATGTATGTATTATAATTTACTATCAAAAATTTGCTGCAAACAGTTTTATTAAATTTATTTAAAAAATTTGTTAATTTAAAGAAGTTTGCTATAAAGTTAAGATTAAAATTTTTGCTCTTTTCAATCATTTTGCGAAGCAAAAAACGTTACATGAAACATTACATAGTATACTCTCTATGCCATTCCGACATCTTGTGTATAGTGACAAACCCATTTTCATAAATTATTGAATTTTGAATTCTGCATTTCTACTTCTATTTGCTTAAGCTTGTTCCCTGCTGGTTCTATTCAGTTGTTCTTTTCACAGAGGAAGGAAATCGTATCCGATATTGATGAACCCGTTTTCATTAGCATGACGAATTTTTATCGGCTAAAACTAGCTCTTGGAATATTGACTGCCTATTGGCTAAATCTTCGTCCTTCTTGTGATGTTTTTTTTTGTATTTGAGAAAATTTGTCTCTCCTAACTCCGAAAAATAGAAAAAGCTTCTCTGCGTGTAGTTGAAGCTGGCATTTGTCGACTGCCAGTGGCACAGCAAATTTTATGACGCATCATAACTGTCAAAAATCCAACGCAAGCTGCAAGTCACTTAAGCTTGCTGCCATGCCAGAAGCTGCATACATGGAATCAAGTATGTAAAAAATATGTCAGCAGTATATACATATGTGGCTTCGGACCTAGAGGGAGGGGAAGAAAATCGTTAACTACTTGGTTTTCCCCACTGTTCTTCATTGTTTGATTTTTTCCACGCCATATTTTTGTTGGCCATGTGAGAAAAAGCAAGAAAAGTGTTTTGAAGCCGCGTTGTATTGGATGACCTTCAATTCAGATAAATGAACGAAGAAAAATTACTGCTTTAAATTTACTGTTAAAATTTAACATTCACTAGTCGACGACTAGTCATTAGTCGAAGGTATCGTTTGAAGTGAATCAACAACCAGCAACCAAACTCAGTGTCGGCCGGCAAGTCGAGTTTGTGTCTTCTCTGTATGTCTATGAGGGGTTATTCTGTTTTCGACCCTTGTCGCCAGTGAAACCGGTGAATTTCCTTTAGTAAATAAAGTTCAATGCTATCGTTACTCACAATCGTACACATACAGAACGAGTACGACACGCCGCCATTTTCCTGCCGCGTTGCTCTCCCTTCCATGTGCGCCGTTGCACAGTAGAGCCATTGTGCGTGTTTCCGTTTGGCCGCATGCAGTTCGGCTGCTTTTCTTTTTGAAAAAATATTACTTATTAAATTTTTGCACATATTTTTCCGTATGTGAATGCTGCACATACAAACACACACGCCAACATTGAAACCCATATGCAAAATGCAGTAGAGAAATGCGTCGCATCTGGATTGAAGCCGGTTTTTTTTTTTACGACGGGGCAGTAGTTGACAGGGATTTCTCTGGAACAAAAAGCACAAATAAATGTAAAAAATAATAATTTCGAACGCGTAACAGTTTGTTCGAACAGAGAATTCACTGCAGCAGGGAGTTGGCGAAGTCGTTTTTGCTTGCCTCAGCAAATATTGCTCGGGGCATCCGGTCAGCGTCGGAAGTGTGCGTGTGTGTGTGTGTGTGGGCAGGCGGCAAGAAACGCCCCGCTGGCCGTACCACCTCGTCAGCGGACACATATGGCTGTGCGCGCGCTGTTTTTGCCGTGACCGCTGCACAGATACAGGGTGTCAGCGCACATACAAAAACACACTCATGCGTGCATCCCTATGAATATATGCACTCATACACATGTATGAGTTGTACTATCGCCGCGTCCGCCCGTCTGTTTGTCTGTGGGTCCGTCTGTCTGTTAGTCTGTTGGTCTGACCGTTATCTGCTTGTTAGCCCGTCTTTCTGCGTGTCTGCACGGAGTCAGATGTTTGTATGAATTAACGCAAACGTTTGATAGATAAAAGTGCGAAGCTTGCATTAAAGGCAGCAAACTTCTTCGGCCCTGTCCCTTTTGTGTGCATGTGCGTGTGTGTGTGTGTAGTAGGAACATTGTAGTATTCATGCCACAAAATATGAAAATTCATTTCAACTGCCACACTTGTATATACAATAAAGCGCATTGACATTCAGCTGTGGTGCGATGTCACATTCACGTTCGCAGTCGCAGTCGGATTGGCTGTTCATGTTTGTGTACCAGCGCACAATTCAATAGTGGCTCTGGCTGTAATTTACATAACATAACATGTGCTGATACACAGAGCCGCAGCGTGCGCCTGTCCATCAAAGCGAACTCGATTGCAAGCACAAATATTTGCATCCTTTCTGTAATATTAGCCGTTACTCTTATTGATTTCTCCGCTTAAATGTGGTGCATTCGATTTTGATATTTATTCAGCAGCAGCATTTGTGACGGTCATGATTTTAGTTGGATTCGGTGCGATGCCACGTTTAGGAAATGTGTTGGGAAAGGCAAATAAAATAGAATAAAGGACACGCAGGCACATATAAAACGACTTTCACGATGACGACTGCGCGACCCCATCTGGACGTGTTTTTCTATCAGAAGCTCAGGCATTCCTTTTGCAATGGAATTGAAAATTTGCAAACAAGCTGGCACGGAATATTAATGAATATTATGTTTTCCACTTAGTAAATGGATGACCTAGTAATATGTGCAAGCAAAGAGTCAGTGTACTGCCTTGCATTCGTATATCTCAATTCGAATTGCGTATGATAGCATCTCTTTCCAATAAGATTAAAATATCAAAGCACATACAAACGCTCCTGGATTACTACGTACTAGGGATAGATATCAAGTACGGAATCCGTCTAAAAGTTGCCTTAAAATTTTCTGAATCAGTAATATAAGTAAAACACATCAATTCAAAGAGCGCTTTTGAAGAGTTGAGAAATCCATGCAAATTGTTGCATCGCCAACATGTACGAATAACTAACTGGCAGCAGCGAACATAAAAAGCGAAAGTATTTAGCAGTTCGGCCCGAAATAAATAATTCAGTTGACAGGATGCAAAATTAAAAGTGGATCTGTTTGGCAACGCAATTAACGTCCATTTACGGCGCGCAACGTATGGTAAATCGTGCGGCTCAAGTGTGGCCACGGCGCACGCCGGCGGCAGCGACAGCGGCACGGATGTGCTGGAGGGGCGTGACTGCCGTGCGACCATGCAACAGCACAGTGGCGGTAATGGGGCGAAAATTCATTGTGGCGTGGCACGCGAATTGTTGTCAGCGCCGTAATGGCCTCATGGACAAGGTGGCTGTTAGTGGTTTTTACCTACGCGGCCGCCTAACGTCGCCATGATATATGACATATTTTTTGTGGCCGCAGCAACATGCAGCGGATAAAAAGCGCATCGTATATTTATATATATTGCGCGCGCCTTCGCCAGCAGCTGTCGCTGGACGGTGGGCAGTGGGCGGCGGCTCGTGGGGAATGGGCCACAAGGACAGCTGGTGGATTTGACGCTCTGCTACAGAACATAAAATCCGGTCACTGATTTTCGCATTTTTTATTTATTGTAAATTGTTGTTGTTGTTGCTGTAATGCCTTAGTTTTTTCAGTTTTTTTTTAATTTATATCTAGTAGCGAACTGTGCGCTGTTTGTTTGTGGGCGCTTTCGCTTTTTGCTTGTTCCGGGCGCAGCAGTCGTAGTTGGCGTTTTGTTTGTCGTCGATTTATCTTATGCGCTTTTCGGTTTTTGCTTAAGCCCCAATTCATCGATTAAAATTTCGTGGCGGCCAGTGCATGTTTGCATTGCCGTAAGCCGCAAAAGAAACGACAGCCGAACGCCGCGACCGCACTGAGTGCGAGACACAAACGACCAATAAAAGAATTAATTACTGCCAGTCGGCGGTCGCTGCGCCACATCGAAAGCGCAGCGAAAACAACAATGGCGCCCGGACTGCAGCCGAGCGGAAAAAAGGCAAATGCGAAAAATGCATTGCAGGCAATGGCAGACGGATAATTAACTGCCGGCCGGGACCGAGCGGCAATGAGCGCGCGAATGCGGTAAATATTGGCGTTGACGGCCAACATGTGTGTGTGTGTGTGTGTGTGTGCAGCTGCTGTCCCTCGGCGACATTATTCCTGCCAGCGCTGGCGTTGATAATATTGGCCAGGACATGTTGTCGTCGGCGCAGAGTACTTACCAGTGTGGCCGGCGTCGCACTGTCGCACTGTGTGGCCATGACATGTAAGGCGCGGGTATTGCGCTAATATCCGCGTGTATTCTTTCGCTTCTGCCGTCATTTATTTGTGCTAATTTAAAACGCGCGATGCTGCCGCTGAATTGTAGCAAATTAAAATTTAAATATCTCATAATTGAGTGAAATGAATGGAACATGTGCCGGGCGCCATGTGCGATGCGGTTGCACGAATACATACATACATACATACACATATATGTACAAAACATAGCCATGTCGATGAACTTTCCATTTTCGAATTACGAAGTGTTTCGAGAGCTGCCAGGTCACAAATTCTGGATGGTCTTATGTGCTAAGTACATAGAGGGTCAGTGAAGCGATAGGCACAATTTTCTTCAAAACTCAGTAGAATATAATTTGCCTGAAACTATAATAAATCAGCTATAATTAATTTTATATTTCCCTTTTCCTCACGATTTGAATATTTCGTACTTTAAATATAAAAAAATCCGGCAACTCATGATTACCAAACAGTGGACGTTGATATTTTCAAAATATGCATAACGTTAATTAAAAATCCACACGCGTAATTAACGCCTTTAACCACAAAATTAAAAATGTCGTTAGCAAAAAAAAATCCGCATTTTTTTTAAACTGAATTTCGTGCTGTCCTGGTGTCGTTTCCCACGCAGAGTTTGTATTAATTTGCCATAATTTCCATTGTCCATACCACAATCCTTTGCCCCTTCACCACATTCGAGCCGATTCGCTGAGAAAAGGGTCACACATTTATTGTTTGTAAGAGCTGAAAGCGAAAGCGATTGCATCGCTCGCGGCCTTTTCCACTTTCAACATAAATTTTCAATAAACTTTTAAAGTGCTCTCAGGCAAAATTACAACATTGTTAATTGGCCAATTGTCGTCAATTTGTTCTAAAAAGCTTTACATTTTTTCTGGCCAATCTCCTCTGCAGCACTCTCCGACAACTGAAGGGTTGTCATACAAATATCGAATATACATAAAACGAAACCAATTCCATTAGAATCCATTGTACAAATTTGATAATGGCCTGCAACAATTTTCGCAATTATCATTTATGAATAGCTATGTATATGAAAATAAACGAAAGCAAAAAAAGGTCAAGTCAATTGCAGCAAGAAAGTGTTGCTTGCAGCATTATAGTTGTTGTTGGTATTAAGAGTAACTTGATATTTTGTGTTTATTTGGAAAATGGGTTAGTCGAAAAAAAGTATGATTCTGTTGTGTTGCCGACAAAGCCTTGAGGCAAAAGTGAACTTAAGTACACAGAATGGCCGTAATTATTTGATTGTTTGGTATGAGATTTTATAAAATATTTTATTAAATACTTGTTTTTTTGTCAGTCCTGACCTTTGTTGTAGAAAATCATAAAACGTTATGCATAATAACTTCTTTTCTAAGTAATTGTTTTGATATATAAAAAGTTGTTTACAATCTTATAGAGTTAACCCTCAAATACATGAATTATTTTTTTTTTTAGTTTGCTAAATAAACATAGGGTTTTCTTTTTAACACAGAAAACCACTGAAAAGTGAGTTAAATATTAATAAACACTAAATATTAGCAAACAAATTTCGAATGTGGTTGTCGTTTCAAAATATTATATCGGGGTTTAATTTGAAGATATACACAAATATGTTAGTGTGCCTAAAGGCGTCAATATGCATTTGGGGGTAAATACTAAAAGGTTAAAAATACCTAACTTCAACCTCTTCAACACCTACCAGCTACTGTGTGACACTTTCCGCAATATTTTCAAATTGTTGTGATACAAATCCTCTTTTGCCTTTTTAATAACACCGTGCGACAAAAAATAAAAAAATTGTTCACACCGGAAAAAATTCATATGCGCGTGAAACTAGAGACCAAACATAGTAATACTGCGTACTCAGTTTTTCATTTCTACATCCTTTGTCCTTTTAAAAGGACTTCAAAATTTTGAAGGGGATAAAAAATGAAAAAAATATAAAAAATACCTATATGTATATGTGCGATATGTATATCAAATGAAAGAGGAAGGGCTCAAGAATTTAAATGAAATTGATTTTTTATCTATTTGTAAAAAAGGATATGAAAACGGTCCTTTGAAAATTGTAATCCTTTATATCCTTAAAAATTTATATAGAATTTTTTTGAAAAGTAAGTATGTTAAACCCAAAATCTCCTAGATCACGTGTCAAAATTTCATTACTCTAACTTTATTGATTTTGTATCTTTTTATGATTTAAAATACTGATTCTCAAATAAATTAGAATTTTTGTACTTTATTAGAATTGCAGCTTCCGCCTTTTTTTAAATAACGAACCAATCAAGTTAGAGTAATGAAATTTTGACACGTGATCACGGAGATTTTGGGTTTAACATACTTACTTTTCAAAAAAATTCTATATAAATTTTTAAGGATATAAAGGATTACAATTTTCAAAGGACCGTTTTCATATCCTTTTTTACAAATAGATAAAAAATCAATTTCATTTAAATTCTTGAGCCTTTCCTCTTTCATTTGATATACATATCGCACATATACATATAGGTATTTTTTATATTTTTTTCATTTTTTATCCCCTTCAAAATTTTGAAGTCCTTTTAAAAGGACAAAGGATGTAGAAATGAAAAACTGAGTACGCAGTATTACTATGTTTGGTCTCTAGTTTCACGCGCATATGGATTTTTTCCGGTGTGAAAAATGCTGTCGCACGGTGTAATCAAACATTTTAAAAATATCTTCTACCTTACCAGATTTCTTGTATATCGTTTGGGTCAGAGTCCATAGTCAATGCACACTACTGTACCCTGCACTTTTAAGCGGATTGCCTCGAAGCCGTAGTGGTGTCAAATTTCACGCAACAAAAAATGAGTGCTCAAACGAACGGCAGCTGGCAAATCCTTTATTTGCAGAGCTTTTCAATTCGAAAATACTCCAACTTTAAGGCGAGCAACGCGAAAGCGAAAGTGTGCTCTCCACTTTTCCCAGCAACTACACCAACTGAAACGTTCTTTTCTCTACATTAAATTTTCTAAATACTTTTCAAGTGCTTTCGCACTGCGACCTTTTAGCAGAACCTTGTGGCTGCATGCCGCACCCCGCGTTAGATTAGTCGTTGCGCCGCAATTGCGAAAACTTTTGCTTTTAATGCATTTGGTGCGCCGCTATCGCTCGGGCTTCGATTAGTTGGTCCGCTTTCAGTTTCACTCGCAATCGGCGCTCTTCAGTTGGTCGCACCCTAATCTGATCAAACTGTTGGAAACAATTTTTCGTTATTTATTGTGGCGTCGCTTTTAGGCAAATGCCAGCCAGCAGCTTTCGAATTATCGTTTTCGATTTCGTTCGCCGTCGGTTTTGACATTTGAATGTGTGCTTAGTGGAGCGCAGGACGCCGACGCCTGGCATACTCGTACCTCAACCTGAAGGATTCGTACGGGGGCAGGCAAGTGAGGAGTTAAGCAAGCTGCACAGCCGACAGGGGCCGCAACAGTGTGGATTTAGCATTGACAACAGCCGTTTGATGGCTTGCTGGCGACTTGACCCGCACGGGCGAGGGGTGAGGGGCCGCCAAGTGTGTCGCGTTCATTTATCTGTTGGCCACTGACCGAAAGTCAATGCCATTCGAATCGGCGTCCAATTTGCCATGCGACCGCGTGTGACCGTATGTTGCCATTGTGGGGGCTGATGGGTTGCCCACTGCTCGGCTTCGGGATGCAACGCTGAAAAAGCGAAAGAGTCAGCGAACAATTTGAAAATATCATGAAATGAAAATTTCACGCTTGATCTGGTGCTGCCGCTTGTCCAATGTCCAGCGAAATGGGTTCCGTTCGCTGCGGTCCGGCTGGGCTCGGGTCGCGCCGACTTCCATTGTTGCCGGCGCTGCGCTGTTGACATTTTTTTGTTTTTGTTTTTTAGGTTTTCATCAGAACGATTTGATGCGGAAGGCGGATAGCATTTTAATTCGCAGCTAACACAAATGCACCGAGTCTGGTGCTTCGTTTGCATATGCAAAGTGGAGGCGAGCGTCAGCGACTGCTGTCGACTGGATGTGTCGGTGCGGCGGGGCTGCGGGACTGCCACTCATGCAGTGATTTCAGTGATGATTTTTTCATAGTGTGCGCATTTTTTCTTTGTTGCTTGAGTGTGTTTTTGGACTTTGTGCGTTCCTTGCACACTTCAGTTGGTGTTGTTATTGTTTTCGGGTGTGTGTGTCTTTTTGGTTTTGTTTTGAAGCGCGGCCTGGGCATTGACCACCGGCCACATATGGTGACAATTGGAAAGTGATAGGCAAACATCCGCTTCAATGAAAATTGACAATTTGTTTAAGCAATTTTCCGGCCGAGCGCTTTTTTTGCGCTGTTGTGGGTGTTGCCAGCAGTCGGCACTTTCCTAGTTGCTCCCGCATATGCGCAGTGTTTTTGTGTCGCTTTTTTTTTGCCGCTGGTGGCCACCGCAGCCAGGATGCGGCAGTCGGCAGTCGGCAAACGGACAATTTTGTTTTGTTCATTCACACGAAAATTTGTGCAGCACTTGCAAATTTTGACAAAGCGAAAAATTATTGCTGCAAATCGATTGGTTCGTTCGCATCCATTTTCAATTTTGTAATTGGGGTTGTTGTTATTTTTGTGTATTTTGTTGTTGGTTTAAATAGTAAAGGTCGAATGTGAGAACATGAAGCACTAAAGCCGATTTGTGGATTTCATTTTCAATTTTTTAGTTTGCTACGAGTTAAGCTAGTTTTCAATGTTGAAGATTAGTACAGACTGAACCGGAATAGGTCGAACTGATTGGGATACATTCGGTATATACTAAGCCTAGACTAGGCTATGGTGCGTTGGGCTAATCTATGGATTAATTTTCAGCTCATAGCCGAAGAGTTTCGGGTTTGTTGGCTGGCTTGTGTAAAGTCAACTGAAGGTTTCTTTAATTAAACCCATGTATGATTTTCTGCTGCATTTTGTCTTCGTCAAATTGTTTTGGTCACATTTGACTTATTTTACGGCTGGAATTTGCCACCGTTTGACATTGGACAAGACAGGTGATTAGCTACTGGACCATTCATCCGGCTACTAATTAACTGTATTATTACGTAAAATCAAACAATGGCGCTGCGACGGTGGCAGCAAATTGCATTTTGCAGCGCAGTCGCATTCGCATTCGCAGTCGCTGATGTCAATTGTGGTGTGCAGCAGTTGTGGTTGTTGTTGTGGGCCGTGCAAACAATAAGATGAGCGCCGTAAGTGCATTTCGATGTGTGGATTGTTGTAGACCTCACGTCCAACAATGTCGCTTGATGACTTTCAATAGAAACAACAGGTGTTGATGTTGGGTGTGGGGCTGTACGCAATTCATTTGTAGCGGAGACAATCGCCTTACTGAGGATGCAAGATGAAGTCTACTGCAGATACAGTTTTGGGTAACGTAGCGTTTTGGCCAATGTATGGCAACTCATGGCCGAGTGCCGAAAGTCGAAGAAAGTACAAATTTTATTTCACAGTGTTATATAGTAATGCAAGAATATGTTACATAAATACATGTACAATACATGTATAAACGAATCCTCTTATAGTACACAAGAACAATCGACATGTTCATTATCTAATCCCATTAAAGCGATATTCAAGAGTGTTGAATCAACTAATTGAACTCTGCAGTCTCTGCGGAGTTTTCCACATAATTATATACACGTTTGTGATATGAGTATTTTGTGTGCAACTTACTGCCTGTGCTAGTAGTTTTAATTGATGACATTTGCCACTCAATTCGACTCAATTCGGAGCTCAACAATATTTTGATGGCGAATGATGCAAAGGCATTTAGCTGAGGCTTACATAACTGCAACTTAACCCTCTAGTTCCCAAGTTTTTAATCTTGTTAAAAAAATTACCAGTGATAGTTTTGTGGTGGATAAGTAATATTTGTTCGGGGAAAAAAATTGCATGTCAATAGGAGGCGTGATAGAGGGTGTAGAAAGTAGCAGGCCTACAAGCCTGCTTGGGAAAAAAAGCCAAAAAAAATCCCATATCAAAATTTTTTTTGTAATTAATTTAAATTTTTAATTGGTTTTTTTATTATATGTAAACATAAATAACGGGTAACAGTTTCAGTTCATACGCGTAATAGACAATAAATAAAAAGGGGTGGGGTAAGGCGAGGGGTAGTGTGTCGTGGGGCAGTTTATACACTGCTTTTGGGGGGTGTGTAAACTAGGAAAACTAAAAAAATCGGTATAGGTATATATATATATTGCGGTTCTTATTTGTTTTTAATGCCTTGTTATCTTTTCACACAGATGTCGATAAATCTACTCCATGAAATAAAGGACTAGGGGAGACTAGTTCTCTCATCTACCCCCGCGGACTACTCCTTAGTATAAATTTTTACAATGACATGATCCTTTTTACATTGCGGTGTATCAAAATGTCGGTTCAAATAGAAAAATAATGTATAAATAGCGAAAAAATATGAAAAATGACCCATAATTTTTTACGCTTTTCATCCCAAGCAGGCCTACAGACACTCTAGGGTTTGGGTTAATTAGGAGGAGTGTAACAACTTATTTTCATAATTTTTTTTTTATTTTCTCAAAGAACACATTAACACCTACTCACTAATAATTTTTTTAGTTTTATTGAGGCTCACAATTTATTTAAAACAATTTTTGTTCCTCACACAATTTCAAAAATAATTCAACTTTAACTTTGTCTTACAATTACTGCCGTTGTGCATGTGCCAGCGTTATCTGACAACATTTATTTTGTAAAGTGAAGATTCCCCTTTCCATACGTGTACGATCAGCTAGAAAAATCATAAGGTGTAATTTACAGAATTTTTTTAAGCTTAGGATGTCTACAGGCCTTCTTGGGAACTAGAGGGTTAAGTCGAGTTGACGTTTTATTTCGCAAATTGCTTCATACAGTTACATACATACATACATATAGTATATGCGAAGTTTTAATGTTTCAGATTATGGTTTTTAACAAGTTAGATCACCGCAAAAGCTAACATAAAATTTGTTATGCTTGCAATTTGCCAGTGCGTGATAAAATCTGATGATAGATCTGGTTGTAGAAAGGCACCAAAAGCTACTTTAGACATTTTATAAGAGAAGAAAAAAGCCTCATAAAACCACTATACATAAAAACTTTTGGGAAAGTCTACAATTTGGATTTGAAAAATATCATGTAAACTTTTTCTGGTAAAGACACTTTTTCACTTAACCCTTTCCGGTCATTTTCCGCATTTCTTGAGATAAAAATATTTCTTTCAAAATATTGACTCTCATTGAACATTTTAGCAATAAAATACAAAAAAATATCAAAAAAACCATTTAGGTTGAGAATTACAGCTCAATCAATTTTGTACGATATATCGTACAATGGTCCGCAAAGGAGTAAAAATGTATGACATTTTTGTTTCGTTTTTTTAAGTTTTATGAATAATTAATTGATTTTTTTTTATAGAAAACACAAATTATAACAACAAAAATCAAAACGTAATATAATTTTGACCGAAACTTATATAAATTATGTATGTTTAAACATAATTTCACATTTATTCGGCCTTATGTAACCGTTGTTGTTGTTTCCAAGCCCTTTTCCCCTCAATAAAACACAGAATCAATTAAAATTCATATATCTTTACAGAACGATACTGAATATAGCCGATTTTTACTATCGTAGTGGGAGTGGCAAATACTCATGTCTAACCTTACATAACCTGTGTCTGCCCAGTAAAACACAAAATTGTGTAGTAATTGTAATTTCTTAATAGAAATTTGCCGAATAGTCGAATTTTATTAGTCATACGATTTACTGATGGGCGTGGCAATTAAGCAAACGCAAAAATTCTGTTCCCAAATCCATAACTTAAAAAATTGCAAACATCACTTGCAACCTTTGCCTTTCATTTTTTAAAGGTTTGGGAAAAATATTTAGACGCAAAAAATATTAAATTTAATAAGTTTTATAAATCAACTGAGATTCAAACATTGAAACTGTTTGCCTTTTTTCTACCAAAACACATTACATATTTAAAAATTCCTCCGCAGAAGTCCCATCATTTGCTGGTTTTTCGAATTCTTGCAAAAAGCTGCTTACAAAAGGCACATATACTGTGTAGCCACGGTTATATGATTTATATTTTTAAACAGAATTATACAACACAGCCTCCTTAATAAAAATTAAAAAGCCGTTCCATAAAAAATGCCTTCGCTGTCAAATAAAAAATCTTAGAAAAAATTGTACGATATATCGTACAAATTTCCGGAAAGGGTTAAATCAACACTCAAGGAGAAGGAACTTGTGAGGTTCTTCTTGAATTTATCGAGAAAATTCCAAATTCTTAATTACACGATACGATGAGAAAGTTGTAGAAACAGAAAGTCAGTAGAGCTGGATGCCATTTTTATTTATAAGCTTATTCACATAATTCCAAATCCGGGATCCAGGAGCATCTACTGTGAAAATAGACCACAATGTACGAAGGAGCCGGATATACCTTTGTCTTCTATTAGTTTTATTGCATGATTCTGAGTGCAATTCCAGAGCATCTACTGTGGAGTATATACTTATATATCTATATGGAATATGTCTTTGCCTTCTATTAATTGCATCGCATGATTCAGAATGCGATTCAGAATGCGAGTATCCACCGTGAAAATAGACAAAAAGCGTGTTGAATGTCCTAGCGGACATTGTATTTGTTTTATTTTTTGGAGCTTTGTTATGGCCTGTTTGATCGATAAAACTCCATGTGTGTGTGTGTGTGTGTGTGTGTGTGTGTGTGGTGTTAAGTAATTAGTAAGTTCTCTCATTTGCGCAGCTCAGAAAAAGTAATGCAAAATGCCAAATATTTAAGCACTTGTTGCACGCTTTAACCCTCGGATGGACTTTGTCGTCTGGCCAGACGAAATGGTTCAAAAAAATAAAAAAATCACAGATTCATCTCCTTTTTACAGTGTATTTGTGGGTAGGTAGGTAGGTAGGTAGTGTGTGGCTGCTCCGAGGAGCACACTTAGGCCAGGCGGCCCATTGTGATACCACATGAGATCGAACATCGTGTCGCTCACTCGTTAAACCAGTTTGAGCTATTAACGAAGCTTAGTAGACGGCGTATGGTCTTGTCAGCTAGATCATCTAGACTTCCGAAGAAGAAGTTGCCTAAGTAGGTCAGCCTTCTTCTGGATAAAGCAGGACAGTTACATAGTAAGTGAGGAATATTTTCTTCTTCCTCCTCGTCCAAGCAGCTGCGACAGAAGTCGTTCGAAAACAGCCCCATCCTTTTTGCGTGGGTGCCGATGAGGCAGTGACCCGTAAGGACACCGATCATGGTTCTGATCTGGGCTCTGTTTAATGAGAGGAGTTCTTTAGAACGACGAAGATTTAAGGTTGGCCAAAGTTGGCGCGCAAGGAGGCTTGTGTTGCCCTCAACCCATCTTAAATTCGTATCGTGTATAGAGCTCGCATGGGTACGAAGCTTACATGTTAAAAGAGGGACACCGAGCGTGGTCAACTCATGGCCTAACTGCTCAGTAGTACCCTGTCTCGCGAGCTCGTCCGCTCTACAGTTCCCTGGAATATCCCTATGACCTGGAACCCAGCATAGGCGAATATAAAGCTGCTTGGCAGTCTCGTTGAGAGATTTGCTGCAGCTGAGAACAGTCTTAGATGTTATTTTGACCGCATCCAGAGCTCTAAGAGCTGATTGGCTGTCCGATAGTATCAGGATACCAGTAGCCGATATCCTGTTTACCCTGAGCCAATCGGAGGCTGCGCAGATTGCTGTGACCTCAGCCTGGAAGACACTACAGTAATCTGGCAGCCTGAGCTTTAAGTTAAGGTTTAATCCTTCTGAGTAGATACCACAGCCCACCTGACCAAGCAGTTTCGATCCATCTGTATAGATATGGACATCACCGCTGGCAGGGGGAACACCCAGCTCCCATTCGGCCCTAGATGGGATAACAACCTGATAGTCCTTATCAAAGGACAGGCTGGGTGTCATGTAGTCAACAGTCTGAGGTATGCCTTTGAAATAATTTAGAATAGAGGAGTGCCCGTAACGCCCAACTCTCTATTGCGCGGAAGCGCGCATCCTGATGGCAGCATTGGCGGCCAATTGCCTTCCCAGGATATCCAATGGGATTAGGTGAAGCACAATATCCAAAGCATTAGTGGGAGTAGTCCGCAGGGCCCCACTTATACATAACTCTGCGGACCTTTGAATTTTGGAAAGTAATTGGGAGTGAGACCTTTTGGCCAATGAAGGCCACCAGACTACTATCCCATATAACAGAAGAGGCCGAACAACGGCGGTATACAGCCAGTGTACGATATGTGGTCTTGTACCCCATACATTGCCTATCAGCCTTTTACAAGTATAAAGGGCAATACTGGCTTTCTTGGCTCTCTCCAGGACGTTGGGTTTCCAGTTAAGTTTCCTGTCTAAGACAAGTCCCAGATATTTAGCAGTATCCGAGAAATTCAGAGCGATCCCTTGCAGTCGCGGGGGATCAATCTCAGGTATTTTATGTTTGTTTGTGAAGAGAACTAGCTCCGTTTTATGTGGGTTGACGCTAAGACCACATTCAATGGCCCAACTTGTTAGGATGTTCAAGCCATGTTGTAACACATCCCTGATAATTAAAGGAAACTTTCCGGAGACTGCAATAGCAACATCATCTGCGTAGGCGACTACCCTGCACCCCGCCCTCTCCAGACGCATTAGCAGTGTGTTCACCGCTAAATTCCAAAGAAGAGGCGAGAGGACCCCTCCGTGGGGTGTCCCCCTATTTACAGATCTTTGTGCAGATGCGGTGCCAAGACTTGCATTGATGATGCGGCTATGAAGTAGCTGCTCAATCAGTGCTACTAGCGGCACACCTACACCCAGGTCTGCAAGCGCGTCGGTAATGGCTTCCGATCTGATGTTGTTAAAGGCTCCTTCAATATCCGTAAAAGCTACCATAGTAAACTCCTTGCACTCAAGTGATTTCTCTATGGTATGGATTAAGCAATGCAGAGCGGTATCTACAGATTTACCTCTGCAGTACGCATGTTGTGAGGGCGAGATTGGTCGATCGACCAACAACTGCCTAATATGTGTATCCACTAACCTTTCCAAGATTTTGAGTAGGAAAGAGGAGAGGCTAATCGGTCTGAGGTCTTTTGGATGAACATGTGAGCTTTTGCCAGCCTTAGGTATAAAAACTACCTTCACATGCCTCCAGGTACTGGGTATGTGATTCAGGACCAGGCAGCTCCTCATGATCTCCTGTAACCATGGAAGAATCAGGTTCTTAGTGACCTGAATCTCTATCGGGGCGACGCCATCCGGTCCCGGCGCTTTGTAGGGTTCAAAACTGTCTACGGCCCATAACAATTTCTGCCTAGTCACAATTAGGTCGGCATCTGGGACCGGTAAGTGGTTTCTCAGCCAGGAGGGGCCCACCAAGTCCTTAGAGCCACCCGGGAAGTGTGTGTCTAGCAGAATATCGAGTGATTCTTCACTACTAGAGGCCCATGACCCGTCTTCCTTTTGGAGATAGCAGGTGTTAGTTGGGCATTTGGAGATTATTTTCCTGAGCCTAGAGGCTTCGGTAGCAAGCTCAATATTACTACAGAAGTCTCTCCAGGAATCTCTCTTAGCTTTCCTTAGCCTATTTTTATAGGATTTGAGAGCCAGCTTGTATTCTAGCCAGACTTCATCAGTACATGACCGTCTAGCTTTATTGAATAACTTCCTGGCTGTTCTGCGGAGCTCACTGATTTCAGCACACCACCACGGGGGTCTGAATCTTTTCCGCGTGGACAGCTTCCTCAGAGGGCAAGCCATGTCAAGGGCCGCATTCAGCATCGACGTGAATGACTCAACTGACTTATCAAGTGCATCCTGGAATGTCAGCTGGGAGAAGGCACTGGACCGTATCATGACAAAGAGGCCAGTTGGCCTTTTTTAGATTTCTAAAGAGGGGTTGACTTGGAGCTTTGTCCGAGATCTCTCACTGTAAGTATCTATGATCCGAAAAAGAGTGATCCTTGGAGACCCTCCACTTACTCACTCGGTTTGATACATTCTGAGAGACAAGAGTAAGATCGAGAACTTCTTGCCTGTTTCTAGTAATAAAGGTAGGCTCCTTACCCCTATTACATATATGCAGATTATTAGAGAGGATAAAATCGAAAAGAGTTTCACCTCTTAAATTAGTATTTGAGCTACCCCACACTTCATGATGCGCGTTGGCGTCACAACCTATCACCAAATCTACGCTATCAATAGCAGCATGATGTACTAACCTGGATAGGCCGTCTTCTGGAAGGGATTGATGGTCATGTGCCAAGTAGGCCGAGACGATCCAGAGCTTCCTCGAATCGAGCTCGATGCTTGCCGCTACCATGTCCCCGTTGCTGTAATTCGAGAGCAGAAAAGTACTCAATTTGTTGCTGACTAGTATGCACGCCCTAGGCCTACCTGCCTGCGCCACATACAGCAATTTGTGAGTAACTAAGTAAGTATATATGAACATAATGTGTATATATAATGTGTATATATATATACTTACATACCCTGCAACATATCCAAGTTCATCGATTCCCAACCCAATTATTCCTATTCCACTCACCTCCACAAAAAAAGAAAAAAAAATATGCAGTTACACGGTGCGTCAGCGACATCTGCAAAGGGGAAGCGGACAACTGCGAAAAACAGCGCACCATAAATTGATCTAGCGAGGTCCCCAACCATCCTGCTTGGAACCTCCTTACACAACAGATGGCGCTACGAGCGTAGCTCGAAAACGGAGGCGACGTTCCTAAGCGGCGTTAGATGGCAGAATATCACTTACTACCTGCGGCAGGCCAATCGCCTACCCTGGCAGAACAACACAACCGATTAACGTAACCAACACAAGGCAAAGCCTCGGATACATATCGTGTACGATGGAAGAGTCTTGTTGAGGCCCTATGCTCCAGTGAGGAGTGAACAAGGAATAACAAAAAAAAAAAATACTTACATACGTTGCCTACTATCACAGAACAAACAATATACAGAATGCGCATCTGGTGTAAAGAAAATTTTCTTTGCGGGTTCCAGCGGTAGGGCCCGTTTGTGGATGCGGGGGGAAGAAGTAAAGGGGACGAGAACGCACAGAGCGCGAGAGCTTAAAATGAGAAGCTGTGAGAGCGAAAAATCAAATGTTCGGAGAGCAAACAGATAAAAGTATTGAACGCATGCCGGTGTACAAAACAGTAACGCACCATATATGTGGTTGTTGTTGTTGGCCAACAAAGCGACGTGCCGCATGCATGCTGATGGAGGAAACGCGTACAGGGGAAAGCCGACAGCCTGTGGTTGTTGTTGTCGCTGGCTAACAACTGAAGTTAGAATAAATTTTTGCTTTGGCTGATTTCTGTAAGGAGCTCAGCGACTCACAGTACTACGATAAAAAAACCGCCAATTGTGGGAATAAGTCAGGGAATAAGTTTGGTCAAAATAACCAGAGTTTTTTACGATTTTAGGATTTTAAGTTTTCGGGGTTTAGTTACATTTTTCTTTTCTGAGGCCCATGAACAATGCTTCCTGAGAAGAACTAAGATCATAAAATCCAAAATTGTGTTTTTATGATCAGGACATGTGGAAAACCATTGTGGTGTAGCATTTTGACATTTAACTTTTATTAAATTTTTTATGCCTACAATTCGTGGCTGTTTTTCAAAAATGCTGCGGAAAATTGAAATGTGTACTTGGCTTATCTCTAATAGAATTTGCGATGGACTAATAAGATTGCCGAAATCTTTGAGAGAGTTAAAGTTTTTGTGAAATATGAAAAGTTCACTAGGAACTGTTAGTACCTCATCTTTTTTTCTCAATTCACCTGCACATGTTTCACAGTTTATTTTGGGAAGTATTTTGTAAACAACATAACCCAAAAAATATCTTACAGACGCTAAATCAATGGTAAATTCAGAACAGTTCTGAAAATTATCATTTAATATGAAATCGGCAAGGATGGCTGTATTATTATCCACTTCGAAATCATCGGTTTGACTAGTTTCTTCGTTATGTTCAGGAGCTGAGTCGAGATTTAATACGATATTAGAAAGCGTTTCAAACATAGTATCATTTAATTCTTCACAATTGCTTTGGGAACTCAATTGCACAATTTTGGCGGCCATTAAGCGTGCTAATATATTATTAATATCAGCCACTGATGGATTTATATTATTACCACCTTTTTGTCGTAGTATAGAAAACATATTTTCAAGTTTGTCTTGGTTTAATGTCCTTGTCATCAAAAAAAAAATTTCGGATTTTTTCTCAAAAAGCTCGTCTACTAATAGCAAAACAGCTTTTAGAGTAAGTTTCATCCCATCTAGAAAAAAGACTTTTTTCTTTTTGTCAACAAATGAGATTTCATCTAGGTATTTAAGGAAGAATTTTATGTACTCATGTGATAAGCTGTTGAGTTGAATCGCAGATCTGTAAACATTTTTTGGAATATAACGATCCACTGTTTAGGCAATCAAATATTTTGTCAATATTTTCTATAAAGCTGGCCGTATATAAAGCCAATTCTTTAGAGCAACTTTTGAAACCTATAGTTTCAGCAGTTGTCCTAATAGCAGCTTGAACAGTCTTGCTGAAAATTTGGGTTGCCAGTTTTACTTTCATTTTCTCGAAAGAATTTGGGAAAATGTGTTGGCTGGTTAGTTTAGGACACATTTTTGTTGTTGATTTAAGTCCCATTTCAAATAGTACGTGAACTACCCTAAAACTTGCAATTCCATTTGGTGTAGCTAAGTCGCATTTGAGCCAGCCATTTCTCAATGATTTAACAAGGTGCGGGAAATCATATATACAGAACACTTTTCCATCATTATACACTATGATCAATAAGTACCGGGACTGTGTATTTAAAATTTTTTTTTTTTAGGTCGGCAGGACCTTAACTGACATCTGTGTCAAATTTTGAGCGGGATTGCATCATTAGGTTTTGTTTGGCAGCTGTTAGCGTCAGTCAACTTTGTGTACTTCGTCGCATTTTACAATGGATAATTTTGTTGATCAACGTATTTGTTTGAAATTTTGTCTTAAGCACGAAATTTCTTGTGCCAATGCGCTTAAAATGTTGCAGAAAGCATTTGGGGAGTCTGCTCTATCAAGAACCAGAGCGTTCGAGTGGTATAAAATGTTCAAAAGTGGTCGTGAAGTGGTCGAAGACTTTCCTCGTTCTGGACGTCGTTCAACATCGAATACCGACGAAAATGTTGAAATTGTGAAGAAAATCGTGCTTGAAAATCGTCATGTGAGCATCAGAGAGATTTCTAACGATCTTAACATCTCTTATGGAAGCGCACAACACATTGTTGTCGATATTTTGCGCATGAAACGCGTCGCCGCACGGCTTGTTCCTCAAGACTTGAATTTCGTCCAAAAAGATCATCGAAAGCAAGTGGCTGAAGACATGATTTCCGAAGCTAAGAAGGACCCAACGTTCATGAAACGTATAATTACTGGTGATGAGACATGGGTCTATGAATTCGACGTGACAACTAGCCAGCAATCATCCGAATGGCGTGCTGAAGGCGAGCCAAAACCAAAAAAAGTGCGCCAAAGTCGATCAAAAATCAAGGTTATGCTCATTGTTTTCTTCGATTATCGTGGTGTGGTGCATTATGAATACGTTCCGACCGGTCAAAACGTTAATAAAGAGTATTACCTTGACGTATTGAGGCGTTTGAGAGATGCTATTCGTAGAAAACGACCGGATTTGTGGGCCGATAACAGCTGGATTTTGCACCACGATAATGCGCCGTCTCACAAAGCACACAATATTCGCGATTATTTGAACAAACACAGTGTGAATATCATCGATCAGGCTCCCTATTCTCCAGATATGGCACCATGTGACTTTTTCCTGTTCTCCCGACTCAAGTTACCGCTTCGTAGAAAGAGATTTGAGTCCATAGAGGTCATAAAAGAAAATGCGACGCGAGAGCTGAAGGCCATACCTGCTTCGGCTTACCAGAAGTGCATGGACGATTGGATTAAGCGTTGGCATATGTGTATTGCTTCAGATGGGGCTTATTTTGAAGGGGATAAAATAAATTTACCAGAAGAATAAAACAATTTTGTTTTTTTGACACAGTCCCGGTACTTATTGATCATAGTGTACATGAAAAAGGCCTTTCCAAAGTTACACCCATATCCGAAAAGCACTTCCTATTGGAAGACCCCCGGTCACAAGTTATAACTTTTACTGTGATGCCAAAACTATTAAGAATTTTAAATTTTCCAGAATTATATTTTTTAACATATTTGCAGAAAGTCCGTTTTTGAAAACAAAGTAATTTAGTACCAATGACCAGTTAGAAAACATTGATTTGACCATAAAAACACATAATTGTTTTCCTATTTGGCTTGTCCTTTCAACCCCATTTTCTTCATACCCATTAACCAAATCTAATTTAGGATTATATCGTAATTCCTTTCTAATTGCCATTTCATCCATTAATAGAATCATGTTGTTTTTTTTGCTCTGGGTCAAATCCAAGCACCGTTTTCTTATAACCTCAAAAGCAGAGTTCTTAAAACCTGGCTGCAGGAACTTGACAGGGGCCCATCGATTAACAGTCGAGATATTTGGCAGATTTAGATTTAGTTTATTTCTTAAAAATTGATATGTCGACTGCGAGACATAATAAATATTTTGAGCCAAATCTTTTACATCTTCCGTATATTCTTAAGGACGGGAACTAAGAAGAAGCTTACAAAATACCTTTGATTCTTTGCTCACGTTATTATAAGAGCCGATACGTTGGAGCACATCTGACTTTTTTGGTAATTTCTTCTGGTTTTTAATGTTTCTGTATTTTGCCAAAATGTTGTAATACTTCTTCCTGTAAAAATGTACGGATTTAGCATATGATTCGCAATTATTACAATACCCATCTACGGACTCACTTTTTCGTCTCTTTTTAGTTGAACAATCGGGCTCTGAAAACTCATGTTTCTTCAACATTTTCCAAATTAAATACAGGAACTGCTCCAGATTTTAAATATTTTTTTCCAATGTCAAAACTTGAGAAGTGATTAACGCATATAAATAATGGTTTGGTGTATTCTATAGTTTTAATGCTACATTTTTCTCGCCAAATTTGGCCCATAGCTGAGTCATAGGGCGGAAATTTAAACATTTTAAGTTTTTCATCATCCCGTCTAGATTTTCGGCAACATGTTATGCAGCATTGAAGCCCTGACTTTACTAAATTTTTACCCACCCGGGGTAGTAAATTTTTACTCGGAGCCGGATCCATTTTTCGTATACTAATAAAGTCAATGAATATGCCAAATCAAAGGTAATATAATGACCAGAAAGGATCAACTACGTCAAAATATCTATACAAATTTTTAATTTGGGTCAACCACGTCAAAAAAATAGCAAAAAATTCAAAATTGGAATCAACCACATTAAAATTTAGACAAATAATTATACTTGGAACTAGCCTCGTAAATATATCTGTAGAAATTTTAAATTTGGATCAAACACGTCAAAACAATTGCAAAAAATTCAAAATTGGAATCAACCACGTCAAAATTTAGACAAATAATTATACTTGGAACTAGCTTTGTAAATATATTTGTACAAATTTTTATTTTGGATCAACCACGTCTAAATATTTCCAAAATTTAGTATCAATTAATCTAAGCGCAGCATGAACAAAAAAACGACCATTCAGCTCGAAGATTCAATAAACAAATTCGCCGGCACGTGCTCGCTCTGCGTTTGCTGTTTTACAAACAAGAACAAGAAGCGGACAGGCAAAATTTGCATAGGAAAAAGTGACTGGCCGAGTGCCCGAGTAAAGCCAAGCTGGCTTGCTGCGGAAAACAACAACATTGCGTGTTGTTGTCGAAATGAGAATAAACCAATCCATGGCACAATAATAAGGTAATAGCATGCCCGCAACACCAAAAACCACATGTATTTTGTTGGTAGGATTGTTTATGGTTACTGTCAAAAGCAGCTGATATTTTCCGACGAAAGAGGGAGAAACTGAAAACATACAAAAGTGATTGTTGCCAGACGGTGCTGTATTTGAGTGAAAAAACGGGAAAAGTGCTCAGGTCAGTTGTTTTCAGTCAGGTATTTTCATTTCAACCGATGCGGCAACACAGCACACCGACGATTTTGACAGAAGCCATAAACGATCAGCCGGTGGCTTGCTACAACCTTATAGTTGAACCATGAACCAATCCATCGAATGAATGCGAGAATGCAAGAGAGGATCGCAAAGCAGCTCTCCGCTCGCTTGCGCTAACTCTCTCGGTTCCATATACATTTACCTCATCTTGCTGCTTCCCGCCCGCGGCTGAAATGAAATCACAAAATTATTTCAGATGCGCCTTCTATATACTGTTTATTCTGTACTACTATATAAACATAATAAACTTCATCTGTCATTTCGCTTTGCCTTTGTCAAAAGCCTCACCCAGATTTCGTCTGGCCAGACGACAAAGTGCAAATGCGTAGTAACTAATTACTGCCCATCGAAGGGTTAAATAGAACCGAACAATTTCACCCATTTAGTGTCGGTTCTCTAAAGCATATGTACCTATAAATAAAATTAGTAAATCTAAATGAGTGAACTGAATAAAACAAATTGCATTCACCCCATTTCTCAATCCTCAATCAGTAAGTAAAACACAATTTTTCTTGAATTGTTCTCAATGGTAATAATTGTATTTATTTATTTGTTGTAATATTATTTATTAAATGATTTTAATGTTATAATTTAAATGTTTCTTTTACGTTGCAGTGTATGAATTTATTGTCCTGTATTTCATTTCCGAGTAAACTTTTTCCTTTTTGATTTGGTTTTTTCGTTTAATCATTTCTCAGTGCTTACATTTAGTGTTTCACCGTTGTTATTTGTGGCTGTTGTTGTTCTTGTTGCGATAGCATTGCATGCGAGTTTAAGTTAACGTTATGCAATAACATTCGATTAAATGCGCACATAAATGCAGTTCATGTTTGTCTTTTGTTTTTGTAAATGATTTTTGCGCAATTTTATTTATTGTGATTTTCACGCTGTTCGTGTCGCTTTGTTTTACTCGCTTTGTATATCTAATAAAAATAATATTTTAAAAATAGTAAAAACTGCAAACATTTTCAACGTTATATTTACAATTGTGAATTTTTGTTGTTTTTGTAGTTGTTGTTGGTAATAATTGGGTTGGCATTAACGGTATGCGCTGCTGTGTTTTTTTTTATTGTATATGCTTGTATAACGGATTTGCTGCGCTTTTTATTGCATATTAACGGTTACATATGTATGTGTATGTGTAATTATTTATAAAAAATTAAAATATTACGCAAACCCGGAGCATGGGTGGCCGTCGCTCCGCTTCCATTTATGTATTTATTTATTAATTTTTTTGCCAAGAACTTTGCTGCCGGCCAACTTGCAATTTGTGTGTTGGTTTCTGTACAGTTTGGGCGCATTTGTGGCATTTTAGTGTGCTGCGGTTCAAATGTTGCTTGTTGTTATTGTTGTTGCCTGGCATACTATAACAATATTTTTTGTATAATTAATAGTTTTGCTGGTTTGTTTGATGTATGGTTTTCAGTTAACTTTACACTTTTGCTTTCAGCGCTTTTCCAACTCTGTACTCGTATTTGCTAATATTTCGGAAATGTTTCATACGTAATTGTGACAATATTACTAAATTGTTACAATATTAGCGTAATTAAATTTACTGCTGATTTTACATCTGAATTCATTAATTAATTTAAATATATGCAATTAGTGTAAATTCGTTTTATGCCTCCGTTTGCTGATATAATTTTAAGCCTTTGCTGTTGTTGTTGCGGTCGCTAATTAGTGTTTTGGTATTTTATTATTTTTCTTCTCGAGCAGCGGTCTTAATCGGCTGTTATACATATGTATGCATTATGATATATGTATATTTATGTACATGTTCAAGTTGCATCATTCAACGAATCGCTTTTTACAATAATTTTGGCTTTTACGTCAGCAAGTCTACATCATTCCGCCCTCGCAGTTCATATAAATGTATGTCTATGTATGTGGGTGGGATATATGTGTGTAGCTGAGAGTGTGTGTGTGTGTGGGTAAGTGTGAGTGTGTGTGTTAATGCTAATATTGTCATATACTTATGCGTTTAAGTCTGTTAGAGAAACAATCTTGTGTTATTTTTGTGCTTGAGCCGATTTGATAAGAATTGAGTTGAATCTAAGCAAAGATATACAAGAATTATGACATACAACAGAATTTATGAACATGTTTGCATTGTCTGTAGCAAAGTGAAGACTGGCTCTCAAGGTTTGAGTTTGAGGATATAAAATAATCGGTGAAATTTTCCTCAAATTGGAAAATCCCACTTGAAAAGGTATTTTAATAAACATAAAGTACAGTTATGTAATGTTTACAGTAAGAGCTTAGTTAGTTGTAACTATAAATTAAAAAAAAATACGTAATTGCATATGCAATGCACTTTAGCCAGAGGCAAGAAATAATGTGACAAACTTGCCAGACAATTTTAACGATATTTAAAATTTGAAACTTTTAAACAACATTTTTTGATGCTTCTCGCAAGCGCTTTGGTGCTGTTTTCTAAGCAAAGCTTATTATTTCAATTTATCGCAAGTTTGGTTCCACAACTTTTCTCAAATGATAAGCAATTCTTTAGCGCTCGTTCTGTGAGCTCGAACTGTAAGCATTCGCCGAGCCCAGAGCCAGACAAAGTCTGTGTCTAGCAGCAATTAATACACCAAAAACAATATTTATTACAACTGCAATGCCAACTGCACACAAACACACACGCAAACCGCCACTCAAATACACACCGCCAGAAATAATGGAACAAATTTGCGTTGTTCTTGCACTCATTTATGTCCGCATGTGTTTGTGTGTTTGTATGCGTGTTGCTGCATTTGTACTGCACTGTTGCATTTTTATGCGTATGTAAATTGGCCGTGTCGTTGTTGTTGGGAGTGGTGATGGTGTTGTTGCGGCTGCTGCATTGCATGTTGTGCTGATGCATTGCACAAAATTATTTATTCTGTACGTTAAAATTTAATTGTTTAAAATATTCGCAACAGTAGTTAGCAACATGTACAAACGATTGCTGGGGCGGCCTCACACAAAAAGGCGTTGGAAGTGTTGCATTTTTTCTAACAAAAATTAATAGTAAACAAATTTTTAAAAATTCTGACTTCAAAAAGTGACAATTACACATTTTAACGATGCTTATGAGCAGCGTAATTTTTGCTTTAATTTAAATAAAAAAGGTCCCATAACCTTGTCCAGTTGAAAATGAACAGATTATATAGATATGGTTGATATGAAGATTGTATATAAATATTGCGAAAAGAAGTACTGAAATTTATTAAATTGTATAGGAACTCTATTCAGCTCATGTTCTTATTAATTCTTATTGGAAATTACATTAGAATTCTTACCAAATCTCTTTCTAATGTCTTTTGTACTTGCCGTCGAAAATTGTTAAACACAAAGACATGGCATTTACTCTAAACTATGAAGATTCCGATACACCCTGCTAAATGTCTGACCATGAAAAGCCTAACGCAGACGAAATTTTAAGTGACACCATATCTTTTTTTAATTTATTCAGCAATTTCAGACAAACATGTGGAGTTATGAGCGCCTGGCTCTGCAGAGACGCCCCAGTGCAATGCAGTTGCAATTATGCACGCACACACACACACACTCAGGCCACTCCTGAACAATGTGGCAATACATTTGCTGTTGCTGCCGTCGCCGGTGTTTTGCTGTCGTTGTTGTGTTATTGCTGTCGCTGTTGTTGTTGTTGTTACCGCAATTTTGCTATTGCCGCTCGCTGGCAGCTGGTAGCTGGCTGAAGTGCAGCCGCACTTTGATGTGTGTTTTGTCGCACGTAATTGCGCATTTAAGCGTTTTTTTCTGCCATTTATTACTCATACGCCCCGTTTCCGCGTCTGCTGTAGTCGCGCGAGGCATTCATTGGCGTGGCGCATTGACGTGTGTCATTTCAGCGCTGTTTGCTCTTTACCGTTTGCGGGCAATGGCAGCCTAATGCGCTGCGTGCTTGCAACTCTATAAATATTGTAATTGCGTGCCGGTGTTGGTGGGAAACAGCACCAGAAAAAAAGCGCCGAGTGTGGGAGTACAACGTAATTTATGTAAATGGAAAAATAAATTTTTACTAATGTGAAACACATACAAATGCAGTGAATATTTGTGGATATTCCAATCCATGTTAATGAGCGTAATGAGGGGGAAACATTTCAATTATTGTTGCTGTTGTTGTTGAATTTTTTTGCAAATACAGTGACAGCCAATTTGCGGCATCAAGTGTGAATCGGCAGAAACCATTCACCAGAAACAAATTTTATGTAGCATAAATTAATTTGTGCAAATATAAAATATGGTTTAGAGAATTTTGAATATTTTTACAACAGAATAGAAACGAAAGGGTTGAAAAATATGAATAGCAGAGATGTGACACCATGAAAGGTCATGTAATATTATTAGTATTACAGGCTTATCTGAAATCGTTCGATAAAATATCGCATTGCGAAAAATGTTTAGTCAACAAAAATTGTTGTTTTTTTTAAGACCTCAGCGACTGCAATTTTCCTTTGAATGTTAATTTGCCAATCCTCTTCTAATACACCGTGCAACAAAAATTAAAAAAATTGTTCACACTGGAAAAAATCCAAATGGGCGTGAAACTAGAGACCAAACATAATAATACTGCGTACTCAGTTTTTCATTTGTACATCCTTTGTCCTTTCTATCTATTTATTATTTAAAATACTGATACTCAAATAAATTCGAATTTTTGTACTTCATTAGACTTGCACCTTCCGCCTTTTTTTAATAATTTTCGAGCCAATAAAGTTAGAGTAATGAAATTTTGACACCTGATCAAGGAGATTTTGGGTTTTAACACACATACTTTTCAAGAAAATTCTATATACATTTTAAAGGATATAAAGGATTACAATTTTCAAAGGACCGTTTTCATATCTTTTTTTTACAAATAGATCAAAAAATCAATTTTATGTAAATTCTTGAGCCTTTCCTCTTTCATTTGATATACATATCGCCATATTCTAACGAGGTTAAGTATGTTTTATATTTTTTTAATGTTTTATCCCCTTAAAAATTTTGAAGTCCTTTTAAAAGGACAAAGGATGTAGATGAGTACGCAGCATTACTATATTTGGTCTCTAGTTTTAAGCACATATGGATTTTTCCCGGTGTAAAAAATGCTGTCGCACGGTGATATTGGAACAAATATGTAACAGCAATTGCGTTGTGTTGCTTTCTATGTGCGGTAGCTGTTTCCCACGGCCCTTAGACAGTCAATAAAACTTTCCCCAAGCGTAAAAGACAAATACGAAAGTTGTTTGTACGGCCGAGCAAAAATTTAAAGGGCAAGAGACCTGTAAAAAAGCAGGCTGGGCTCGTGCTGCCATGTAAATATGGTCATGCGGCGCCATTCATTGCAGCTGGCCCGGCACTACGCCACCCATCGGCGAGGGGAGGGGATTGCTCTGCTCTTGACAGTCGACACAGCCGGCTGAATTATGTTTGCGTTGTCCAATTTCAAGAGCAATAACGTGCAATAACGAACAATTTGTTGAGCACCGAAATTGAATGTTTCGGCAAAACGGTTTTCTCGTGCACGTGCGACGACAAATGGAAAGGGAATCGACCAGAGACTGGAAAAATAAACACGCGCACACATAATTATCATTTCAGCAGCGCACAGAAATTGTTGCAACGTTGCGACGGCAACGGGGGCTCACAATTAGCGCGCAGAATGCAGCCGCTCGGCGGGTAATTGCGGTGGGTTTGATGCCTGCGGCATTTATGTATGCTTTGACAACGGCTTCATATGACACTTCAAATGCAGCCGGAGCAGCAGCAGGAACTACAGCAGCAGCAGCAGCAGCAGCGGGCGGCTAATTTGCGGCTTGCAGAGTGCAGTTGTCGCACAGCAGGCACTTGAAGGCTTAATTCTTATCGGCCGCTGTCCACTCGCCGCAGCGGGCTGCTGCTGCTGGTGTTGCTGGTGTTACTGATATCGAATATTTGCGGCAATGGGTAAGCAAACAATGAAAAGGCGTGTCGGCGTGCATGCAGTGCGATTTGTTAGCAGCGGCGACAGTCTGCTGGCCGCATTAGTCGGCGCAGTCGGGCGTGTGCCGCTCGATTGTGCTGTGTCCGTTGTTGCGGCCAACCTTCGAGTGTTCGCACACCGAACGCAAAGGACATGCCGGACACAAGATGCAAAGCACAACAAAACGAGTGCTGCACTTGCAATATTTAACTTCTGGCTGACTACAGCCGTGCACTGGCCGTCCGAGGATGCCGGTGCAGTTGCCAAGGGCGTGGTTGCGGCAGGACCGTACAACTGACCGGCGCTTGTACTCGCTTGCATAATTTCCATGTGTAATTTGCTGCTGCTGCTGTCTGCTTGTTGTTAATATTGATGCAAAAATATGAATAACGTGGGCTGTGGGACGGGGCGGGGCGGGCCGGGCAATGGGCGTGACCGCATTGTAGCTATTGTCGCTGGTTTGTATGTTCGTAATTGGCAATTAATTCTGCAAGAGAAACGACTCGAATATTTCCCATTGCATGCATCTCCGGAGGTGGTTTGGCAGAGGAGCATTAAAATTGTGCACTAATTGGCTGCACCTTGAAACGGACACAGGGTGCAGCACAGTAGCCATGCTCGGGTGAAGAGACAAAACTGGGTAGAAAATAATCTAATTGCTGTCTATACTTAACATTCGAATAGTTTGCTCTGATCTTTCAAGACATTTTACAGAGGTATGATCGAGCAGAAAAACCGAATTAGGTGGAAAGTAATCAATTCACATTATGCTGAAATTGGTGGAAGCAAACCACATTAGTTATATTAAGACTTTGAATTGTTCAAAACAGTATTTTACTTCTTCATATTCATTCGTTCACTTTGCTGCAGACAATGTAAAAAACCCAACTAGTGCGGCTTTGCAGAACTGTTGTTGCTGCTTGAAATCGTGCATTCGATCCTTAAAATTATTATGTATATGTATCGGAAGACATTATTTATGACATTCAATTGTGTGTATAATTAGTTACCAGTTAACTTAGTCGCTACGGAACTGCTTAACGCTAATGTTAATCTTACATTCTATCTGATAATTAATACTTACGACAAACTACAGACATCAACTCGCGAACTACTTGACTTCAAATCGTTATCACCTGCTGCCCCCGTAAAGGTGATACCAATTTGTCATTGTTCGCGTCTAAAACATGTTTTAAACTTAATTTTGTACAAATTGATTTAGCCAGCCAAAACATTGCCAACAAAAATGTCAGTGCGTATGTTGCCTCTGCACTGTTGCACTGTTGTTGTTATCTAATATGCAGCAATGCGGCATTAACATAGACTGTTACGCAATCCGGTAGATATTTGAAATATTTATATATTTATTTGCAATTGAATTGGTAGTTGTTCGGAGTCAACATTTTATTGATTAGCTGTATTTATTTGTGGAGAAGTCGGCTTATTGTTTTGTAATCGGTGTTGTATTGCAGTATTGTGAGTGTGTGCGTGTGTGTGGAGTCAAGTATACGTGTATATGTCAGTGGGTCGGTGCTTGATTGATTGACTGTGTTGCGGTGCTGAAGGTGACTTTTGCGGAAGCAAAGTTTGAGGTTTGAAGTTTCGACAGGCGGCGAAGAGCAATTTGCATATTGCATTGTAATGAGTTGATGAATCAATATGCAAATTATAATTTTAACACAATAATCTGTGCAATATTTCACAGTGCGATGACTTGATTGCGCACACGCTTAACCCGTTTAGGTCAAGCGTTATGTGCATGCAGCAAGGGATTGTAGAAAGTAAAAGAAACCTAGCTGGCTTTGTTTCCTCCTCAGAAGCCTCAGAAAAAAGCATTTATTAGAGCCGGGAAAGCAATCGAAAAAGTTGTATTGGCTGCTTGTGATCTTGTTTTGGAGTTGAATATTTTTAAAAATGATTTATGATTTCTTAAGAAATCTGTGTCAAACTCACTCATAATTAAACTGAAGACAACAATAAATATTTCGAATTTATTATGTTTTTTTGCGAATTCTGCCATCCCTTCAAGGCCAGTTTTCAGCGCATCGAGTTAATTTCCATTTAATTTTTCATTAATTAAAGTTAATAGGTGGATTCAATGCAAGTTTACCGTTGAATAAGCAAATAAATATGTTTTCCTAACTAATTAAATCTTGGTTTTGAAACATTCTTTAAAAAATGACAACGAAGGCATTATTCCTGGTATTTTTCGACCCCGATTTCCGACAACAGAATTTGAGGAAAAACAAATGTCCAGTGCACATTGCAAATGTGCAAAATGCCACACAATTCTCATATTGACAACATATAAAATTGCGGCAATTCAATAATTTCGACTGATAAATTTTGGGAATAAATATTTTGCTTGCGCAAATGAATGGCAGGGAGTGCGAATTACTGCAAAGACCACAATAGGATTAAATTATGCATGCACGAGTGCAGCACAGACGGCGAAGCGGACTGACATTGGTATGCACTTCAGCAAATGGGGGAAAACGCATGCATGCACAAACGTACACACACACACACACACACACACACAATACATGACAGTGTGTAAGTATGTGCGAACGGAGCACAAAGGGAGTGAACGCCAACGCTCGGCGGTGGCTGGGGGCGGAGAAAGCGAAAATGCTTTTTGAATAGTTGATTACGAGAAATTTTTCATACTCATTTTTCAATTATACGAAAAGCGCACAAGGGGAGCAGGGCGAGTGCGAAAGACATATGAAATGTAATGGCGGGTTTTGCATGCAATGCTATAGTTTTTCCTAGAGGAGCAGGAGAAAGCAAAACAAAGCAGCGGAAGCGGCTGCAACTGTGGAGTTGATGAAATAGATGAAACAACATTGTCGAGAGATAACAATTTCGGAGCGGCGAGCGCGCTGAGAGGTGCGCACAGCCGCAGCCGGATGACGATGCTGATGATTGTAATGAGCGAAAATGCCACAAAGCGGTGCAGCTGTGTCCACGACATGGACAGCGTATCAGACGCGGGCTGAACTAAACTAAATGTAATTCATTTGAAATGTTTTCCGTTCGACGCAAACACGCGAATCTCTACATGTGATCGTGCGCAGCAAAGTGGTGCGAGACCTTTGTCCTTTGTGGTGTGCACTGTTGCGTTGCTCCCTTGGCGGGCGCCCGGGGCGGCCAGAACGTATTGTCTCGTGCGGACACAGCTGGCAGTTGTACGCTTGTGAGATTGATGCGCGTTTATGCGGTCGAATGGAGGGCGTGGAGTACGTGCCGGCATCGAGTGAATTCCGTATTGAGTGTTGGATAAATTTCTGCCATGCTGCCAATATTCTCGGGGGCTGCTGTGGTCCCTCTTTCCCCTGCACTATTTGCTTCCAGAAAATCCACTTTCGCGCAGCTGCAAATACATGAATGCTTGTATGTGGCTGTGTGGTTGTTTATGTTTTTGTTTTGGTTTGTATGTGTCTGTGTATTTGCTTTTTAAGGATTGTAAGGACACTGACTGCAATTTTCAACTTCAACATTATGGTACCGCTAACTTTTCAATAACAATAACAACTATAGCAACCAAAATACTCCGCATACATACATACATACATACAGACACATGCATACATGCGTTCGCTCCGCTAACACTCGCCTTCGGTGCCCGCTGCTTGCCGCTTGAGCGGCCCTTGGATCCATCTTAGTCCGCCAGCAGCGATGCGGACAACTCATTCGATATAAATTTGAACAAGGATAATGCGACGAATAAAATTGTAAGCGAATTTGCTCGGTGCATCCTGGCGTGAGGCTGCGCCGTGGGGCCGGCGCCGTTGGCGAACACCCAGGGTGAGCGCGGCGACGGCACCGGGGCGGGCGATTTGTGCGTCTTCTCGTAGCCATTGCGCGCGGGCAGCTGTGTGTGCACTGCAAGAGAGATAGAGATGGATAGAATAGATAGATAGAGATGGGGAGAGAGAGAGCATAGAAAGAGACATGAGCAGACGCCGGCCGCGAGTAAGTAAATAAAGCAGAGTCGCGGCCAGCAGAGTAGAAAGCGTGCTGCACATGCGGCCGCAAGGATGTGCCGTGGCTTGTCGTGGCGTTCTAGTCGCCACCGCTGTTGTTGCAAATGAAATCATCTTATGGTGGCGCAGCGCGAGCGGAAAATGAAGTTTTTGTGTAAATTTGTGGAAAAATGTTTCGTGTCGCTTTGCTCTTAGTTGGACTGCGTGCGCGTTTTGCCATAATCAAGTGAGCGCAGCCAAACGGCTATCGACTTGCAGCGTAATCCGGCCGCGGCCCGGCTCTCGCTGCTGGTGCAGTGGGGGAATTTGATAAATTCGCGCTGCCAATATGGAGATGGAATGCAATTAATTAAACAACTAACGGCGTTAATGGCAAAAAGAGCGCGTCGCCACGAACAGCAGCAGAGCGCGATCCGCTTCAAGCGGATACTAATGAGATAGTTTTTCTGTGGAGAAGTTTCAATTAGTGACGATTCGAATTGCACAAAAAATGTGCAATGTCTCAAAAGGACAACGGCGCGAGAATGGATTAATTAGAAATGTACATTTAAGCGTGCAAATCTTTGCGACAAGACTGAACTTTGCGAATGCTGGTCGCACAAAAACCGACCGTTTCATCTAATCTAAATGAGTTGAGTGTTCTTTTAGGGCTTTGGCGGTGAGTATATTTCGAGAGTACTTTGCAAAGCAGAATACAATTCAAAACGATTGAGGTCACGTTGGGTTAGTTCAAGAATAGATTTACATTTTTGTTGCTCTTTTCAAGATCGCATTAAAATGCTTACTATTTCAAGAGATAAATTTGCTTCAGTCATTACTGGCACATAGGTGTTTAGATACATTTACGCTGACTTTTTTTTCGATCAAACGCGCAGGGGATGACCCCTTTTAATGCGAGGCATTGCGTTGGTTCAGAAAGGATATAAAGGTTAGGAGATAGGGTTTTGAGAGAAGTGGTTATGGTTTGAGGTAACGTTAGGCACATAGGTAGAGATGGCAAGACCAATCAGGCCCATAAGGGTAAAGTTAAGTAAATATGTCTTGAGCATTTTTTTATGGTATTTTATAATGTCAAACTCAGAGCTAAACGGTCTTAAATAAATAATTTTCTCAGAAGAGAGAGAAGAGGAGGCCGCATTGCTTTATGGAAAAAACCAAACAATCTTTATGTTGCCAAAGAATGGTATGGAAACGAGGGACATGCATTGCCTTCTACTGTCCAAAGTTGCAAGTCTGTACGAAAACTGTCGTTAGCAAAGCGTCAGTTAAAACCAAAATTAACTGACTCTTGTGAAAATGCTTTCGAGTGTCCCAAGTGCCTTTTAACTTCTGTACACGAGTTGTGCCATGTGCGCTTTTGCTGTGCATAGTCGTGCTTGCAAATGACGCAAGTCCTGCGCCTTGCGTCAAGCCGCTACTTGGGGTTGCCTACATTTTTAATGAAGCGACGCGTCCTCGTGCAGCAGTGTACCGCCAAGGCCCAATCCATACGTGCGAGCGCTGTGTGGCTGCCTGCCCGGTATTTCCCCTGATAAATTATGAAATTATTCGCACTTCGTTGGCAGTCGCTGGCGCGGTCGAACGCGTGCGTCCTTCTGCACCATAACAAAGTCGAAAATATTTCCCAAGTTGTGCGCGCGTCCTTCGGCGGCGCCTCACAGGGCGCTGCTTGTCTGTTTTTTCAATTTTTCTGTGCTGCGCTCGCTGCACACCGCTCGCCAGACGCCAGACGCTGAAAATTGAAACTGACTGCTGGAAAATTAACTCCATGTGGGTAGTGCAGTTGCAGGCTGTGGCGACGTTGCACTCGACCGGAGAGCTGGCGCACTGTGAGGCCGTGCGTGGGTGTGTCAAATGGCGCGTATTGCGGTTTGTCAAAATGCCGAATGGACCGAATGAGTGCGCCACCAAATTACGTCAACTGCGCACAGAGTGCAACGTAAGAAGCTTTGGCCGCTGCCGTCTCGAGATTTCAATTCGAGCAGAGCAGAGCGGCCTGGCATTTATTCGGCATATGTGTGCGAGTACGTGTGTGTCGCTGTAGTGTACGCCTGACTTCACTTTCATTTGTGTTGCACACTTGAAGGATTTACTCGAACGTAACTTACCTTCCGCTCCGTTTGCGATGCCGTTGACGTTGCCGTTTCCCATGATGCTGCCGTTGCTAGTGCTGCTGCGGCTGCCGCCAGCAGCATCACTGCCGCCGCCGCCAGTGCCACCACTGCCGATGTCGCCGCCAGCACTGCTCAGGACGCCACCACTGCTGCCGCCGCCGATGCCAGTTACTGCTGCGCCACTGGCGACGCTTCCGCTTGCTCCGACCGAAATGCCGATGGCGTTCAGAATCTCGTTCTCCTGCATTTGATTTGTGTAGAGCGTCTCCTTGGCGCGTACCACCTCGTTGAGGCCCTTATTGTGGCCGGCGGGCGGCTTGCGGCGCGGCTTCGGCGTTGTGTGCACGTAAGGTGTTGGCGTCGTTGTCGGTTTGGGCGGTAATCGCAGTTCTGCAACAAATTGTACCAATTATGAAAAATACCGTTGCTGTTGTTGTTGTTGTTATTTTTGCTTCTATCGTTATTAAGGCTGGTGTTGTTGTTGGCGTTGGTGTGCAAACTAAGCGAACGACTAAGTTCGCTCTGCAGCGCCCGCTTCCGTTCCCCGGCCACAAGCCACTTTGGGGCTTTTGGCATTTGCCGTTGTTTAGTCCAAGTATTACTTCCGACCCGTTTGTGCGGCGCACAGGTGAAAGCTGTGACTTTGCTACTGCTGCTGCAGCCGATTGCAGCACTGCCGGAGGGACATTTTGCGGAAGTTAATTTGCAAAATGTTTTGTACAAATTTGTTCACAATTTGACAACCAGCAGTGAATGTTGGCAAATTCTGAGATTGCACAAGACTTTTGCCTGATATATAGTATTGGAATTAAGGCGTTGACGGCTGGTGCTTAATTGATTACTCGAAACAGAGTGTGAGGCGCCGCAAATCTCATGTTTGAACCCGCCATAGCGCACACCAAGTATAGAACAAATGTTGCCAAACTTTTATATATTCAATAATAATGGTAAAGCATATTTTCGTATTTTTCCTGATTTTCGATAAAACGTCCCTAATCCGTATAAAATTTTGTATGAAATAAATTTGTATTTTTTATATCTTTTGCCGACTTTTATGTTGGCAAATTCTGAGTATCTATCTATTTATCTATCTATATATCTATCTAGTATTGAAATTAAGGCGTTGACGGCTGGTGCCTAATTGATTACTCGAAACAGAGTGTGATGCGTCACAAATCTGATGCTTGAAGCCGCCGTAGACCACACCAAGTATAGAAAAATGGGAAAGGATATTTTCGTAGTAAGAAATTTTCGATAAAACGTCCGTAGTTCTATAACGTATAAAATTTTGTATGAAATAATTTTGTATATTTTATATCTTTTGCCAACTTTTATTCCCCCATCTCGTATTTAAATCATAGTAAAATTGTTAGTCCGAACTTTGTGCAACATTACTTAAACAATTACTACAAGTTGAGTTCATTCTTTTAATGCAAGTTTGGGGGACCATTAATGACAGCAAGTGAGAGCAAGTTTCGACTTCAACTTTCGCGTCGGTGATTTCCAAACACACACCTTGTACCAGACAACCATCGACACGACACGACACGGACAGTCAGCGAGCATTTTGCGCTTTTTTGTTCTCCGACAATTCACTTTTGCTGCAGTTCCCTGCAGAACAACCGATTCAACGCGCCTGAAAGTACTTTTCACCCCCGCAGCTGTACGAATTCAATTTGCAGTTGTCGACTGCAAGTCGCAATAAAATCGAATACGTTCAGTCATTCGATATAATGAAATTTTATTACACTCGGCGAGCAGAGGGAGAGCTGCGTCGTGGAGCGAACGAAAGAGAATCCCTCGAAATCGCTTAGACAATTGGCTGTCTGGCGAACGGAACGACATGACAATGAAAGCGACAAAACTCGTCGATTTCCGCAGTGTGCGCCATTCTGCGCTTTGTCACAATAATATTAGACCGAAATGAAAATCCCTGCGGCATTAGGCACATTAAACTAATATATTTGAATATATGTCGACGATGCCATTGTTTTACTCGTGTGCAGTGGCGCACACTTTTCACCAAATTGTGCCATAGTTCATACGCTCTGCGGCGCGCCGCCAGCCGCGCACACAAAGCACCCGGCGCACGAACGTAAAAAACACGGGTTGCACGGGTTGCGTGGTGTCGGCGATGCACGACAGCCGCTACGGGGTTAACTATGAGTGAGTTCGATAAAAATAGCTGCGGATAGAGGCCGCTTAGTTGCGCTTCCAACCGCCGCACCCGACTCCAACCCCACTCAGCTCCTACTTGCGCTCGATTCGCGCGAAATCCTCATTGATTTATCGCGTTCATATAACTAGAATGAACGTACAAAAGACATATAGCTCTTTGTCTATACACACAGATACACAGCTACAGTTGCATACAAATGTGTGTGTATGTGTGCATGTATCGGGAATGTGTAGTATTCAGCGAAAAAGTGCCGCGGTGGCAGTCGCTTGTGTCGGGTCGGCGCTTACCTTGCAGCCGTATTCGGGCTTCGCTTTTGCCCAGCGCATTCACGCTGGAGCAGCTATACGCGCCAAAGTCGGCCTTTGTCAGATGACGTATTGTCAGGTTGAGATGCCACGTGTACAAGTTAATCATTGCCTCCGAAATGTTGTACTTGTTGCCGTTGTGCAGTTTCAGATTGCCTAGAAATGAGAAATGGCCGGCAATTACGTCAAATTATCTGGTGCCGCGTACGCCGCCAGAGCATGGCAAACGGACGGACGGCGATCTTTTACCTTCGTTGCGATACCAGCCATTCAGCGGCTTCGGGTAGACTTCAACGATGCACTCCAGGGTCACTTCGCGCTCTACGGGTGCGCCCAGCAGCTGATTCACTGCTTTAATTGATGGGGCAACTAACGGAGATAAGTAGATGTAATAAAATAAATTGGTTAAATTGTTTAAAACGAGTATGTAATACATAGTAAAGGCTGAAAGATTTAACAACAGAATTGTAAGTAGTTACTGACTGGTCAACTCAGCGACTTAGTCAAAACGATTCATAGGATTCGATTGATCTTTGCAGTGAAGAGGAGTCAAAGGAACAGTTTATATTTCATATTTGCTCATAACCTTACTTTTTGGTCTAACGAGTATCAAAGTAACTAACATAGTTGGCAGCTTAAAATTCGGGCTCAGTTCGCTCATGAATCGGTTTAATGCTCCCAGTTCAACGCAAAGAAGATTAACCAAAATTGGCTAAAAACGAAAACAATTTCACAATCTGTTTTCAGGGTGAATAGTGTAATGTCCCATCGAAACGAAAACACATTTCGAGTGCAATACCCTACATTACAACTACAAAACGCATTAGACGAAAACTACTCGCGCCAAAAAAAATCAACACTCCTTAAGGAAACATTGAAGCTGTTTCCCCATTTGTACGCGCGCCAGCTTGTTTGTAAGCTGCCGCCGTAAATCTGAGCGATGGCAGACATGAGAAAGCTCTCGACTTCTTATTGGAATATAATAAACAGCGACGACGTGCTATATCGCCTTAATAAAGACCAATAATTTGCTGAATCTATTTTCCACCCGCGCTCACCACTTATGGATATTTTTTCATGTGATTTTATTTTGTTCTCCGTAGCATCATGTTTAGATTTAGTTCCCCTTGCTTTGCTCGTAAACGCTGGCGCTTTCCCGCCCATCTGCTGCTGGTGCTGAGCGCTGCGGAGTGGCTTGTTGGCCCGATTTTATGTTGTTTTTGTCGCGTTAGCTTTTGGTGTTGTCTCGGTTGTTGCTACTGTTATTACTCGGATTGTTGTTGCTGTGCTACAGTATAATTCGAGACCATAAATAATCTGGATTAAAGCCAACTGCGCAGCGTATTCCATTTGCTGAGTTCTTCATGCCGGAATATGCTCAATGCTCGCCTATTAATCTTGAGACAGCAATCGGAACGCGAAATAGCGAAAGCTGCGACAATGTTAAAAATATAAACAACGCTGGTATAAAATGCTCAGAACTTGGAGAAACGATGAACGAACTGTGTGGAATCATGCGTTAAAAGTCGAATTTCCATAATACGATTTGCAGAATGCACAACAAAATTAGTTTCTCTAAATCTGTAATATACCGATTTGAAGTTTGGAAATGTGTCTCGAAGCCTCTGTGTGTGTCGGAGCCTCTTTTGATTTCTACGGTGGCGCACAAAACAATTTGAATTGCAGACTTTGATCATTGAAAACTGCATAACTCATCTCCCAAGTTGTAATACATAAACTTATGACTAGCTTTGTCTATCCATCCATGATTTTCAAATTCAAATTTCGATATCAATATTTCTACTTAATTTCATTACCAAGTTTACACTACAATAGAGCACTTTTCCTCATAAGAATTATTTATGATATGGTTCGATTTTGAAATGATTTTCATTATTTCCATCACTTCATTTCCTCTTTGTTTTATACCATCTAATACCATTCATTACTTTCCACTCCATGTTTTCATTCAAGTTACTTCTAATTCAACTTTGAACGCTGGCAACTTTAAATTTTCAGCCTAACCTTCAAATCAACCACCTGCAACCTAAACCCGTTTTTCCTTTTTTTAATGTAAACTTCAGCATTTATAAAATTAACAAAACAACTTTGTGGTTTGTCCATGGTTGCACTCGCCATTTCAGCACAACCACCAACAGTCCTCCACACCACCCTCGACTTCAGACGCTGCAATACAGACTGAGCGTATCGACCCACGACCAACGACCGAACAACGGACTGACAAATAAATCTAAAATGTTTAAAAATAGTTTTGTCCAAAAATTAAAGGCTTTGTGCGCAAAGTAAATGATGTTTTGAGATGAGATTTTATTTTATTGTCGGTCGTTTGGTTGCCGCTCTCCGGCCCTGAATTAAAAGGGTATACGCTGTATTCAACCTCCCGCCCCACGCATGTTCAACTCACAATTGCTTTGTTGCTACACTGCTCAACACAATTTGGTTTCGTTATATGGCATTTTATTTTTTCAACTCAAATGGTAAAAAAAATCTTGGAATGGTCAGCACTTGCTCCTGGCGAAAGACTGTGGGAAATTTGGTTATAATATATTATTATTATTACTTATATTAAGCTTTATATATTTGTATGTAAAGAGAGTAGATATTTAAGTATTTTTTGCTAACAATTACGATCAAAGAATTTTCCGAAACTCTCTCTTTCTAGGCGAAACACTCTCTGTAAGGACTTGAATGAACTTTTAAAAGTAGAGCTTTTTAAGGTTCAAGTCCGGTTTTTGCGATTTGGCTCAAAGCTTATTTACTCAAATATCTATATGCCAAAGATCTGAGTTCTACTATACGAACGATGTTTGAGTTCTATCACAAGTCGATTTTATGTCCAACATTGCGACAATTTCACTTCAGTTTTTCCGGCTGTGTACAATTGCCGTGTGATTGTTGCCGCAGCCGCAGCCGAACTGTACTCAGCATACGGCAAATGTGATATGTGGCCTTGTTAGGTTAACGTGAGCAGCGGGGCGTTGGGGTTTCGGTTCGGTGTGACTTAACATCTCCAGCTTCTCCAGTTGTGCTGTTGCTGCTGCTGTTGTGGCCGTTGCCTTTATGGTAGCCTAACAATGTTGTTTGCACTTTTGTCGGTCGGAAACATCAGTTGCATTCTATTCGTGACATCCGTATGGACATTGAGAAACGCACACGCTCACACGCACGCCAGCACGTATCCTGTCGGACACCATTGCTCACCGACGCTTGACAACCGCCGCAACGATTGTGTGCACCCGAGTGTACGCGTGTGCGTGTGTATGTGGATGCGAGTCGGGGTGTGTGTGCGGTGAACAAATCATCGCCTGGAGTGTGTCAAGCTGCAGTCAGAGTTTCGCAAATTTGTGACCATTCAAAGTGAGTTAGGTGCGAGGACGGACGTTTTGTTTTGCAGTTTTTCGCCCTACTGCGCGCAGTCGCCAGCGCATTTACCCCAACAACGCTTGCCATCTATGCATTTCGCTTGAGGCGTCTGTGGGGCGAAGAGCGTGGCGGCGGAAGTGTTTTGGATAGATCTCTGAAATGCATATTCAATAGTGGTGTGTGTGCGTGGCTGCAATTGTGCGACGTGCGGACAGTATGTGCGCCCAGCAGCAGGCAGCATGAATACCGAAGCAGCGGCGACGTGGCCATCTAACAAAAGTTTAGCAATAAAATCGAGCGCAGCCAGCGTGCGCCAGCGTCAGGAACGCAGGAAGCAGCAGCGGATGGTACAAAAACACACGCTTGCAGTCTTGCACGCTGCCGCGGCCAGCGAGCCAGTGTACATTGGGCACGGACACTAGCCGACATAGCTCCACGTGCGAAGCGATGCGAGCGTGCAAGCGTGTATGCGACATATCACAATGTGTCACGTGTAGTGTGAAAAATCTTGCCGCTGACAATAAAATATTCGCATTTTTTAATGAATTATTTTTGCGCAGGCAGCCAGCAGTGTCGATTCAAGTGAAATTCTTCACTGGATGCAGTGCAACGAAATGTTGTAATTGCTGGGCTGCATGCGATAAGAGTTGCATCAATTTGGCTTTGTGCAGTGTTTTCATTCAACACAGCAGCTATCCGAACATTGATGGATGTGTGTTTTGTAATATGTGGAGGCCAATGCCGGTTCAATTTGATGCCATTCGAATTGTAAGGTTTTTCGGATTAGACTTTAGTACTTTGTAATTCTTTAAATATATTCTCCACTTAACAAAAAACAAATCAGGATGTAATGATTGGTCTAATATTTTCCAAGTTAACTTTTACACTTTCCAATTGCTTCCTCTAAGATCTTCCCTACTGGAACCAACCTAAACAACTAAACAAAAGTTCAGGAACCAAACTTGAGTACTTTACAATTTTGTATTGCTTATTATTAAAATCTTCCTCAGTGCAGAAACCAATGCAGAAAATCAAAAACAAAAATTAGAAACTATTAATTTGCCCAAAATCTAAGATTAAATTTGAATATTTCAGAATTCTTAGTTCTTCCTTTAATATTTACATTTCTTTATTCCCTTTCTTTAATATCTTCCCCAATGTAACCAACCCAAAGCTAGTTTTACTTTGATTCTCTTTATCCCTCTTTATTAACCGTCCCACTGGACCCAGTATAATGCTCCCATGTGTGTTGGTCTTCTACAATGAAAAACTCCACATTTGCTGTGCGTGTTGCATGCATGTACGTACTACTTTCGTTTAATGACGATGTTATGTTTCACTCCTTCAACTTTTAGTACGAGAAGTGTTAAAATTTTATATCCACTCACAGTTGATATGCACGTCGAAGCGTTTGCTCACCGACGGCGGTACGCCGTTTGATGCGATGCACAAGTATCCGCCCATATCTGTCCGATGCACATTGGTCAGCACCAGCTTCTCGCCTTCCACGGATTTCACCACTGCAACGGGGAAAAAAGCAGACTTTAAAACGCAAACAACACACTTTGAAATGTTAGGCGAGCACTTTTTATGCTTTTCGTGTCCCGAAAGAGAAAACCCAACTCGCAATCAGCGGAGCAAAAAGCAAAGGAAAGAAAGCAACTGGCAGGCGACCTAATTAATTAACTTTTCGACTGTGCCGTCCGGCGGGCTGCACGTACGCGTGCGCCCCGTCTGCTTGTGCGCACAAATGCACGTACACAAAGCACGTAAGGCCCTTACACATTTTTTACCCCTTGAACTTCAGCAAAACCCATTACAGCACTGAGGACTTTTCTAAACAGTCGTTATGCGGCACATCACACTCCCACACCGACCGACACGCTCGTGCACGGCTGACCGGAGTGAGTGGCCGCTTTTTGCCTGCCACTTTCTGCTAACCGCTCGTTAAATGGCGCTCGCCCACCTGCCGGCGTGTCGGTCGGTCGGTCGGTCGACCGCTCGCCACCCAGGCAGCGCAGAGAGTGGTGTACAAAGCTGCTTACGAGTCACGTGTACAAATATTTTTAAATAATAATATTTACAAACCTTGCTTGTCTCTGCTCTCCGAACGCAGAATGATGTCCTTGCCACCTTCGCGCCGCCACTGCACCGTCGGCTCGGGCACGCCGGTCGCGCTGCAGATGAGCACGACCGTGCCGCCCTCGTTGCTGATGCCCTCCTCGAGGTTCTGCTCCGGATGATTCAATATATCAGGCGGCACTACAACGTCTAAATACCCCGACTGCAGTGTTGGGTGTTGTGGTTTTTGTTCAGTTTGGGTTTTGTTCATGTTGTTTTTTGGGGAAAAAAAGCAGAGAAAAACGCCAGCGTAAAGACAAAGCAGCGAGAGAAAAGGATGCAAAGACACAGAAGCGGGGGGTGAAGTGGTGTTTGCGGCAGGTGAGAAAGTGTTGCCATTGAAAGGTTAAGCCCACAAGGCAGTGGACATTGCAAATGAAATCTCAATTAGTAGAGGAGCGGGTGACCAACGGATTACGTGCTACACCGGTTGCTGTTGGTAATGAAGTCATTTATCTCGTTGCCAGCGCGCCAACTCGAGTTGGCTGATGGGCAAAAATGTCGACAATTGTGCTTTTGTAAATCGCAGCTCATTTTGAAATATAGTCAAACAAGCAAAAAATCTAATTTTGGACAGTAAAAACGTGAGTTGCAACGCGAGCAGTCTTGTTGGACTTTTCCTCGAATGTTCTCTTGTAATGGCCATGTCAGAGGCAAATCTGATGAAGATATCAGTTCAGAATTTTTATGTCGATTGGGCATTTTGATTGTTGCTAACAGTGGGTAATGTAAAGTAAAAGGGTCAATTAAAAAATTTTCTCATATAAATAAATATCTATCTAATGAATTGTTCGGAAGTTCTGAAACATCCTCAGAACGTGATTGAAATACGAATCTTTCTTTCACTGTCAATTCGACTGAGTTCGACTTTGCTCATCTTTGTAGTGGATAGTTCAGGTTATTTCAAGTGTCTAAGTTGTATTCGGTTTGTAAAAGTTCCCAGTTGATGAGTATGAGGAGCAGCGTGTAAAAGCAGCGTGCAATATGGCTGCTGTGAAGTGCAGAAAATCCGTTTAGACCCAAAGTGTAAACACGCTGATAAAACGCCTGCAAGTCGGATATAATCGCTTAAAACGGCATCTTACAAAGCAGCCGTAAATGTTTACGATAGCCGCGACTAATCAGGTATTAATTGAATTGTTGGTACACACACCTGAACCCGCACACACACACACACGCGCTTCCTCAGGTGAGCCCTGGGATTTGCTAATAAATACACCGCGTCTTAATGAAGTGCACACAATTGTCGTCCGGCTTCCGGAGTGCCGCATCCTTTCTGCGCCTCTTCGTGTACATTGCCGCCTTGACTCAAAATATTATCGCCAAATGCGATATTATTTCAGATTGAACGGCTTAGGCACGCATTACACATACAGTTATGGTATCTGCCTGTCAGTATGTGTGCATGTCTGTCGGTATGCGTTGCGTGTGTGTGTATCGGTGCTGGTGCGTACATATGTGAGATGTAAATGGAAAGCGACAGCAGAGGGCGCTCTGCAGCGTTCATTCTCTGCTGCTTCTTTATTATCCCAAGGATTATTATAAACATATCACATTAATGTATTTTTACGGATTCGAAGTTAGTGTGTGTGGCGTGCCGTGTCCAGCTGCCCTGATGCTCTGATGCCCTTTGACAACGCAACAACACTGACCGGCTGTGGCCAGTGGCTGTGCGAGCATCTCGCTTGCTTTAACCCGTCACCGGGGTAGTCGGGTTGAGCTGGGGCGGCTTTATAAAAAAAAATATGCTGCAACCAGGCGAGCAACCGAGCAGCACGCAAAGTTATCACAGCTAGAACAAATGTGATTCTGAGCGTGTATGTGTGAGGCCTGTCGGTGATGTCTAATAATTGAGAGCAAATGCACCGTAGAAAATGCGTTTTGAATTTTGCAGTTGAAAATTGTGTGAAAAAAATTTACAAAAAATTAAAAAGAAATTAAAACAAAAGTAAAAAAACTTTTTTTTTAAATTAAAAAAAAAATGTTAACACCGGATGTAACCCGCGTCTCTTGGAAACTCAGTCTAACGCACTTCCCACTGAACTACTGGCTTTTTTGAGCGATTAGCTTAAGTCAAGTTGCAATTCAAAATAATCACAATAGTTCTTTCCTTTCTTCGAATAAGTAGTAATGTTGCTCCTAACGAAACTAAAAAGTTCGCCGTGTATGTCCGATATGTACATTTAATCAAAATCCATAGAAGGCCATTGCCGTTTTAAAGGACATTGTCCGGTGTCTGCCGGCCACACCGCAAACACACAAATCACACCGCACATCACAGCGCTGTGTCCTCACAGTGTCCTACAGTGTGTGGCAGGAGAGAGGGCCAGACGAACGCAGGCCAAAGGAGTCAGGCACTTGCACTGCTTAAAATACTCACCAGACTTTTCATGGGGTCCGTGTTCACTTGACACATGTAGCTGCCCGAATCGTTAAGCTGTACGTGGGATATGTGAAGTTTCCAGGTGTTGTGGCCATTGTGTGTCACTGATAATCTCGGATTTAGGGACACCATATGGGTGTGAATGCCGAGTATTGCTTTGGAATCGGATTTAATCCATGCAACCTGAAAATACACCCAAATACGTATAGTCCACTCTACGTGCATAAAGATGAACCACACACATACACACACACACATATACCGACATACCCATTCGCACATATTTGCAAACTAACAAAAACAAACAGCCGATCCACAGGCGCCGACTACTGACACCGTTGACTACTGTCTGGCTCACCAAATCACAAGTGTCCACACATACACACAGACACACACATATATATATGTATTTACACCTACACGGTGCCGGACAACGTGTAAGCGCACTCTCACAGCCAACCGAAATGCCAACAAAGAAATTCACTTAAGCACATGTGAAGATTTTATGGCTTATTATTACATTAGTGGACCGAGCAAACAAACAAACAAACAACGCACACACACATACGCAGAGCACGGCACACACACACAGCCACGGCGAGATATCTGCCGACAAATAAATTAAGAGTAGGGCGCACGAGCGGCGCAGGGCACCATTAATTCAACGGCTTAGAGTCGAGTGCAAGCGGCAGCACCGGCCGTGGCGTACATAAGTGCACGGGTTGATTTGCGAGCAGCTCTCCGTGTAATGTGTGTGTGTGTGTCGGAGCTGGCTTGCATTTCCGCTACTCTCTGATCCATTAAAATATTAAATTTACAGTTTTATTTACGGTGCTGTGCATGTGTCAGAAAGTGTACTTTATAGGCCAGTTCAGCTGCAGCAATTAAAGATAATTTGTTTTGTTGCCTGAAACTTAGTCGGGCCATTGTGCACTTCACTCTTAGGCAGTTGCGCAAATAAATTCACCGCTGGTGAGGGACGTTCACATTATTGTACTTTTTCCCAATTTACTTAGTTTGAAAAGCATCACTACCAGTTCCACCTTTTGTTGTGAGTTATTGCTTGTGAATGCCCTCCTCATCCTTGTGTATCTTAAATTTATTATTTATTTATTTTGATGCAGAGATGGGAAACCTGTGTCAACTACCAATTACGAGCACAATACGAATAGCAGATGCCGGTACGTAATTAACGGCTCCGACTTAGCTCAAATGTGACCACAAGCATTACTCAAATTCGGTGCATTGTGACAAAGAAAATAAAACTGATACAAATAAAAAGAAGTATATAAGTGAGATTCAAGCTATTTACTTCTCAACTCAGACTAGAACTTATTTTCGCTCATTTACTGGATCTCTTAAACCTACAAGCTTCGTTTAATTGGAGATGGAAGTAGATAAATACCGCTAAAAGTAGGTATGTATTTATTCATACCTAAACATTCCATCTGTCTTCGGGCCAAAACTTCTAAAAATGCTCAGTCCTCAGTCTTGGCTCTTAAAACCTACTTCGCAATGGGTCAAAGACAACCTTCGATTTTAAACCAGAATATTCAAGAACCTCAAATTTTCAATTTCCCTCTGAAACATCCTTTCGCGATGGGTCGTAGGACAATCTCACAATTTATAAAAACCTAAAATCTACTTATATAAAAATTTGAAATCTGTTGTTAAAAGTAGATATTTATTCATACCTAAACATTTTATCTGTTGTCGGGCCAAAACTTCGGAAAATGCTCAGTCCTCAGTCTTGGCCCTTAAAACCTACTTTGTGATGGATCAAAGACAATCTTCGATTTTAAACCAGAAACCAAGAACCTCCAATTTTCAATTTCCCTCTGAAACATCCTTTCGGGATGGGTCGTAGGGCAATCTCACAATTTATAAAAACCTGAAATCTAATTATACAAAAATCTAAAATCTTCATTTGTCTCTGCGTCGTGTAGAGTGATTTTGAAAGCAGCTCAGCTTACCCCATGTGGCAATAATAATGGTTGGGAAAGCTGAAAAATTAAAAACTTTTAATTAAATAATATTATTTTTTCTGAATTTTATGGGCAACAAAAATCAACAACAAATTTAAAACATGAATTTGAGATATTTGTTAATTTATTTCTTCAGGACACATCTCATTCTAAACGCGCATTCATGCATTTTAAACGCTCTCACTCAGAACTGAAACATATAAATTTGGCTGTCAAGTGTCAAGCGGTCGACCGTGGCGTGGCCGTACTCCCCAACATATGCGCTGACGTCAAGGCGGGCGTACTTACGCGATACTGTCCCAAGTTGTTGACCACACATGTGAAGGATACGTCGCGGCCCTGCGGCACTGTGATGTTGGTCAATTGCGCCAAGAACTCGGGCTCCGGCTCATCTGGCTGGTTGTGACCTGCAATTGGAGAAGAGCGTCAAGTGGGAGGCGTGCACATGTGCCGCGCAAATAAATTAACTGTATGCGCTGGCGAGCGCGGAAAATGAAACCATTATAGAGCACAAAGGCGCATAGAAAATAGTGAGCAAAAAAACGAATAGAGAAGGCTGACGGCAAAAAAATGGCGAACGCAAACTAGACGAAAGTGAGCAAACAAATAAGAGTGTGAGGGAAAACGCATTTGCAAATATTTGCGCATACATTTTAAAATTAAAATTTTGTGAGCGGTGACCGCACACAACACACACACACACACACAGATACAAGTGGCTCACCTTGTGCAAACACCAGCGAGCTGCTGCCGCCGAATCCGCTGTGGCCGGTAGCGAGCAGCAAAAAAGTGACGGCCAGCAAAGCGCTTACGCAGCTTTTGGCGTGGCCCGCTGCCATCGCTCGACGTCGCGCGTCAACGCGTGATATCCACACCTGAGTGCGGCTATGCGCCGGGGGCGAGTGTGTGGCAGTTAGGCGCGGTGTTGCCACCTGCCGCTGCGCGCACGTGGCCGGTCCTGCCTGCTGCGGCGCCGAATGCGACTACCTGTGCGCGAGCGGGTCGCAGTGGCAGGGTCGTCCCGCTGCGGATTCGCCTGTGGTGGATGCTGTTGTTGTTGGTGGTGCTGCTGCAGTGGGTTCCGTTGGCGCTGGTGTGGTTAATTTTGCACTCGAAACTTGTGCCATAAAAACCGAAATTAGTTCTGCAAAGAATTTTAAAAGTAAACAAAACACTTTCTTTTATTACTTTGTAATTCGACTTTGCTTCATTTTCAGCACTTTTGCTTGTTTTTTTATTTCTGTTTGTTGCTACTTTCCACCTTTTTGCTTTGCTCTTATTCTGACTTTTAAGCGCTTTTGGCTGCTGTTTATTTGGACGTTTGTGTTCGTTATTTCTATGTAGCTGCAACGTGGCGCACGCTGCAGCAGGAAGGAACGCATTTCGAACGGCCCTCCGCTGCGCCCGTTCCCCGCCGCGCGCAGCTGCTATTATTCGGTTGGGCAAGTAATTCGTTTTTAAGTGACATTTCGAATTTCACAGCGAGAGTGGAATTATATTTCATAGCCTTTATGACGACTCTCGTAAAGTGCAAATTAAAATGAAAATAAATGACGATTTGTTGCACTGTGCAGAGGACTTTAAAAGTTTGCCTATTTTCCTGCAAGCATTTATGCGGACTTATTGCCGCAGAGCCGGGCACAATGGAGCCAAAGGCCACGATTGCAAAAGGCGCAAACTTTTGAGCGTCGGCTGTGTGGGGCGCGACAGACGACGAGCACTTCTTTCGATCTTTGAAATTGGCCGACTCTGAAGTTGGTTATTTCGAGATAAACGAATGAAATGAGACGGAATAAAGTGAAACTCGATTTGGGCTAAACACGACCGACAAAGAGCCTCAGGAAGATTTGTGTTGAAAAAATAAATATTTAAAAGAGTATTTTTATAGTTTTAAAAGGCCGAAATTGCGGACGCATTGTTGGCGATGTGAGGGGAAACCAATTTGGGCATTCGTTTTAGAAAAGGCCGGCCGGCCTGACACCACACAGGGAGTAGAGTTGACTTGTGATCGACCGTCGGAATCCACGTATGAACCCGTTGGCCAGGCATGCTGACATATAGAAGACATTTTCCTTTCCACTCAGCCTTTGCTTGCCCAAAGATGTCGGATGTGGCCCATCAAGAGAGAACCTTTGATGCGCACAAAACTGCACCGCCACAATCATTTGTTGGCTTTACGATTTTTAATTTTACGATTCGAAGAGAAACGCGCAGCTTGCGTGCAATTTTATTATTTTCCATGTGCCAACGGCGGCAAACGCGCACGCAGCGTGTTAAAATGCATGAAATATGCGCGCGTGGCAGTTGCATCAGTCGCACTCGTGCACGCACAAATACACAGTCACAAAGCGGGACTATCAACCGAAAACGCCGCAACACAAAGGCGCGCACACAAAGCGCCAACTGCAGCGACGCACCACAAGCCGCGTCGCTTGCACTGTCAGTCAAACGCCCTGTGGGCACGCGGGTGGGTGCACAGCGACGGTGGAAAAACAGCAACGCGCGTGCACACGGGCTGCTGCACCAGATAAGAGCGCATAAAGGCGACACGACAGACGCGACAGCAGTTCGAGTGCGGCGGATGTGATTCGATTTGATTCGGCAAGCGGAAAACTCGCGTATCCAAAAGGGGAAAAGTGCGCGAGTGCGATTTGAATGGAAAGATGCAACGTGTAGCATGGAAAGAAAAGTCGGCAAAATGCACAAAACAGAAAAAGAAAGATAGAGAGGAGAGGAGAGAGAGAGACAGCTGATAGCGGCTGTTGTGCGGCATTTTTGTGCAACAATTCTTTGATTGACATAAGTGGTCGCCAGACAAACATTCATACTCGCCGCTCAAAGGACCCAGTCAGCGGTTGTGTTCCGGTAGCGTCGCCGCCCCGGGAATATTTCGAAGTATTGGGACAAGCATTTGTACGCCGTGGAACGTGCGCTGTAAAACGGCCGATCGGCTGACTAACGAACCGGCACACAGCCAGCCAGTCTGACTGACTGACAAGCAGGCTGCTTGACTGACGTCTAACTTGGCGCCAAGTCGTGTGTCGCCTCTGGGTGCCAGTTGCCGTTCGCCTGGCCATTGCTGTCAGCTCAGGTGTGAATACGCGCGGCGATTTCCGTTCCGGAACATCAAACAGCATTTCCACTTCCCATCAGAGCAAACGGAATGTCGGATTGCGCGGCCGCTGCCGCTGCTGCCGTCGAAGCGCGCGATATGGATGCGCACGCACGCAACACACATCGTTCCGGCCGCGTTCGCCTCAGGCGCAATCCTATTGCGAGCATTCGCAGCAACTGGCTCTGCGTACCTGCCAGTGTGCGGTGTGAATGTCGGCCGGCGGCTGGTACGTGAGTGCCGCTGTGCCCCTGTGTGTATGCTAAGCATTCCGTCTCGTTGGCTGCAACTTGAACTTTCCATAAAGCGCTCGCAGCGCATTCAAGTCAAGCGTGTCCGTGACTTTGTGCCGAGCTGTTCGAGCGCGCTGGCCATTTGACGCGGCACGGCGCGGTGCGGTGCGGTGCACTTTGGAAACTTTCCAATAAATTGATTTGTCGCCTGAAAAGTTTTGCCGGAAGCCACATGAATGGAATCGCTCAGCGCGTGTGTGTGCGGCAGAAAGTGTTTCACATTTGTTCCGCCACTGCAATCGCATCACATGGCTTTGCGCCGGCTGGCACCGCCTGTCGGATGGGGCACGGATTTTTATTTCTATTCGTTCGGCTGGCACCGACACTATTCACTATTCCGCCGCAGCATTGTGGCAGCCCGCAAATGCTGCCATATTTTCAATTGCACCCGAATGGCGCTTCCTTGCTGGCCCACCTCAACAGAGAGCATTGTGTCAAAGTTTGCGGTTTCGCAATTCAATTGGCTGCCATGTATGATAACAATGCAATAATGCCGCTGTCGCTTCGGCTGCCGCTGCTTCTGCTGTTGCCATGAGTGCAAGCAATGCGAACCGCATGAAGTGCTTTGCAACTTTTGCCGGATAACGGCAGCGTCGAGCGCGCACGCCCGACTGCCCGTTCCGTGAGGCAATCAAGGGGAAATTATGGAGTGGGAGTTGAAATAGAGATGATTTCGATTTGCTCAGCGCATTAATCCATTAGCGATAAAGTGTGTGTGCCATTTGGAGGACACTTGAAAAGTTTTCATTCAACTCTTCTCTCAACCAACACTCATGTTTAATCGGTTTATTGATGGTTTGTTTGATGGGTGCGATAGTCGAAATGGGAAATGTTTTCATATATTTATTACACCGTGCGACAACACACGAAAAAATCGATATACTCGCGAAACTAGGGGCCAAATGTAGTAAAACTGCGTTTTTGTTTTTCTCTCTGACGTCAGGATTTTTTTTAAAGGACTTTGAAATTTCAAGGACATGTTTATTTCAAAAAAATTATTTTAAAAATTGAGCGCATTGTAGAATAACAATATGGGTATCAAATGAAAGAGAAAAATCCTTAGAATCATAAAAAATTTATTGTTTTGGTGTAAAAGGACGAAAAGGTATTGAAAATGTTCTTTTAAAACTTTATCCTTGAATATCCTTGGAAATTTCCAATAGTTTTTTTTTGAAAAAAATATATTTTAAGGACTAATGTGTACACTACCACATCCTCGAATTTCGTCCTTCTAACTTCATTAGTTTAGGATATAAAGAATTTAATACTTCTCTCTATAAAACAAAGATATGTTGCACCGTACGACAAACATAAAATAATATATTTAATTAACTCATGCATAAATCATTATGCTGCTAAATTAGAGGTTAAATACACTAATTCTGCAATTTCAAAATTGTCTTTGAACCTAAGTATTTCTTTTCATAATACATTGAAAATATAAAAATTGAGTTTTCTTCAATAAAACTCACGCAAGAGTAGCAAGATGAATGCATGAGGATACGTATTACTGTGAATACTAGTGCTCACAATTTAATAAAAAAAATTAACAAAAATCATTTAATACGCATTTAGAATGCATTTTATAAATTATTTATTTTAAAACAAATTGTTTAAGAAAAATGTATGTGTTTACTTTGACGTTTGTGTTTTTGGTAGGTGTCACGGCACAGCGACCAACAATACTCGGAAAGTATGTGACACATTTCTTTTCCCCGAAAGCGTTTTTCAATTACCGCAATGTCTTGGTGGAAGCGCTCTCCGTGTTCATCACTAACTTTACCTAATCATTTTGCAAATGTGTCAAATGTAAAATTAAATATTTATAGAATACAATTCAAGCATTTAAACCATTTATCATATGGCCAGTTTGTTATTTTTAAGTGCAAAAATGGTTCTATCAATACGATTTCAGCATGCGTAATGATATTGAAATTATCCATATCCTATAGAGAGAAGTATTACATTTTTTACATCTTGAACTAATAAAGTTAGAAGGACGAAATTCAGGGATGTAGTAGTGTACATATTAGTCCTTAAGATATATTTAAACAAAAAAAATTAGTGGAAATTTGCAAGGATATTCAAGGATAAAGTTTAAAAAGGACATTTTCACTTTCCTTTTGCACCAAAACATTACATTTTCTAAAATTCTAAGGATTTTTCTCTTTCATTTGATAGGATAGGAAATTTTTGGATTTTTGTCGCACGGTGTTATTAATGCTTGGACCGAAACCGATGTTCTGCGGTCACAAGAACCAGGATTTTATTTCATTTAGTTTAATTTCATCACATTTTTTAATCAGTGCAGTTTCGCACAACTACAAACACAAACATACCCATACAACAAACACATTGGCGGCCTGTATCTGGGCACTGATTACGAAAAATCAGAAGAATCGGGTAAATATGCTAAATGGATTGAGCGTGTAATGACGCAGCGATTAAATGACATTAATGGCAGATGTTTGCTCTGTGCCATTTAGACCACATCATATTGAAGCAAATACCTATGTACATGTATAGTAAATATGTACATGAATATATAGAACTAGACGCACACGCGAAGCGCACACAGACAAGATTAATGCGGCACTTAACGCATTTATTTGTGCTAATAAAAACACACAAACACAACAAACGCGCGCAGGCGAATGCGAGCATTCCGCGACACCCACACACACACGCACACACACACGCAGCCATACGCATACTCATGCGACACTGAGTAGCATTAAACGCGTAAGTCCTAAACGTGCACAGTGAGATTAAAGCTGAATTATTTAGCTGACTCTCCACCTTGGAGCCAACGAGCCGCGTCTGACAATCGCTCAAAGTCAGCCGAAATAAAGTGGCGAAATCGAGCCGATCCTTTTACCCGTCCTTGAACGCGTCGACACGTGACCTGTTTAGCTGGAGGCGACACCGCTGCTTTAATGAGGACCTGCCATTTCTATTAATTAATTCAAGGCTGCACACGTACCATTTAATATTGAGCGCCCAATCTGAGTTGCAATTGAATCGCCCACAGAAATGCAAACAAAGAAAGCAGAGATAAAAGCGCGTAGTAGCAGAATGTCAAATTAAATATTCAAATCTTAAATCTTCCTGATGGCGCGTACGTATTTTTATGTAAATAGCCGCTTGTGTTGAACAATTTCAATTTGGCCAACACAAGTCGCGCTGCTTATGGCCGCGACGCACACCGTGTCGGCGCCCCGCGTGCGCTCGCCATTTCCTAATAGTCGTGTACACACTTAAATTGTAAATTTTATGTGGAAACTTTTCGCATGTTTTCATAACTTTCGTTAAAAAAAAGTTGGACTGCGCGTTGCGCAGCGGTGCGGCTGGGCGGATGTGTGTGGCAGCACATACAAATTGCCCGAATGGTTTAACAAAGGAAACTTTACAGCGCCAAAACCGACTACACCGTACCCGGCAGGGTTGGGTGGGGCTGAATAATGCAAACCTTGTAAATACACATTGTCGGCACCGAGGCCACGTGGCACGCGGCGGATAACTGGCATCATTAAACGTCGCCAAACAAGTGTCAACAAATCGAACGCTATTAATAACCGTAAACAAATTTACTTTGGGTGTATTTGGCTGGGGTTTATGACGATAATATTAATGCTTCCGCAGCAAATAATTGAATGGCGTTCAGCAATGGCTCGAGTTGGCTGGTATCCATGGCGCGGTGAGCGTCTTTAAGGCCACCGAAACTTTACCTTCAACAACAGACAACAGCAACAAAAACGCAGGCACACAAAAACTTACCGAAACTCACTCAACGAATTCCACAATAAAAACGAAAGCCAACACATACCGACGAAAACACGGAAATTCGCCAAATTCAGCAAAAACAACACCCAAGGAGAATCCAAACGAAAGAATAATAAAGGCTGAAGCGAAGACTGCAACACGACGGCCCGTTGAAATGGCTGGAAGGAAGCGAGCTCTACCTTTGACACACTCACACACACAAACAGACTCTGTGACCCCGAATCAGACCGACCCGGGCATACACATAAATATTTTGAAGTGAAGCACTTTCGGCCAAGTTTACGAGTATTTATGTAATTTCATCCACACAACAATCACAGCTCTGACTGCCGAACACACTGTCCAGCATTCTTTACTCGCTTCTTGCGCTCGCTCCGCTTCAGCTGCTTGCTGCCGGCGCGTCCAACAAATGCAACTCGAAGATCTCGCTTTTGGTTTTTTGCGCGAAATTTTTCGCTCGCCTCCGGGCACATTGTTATTTTGTTGGCGTTGCTTTTTATTTATAACCGGTCTCGGTTGTTTTTATTTCGTGTGTTATTACGGGCGCTGCATTGTGTGGCCTCGATGCTGCAGCATTGTTCGAGTACGACTGCGATTACGAGTGTGCGCGGCTGCTTTATTTTCGTCTATTCTCGTTGCAGTCTTGTTTGCCTTCTATTATCTGAAGCATTGTCCTTGTAATGTTCGCGGCAAGACATTGAAAGTCGAAACGTTGTGTTAGATAAGCGCTGCACAATGGACCCACTGCCGCGTGCGCCGCTTCAATTATTATTAGCACTTGGCCCGCGCAATGCATAAAGCGGATTTATGTGAGATTTCGCTTTAGAGCCAATCAGTCCGGAGTGCTCAGTAGTCAAATGCCTCTACTAAGTACATCAAAACTGTGTGTGCATAAGTTTATTATAATTATTAAAGTTGTTTTAGTCAAATCTCCAAAATAATTACGAATTAAAGTTAGTCGGTTCGTAATAATTGCAAAAGTCTCGTAATGTACTTTTTCAACTTTAAGCCCACATTCAGCAGATACGTAAAGTGTTCGGGTAATCATCATGAAAATTTCAGCTTGACCTTCCGCTTGGCATTGTGCAATTTCTCCGCTGCACCGACAAACTTGACGGCAACATTGGCCACGTACCAGACCGCACTCGGTTGGCGTTCGGCTCGTTTTAGAGTGGAATACGACCGCGACCACTTTTATTCTTGCGAAAAGAGAACCGCATACCTTCGGCTAGTGCGCTTGCGACGTGTAATGGGCAGCACTTAATTTTCGCCAACTTCGGTCGCACTTAAGAAATGCTGAACTTTTAATCTGCGCCAGCGAAATGTCTTCGCCAGGCGCTGGCATTCGACTGGCCCGGGGAGTGGTGGGAGTGCGGCAAGTAGTTTCGCAGCCGTTGTCACAGCCATTGTTTGCCCAGCGTCGTTCAGACCGCCGGACGCGGCGACGCACAGTGTCGCGATCCCATATAAGCCGTGGCCAAAAATACTTAGCGTTGTCCTATTTTGATGAAACTTGGTGAGATTGTTTTCGTGGTGGAAATTAAGAAATTTACAAAAAATCATTAAAATTGGACCACTGCCACGCCCACCTCCCATACGAAAGGAACTGTAATATTGAAATAACTTGCTTAATATTAGTGATAGATTTATGAAATTTTGTATTTGAGCTTAAAATAATGACATAAAAGCTCACACTAAAAATGGGCGGTCTGCCACGCCCACTTTCAAAAATATTCGTATTTTACTACAACTAAAACTGTATTGTTAGAAGGCTTTTCACGATACTCGTTCCACGATGTAATTGTAATTGGTATACTTTCTAAAACCTTAAAGTGGGCGTGGCAGCTGGACCATATATATAAAGTGGCCAAAACTTTTCCTTTATGAATTCATGTTTAATTTTTTCAGCTTGTGATACCATATTTTGGTATAAATGTTTAGATTTTTAAAGTGGGCGTGGAATTCTGCCTACTTTTGATGATACGAACAATGTGCCAACCTTGTCCTTTATACAGCTCATCATTTCAGCAGCTGCTTTGACGCTACTTTCATTGAACGTCGGAAGCCATACTTCGAAAAAATCACAATTTTTGACTGTAGGTGCCACTGCAAAAAGTAAATGTTTAGGTGGGGACGCAAACTTTGCTTTTGTTCATGATTAACATCAACCCCCGTCTTATCTTTAAGTAAATTTATAAGAAAATCAAGTTTTATTGACCGCTTTCTGGATTCAGCTTTACGCCACACTTCGAAGAAATCACGTATTTTTAGTGGAGACGTCACTAGAAAAATGCGAATAACAACCAAATAGGCACTTAAAGGCAAAAAATTACTCCGGAATATGTTAATACATACTTTTTTGAGTAATTTAGGGTTGGAACTAAAAAAGTGGTTTTTGACGTTTTTTAAACTTTTTTTCACCAAACTTTTGGTTCTTTGTTAGAAGCAAACCGAAAAACGTAATTTTTCAATGTAACGGAATTTCACAGTTATTTCAAAGCACAAACCAAAAAATAGTACTGCCATACAGGAAAAATTCAAAAGTTTTATTTAATATATAACATGACTATATTAGTACATAAATTATATTTTTATTTTATTTTTCATTCAGCATAAAGAATTACCCACAAACTTGGAACGAATGCGTATATTTTAGTATCAACTTTGAAGCTACATAAACATGGAACGGAGTAGGATATTGAAGATCGGATAACGGATTTTTCTTAGTTGAGATATTATCTGTCGATTGTCATATTCATCTTAGTCATTTTGTAACATTGATTTTTACCATTTTTGGCCACACTCGCGACACTGTGCGACGCGGGCGAACGTGCGCGGATGCGTTAAAACTCCGAATGCAGCTTAAATGAATCATTTGTTCGCGCTTAACAATTCTTTCAGTTGCTTTTGTCTGCCAGCCGCCCGCGCGCGAAACGGCGAAACGCTGTCGCTTTGTCGGCATGGCAGCGCGGTGGGGCGGCGGGCGGCGCCGTGCATTGTCCGGCAATGCGCTTAAAATGCCATTTACTTAGCTCCTTGGCCCTTTGAGAACTTCTGCTGCACTTGCGGCCTGGCCAGTTCGGCGGGAGTGTGGCGCTCCTTATGGCCTTTGCGTGTGTGTCGTTATGCGGGCGACGAGGCGCGCAGAAGAGGTCAAATGGTAAGTGGAAAGAGCCGAAACAAAAATGCAAACAATCGCAACAGTTGGTCTGAGCTGGCGTCTATGCAATGACGACAACATTCTCGCCAGCAATAAAATCTACTACTGGCAGTGAATGCAACAAAAGTAACAGCAACAAAATATAATTAAATTTTATGCTTTTAAAAATGAAAACAATTTTGAAAATTCTCACACGCTGCACTTGAATAAAAAATCGAAAACAATATAAGAGGCGGCTGTGCAAGCGGGCGACGGGTCTACGGTGTGGTAGTGTGCAACAGATATTTGCCTACATGTTGCAAGTACATAGAATGTGTAAAATTTGAATTCCAATGGCAATGCAAAAACCAACGAAAATTTGCAATTCACACTTGGCCATAAAAGGGAAGCCGCAAATTTTCTGCCGCATTGCATTATATAATGTTTGTGTGTGTGTGTGTGTGCAAGCGACTGTCGTGGTAGCTGGCTTCTAACTACAAATGTAGTTGGTTTTACTAGTTTCATTGCATTTTAGTGCTTAAAGTGGCCATAACGACAGCAGACATTTAAGTCAGAGTCCTGAAAAGTTCCAGTTTCCATTTTCAAGTTGGAAATGACTGGCTTGGTAGGGCTTGGCTCGTAAGAATCCATGAGGCGTTTAACTAAGGGATGCATGGGAAAAGGTGTTGAGTTCGACTGCAGCTCTATAAGAAGTTGTTATGGTCATAATGTATGTATGCATGTATGTACAATGTGTAAAAAAGTTGTCGAATATTTTAGATGTATCCGCTATTTACTGGCAGTTCTACAGTAATATTGAGATTTGCTAAGGAAGTAGAATCAATTGTCGAATCCGATTGGTCAGATCTTGTAGTCTACGTTATCCATGAAGAACATTGGAACATTATATCTTTGAGTCTTACTTCAATTTGCAGCTCATTGCGGTAATTACTGGATACTTTGTCATATATCATAGATACAACAGAACAACAGGATTGTCGATACTGTGCACAGTGTCGAGAGTCCATAGTAGGGAGGGACAAAAATAGAAGGAATAGTCGTACGACAATAAAATTTTGTACATATGACTTTGTTATAAAGAGAAGTTAATACGCCAAAAATTACTTCAATCGCCCCACGGACACGCCCACCTCCCATACAAACCAAATACTAATTTGACAGTATCTCGGAAACTATAAAAGATATATTGATGAAATTTGGTACAGCAACTCATATCATCAATATAAAGGTATACGATCAACCTACAAATACGCTTGTCATAAAAAAGGATATATTAAAAAAACGACAAATATCTGTGCATACTTATGCGCATCTAAGTAATTTGAAACCCAAAAAAAAAATAATAACACCTCTTATTAAACTCAGTAGAGCATATATTTCCATTAAAAAATTACAGTTTGTTAATTTGTACTGCTAGGATAATCGGTTTTCGATCATGAATTATTGGAAATAAAACCCTCTACATCTATTTTTGTCCTTTCTTCAACTTCCTCAGATATTATATATTGCAGTATATCAGAGTTTCGGTTTTCATGTTTAACTTTAATTTTCCTATTAACTGCTATAATTGGTTCTGAATACATTAACAAGTTTTGCTTATTTTCGAAAGTTGCCTTGATTCGATGGCAAGCCACCCAGTATTACCGAAGCCTTCCATCGAATCTACCCTTTTTTTTGTAATTTTTCTAGATCAAGTGGTGTTTGCATATTATTACAAACAAGAATTTATAGCTCAAGCAAAGCGCAGCAGTGGTCGCTATGTTTTCCTGCCAACCATGCTGAAAAAAGTACCCCATTTTTGACTGCATACGGCACTGAAAATGCTGAATTTCTTAAAAACGTGCAAGTTTGTGCAGCTAAAGTCCATGGTTTCTATTAATACATACTTTCAGCTATATCAAACTGTAAAATCTCAAAGTAGTAAGAAGTAGTTTTTTTTTAAAGTTTATCTAAAGTTTGATGACACTGCACTTTTATTCCTACGAATTGACGTTTCTTCAAGTAGCGGTACAAGGAATATGGAAAGCAAAACAAAAGAGGGAAAGCTTCCACAAAGTTGCAAAAATAGTATATTTATAGAATATATTTACTTAACATAAGGTTCCATGGGAAATTTTTCAATAAGAGGCCTCGAACTTATATTCAATAAATTGCAATAATTTCTACCCAAGTCACCAACCTTCACAAAGTGCAAGCTTGGTGGTCTGCCATCGGTATAAAAATTGATATTTTTAAAATTCGTTTTCACATTTTAGTAAATTGAGGTATTTACTTGAGTACTACAAACTTATTTTTCTACATTTATGACATTAATTTTTTTGATTTTTGTCCCTACTCGCGACACTGTGCTGCGTTCTGTAGGCAAGACTTCTGCCAAGCTTTTCTGCTGTGGTAGTCGAAAGTAATAAATTAAGAGCACAAAAGCCAGTTTGATGGCTCAATTAGGGCTTTCAGTCAAAGTGCAGCACATAGTTTAATCCAACTTATACGTCGCTAAAAATCCAAAATCCAAATCAATAATGCAGCGACATTTAAAATGGAAAAAATTTTATTTTTAATGTTTATGTGATTTACAATCTGTACAGATGGTCGTGACATGACCGATACGGTCGCGTTTGTTCGCCTCGCTTTAAGCTGTATGCGTTGTGCCCAATAAGAACGTCGTTAAAATAGTGTGGTGTCAACACTATCTCGCTAGTGGGTCAACAGGTGTAGATAAAAAAACACCAATAACGACCCGGAATATTAAAGCCGCATAAAAATTCGATAAAACCTGCAGGCTTAAATATTCCCATATGGTAATTTGCTAAAAAAAAAACACAACGAAGTAAACACCAACCGAGTTTACGAGCAACGAAAATGGTTATCTGATTCATAAAAACGTCGAACGAAAAAACAGGAGACGGGGTAGAGAATGGGTTTTTTGTTATTTCTGTAAATATCGCTTACGGCAGATTGTGAGGCGTCAGTGGCACAGATGCCGTACGTCAATGAAAAAAGTGTCAGCATAAAAACAGGGTGACAGTGGTGGCGTCAGTTGTGGCTTCCACCCCCCGATGCTGCGGCTGTGGCTGCCGGCGGCCATAACGCCCGCACAAAGTGAATTTCGGCGCACATAAAAACCCAATTTGCCAGCAACCACAAAACCGAAAATAAAAACAAAAACAAAGCCGAAAACGAAAATAAATAAATAAATTGCTATAAACAAATAAAATGCACCACTTCGCACCACACCGTACCGCACCGCACCAACACTAGCGACCGCTGCTGCACGGCCCAACAAATGAGGGCGTGTTATGCGGCTGCACATACACAACATACTCGTACATACCTACATACAACCTCACATGTGTGTGCGAGTGGATCCAAGAAATTTAAGTTTATTAGGGCAAAGGACACTGCGTGATATCCGGCGCTCTTTTTGCGCTGATTTTGATTTGTGTGGCCGAGAGGCAGCGAGGCGCTACAGTTGCACTTGTGTACAATATTTGGCCGGATTCCGCAACGAATTCCGTACGGTTGAGCAATGTGTATGCGTAGTTAAAATCCGACTGGACAGGAATGCAGCAAGTTTGCGCTGTTTTCGGACTGAACGGTGGCTGAACACGGGGCAGTTGTTTCAAAGGGCTACCTACGCATTTTAATCGGATTTGAAATTTCGACACGACTGTCGTCGCACTATTTTACACAGTGGCAACAGCCTCATTGTAAATATTCGTTCAATAACTGCTTTCTAAAAGTTTGCAGATACAAAACTATTTTCATATATTTTCTGTGTTAAATTTTCCTATTATTCTTTATTAGGTATTTAATTTTATTTTCTTTTATTACTGCAAGTTTAATTTAGTTTTATATTTTATTATTTTTGTTATTATTTTTAGCTAATTTACAATCACTGCATGCATCCAGCGTCTACTGCAGTTGTTTGCTTGTGTGTATGTGTGTGTGTCAATATGGGACAACCCTGCCAGATTTGACACCCGCCATTGCTTTGAGTATTTGCGCGTTGAGCGGCCCACAAATGTGCGTTGTTTGCGTATGTAAATAGAATTAATGCAACAAGAACAACAATTGCACTGCACACAACATCAGCAACAGTGATAAGAGCAACAAACAACAACACATCGCATCAACAACAATGAAACACTGAAGTAATACAGCAAAAATGCAGAGCAGAAGGAACGTGATGACGGCAGCAGCTGCAATTGTTTTTCGCCGTCATTTCGCAGCATTGTTTGCCGGGCGCCGAGCGTCGAGCGCAAACAACCGAATCAGGCGGCGCGGGTGCGTGGTGCGCTGCACGGCGCTGCATTCGTACGAGCGCTGAACAATTTTTAATTTTGTTTAATTTCTTGATTTTTAACGCAACGTCACGTACGCTCAGTGCCAGCAACAGTCAGCAATAACAGACAACACACAGCGGCTACAGTCCCCACTGCGTGTGCCCATACATGCATACATACATACATATGTGCATATATGTATACCTACATACATATATAGTAATGCATATGGGCGTAATTCAACTCGAGTTGAACATTTATCGACGAAATCAGCGCATTCCTCACTCACTCATTCGCAATGCGATTCAAGTGAATTTCAATTCTACACTGAAAACATTTGCATAAATTAGGTTAGGTACGAGTGGACCGCCGCCATGTCAGATGGTTTCCATTCAATTTTACACAGATTGAGTGCAAAACCGATTTGCAATGGAATGAAATGAATAAAGAATCTGTATTGGAGTAAATTTGAGTTTCACTTGAATGCGTAAAGTGTTTTAATGAACTTTGATCAAATTGTATTTGCTTGATTGAGGTTTTGTACAAGTTGTGTTATATTTTGTAGAGTTCTTCAACCGAAGATGTAATTTTGCTACTTACATAAATTTCTTTAGAGCAACTGTCTTAAGTTTAGAAAAATTAACAAAAATCGTGACTTAGGGCAAAATCAAAAAACCAATAATTTTAATACAAAATTTAATTTATTTTTATTTTTTTTAGTTTTAATTTTTTTTTATTTTTTTTTGCAATTTTTTAATATTTTTATCATAGTTGATTCTAGTAACGGATACAAGTACACATGTCCTGGACATATATACCAAACATTCAGTCAATTGGGTGAATTTTCCATAATCCAGAAAATGCCAACTTTAACGAAAAATTTAATTTATTTTTATTTTTTAGTATTAATCTTTTTAATTTAAAAAAAACTTTTTTTTTCATTTTCACAACATGATAAATATTGTATTTTTATCGAAGTGATTCTATAGTACACAATTCCTGGAGATATATACCAAACATTCAGTCAATTGGATGAATTTTCCATAACTCAAAAAATTACAGCTAATAAAAGTTTTCGGTGTACGTGGGTTCGCTAACCCGCCTGTGTGTGTGTTTTTGTGCCTCGTACGTTCGTGCCGGTTGGTCAGCTTTTGAGTGCTGCACTCGCACTCGCGCGGCTGGTTTCATTTCATTTCATTAATTTCAATCATTCCGAATTAACAATATTTTGGTTGGAAATAATTCGCGCAAATTGAGGTTTGTTGTTTCAGCAATTTGCAGGCCTTTATTTGGGGCAATGGCGGCAAAATTTGATTGAAAACTTCTGAGTTGGATGGCGAACGGAAAGGTAAAGGGATTGCGCCCGCAGCGTTTTGCACACCACGCACGCACCGGCAACGCCTGCGACGGCATAATCGCATTTGCGTATAAATAATCTGCTAATTTAGGGGATTGGGGCTTCGCTTCAGTGAAATCCGATTTCTATGCAGTTTTGTTGCCATCAGTCGGCAAGCCGTATTGACTGTGTGCCGTTACGATTTTTGCCAATGAAACTCTGTTGACTATTGGTTTTCAATAAGTGGGAGTCAGTGGATGGCGAAATGATTGCAAGTCCTTTCAGCTTTGGTTCTCATCAATCGAACTCGATTTAAAAAATTTAAAACAAATTGAACTTCAAATAAACCTCATTTAATAAAAATTCGTCGCTGCAGAAAACGAATGTCGTATGTTCCATTGAATTTCATAGCACATACGACAATCGTTTTCTCAGGCGACGAATTGTCACCGCTAGATTGAAATTGCCCACTCTGTAACTTAAGTATTGGACGCGTGCTGCAATGAATTTAAATGCAAATATTTAGGCAAACTCTACTCCGAAGAGTTGTGTTTTTCCACTTTTAACGGGCGTTAACGCCGCAAAGCAGACCACAAAACGCGCTTCTGTTCACTTTAAAAGCCACACTGCCTGCGAAAAGTACTACGCCGCCAGTCTGCATTTGTTGTTGTGGGCATATTTAAATGTGCGGTCCAACATTTTGCCACAAAGTTAAGTTGCGCCCAACAGGCGAATGGCATTGCGAATGTTGCACCGACAGGGGGCGGTGTGCTGCCGTCGCGTCGTTACCTGCGCAAATTGTAGCGTTACATTCGTAATGATACTCGCGTACATTAGTCGCGACAACAATAACAACAATGAGTCATTTAACGCCACACATTTTCGCAATGTGTCACACTTACGAACCGCATTTGGCGCGCCGCCTAACTTGTGGTTTTTTTGTGTCTGCTGGCGCGGCGTTGTCGTCTTTGCGTTTTGTGGGCGTGTGGCGTGATGGGTGTACGACTACTTGTTGTCACTTCATGTCAACAAATTATCGAGCGAAAGAAGCTTCAACAGAGACAGTCGTACAGTGGCATAGTGCGACGTGTCAGATGTTGTTTAATATTGCCAGATCGAAAGGGATTTTTAATGGACACAGTTTCTTCAACCACTTTCGTATGCAACTAATACATGTGTTCTTTTTTAAGGGATCCCAAGCCGTTTTCAGATCGAGCACTTTTCAGTTTGTGGAACCAAAGATAATAAAAATAAGCTAGTGAATAGTATTTTACTGTGTTTGCTGGAACCTAACTAGCACCCTTTCACCCATTCATTAAATTGAATGTTCGAACATATCTGACTTCTTAATCCTGGGGATTAATCAAGACCAGCTAAATCAAAGCCGCCATTGGTGAAATTTATTCAGAAAAAACACATATTTGACTGAACTGCTTGCTTAATTTATATAAAAACTTAATACACAATTTTCGAAATGGTTTCTATGGAAAAGTTTTTTGAATTTGCACTCTAACAAATTTTTAAGCTCTTTTCCGTTTGTGCAGATTTTATTGTGTTTAAATGCGGAAATATGCATTAAAATTCGCAACCGCTTAATTAAAGAAAACCGCATTCCCCACTTGCACGCGCCATGGCAATGCCATTCACTTCGTTAGAAGTGGGCACATAAAAATGCAAACTGTTGCCAAGCTGACGATAGTTTGCCATCGCCAGCTGGTGCCTGCGTGTGTCTGGCAGCCGGGCCGCGCCGGGCGGCACGGCGCCCACGAATAATATTGGGGGTAATTTCGAGCAAAAGTTAAAAGCATCATCACATTTGCGATTTCGATAGCATCAAAAAATGATCTTGCTGCGTGCAGCTGTCGGCTGCACGTGTGCGAGTGCGTGGCTGCGCTGAGTCGTGGGCTGGCGGATGCGGCGGGTGTCTTGAACGTGGCATCGGAGTCGGGCATGCCTTTGCCTGTCCTGTCATACGAATGTTGCACTCGCGTGCATTTTGCAGAATTTTCAATTTGCGAATGTGTTTTCCTTTTGGGCGTCGCTGCGCTCTGCCGCAAACTCGGCAAAAGCCTCTCGAGCACATTTTTACTTCATTCTTTTCCGTTTTCTCGCGCTGCCTGCCGGCATGGCGACATTTCGAGTAGGATGGCAATTTCATTTTAAAATGTTACAAAAATAAACTGTCAACACTCACACATGTTTACATTGGCACATGGGTGGCTTGATGGCAGAATGGCTGCACGCATGTGTGTGAGTGCGAATAAAAATGTGCGAGTGGAGAGCGCGAAGCGGAGACGAAAACGCCAAAGAAAATGTTTTCCTTGGCGTTAAGAGCTCGAACGCACTTGACACAAGTTAATGGAGCATTTAAATGAAGCACTCAGGCTGAGATTAACCCAAATATTTGTCACATTTGCGGCAATATGCACACACACACACACACACACACACAGCCACACAAAGACGCTCACACAGCCGAACAGCTGAAAGGTGTACGCCAAACACTCCCAGGGTGGGTATTGATTTGATGACGAAAGGTAGCACAGCCAAAAACGCCAGCAGACATTTAACCACACACACACACACATACACACACCTTACGTACCTACGACGTTGCCGTTAAGTAGTTGTGCGCCAAGGCGGCAAAACACAAAAGCTGCAATTTCGATTTTTAAATGAGTCTTGAATAGCTTTTACGCTGGCTGCGAGTACAATGAGTGCTGCGGCCATGTGTGAACGTTGAACGCTTTGCCGAAAAGTTCGACTCTTGATACGTTCGAAGCAAACAAAAGAGGCAGACAATTATTGGAATGAATTAAACGGTGACGTGTGCGAAGGGGAATGGGGCGAAACGTGTGAGAAGCATAAAAGGAAGCACTCCTACACACATATGAGCCGGAACAAATTTTACTGAAGGAAAAGTAATTTTTCTTTAATCGGGGTTTGACTACTTTATATGCGTTTATTTCTCATTGAATTCAGAACAACAATAAATGCCTAACTGAAAAATAAATTAAATTCTTTTTGACTACAAACCGAGAGTTGGACCCATGGCTTTTCATTTCGAAATCATTTTTTAACTTTCAACATGTCAAACGAAAATTTGTTTAGTGAACATAAATTTATTTGAAGTAAAAGATAAAATTCCGACTGCGGGTTTTAATTACGAAAATACGTTTACTACGCTGAATTTTTACGTTTGACAGCAAGAAAATTTGTTGAATTCTTAAGCATTTTCCTCGTAGAATTTGCAAGGGGACACATGTGTGCCCACTGTTGCAGCATTCTCTCGAGTGTAGATGCTGCTGTCAACCCTTTTGCTGTTGAAACTGCTTAAATTCAGCGCCATAAACTAACTTTAAAGGCAACATCGCTCCGTTCGTTCCCCGAGCCCACGCAAACATGCGCACATCGCACCGAAACTGTCGTCGGCGATATCATAAATCACAGACAGCCACATTAAAAAATTAAGGAAAATGAGAATCATTCGAGAGCTCAACAAAAACATAAGCAACCCCAACAAAACTCAACACTTTCTTATGTCTTATTCGGGAACTGGGCCAGGCCAAGTCAAATCCCAGCTAACCGCACCAAGTCGACGCGACTCAACTCAACGCATCTCAACTCGAGCCGAGTCGAGCAGAGTCGAGTCGAGTCGAGTCGTTGCAGTGCCGCACTCCCCAAATATGTTCGGCCCGGTCTGTCGGTGTGTGCTGCGCCTCGCGCCCAGTGGCACTCACTCGTCGTGTATGACAATCATTGTTTTGACAGACATTAACCTTTGGCTTAATTTTAGCTTTCCAACTTTCATTTAAAATGTTTCACACTGCGGAACAGCAACACTTTTGGCCGGAGTTGCGGTGCGAGGCGGCTGCAGTGAAAGTTGTCGTTGTGGATGGTTGGCTGGGCGGAGTGGGGCTGCGGCTGTGGCTGCGGCTGCGGCTCGGTTCGGTTTCCGCTCTGTTGTCTTGAGAATTTGCACACATATTTCTTCATTATGGGCCGGGCGTGCGCGCCGCCACTTGCCCGCACAGGCAGCAGTACAAGTTCGCTTCGGCGGTGGGGCCGGCGCGCAGCTTGTACGAGCATGTTTTCATGCTTTTCATTTTACATTGCGAGTATTTCTTGCTGTTTGTATTTTACGTTTTCTTTATGTCTCTCTGAAAGTCTGTCTGCTCGTCTGTCTGTCCATCTGCCTGCCGGTGTAACGGCGCTGTCGGTGTTTGTCTTCCCCGCAGCCTTTGGCTGCACTCACTTTGGCCCAACTGCGCACAGCACAAACTTTGTACGCCGGAATCCAATTCAGTTTATTGACATTCCTCGAATTTTTTTCTATTTTTGATTATTTCTGGCAGATAGCAAGTGGCAAGTGCCACGTCCCCAATGTGACATTTGGTTGCATTCGAGTGTTTATTAAAAGTCAAAGAGTGCGGTTGGTATTACTCGGCCACAAATGCGTACTGAAATAAATGGTTTGTTTTTGTGTCTGTGTGCAGTTGTCGGTTTGTTGGCGAAATTACAAAGACCCATTTGCATGACCAACGAATTTGCGGCTTCAGTGGAAGTATTGACATTAAAGTTGTCGGTGCTTCAATCAATATCCAGCCGACGTCCTTGACCTGCCATACGTTTACAGCTGCGTGTAAAACATTGGACAACAAAACGTTGGACAAGTGTCACAAATCAATAACTATTCCTTTGAGTTGCAATTGATCTCAGTTGTGTAATGCTTGATTTTATATTTTTTCTGCAGAGGTGCACAGAACTGCAATGCAAAGAACTGCAAGAATGAAGATAAAGATTTGTAAAACTAATTTAAATCTATTCAAAAAGTTAATAGAAGCCAAGGACAATTGCCAGTCAGTACTAGGTTAGGTTAGGTTAAAGTGGCTGCCTAGGCACGGGACTTGCCGAAAGACACACTTAGGCCACGAAAAGGGCCCATTGTGATACCACAAGGAGGAAGTGATCTGACTAACTGCAAGTTAAGTGCCTATACAAGTCATTTAGTTTTGTGGATAAAACCTAGCAAGTCCCTAATGTTGACTGATCTAAGGTCAACCAGGTTGTCGAAGAAAGTAAAGCCCAAGGCTTTCCACCTTCGTATAGAGAGAGCCGGGCAGTGACAGAGAAGGTGACTAATGGATTCTTCCTCCTCCTCATTTTGACAGCTTCGGCAAAAGTCCCGACTGTCAAGACCTAGTCTGTAGGCATGACGACCAAATATACAATGTCCCGGAAGAATCGAGACGATCGTACTGATGTGTTGTCTACTAAGCGAGACAAGAGTTCTAGTGCGCCCGGGGTTTAAAGTGGGCCATAGTTGTTTTGTGATTGAGCAAGTGCTCTCCTCCTGCCATCGCTTGTTGGCTATGTCGAGGAAAGAAGAGCGAATTTTGAGTTTACATGTAGCGAGAGGGATGCCTACTGTATTATTAATATTGTCATCTGGAAGGGTGGTGCCACGTCTGGCGAGCTCATCGGCTATGCAGTTTTCCCTAATATCTCTGTGGCCCGGTACCCAAGTCAGAGTGATGTTGTACACACACCCTAGCTCATTGAGCAGGGATCGGCAGAGAGAGACCACTTTTGATGTGGTGAAGGCCTTCTTGAGGGCTTTGATTGCTGCCTGACTGTCCGTGAAAATCCTAACAGTACCTTCTGGTCAAATTTGACCGGGAATTTTCAATTTAAATGAAGCGCGTACCAAATATTGTCAAATTTCTGATGGCATAAGGTTGGTAGCACTGTTATAGCATTCCATGTCAATTTTTAGCGCGATATGTGCATTCGTATGTTTTTGACAGCTGTGTAAACAAGTCTACCTCTAGTTTGTTCTGCGAATTTTACAATGTCTGAATCTGTTGATCAAAGAATTTGCATTAAATTTTGTCGACGAAATTTCTTGTGCCGAAACGTTGAGAATGTTGCATAAAGCCTTTGGCGAGTCTGCTATGTCGAAAACACGGGCATATGAATGGTACAAATCGTTCAAAGAGGGTCGTACAGAGGTCGAAAACTTGCCTCATGCCGCTCGTCCATCCACATCAATTAATGACGAAAACATCGAAAAAGTGATGGCGTTAGTGCTTGAAAATCGTCGTGTGAGTCAAAGAGAGATAGCTGAAGAGCTTGAAATATCAAAAACATCAGTTCAAACCATTTTACACGATGTTTTGGAAATTAGACGTGTTGCAGCGCGACTTGTTCCGAAAAAGTTGAATTTTTTGCAAAAAGTGAAACTCGTTGTACGCGATTATTTGGCCAAAAATAGCGTGAATGTCGTTCCGCAAGCACCGTATTCGCCAGATATGGCTCCGTGCGACTTTTTCCTGTTCCCTAGGCTCAAATTACCGCTACGTGGAAAGCGTTTTGAAACCATCAAAGAGAATTCGCAGAGGGAGCTGAAAGCCATACCGAAAGCGGCCTATGAAAAGTGTATCGAAGAGTGGAAAAAACGTTGGCATATGTGTATTGCATCCGATGGTGATTATTTTGAAGGAGATAAAATAAATATTGAAGAATAAATGAATTTACTGTGTTTTTTTTTACAATTTCCCGGTCAAATTTGACCAGAAGGTATCACCAGGTAGGTTGTGCTGTTTTAGCGGAGACAGGGCTTTAAAAATTGCTAGTACTTCCGCTTGGAAGACACTGCAGAAGTTTGGAAGGCGAAAACAGTCTTCCATGGGAGGGTCAACACACAAAACACCACCCCCCACCCTGCCATTAAACTTGGAGCCGTCTGTGTAGAAACATCCTCCAGTTCTAGACACCGTATCTTGTACCCACTCCAATCTTTGGGGTATGTGGGTTGAGAATTTGGAGTCAGAGAGGTATGACGGTAGGGAGTGATCTATGTTGTTGGGAATGTCGGTTACTTTACCGCGCCCATCCCCAGATAGTGTTCAATCTTACTGCGGAGAGGGTTGCAGCTTTTTCCCATAGAGATCAACGGGGAGAAGGTGGAGCAGGGTATAGAGCCCCTTGGATGGTGTTGATCGCATGGCGCCGGTTATAATAAGCGCCGCCGACCTTTGAACCGAGTCCAATGGCTTCTGATAGACCCTCTTGTCTAGGGCCGTCCACCAGACTATCGCTCCATAGAAGAGAATAGGCCTGATCACTGAAATAAAGATCCAGTACATTATTCGTGGTTGCAGGCCCCATTTTTTTCCAACTGCTCTTTTGCAGGAATACAATGCTACTGTAGCCTTGCGAACCCTTTCCAGTATGTTCGCTTTCCAGCTGAGTTTTTTATCCAGCAATATACCAAGGTACTTGGCCTGCGATTTAATGCTTAAAACTGTACCACTGAGAATAGGTGGACTAAAAGTAGGAATTACGTGTTTCCTTGTGAAGAGAACCAGATCGGTTTTGGAAGGATTAACACCCAGACCGTTCTGATTGCACCAGGATACGAGTAGGTTGAGGGCACCCTGGAGAAGATCGACCAGTGTTTGAAGATACTTCCCTGATACCGCAATCGCTACATCGTCCGCGTATGCAACCACATTACACCCTGTCTTGTTTAGTTGCAGAAGTAGTTCATTTAGTGCCAAGTTCCAAAGGAGGGGGGAGAGGACGCCACCTTGTGGGGTGCCCCTGCTTACCCACCTTTTTACAGAGGAGGCCCCTAGTGAAGAATTGATAACCCTATGGGTTAAGAGTTTATACACTACGTCGACCAGCGGTTTCCGTAGCTCCATATTAACTAGTGGGCCTACAATGGCCGACGGAATTATGTTGTTGAAAGCTCCCTCAATATCAAGGAAAGTCACCAGAGTGAATTCCTTGTAAAGTAGGGAGTGTTCAGGTTTAGAAATTACAATCCCAAACGTGAAAAAAGTCAGGGAAAATCCGAAAAAGTGACACGCCCATTTTTTGCGAAAACGGAAACTAAGTTTTAAAAACGGTTTGCGGATTCGAAATCAGCGCTCCCTAATTGCCCTAGAACTCATGTCAAACCCAGAAAAGCCGACCAAAAGTCGAAATTTGTTGCCCTGTGTAATCAACTACAGGTTCGTCGGGTATCTTACACTTATGGAATGTTTTAGTCAATCGCATTTGCCCAGCGCTTCCTTGGGGTAGTGTGATTGTAAAATATCGTTGAGATTTTTAATAAGATATCTTAATTTCTTTAGCTTACGCTTTGAAACAAATGTGAAATTTCATAGCCTGTCAGATATCATATCCGTAAGATGCACACTTTGCAATTTGATTCCAGCAGATTCCAGTGATTTTTTAACTCAAAACAAAAACACAACCTTAAGAAATTTTAAATCCTTTGTTTGCCTTTCAGCTACATATTCAGCGAGGCATAATACATTAGCTGCGTTATAGCGGGCAGTTAAGTTCAGCCAGACAATCGAGACAATAACAAAGCAGAGCAGGGCAGAAAATTCGCTGAATAGAAACAGCGCAGCAAAGCATAAAACGCAATGAATGATTTGGTATCATAATAAGAAAATATTGAGTTCAGAGAGTGAAAGCTGCAAGTGGTGGAACGAAAGGATTCGGCAAGTGGTTGTTATAGATCTGCCTTGGAACTTTGTTATTTACTGTTTTGATGAAAAACATGTGCATTAAGTACGAAAAACGACTTATAAAGCACCGTTGCGCCATTCTTCTTCCAATTTGAATGATTTAATCAGTGAGCGAGCGAACGGGAGCCTTGATGGGAATCGTTAAATACTTAAATTATGCAAATGGAATCACGCAAACGCTGTCTTTGCAACTTCTCAGCGAACCCTTAAGGAACAGTATCGACAACGCGTCGCAGAACCGCGCTCAAATAAAGGGTAATCACATTTCGGATCTAATGTTCGCGCCCATCAAGCAAACAATCAAAAATTAATTTTCATAAAAAAGGATTGCATTCAGTTTGCGAGCGTGGAAAATGAGCGACACGCGGACAACAGACACCGCGACGGACACGAGGAGCGCCTAATTTGGCGCTGCTCGAGTGGAAATGCTAATGTCAAAAAACCCAATTATGCAAAACTTTAGAAATAATGTTTTCATTAAAAATTATACGACAAGCGCCACGCACCGCAAGGACGCTGGCGGCACGGATGGATGGACGCACGGACGGACGGACGGTCGGGCACAATCAGCAATTTATGCAAAGCAGCAGGCGGCCGTCGCCCACGCCGTCTGTGCCGCGTCGCACTCCGCTCGCCGTCGTTGAAACAACACAAATCATCACGTGGGAACGTGAGTTGGCAGCCAAAGTTGGCAGAGATACAAGAATGCCAAATCATCTGCAACCATCCTGCGCCCGAAATAACGGAGTGAGAAAACCGTAAAGTGGAAATCACAAAACAAAAAAAGACGCCAACAACGACAGTTTAGGGTTGCGTTATTGCGCGACGTAGATCGGCGCAAAACTTGGCACGTAGGTTGCGGCGACTTACAGCGAGCGTTGGCGGCGTTTCCGCTTCGGCAACTTGAAGAAGTTGGCAAGTGCCGAGCGGACACGCGAGACGGCAAGTTTCGTAAGGCAAATAATATGTCCGTGACGCACAGTGGCGGCGACGACGGCACGCGCTCGCTCTCGCTCTTTAGCTCGTGCGCGTTCTCAGCCCGATTGGGCACACAGATGCGCTGCGCCACATTTTCACTGTTGCTTTTGGCGTTGCCTTTCACTGTTGCTGCTGTGTCTTATCAACAAGTCGCCACTTAATTGAATTACATTATGAAGTGGGGCAGCCCGGCTGCTGCCGAGTGGGACTCATTTGAATAACCAGCCAGCGCAGCTTAAGAGCGCTGGCGGGTTGTGTGCAACATGTTCGCATTACCCGCGGACGGAGGCACATGGTTGCCGCCGCCGCTGCCCAGACCGCTGCGAGACAATTTCATTTGCATATTTTATGGCCCAACTTGCCGGCAGAGCGGGCAGCCGGCCGCGCGACCGCCACTTACCGAAATGGGATTTCGAATGTTTGCAGTTCGGAAAATACTGACACATATTCGTACACGTTGCCGGTGGCCGGTGGGAGTTATTGTCTGTTGGAGCGTCTGCACATATGGCCACCCACCCACGCATGCACAAACAAAAACACACCAACACTCATACGCTCCGTATTCATTATCTTGTTCTAGTAACAACGGCATCTTCCACACTCGTGCGGCGCCCGCTGCCCGCAGTTTTTGTGTCCGTTCCAAGCGATAAATAAATATAATTAATTTAGCACTTGGCGCTTCATTACCAATCCGGCCGTCTCGCCCCCCCGTTAGCCGTATTTTGAGTTAGTGCCAATTTCTGCTGCGCGCCCTTGCCACCTCATTCGCAACATCGGGCTGGCCGTTTTGTAGCCATTTATTCCATGCTTTCCATAACCGACGTCGCTGCCCCGCACTTTGCACTTCGCACACCGTTCACTTCATTCCATTTCATTGCGCTGTGCAAAGTGGAATTATCACTATCTGGCCTCGGCCCCCTCCCCGGTTGCGTTGGTTGTTTGCGGTGCGAACGGGCAGTCGCCGCTGTGAAGCAATTAAGATGTTAATTGGAAGTGTGTTTAAGGATTATGTCGGGTAAGACTCCAAATGCGGCTGCGGCCTGCGGACGGGCGCATTAAATATGCTTGTCGAACATGGGCGCTAAATTATATGTACCGAAACTTATGAAATGCATGCGGCGGTGGAGTGGAGCGTGGCCAGTCATGGCATCAATGCATGTCGACTTGTGCGTTACGGCTGGCCATTCGATTCGATTCGAGTTGGAGTTGCAGTGGAGCGGCGAGAAGTAGTTTGGCAAAATACGATTCCATTTTCCATTCCATCACAGACACAAGTTGGGGGATGGTTGGGGGTATGGCAAAGTAGCTTAGGTGCCGATCAAATCGAATGTAGCTTTCGGAAATGGAATGAATACATAAAAATTGTGCACGACCTATAATGATGTGATTTACTCTACGGCACACATACATACACATATTTATGTAGCGAGAAATAGAGTAAGTTCGGGTAATGTGATATACCTGTTTGTTTTACAGCGATTCCCGACACATTTTGCCTTAAAACACACTTTTTTGGTCTCAAACTGTTCACTGATGCATTATTTAGTATATCTATGTTTATTAACTCTTTAAGATAAACTGTTGACGAGTTTTTTAATTAAAAATCAAAATATCCAAATATTGGCGTCTGATAAAAGTGGCGGGTAATGTGATATACCATTGGCGGGTAATGTGATATACCCGAAAAAACGTTATTTAACAGACCTATTAGTTTCAAACTTGGTGAAAATACTCCAAATCAAAAATAGTTAGAGACGTGTTTCTCATTTTTTTTTGGAAAATCACAATCTGACGGGGTAAACCAAGGGTTAAAAATTTTTATCGAGAAACATGATTTCATGGATTTTTTTATCTAAAACTTAACCATAACAGATTTTTGAGAATATTCCACTTCAAATAGTATAAAATAAAGTATACATATATACATTTCTGTATACAAATAGTATTACTGTCATAAGTTTGGGTACTGTGATGTACTATATCACATTACCCGAACTTTGGTATATCACATTACCCGAAATTGACTTTTTGCGAAAAAAATATTATAAAAAAACAATAATAATTTGGTTGAGAAGAGCGTACCTCGCAAACTCATAATCGATATTACTGATTTACTTCTGATTAGCCTCTAACTTTGTAATAATATTTTTTTTGTACCTTTTATGCTTTCAAACTTCGTGACCAAAAACTTGTGCAAGCCTACTCAAAGCTCTTCATCACACTGACGGTAAACTATTTTAGCAATCACATCCAAAATCATGCAGCACGAGTTTTTCAGCTGTTATGATGTTTTAAAAAGGTTAATTTTGAAAAAGGTCAACGCACTTGTGAAATAAGCCACTATATCACATTACCCGACCATATCACATTACCCGAACTTACACTATATATACTTTTAAGCAGATAAGTGAGTGAGCTGCAGAAACGCAGAAGGAATTGCAAATGACTCCTTCTACGTCTCATTAATTTCATGCTCTGCTACTTGGCAGTTATTCGTGTTTATTTTTAAGTTGTATTTGCTCGATAGTTTTGTTGTAGTGCTTACCTCGCACTGACATAACGGTATGCATGTAATTTGCAAATACATAACACAAAGTTGCAGCTCGTTCGTGTTGCATTTGCAGCATTATTGGCGTTGCACCGGAACCTGGCAGCCCGCAACGGATTCCTTTCAATTATTTTGCCCGCTCCGTGCGACGTTGGCCCGCCCCCGCTGCACGCCCACGAGCGATCTGTTTTTTTGTTGTTGATGTTTTCGCTGCTCTGCTACCGAAGAATTCCGGTGGAGAATTTCATA